>CM067847.1:627044932-628294932 GCA_034509565.1 Triticum monococcum | reverse complement strand
TAGTCACATTGCTTGCAAGGCTTATAGTGATGAGCATTACCGAGAGGGCCCAGAGATACCTCTCTGATACACGAAGTGACAAATCCTAATTTCGATCTATGCCAACTCAACAAACACCATCGAAGACACCTGTAGAGCATTTTTATAATCATCCAGTTATGTTGTGATCTTTGATAGCACACAAGGTGTTCCTCCGGTATCCGGGAGTTGCATAATCTCATAGTCAGAGGAACATGTATAAGTCATGATGAAAGGAATAGCAATAAAACTAAACGATCATTTATGCTAAGCTAACGGATGGATCATGTGTATCACATCATTCTCAAATGATGTGATCCCGTTCATCAAATGACAACACATGTATATGGTTAGGAAACTTAACCATCTTTGGTTAACAATCTAGTCAAGTAGAGGCATACTAGGGACACTCTGTTTGTCTATGTATTCACACATGTACTAAGTTTGCCATTAATACAATTCTAGCATGAATAATAAACATTTATCATGATATAAGGAAATATAAATAACAACTTTATTATTGCCTCTAGGGCAAATTTCCTTCAATATTGTGCTGCAATTTATTCTGATGTATTTTATTTGGCTTTCGATCTATCAATCTAGTACAATTTATTCACGTTCGTTTGCCAATTTGTGGCACCGTTAACCGGAAGGGATTGACAACCCCTTTAACACGTCGGGTTGCGAGTACTTGTTATTTGTGTGCAGGTGCCGTTTACGTATTGTTGCTTGGTTCTCCTAATGGTTCGATAACCTTGGTTTCATCACTGAAGGAAATACCTACCATCGTTGTGCTGCATCATGCCTTCCTCTTTGGGGAAATATCGACATAGCTTCAAGCCGCATCAGCGGCTAGGATTGGGTGCCTGCTAATAAGGTTTTTATTTCTTCCAATACGGCTATAGCCGCATCCGTACATTCGAAGTGGTCGGTGCGCCGGAGGAGTCGATAAAGTGGTAATGCCTATTCTCCTAATTTGGAGATGATGCGTCTCAAAGCTGCCATGCACCCTGCTAGTTTTTGCACCTGCTTTAAGTCTATTGGCATGGCCAATTGTGACAAGGCTCGAATTTCGTCGGGTTCACTTCAATTCCGCTATTGGAGACAATGAACCCTAGCAGTTTTCCGGCCGGAATGCCAAAAACACATTTTTCTGGATTAAGTCGTATGTCGTATGTTCGGAGGTTGTCAAATGTGAGGCGGAGGTCGTCCACCAATGATTCGACGTGTTTAGTCTTGATGACCACATCATCCACATAAGCTTCCACTGTCTTGCCGATTTGTTTTTCCAAACATGTTTGAATCATGTGTTGGTAGGTGGCACCGGCGGTTTTAAGCCCGAAAGGCATAGTGTTCAAACAAAAAGGACCGTATGGGGTAATAAATGTCGTTGCGGCCAGGTCGGACTCCTTCATCTTAATATTATGGTATCCCGAGTAAGCATCAAGGAAACACAATGAGTCATGTCCCGTGGTTGCATCGATAATCTGGTCAATGTGGGGCAGTAGGAATGGGTCTTTGGGGAAAGCCTTATTAAGGTCTTTGAAATCGACACACGGGCGCCAAGACTTATCCTTTTTTGGCACCATCACCAAGTTGGCGAGCCAATCCGGGTGCTTGATTTCTCTGATGAACCCGACTTCGAGTAGTTTGGCTACCTCCTCACCCATAGCTTGGCGTTTGGGTTCGGAAGATCTCCTTGGCGTTTGTTTGACCGGTTTGAACCCGTTGATTATGTTGAGGTTGTGTTCGGCCAGTCTGTGTGGGATCATGGGCATGTCCGAAGGGTGCCAGGCAAAGATATCCCAATTTTCGCGCAGGAACACTCGTAGGGCGACATCAACTGTCGTCCTCATCATCACCAACAACTCTCCCATCTTGGGGAGAGCAATCTCCATCAACATCTTCAACAACACCATCTCATCTCAAACCCTAGTTCATCTCTTGTGATCAATCTTGTTACCGAAACTATAGATTGGTGCTTGTGGGTGACTAGTAGTGTTGATTACATCTTATAGTTGATTACTATATGGTTTATTTTGTGGAAGATTATATGTTTAGATCCAATATGATATTTAATACCCCTCTGATCTTGAGCATGTTTATCACTTGTGACTAGTTACTTTTGTTCTTGAGGTCATGAGATAAATCATGTTGCAAGTAATCATGTGAACTAGATATGTGTTTGATATTTTGGTAGTATGTATGTTGTGATTCCCTTAGTCACTACTAGAAAAAGGGCTATAGATGGGATTGACACTAATGGCGCACCAAACAAGCGGTGCGCCATTAGTATATACTAATGGCGCACCACCTTCTGATACGCCATTAGAGTTGAAACTACTAATGGTGCACCTGGCCCAAGGTGCGCCATTAGTATCAATTTTTTTGAACTAGTGCGCCTGTCCAAACATACTAATGGCGCATCCAGACATAGTGCACCATTACTAGTTGTAACTAGTAATGGCGCACCTGTCAGAAAGTGCGCCACTAATGTTGTTTTTTAATTATATTTTTTATTCCTTTTTTTGCAAAACTACTAATGGCGCACTGTTCCACCATGCACCATTACTAGTTTAAACTAGTAACGGCGCACTGTGGGACAGTGCGCCATTAGTATGTTTTTTTTTCCAAAACTACTAATGGCGCACCACCAGAAGGTGCGCCATTAGTAACCTGGATTACTAATGGCGCATTTAGAGTTGGTGCGCCATTAGTAAGTGGGCAGCAACAAGATATTTTGGACAGCCTCTCCTACCCACACTCACTTTCTCCCCACTTCATTCTCTCCACCTCCTCCTTGTCTCGGGTGCCTCCTCTTTTTCACCTCATTTCCACCATAGATTCATTCAATTTAAGTGGTTAAATTACCTTGTTTTGATAGGTAAGTAAGGGGGGAAGCTATATTTATGTTGTTGTCCCTACTACAATGTGCACATGCACTTTTTATGGCCTAGCTAGATCTATGTATGTTCGTGGTGTTGCATATGTTTGTGGTGTTGCATATGTGTTTGTGTTTGGAGGTGTACCGGTATTTGAAATGCGAAAGTTGCCAATATTTTGCCGGAATGTTGATTCATTTCCGTTTCGGCGAGAATTTTGGCATTAAGCATTCTTTTTGGTCCTATTTTTAGGGAAAGTCATGCCAAATTTTTTCTTGGTTCTAAAATATCGTTTTGCTCTACCCCGCAGGCGACCATGGTCCGCATGATGACCGAAGGCATCGTGAATAGGTTTTTGAGGTCTGCGAAGGCCGAGATGCTTCAAAAGAACGATACGGAGATAAGATGTCCGTGTCGAAGATGCAAGCTGAAGAGCCTTATTGCGGATCCGGAATCCGGGCAGGTGCGGGACCACCTGCTCTTGCGTGGTTTCATGGATGGCTATCGGTGGCAAGGTGATGAAGATGACTACAAAGTCGTCCATGGGGGCCGGGTAAGAAATGAGGAAGGGCAGCAAGACAACCACCGCGGCTCGGGCGGGCGGGAAGACGAAGAATCCATAGGAGATGATCACGATGGTGATGCTGTACACAGTCATCATGTAGAAGATGCAGGACATGATGATGAGGAAGATGCCGGAGCAGACGACGGGCATGATCATGAAGATGATGATGCCGGTGGAGCAGACGACGCTGGACCATCGATGGGCTGGGTGCAGGACCCTCATATTCAAGAGCTGCTTCTCAAGCAGACGGATAACGCAAGAGCTGCCGCCCGAGAGAAAGCCAAGATGGATCAACTTGAGTTAGACGCGGTTACTCCATTGTATGAAGGATGCAGGCCCGAGGATACCCGCCTGAAAGTAACGCTCATGGCTCTGGAGATGAAGGTAAAACACAAAATGACCGATGCATGCTTCGACGAGAACATGTCATTCTGGCACGAACGTCTTCCCAAGGGGAACAAGTGCCCGACCAGTTTGGAGGAGGCGAAGAAAATCGTGTGTCCTCTGGATTTACCGCACGTGAAATACCATGTGTGCATGAACAATTGCATCATTTATCGGGACGAGCACGCGGAGTCTACCATATGTCCGGTGTGCGGCGTCACTCGATACAAGAAGAGGAAGAAAGCTCCTCGAAAAGTGGTGTGGTACTTTCCGATCACTCCTCGTTTGCAGCGGTATTTCGCGGACCCTAAGGTAGCAAAGCTCCTGCGTTGGCACGCGGATAGGGAGGAGAAGAAGCGAGAAGATGACGCAAATGATCCGGAGATAGATAAAAAAGACAAGATGCTGAGTCACCCTAAGGATGCGAGCTAGTGGCAAGCGTTGAACTTCGAAGACCCAGAATTTGGGAACGATCCAAGGAACATCGTGCTGGGTGCGAGCACCGATGGAGTCAATCCGTTTGGCAGCCAGAGAAGCACACATAGCACCTGGCCTGTGTTTGTGTGGATGTACAACCTTCCCCCCTGGTTGTGCATGAAGAGGAAGTACATTCACATGAGTATGCTAATTGAAGGACCAAAACAACCAGGGAACGACATCAATCTGTATCTGGGGCAGCTGAAAGAGGAGCTTGACACGCTGTGGAAAACGCCAGCCAATACGTGGGATGCCGCAGAGAAAGAATATTTCCCTATGAGAGCCGCGCTGCTCACGACGGTGCACGACTATCTCGGTTACGGATATGTCGTGGGACAGGTGGTCCACGGATTTTCTGGATGCGTCAGGTGCGTGGATGACACAACGTATCGCCATCTAGATAGAGATCCCGGGTCTTTGAAAACCGTCTTCATGGGACATCGAAGGTGGCTTCACGATGATGACCCATGGAGAAAACGCAAGGATCTGTTCGATGGTGAAACCGAACCCCGAGGACGCCCGCGTACGAGGAGCGGCGAGGAAATAGACGAGCTGTTGAAAAATTGGAAAGACTGCCCACTGCCGGGAAAGAAGCAAAAGGTGCCAGAGCCGGGAAAGAAGCGAAAGGCGCCAGAGCCGCTGCTGAAGGTATGGAAAACGAGGTCTGTATTCTGGGACTTGCCGTACTGGAAGATCCACCGTCTGCCTCACAGCCTTGATGTCATGCATATCACGAAGAACGTGTGCGAGAGTCTGCTTGGTACCATGCTCAACATGCCAGAGAGGACCAAAGATGGGACGAAAGCAAGGGCAGACTTGAAATCAATGGGCATCAGGCAGGAGCTTCACGCTATATATGATGATCATGATGATGATGATGAGGCGAAGCAGGACACGGAAAGTCGTCGCAAAGGCAAGAAGGCCAAGAAGACCGGAAATGACTACCCTCCCGCGTGCTTCACTCTAAGTCAGGAGGAGATCGAGCAGTTTTTCACCTGCCTCGTAGGAGTAAAACTTCCTTACGGTTACGCGGGGAAGATAAGCAGATACCTAGACCCAGCGAAGCTGAAGTTCAGCGGGATGAAGTCTCACGACTGTCACGTGCTGATGACGCAGATACTTCTAGTTGCAATCCGTGGGATCATGGACGCGCACGTCCGTGAAACCCCATTTGTCCTATGCACCTTTTTCGACATCATCTATCGGAAGTCTGTTGGCGTGAGGCAACTCAGAAGGCTACAGGAAGAGATCATGGTGGTACTATGCGAGCTTGAGATGTACTTCCCGCCCGCATTCTTCGACGTTATGGTGCGTCTGCTGGTCCATATCGTGGACGATATCATCCAACTCGGGCCGACATTCCTGCACAGCATGATGCCGTTCGAAAGGATGAATGGTGCCATCAAAGGATACGTTTGCAACATGTCATGTCCAGAGGGAAGCATAGCCAGGGGCTTTCTGACCGAAGAGTGCATCTCCTACTGCACGAATTATCTAGGCATCGAGAACCCCGTTGGTCTGCCCGTCAACAGGCACCTCGGCAGGCTCGCTGGATGGGGTCACCGTGAGGGTCGTCGCGAAATGCATGTCGACTTCGAGGGTCGACTCGCCGACTTTGAAAGAGCAAACCTAGTCACGCTACAACACATAGACGTGGTCGATCCTTGGGTGGTACAGCACAAAACCTTTATTAAGAAGACGTACAATGACCGAGGCCAACAGAGGACGGACGGAGATATACTCAAAGAGCACAACTCATGTTTCACACGTTGGTTCAAGCAGAAGCTTCTATCGTACCCTTTACATGAGGATTCTTCCGCGGAAGAACAACTCATATTCGCCTTGTCACAGGGCGCCGAGCACAACCTGATGACCTATGAGGCGTACGATATCAACGGCTACACATTTTACACCGAGGCCAAGGACATGAAGAGCGATGGTTATCAGAACTCCGGGGTAACGATGGAATCCTACACCGGTAACGACAAGGAAAGATACTATGGAAGGATCGAGGAGATCTAGGAGCTGAGCTACGCTGGAGAGAAGGTCCCGATGTTCCGTGTCAGATGGGCCAAGAGCGTCCTAAAAGAAGACCGATATTTCACCACCATGGTTATGCCCGAAGCCAAATCCAAGACCGCGGGCGCAAATGTCACCGTGAAAAATGAGCCATGGGTACTGGCTTCCCAAGTGGACCAATGCTTCTTCATTACCGACCCGTCAAAGCCCAGTCGTGTTGTCGTGAGGAGAGGCAAAAGGAAGATCATCGGAATGGATGGAGTAGCCAATGAGCAAGACTTCGACAAGTACGGCGACCCGAGGATCGAACATGACGACGATGATGAAGTAGCAGCATACACCACAAGAAGAAGCAGGACCACCCTACCTAAAGGACGTCCGTTCCACAGAAGAACTCCATTTGCGAAAAAGAAGGGTGAGAAGATTGTGAACAGATAGCTAGCTAAGATCGATTGTATTTAAATCGTAGCCTTCATTTCTCGATTGTATTTCATGGGCACTTTTTGAACTATCATGAATATTTTTAAATTTCATGGACACTCGATCTCGATCCCCCTCCATCTCGATCGCTATCCCACCTCGCCAGATCCGGTCCCCCTCGCCGCCGAGCACCCCCCGGTCCACCGGCTGCCGCCGCCGACCCCCCGCACCCTCGATTCCCCTACTCAACCGCCGCCGACCCCCCGCACCTCGCGCACCCTCCCCCGCTCCACCGGCATTACTGTTTGATGATATTTTTTTAAAAAATATTACTGTCTTATAAAAAAAATTACTGTTACTGTCTTATAAAAAAATATTACTGTTATGATTTAAACAATTATTACTGTCTTATAAAAAAAATACTAATGGCGCACCATGGTGAGGTGCGCCATTAGTATGGATGTACTTATGGCGCACCGAGGGGTGGTGCGCCATTAGTATTGTGCCATTGCTATAAGAAAAAAAACTACTAATGGCGCACCACGGTGTGGTGCGCCATTAGTATGGATGTACTTATGGCGCACCGAGGGGTGGTGCGCCATTAGTATTGTGCCCGATCCCCCCTTCCCTCTCCCCCTTCGCCCGATCCCCCCTTCCATCTTCCCCTCGCCAGTTCCCTCTCCCACCCTCTACCGCGCCGCCGCCGCCGCTGCCCCGACCCACTGCGCCGCAGCCACCCACGCGCTCCCGCCGCCTCCCTCTCCCCTTCCTCCCCCTCATCGCTGGCGGCCCGGACGCCGCCCCGTCCACACCGCCCCATCCACCTCGTCGGGCTCCTCCTCCCGCTCCCACCAACAGCCGCCGCCGGAAGTTGTTGCCCTCCCACTGCCGCCGGACGCCGCCCCTCCCCCGTCGTGCAGAGCATCCAGGCGAGACGCCGGCGCCCCCCTCTTCACCGCCCTCCTCGACGACGCCCCGCCTCTGCTTCCTCTTCCACGCCGGCCGCTCCCCTCCCGCCGCCAAGCGCAGGTGAGCAACCGACATCTCTCATCTGTTCAGGGACTTGTCAGTTTGCGGCTAATCACACTTGCAAACTTCAATAGCAAGAATGGCCTTTATCTGCAAGTATCGTTCAACATTGCTTACATATGCACATAAGAATCCTAACTCTAGAACATCTGTGATCTATTTGTTGTTATTGTTACATCATCACTTATCTTCTGATGATGGCTTGTTTGCGTGTTCGGTGCTTGTCTGTAGTTAGATAGGAGTGGAGGATCACATCCTTGTCTGTTTGTGGGCCTAATCACCTGTAAACTTTTATAACAGAAGCATGAATGGCATTTAGCTGGGAGCATTATTCAGCATTGTTTATATATATATCTGCACATATGAATCCTAGCAGTACAACAGTGTGGTCTATTTGTTGTTATTACTACATCACCATGTATTTTTCTGATGACGGCAGTTTGGTGCTTGTCTGTGGTCAATTAGGAGTAAAGGATCACAACTTTTTCTGTTGTAGAGCAATTTCCTGTAAACTTTAACTGTAGATGGCCTTACTTTCCTGCTGCTTTTGCTGGTTTGTTAAGTCTATTCACCTTTTTTGGTTTGTTTGCTCCTTGGATTGCTAATGTGCAGTCTGTAGACAAAATGATTTGATTTCCCCTTATATTTGCTAGTATCTAGTACTGTCTATGGTATTTTTTTCTGTTGTGTATGTGGCAAAGTGATTAAATACATGCTCTATGCTGCAGTTCAAAGGGGTAAAACATCATCATGCTATATGAATGAAGTAATGTTTGTTACACACAAATTTCTAAACTTGTTCAATGCTGATTAACAGAGTATTAATATACAACTAAAGTGAATGATACTTGGTATTGGCCAATCTTTTGTTTCTTTTTAGAGTTTGCTGAAAGCAGTGTTTCATGTTTCCTTTCATCATGATTGCTGAAAGCAGTGTTTCATGTTTCCTTTCATCATGAATGCTACTTTAAGTTGAGTCAGGTTTAGCTACATATCTTAGCCAGCTGGCATACTGTGTTTGGGTAGCTCTTGATCTGTACTACCTACTTTGGTTGGTTGGACCAGGGCATGTGAAGCACCCTTTGCCCTTTTGGTTTGTAATCTTAGTCAGCAACTATTTCTGACACCCTCTACTGGCATAGAAGGTTGCTTGACAAAGCCCTTGATTGTTTCAGCTCAGTCTTGCCTGCAATGAACCAATTCTCCTTTTATCCATTTGATTGGCTCCTATTATAATTGCAGAGGATAAGAAGAACTTGCTCTGTTCTTGCTTGTACACCAATCTCTGCTTCAACTGCTGCATTTACTTTTATGTAACAGTCTTGTACCCAATGCTTCAGTGGCAGTGCATCCTAAGCAATGGAGGCCTTTTTTCACATGCCAATGTATTTTCCATGTTGTGATGGAGGCCTTTTTTGCCTTGTCCACCCAAGAGGCCCTTGAGTTTGCTGGAATGTCGATTAACTTCCGTTCCGGCAAATTCGGGTACTCCATATGTCCTATTTTCAGCAAAGGTCATGCTGAAATTTTCTGTGAATTTTAGCATGACTTTGCTAAAAATAGGACATATGGGGTACTTGTGACTAATGCATGGGCCGGGGTATCTTAGTAGTTAATTAAGTAGGATCAAGTGCCCCAGCGTACTTGTGACTAATGCATGGCTTTTAGGGTGCCTCGGTGTCGATAAAAACCAAAATGATGAAAGCTTAGGCTTTTAGGGTGCCTCGGCGTCGAAAAACCCTCAATGATAAAAGCTTAGCTTTTAGGATGCCTCGGTGTCGACAAACCCTAAATGATGAGACCATGATCTTGTTCCTTGACAATAACCAACTTTTTGACCAAACTTTGTTCCTATTTAGAGAGAAACATGGCCAACAACGATGAGGCCGGGGGTTCGGGCGTCAAGGCATTCTGGGAGCTGTCCCAGGAGATGGAGGAACAACCTCACTTGTATGAGGACGCCGCCTTCCCCACCAATCCTGAGACCACTGATGGTACCGCCGAGGATGACCCCACTGATGCCACCACTTATGGTGCTGCCGAGGATGCCACCACTGATGATGGCGGCGCACGCACAGATGGCAGCCAACCGAAGAGGCAATGGAAGGACCGGCGCCCGACCGTGCTCCGCACCCTCAAGGAGGAAGTTACTGAAGTGGACTCCAATGGGAATCCAACGGCGCCCGAACGAATAGTCAAGGGGTACTCGCTTCAGCTCGGGTGCATTCTCCGGAGCACCGTCTCGATCAACACCGAGAACCTCAGGCATCCTGACCGAGGGAATTTGTGCAACCTCCTCTTCACGAAGCTGCACGAACGATACAAGTTCCCCGCTGAATTTGAAAACACAAGCCTCAAAGGGAATAAAGTGAACAGTGCTGCCCTCACGAAGATGAGCACGACCCTGTCTACTTGGAAAAGCAATGTGTAGAGAATGATCGAGAAAGGTGAGAGTTATGAGAAGATCAAGGAGAAAAATCCTTCGATCACCGAAGATGACTACAACGACTTCAAGATCAATTGCTCGAGCACCGCAAACTCCGAATCAAGTAAGTGGGGGAAAGAAATGTGGGAGCTGAACTTAGGGGAACACACACTCGGTCCCGGCGGTTACAGAGTGGCGGAGCCTATATGGGACAAGGAGGAGGCGAACCGTGCCGAGCAAGGCCTACCGCCCCTCTTCGATAAATACGGTGACAAGCAGACCAGGAACTTTGTCAGGGCCCAGTACAAGAAGGACCCGAAAACAAAGGAGCTTACCACGGATCCGAAGACCAGGGTGCTTGAGCTTGTTCTGGTAAGGAATACACGCCCGCGTAATTAGCTCCATATGGTTGCATTCTAATTAATGAAGCCAAATTTCTAAATGGTTCACATTCCTTCCGCAGGCGACTGAAAGTAGTAGCGCGGGGTCGACTAAGAGCAACCCTTGGGACACCACTCTAAATAGGGCGTTGAATGTAATGAAGAACAAGGATAAGCTCAGTAAGCCGACGTCAGCTGGTCGTGTGGCCGGCAAAGGCTTGTCGACAAAATGGTCGTCATACTATAACACTAGTGGGCGAAAGGAGAAAAAGACCAGCTCGGAAAGCCAGGCGCACGAGGTTCAAGAACTCAGGGCATAGGTGGCGCGGATTCCGGAGATTGTCCAAGAGCAAGTGCAACAACAACTCGGAGCGACGATCACCGCCATTGTGCCTACCTTGATCTAGGGGATTAGTGCGTGGATTGCGGGCGGCCAACAGGGGCCGCCCCCGATTCCTAGCTTCACGGCCAGCAACTCGCAGAACGCGATGGCAGGGCCATTGGTGTCTCCAGCGGAGGCGGCATTGGTGTCTCGGACGCCGGCACGGGAGCTTAATGCACCCGGGTGTACGCCGGCCGGCACCTCTGCAGCAAGCGGCCCCTCCGTCAACTGCACGCCCGCCGTTGGCGGTGCCTCGACATTAGCCGAGCTCGACACCATCATCACGGTAACTAATTAAGCCTCTCTCGGCCGAGGACTTCATCTCCTTGCCTTTGACAAGGCATCCTTGACGCCCTACATGTTTTCGCAGGGCGCCGCCGACGTTCCGTGCACTCTCCTGCACTTCGTGAACAACGAGTTGGTCGATGTCGCCAAGGGCAAAATCGTTCAACTGGGCAACCCCTTGTTCCACGGTACCCAGATGCCACCCAAGTTGTTTAGGGTTCAACTGGTTCGGGTGCTGCCAGGCTGCGACGAGTTGTTACCTCCAATTCGACCCGTCGGGGCCGACGATGATGACGTGATGACCCTCAGCGCCTGCCTGAGCTGGCCCCTGCTTTGGCCGAAGAGCCAGATTCGTTTGGGGGCGGGGGACACCACCCCAAAGACAACACCGCCAGTCGTGCCGGCGCCAAGTCGGCCCCATGGCAAGACTGCCGCAACGGTGCCGGACATCCCTATGCCACTAGATCCAAACATGCATATGGCACAGGATCAGAACGACGACGACGATAATACATTTTCCAACGTCGATCAGTACTTTGCCGATCATGGGTACGGTGGTGACTTCATGGGGCCTCCTTCTCAAGAACCCAACCCAACAAAAGACGTGCGCGATCTAGCTGGTACCACGGAGAAGCCAAGTTGCAACAGGCATCGTCTGCCGTTCAGCTCTCAGGAGACGCCTCCAGCTGCCGACTTCACCGAGCCTCAGATAGGTGAGGTGCGAAATATTATCAGCCCCAACACACTCAAGAAGGCGGTCTGTGAGCAGAACTCGGTCCCATTACAGGAGAAGAAGAAGGCACGCAAAAGAAAGACTAACAAGGGTGCGGGCCAGCTGGCACCGAGTACGATCCGTGCTCAGGATGGGCCACCTGCACCTGAGGATATCTCGAGGAGGGTGCATGTGGCAGGTAGGCCGATGCTACCGAGAAATATGCTCGATTCTGCAAATGGTGCTATGCGGAGTCTGCATGACAGTGTTCTTTCTTTGGAGAAGCGGCGTCTCGGAGAGAAGGATGTGGCATACCCGGTTTTCTCGGCCAAGGTGCCAAAGGGCAAGGGCTTTGTGGATAACTCCATCGGGGGTACGATCGTCCTGCCGTTTGATGATATCCATGCTATGTTGAACCTTCATCCGCTGCACTACACCTTCTTTCGACTATTTTCGCTCAGTATGGAGATGCGGATCATTCACGACAAGACCCCGGACATCGTGATAGTCGACCCCTTCTACATGCGTGCCAAGATCTTGGGCAGCGCTGGGGATCGGGAAGTCGCGAGTTCTTACCTCGAAGGCGTCATTCTGGCAAACCAAGATAAGGATAACTTCCGCGTGCCTTACTTTCCCGAGTAATTCCTCCCCTCAACTGCCCCGTAACATATGAATTCTTAGATTTCGATCGTTTTTCTTTTAACATTCTGTGTTTTCTGCAGTGACACACGTTGCACGCTCATCCTCCTAAGCCCCAAATATTCCATGGCCATGTATTTCGACCCGGACCGTCAGTCGAACGTAGACTACACAAATGTCAAGAAGGTTCTTGATGATGTTCTCCCCGGCTATGTCAAATCTGGAGGCACCTTCACCAGGCCTATTCGTAAGTATGGCAAGCACGTGTTCTCCCACAATATGACGTTCTGCTGCGTCAAGCAGCCGCCTGGCGGTCAGAAGGGTGCCTACTACGCCATCCATCACATGCGGGCGATCGTACGGGACCATCATCAACTTCTGCTACCGAGTAGACTCAAAGATTGGGCCGCGAGCGTGTCGGCAATCGAGGACGCGGACATCAGACAAGAATTCTTTCGCATCCAGTCGGAGTTTGCAGAAATCATCCATCAAGATGTCCTTCGTACCTCGGGGCAGTTCTACCTCAGAAATCAACCGTCCAACAGTGACATCGACACAATCCTACAAATGCAGGCTGACAACGCCCGTTGTTTCATGACTCCCACGATAGACGGCGGCTTCATCCATGCTCCGGTCCCTTGAGTCAAGTCGAAAGCAGTGATGCTGTGTCTAGTTCTGAAACATCGATTGGCTCATGTTGTAATTAAACATTAATGAACTTGTAGTATGTCTCTTTGGTTTCGAGAGTCGTTCAACTTAGATGTAATCGATGCTATTAATGTCTTGCTTTTCTCTTCCGATCGTTCTGTTGCATACTTATATATTGCTTATGTATTGTCTGTGAATTGGTACTAACGTTTCGTTTGGCTACTGCATAGTGATGCCGTGGTATGTCGTGTAGAAGGGTAAGGTTCCCGGAGTCTACAACGACTGGGAGGAGTGTCAGAGACAGGTTCACCGATTCAACGGTAACAGTTACAAAGGGTACACCACTAGGGTCGAGGCCGAATCTAGATACGCCCGCTATCTAGCGGGAGAGGGGAGGGAGCGTTGGAGGAACCGGATGAAGACGAGTTTCATCGTGATGATGCTCATCGTGATGACCGCAGCTCTCTTCTATGTGATGGTAGTTTAGATGATCGATATCGACTTGTAATGTGAAGACAAACTCGGGGTCTCGAGACTTGTAATATAATGTTCTATCTTTGTTCGGTCTTTTCAATTCGGAGACTAATATGATGAATTGTATTCAGAGACTAAAATGATGAATTGTATTCAGAGACTAATCTTCTATTGTATTCGATGAATCTGTTGTTGATGTGTGCTGTCTATATTTTGTCCAATTATACATTTTGTAACCTGTGCAAAAAACAGAAAATTAAAAAATAAAAAACCTAATATTCATACTAATGGCGCATCACATTATAGTGCGCCATTAGTATGCCAAAGGATACTAATGGCGCATCATTAAACAGTGTGCCATTAGTATGCCAAAGTTACTAATGGCGCATCCTGTTGTTGTGCGCCATTAGTATGCCAAAGCATCTGAGGTGCGCCATTAGTAAAATATACTAATGGCGTGGCACTAATGGCGCACCGCTAATGCGCCATTAATGGCCAAATTAGGTGCGCCATTAGTAGGCCTTTTCCTAGTAGTGAGTGGTGACATGTGAACGTTGACTACATGACACTTCACCATGTTTGGGCCTAAGGGAATGCATTGTGGAGTAGCAATTAGATTGATGGATTGCGAGAGTGACAGAAGCTTAAATCCCAGTTTATGCGCTATTTCATAAAGGAGCGATTGGATCCAAAAGTTTAAAGCTATGGTTAGAATTTATTCTTAATACATTTCTCATAGTTGTGGATGCTTGTGGGAGGGTTAATCATAAGTAGGAGGTTTGTTCAAGTAAGAACAACACCTAAGCACCGGTCCACCCACATATCAAATTATCAAAGTAGTGAACACAAATCGAACCAACATGGTGAAAGTGACTAGATGAAATTCCCGTGTACCATCAAGAACGCTTTGCCTATCATAACAGACCATTTTGGCCTGTCCTTTGCCTCAAAAGGATTGGGCTACCTTGCTGCCCCTTTGCTACTATTATCGTTGCTTGCTCGTTACAAATTATCTTGCTATCAAACTACTCTATGTTTGACCCTGAGCTCAAAGGACATGAAGTATCATCCTGAGGGAGGGTGTCCGGCTCGAGGGGCTCGGAGACCCGAACATAGCTGGTTTTTAACTTGGGGTAAGAAGTGTTTTTGGCTCGTTCCTCGACGACCGCTACCAGATGGGTGATCGGCGGGGAATTGATTTCCCTCTGATCGGGTTTGAGCCTGATTCGACCATAATCTGTTGCAAGCCCCAGGGCGATGTGATCTAGCAGCTCATTCAAGGACGAGATGTCCGCCGGATCCATCTTTTCGGAGTGTTCGAGGCCGATGTGGATGCGATGTTTGGTGATCGCAAGGGACGCCATTGGCTTGTCGGTAGTGCGGGTGCCCACGGTGAAACCGCCGAGCTGGAGGACCTGTCCTGAAGTTAGGTTCCTTCCAGAGGTGATTTCATCACTGTTGACAAGGCGAGCCATCGATCCTTCTATCGACAACACAGTGGAACTCTCAATGAAAGCACCATTGTCGATGTCAAAACCGGCAGATCTCGGGTAGGGGTCCCGAACTGTGAGTCTGAGGATTGATGGTAATGAAGGAAATATGCCCTAGGGGCAATAATAAAGTAGTTATTTATATTTTTCCTTATATCATTAAATGTTTATTATTCATGCTAGAATTGTATTAACTGGAAACTTAGTACATGTGTGAATACATAGACAAAATCGAGTGTCCGTAGCATGCCTCTACTTTACTAGCTCGTTAATCAAAGATGGTTAAGTTTCCTAACCATAGACATGTGTTGTTATTTGATGAACGGGATCACATCATTGGAGAATGATGTGATGGACAACCCGTCCGTTAGCTTAGCATTATGATCGTTTAGTTTTATTGCTATTGCTTTCTTCATGACTTATACATATTCCTCTGACTATGAGATTATGCAACTCCCGAATACCGAAGGAACACTTTGTGTGCTATCAAACGTCACAACGTAACTGGGTGATTATAAAGATGCTCTACAGGTGTCTCCGATGGTGTTTGTTGAGTTGGCATAGATCGAGATTAGGATTTGTCACTTCAAGAATCGGAGAGGTATCTCTGGGCCCTCTTGGTAATGCACATCACTATAAGCCTTGCAAGCAATGTGACTAATGAGTTAGTTATGGGATGATGCATTACGGAACGAGTAAAGAGACTTGTCGGTGACGAGATTGAACTAGGTATGATGATACCGATGATTGAATCTCGGACAGGTAACATACCAATGACAAAGGGAATGATGTATAGTGTTATGCGGTTTGACCGATAAAGATCTGCATAGAATATGTAGGAAACAATATGAGCATCCAAGTTCCGCTATTGGTTATTGAACGGAGATGTGTCTCGGTCATGTCTACATAATTCTCGAACCCGTAGGGTCCGCATGCTTAACTTTCGATGACGATTTATATTATGAGTTATGTGATTCAATGACCGAAGGTTGTTCGGAGTCCCGGATGAGATCACAGACATGACAAGGAGTCTCTAAACGGTCGAGAGGTAAAGATCAATATATTGGAAGGCTATATTTGGATATCAGAATGGTTCCGAGTGATTCGGGTATTTTTCGGAGTACCAGGGAGCACTAGTAGAAAAAGGGTCAAACGTGAAGCACATTAGTGCCGGTTTGTATTTGAGCCGGCACTAATGTGCACATTAGTGCCGGTTCGTGGCGGCGATCAATAGTACCGGTTCGTGGCGAACCTTTAGTACCGGTTCGTGGCATGAACCAGTACTAAAGAGGTTGTGTCATCATGCGGTCAGGCTATGGCCCCACCATCACCATTTAGTGCCGGTTCGTACCACGAACCGGTACTAATGAGGTTACAGCAAGCTGTTTTTAGTCCCAGCTCGCCAAGAGAGAGGCAGTATGAGCGGTTTATAAGCCGTGAGTGCACAGACAATGACGAAGAGTTGCAATGCTCACCTACATGTTGATTTGCTTCAAGCCTTGCGGAATAGCATAGATTGCACTGAGCTATGTGCAGTGGCTTAGTGCAATCTACACTATTCCGAATGGCTTGAAGCAAATTAACCAGCATTGCACCTCTTTTTTATTTTTAATAACTTATTTAAACTCCGGACTTCTTTTGTGTTCAGTATGCAGCATTTAAAGCTTGTTATGCCTCAAGGTTGTTGTGGTTTGGAAATTATGGATTTGACAACCATGAATCATAGCTTTTTGTGTAAGTGACTTGGGAAACTCAAGTTTGGCAAACTCTATTGACTAGTAGAAAAACGGTCAAATGTGAAGCACATTATAGTGCCGGTTTGAATTTGAGCCGGCACGAATGTGACCATTAGTGCCGATTCCAACGGCTAGGCAGGCTGCTACCATTAGTACCGGTTCGTTGCCAATCTTTAGCACCGGTTCGTGGCACGAACCGATACTAATGTGCATCCCACCAATCAGGAAGAATCACACGGATCGTGTGTTTCTTTCTAGCTCTTGCGATTCGTTGGATCAAGGGTGTGTTTCTTCCTAGCTCATGTGAGTCGTTGGATCGAAACTACCACAATCACTTTGTGAGCCATACGACCCTATATATAGCCCATCTCTCGCCTTCCCTGCATAAGTCTTTCAGTTCATCGACTACATACATCTACCAGTTCATCGACTGCATACATCTACCAGTTCATCGACTGAATACAAATCATTCGGATTCGCCATCATACGCCCAACCATGCATTTGATACGCATATATATGCATCACGAGCCACGGTAGGGCTGTATGATGGCGATACCGATTGGTTTGTTCTAGATCCGACATAAAAGGTTTGATACAACTTCTTTTTTGTGACATAAGATCTAACATTGTTGCTTCTAGTAGTTCTCTTGATTCCAGTAATGATTCTCTTAGCCAAGTTATACTTGAGCAAGAAAATAGCTTATTGAAGGGAAGAATCAAGGTGTTGGTTTTGAACGAAAGTTCAATGCCAATGGAGTTGAGTGGGAAGAAGATCAATACCCCAAGACAAAGTTTGTTCCTCAACAAGAGAAGTATCCTACTTCCTTCAAGGGGACACAAGCTCAAGATGATCTTCTACATGTTGATTAGCTTCAAGCCTTGCGGAATAGCATAGATTGCACTGAGCTATGTGCAGTGCAGTCTACACTATTCCGAATGGATTGAAGCAAATTAACCAGCATTGCACCTCTGTTACATGGCCACTTCAATGTTTTTTAACTTATTTGAACTCCGGACTTCTTTTGTGTTCAGTATGCAGCATTTAAAGCGACGTCATAAATATCCAACATGTTCTGACATCATTTGTTGTTTTCGGTCATTTACCTAATTGTTTAGAGAGCTAAATGACCGTGAAATTGAAAATCACTACAAAATGAATCCTGAAAATGTTGAAACTTGGCATGGTATCATCATATCACCCGCATAGCATGCGCGAAAGAGTAGAGAGGGTCACGGCAAAAACTGGACGCACTTCGTGTACAAACTGGACCTACTCTTTCCGAGTATCAGGGTTTCAGACGAGAACTCATCTGTTACATGGCCACTTCAATGTTTTTTAAACTTATTTGAACTCCGGACTTCTTTTGTGTTCAGTATGCAGCATTTAAAGCGACGTCATCAATTTTCAACATGTTCTGACATCATTTGTTGTTTTTCGGTCATTTACCTAATTGTTTAGAGAGCTAAATGACCGTGAAATTGAAAATCACTACAAAATGAATCCTGAAAATGTTGAAACTTGGCATGGTATCATCGTATCACCCGCATAGCATGCGCGAAAGAGTAGAGAGGGTCACGGCAAAAACTGGACGCACTTCGTGTACAAACTGAACAAACTCTTTCCGAGTATCAGGGTTTCGGACTATGCAAAAATAAGTAATGCAGAAAATAAAAGAACTATACAAAAAAATTACTCAAAAATAAATAGAAGAAAATAAATAATGCAAAAAAAACTATATAAAAAACTACTCAAAAATAAATAAATAAAAATAAGTAATGCAGAAAAGAAAAAACTATATAAAAAATTTGTTGGCGCACTGCCCTGTGGGTCTACCAGACCTAGGGTGTGCAAATGCAGGCCCAGAAGGGCCAGCAGACTCACAGGGCAGCGCGCCCTAATTAATTAGGCCTAGAAGCCTGCTATATAGAGGAGTTCGAAGAGGTAGCCGCGGCTGGGTTTATAAACGAGTGCGGCTGCCCTTCGCCGGGCGAGGTGGGACTAAATTTTGGGGTGGCAGCGCAAACTCTAAATACAACAAAAAACAACTAAAAATAAATAAAACAAAATAAATAAAGCAGAAAAGAAAAAACTAAATGAAAAAAGCCCACCTACTAGGCCACAGCGGCCTGCATACGACTAGAAACCCAACCTGTTGTTGGGCCAGGATGCAGGCCCGCAAGCCCAATAGGCCCCACAGGGCAGAGTAGCACAGGTAGGCCCAGAAGGCCTGCTTTAGAGAGGAGCTCGAGACAGCAGCGGCGGCAGGGCTTATAAGCAGGTGTGTGCGCCCTTCGGCTAGCGAGGTGGGACTAAACTTCTGCGCCCCTCGCCTGGCAGCGCACCCCCCTTTAGTACCGGTTCGTGGCTCCAACCGGTACTAAAGGGGGGGTCTTTAGTACCGGTTCATGGCACGAACCGGTACTAAAGGGGTCGTTTCCCGCCGCTTGGCCTGGGGAAAATAGGCCTTTAGTACCGGTTGGAGCCACGAACCGGTACTAAAGGCCAATCCTATATATACAGCACTTACGAAAATTTCAGTTTCAACTCGCCACTTCATCTCCAACCTCCGCAGCGCGCGCCGCTCGATCCCGTCGTCGCCGTCCGTTGTCATCGTCGCTGTCCCCGCCGCCGCCCGTCGTCGTCGTCGTCTCGCGTTGCCACCCCGAACGCCGCCGCCGTCTGTCGTCATCACCGTGGCCGCACGTCTCTCTCTCGCTCCCGCACACACATACACACACACACCGGCGCCCCCGCCCCGTACGCCGGCGCCCCCGCTCGTACCTACGGGGCGGCGGCATATGGGGCCGCACACACACACACATATACCACACATGCACACACACGCATACACACACACATACACACACACACACATTTTTTTTTACTTATTTTCTGTTTTTTAGAAAAGTTAATTAGATGATCGAATGTTAGATTAATGTCGAATGTTAGATGAATTAGCTAGCTAGATAGAAAAATTGTCGAACTAGAGATTAGAACTAGTTGAATAATTAATATAACTAGTTTATTTTTAATAAGAAAATTTAGGTATATGAGATTAGAACTAGTTGAATAATTAATATAACTAGTTTATTTTTAATAAGGAAATTTAGGTATATGAGATTAGAACTAGTTGAATAATTAATATAACTAGTTTATTCTTAGTAAGAAAATTTAGGTATATGAGATTAGAACTAGTTGAATAATTAATATAACTAGTTTATTTTTAGTAAGAAAATTTAGGTATATGAGATTAGAACTAGTTGAATAATTAATATAACTAGTTTATTCTTAGTAAGAAAATTTAGGTATATGAGATTAGAACTAGTTGAATAATTAATATAACTAGTTTATTCTTAGTAAGAAAATTTAGGTATATGAGATTAGAACTAGTTGAATAATTAATATAACCAGTTTATTTTTAGTAAGAAAATTTAGGTATATGAGATTAGAACTAGTTGAATAATTAATATAACTAGTTTATTTTTAGTAAGAAAATTTAGGTATATGAGATTAGAACTAGTTGAATAATTAGTATAACTAGTTTATTTTTAGTAAGAAAATTTAGGTATATGAGATTTGATGATCTAATTAAAATATTATTTGTTAATGAATTAGATAGAAAAGTTAAATATATAGTAATGTCAATTGAATATATAGTTAGATATATTAATGTCAAATGTTAGATGAATATATATTTGGCTAGATATAGGTGTTTAATGTTTCACCTATATGAACATAGGAAATGTCATCTGACAACGAAAAAGATTTTATTATGTGCGAACACTGTGAAGACCAGCGCGGCCTGTGCGACCAAAATTTCCTTGTTGATGGTAGGCGCTTCAGCATCAAGCTGGATGAGACATTCGAAGTTGATACAGCAAGTCACTTTGTCAATTATTATTTGAATGCAAAACTTATGCTTCATTTGCTTCAACTTATAATTTTTAATTTTCACTATTCTACTAGCGCATCCCCTGCCATGCAAGAATTTTTGTCTTGGATAAGATAGGTTTCAGTGCTATAGATGATATGGAGGTAAAGAGAGTTTACTTGAAGACGCAGCATGGGTATACTTTCAACGTCAAATTATATAATGGAGACACATACACCCATTTTGAATGCAAAACTTGGCAAGCACTATGCAAGGCTTATGCATTTGAGCCTGATATGGTTATCACCTTTGATATTCGTCCGGAAGATGATATTGAAGGTAATATAGACATCTGGGTCGATGTGCAAACGCCTCCAGTTCTACCATTTGGTGAGTTTTTCTCAACCATGCATGCATATGTTTATGTCTTTCGTACAGTTTATTCAAAAATAGTTGACAACTATTTTGTATTCTCAACTTATTTCGGTTCAAGCAAACATGTCCGGCGCTTGGTAGACAGGACCTACTACTGCCCCGGGGCTCAACTAAACTGCGAGGAGATAAGTCATTATGTTTCATGGCTTGAGGATCTTAATACTGTCAAGACAAATTTTTTCCCTACACTTAGAAATGTTAGTACTCAAAACGTGCGACCAATGGTGATCGTATTGAACTACGGTCACATCTATAATCAAAAGATGGTAAGATTTTAAATATTTGTCCTTAATTAGTGCATCTTTTGCATACATTATTTTTGAAGCTAAACTTTCATTGCTTAGTATATTAATTACTATACGATGTTGTTCAACAGGGACTTCCGATGACAGTTGTGCCTCAGTGGATCGAGACAAAAGGTTGCATGTCAATGGTTAGCTTACGACCAAGATTTCCTACATTGCACATGAGTGCATTCAGGATTTCTAAAAGCGAAGAATGCTTAATAGTGAAAGGTTGGAGCAAAATTGTTAACGATTGCAGAGAAGTACTAGGGGGCAGTAAGGAGAAGCGCAACCCAAGATTAGGAGACAGATTCATCTGCATGCTCCAGTATGATGAATCAGGAGAGCTATACATGTTCTATGCTATTCTACCTGAGAGGGAGCAGCAGGATCAGTAGCTACTCTTCATGCTCTTAATTAGTACTTGTCTCATGGATCTGTGTCCTGAACTTCGATGTTGGTGATGATTATGTTGAACTTGATGATATCTCTTTGCTTCTGTTACAAAGTGAATGTTTCCTCTTTAAGCTAGCCAACGTTGATGATGAATTACATAGCTAGCGGTAATGACTATGATGATTAAATAGTGGTAATTAGACGACCACGATGATTTTTAGCTAGCTAGAGTTTATTTATTTATTAATATGCGATGATGATGATGATGATGATGACGACTACAACTCATTATAACGTAAAACAATCCTAAATTAAATTGATAACACAAATTTAATTGAAAAATACAAAATAAAACAAAAACCGACAACCATTTAGTACCGGTTGGTTTTACCAACCGGTACTAAAGGGCTCCCGGCCCCCGGAGCTGGCTCGTGCCACGTGGTACCCCTTTAGCACCGGTTCGTGCTGAACCGGTACTAAAGGGGGGGGGGCTTTAGTGCCTAAATAATAGTGCCAGTTCCTAAACTGGCACTAAAGGGCCTTACGAACCGGTGCTATTGCCCGGTTTTCTACTAGTGGAGATACGGGAATTCACCGGGAGAAGTAATGGGCCTTATTGTGCCATATGGGAAAAGAGGAGGCATGCCAAGGGGAGGTGGCGATCCCCATGGGTCCGAATTGGACTAGGGGAAGGGGGGCGGCGCCCCCTTGCCTTTTCCTGTTCCCTCTCTCTTTTCCTCTTTCCTTCTCTCCTACTCCGAAAAGGAAAGGGATTCCAACTAGGACTTGGAAGTCCTAGTAGGACTCCATACTCTTGGCATGCCCCTAGGGAGCCGGCCTCTCTCCCTCCCTCCTTTATATACCTGGGTAGGGGGCATCCCAAAGGCACACCAAGTCTTCTCTTAGCCGTGTGTGGTGCCCCCCTCCATAGTTACGCACCTCGGTCATATCGTCGTAGTGCTTACACTACAAAAAAAGACACATCCGTGACATTTTGGGCCGAACGAAAAAAAATTGTCATACATATGACACCTCTATGACGATAATTGTAACAAAACCCAGTATCATCATAGATGTGGTGGGCTCCTACTTCTATGACAAAAAATCATGACAGAAAATGGGCTTTTCTTCCTGGGCGAGCCGGAGACGCAGCTGCATGACATTCTTTGGGCCATCCATGACGGAAAAAACCGTGGTAGAAGCGAGGGCGAGGAAAATTTCGGCGAGTTCCCGGTTACGGTGGGAGGTCGGGGGCCGAGCGATGCGCGTTTCTCTCGTACACGTACGTGCGTGTGTGCGAGGCGTTGACTCTAACTAAACCCGAGCGAGGCATTGGGCTCTAACTGAACCCGAGCGATTGCACTGCAGACTACGCGTTACTGAACCCGAGCGATCGATCGATGGCTGTTAACTGAACCCGATCGAGCGATTCCTTCGCTATTGCTGCTAATTGAAGCCGATCGGTGCTGCCTCTGGGATGAACAGTGAGCGTTGCGGGGGGGGGGGGGGGTGGATGAACAATGAGCGGTGGCGTTGCCTCTGGATGAACAGGACCCCGTGGTGTGGTGGAGGGCTGGATGAACAGTATACGGTGGAGGGGTGCCCGTGGAGGGGTGGTTGAACAGGACCCCGTGGTGTGGAGGGCTGGATGAATAGTAGATGGTGGAGGGGTGCCCGTGGAGGGGTGGTTGAACAGTAGCCGGTAGAGTAGCGCGCGGTGGAGGCTGGATGAACAGGAGCCCGTGGAGGCTGGACGAGGTCGACGGTAGCCCGTGGAGGCTGGAGGAGGTCGATGGTGGAGATGAACAGTATCCCATGGATTCCCGTTTTGCTGTACGCCACACCCCTCCCGATGAACAGGACCCCCCTTTCGATCGTAGGAGGTCCGTTTGGTTCGTTTTGCGGTAGGCCACACCCCTCCCGATCAACAGGACCCCCGTTTCGACCGTAGGAGGTCCGTTTCGTCCGTTTTGCGGTACGCCACACCCCTCCCAATCAACCGAAACCCCGTTTCGACCGTAGGAGGTCCGTTTCCTCCGTTTTGCGGTACGCCAGACCCCTCCCGATCAACAGGACCCCATTCCGAATGTAGGAGGTCCGTTTCCTCCGTTGTGCAGTATGCCAGGCCTCGTTTCCATCGCCTGTTCCGTCCAAGCCCTCCTGATGAACACGACCACGCATTCCGTTCCGACCCAGCCGGTTGGCTCCCACGCGTTCCGTTGCCTCTCGATGAACACGACGCATTCTGTTGCCTCCCCATGAACACGACGCATTCCATTGCCTCCCCATGAACACGATGACGACGCTGTTTCTCCGTTCCGACCCAGCTATGTACATGAGCCCTGGCCGTACGTATGCGTGAGTAGGCGTTCAAGACCCCGCCCGTATGTACACATACGTGGCCTTATTTTCTTTCTTGCACCGTGGCCGCTGTACGTACGTGTCCATGCTACGTGCGCGCCTCTACTACGACACGTGCGCGCCTCTACTACGACACGTGCGCGCCTCTACATCGACTAGTATGTACGTACAAGTTCGCAACCAGAATGACATCGACCAGGTGGGTCCTGACTATCAGGCACTTCCTTGCCTGCGAAGATGTAGCTGGTGGGTCCCAGCAGTCAGGGGGGCGAATCATTTTTTTTGCCCGGACGCACTTCCTTGCGTGCGAAGATGTAGCCGGTGGGTCCCAACAGTCAGGGGGGCGAATCATTTTTTTGCCCGGACGCACTTCCTTGCGTGCGAAGGTGTAGCTGGTGGGTCCTAGCAGTCAGGAGAGCGATTTGTTTTTTTTGCCTGGATGCACTTCCTTGCATGCGAAGATGAAGCCGGTGGGTCCTAGCAGTCAGGGGAAAACATTTTTTCCGTGAAATACAGTGGCCCGTCTGGTGGGTCCCAGCTATCAGGTGGAGGAATCGTTATTTTCCGTGTAATAAGGAGGCACTTCCTTGCTGTGGCCGTGGACTCAGCTGTCAGCCTCTCCACGTACATTCCACGTCCGATGGAAGTCGTTCCTTAACCACGTTGACCAGGCCACGCCGAGAGCACCACGGCGGTGGACGACGGCGAGGCCTAGGAAGGGAACGACGCGGAGCCGGGGAAGATGCAGAAGTGGAAGCCTGCGCGGAGAGGAGTATGAGGGTTCACTAGTTCGGCTGCGATGTGAGGTCGTCGTCGCCACAGGGCCTGGCCAGCTGTGGGAATAGTAGGGGGCGGTGAGGCCTCCGCAGCAACACAGCCGGCCACAGGAGGCAGGAGCATGCGGTACGACTGGCGTTGCTTTGAGCGGCTGGAGCAAGAAGACCAGAGGTTGAAGAAGCACTACGGCCATTGGATGGACATCATACGGTCACTGGAGCTAGAATCGTTCGTATTGACTAAGTTGACAAAGCCCTCCGTCCCCATCAACTTAGTTGGCCCACAAGTCATCCTCCCACTATGGTGTGTCCCAGCTAGCAAGGGGGGTTTTCATTTTTTTGTGCGTAATAAGGAGGCACTTCCTTGCGTGCGAATATATAGCTAGTGGGTCCAACATGCCAGTGGGGGGAACGTTTTTTCATGAAATAGAGAGGCCCTTTCGGTGGGTCCCAACTGTCAGGTGGAGGAATCATTATTTTGCGCATACAGTCCACGGCCGATGGATGTCGTGCATTGACCAGGCCACGCTGAGAGCACCATGGCGGTGGACGACGGCGAGGCCTAGGAAGGGAACGACACGGAGCCGGGGAAGACTCGACAATGGTTGCCCACATGGCGGGGAGTATGAGAGTTTACTGGTCCGGCTGCCGTCACCGAAAAATAACAAGAGGTGTGGGTGAGTAGAGGAATGGCCTGGCTGGCAATGAAGTAGGCTGGTGCTGTGCGGGCTGTGCGGCAGCACAACCGGCCACGGGAGGCGGGAGCAGGTAGTCCCACCGGAGCTAGTTTGGGCGGCTGGAGCAAGAAGATCAGATATTGAAGAAGCAGCACGGCCGTTGGATTAACATCCAACGGTCACTGCTGCTAGAATCATATGTGGACTAAGTTGACAAAGCCAAAGTACACGTCAACCTAGTAGACCCACAAGTCATCCTCCAAATCTGTCCCAAACAGCGTACAACCCGAAATTTCTAGCCAGATTCAAATTAATTTTAAATCTAAGTATACCATAATTTAAGTTCAATGAAATTTTACCCGCACAAAAAATGAAATTTAAAATATCAAAATCCGAAAGAAAATAGTATTTTGGAACTAATTGCCTGTTTGCTGTATTTTTTCATTTTACAGCCCATTTATTATTACTTATAGCCCATTTCTTATTACTTATAGCCCATTTTCTGGGAAAAATGCATCCCTCCTCGTCTTGAAAGATTTCCGGCCTAGCAGGGCATAGAAAAGCAAGTAGGCCTATGTTGGTTATTCTGCAAAAAACAAAATAGCTGGCTAGCCATTTTCAGAAAGGAAAAAAACAAACTGGGCTGGTCTCATGGGCCCCTCGGAGCTCCACCGACATACTCCTTCCTCCTATATATACCTACGTACCCCCAAACAAACAGAAGAGGAGCCAAAAACCTAATTCCACCGCCGCAACTTTCTGTATCCATGAGATCCCATCTTGGGGCCTTTTCCGGAGCTCCGCCGGAAGAGGGCTATCATCACGGAGGGCTTCTACATCATCATAGCCTCTCCGATGAAGTGTGAGTAGTTTCCCTCAGACCTTCGGGTCCATAGTTAGTAGCTAGATGGCCTCTTCTCTCTCTTTGAATCTCAATACAAAGTAGTCCCGCTCTCTTGTGGAGATCTATTCGATGTAATCTTCTTTTTGCGGTGTGTTTGTTGAGACCGATGAATTGTGGGTTTATGATCAAGTCTATCTATGAATAATATTTGAATCTTCTCTGAATTCTTTTATGTATGATTGGTTATCTTTGCAAGTCTCTTCGAATTATCCGTTTGGTTTGGCCAACTAGATTGGTAGTTCTTTCCATGGGAGAAGTGCTTAGCTTTGGGTTCGATCTTGTGGTGTCCTATCCCAGTGACAAAAGGGGCAGCAAGGCACGTATTGCATCGTTGCCATTGAGGATAACAAGATGGGGTTTATTTCATATTGCATGAATTTATCTCTCTACATCATGTCATCTTGCTTAAGGCGTTACTCTGTTTTTAACTTAATACTCTAGATGCATGCTGGATAGCGGTCGATGAGTGGAGTAATACTAGTAGATGCAGAATCGTTTCGGTCTGCTTGTCACGGACGTGATGCCTATATACATGATCATGCCTAGATATTCTCATAACTATGCTCAATTCTGTCAATTGCTCAATAGTAATTTGTTCACCCACCGTAGAATACTTATGCTCTTGAGAGAAGCCACTAGTGAAACCTATGGCCCCCGGGTCTATTCTCATCATATCAATCTCCATCACTTTAATCTTGCTTTGCTTTTTTACTTTGCCTTTACTTTTCACTTTGCATCTTTATACCAAAAATACCAAAAATATTATATCTATCAGATCTCACTCTCGTAAGTGACCGTGAAGGGATTGACAACCCCTAATCACCTTGGTTGCGAGTAGCTATCGTTTTGTGCAGGTACGAGGGACTTTAGCGTGGCCTCCTACTGGATTGATACCTTGGTTCTCAAAAACTGAGGGAAATACTTATGCTACTCTGCTGCATCATCCTTTCCTCTTCGGGGAAATCCAACGCAAGCTCAAGAGGTAGCAAGAAGAATTTCTGGCGCCGTTGCCAGGGAGTCTACGCAAAAAGTCAACATAGCAAGTACCCATCACAATCCCTATCTCTCGCATTACATTATTTGCTATTTTCCTCTCGTTTTCCTTTCCCCCACTTCACCCTTGCCGTTTTATTCGCCCTCTCTCTCTCTATCCTCCCTCTCTATTAGCCTCTTTTGCCCGTTTGCCCTTGTTTGCTCGTGTGCTAGTTTGTTTTCTTGTTTGTCACGATACTAATAATAATAAAACGGGGAAATACTTAGCAGGAGGGAAATACTTAGAGATAAAAGCATCTTTGCACTTGTTCCAAGAATCAATACTATTTTTAGGCAAAGACGAAAACCAAGCTTTAGCATGGTCTCTAAGCGAAAAAGGAAATAGCTTCAATTTAACAACATCATTATTGACATCTCTTTTCTTTTGCATATCACATAAATCAACGAAGCTATTCAGATGAGTAGCGGCATCTTCACTAGGAAGGCCGGCGAATTGATCTTTCATAACAAGATTCAAGAAAGCAGCATTGATTTCACAAGATTCGGTATTGGCAAGAGGAGCAATCGGAGTGCTAAGGAAATCATTATTATTGGTATTGGTGAAGTCACAATTTGGTAGTATCTTGAGCCAAATTATTATTAGTATCGCGACAAACAAGCAAACAAACTAGCACACGAGCAAACAAGGGCAAACGGGCAAAAGAGGCAAATAGAGAGGGAGGATAGAGAGAGAGAGAGGGTGAATAAAACGGCAAGGGTGAAGTGGGGGAAAGGAAAACAAGAGGAAAATAGCAAATAATGTAATGCGAGAGATAGGGATTGTGATGGGTACTTGGCATGTTGACTTTTTGCGTAGACTCCCTGGCAACGATGCCAGAAATTCTTCTTGCTACCTCTTGAGCTTGCGCTGGATTTCCTCGAAGAGGAAAGGATGATGCAGCAGAGTAGCGTCAGTATTTCCCTCAGTTTTTGAGAAGCAAGGTATCAATCCAGTAGGAGGCCACGCTAAAGTCCCTCGTACCTGCACAAAACGATAGCTACTCGCAACCAACGTGATTAGCGGTTGTCAATCCCTTCACGGTCACTTACGAGAGTGAGATCTGATAGATATAATATTTTTGGTATTTTTGGTATGAAGATGCAAAGTGAAAAGTAAAGGCAAAGTAAAAAAGCAAAGCAAGATTAAAGTGATGGAGATTGATATGATGAGAATAGACCCGGGGGCCATAGGTTTCACTAGTGGCTTCTCTCAAGAGCATAAGTATTCTACGGTGGGTGAACAAATTACTGTTGAGCAATTGACAGAATTGAGCATAGTTATGAGAATATCTAGGCATGATCATGTATATAGGCATCACGTCCGAGACAAGTAGACTGAAACGATTCTGCATCTACTACTATTACTCCACTCATCGACCGCTATCCAACATGCATCTAGAGTATTAAGTTAAAAACAGAGTAACGCCTTAAGCAAGATGACATGATGTAGAGAAATAAATTCATGCAATATGATATAAACCCCATCTTGTTATCCTTGATGGCAACGATGCAATACGTGCCTTGCCGCCCCTTTTGTCACTGGGAAAGGACACCGCAAGATCGAACCCAAAGCTAAGCACTTCTCCCATGGCAAGAACTACCAATCTAGTTGGCCAAACCAAACGGATAATTCGAAGAGACTTGCAAAGATAACCAATCGTACATAAAAGAATTAAGAGAAGATTCAAATATTATTCATAGATAGACTTGATCATAAACCCACAATTCATCGATCTCAACAAACACACCGCAAAAAGAAGATTACATTGAATAGATCTCCACGAGAGAGCGGGAGAACTTCGTATTGAGATTCAAAGAGAGAGAAGAAGCCATCTAGCTACTAACTATGGACCCGAAGGTCTGAGGTAAACTACTCACACTTCATCGGAGAGGCTATCATGATGTAGAAGCCCTCCATGATGACGGCCCTCTTCCGGCAGAGCTCCGGAACTGGCCCCAAGATGGGATCTCGTGGATACAGATAGTTGCGGCGGTGGAATTAGGTTTTTGGCTCCTCTTCTGTTTGTTTGGGGGTAGGTAGGTATACATAGGAGGAAGGAGTATGTCGGTGGAGCTCCGAGGGGCCCACGAGGCAGGGGGCGCGCCCTAGGGGGGGGCGCCCCCCACCCTCGTGACCGCCTCTTTTGTTCCTTGGAGCAGGGTCCATGTCTCCTGGATCATGTTCGGTGTGAAAATCACGTTCCCAAAGGTTTTATTCCGTTTGGAGTCCGTTTGATATTCCGTTTCTTCGAAACACTGAAATAGGCAAAAAAATAGCAATTCTGGGCTGGGCCTCCGGTTAATAGGTTAGTCCAAAAGTAATATAAAAGTGGAAAATAAAGCCCAATATAGTCCAAAACAGTAGATAATATAGCATGGAGCAATCAAAAATTATAGATACGTTGGAGAGGTATCAGGCATCCCCAAGCTTAATTCCTGCTCGTCCTCGAGTAGGTAAATGATAAAAAGAGAATTTTTGATGCGGAGTGCTACTTGGCATAATTTCAATGCAAATCTTCTTAATTGTGATATGAATATTTAGATTAGAAAGATTCAAGACAAAAGTTCATATTGACATAAAAATAATAATACTTCAAGCATACTAACAAAGCAATTATATCTTCTCAAAATAACATGGCCAAAGAAAGTTATCCCTACAAAATCATATAGTCTGGCTATGCTCTATCTTCACCACACAAAATATTTAAATCATGCACAACCCCGATGACAAGCCAAGCAATTGTTTCATACTCTAACTTTTTCATAACTTTTTCAATCTTCACGCAATACATGAGCGTGAGCCTTGGGCATAGCACTATAGGTGGAATAGAATGGTGGTTGTGGAGAAGACAAAAAGGGATAAGATAGTCTCACATCAACTAGGCGTATCAACGGGCTATGGAGATTCCCATCAATAGATATCAATGTGAGTGAGTAGGGATTGCCATGCAACGGATGCACTAGAGCTATAAGTATATGAAAGCTCAAAAAGAAACTATGTGGGTGTGCATCCGACTTGCTTGCTCATGAAGACCTAGGGCAATTTGAGGAAGCCCATCATTGGAATATACAAGCCAAGTTCTATAATGAAAGATTCCCACTAGTATATGAAAGTGATAACATGAGAGACTCTCTACTATGAAGATCATGGTGCTACTTTGAAGCACAAGTGTGGTAAAAGGATAGTAACATTGTCCCTTCTCTCTTTTTCTCTCATTTTTTTATTTTTATTTTTTTATTTGGGCCTTTTCTCTTTTTTATGGCCTCTTTTTTTATTTGGGCTTCTTTGGCCTCTTTTATTTATTTTTCGTCCGGAGTCTCATCCCGACTTGTGGGGGAATCATAGTCTCCATCATTCTTTCCTCAGTGGGACAATGCTCTAATAATGATGATCATCACACTTTTATTTTTCTTACAACTCAACAATTACAACTCGATACTTAGAACAAAATATGACTCTATATGAATGCCTCCGGCAGCGTACCGGGATATGCAATGAATCAAGAGTGACATGTATGATAGAATTATGAATGCTGGCTTTTCCACAAATACGATGTCAACTACATGATCATGCTAGCAATATGACAATGATGGAGTGTGTCATAACAAACGGAACGATGGAAAGTTGCATGGCAATATATCTCGGAATGGCTATGGAAATGCCATAATAGGTAGGTATGGTTGCTGTTTTGAGGAAGGTATATGGTGGGTGTATGATACTGGCGAAAGGTGCGCGGTATTGGAGAGGCTAGCAAAGGTGGAAGGGTGAGAGTGCGTATAATCCATGGACTCAACATTAGTCATAAAGAACTCATATACTTATTGCAAAAATCTAGAAGTTATCAAAGCGAAGCATTACACGCATGCTCGTAGGGGGATAGATAGGTAGGAAAAGACCATCGCTTGTCCCCGACCGCCACTCATAAGGAAGACAATCAATAAATAAATCATGCTCCGACTTCATCACATAACGGTTCACCATATGTGCATGCTACGGGAATCACAAGCTTCAACACAAGTATTCTTTAAATTCACAACTACTCAACTAGCATGACTTTAATATTATCACCTCCATATCTCAAAACAATTATCATGCTTCAATCTTTTCTTAGTATTCAACACACTCAAAAGAAAGTTCCACAAATCTTGAATACCAAGCATATTATTATTAAGCAAATTACCATGCTATTAAGACACTCTCAAAATAATTTAAGTGAAGCATGAGAGATCAATAGTTTCTTTAAAACAAATCCACCACCGTGCTCTAAAATATCTAAGTGAAGCATATAGAGCAAAACTACTTAGCTCAAAAGATATAAGTGAAGCACATAGAGCAAAACTACTTAGCTCAAAAGATATAAGTGATGCACATAGAGCATTCTATCAAATTTTAATTCATGTATGGCTCTCTCAAAAGGTGTGTATAGAAAGGATGATTGTGGCACACTAACAAACAAAGACACAAAAAATAGAAGACGCTCCAAGCAAAACACATATCATGTTGGTGAATAAAAATATAGCTCCAAGTAAAGTTACCGATAGAAGTAGACGAAAGAGGGGATGCCTTCCGGGGCATCCCCAAGCTTTGGCTTTTAGGTGTCCTTAGATTATCTTGGGGGTGCCATGGGCATCCCCAAGCTTAGGCTCTTGACACTCCTTGTTCCATAATCTATCAAATCCTTACCCAAAACTTGAAAACTTCACAACACAAAACTTAAAGCAGAAAACTCGTGAGCTCCGTTAGCAAAAGAAAACAAAAGACCAATTCAAGGTACAGTAATGAACTCATTCTCTATGGATTATAAACTATTTTACTAACCATATATTCATCAAAATAAGCAAACAACACACGAAAAACAGAATCTGTCAAAACAGAACAGTCTGTAGTAATATGTAGCTAGCGCAAGATCTGGAACCCCAAAAATTCTAAAATAAATTTCTGGACGTGGGGAATTTATCTATTAATCATATGCAAAAAGAATTAACTAAATAGCACTCTCCAAATAAAAATGACAGCAAGTTCAACAAGACTTTCCCCAAGTCTTCCCAACGGTTCTACTTGGCACAAACACTAATTAAACACACAAAAAACACAACCAAAACAGAGGCTAAATAATTTATTTATTACTAAACAGGAGAAAAAAGCAAGAAATAAAAATAAAATTGGGTTGCCTCCCAACAAGCGCTATCGTTTAACGCCCCTTGCTAGGCATAACAACGAGGATAGATCTAGGTATTGCCATCTTTGGTAGGCAATCCATAAGTGGCTCTCATGATAGTTTCATATGGAAATTTTATTTTCTTTCTTGGAAAGTGTTCCATGCCATTTTTAATGGAAATTGAAATCTAATATTCCCTTCCCTCATTTCAATAATCGCACCAACCGTTCTAAGGAAAGGTCTACCAAGAATAATAGGGCAAGAAGGATTGCAATCTATATCAAGAACAATGAAATCTACGGGCACATAATTCCTATTTGCAACAATAAGAACATCATTAATTCTTCCCATAGGTTTCTTAATAGTAGAATCCGCAAGATGCAAGTTTAGAGAGCAATCATCAAAATTACGGAAATCTAGCAAATCACACAAAGTTTTGGGGATAGTGGAGACACTAGCACCCAAATCACACAAAGCATAAAACTCATGGTATTTAATTTTAATTTTAATAGTTGGTTCCCAGTCATCATAGAGTTTTCTAGGGATAGAAACTTTCGACTCAAGTTTTTCTTCATAATATTGCATCAAGGCATCAACAATATGTTCGGTGAAAGCTTTCTTTTGACTATAAGCATGTGGAGAATTTAGCACGGATTGCAACAACGAAATACCATCAATTAAAGAGCAACTTTCATAATTAAATTCCTTGAAATCCAATATAGTGGGTTTAGCAACATCTAAATTTTTATTTCTTTCAATCCCACTTTCATCAATTTCATCACAAAGATCTAAATACTCCGAATTTTTAGAACGCCTTCTAGGTAAAGGAAGATCATATTCAGTTTCATCAAGATTCATATTGCAGAACAAAGATTTAATAGGACACACATCAATAACTTTTAGATCTTCATCTTGGTTTTCATAGGAATTGGAAGAACACGATTTAATAAAGGCATCTTTGGAGGCACGCATCCTAGCGGTTCTTTCCTTGCACTCATCAATGGAAATTCTCATGGCTTTGAGAGACTCATTGATATCATGCTTAAGAGGAATAGATCTAAGCTTTAAAGAATCAACCTCAAGAGAAATTCTATCAACGTTCCTAGCCAAATCATCAATTTTCAGTAATTTCTCTTCAAGCAAAGCATTAAAATTCTATTGTGAATTCATAAACTCCTTAACACTATTCTCAAATTCAGAGGGCATCTTTTTATAATTTCCATAATAGTTGTTGTAGGAATTCCCATAATTATTAGAAGGATTACTAGGATATGGCCTAGGATTAAAATTCCCTCTATAAGCGTTGTTACCAAAATTATTCCTACCAACAAAATTCACATCCATAGATTCATTATTATTCTCAATCAAAGTAGACAGAGGCATATCATTAAGATCAGAAGAAACACTCTTAGTAGCAAAAAATTTCATAAGTTCATCCATCTTTCCACTCAACACATTGATTTCTTGGGATTGTGATGGGTACTTGGTATGTTGACTTTTTGCGTAGACTCCCGGGCAACGATGCCAGAAATTCTTCTTGCTACCTCTTGAGCTTGCGTTGGATTTCCCCGAAGAGGAAAGGATGATGCAGCAGAGTAGCGTAAGTATTTCCCTCAGTTTTTGAGAACCAAGGTATCAATCCAGTAGGAGGCCACACTAAAGTCCCTCGTACCTGCACAAAATGATAGCTACTCGCAACCAACGTGATTAGCGGTTGTCAATCCCTTCACGGTCACTTACAAGAGTGAGATCTGATAGATATAATATTTTTGGTATTTTTGGTATAAAGATGCAAAGTGAAAAGTAAAGGCAAAGTAAAAAAGCAAAGCAAGATTAAAGTGATGGAGATTGATATGATGAGAATAGACCCGGGGGCCATAGGTTTCACTAGTGGCTTCTCTCAAGAGCATAAGTATTCTACGATGGGTGAACAAATTACTGTTGAGCAATTGACAGAATTGAGCATAGTTATGAGAATATCTAGGCATGATCATGTATATAGGCATCACGTCCGTGACAAGTAGACCGAAACGATTCTGCATCTACTACTATTACTCCACTCATCGACCGCTATCCAACATGCATCTAGAGTATTAAGTTAAAAACAAAGTAACGCCTTAAGCAAGATGACATGATGTAGAGAAATAAATTCATGCAATATGATATAAACCCCAACTTGTTATCCTTGATGGCAACGATGCAATACGTGCCTTGCTGCCCCTTCTGTCACTGGGAAAGGACACCGCAAGATCAAACCCAAAGCTAAGCACTTCTCCCATGGCAAGAACTACCAATCTAGTTGGCCAAACCAAACAGATAATTCGAAGAGACTTGCAAATATAACCAATCATACATAAAAGAATTCGAAGAAGATTCAAATATTATTCATAGATAGACTTGATCATAAACCCACAATTCATCGGTCTCAACAAACACACTGCAAAAATAAGATTACATCGAATAGATCTCCACGAGAGAGGGGGTGAACTTTGTATTGAGATGCAAAGAGAGAGAAGAAGCCATCTAGCTACTAACTATGGACGTGAAGGTCTGAGGTAAACTACTCACATTTCATTGGAGAGGCTATGATGATGTAGAAGCCCTCCGTGATGACGGCCCTCTTCCGGCGGAGCTCCCGAACAGGCCCCAAGATGGGATCTCGTGGATACAGAACTTTGCGACGGTGGAATTAGGTTTTTGGCTCCTCTTATGTTCGTTTGGGGGTACGTAGGTATATATAGGAGGAAGGAGTACGTCGGTGGAGCTCCGAGGGGCCCACGAGGCAGGGGGGCGCGCCCTAGGGGGGGTGCCCCCCACCCTCGTGACCGCCTCTTTTGTTCCTTGGAGTAGGGTCCAAGTCTCCTGGATCACGTTCGGTGAGAAAATCATGTTCCCGAAGGTTTTATTCCGTTTGGAGTCCGTTTGATATTTCGTTTCTTCGAAACACTGAAATAGGCAAAAAACAACAATTCTGGGCTGGGCCTCCGGTTAATAGGTTAGTCCCAAAAGTAATATAAAAGTGGAAAATAAAGCCCAATATAGTCCAAAACAGTAGCTAATATAGCATGGAGCAATCAAAAATTATAGATATGTTGGAGACTTATCACACATCTCCAACAATGCAAGATTCATAATGTCTTACCCGGGTATCAGGACCCATTGCTAGTGAGTAAAGGGCATCATCAACTGCCTGCCCATCCTCCCGCATCTTCTTAACCTATGGTTAGAAAATAGACAAGCTGTTCATCTTATGTACTCAATATATTAAAAAAAATTGACAGTGTACTTCAAAAGCTTACATGGTTCTTGAACCATTTCGCAAATCCTATAGTTTGTCAATGTTTCTTGGATTTTGCGGCAGTAACTCCTCTTTGTAGATGGTGCACAACATAGTGATCGCGTCAAATATCTAAATATATAAGAATGTGCTGCAAGTTTAGTAGATTACGATGTATAAGCTGCAGTACTGCACTTACTTGATATAAGGTAGTATCTCAGGACAGTTATTCAACACATACCAAACCATTTTGTCCAAATCTTTAGGTTTGTGCTCTTGTCGACTCTTCCCAGTAACTTGAACAGAATAATCGAAAACATTGAGCCCGGGATTGTCTTCACCCACCTCTTTGCTAAGCTGATCAGCTGTTTCAATGTATTTTGAGCAGAATGTCAACGCTTCTGCAGCAATGTAGGCCTCTGCAATGGAACCCTCGGGTCTAGCTCTATTCCTACCATAGCCCTTGAAAGTGCCTAGCCGCCTTTCAATAGGGTACAACCAGCCATACTGTACTGGACCTCTAAGTAGTGCCTCATCAGGTAGATGAACAACCAAATGCACCATCACATCTAAGAAGGCTGGAGGATAAATCTTCTCAAGGTCGCATAGGATAGTTGGTATCTTGTCTCTAAGATGCTCCAAAGCATCTATCCTGATATTCCTACTGCAGAGTTCCTTGAAGAATTGTCCCAACTCTGCAACTGCTTTGTATAAGTCAGGGCGGCCAAATCCTCTAAGGATAACAGGTAAAACCCTTTGAAGTAGGACGTGGAAGTCATGAGTTTTCAACCCTTGTACATTTTTTCCATCTGCACTGACTCTCCTTTCAGGGTTGGAAGCAAATCCATGTGGGAATCTCACACGTGACAGGACCTCGCAGAATTCTTTTCTTTTTACCTTGTCCAAGACGTACACAGCTGGTGCCATATCCCATGGTTTACCTTCATCTTGCACCTGCAAATCCTTTTTGATACTCAGGTGTCTCAAATCAATCCTAGATTTTAAGGTATCTATCATCTTGCCTTCAATATTAAGAAGTGTGCCGATAATGCTGTCACATATATTTTTCTCGATGTGCATCACATCAAGATTATGCTGCAGATCCAAATCTTTCCAATACTCCAAGTCCCACGAAGTGGACCTGCGGGTAAACAATAATCTCTCTTCTACCCTGCCATGCTTCCTTTTCCCGCTACCATTACCAGGATAGTTTCCTGGTGTAATATGCCTGACCTTCTCTAATTCCACTTGCAACTCATCGGCGGTGAGCCTCTTTGGCGCATCACATTTTTCATGCTTTGCATTGAACACATGTCTTCGGTATTTTCTAGGATGTGGCTTGTCCTTGGCAAGGAAACGGCGGTGTCCAATGTAACAGATCTTGCTACGTATTGCGTATGACAGCGGATTCTTGTCACAGCGAACACATGCATTGTAACCATGTGTCATTCGCCCTGACATAGTGCCCAAAGCCGGATAATCATGGATGCACCAAATTATAACAACACGCAGAAAGAAATCAGCTGGTGGGCTGCTATATAGGTCTCGAGTGAGAACACCCTTCCATAGCTGTTGAAGTTCCTCCACAAGAGGCTCCATGAGCAAATCAAAATCCTTTCCAGGACTTTTTGGACCTGGGATGAGCAAGGCCATCATGTAGTTTGATTCTTTGGTGCAGACATTTGGAGGCATGTTGTAAGGGATAACAAGCACTGGCCACATGCTATATGTGGTGCTCTGGTGGCCGCATGGGTTAAATCCATCTGAAGCTAAGCCAAGTCTAATGTTTCTCGGGTCAGCATCAAACTCTTTGTGTTTATCATTGAAGCTTTTCCACTCACTACCATGAGATGGATGTCTCATTACATTCTGATCTCTGTACTACTGGTTCCTAGAATGCCACAGTACATCCTCTCTTGTTTCAGTATCATGAAACAACCTCTGCAATCTTGGTGTAATTGGAAAATGAATCAAAACATTATGAGGAATCCTCTTCACAGCATTGCCATCTTTCCATCTTGATGATTTTCATCTCGGGCATTCACTTAATTTGGCATAATCCTTCTGGAATAGAACACAATTATTCTTACAAACATGGATCATATCATATCCAATTCCAACTGCACAAAGGAAATTCTTCATTTTATGATAGGTGTGTGGCTGCTCAGACGCATCTGGGAAAGATTTGCGGAAAGCAGCCAACATCTCATCGAATGATTTGTTGGTCATCCGCTCAGATGTCTTCACCTGAAGAAAGGTGACCATAGCTGAGAATACTGACAGCTTATTTCCTGGGGTGACAGCAACATTGCATTGTTCCAACATGCGGTCCCACCATTTTTCTTCTGCAGGTGAAAGTTCACGGAATGCACAAGCATTTCGTAGCATTGTTTGAATGTTGGTCAAACTCATTGGCTCCACCACCACCACCTCCTCCTCCTCTTCCACCTGAGCATCAGGCAGATCAAGATGGTGATCTACTGCTTCCACATAGTCAATAACATTGACGTTCACGGCTTCACCATGATGAACCCACCTAGTATATGTGACCGACATCCCATACAAGTATAGATGATTTTGCACAGTTGACTGGGGTCTTGTAACTGAATTCATACAACTGCTACACTTGTAGAGCACATCTGATTTTGGATCACCGTACTGAGCTCTGATAAAGTTCATGAAGTTTTCAACTCCCTCGACATATGCAGTGGAGAATCTTCGAGCAAAAGTTATGCAAGTCCTGTCCATCTGTTAGACATACAAATTAGTTCTTCTACTAGATATTACAGGAAAAATATATACGCTTTTTTATGAAGTCCAGAAAAAAATACCTAGGTCGATGTCTAAAGCTATAGCAAGATATTTGGAAGAGCAGATCTAAGTAACGAAATATATGTAAAGCTAATTTAGCAAACAGATTTGAGTGCCAAATTATGGCATGCTGTTTCAGTAGTCAATGAGGCCGAGCACACAGCCATCGAACTATCGAAGGCCATCGCAGCAACAAAGATCGAGTATAAAACGGTGTAGAGCTATTTCACCTAACAAATTGGCTACTAGACCATGGCAATCTACGTCACAATAAATATATGGCAGGATATTTTATCAACTAATCGGCCTTGGCATGCCATCTCAGCTAAGCTGATTGAGTGCAGAACAGGGCAAGGAGGCTTCTTAAGCAGATCATATTGACAGTAAACTACTTCGGCAAACAGTGAGATTAACAACGTCTATCAGCTAACATTCAGCGCTACACCAACATGAACGGGGCCTCAGTCTAGAATGCGCGTACCGTGGGAGAAGCTGACCGCGTGCGTTTCCACACGAACTTCGCCAGCGGTGGCGGCGCTGACCGCCGTGCGCCTCCACAAGAACGTAGCCAGAGGTGGCGGCGCGGCTAGAGGACGGCACTCTACGAGAGCGTACTGTGGGAGTGAGAGGATCGCCGAACTGCGGTGACTATGTATCAACGTGGCAGGGAGGGCGGCTTTGGCGGAGCGAATGGAGTGGAGGGGGAGAGGGGGAGGGGGGTTTGGGGAATATTATTGGCTAGTTGGCCGAAGGGCGGTTGAATTGGATTTGGAGGGAATTTTTGGGTGTGTGTGTGGGGGGGGGATTTTCACGCGGTGGGCGGGGGGAGTTTGGCGCATGGTCAGTTTCTCCAAGTGCAGTCCCACGTGTCAGTGAAGAGGCAAGCCGAAGCACGTTCCGTTTGTGTGAGCCGTGTGCAGGACCGAACATGTGTGGGGTGCAATGCGACCGCGACGGTTGTGATGTGAGTGTACCACCTTTTTCCTTTTAAACTAAGTGCTTCGCCCCCTCAAAAAAATTTTGTTGCTTCGCGCGATCCATCGACACTACTACTAGTAATCTGGTAATCCCGACTAAAACGGCGCGACCGGGTCTTTTCCCGCGCGATATGCTGGGAGGTTGGCTTAGTTGGGTTTTTTAGGACGAGTAATGCTACACCTATGTAATCCCAGTTACGTAATTAACGTAATGTGAAACGTGTGAGCTGTTGATTTTAGATTGGGGGGAGGGAGGGGCCCACCACCATGAAAATCAGGGGAGGAGAGAGAGAGGCAATCTACGTTAACCCTTTCGTAGGTTCCCGTAGATGTAGAAAGATGTGAAATGCGTGAATGTGTAGTGGACGTACTATTGGAGTGCCTAAGATAATTTGTGTATGATAGACCCTATGTGTTTATTTTACTTCGCATGCTAGATTTGTCTCGGTTCAATAAAAAGCAGAGTTGGTGATGATGGTGTGCCTGTCATCCTGCAATATAGGCCGTCCGATCTATATCTAACGGATAGGAAGGAAACTACGACAATTTACCCGCACTCCTCTCCACATTTGCAGATAAGGATTTCCCTCTTTCATCCTTTTCTCCCACAAGATCTTGATCTTCCGTGCAACGCACGGTCATCTTGCTAGTACTCCTACAATATGTATATTATTGTAAAAGTTCATATACACCGGCCGAGATTAATGCAAACACGGCAGATTTTCATTACATTTCGAACTTTTATATGACAGAAAAATAAAAGAAACCCGACCCTAAACCTATTCTACAGCAGCGACCGACGTCCTCCATTTGCGATCTCTATGTACGGGGGCGGGGTTCAAGACCCGTGAAGTGAAGGTGTGGTCTCCGGCGAGGAAGAGTAGAACACGGGATACAGACCAGCCAGTTGGAACACCATGCCCTGCCGCCTCCCATGCCCTACTCATCCTCGGAGGAGTCCCCAACCTCGGCGGTGCCGGACATTGGACGACGGCAAGTAGGACGTGTGGCTAATGGCGCTCCCGTCGTCGGCCGCCAGCGTGGCCACCGCTTGTGCGGTCGCGTCCGCGTCCGGCTATGCCGCTATTGCGTCGCCGGCGGCGACCTCGAGCTTCGTCCCCGAAGACAAGCTCTCCCGCAGAGCGTTCGCACTTGTGGTCATGGCGGATGTGGTGCCAGGTAGGAGGACGATGCGCTATGGTGTGGAGGTTATCTGGGCGTTGCCGCTTTAAGTAGCGCATTCCGGTGAGGCCAAGCGTCCGGGTGCGTCATTAAGTCGCCGGAGTTGGTTCCTCGGGCATCGATCCTCTTAACAACGACATACGAATGTACGGCATGAATGCGGGCAGCTGGCGCCGGCTGGGAACGCACCGCGCGACGGCGCGAGGGACGAGGGTTTTGGTGTGCCAGGGTAGTCAGCTGCGGTCGTGCCAACGTTGGAGATGCCCTTTGCTCACTTGCGATCCCCGCATGTCATTGAAAAAGAAAGACGACCCGGCATGGTCTCAGGTCCAGAGGATGCAGTTGGCCACGCTACACCACTCCGCGGACGCGTCGCGGTGCCCCGTGCATCCTCAACGAGCCGGGTGTTGGGGTGTGTTTGGATTGTGGCCAAAGTGCACCTTACCAAAATTTTGGTCATGACCCAAAGATTGGTCTTTGTTTGGATGTTTGCCATTTTTTGGCATGCCAATGAACTCTAGCCAACTCTAGTTCATTTTTCTTGCCAATGTCGGCCAAATCATGGGCAACCAATACCTCAACCAAAATTTTGGTCATGACCCAAAGATTGGTCTTTGTTTGGATGGTTGCCATTTCTTTGGCATGCCAATGAACTCTAGCCAACTCTAGTTCATTTTTCTTGCCAATGTCGGCCAAATCATGGGAAACCAATACCTCAACCAAAATTTTGGGTACCCAATGCTTTGATGTGGCAACCTTGGGCACAAACCAAACATACCGTTGGTCGTGCCACAACACTAACGCCACCCTCGGCACACTGAAACCGACCGTGTCTAGCGACGATATGAGCGTGTCGCTCACCGCGGTCGCCGTGTCCAGAGGCGGTGCTGGAGCTGCGCCCCGTTGTTGGCCCCAATGACCCACATGAACGGTTGTCGGTGGCGAGGAGGTCGTGGGCCAGCTCCTCCATTGGACTAGTCTGCGCTACGTCGTCCCGACGGGTGTGCCCCACATGTCGATTTCCCTGTTTTCCCGTTCATATTCGAGCGTCAGTGCTCTGCGTTGCGCATTAGGCCTTTCACTATGTAGGCCAAGTGAGACAACTTATTGTTTATTTGAGCCGTTCAAGTATAATCATGTGGCGTTTGCTTATTTCTCATTCCTCTCCAACCCTCTTCTCCATCGATCATGTCGCTCTCCAGTCGAGTCCATCCTCCCGCATGCCTCATTTGAACATTCTGCTGAGTATCATTCGCATGTACCCACCCTAGTCCTCTTTCAATAGATCTCCAGACCCCGAGAGGGAACGAGTGGGGGCACGTGATACCTAAGGTGGATTCAAAATTTTGAACTGGTGGTTATAGCATCCGCAAATCATATATAAAGGGTATTCAATGTTCTTTTCATTTTTGAACGTAGAATATACTCCCTCCTATCCTTTCTAGTTTACATATAAGTTTTATGTGTAGTCAAAGTATCTCTACTTTGATCAAAAAGGTATCAACATTCAACAACGCCCAATCAATATTGTTAGATTCGTACGTACTCCTAGATTTGTACTCGAGATGGTTTCCAATTTGACTATTGACAAGATTAATAGTACATGAGATGTATAATGTGAAAATTATATCATTGGAAAATCCTTTCACATACGAATTTGACCATATGGTTTGTGTAAGTTGCATGTCATATATTATTACTCTAACATTTGGTCAAGGTTAGCCTCGAAAAACGCATTAGACCCTGTATGTTTTGTGTAAGTTGCATGTCATATATTATTACTCTAACATTTGTGTAAGTTGCATGTCATATATTATTACTCTAACATTTGGTCAAAGTAGTATAGTGGAAGTGGATCCTCTGACGTAGGTATCCCTGCCTTACCCTCCCTTTCGATCACTTACTTGCGGCCCCATGCTTGCTAGGCCCCTCATGTCAGTTACTCAATGGGTTCGGCCACGTCAGGGGATCCTCATCCGTAGTATACTCCCTCTATTTTTATTTACTCCGCGTAAAACGAAGGGAGTGGTGGTATAATAAATGACGCCGGCGGGGGAGGGTGAGGACCTTCACTGCTCGGCCTACGCCAGCCACTTCCCTAAAACCACACCAAATCTCTAGCCCGATCCCCCACCTTTCGATCCCCTAGCCCGCATCAAGCATCCCCTAGTTCGCCGGAAAGCCATGGTGCGCTGCAAGATCACTTACTATAAGATGCTGATGCCGGAGCGCCGCGTAGAAATCGCGGCGGCGGTCGGTGCCACAGACCTCCGTTCCCAAGCTCGCTTTGCGGTGGGCCAATCCCCGAGTTCTCTGGAGCCAAGATACGAGGAGGAGGAAGCTGGTCCAATGTTCATGGCGGAGGTCGCGACGCAGAAGGCCCCCGATGGGTATGAGACAATGGACATCAACTTCGTGCCGGCGTCCGAGTCCCCCATTGTGCAGGCAGACCAGCGGTTCAACATGGTGATACTAAAGGAGGACCGGGAGGCAGAGGCTCAACTCGACGCGGAGTGCGCGCATGCCGCTGCCATCGAGGCTCTCCTGCAGGCGGAACCGGATGTCGTGGATGTGAACCGGGCGGCGGAGGCACAACTTGAGGCGGAGCTCGCAGATGCCGCTGCCATCGAGGCCCTCCTGTAGGTGGAACCGGATGTCCTGTACTTGAACCGGGCAGCAGAGGCTCGACTCGACGCAGAGCACGCGGATGCTGCTCTCATCGACGCTCTCCTGCAGGCGGAACCAGACGTCCTAGACTTGAACCGGGCGGCGGAGGCTTGACTCGACGCGGAGGGCGCGGATGTCGCTGCCATCGAGGCCCTCCTGCAGGCGGAACCGGACGTCCTCGACTTGAACCGGGCTGCGCTCTCGTCCGTGCAGAGCGCCCGCATGCTCCGCTTGAACAAGTAGCTGGAGGCCGAGGACAACCATGGTGCGGATACACACGTCGACAGCGACGGCTGGTTCGTGCCGGCAGCCAAAGACGACGAGGCCGTCTCTTCCCACGAGCAGTGATAGTTTTTCTTTATGTTGTTGTTTTTATGGATCTTTTGCTGTGTAAAAACATATATTTGTTATGCAAGTCGCCTGACTTGGGTCAGTCTACCATTTCAGGCGGTTGGATAAATATCCTACGTCTCCTAACCCTTCTTTCCTTCTTCCTCACCTCTTCTTCTTCCCCAAAAGACCAACTCACGGGCCGTACGGATACTCCCCAACATGCGGTTGGATAAACATACTCTATGAACGAAAATTATGTGTCAGCGTTAGGATGGCTGAGTTTGGTTTGTTCACATGTGACAGCACGTGTCAGTGAGGGTGTGTTCCCTTGGTTGGGTTTGCGGCGTGCAGGAGCGACTGTGTGAGGGTGCGGTGTGACCGCAACAGCCATGCACAAGTGTACCTCCTTCTCATTTTGAAAACTTTAGGCAAGCTTAGCAAAAATGTGTGGCGAAGTTTGGCAATGCAAGGCCTAGACCCAAACAGGATAAGTACGTACGTACTAGGAGTACTAGTGTTAAAAAATAAAGGCGGGGTTTTCCTTCACGGGATTTAATCGATACAAATCCTCGTTTCACGTGTCAATTAATGAGTATTTTTTTTCTCCAAAGACCAAAGAGCTAAGCATCTCACTCCTCATCGCTTGATTAATGCAGCGCCATGCAAACCAACCTTCTCACTTCCGCATGCATGCAGGGGATATTAATGTCCTTGGTTGCTAACCCCATCAATTTTGCCTCGATTAGTGTTAGTGGCCCTTTGCAAATTGTAATTTTGATTTACTGGCCTTGTGTACAAAAAATGGGGGTAGTAACTATATTTGACTTCCTTCGCCATTGCGGTGACGTCGACAATATCTTTTTTTGGTGGTTTGGCAAAGTGCGTTCGACGGAGAACACCATTGAGGGAGACCACGGTAAGTCATTCGCAAGTGCCGCCTACAAGCCAAGACAACCGCCTTATTTGCATCCAGGTAGTCGTTTACTAGTACTACTAGGAGTACTAGTGCGGTGAGATGGTTTCTCGAAGAAGACGATGGAGAAGCGGAGTCAGCGAAGAGTGAAATGATGGTTGCTTCGTCCGTGCTTTTGTGATTTGACGCCTCACTGCTTTGTGATTTGTGACAGAAGGGACAGTGGAGTAGACTCTGTGCTCTATACTGTACTACAGTACATGCGTCCAAGCATGGGAGAAAGAGGAGAGACATTGCATTTTTCTATTCCTTCAATCAATCAATCAATCAGGGAGCTTGGGTTCCATCTTTTTGGCTTTGGCAACAGCATCCACAATGGTTCCCACGATGCCAAAAGCTATTTTCACATTTGGCTACACATTGTGGATGCCCTTAACCGTACCACTTGGTTTTTCTCCTGTGTGCTATCTATACAAATCTCAATTATATTGATCTAAAAAATTATAGAATCAAGATTTGTAAAAGGAGGTGATTTTGCCGCGCGGATGGCGGGGGAGTTTTCTTATTTGAGCAATGCTACATCCATGTAATGGTTTATGTAAAGTTACGAACTGATGTGATGTGGGACTATTTGATTGGATTAAAGGAGAGGATTAGGCCCACCCCACCTGAAAATTAGGGGGGCATATATAGATTAGATGGAAAGTATACGTAGCAGCTACGTAGCCCTTTGTAAGTCTAGGATTAGGCTTCTTATTTTTGGAGGACGTTGTCCTGGCGGTTTGCTAACATGCGATCCCATGTGTCAGTGCTTTACCAAGCCGATCCACGTCCCACATGAGGCAGAACAACGGCAGAAGCAACACGTGGTTAAGTTGAAGAAGATGAGGGAGAAGTGGATTCAGCAACGAGTAAAATGATGGTTGCTTCGTCCCTCCAACTTAACTACGGGAAAGGTGCAGCTTTGTGATTTCACGCCTCATTGCTCATTACTACGCCGGCGCCATGACTGGGGTGCTTCACCCAGGCTGCTCTGCACTGTATTTCGGTATGGCACGTGGACCCGGTAGCTTGATGTCCCACATGTCGGCGAAAGGGACTAGAAGATTTATGAAAGCGAGTGCTCCACTCTTACGACGGAGGAGTAGACGACACGACGGCCCAGTGAACTGTCACTTGTACTCTATAGTACTATAGTTTTGCTGTTTCGCACGATCCATCGATACAAACCCGATTAAACAGGAAAGGGTGGGATTTTTCCCGCGCGGTAGATGATACTGGCCATACATTTCAAGGGCAATTTTAATGTATGCAAACTGAATAATTATAAGTAACAATATGATATCTAGTAAAACTAAAAACACATATGATTTATTGTGTTAGAGTGTACTAGTAGTGTTGTATTGCATAGTTGTTAGATCTAACATGCGAGAACGTGTAGAGATGTAGTTTTGGAGGGCCTACAGAGAGAAAAGCGTAATACGGTCACCAAACTTCAGAATAAGCTGATTACGGTCACTATATACGTTTTGCGGTGATTATACGGTCACTTGCTCACAGTCCAGCATCAGATTGCACTCTGTTGACCGGCCAAATAGTCTGCGTGGCGCCATGTTGACTAGTTAAATTGACCACGTTCCTTGTGGGTCCCACCTGTCAGTTCGCATAGGCAAAAGGTTAGATAAACACAAATTTACGCAGGCGCGACAAGGCTCCAACCCGTGCGCGGGAATCACCTGGTTGTGTATGTGTCTGTCAGGGCCTGATGTGTGCGCATGCACGTGTAGGTTGAGCACTTGAGCGTGAGAGTGTGTGTTGGTCGTGTGGTGTACTGGTGTGTGCATGCATGCGTGCGTGTGTGCGTGTGAGTGTTGTGTGCGTGCGTGTGAGTGTTGCATGCATGCGTGGTTGCGTGTGTACGTGTGAGTGTTGTGTGCGTGCGTGGGTGCATGTATTTGTGTGAGTGTTGTATGGATGCAGTTCGTGTGCATGCGTGCGTGTGTGTATAATCACCACACCAGCTCATGTGTGTTAAAACAGACGGCTCAACATACCAATACAAGGCCACCTTGTCCGTTGTGCCCACGGTCATCACTTCGAGCCACCGTCCAAATATGTTTTGTCGTTTGTTTTCATTCTTACTAGCAAGATGCCCGTGAGTTGCATGTAACATCAAGATGCATTTGTATGACTTGTTTATCTTGTGGGATAAAAGGATGAACAAGGGAAGGCCTTATTTGCAAATGTGGAGAGGTGTGTGGGTACATTTTTGCAAAATTGCGATAGTTTCTTTCCTATCCATCAGATATAAATCGGACGGCCTATATTGCAGGATGGCAGGCACACCATCATCACCAACTCTGTTTTTATAAGAGTGTATTTTATGTATTTTATAAGAGTGTATATGTAGAGTAGATACAAGTCGACAGGTGGGCACGATGGTAATGAGATAATGTGATGCAAAACTAGAGGTGCCACGTGGAGCGTTTAACTGGTCAACTAGTCATGTCATGAGCAAATACAGAGTTGTATGGTGAGCCCATGACTGTATAATAACCACTAAACATAAATGGTGACCGTAATGAGTGGATTCTGAAGTCCAATGTACGTATTGTGCTTTCGCTTCAAATACAACAATCGTCATTACATATATCGCGTGAGAAAGATGAAACATGCGTGAATTTTCTGGGGGCTTACTTTTAGAGGACCTGGAGATAGTTTTCTGTGCATACGTGAAAGGGGCGTACAGGGGGGTATGCAATGGAGAGAGAGATGCTCTTCGTTTCTCTTTATTATGACTAACTTTGTATATACTATAAAAATATACAAATTCACAGTGCGGAATAAATATCATTGTGGGCACCATGCAATGCAAATTAGCATTCGTACTCCTCCATATAACTTTGTAATGTTGTATATATGTAGAAACTCTAAAATATTTTTTTGGCCACACTTTATTCAAAAGGAATGTTGTATGCGAAATAAACGTGAAGAGAGGGCTTTTTAGATCAATGGGGTACGTGATGTAACATGTGTGAATGTGTAGTTGATGCATTTGGCGGGGCCTAGAGAGGTATGTGTGTGTATTACGTATTCGAGAGAGGCATGGATAGAGGGGCCGACGGGGGGGGGGGGGGCGTGGGAGAGATGGCACGAGAAATGAGAGTGGTCTAGAGAGAGAGAGACGAATATGACGTCACGACAAGAGATTCCATTCCCTTGAGTGTGTATATGCAAGGGGGGAGGGAATAGAGGCCCCAGGAGAAATTTTTTGCGTGTGTGGTGTTTGTGTTGGTATGTGTGGGTGTGAGAAGTTAATGAGACGTGGGGGCAGAGGGTGTGTCACCGCGTGAGGTCCGGTGGGTCGAGGTGAGGCCCTTCGTTCGGTTCCGGCCTGCGCCACATTGGTCGGCCCGTGACGCATTTAGGAAGACCCATGGATGACTAGTCGTAGAAGACAAAGATAGAAGAATTCTGAAGGACTCTGTGTCCACTGACAAAGTCGGCTAGGATTTGTATCCCTAGGTTCATGATATTTGCAATTCGCGTAAGGAGCAGTCATTGATCCATCAGACATCTAGATTCTATCAAATTTGAGCATGTCTATGTTATTATTCGACACAATTGATCCACATAGTTAGTATTTTGAACTCCAGACAATGCATCGCTTTAGCAATCGAATATAAACGTGAGTATAGTTCATGTTGTGTGTGTAAAGCACATTATACATACGAAAGTTACACAATGGACATTATAAATAGCTACCTATGAACTAGCATACATTTGAATTCAACTTAAGGTGGTTTAAACAATCGAATTGAACAGGAAGTCCATTCAATTATTTGAATTTGATATCATGGCATTTGTAAACCATACCTAAATTATGGGGGCACCAATCTTTGCTCTAATTTTGTACATAATAGCATATGTTGTCATGTACAAAATAGATTCAAATTTAGCTCCTCCACTCCAAAATAATCGTTGTTATAGGATTTTCAAGTGTCAAAATTTCAAAAAGAAGCGGATAATTTAATGAGGTTTTCAAACATACAAGGTCAAATATAACATTGTCTATTTAGGTCAATCCTCAAAGTTCAAGAGTACTCTAAACGTGAATGCTTGTGTTTCGAAATTTGGAACAAAGCGCCAAAAGAGCCTCTACTCGCCCGAGACCGCGTGAGACCAATGTTTGGTAGTACAAGGAAATTACTTTTCTAATAACTCTGACCCATGAAACCTACCGGCCCGACGTCCAAAGGTCTAAACCGGGGTAGGTTTGTAGCTTCATCTAGACGCCACGCAACCGCATTCGAAAAACATTCATACACAATGGCCGCCTAAGCACACATGCGTGCGGCCAAAATTGCTCCCACCCACTATTTGGGACACCTGGGATTACCATCCTACCCCCGACCCGTAGTAGGTCTAAAATTTAAGAGGGGGGCAAAGTTAGTACTTTCCCTAAATTTCAAACAAGTGCGTCCCATCTTCTGTTCAAAAAAGGAAAAAACAAGCGCGTCCCAGACCGAAACATGGTTCCCCCCACCCGTCTAATTCTCCATTCGTACTCTGTGGGTGCCAAAACTACCCCTCCACCAGCCGTGAAACCCCGGCGTCTTCCGTCTGCCACCCCATCCCACCCATCAACCGCCGCCCTCCTCCATCACGCCGAAGCCGATACCCCGACGTCGTCGTCCACCGCAACCTCAACCGCAACGCCCTCCACGGCTAGTTGTTGAAGCCGAGGCCGAGCCGTCCGTACCCGAGCCAGTTCAACCACGCCGTCCTGCGCCTCACCGCTGCCGCTCCAACTTCGCCACCCTCCACCGCACCGGAGCTGTTCCTGCTACGCCGTCTTTCGCCGCCTTGGATCTGCTTCCCCTCCGCCGACATACGGCCACGACAACACAGTCAACAATTTGGCCATGGGTTCGTCCAAGCCTGCACCCTCCAGAACATCGGTTTCCTCAGTAAAAAGAGAAGATCGGCGCGACATGTGGAGGTGACCACATCGGCAACCGAAAAAGGTACCCCTCTTCCCTTATTCATGCAAATCTTACGTCTTTGCTTGCACGGTATTCTTCCCACAGAAGACACTAGTTGACCACTTCTTCTTGATACTAGATGTTCCTAGTAACTCGCGATGCACAAGGTTTCTCCTCATATACTATTTCACCTTAACTAGAGGTCCGTCGCCCCCCTGAATTTCAATTTCTGGCCAGTTGATTCCCAATTAACGGAATCATTCCCCGGCATAACAGGCGCTAGTACGCCTATTACGCCGGGGAAGCAGCACCTTGGTGTTTATCTTAGCACTACAAAAAAAGACACATCCGTAACATTTTGGGCCGAACGGAAAAAAAATTCTGTCATACATATGACACTTCTATGACGATAATTGTGACAAAACCCGGTATCATCATAGATGTGGTGGGCTCCTACTTCTATGACAAAAAATCATGACAGAAAATGGGCTTTTCATCCTGGGCGGGCCGGAGATGCAGCTGCATGACATTCTTTGGGCCGTCCATGACGGAAAAAACCATGGTAGAAGCGAGGGGGAGGAAAATTTCGGGGAATTCCCGGTTACGGTGGGAGGTTGGGGCCGAGCGATGCGCGCTTCTCTCGTACACGTATATGTGTGTGTGTGAGGCGTTGGCTCTAACTGAACCCCAGCGAGGCATTGGGCTCTAACTGAACCTGAGCGATTGCACCGAAGGCTATGTGTTACTGAACCCGAGCGATCGATCGATGGCTGTTAACTGAAATGACCCCGTGGTGTTGCCTCTGGATGAACAGGACCCCGATCGATCGAGCCGGTTGCGGCTGGATGAACAGGACCGCGTGGAGGGTTGGATGAACAGGACCACCCCGTGGAGGGCAGGATGAATAGTAGACGGTGGAGGGCAGGATGAACAATAGCCCGTGGAGGGTTGGTTGAACAGGAGCCCGTGGAGAGGGCTGGTTGAACAGTAGCCGGTGGAGTAGCGCGCGGTGGAGGCTGGATGAACAGGAGCCCGTGGATGAACAGTCGTAGGTGGAGGCTGGAGGAGGTCGACGGTGGATGAACAGTAGCTCGTGGAGGCTGGAGGGGGTCGACTGTGGAGATGAACAGTATCCCGTGGAGTCCCGTTTTTCGGTACACCACACCCCTCTCGATGAACAGGACCCCCGTTTCGACCGCAGCGCTCCAACCCAAGTACGTTTCGTCCGTTTTGCGGTACGCCACACCCCTCCCGATCAACAGGACCCCCGTTTCGATCGTAGGAGGTCCGTTTCCTCCGTTTTGCGGTACGCTAGACCCTTCCGATCAACAGAACCCCGTTCCGAACGTAGGTGGTCTGTTTCCTCCGTTGTGCGGTACGCCAGGCCTCGTTTCCATCGCCTGTTCCGTCCAAGCCCTCCCGATGAACACGACCACACATTCCATTCCGACCCAGCCGGTTGGCTCCCACACGTTCCGTTGCCTCCCCATGAACACGACGCATTCCGTTGCCTCCCCATGAACATGATGCATTCCGTTGCCTCCCCATGAACGCGACGACGACGCTGTTTCTCTGTTCTAACCTAGCCATGTACACGAGCCCTGTCCGTCCGTATGCGCGAGTAGTCGTTCAAGACCCCGCCCGTATGTACACATACGTGGCCGTATTTTCTTTCTTGCACCCTGGCTGCCTCTACTATGACACGTGCGCGCCTCTACATCGACCAGTATATATGTACGTACACGTTCGCGACCAGAATGACAACGCTACGTACGCTTCGACCAGGTGGGTCCCGACTGTCAGGCACTTCCTTGCGTGCGAAGATGTAGCTGGTGGGTCCCAGCAGCCAGGGGGCGAAATATGATGGCCCGTCCGGTGGGTCCCACTGTCAGGTGGAGGAATAATTATTTTGCACATAATAAGGAGGCACTTCCTTGCTGCGGCCGTGGACCCATCTGTGAGCCTCTCCACGTACAGTCCACATCCGATGGAAGCCGTTCCTTGACCACGTTGACCACGCCGCCCCGAGAGCACCAGGGCGGTGGACGACGGCGAGGCCTAGGAAGGGGACGACACGGAGCCGGGGAAGGCGCGGCAGTGGATGCCCACGCGTAGAGGATTACGAGGGTTCACTGGTTCGCTGCGGTGTGAGGCTGTCGTCGCCGTAGAATAACAGGGGGTGTGGGTGAGTAGAGGGATGGCCTGACCAGCGGTGGGAGTAGTAGGGGGAGGTGAGGCCTCCGCCGCATCGCAGCCGGCCACGGGAGGCAGGAGCACGAGGCACGACCGGCGCTGGTTTGGGCGGCTGGAGCAAGAAGACCGTTGGATGGACATCGTACGGTCACTGGAGCTAAAATCGTGCATATTGACTAAGTTGACAAAGCCCTCCGTCCCCATCAACTTAGTAGGCCCACAAGTCAGCCTGCCACTATACTAGGTCCCAGCTAACAGGGGGAGTATTTTTTTGTGCGTAATAAGGAGGCATTTCCTTGCGTGCGAAGATATAGCTGGTGGGTCCGAGCTGTAAGCGGCGGTAACGTTTTTTTCACGAAATACAGAGGCCCTTTCGGTGTGTCCTTGATGTCAGGTGGAGGAATCATTATTTTGCGCGTAATAAGGAGGCATTTCCTTGCGTGCGGCCGTGGACCCAGCTGTCGGCCTCTCCATGTAAAGTCCACATCAGATGCATGTCGGTCGTCGACCATGTTGACCAGGCCGCGTCGAGAGCACCAGGGCGGTGGATGACGGCAAGGCCTAGGAAGGGAACAACACGGAGGCAGGGAAGACTCGCAGTTGTTTCCCACGTGGAGGGGAGTACGACTATACGAGGGTTTACTGGTTCGTCTACCGTCGCCGGAGAATAAAAAAGGTGTGGGTGAGTAGAGGGATGGCTAGGCCACGATGGGAGTACGGTGGTGCGGTGAGGCTTGCGCGGCAGCAGAGCCGGCCGCAGGGAGGAGGGAGCAGGCAGTCCCGCCGGCGCCTGTTTGAGCGGCTGGAGCAGGAAGAGCAAAGATTGAAGAAGCACGATGGCCGTTGGATGGCCATGCAATAGTCACTGCTTGTGCATCAACCTTTTTTAGGAAAGCCTCAAATCTATGGAAAACAACATACATCCCATCTGCCATTATTTCTAATAATTTACAGCCCATTTGCTAATTATTAAGGTTTTTTTGGAGCCCATATTCTTTTTGTTAGCATTACAGCCCATATTGTGGCCACGATTTAAAAATTATACGAAATTTTGCATATTTCGGTGCGGTTCGAACTATTTTTAATCCCGAAATTTGGACTCACATTCAAACTGATTTTAAAAATAAATGTATATCAATATAAAATCCAACAAATTCTCCATGCATAAAAATTAATGTAATTTCAAATCTCGAAATAAAAAAAGATATTTGAAACTAATTGCCGGTTTGATGTGTTTTAAAAATGTACAACCCATTTCTCATTACTGATGGGCCATTTTCTCAGCCAACCGAATGAAAGCTCTCCTCGTCTTTAAAGATTTACAGCCCAACAGGCCTGACAAAGCGACTTACTTGGCAAATCACAAAAAAACTGGGTTGTGGCCGTGGACCCAGCGGTCAGCCTCTCCACGTACAGTACTCTTCCGATGGAATGTCGTTGACCACGCCGCGCCGAGAGCACCAAGGCGGTGGACGACGGCGAGGCCTAGGAAGGGGACGACGCGGAGCTGGTGAAGATGCGGCAGTGGATGCCCACGCGAAGAGGAGTACGAGGGTTCACTGGTTCGGCTGCGGTGTGAGGCTGTCGTCGCCGCAGGGCCTGGCTAGCGGTGGGAGTAGTAGGGGTGATGAGGCCTCATTGGCAGCACAGCTAGCCACTGGAGGCAGGAGCAGGCAGTCTCCCCGGCGGTGGTTTGGGCGGCTGGTGCAAGAAGAGCAGCGATTGAAGAAGCATCAGGACCGTTCGATTCAAATCCAGCGGTTACTGTTGCTAGAATCGTTTGTTGACTAAGTTGACAAGCCCTGCGTACGCGTCAACTTAGTAGGCCCACAAGTCAGCCTCCCAACCGGTGCGCCCCAGATGTCAGTGGGAGGAATCATTTTTTTCGCGTAATAAGGAGGCAGTTGATTGCGTGCGGCCAGGCCAGCGGAGGGAGTAGGGTGGGCCGGGGAAGCCTGCGCGGCATCACAGTGGGCCACAAGAGGAGGGATCTGGCAGTCCCGCCGGCGCTAGTTTAGGCGGCTGGAGTAGGAAGATCAGAGATTGAAGAAGCACGTCGGCCGTTGGATGGACATCCAACACTAACTGCTGCTAGAATCGTGTGTTCACTGACAAAGCCTTGCGTAAACATGTCAGCCTCGAAATCTGTGGCGTGTACACCCCATTTTCTATTATTTTTATAATTTTTACTCATTTTCTAATTCATATGGAATTTATTACAGCCCGTTTTCCATTTTTAGAATTGCTGGCCATTTTCTGGTCAGTACCAGGGTCAAAAAGTTAACTAAATATGTGGGAAATTTTGAAAATTCACAAATTTTTGCTGGGGAACGAAATATTATTAATCCAAAAATTAATAGCCATACTAAAACAAATTTAAAAATAAATTAGTACTATGTCATGTTAAATGCAATGAAATACATATAAGATATCAGTGAAAAACAAAAATAAAAAAGAAACTTATATCCCATTTGCTATAATTTTTTTGGAATTTTCAACCCCTTTTGATATTACTTTTAACAGACATTGACCATACTCTTAAGCCAGGCCGGAATGCATCCCTCCTCGTCTTGAAAGATTTACAGCCCAGTAATCCGGAGAAAACAAATAGGCCTAGCTTGGGTATTCTTCAAAAAGAAATACTGGGCTACCTATTTTCCCAAAGAACTGGTGCATGAGCATTTAGCTTTATTTATTTACTTATTTATGTTTAGGGCACCATGAGCATGTACCAGGGCCGGATTCATGTGAGAGCCTCCCTTCCAGTTAATTATGGGCTTCTCTATTGGGACTTCATCAGTGGACTGCATGTTATCAACAAGTGGAAAATGTGTTCTGAGTTTAAAAAAATGTGTTCCGTACGATAAATAGTATGCGCTACGTACGGTACGGGGCAATAAAGGATCGAACCGTGCAACGACTTCCAAAACATTGTGTTTGTCGTTCTAACAACACATTTATTCAACCAACAGACGAAATATACTACTGATTGTACATTGAAAACAGCAGCAGCAACAACCATGGCTAGGGGTGCAACAAAAGCAGTAAGCAGGCCAGAAGATTGAAGACGCAACTCTCTCTTCCAAACCAAACATCAGCCATCATTACAAAAGGGCGCTTGGTTTAGTCAATCTTAAGAACTAAATAAAGATCCTACTACACCAAGTGTACGCATCAAACTAAATAAAGATCCTACTACACCAAGTGTACGCATCTAACTAACTGGCTCAGTTAGACATTACTATTTATTAAACTGTGGAGATTGGCTGACGGCTTGAACCAGATGGGTGCCTCACGGGGGAAATTCCAGCCAGTAGGTTGAAGTCTGATACTTGCGACCCTCTCTCCTACTTTGGGCTGCAGAGTGTGGCAGCACATATCAGGGTATGGTGCATGCAGAGACGCATGGTACGCTGTGTACACACACTTTTGCCTGATGAACGAAACCGCGCTGCCATCATGATCCTTGCCATCGGTTATATCCTGGTTAATCGGATAATTCAGTCCGACAAACAGAGAGCGTGTACCAAGGCTACTTACCAGCCCCCAGTCAAAAATTCCTGAAGGCCCAGAGAAGCTGGGATCCTGCTCAAAGACCTTGCAGTGACTGTGATTGTATTCAGCGAAACAACACGTCCAGTATGTGCGAATGATCATCAATCTTTCACCATTGTCTGATAGAGCCAGGAACCACTTGCAACTGCCATGCCACTTTTCTTTGGAAGGTTCTGGATTAGAAGGGTAGGGACACCGGGCGGCCTACATCATATCAAGTTGGAGTCCAATAAAAAAGGGCGCTTGGTTTAGTCAATCTTAAGAACATCATGATATGAGCATGAATATTTTTTCAGCAAATGTTGACAGTAATATAAGAAAGCCATCATGATATCATAGGAAAGTAACATACTGCTGTAACAGCCATTTGTAGCGCTGACTGGAGTAGGCCAGCAATACGTCCAGCCATAGAAGGAGTCGACATCGTAAATGAAGCCCTTGTGTTCAATGGCATCAGAGAACCATGGAGGATGTATGATCCTGCGATGGACGTGCAGATTTATCCACTTACCGCAGTGACCTGTCAGATAGGCGAGACCGCGGTTGAAGAACGCAATTAGCCTGAAGTCTTTATAATTCGCAGATCTTGTGGGCACTTGGCAGATTACAACCTTGAGCAAATCAAACATGGTATCATGTTGGCTACTGTAAGATTCCGAGTATTCTGGACCGCGGTGCCAAAGCAGTGCAGTGTTAATCAAAGGAAGGGGGATCAATCGCCGGGTGTAGACCTGCACGAGCATACAGCTGCCGCGACCGTCGACGAGCACCATCCAAGACGTGTTCATGCCGACCCAGTACATACCGTTAATGTACTTGAGGCTGACGGGGATCGGATCGCAGTCAAGGGAGTTGATGCTCGCCACCCTACGATCGTTATGCTGCGCCACATGCCGTTTCTGAAGATCAGGCGGCATCGGCAAGCAAGGAGCTGGCTTAAAAAGCTCCGGCCTGAGGGCTTTGAGTAAACAGTACAGCCCCGACGAGCATGCGGCGAGCGGCATGGTACTGAGATTGTCCACACACGAAACAATGAGCTTGATTACCTCTGTGGGGAGCGAATTCCAGCCACTCTTTCGTTGGATGCTGCTCGGTTCTGCCATCGTTAGTGCTTGGGTCTCGGACGAGGGGGGAGGCGCCTTAGCGGGGATGGAAGATTGGACGAGATTATGTGCAGACAAAGATGGAGAAGCGAATATGCATGTGTTGTGGGAAGTGGACAGGTGATGATTACTACAGCACGCCGCTTGACTTACGAGACACATACCAGCAGCGTAGGGTCATGTCGATGCCAGGCAACTTGCTTGAGTGATCACAGTACTGGTAATCCCTACAATGATATGCCCTAACTTGCTTGAGTAGAGTAGTAGAGTAGGACTCTACTCTACTACTAGCACCGGAGGAGTAGTAGATTCTAATCTAAAATAGTTACAAACTTCAATGCCCGAGTGTGGAACGACTACGAACCGGGCTCAAAGACCGTGTCTACGTGATGTTTGGACATGGGCGACAACCTCAACGCCAACGGTGCTGCTCCCGTTGCACCGTATGTGTTTCTGTCCTTCCTGTTCGAAATCGTGGTAGAATTCATGTTTCTACTCTGTATACTACTACTATGCTAGTCCACATGATTAGTTGCGAACGACGACTTCTTCCCCGACCTCAGCAACCTCATCCTCGACGACATGGGCGACAACATCAACGCCGACAACTAGTGAGATATAGGGTGTAGGAAGCGGTTTGGGAATTTGAATGCCTTTCCAACCAGTGAGATACTCCGTACAAAGTACGACAGAGAAATAACCACAGAGAAGGAAGCTAAAAGTAAACAATCAAACAAGCATTTTTGCATTTGTTTTGCATTGAATCGTTTCGCAAGCTTGACTAGTGCTGTTTTTCTACTTTTACAAAAACCGCATCGTAATGTTAAAACGTTCATTTGCATGTACATAAGTAATAGTAGTACTCCCTCCGTCTAGGTGTATAAGTCTTCCCTCCTTCTTGGTAACGGTGCACAACCAAAGATGACTTATTCACATGGAAGGAGGGAGTAGCACAGTCTGCAAGCATATATCGAGAGAGACGTGTAGTGCGATAGTATATAGGAAAGTTTGTGCTATATGCACGTACTTGCAAAATGCGTACGAATACACAAGGTTTCCAAACTTTCCCTTTTACATACTTAATTAAGGACGCTAAAAATTCCTGAACGTTCGGGATTTATCATTTGCGTCCCAAAACTAATGAGATCGCCTTACGAAACAAAAATAATACTCCTCCTAAAAGCCACGGCGCTCACAGGAGTGCTTGCGGCGCGTCACGAGTGCCCTGGTGCGCGGCCGTTTCCCAGCGCGCCGACACAAAGCCTCTTCCTCAGCCTCACAACTCGCTAGATACTGATTGGCAGCTTGCCGGCGGGCGAGCGCGATCTCACCGGTGTGGTGATCCGGCGCCAACAGGTACTCCTCCTTGCTGGAAGCGTGCACCCGGTCCACGTACCGCCAAGCGTAGATGAGGCGCTTGGGCCCGACTACACTCAGGGCGTCGGCATGGGCGTCCTCCGCCACCCTCACGGCGGTCGCACGAGCCTTCTGCCAAAGAGCCAATTGCCTGAGTCTCTCGGACGCGACATAGGCCTCCCAGGCAGCTTGTTCCATGTTGCGCTTCTCTTCCTCGGCCTTCTTCTCCGCCTCTATTTTTGCGCGCTCTGCTGGAGGCAAAGCCTCCCACAAGGAGACATCCATTTCTTTCCAAAGCTCCTCAAGGTTGGGGGGGCTCGGCGGGCGGCGCGGCATTCTCCTCATAGCGGGGAGCCGACGCGTCCTCCGGCGCGCGTGCTGGCGAGATTGGGAACGCCGATGCGTCCACCTCGATGCGTCGTGGCAAGGAGCGGAACGCCGACGCGTCCTCCTCGACTAGTGGCGGCGAGGAACGTAACGACGACGCGTCGCGTAGCGGCGAGGAGCAGAACACCGACGCGTCCTCCTCGACTAGTGGCGGCGAGGAACGGAATGACGACGCGTGACCGTTCGCGTGGTGTAGCGAGGGGCTCCTAGGCCTTGGGAGGGGCGATGCCATGGTGGTCGATGTGAGAGTGAGGGGAAGGAGATAGCGATGAACGTGAACGTGAGGGGGAGGAGATAACGATGTCGTGGGAGGCGCAATATTTATAGAGAGCAATGGCACACCTACGTAAGATATGGACTGAGCTGCACTGACTTAACTGCCGGTCCAGTTGAGTCACTGACATGTGGGCCAGACCCCTGCTGGGCCCATATGTCAGTGACTGAATGTACTTGCAGTTAAGTAACAGCTACGTGGGCATATTTGTTGGAGTAAATTACGGGGGAGCGAAGGGGTGGAAATATTGCTGGTCACAACGGATTGGACGAGCGTGGGGGGAGGAGAGTCATGCATGCAAATTTTTTCACACGCGGTGGAGTGGTGGGACCGCCGGAGGGAGAAGGAGAGTTTGGCAGGCAAATTGTTTCCACACATGGAGAGGAAAAAATTGGACACGAACGGGCTTCCTGCAGATATGGGGAATGGTGCATAATAAGTCATCTTGCATGCCGGGCTAGGTATAGTCTCAAGTCATTAAAAACAAACACACCCCACACATGTTCATATTTCAAGGTGCACTAAATTATTGCATGGGATGATTAAGGCTGGCCGTAATGGTGGTATCTTAGCTGGTATCATGCACACGGGAATAGCAAACATGCTGATGTGGCAAAGAATTAAAGAAGAGAGGGGGGTTAGAGTAACTAGAGTTCATGCATGCATTGGTAAACACATATTTTTGTGGAGAACGACAGCACTAGTTGAGTACTTTTGCAGACTTCAAAAACTATTCCACAATCTATCAACATTCACAATGTCAAATCAATATTTTTACACTCATTATAAAACATAGTTCTTATAATCCCTCCTTCCATCTATATAGGGCCTAATGCATTTTTCGAGGCTAACTTTGACCAAATGTTAGAGCAATAATATATGACATGCAACTTACACAAAGCACATCATCAAATTCGTATGTTAAAGGAGCTTTCAATGATATAATTTTCACATTATGCATGTCATGTAGTATTAATTTTATCAATAGTCAAAGGCGGTCTTGAAAAATGCATTAGGCCCTATATAGATGGAAGGAGGGAGTACTCATTATAATCAGTACTCCCTTCGTCTAGGTGAGCAAGTCATCTTAGATTGTGCACTATGACCAAGGAGGAGGGGAAAACGAGAGATCTTAATGTTTATTTGCTAATTAATAGCATTGCATGCAATGAACTAACCACTGCATGTCGTGTTTGGTAGTCTCAAGTCATTAAAAGCATGCACACCCACATCTACTATTGGTTGATATGTCAAGAAACAAGAAATGAGGTAGAAGTTAATGCACCGCGCCTAAGTGTTTTGGGAGTATTGTAGATATTGATATTTTTAGTATAAATTTGGTCGTGGGATTTCATTGATGCCTGTCAAAGCGTTGACAGGTCTGCTATGCGTGACCTAAAGATGAAAGCGTTGAGCACGTTGAAGTTGATCAACAATCTTCAATTATCAAAGATTAGCCGTTCGGCCAATAAGGTGGCACACTTAATCGCTAAGTATAGCTTTGACAATAGATTAGATGTTATTCTTGTAAATAATGTACCGCCCTATGTGGTGAATATTGTATCGAATGAGTGTACTGGTGTGGCTGGCTAATTAATATAAGGTGGTGTTCAAAAAAAGTATAAATTTGGTCAAACACTTTGCAAATGGTTGACGGGAGTAAAATGGACCAGAGGGAGTATCATGCATGTAGAGTAGGCAAAAAAATTGCTTGTCTAAAAAAATGCAAAAAAATTGCTCATTTATAGCCGGTTGAAGTCTCAAAGGGCGCGACCGCGCGAGGGAGGCGAAGGTCGTGGGAGGCGCGACATTTGACGGAATTAAGTGAAGTTACATCCACGCGCCAGCATGGCATGCGAACAGGTAGAAGCTATACTGTCAGGCCTACGATATGTGTCTAGTAGACATGACATCTAGTGGGTCCCGCATAGTTCTTGAGAATTCTTTGGGGGCTTGCAGCCGTTTATCCACCGGGCAAGCCAGCAACCCCACGCCGTTCGCACGCCCTACACGTCCCCGTCTTCTACCTTACAACAGTTCGCTCCCAGTCGTCCCGTCCTTTCACATTAGTTCGCTTCTAGTTTTTTTTGCGGGGTACAACAGTTCAACTTCTCCTAACCCTCCTCCAAAATCCATGGCCTCCCAAATCTCCATGGTCGCCGCTGAGTACTAGGTTCGAGCCATCATCGGCGATCAGTTCATCGTCATCTACACACGTGGATCCGAGACTGTGAAAGCATGGCTTGCTCGCTTCCTACGCATGTTCAACAGTTCAACGGATGAGTGGGTCACTGGGCTAGATGTTGAGTACACCACAGTCCTGGGATCAGAGAAGGATCAAAAAGACGAAGAGAGGAAGAAGCCCGCCGTGATCCAGGTTTGCGTACATAACGTTTGCTTGGTCTACCACATATGCCATGCCGATGTTCAGTGCCAGGATTTTAAGAACTTCCTCAAGGACAAAAGAGTCAAATTTATTACTGTAGGCTTTAAGAACGATAGTGACGTCCTGCGTCGGATAGGTCTCATTGTAGGCCAGCCCTTCGATCTCCAGAAGGCAAGCCTGGTGTCCTCCTCTCAACCTTCAATGCAGACCCTGGCAGCAGCCATGATTGATCCTTCGTATGCTAAACTGAAGAAACCTCATCACGAGTTTCATCATGCATGGGAGTCGAAGACATTAGATGAAGATCACATCCTGTACGCAGCAATGGATGCCTACCTTTGTTTAAATATCTACAGGGGTTGGATGAAGAAGCAGAGCCCAGTGTCCGGTTCAAGCAAAGATGCGTCGGTGAAGAGGAAGAGGAAGAGGGACGAGGACGAAGTCGAGGACGTGGACTCAGACTCCAAGTAGGTGGCAGTGCCGTCGCTCATGCTGGTTCTACTGCAGTGTCAAGAGGACTAGTTGCTTATTAGTTTATTTTCAAGGGTGTGTTATGCTGAGGCCCCAGCAGAACTATGTTTATGTTCTTTCTCGTTATTTGAACTCTTTAGTACGTACAGTAGTACTAGTACTATGTCTTACTACTGTTCTTCTTGCAGTTGGTACTACTTATCGTATCTTCGTGTTCCTACTGTACTTAATATGTTCGTACTAGTAGTATACTTTGGGTCAGTCGATTTGTGAGAGAAGTTCGACGGAGCAAAGGAAGAAGATGGTAGAAGAGGTGGAAGAAGCCCTTCTAGCCATCCATGTTGCATCAAACGGCTCACATGAGTCGACTGACCCAAATTGCTCCTTCAGATTGCAGGATCCATGTGGCATTCAAGGTCTCGAAGGTAGATTCCGCGTCCGCGCCCGGATTGCAGGCTCGATGTGCGTGCGACCGGCTTCTGCCGCGACAGCCACCATGCATGCTTCCTCCGCACGGGCGGAGACGACAATGACACGCTAGTTCCTCCTCGCCGGCGTGCTAGAGCACACACTCGTCCTCCTCTTCGTATGCTGCGTGCATACAAGCGGCTCCACTAGCTGTTCGCGTGCTTGGCAGCACGGCGGCATCGCGAGGAGGGACTGCAGATGACGTGAGCGGGTGATCCTTCGGCTTCATGGCACAGGGATGGCGGCGATACGGCGGTGATAGGCGAGAAATTGTTGGCCGGAGCAGGCGGGCGCCGGCATGCGCAACGGCGCCGGCGGCATATTGATGAGTGCGTGTGTAGGAGCTTACTTTAGTTTTATATATAAGGTTGGTCAAACTTAAAAGAAAACTGTACTAGTACACGTAAACATTAGACTTAGGCAGCGCTTTTATTAGTTACTAGCTTATGTTCTTGCCCATTGTCACCAGCCTTAGTACCACGGCCATGATACGGAATCCTGTGCAAGAGCGTGAACCGGGGCCGCACGGTCGATTGAACGGTGCGTCACCGTGTCGCGCTCGAATGACATCCACTGAACCTTTTTGTGTGTGTGAAAACAATCCTCGAATATTACTCAACTTTTTTTTCATGTGAAAGTTCTTGACGCTGCAATATTTCCATATATTTGAATTTAGTTCCAGTCCGTGTTTATTTGGATTTGGACGTTTTAGGTGCGCCCTAGGTTTTTTGATACTGATTTTGTGTGTGACTGAGAGAGAACGTGTGTATGTGTCCATATGTGTGTTGTGGCGAGAGGGCAATGTGGAGACGGTGTGCGTGTGATACAGACATAGAGAGGTGTGAATGTGCAAATGATCGTGCATGAGTGAGACATAGACGGATGCCGATATGTTGTGTATACATGAGAGAACGGTCTTCTAGTTTACTTGTGTGTGTGTGTGTGTGTGTGAGAGAGAGAGAGAGGGAGAGAGAGACAGAGAGAGGAGCATCCGTAACACAACAACCATCTCTCTCGATTCGTCCGTCCCTCGCACGGTCGCATGCAACACATGCATCAACGCGCACATTTTGACACCCCTCACCCGGCCCCTGCCCACCTCAAGGCCCGCACAATCTCTTCGTGAATACCCATTTCTCTCCTTAGGTTTGTTTTCTCTCAATATCTGACACACTCTCTCTCACACACACACACAGAGAGACACACGTAGCACAACACAAACACACACACACACACTCCCCCGAGCACACAATTCATCCCAACATGCACAACACCTCAATCTTCAAAGAGGGCAATGAGCAGATTGAAGACGGCTACCACACCACGCTAGAGAATGTGGGGTCATTTGGAAGCAGGGTGATGTGATGACGGCTGACTGACTCCTCCCCCCACCCTCTCTCTCTCTCTCTTGCACAAAATTACCAATCCCTCTCTCCCCTGCACAAAATTGTCAATGCCTCAACCCACGAGATCCTTCCCCTCTCGTCCATGTTTTTCCTGCTCTCTCATCAAATATGTTGTCTCTTCTCCTTCCACGTATACAGAATCCAGATGCACACGCATCTCATGTATATTACATGTATGCATCTTTCTCATAGACCTAACTTCTTCCTCTCTCTTTCTCTCTCTATCTCTCTCTCTCTGTCTTGTTAGGTTTGTCTCCTACTCTCTCGTCCACATACATATAATCTTTCCCGCCCTATCTGCTCCATCTTCAAAAGCTCTCTCTACACGTTTCATTCACACATTGGGATATGTCAAAATGTTGCTTCTATAATGGCTGATGTAGAGTTATGGTTGTTCTTGTTGCATCCTACAAAGTAATAACTATGAAATGCATTTAGATTCTCATTTGACTGGGATTATGTGAGTTTGAGCATGTCGTGAAGTACTATAGACCTTGTATACATCTTGGGATTCGACAATGATTATAAGTATTGAATTGTATACACCATACATTCGAAGTCAATAGCCTAATATATTTATTTCACAATTTCAACAAATGATTAGTTCACTACAAACTAAGAAAACAAATGTGTACTCCCTCCGTTTTTATTTAAGTCCGTGTATTAGCATTGGTCAAAGTCAAGTTTTGTAAACTCTCAGAAAGCTTATAACAAAAAATATTAACATATACAATAACAAATAAATACCATTAGATTCATTATTGCATGTACTTTCACATCATACATATTTGTTACGGTAAATGTTTATATTTTTCTATAAACTTGGTCAAACTTTAGGAAGTTTGACTTCGGTCAAACCTAATATGCAGAGTTTACTACTACTACTACTACTACTACTACTCGCTAGTTGCTTAGCCGAATCACTCAACACACCACACGGGGAGTCCAGTGTCACAAAATTTTGAGGTCGGCGGGAAAATCTCCCACGACCCTAATTCCAGCAGTGGGAAGTTACCGTCATAGCCTTCGGAACAGGCCTACAGATGGCGCTTGGTAGGGGGCTGTTTTCGTAACTTCAGGTTCACCCTACCCAGCCAACCCCACCCCGGCACCCAGAGTAGTACACCTAAATACTCCCCAATTTCTATCCCCACCGCAAAATAGACTTCTCCACGGCACCGCAGCCTTCCTCCCCTTTACATCGGCGCACTCGTCCACCATAGCGCATCTGCCTCATCGACGACCTCGTACGCCGCACTAGAGCCGGTCCACCGTCGTCGTCGTACACGGAGCCTCTTCCCCTGCATCATCTTCCACGGTGTCGGATCTGCTTCCTGGAAGCCGATGCCAAGCGCAGAAGTACCACCGTCGTGGACAATGAACTGACTCCCGTTGCTAACCATGACTCATAGAGGCCGCCGCGACCATCGTTCTCCTCCTCGATTGGTAATGTGTGTATTGAATCACTTAGCAGTACATGTGCAGTTCCAATTTTGTTCATACCTACCCTTCAAATTTCCTGGGTGCTATTGTTCTCGTAAAAGTACTTGGTTATAGCCTCCATTGTCCAGAATATCAGCTTGTAATTGTGAGTCGCTCACGTATCGCGCTGTGCTTGGGTAGGTTTTTCATCTGCAACCAGTAGTGTGGCAAATGATGGAAAGGTTTTTAGAACTAGCAAAATGCCCATGCGTTGCATGCATCAAGATGCATTTGTATGAGTAGTTTATCTTGTTGGAGATGCTTTAACATGGCAGACGAGTGCTTTAATGTTGCCTAGAAGATGCGCGAGTATTACTAGTAGTATATTTTTCTTGCCATGTTAACATTTTAAAACCACAAGTGCGAACATGCAGAGGAGCGATGAAGACCAAACACGGGATATTCGGGACATCTTCAAGGAGCGTGGCAACTTAAAGAGGAGCTGCACCGAACCTGTAAAACAAGCTTTGGTAAGTAACACCCTTTCAATTACTTTCATGTAGCCTCGTGTTCTTCGATGTGTATATGTTGTAGTTTCTGTTTCTCTTAAGCGTGGTGTTCTTCGATGTGTAATAAGAAGAGTCTTAATCGTCCTAGTGCTTTCGTTTTTAGCTTGATGTAGGAAGTGGGTGTTCTCACCTTGTAGTCTATTTTTATTTATTTTTTCCTTTTGAATTCACTTCTCCGAGTTCTGTTTATCTGGCTTCTACTAAATGGATCTAGGTTGCTCTGAGTATTGATCTAAAAAACAAGTAACTTCATGTCAGGATGCAGTTCATGTGAGGAGGGAAGTATGGTCAACCTCGAGATCATGTTTCTAAAATGAGGCTAGATTACACACAAGGTGCCAGTTCCCTAATGATGCTGGATTAGACACAGGGTGCAAATTCCCAGATGATGCTGGATTACACACAAGCCAGGTGGAGTCGTCAGCTGTTCGTGTCTTCGTGGCATTAGTAAAGGCTGAATGAAAGCATGCAGCAGCCCTTGAGAATGTAGCTGAGTTCCTGAAGAAGCGAAAAGAGCAATCAGATGCTCTCTTCACCCAAGCCAAAGAAGAGATGGAAGAAGCCAGAAATAAGCTAGCAGAGGCAGAGCAGGCTAGGCGTCTCGTGATATCTAAAACGGTTTTCAATACAAAATTTCCTTCATAATAGCTAGGTTCAAATGTTTATCCAGTCAGCATGCCTGTTGTGATGTCCGTGCATCTACTGATGTGGCACAAAATGTTTTTTTTCGGGTCATGTAATAACAGCAATTACTTTCCAAACAATAACAGACGAAGCATTGGACATGGTATAGTTCACGCGCAAGCCCGACATTCCAAGTTCAACTTCCACATCAAACTCATGTTCACAGATATCTGCACATTCATACATAATGTCGACAACCATGATTCACTTCAAAGCCAAAAAAATGTGAGGAGAGTTATAAATAAAGAAAATCCTCTACTAGTTCCTGCTACCAGTGCGAGCACAACAATTCAAGACCATGCGTAAATTAATTATATTTTAGTCATTTTTTTGTGTTCTAAATTGCGTGCCGGCTCGCGGAAGGACGTGTTGCCTGCACATGCGCGGATTCAATGAAGGCATGCGGGGCACTCTTAAACTGGTTGCATGCGGCGAGGAGGCGTGCTCAGCCGGGCCTGCAGCGAGTGCGGCCCTCTTGGCCGGTGCGCCGGTTAAATGCCTGTGCTATGAGAGGTCACATCCGTGTTAGAGCAATCACTCCCTCCAATCCTTTTTTGTTTGGGTATAACAAAATCTCATTTTCCATTCACATTTTAGTGGTAGGAGTTGTGTGTGTGTCTGTCAGAGAGAGAGAGGAGACGGTAGTCGGGGTTGTCTGATTGGTAAACAAATAAATAATGTCAGTCTGGGATGGAGACGAAAAGGAGACCACAACAAATGTTGTGTCTATAGGAGAGATAGAGAGAGTAATTTTAGTGGTATGAGTCATATGTAGATACATATAGGGTGTGTGAGAGAATCCCATAGCGAGAAAGACAAAGTGAAAGACGAGTGGAGGCTATGTGCTTGGCGGTGAAAAAGAAAGCTTAGGTACCGAGTGATACCAGAGAACAGTAGAGACGTCAGAGATAATGAAAACCGTGTAATTTCTAATGATAGGGAGAGTGTGACACTTCTCAAGGGAGACGTCGAGAGACCATGTTTGCGAGGATAGGGGCAACATGAAGTGAGCGTGCGGGTGAGCTGGAGAAAAGAGAGTGATAGCTACCTCAAGGAGCATGCATGCGAGAGAGATGGGCGTGAAAGGAGTGAACAAAAAAGGGATTCAAATATTTGAATTCGAGATGATGATACATGTAATCCATACTCGAACCAAAATTGATCTATCCAACATGCATACTCATATGAATTCACGCACATCTATGTTATTTAATATGTAGATATTACTGATCCATACATTTTAGTAGAACATAATTTGGTTAAAAAATTTCGAATTCAACCTTAAGATTTCGAGATCGTTGTATTTGTAAATCATATTATACATATAAAGGAGCAGAATTCTTTGTTGTGCTTTTGAAAGTATATATATATATATAAAATGATGCATATAAAATGTAATTCCAATTGAAAATGGATCCCGCCTGAAAAAAAATAGAATACAAACGGGATTCGAATTGAGTTGGCACGGTAAACATGCACTCTGCAAAATTTGAACGAATCGGGGAAAGTTGCAGTAACCGCCCGAAACCAAAATCTGCGAGATGGAAATCACTACTGCCTATCCCTGCCACGCAAAGCCTATATGCTGGATTTCTATAGGTTTCGATAGGGGTAGGTTTGTCATTTCACCCAAACGTTACGTAACTGCCTCTCACCCGGATTCATACACGGTGGGCGCCAAAACACAGTGTGTCCTCGGCCGAAATCGACTCCCTCCCCGATTCATATTCATACACGGTGGGCGCCAAAAACAAACTCTCGTCAGCAAATATTCGGTGTATGCAAGATTGCCGTCCTATCCCCAACTGACTAGTGTTGCTGTGATGTAGTAGAAATTTGGAACGGGGGCTAAGTTTGTAAATTTGCTCACATTTGAGACAAGCGCGCCCTGAATACATGGTTCCCCCCTTCCTCTCTACCTCCATTTTCCTCATTCATACTCCGTGGGCGCCAAAACTCCCTCTCCACCCCACCCTCCTCAGTCCGCCGCCGTCCGCCACCCCATCCACCACCCTCCTCCGCCACCATGCCGGAGCTGATACCCCGATGCCGCTGTCCATTACAAGAGATCGACCTCTCTCATCCACGGCTTCGGACTGGGATCCTTGCATCCCGTCCTCTCGCTTCATCCCCGCCGTCGTCCACCTTGCCGGCGCCGCTCCTACGACCGTCTCTTCCACCGCGCCCCGCCACCACCGTCTACCCTCCTAGATCTGCTTCCACGCCGCCGACAGCCATCGCTACCGCAGCATCGTCAAATTCTCAGCAGATGCATACACGGCGCCGCACCAGAGGCGGTACTCTTTCGTATCTGCTCAACTTATTTATTGCAGCAAGAAAATAGATCGCCACTGCTTTACTCTGATTTCTTGTCTTGGTTGCGAAGTTGCCTTTGTCCGGTTTGCACCTTCAGATCTGCCATGGCACGCTCAACTCCATACTCGCAATGCTTATGGTTTTCCCCTTTTATATTCCACACTAGTTAAATCACAGTAGACTAAATTTCAAAATTGGGTCAGTTGATTTTTCAGAGCTCGCCGGAGTTCGCTGGTGCGATTGAAGGGGCTCGGGTGGTTGTGGGGCCTCGCTGAACGAAAAAACTCGACGCGGGTGGGGGTTGGGGTGGGGTTGGGGGTGGGGGTGGCGGAGGAACACAGGCTGTGGGGGCCGGTGGTCCGGCCGGCGGCCCGTGCGGTGTTCTGTATGGGAAGAATCAGAGACGAGGAAGAAGAAGGGTTAGGAGACGTAGGATCTTCATCCAACCGCCTGAAATGGTCGAGAGACAGCTAGGAGTTGCATTCTTAATGCGCTCTGGTTCATCATGTGTGGGTACTGCGCAACCAACATTTTATTATCCAAAATCTTCTTGCTCTTCTTTACCATGTTCCTCTTCCGTTCTTCTTTAATATGCACTCTCTCCGTTCCTAAATACAAGTCTTTGTATAGATTCCACCATGGACTACATATGGAGCAAAACGAGTCAATCTACACTCTAAAATGTACCTGGATACATCTGTATGTGATCCATAGTTGAAATCTCTACCAAGACTTATATTTTGGAACGGAGGGAGTATGATAGTAGTACAGTATGTTCCTTGTACTGAAGATGAGCAGGGACATTTGCAGTGTAGAGGTCTATACGGTCGGTTGTGATGGACACTTTGAGCGTCTTTGATTCGTAGGATCTTGTAAACATAGGAATAGGATTTGTAGTGGCCTGCCCACTTGAATCCTATAAGAATAGCAAGGAAATGCGGGGAGCTGTGTCTCCTTTGAGAGTTACATTGATATTAACAGTACCGCACCTTCACTTGAAGAGAGCTGGTATCCGAAGCCTTTCTAGCCGTACCGGCAATACTAGCACATATATTCCAGCAAGTTCCACTTTGCTAATTTAGTCTGATGCTTAAGGTTTTCTCGTTATATCTACACTATGATCTGTGCAGCTGCTTTGTGTCGCACTAGCAGTAGTCCAATCTTGAAGCTAAACACTGCGATGACTTCCAAAATTGGCACCAAGGCATTGAGTTCCATTCTGGATGCAATGAAACTCATACGCTCCCCACCTGTTGATTCTTGTTCAGAATATGATCCTAATGACTATTCTAACCTCGAGGAGTCAAAGGCAGATGGCCTGTCCTGTTCACCCATCAAGGTGCCTATTCTAATTTGGCAAGGTTTTATTGATTGCGCGTATCTTGCATATGTTGTCTTGCATTTCTTCTACTTTGTTGCACCGCCATCTGCTTAGTTTACTCATCATATATGTCGAGATGCCATGCCCATCCATTATCATTACATATTCCATCCGTCATCATACCATGTTTTTCCACTCAAATGCTGTTCTTGTGCATCAGACATCAAAAAGGAAGAGGGTGATTGCCGAACCTGAAGGAGCACTAGCAAAGTCCCTGAAAAACATGGTGGTGCCGGAGAAATCAGACAGCACCCCACTTATATTGGCTGTACAACCAGTGACACAAAATGTAGGACCGACTCCAGCAGACTGTACCCATACTTCACTGGCCACACCACTAGCCCCACCACATAGGACCTGCATTCCAGCAAAAGGTATATCGATTTCATTTCCCATAGCACCAGCTGTACCATAGAAAAATCCCACTCCAGCAAAAAGTACAGTAAGTCCACCGGCCGAAGACCTATCCCAACTGCAGAGACGGCCAATTCCTGCAGATTGGAACACCATTCCATTTATTCCCAGTTTAAAAGACAATGCTTTCAATGTTGTTAGGGACTACGTGCATATATTCCCATCATGGGAAGATTATTGTGTAGAAAAACACCATTTTCACATCTTCCTATCCAACTTACGTGTAAGTGCTATTATTCATGGCTATTATTTTCATGTTTTTTGCTGATTGAACACATCAATGATTTACATTACATTGTTGGAACTAGGCGAGGGTCAATCTGGTTAGTCATGACGAGCAAAGCTTGCTTGTGCTTTTCAAGGAAGCATTGTAGCAGTATCGGTGTTACCCAAGGAAATCACACTTTGATGGCAAGTCTATAAATGAATTTCCGGTGAAGTCTCCTGTGCTAAATTTAGAAGACATTGAATGGAAAAACCTTGTTATGCACTGGTCTCGTTCCCAGGATGAGGTACTGTCTATGAAATCACATGACAATTTGAACTTCTACTTTTCCGCATGTGCCTTATGGATCTTTTTTGCAGGAAATCGGCTCGAAGAAGAATTCCGGTTTGACAAGAACGACAGGATATCGCAAATATGCCGCCCGCTGCTTTGCTCTTGTTAGTACCTGTTGTCCTGTATCACTGTACTTGCATACATACCTGGTTCATTATGTGACAGCAGTATGCATGATAGCTTGCTTTTCAATTGTTCGCTCCAAATTATCTGATATGTATGAATGGTTACATTAGTGTAGAATATATCCAATGCCAATGTTTTTTAGCTCTACATTGTTCTTGTAAGTACATGTTGTCCTTTATCAATGTACTTATAATGACAGGTAGTTGTTCATGTACCATCACTCTACAACTATTTTCCTTTGCCCTCCATTTTCTACACATCAGATCTATATTTACTCTTACCATAAGGTTGGTACTGAAGAAGTTTAGCTGTGCATTGCTCTTGGCTGTACCTTTTGCCTGTATCGCTGCACTTACATTTATAGCTACTTGGTTATGTAGCATTACTCTTCATCTTATCTTAAATATTCTCCATTTTTTAGTATATTATCACATCTATATTTACTCTTCACAAAATGTAGAATAAAGGCAATGCTTTTGAAGAAGATTCTGTGGTAAACTTCTTGAATCCCCCCCCATCAGCATGGACAAGGCCTTTATAGAGCCTGTCTTCACCAATAATGTAAGTTTATCCATCTTAAGCCTTCAAACTTTGTTGTATATATTTGGTTAGGCATGACTGCAACAGCTGTTTATTTTTGGTGTTTGCATCAAATTGCTTGTTTAAAGTTTATTATATGTAGTGCATAAACAAAAGTTCGTCCTTTCTCAATTTAAGTTTTCAGTTGTACAACCAAGTTCCTTCTTCATACCATGTAAATTAAACTATACAAAGCAAGTGATCTTCTTTTGCACTACATGTATGCTTCTGTTCTTCATCTGTAATCCAGTGGTGTGGTGAACCTACCCACTACAGCACAATGTCATATTCTGCAATGTCTTAACTATGAAAAATGTCATATCATTCTACTATTATTTAAACCGTCTCTTTATTTGCCAATCTGCAATCGTATAAATTGACAGCACATTAACCATTGATACTTATGAGTTCTTGATATGTAATCCAGTGGTGTCGTGAAGCTGCCAACTCCTTCACAATGTCATTTCCTGTCATGTCTTGACCTGAACAATACCATATTATGTTAATGCAAATTTAAACTGTGTCACTTTATTCGTCAGTAAGAAATGTGATTAATTGTCAACACTGATACTTTTATGTGCAAAACCTGTCATCTGTCTGCTTGTTTATCTTTCAGAGTGAGGAAGATATAAGTGTTGAACAAGCGCAGTCTCATCATCTTGCTCAGCTGCTTGCACTGCAGCTCCCCAGCAGGGCTAACCTTTCTTGAACTCTATTGGAGTGCTATCGGTTTTGTATATTATTTTGTCAGCGTGTTTATTTGCACTGGTGGTGATCTTTGATGCCCAGTGTATGTAATCTGCTGTCTACTTGTGCTTTATTATCATAGTGGCGAACTTTGATGCCCAGTGGATGTAATATGCCATAATTTATTTATTGCATAATATAGGTTTTTTCTTATTCACGATGCTGCAGTTATTTTACTGTATATATATATATATCCTGTCTTCGCAGTAAACCGGCCAAACCGTAAAATTACGGTACATAATCAGGCCATCATGCAATCATGATGTATGTTGGGCCTGAAACGTGGCGATGAGCTCACGGGCCGGCAGCAGCCCGAAATGAACCACGCCCCATGATTGTGCGAATCAAATCATGGGCTTTTAACAGGCCGAAAAATTGTCTCGGTCCTTGTTTGGCCCAATCAGATATCGGCTGCGAGCAGGCCGGATGCAAACCGGGCCATAGTTAGGCCCAACTATATGACGAGCTTTTAACAGGCTGAAATTAATATAGGGCCGAAATGTTAAACGGGCCCTTAACAGGACAAAACTAATATCAGGCCGAATTATTAAGTGGGCCTTTAGCAAGTGGGCCCAAAAGCATAGTGTCTAGTTGACGGGCCGAATCTGATATGGGCCATGATTTTGCCCAAAACCTCTTAAAGGGCCGGACCTGATCTGGGCCGTAATTTGGCCCAGAACGTGGTAGGCTTTGAACAGGCCGGATCTCATATGGGCCACTATTAGGCCCGGAGCGTTGCAGGCCATTAATAGACCGTATCAAATATGGGCCGGCATTTGGCCCAAAACATGGCAGCCAGTTAACGGGCCGGCCTACTAGGGTCCTCAAAATCTTGTGGGCCTATAGCTGGGTCGGCCCATTAATGTCGGTGAAATCTCGTGGGCCTTTAGCTAGGCCGGCCCATTATGATCCGCAAGAATTTTGTGGGCCTTTACCTGGGCCGGCCTATTATGGCACACAAAAATCTTGTGGGCCTTTACCTGGGCCGACAAATTATGGCCCGCGAAATCTTGTGGGCCTTTAGTTGGGTCAGCCCATTATGGTCCGCAAAATCTCATGGGCCTTTATTTGGGCCGGCCCATTATGGTCCGCAAAATCTTGTGGGCCTTTAGTTGGGCCGGCCCATTTAAACTTGTTGGGCCGTGCCACGTGTCAACGTATCATAGGTGCCTTCTGTCCAATGAGTGGATGACACCTATCCCGACGTTGAGCCGACACGTGTTTCCTCTAGCCAATGATGATTTTACACGTGGAAAATCCCCATTGGTCGGGGCTGTTAATGGGTTATCGGATCCAAAACCCAACCCGATAGCTTAACGGCGTTCCGTTACGGTGGATGCCACGTGTCGGTCACCCTTGACGAAAGCACTTCTATGACGCGCGATTTATCGACATGGAAGTGGACACTTCCGTGATGATAATTTTGGTAATGTCATGTAACACTTCTACGACAGCACAGGTATGACTATCTTGATTCTGTCATAAATTTGTCATGGATGTACATGCTTGACAAAAAAAGTGACCTAATGTGACAAACATGTATCATCATGAAAGTGTATTTTTTTGTAGTGTAGGGGCATGTGCGGCCTAGAGCTACTGGCGTCCGATCTGGAGGTCGGCCGGGATTAAAGGGATGGCCTGGGGGCGCTGCCAAGCACGGCGGTGGTGTGAGGTCGATGGGAGGGCGGGGCGGCGGAGGCAGGGGCTGGGCCGGTGGTCGATGGCGGTTCCAGAAAGATCGTCAACAGTGACTGGCGGGAGGTAGACGAAGGCCATTTGCCTGTTCCTTATAGATCGGACGGTTCATTAAAAAATCGACTGACCTATTTATTTTCAGTCGACTGTTATCTTAGATATGACCACATGTGGTGGTGTGCTGGAGGAGTACCTGCATTTCCTGTGCTCATATATTACAAAATCATACGGAGTAGAATCTAATTTTGTTTGCCATGCAATGTTGTAGAGCTATCATATGTCTCATGTCATTTATTTTCCAGCCACCTACTATCTGCTACTTTTACAGTGCGGTAGTTCTGCACACACTTCACCCTTACTCTCACTACTGTGTTTTTATGCAAGGGTAGTTCAGACTCTGCTGCCATGAGACAAGCCAAAAAGGAAGGAGAGAAGTCGCTCTAGCTTCGTATGCAGGTCAGCGCTATAAATGGTGCAGTGTCAGCAAATGGAGATGGTAACATAGCTCTGGAGTTGATGACCTCGCTCGCAATGAACCACCATCCCAAGTGCTTGCTTGAACTTCGTGGTGTCATATGTGGTTTCATGTTCCATATGGTGTCTAGCTTGTATTCGAAAGGCCAAAGTTGGTAAGATAAGGAAAGATATTTTTTTACATGAACCACCATCCCATGAGCACCAGAAAACAAATAGCTAGTCAGGGCACTTGCCAAGCCAGTGGCAAGCCCAGCAAAGATAGGCATCACCTGGAAGCCAACTAAAAATCTGCGATGGTGGCAAAGCAGCCCGCCTCCCACCAGGCTCTCAGGTCCTAGATGATCATGCTCACCACTCCAGCCGGATGTCTAGCTTGTATTGCTTCCAATTTGGTTAAATTGCATCTGCTTAGCTTACACATTATACCTTTGAATATGACATGCCTTTCTGTTTTTGGTACATACTAGTACATCTATGTATTAACCATGTTCTTACATCAAACTAATGTTCTTGTGTATCCCTCATCAATCACTTATGACGAGGCAGGCAGGCAAGGGGACTACTCCTCATTTAAAGAATGCAGCGTCAACCTCCCGACATGATTCTCAAGAAACAGAAATGCTAGATGAAGATTGTGAATGTAGCTCTGTAGTTGATTACAGCATTTCCCCTAGACTAGCATCGCAGGTGCTTGCTCTAACTTGGTAGCGTGATATGTGGTTGCATGTTGCATATGGTGTCTAGATTGTAATTCTTCCAATCTGGTTAAACTGCATGTGTTAGTCTGCTTAGCTTATACATTATACCTGTTAGTGTGACATGCCTTCCTGTATTTAATACATAGTACATCTATCTATTAAGCATGTCCTTACATAAAACTATTGTTTTTTGTATCCCGCATCAATCAACATGATGAGACACCTTTAGTATATGCAATGCGATATTAGTTGCATCTTTCATATGATTTATAGCATGTGCTGCTTCTAATTTTTTGAAATTCCATTTATGATGGGACGCTTTTAACTTGGCAGAGTCATATTGGTTGCACCTTTCATGTGGTGTCTAGCTTGCATTGCTTCTTATTTGCTGGAATAGTTTCTGCTTAGTTTACACAAACAGTTGTGACCATGCCATGCTGTCCTGTTTTTCGTACATATTCCATCCTGGTGTCATGTGTTTGCCTTACATCAAAGTAGTGATTGTTAGTATCATGCATGAATGAGTTCCAAGAGAAAATTTTATTGGTTTTTCTTGTCGGTTTTACTTGACAATTCAAAATCAATAATGCGGAAGGAAGTTAGCAAGGCAGCGGATAAAGGTGCTCCTTCCGAACGGAGGGCCTCTACAGTTTCTACTCCTCCACACCCCCAAGATGATTTCCAAGACAACACATGCATAGACACTCAACAAAGATGTGTTTATGATGAGCACGTCTCCCCTAGTGCAGCATCACCGGTGCTCCCTCTAACTTGGCACTGTTATATGTGGTTGCATGTTATGTGTGATGTCGAGCTTGTATTGCTTCTAATTTTGTTGAATTCCACCTGCTTACTTTACACATTATACTTGAATAAGACACGTGTTCCTATTTCTAGAACATGCAATATTTGTCATTAACACCATGCTCTTACATCAAATTACTACTGTTGTGTAACCTGCAACAATCACTTATCATAAGACATGCTTGACTTCGGAGTGTGATATAGGTTACATCTCACATTCTTTTCTAGCTTGTACTACTAATTTGTTGAAATGGCACTTATGATGAGACAGTTTTAACTTGGTAGAGTGATATTCGTTGCATCTTTCATATGGTGTCTAGCTTTCATTGCTTCTAATTTGTTGAAATGCGTTCTCCTTAATTTACACATCAGAAGTTGTGAATATGCAATGCTGTGAATATGCAATGGCACTAATGACGAGAGACCTCTAACATGGTAGTGTGATGTTGCTTGCATCTTGCATATGATTTATTTCTTGTACTGCTTCAAATTTGTTTAAACGCCATATTTGTAGCATCTTTCATATGGTGTCTACCTTCCATTGCATTGCTTCTAATTTGGTGAAATGTCTTCTTCTTAGTTTACACATCATAGTTATGGTTATCTCTTCCATCCCGTTTTTCATACATATTACATCCTCCTATCATGTGGTTGTCTAACATCAAAGTTCTGTTCGTCTACATCACGCATCAATTTGTTCTGAAGAAATAAATTGTTATTCATTTTTCTTGTCGGCTTGACTTAACATGGCACAGAGAAAGAGGAAGAAACACATAATGGCAGGGAAGGAGAAGCGGATGAATCCTGCAGATTCTACTAGTACTGATGGTGCAATAGAAGGTCAAAGTCCAGCGGAAAATTCTACAAACACGGCATCCCATGCTACACGAGATGCAAAAAAAGCCAAACAGAAACAAATAGCTGCCACCAAACAAGCAGAGACAGCCCTAGTTCTTGCAACACCTACCACAATACTACCAGCTGCACGACTTACTCGTGCGTCAACTGAGCTAGCAGCACGTTCCCAAGCTCCCTTGCCACCTGACACTACTTCCCAAGCACTCTTTACACAAGACGAGTTGGCAATATCAGATGAACCTTGTGAGCTTCAACAGCAAGAAGGTAGTTGCTGGAGTCAAGTTACAGTTGCATGCTTCTTTATATGTAGTCTCACAGTTTGATGTACACTAACACTTCCTATGTTCGTTGTTGGACTAGCACCTAGGCGCAAGAGGAAACAAACATCAAGGATAATGCTCGATAGGTTAACTAAATCTAGAGGAGGAAGAATGAAGATCCGTTTTGAGGCATGTTTAAAAAGGCGGCGTGATGGTATAGAGTCAGCCAAGTTATTATCAGAGGCAACGGTTTCCGTTAAGTGTCATGTACATATCCTCCCAACATGGATTCAGTACAGGAATGACAAAGATGAAACCCAGGTCAACACCTTCCTCGACCATTTATCGGTAAGTATGGTTATGTATGGAAACTAGTAATATCGTCTTGCTCTATCCCATACTTTCTAGGTTGCTGATAATGAGACTCCCATAATTTTCAACAGATGAGGTTCAAGTTGGATAGCCAAGATGATGCAACCAGACAAGCTTGCACCCATGTTTTCAAGTCTGCTCTGCGACAGTATCGGTATAACTTGAGGAAAACTCACTTTGAAGGCAAGGCTAACAGTGAACTTTCTGAAACATCTCCAGTGGAAAATATATCGAATGAAGACTGGAGGGGCCTTGTTAAACACTGGTCTGATCCAAAGTATCAGGTACATTATATATATGTGATCAGATCACATGTTGAAGTCCTATTTACGCATGTGCCACACAAATCTATCTTCTTGTAGGTGAACTGTTCAAAGAACAAGGCCAACCGTACGAAAGTGAAATTCCAATAGATGACATGATCTCGTAGCTATATTGCACACTGTGAGACTCTTGTAATTAGCTACTGTTTCACTCTTTTCACTGTACCATATTATTAGATCTATATTGACTTGTTTGAAATACAGAGGAAAGCCCGCAAGGACCAAAAAGTACCTGAACCAAATGCTGTGAAAATCTTCAAGGACTGTCACACCAGCAAGAAGAAGGGCATGACTACACCAGTCAAAGCCGTTGTTGTAAGTCCTTAATCCTCATGCCTTTTAACTACTACTTACTCTGACTTGTGCCTTGAACTGCATGGTTTGCAGCCAATGTCTATTACTCTTTTCAATTTTATACACAATTGTCTTAGCGTATCATTGCACCTTAGAAGGTTTAAAAGAGAGGAGTGATGTTCCTTTGATCTTGACCCGTAATCTAGTTCTGTGCTGGACTTTCCCACACAACGTTACAATTGCCTGTTTGTCTGTTATGAGTTGTTTTGTGATATGAATAATGCCATACTATGCTTACCATATTATAAACTTTGTCTCTTTATCCTTAGCCCTCAATACAATGTGAAGAAATAGACAATACATTAGCGATGGTACATGGTCATATGTTTGGAACCTGGTTTTATTATGTACTTTGCAATAAAATACAACTAATATTTTACATGGGTTCACCAGAATAAGTTCTGTATATAGACCAAAGCTATTTTGTTTGGTTTTGCTGCCTCCTTAATATCTTCTGTTTCGGTACTACTAATGTAAAACCGCAACTTTTCAGCGAGCTATGGAAAAAATGGTGGAACCGCCACCTTCTGAAGGTGGCGAGGCAACTATAACCGCAATGTTAGCTCTTGCTGCAGTGGGTCAGTACCTGTCCACTAACAGTGCCAAAAGCATGTTCTTGCGTAATACTAGGTTGGTTGGTAAGGCAATATTGTCCAAACTGCCTCATGATCAAGATATGCAAGCTCAAAGCAATGTTGTATCAGCGCTCCAGACACAAGTCCATTCCCTAACAGAGACCCTTTGTGAAACAAGGAGAAACATTGCTCAATGTCGTCAAGATATGCATGGTTTTGAAACCAGACTATCAGACATTTGCTATGTTGTTCAGGAGCCTAGGGGAAATGAAGGCGAGGGTTATGGTGCTCCATCGGACAATAAAGCATGAAAACGTAATAGTCAGGTCAAATGAACTGAGCTTCTGAACTTTTGGTGGTGCATTTATCTTCTAGACTATTAAGTTTTATGCCAACCTTCCTTTTCTTATATAGTTGTAATTTGTTTTGGTGCGATACAAATTTTATTCTTAACATGCAGCCATCGGCTGAAGAAAACAACAAGCCATTTTTGTATAGTGTAGGGTGTTCCCTATATTTGCACTAGTGGCGATCTTTGATGTCGAGTGGATGTAATCTGTGCAATTGCCTTAATAGCCTAGCGTTAGTTTTGGCCTTATTTATTTCCTAGTCTTCTTTTTCCATGGTTTACTAGTGGCCGCAACTACCATGGGCCATATACGGGCCATAGGATCCATGGGTCTCCTACGGGCCGTCGATAAATGGGCATGTAATCGGTGGGCCTCGGGCCATTGGATAAATGGGTCTACATGGGTCGTAATCGAGCATAATTGGTATCGGCCCAGCACGTTAACAGGTCGTTAACAGGCCGTAGGACAGCAAAGGCTTAATTATGTCACAGGCATAACGGGTCGTTAATGGGCCAGAATATAGGATGGGCTGGAAACGGCGCAATGGGTTAACAGGCCAGAAACGGGCCGACTCTTGCCATGGGCCGAATTTGGCCCATTAGGGTAACAAGCGAGTAACGGGCCGACTCTTGCCATGGGCCGAATTTGGCCCATTAGGGGAACAGGCCAGTAACGGGCCGACTCTTGCCATGGGCCGAATTTGGCCCATTAGGGGAACAAGCCAGTAACATGCTGGAAGTAATCAAGGGCCAAAAAGGACCCCAAAACGTATGGGCCGTCAATAGGCCGAAAGCTAACAGGGCTGGAAACGGCCCATGTAAATCATGAGCCGTTAAAGGGTATAAAGAAAATTACTGTTCATTATGGGCTAGAGTCACCGTGGGCCTGTAAAGGGCCGAAAGATACGAAGGCCTCATATGGGCCGAAAGTAAAATGGGCTGGTGTTATATTCGACGGCCCACATGACGTTGTTGGGGCAATTTCCTTTAGGGCCTAACGGGTCATGAGTTAACGGGCCGTAAAATTGCGAAGAGACCATTAGCAGGCTTTTCATGGGCCAGCCCGTTAACTTTTGACCAAGTCAAACAGGTCGGCTTTGTAAGCTAAATGGGCCAGTGGTGGTCCATGGCACGTGTCGACATATCATAGGCGCCTATCTGACCCACTAACGAGCTGACACGTGTTTTGTACGGCCAATAAGAATTTTACACGTGGAAATTTCCCATTGGTCGGGGCTGTTAATGGGTTATCGGATCCAAAACCCGACCCGATAGCTTAACGGTGTTCCATTATGGTGGATGCCACATGTCGGTCACCCTTGACGAAAGCACTTCTGTGACGCGCGATTTATCATCATGGAAGTGGACACTTCCGTGATGATAATTTTGGTAATGTCATGGAACACTTCTACGATAGCACAGGTATGGCTATCTTGATTCTGTCATAAAATCGTCATGGATGTACATGCATGACAAAAACGCGACCTACTGTGACAAACACGGATCATCACGGAAGTGTATTTTTTTGTAGTGTTAGGCGAAGCCCTGCGCCGGTAGCTTAATCATCACCATCGCCACACCGTCCTGCTGATGGAACTCTCCCTCATCCTCAACTGGATCAAGAGCTCGAGGGACATCATCGTGTTGAATGTGGGCAGAACACGGAGGTGCCGTACATTCGGTACTTGGATCTGTTGGATTGTGAAGACGCTCGACTACATCAACCACGTTACTAAACGCTTCCGCTTTTGGTCTACGAGGGTACGTGGACACACTCTCCCGTCTCATTGCTATGCATCTCCTAGATAGATCTTGTGTGATCGTAGGAACTTTTTTTTTGAAATACTGTGTTCCCCAACAGTGGCATCAGAGCCAGGTTTATGCGTAGATAGTATGCATGAGTGGAACACGAAGAGTTGTGGGCGATAATAGTCATACTGCTTACCACCAACGTCTTACTTTGATTCGGCGGTATTGTTGGATGAAGCGGCCCGGACCGACATTACATGACCGCGTTCATGAGACTGGTTCTACCGACATGCTTCGCACACAGGTGGCTGGCGGGTGTCAGTTTCTCCAACTTTAGTTGAATAGAGTTTGACTATGTCCGGTCCTTGTTGAAGGTTAAAACAACACACTTGACTAAAAATCATTGTGGTTTTGATGCGTAGGTAAGAAGGGTTCTTGCTAGAAGCCCGTAGCAGCGACGTAAAACTTGCAACAACAAAGTAGAGGACATCTAACTTGTTTTTGCAGGGCATGTTGTGATGTGATATGGTCAAGACATGATGAGATATAAGTTGTTGTGTGAGATGATCATGTTTTGTTAAAGTTATCGGCAACTGGAAGGAGCCTTATGGTTGTCTCTTTATTGCATAAGATGCAAGCTCCATATAATTGCTTTACCGCTATGCGATAGCAATAGTTGGCAAGATGGCCATCTGACGACACGTTGATAGAGATCAAGATGATGGAGATCATGGTGTCATGCCGGTGATGATGGAGATCATGATGGTACTTTGGAGGTGGAGACCAAAGGCACAAGATGATGATGGCCATATCTTGTCACATATTTTGATTGCATGTGATGTTTATCTTTTATGCATCTTATTTCGCTTAGTACGGTGGTAGCATTATAAGATGATCCCGCACTAAATTTCAAATAGAAGTGTTCTCCCTGAGTATGCACCGTTGCTATAGTTCGTCGTGCCGAGACACCACGTGATGATCGGGTGTGATAAGCTCTACGTTCACATACAACGGGTGCAAGCTAGTTTTGCACACACAGAATACTCGGGTTAAACTTGACAAGCCTAGCATATGCAGATATGGCCTCGGGTCGAATGTGAATCATATAGTAGATATGATCAACATAGAGATGTTCACCCCTGAAGACTACTCCATCTCATGTGATGATAGTACATGGTTTAGTTGATATGGATCACATGATCATTTACATGACTCAAGGGATGTCTATCTAAGTGGGAGTTCTTAAGTAATATGATTAATTGAACTTAAATTTATCATGAACTTAGTCCTGATAGTATTTGCACATCTATGTTGTAGACCAATAGCTCGCGTATAGCTCCCCTGTTTTGTTTTTGAGATGTTCCTAGAGAAAACTAAGTTGAAAGATGATACTAGCAATGATGCGGACTGGGTCTGTGATTTGAGGAATATCCTCATTGCTGCACAGAAGAATTATGTCCTTTATGCACCACTAGGTGATGAACTTGTTGCAGGAGCAGATGTAGATGTTATGAACATTTTGCAAGCTCGGTATGATGACTACTTGATAGTTTATTGCACCATGCTTTACGTCTTAGAACCGGGACTTCAAAAATGTTTTGAATGACACAGAGCATATAAGATGTTCCAAGAGCTGAAATTGGTATTTCAGACTCATGCCCGAGTCGAGAGGTATGAGACCTCTGACAAGTATTTTGCCTACAATATGGAGGAGAATAGCTCAGCCAGTGAGCATGTGCTCAGAATGTCTGAGTACTACAATCGCTTGAAACAAGTAGGAGTTAATCTTCCAAGATAGTGATTGACAGAGTTCTTTAGTCACTATCACCAAGTTACTCGAACTTCGTGATGAACTATAATATGCTACGGATGGAAAAGACAATTCCCGAGCTCTTCACAATGCTAAAGGCTGCGGAGGTAGAAATCAAAAAGGGAGCATCAAGTGTTGATGGTTAACAAGGCCACTAGTTTCAAGAAAAATGGCAAAGGGAAGAAGGGAAACTTCAAGAAGAATAGCAAGCAAGTTGCTACTCCCGGGAAGAAGCCCAAGTCTGGACCTAAGCCTGAAACTGAGTGCTTCTACTCCAAAGGAACTGGTCACTGGAAGTGGAACTGCCCCAAGTATTTGGCGGATAAGAAGGATGGCAAAGTGAACAAAAGTATATATGATATACATGTTATTGATGTATACTTTACTAGGGTTCATAGTAGCCCCTGGGTATTTGATACTAGTTCAGTTGCTATGATTAGTAACTTGAAACGGGAGTTCCAAAATGAATAGAGACTAGTTGAGGGCGAGGTGATGATGTGTGTTGGAAGTGATTTCAAGGTTGATAAAGATCACCATCGCGCACTCCCTTTACCTTCTAGATTAGTGTTGAACCTAAAATAAATGTTACACTACAAAAAAATACACTTCCGTGATGATACGTGTTTGTCATAGTAGGTCGCGTTTTCTGTCATGCATGTACATCCATGACAGATTTATGACAGAATCAAGATAGTCATACCCGTGCTGTCGTAGAAGTGTTCCATGACATTGACAAAATTATCATCAGGGAAGTGTCCACTTGCATGATGCTAAATCATGCGTCACAAAAGTGCTTTCGTCAAGGGTGACCGACACATGGCATCCACCGTAACGAAACACCTTTAAGCTATCGGGTCGGATTTTGGATCCGATAACCTGTTAGCAGCCACGACCACTAAGAAAATAAGCATATACAATAGTACAATGGTATCTAGCTCACGATACGTCTCCATATTTTGTTGATGACCCTGACAGACTTTGCATTTGATGCGTGCTCTGTATTTTGTTGACGACACTTACGGTCATTGTATTTGAAGCGAAAGCACGATATGGTCACTGGACTTCAAAATAATCTCATCACGGTCACCACATACATTTTGTCGTGCTAACCAACATGTGGTTGGATGCTTAGAGGACAGTGGTTTCTCCAGCCCACCAAGGTTAAAGTCACGGTGCTCGCATTTATCTTGTGTTAATTTCAGTATTTTCCGGCGATGTACGTTCAGTGGGAGGAGACGTTCTACTCGACTACGAGGCACCTATGGTGACTTCGTAAAATCTCAAGATCATATATGCTGGCCCACTCTCTCGAAGGTGCTCATAGGGGTAGGGTTCATGTGTGTGCACTTATAGCGGTGAGTGCTTGCGCGTATATATGAGCCCTTCCATCTGTACCATGTTAAACAAATACATATCATGATTATACGGTCACTGGCTCACCCGTACAACTCCGTATTTTGTTGATGACACAATCAATTGACCAGTCAAACGTTCCACGTGGCTCAACTAGTGTTGCACCATCGGGGCTTGTAACCGCGGGGCCCACCTATCAGCCCGTATATGAAAGAAAGAAATGGTAGTTTGAGTTTGTACTGTGTTAATAAAATAGGAGTACATTTTAGGGTGATCATATGGTCACTGGCTCACCATATAGCTCCGTAATTTGTTGATAACACGATCAATTGACCAATCAAACGGTCCACATTCAGCAGTGCACATTACCATAGGGCCCACCCATCAGCGCGTGTATGAAGGATAGAAATGGTAATAAATTAGTGGTCGGTGGGTATTCAAAGTCGTGAGACCTCTAGTTGGCAGTCACTGGCGGTTGGGGGGGTTCATTGGCTGGTGGGGTGGGGATCCCTGGAGAAAAAGCTCGACGGGGGGGGGGGGGGGGGCTAGAGGGATGGCCGGTGCCGCGGCGGACCGGCGGTGGGGAGTGGTTTCGGGGAGGGCGGGCCAGCCGCAGGCAGCGGGGGCTGGCGGTTCGACCGGTGGTAGCTGGCGGCTCAGGGGGGGGGTGGAGTTTGATGATAAACTGGAGGCCCTTGATTTTGTATCCACTGACTGGAAAATCTAATGACCAGAGATGAAAAAGTCAGTCGACTGACGTGTAGCCTCACCCCACACGTACACATGCACGCACGCAAGACACGCACGCATGTAGGCGTGCAACACTGACACGTACACATGCACGCATGCTGGCATGCAACACTGACACGTACACATGCACTCACAAAAACAGGCACGTATGCACACATGCATGCAACACTGAAACGTACCCTTGCACGCACGCAACACTCGCATGCCTGCATGCACACAACACACAATGCAAGACACACGCTCAACCTATACGTGCATGCACCCTTTGTTAAGGACATGGATTGTTACGGGTATTAATCGATCTTATCTGTGATAAGCAGAACATTGATGTTTGCAGCGGTCTTTATGAATCACAACGTATCGAACGGGCTATCAACATAGTAGGCTTATCTACATGAAAAAGATGACGTCACACTCAATGAACAATCATCAGTTTATGAAATGCCCGCTTCTGCCCGCCCTAGCCCACCAAAGGTTCCTCTGCTATGCGCTTCCTATGTTGGGTCACTGACATGCAGGCCATGCACCCAAAGATCCCACACGTCAGTGGAAGAACGGCACGGTGCCCTAGGTTAGAGTCGAGGGCGCCACTCGCAGCACGCCCGGCTGAACACGCCTCCGTGCCGCATTCAAATGCCTCCATGAAACCCGCCCGTGTGGAAGCCGAGAAACCCACTCTGGACACACGTCCGTTCATGACCGGGCCGGTGTTAAAAGCAACGCCGGCCGAGCTCCTCCTGTCCGCCGTCTATTTAATCTCCTATTTAAACAAGGCCAAATGTCGGCCAAGAATCGCACACCTCCGCCGCTCCCCTATCTCCTCCACCATTTTATCCACTCTGACAATGGCTTACGAAGAGTAGTTATTCCGCATCCAAGCCGGCTGGGTAGCCCGCCGAATACGAGCTATGTTGCTCGCTGATCCACCTCCCTCCCCTCGCCTGACGGAGCCAGTTGCCGCCCCAAGTCGACGCGCGGTTCAACAACTCGCCGCTCCAGGCCAGCTCGACGAGGAGCGGCGCACGGGCGTCGTTGCTGCCGTCCACGCCGCCGCCACGTACCGCATCTCCTGTTTCTGTGGCTGAGACTCCCATGCCGGCGGCCGTGCCATGCAAGCAGCGACCGAAGCCGGGTGCGCGAAGAGCGACGAGTCGGTGGCCAGCGCCTTGATACGTCTCCAACGTATCTATAATTTTTAATTGCTCCATGCTATATTATATACTGCTTTGGACTATATTGGGCTTTATTTTCCACTTTTATATTATTTTTGGGACTAACCTATTAATCGGAGGCCCAGCCCAGAATTGCTGTTTTTTGCCTATTTCAGTGTTTCAGAGAAACCGAATATCAAACGGAGTCCAAACGGAATGAAACCTTTGGGACGTGATTTTCTCATCAGATAAGACCCAGGAGACTTGGACCCTCCATCAAGAAAGCCATGAGGCAGTCGGGAGGGTGGAGGGCGCCCCCCCCTAGGGCGCGCCCCCTGCCTCGCGGGCCCCTCGAAGCTCCACTGACATACTCCTTCCTCCTATATATACCTACGCACCCCCAAACGATCGGGGACGGATCCAAAAACCTAATTCCACCGCCGCAACTTTCTGTATCCACAAGATCCCATCTTGGGGCCTGTTCCGGAGCACCGCCGGAAGGGGAATCGATCACGGAGGGCTTCTACATCATCATCCAAGCCTCTCCGATGAAGTGTGAGTAGTTTACCTCAAACCTTCGGGTCCATAGTTAGTATCTAGATGGCTTCTTCTCTCCTTTTGGATCTCAATACAATGTTCTCCCCCTCTCTCGTGGAGATCTATTCGATGTAATCTTCTTTTTGCGGTGTGTTTGTTGAGACTGATGAATTGTGGGTTTATGATCAAGTTTATCTATGATTATTTGAATATTCTCTGAATTCTTTTATGTATGATTGGTTATATTTGCAAGTCGCTTTGAATTATCAGTTTGGTTTGGCCTACTAGATTGGTTTTTATTGCCTTGGGAGAAGTGCTTAGCTTTGGGTTCAATCTTGCAGTGTCCTTTCCCAGTGACAGAAGGGGCAGCAAGGCACGTATTGCACTGTTGCCATCGAGGATAACAAGATGGGTTTTTTTTATCATATTGCATGAAACTATCCCTCTACATCATGTCATCTTGCTTAAGGCGTTACTCTATTTTTAACTTATTACTCTAGATGCATGCTGGATAGCGGTCAAGAGTGGAGTAATAGTAGTAGATGTAGGCAGGAGTCGGTCTACTTGTCTCGGACGTGATGCCTATATACATGATCATACCTAGATATTCTCATAACTATGCTCAATTATGTCAATTTCTCAACAGTAATTTGTTCACCCACCGTAGAATACGTATGCTCTTGAGAGAAGCCACTAGTGAAACCTATCCCCCCCGAGTCTATTTTCATCATATCAATCTCCAATCACTTTATTATTGCTTTGCTTTTTTACTTTGCCTTTTACTTTTCACTTTGTATCTCTATACCAAAAATACCAAAAATATTATCTATCATCTCTATCACATCTCACTTTCGTAAGTGCCCGTGAAGGGATTGACAACCCCTAAGCGCGTTGGTTGCATTGAGCTATTGTTTTTGTGTAGGTACGAGGGACTCGCGTGTAGCCTCCTACTGGATTGATACCTTGGTTCTCAAAAACTGAGGGAAATACTTACGCTACTTTGCTGCATCATTCTCTCCTCTTCGGGGAAATCCAACGCAGTGCTCAAGAGGTAGCAATAAGAATTTCTGACGTCGTTTCTGAGGAGTCTGCGCAAAAGTCAACATACCAAGTACCCATCACAATCCCTATCTCCCGCATTACATTATTTGCCATTTGCCTCTCATTTTCTTCTCCCCCACTTCACCCTTGCCGTTTTATTCGCCCTCTCTCTCTCTATCCTCCCTCTCTTTCTCTATTTGCCACTTTTTGCTCATTTTCCTTTTGTTTGCTTGTCGTCATGGCTAGTCTCATATCTTCTCCGTTGTCTCCTGAGAATGAAGTTCTAAATTTTAAACAAAGGGAGGGAGAAAATCTAAAAGATGCTTGGTATAGAATTTGCAATGCTCAAAATAGATCTACCAGGAAGCAATCTACTTCAATTCTTCTCCGCAATTTTTATGTTGGTGCTAGTCCTTGGTATAGATATATCCTTGATACCATTACTGGAGGGAATTTCTTGGGTAGCCATACTTTTGATTCTTATAATGCTAAGATAGATTTATTTGGCTCACCACCTCTTTTGGTTAATGGAACTATGTTAACTTTGGAGCATGTTATGCAAAGACTTGAAATTATTGAAAATAAAGTTGTTACCATTGAATTAATTGAAAATCTAGATAAAAAGATCCACAACCAAATTACCCAATATGGATCTAGGGTAGGAATGACTTTGAAAAATATTAAAGAAAAGGAACCCATAGTTAATGAGAAAATAAATCTAGATTCTGCTAGAATGGATAAACCTGAGGGTATCATTACGAACTTGGGAACCGCTTTTTCTTCCGTGAATAATACTCCAAGTCCTCCTACTAAAATTTCCAAGCTCATGTATGTTCCTAAAAATAAGGATGAATCCTCTAGTCAGGAAACTTCGGATCTTAAATCTATAAGTATTCATCTCAATCTTTTTGCTATCATTAAGGAACCAATTGCTACAAATGAATTTTTCGATCTTGTGCCTAAGAGTTTTATAATTACTAGAAAGATAGAAACTCCTAAGGAAGATAGATTCCTCATTGAAGAATTTCCTACCAAAGATGGCAATACCTAGATCTATCCTTGCTTTTATGCCTAGCTAGGGCCGTTAAATGATAGCGCTTGTAGGGAGGCAACCCAATTTTATTTTTATTCCTTGATTTTTTTTCTCCAGTTTAGTAATAAATAATTTATCTAGCCTCTGTTTTGGTTCTGTTTTTTTAGTGTTTGTGCCAAGTAGAACCGTTGGGATGACTTGGGGAAAGTTTTGTTGAGCTTGCTGTAAAAAACAGAAACTTTAGCGCTCACGAGAACTGCTGTTATTTTTATTTATAAAGTGCTATTTAGTTAATTCTTTTTGCAGATGATTAATAGATAAATTACTCACGTCCAGAAATTTATTTTAGAATTTTTGGGGTTCCAGATCTTGCGCTAGCTACAGATTACTACAGACTGTTCTGTTTTTGACAGATTCTGTTTTTCGTGTGTTGTTTGCTTATTTTGATGAATCTATGGCCAGTAAAAAGTTTATAAACCATAGAGAAGTTGGAATATATTAGGTTTAACACCAATATAAATAAGTAATGAGTTAATCACAGTACCTTGAAGTGGTCTTTTGTTTTCTTTCGCTAAAGGAGCTCACGAGATTTTCTACTTTAAGTTTTGTGTTGTGAAGTTTTCAAGTTTTGGGTAAAGATTTGATGGATTATGGAACAAGGATTAGCAAGAGCCTAAGCTTAGGGATGCCCATGGCACCCCCAAGATAATCTAAGTACACCTAAAAGCCTAATCTTGGTGATGCCCTGGAAGGCATCCCCTCTTTTGTCTACTTCTATCGGTAACTTTACTTGGAGCTATATTTTTATTCACCACATGATATGTGTTTTGCTTGGAGCGTCTTTTATGATTTGAGTCTTTGCTTGTTAGTCTACCACAATCATCCTTGATGTACACAACTTTTGAGAGAGCCATACATGATTTGGAATTTGGTAGAATACTCTATGTCCTTCACTTATATCTTTTGAGCTTTATAGTTTTGCTCTAGTGCTTCACTTATATCTTTTAGAGCACAGTGGTGGATTTGTTTTATAGAAACTATTGATCTCTCATGCTTCACTTAGCTTATTTTGAGAGTCTTAATAGCATGGTAATTTGCTTAAAATCTTAATATGCTTGGTATGCAAGATTAATAATAAAACTTTCTTATGAGTGTGTTGAATATAGGAAAAGTTTGATGCTTGATGATTGTTTTGAGATATGGAGGTAATAATATCAAAGTCATGCTAGTTGAGTAGTCGTGAAATTGAGAAATACTTGTGTTGAAGTTTGCAAATCCCGTAGCATGCATGTATGGTAAACGTTATCCAACAAATTTGAAACATGAGGTGTTATTTGATTGTCTTCCTTATGAGTGGCGGTCGGGGACGAGCGATGGTATTTTCCTACCAATCTACCCCCTAGGAGCATGTGCGTAGTACCGAGGTTTTTGATGACTTGTAGATTTTTTGCAATAAGTATGTGAGTTCTTTATGACTAATGTTGAGTCCATGGATTATACGCACTCTTACCCTTCCATCCTTGCTAGCCTCTTCGGTACCGTGCATTGCCCTTTCTCACATTGAGAGTTGGCGCAAGCTTCGCCGGTGCATCCAAACCCCGTGATATGATACACTCTTTCACCCATAAACCTCCTTATATCTTCCTCAAAACAGCCACCATACCTACCTATTATGGCATTTCCATAGCCATTCCAAGATATATTGCCATGCAACTTTCCATCATTCCGTTCATCATGACACATTCATCATTGTCATATTGCTTAGCATGATCATGTAGCTGACATAGTATTTTTGGCAAAGCCACCGTTCATAATTCTTTCATACATGTCACTCTTGGTTCATTGCATATCTCGTTACACCGCCGGAGGCATTCATATAAAGTCATCTTTGTTCTTGTATCGAGCTGTAATCATTGAGATGTAAATAAATGGAAGTGTGATGCTCATCATTATTAGAGCATTGTCCGAAGTGAGGAATAAAAAAAGAGAAAGGCCATAAAAAAAGAGAGAAGGCCCAAAAAAGAGAGAGGCCATAAAAAAAGAGAAAAGGCCCAAAAAAAGAGAGATAAAGAGACAAGGGACAATGTTAGTATCCTTTTACCACACTTGTGCTTCAAAGTAGCACCATGATCTTCATAGTAGAGAGTCTCTCATGTTATCACTTTCATATACTAGTGGGAATTTTTCATTATAGAACTTGGCTTGTATATTCCAACAATGGGCCTCCTCAAGTGCCCTAGGTCTTCGTGAGCAAGCAAGTTGGATGCACACCCACTAGTTTCTTTTGTTGAGCTTTCATACATTTATAGCTCTAGTGCATCCCTTGCATGGCAATCCCTACTCCTTGCATTAACATCAATCGGTGGGCATCTCCATAGCCCATTGATTAGCCTCGTTGATGTGAGACTTTCTCCATTTTTTGTCTTCTCCACATAACCCCCCTCATTATATTCTATTCCACCCATAGTGCTATGTCCATGGCTCGTGCTCATATATTGCGTGAAAGTTTATAGGTTTGAGATTACTAAAGTATGAAACAATTGTTTGGCTTGTCATCGGGGTTGTGCATGATGAGAGCATTCTTGTGTGCTGAAAATGAAACATGACAAAACCATATGATTTTGTAGGGATGAACTTTCTTTGGCCATGTTATTTTGAGAAGACATAATTGCTTAGTTAGTATGCTTGAAGTATTATCATTTTTATGTCAATATGAACTTTTGTCTTGAATCTTTAGGATCTGAATATTCATACCACAATTAAGAAGAATTACATTAAAATTATGCCAAGTAGCACTCCGCATCAAAAATTCTGTTTTTATCATTTACTTACTCGAGGACGAGCAGGAATTAAGCTTGGGGATGCCTGATACGTCTCCAACGTATCTATAATTTTTGATTGCTCCATGCTATATTATCTACTCTTTTGGACTATATTGGGCTTTATTTTCCACTTTTATATTATTCTTGGGACTAACCTATTAACCGGAGGCCCAGCCCAGAATTGCTATTTTTTTGCCTATTTCAGTGTTTCGGAGAAACAGAATGTCAAACGTAGTCCAAACGGAATCAAACCTTCGGGAACGTGATTTTCTCATCAGATAAGACCCAGGAGACTTGGACGCTCCGTCAAGAAAGCCACGAGGCGGTCAGAAGGGTGGAGGGCGCCCCCCTAGGGCGCGCCCCCTGCCTCATGGGCCCCTCGAAGCTCCGCCGACGTACTCCTTCCTCCTATATATACCTACGTACCCCCAAACGATCGGGGACGGAGCCAAAAACCTAATTCCACCGCTGCAACTTTCTGTATCCACGAGATCCCATCTTGGGGCCTGTTCCAGAGCTCCACCGGAAGGGGAATCGATCACGGAGGGCTTCTACATCATCATCCAAGCCTCTCCGATGAAGTGTGAGTAGTTTACCTCAGACCTTCAGGTCCATAGTTAGTAGCTAGATGGCTTCTTCTCTCTTTTTGGATCTCAATACAATGTTCTCCCCCTCTCTCGTGGAGATCTATTCGATGTAATCTTCTTTTTGTGGTGTGTTAGTTGAGACCGATGAATTGTGGGTTTATGATCAAGTTTATCTATGAATAATATTTGAATCTTCTCTAAATTCTTTTATGTATGATTGGTTATCTTTGCAAGTCTCTTCGAATTATCAGTTTGGTATGGCCTACTAGATTGGTTTTTCTTGCCATGGGAGAAGTGCTTAGCTTTGGGTTCAATCTTGTGGTGTCCTTTCCCAATGATAGAAGGGGCAGCAAGGCACGTATTGCACTGTTGCCATCGAGGATAACAAGATGGGTTTTTTTTTATCATATTGCATGATACTATCCCTCTACATCATGTCATCTTGCTTAAGGCGTTACTCTATTTTTAACTTATTACTCTAGATGCATGCTGGATAGCGGTCAAGAGTGGAGTAATAGTAGTAGATGTAGGCAGGAGTCGGTCTACTTGTCTCGGACGTGATGCCTATATACATGATCATACCTAGATATTCTCATAACTATGCTCAATTATGTCAATTTCTCAATAGTAATTTGTTCACCCACCGTAGAATACGTATGCTCTTGAGAGAAGCCACTAGTGAAACCTATGGCCCCTGGGTCTATTTTCATCATATCAATCTGCAATCACTTTATTATTGCTTTGCTTTTTACTTTGCCCTTTACTTTTCACTTTGCATCTCTATACCAAAAATACCAAAAATATTATCTATCATCTCTATTAGATCTCACTTTCGTAAGTGACCGTGAAGGGATTGACAACCCCTAAGTGCGTTGGTTGTGTTGAGCTATTGTTTTTGTGTAGGTACGAGGGACTCGCGCGTAGCCTCCTACTGGATTGATACCTTAGTTCTCAAAAACTGAGCGAAATACTTACGCTACTTTGCTGCATCATCCTCTCCTCTTCGGGGAAATCCAACGCAATGCTCGAGAGGTAGCACGCCTCTGCATCTGCCGCCATCATCGAGGAGAAGTAGAACACGGGAGGCCGCCACCACTTGGGTCCCATGAAGGCCACCGTGGAGGCGACGCCGGCGTACACAGCAGGTGTCTTGCCGGATCCTTTTGTTGCGAGGACCTTCGTCGACCCCGCATGGGCTCCATGGAAGAGGGGAATGTTAGGATGAACTCGAGCCGGTGCCGGCCATGGCAAAGTAGTGGCCGATGATGGACTCGAACAGGTGCCGGCCACCATCATCTTCGGCACCAGCCAATGATATCAGTTAGTCAGTGGGGAAGCAAGCCGTCCTTTGTGCTGAAGCATATACCTCCGGGGCTCCCGGCAGTCCGGTGATCGTGCTGCCGGACATGAGGAACACAAATCGATCGGTGGGTGACCATTTAGGCCAGGTATTATATACCTGTGCTGTCCAGAACTAGCACCGCGTAGTTCATTTGAATGTAATGAAATCCATCATGTTTGTATGAAAATCCGGCATTTTATATGATTTCCGTCGTTGTTTATATGAAATATCACTTTGTCTACGTGTTTGCATGAATTTCGTCCAGTTGGTTGAGTTGCTGTCATAATGTGTGCGGTTACGGTTGGATGGCGTAATTTGCGGGTCACCGGTCGGTCTGCGGGCGGCTCGGGCAGCGTTGTGGGACAAAAAACATAGCTCGTGCGAGCTCGTCTCCAACATGCACGCTGGAGGATGCATGACAGCATGAGCACCCGAGCCATTCCACGTTCATCCATGGCAAAGGCACCGGTGGACAAAAGGGTCACCAATATTTTGGCTACCCCGGGCAAGATCCAAACAGCCCCTCCCAACAGATTCAAATCCCTCGTTCGTCGTGGAATTTTGCCATGTGTTGTTTTCATGGACTAGCAAGATGCCCGTGCATTGCACAGAACATCAAGATGCATTTTTACAAACTCCCGCATGCATGCAAGGGATAATTAATGTCCTCCTTTGCTAGTACCACAAGGCAAACACCATTAATATTGCATCGATTAGTGTTAGTGGCCTTGTATATCTGCAAATTGTAATTTTGATAGTGGCCCCTTGTATATAAAAATGGAGGGAGAAAGATGAGAGATAAGGTGAGGAGGAGTGGGGCATGGTGGTGATTGGTGGTCGGACTGGGCGGAGGCATGGGGATGGACGGCGCATTATGTCTAGGTTTGTATCTCTCTCTCTCACACACACCACGTAGGTGGGGGACATGCAAGAAGAGAAGAGGTGAACGCACGGCGCACGTACTCCCGTCTCTTTCCAACCCACACCCACGCGGGTTCACGGTGGAGCTCATTTCTGTACGAAAAACGCAGTCCACATGGTAATTTGGCACGTGTAATGGTGATACGTCTCCAACGTATCTATAATTTTTGATTGCTCCATATTATATTATCTACTGTTTTGAATTTTATGGGCTTTATTATACACTTCTATATCATTTTTGGGACTAACCTATTAACCCAGAGCCCAGTGCTAGTTTCTATTTTTACCCTGTTTTAGGGTTTCGAAGAAAAGGAAAATCAAACAGAGTCCAATTGACCTGAAATTTCACGGAACTTATTTTTGGAAGGAAAGAAGCCCAGAAGACTTGGAGTGCACGTCGGGGGATCTACGAGGAGGCCACGAGGCAGGGGCGCGCCCACCCCCCTGGGCGCGCCCTCCACCCTCGTGAGCCCCTCGTGGCGCCCCTGACGTACTTCTTCCACCTATATATCTCCATATACCCTAAAAACATCTAGGAGCACAATAGATTGGGAGTTCCACCGCCAGAAGCCTCCGTAGCCACCGAAAACCAATCTAGACCCGTTCCGGCACCCTGCCAGAGGGGGCGATCCTTCTCCAGTGTCCATCCTCATCATCTCGGTGCTCTCCATGACAAGGAGGGAGTAGTTCTCCCTCGGGGATGAGGGTATGTACCAGTAGCTTTGTGTTTTATCTCTCTCTCTCTCTCTCATGTTCTTGATTTGCACGATCTTGATGTATCGCAAGATTTTCTATTATAGTTGGATCTTATGTTTCTCCTCCCCCTCTTCTCTCTTGTAATGAATTGAGTTTCCCCTTTGAAGTACTCTTATCGGATTGAGTCTTTTAAGATTTGAGAACACTTGATGTATGCTTGCATGGGATACCTGTGGTGAAAATGGGGTATTCTATTGATCCACTTGATGTATGTTTTGGTGATCAACTTGCGGGTTCTGCCCATGAACCTATGCGTAGGGATTGGCACACGTTTTTGTCGTGATTCTCCCGTAGAAACTTTGGGGCACTCTTTGAGGTTCTATGTGTTGGTTGAATAGATGAATCTGAGATTGTGTGATGCATATCGTATAATCATACCCACGAATACTTGAGGTGACATTGGAGTATCTAGGTGACATTAGGGTTTTGATTGATTTGTGTCTTAAGTTGTTATTCTAGTACGAACTCTAGGGCTGTTTGTGACACCTATAGGAATAGCCCAACGGATTGATTGGAAAGAATAACTTTGAGGTGGTTTCATACCCTACCATAATCTCTTCGTTCGTTCTCCGCTATTAGTGACTTTGGAGTGACTCTTTGTTGCATTTTGAGGGATAGTTATGTGATCCAATTATGATATTATTATTGAGGGAACTTACACTAGCGAAAATATGAACCCTAGGCCTTATTTCCTATCATTGCAATACCGTTTATGCTCACTTTTATCACTTGCTACCTTGCTGTTTTTATATTTTCAGATTACAAAAACCTTTATCTACTATCCATATACCACTTATTTCACCATCTCTTCGCCGAACTAGTGCACCTATACAATTTACCATTGTATTGGGTGTGTTTGGGACACAAGAGACTCTTTGTTATTTGGTTGCAGGGTTACTTGAGAGAGACCATCTTCATCCTACGCCTCCTACGGATTGATAAACCTTAGGTCATCCACTTGAGGGAAAATTGCTACTGTCCTACAAACCTCTGCACTTGGAGGCCAAACAACATCTATAAGAAGAAGGTTGTGTAGTAGACATCATGCTCTTTTCTGGTGCCGTTGCCGTCGAGGTGAATGCTTGAAGGTATATCTTTAGATCTTGCAATCTAGTCTTTTAGTTTCTTGTTTTACCACTAGTTTAGTTTATAAAAGAAAATCGCAAAAAATGGAATTAAGGGTACCTCATATGCTTCATCTTTTTAATATCTATCATGAAAATAAGGATTTCGATAATTCTGCTCAAGTGCTAGAAGAAGAATGCATTAGAATGTTTGGCACTAAATATTTGAATGATGAGCATAATTGCAATGTTGTTAGTATGAATTCCTTGAATATCTATGATGCTAATGATATGGAAAGCCACAAGCTTGGGGAAGCTATGTTTGAGGAAGATGATATTTTTTGTCCCCCAAGTTTTGATGAGAAAATTTATTATAATGAAAGCATGCCTCCTATCTATGATGATTATTGTGATGATACGTATGCTTTAAAGAATAATGATAACAATGAAACTTGTCATCTTGATTTCAATTTTCAATCCCATGATAGTTACTTTGTTGAGTTTGCTCCCACTACGATACATTAGAAGAAATTTGCTTATGTGGAGAGTAATAAAAATTCTATGCTTGTAGATCAAGAAAAGAATGCTTTAGGTGCTAGTTATATTGTTGAATTCATTCATGATGCTACTGAAAATTATTATGAGGGAGGAACATATGCTTGTAGGGTTTGCAATAATATCAAGTTTCCCCTCTATGTGCTTAAAATCTTGAAGTTATGCTTGTTTCACCATCCTATGCAAGTTGATTCTTGTTCCCACAAGTTGTTTGCTCACAAAATCCCTATGCATAGGAAGTATGTCAGACTTAAATGTGCTATTCATATTCTTCATGATTCTCTCTTTATGTTACAATTCTTATCTTCTATATGAGCATCATTGAAATCATCATGCCTAGCTAGGGGCGTTAAACGATAGCGCTTGTTGGGAGACAACCCAACTTTATTTTTGTTCCTTTCTTTTTGCTCCTATTTAGTAATAAATAATTCATCTAGCCTCTATTTAGATGTGGTTTTATGCTTTTAATTAGTGTTTGTGCCAAGTAGAACCTTTGGGAAAACTTGGGGAAAGTCTTGTTGTTCATGCTATAAAAAAACAGAAACTTTAGCGCTTACGAGAATTGCTGCCATTTTTATTTGGATAGGGCTATTGAGTTAATTCGTTTTGCATATGATTAATAGATAAATTCCTGAGGTCCAGCAAGTTATTTGAGAATTTTATGAGTTCCATAAGTATACGTTTGATCCAGATTACTATAGACTATTTTGTTTTTGATAGATTCTGTTTTTTGTGTGTTGTTTGCTTATTTTGATGAATCTATGGCTAGTAAATGAGTTTATAAACCATATAGAAGTTGGAATACAGTAGGTTTAACACCAATATAAATAAAGAATGAGTTTGACGGTGTCCTGGACTAGGGGGTACTCACCACGTCGTCTCCTGATTTATTAGATTGGGCCGAGGCCCCCCATGGCCGTATACTCATGGGCCAGTTCGGGCAGCTGCCGCATACAAGGAAGATTTCACAAGACTTGACGATCAAGACAAGGACTTCTCCCCATCGGCGTATTCGTCTAGGACTCTTGTTAACCTAGGCCTGTGGTGCATTATATAAATCAGGGCCAGGCTAGTCGATAGAATATACAACTTACACAACAATCATACCATAGGCTAGCTTCTAGGGTTTAGCCTCCTTGATCTCGTGGTAGATCTACTCTTGTACTACCCATATCATCAATATTAATCAAGCAGGACGTAGGGTTTTACCTCCATCAAGAGGGTCCGAACCTGGCTAAAGCATCCTGTTCCCTGCCTCCTGTTACCATCCGGCCTAGACGCACAGTTCGGGACCCACTAACCGAGATCCGCCGGTTTTGACACCGACATTGATGCTTTCATTAAGAGTTCCGCTATGTGATCGACAAAAGGATCGACGGCTCGCCTACAGATCAACTGCGACTTCGGCATCTTCGTCACTAGCTCGTTTGGTCACCTTGGTTCGACCAAGAATTGCGCCCCGTGTTCGGATCACCATGTTCGGACGAGGGCCTCCATCAAAAATCTACTCCGATCTCTATCAAGATCACGGAGGAATCATCCATGGAGCTCGGGGGCTCAACATCAACGTTGCACTCAAGCGACCGTGCTGTTTTTCTGGACAGCGAACTCGTATCTGCTTCCACCACCTCCTCGAGTATCGCTTTGACGATCGCTTTGGTGGAATTGTGCGGAATTGAGTCTACAACAACCCTGGAAAATTTCGTCGAGTTCCGATGGAGGAATCTCTGGCAATCCACGATATACCGGAGCCCTGTCAAATCTGGACGGGAATTTGGATGTGTTTAGGGCGTGGTGTCCAGCTTCTAGCTCGGACGTCCTTTGGAAGATCCAACCGTTGATCGGCTGCGTAATTCCTGTATCTACCACCTCTTAAAATTTCAGCTCGATCCGACCGTCCAAACTCCGGGAACCTTCCGATTAGTGCCTCACTTTTCGGATCTGTTTTCTGCGCGAAAACGAACCCGACCCGAGTTCATCTTTTCTAAGAACGGGATTTCGGACATCCCTTTTGAAGGAAGTTTTGTATGGGATATTGTGTTTTGTTCCCGAACACATCCCACTAACTTTAAGATCTTTTGAACATGATCTTCAACATCATGCTGGTGTCAAACCAGTCCGGCAATATTACTCCACGGCTACCGACCTGCGCTAGATACGTTGTCACTTTATTGAGCCGAGCTCAATTTCTTCGGATCATCATCTTGGCAATCTGAACAGGAGTTTGGCATCGCGAAGGATAAATCATCACCAACATCGCCGCCCCACGGATTACACGGAGCGGGCACACGGGCATCGCCGCACGGTCACTTCATCAAGCCGGCATTGACCATGTCACGACCTGCATCGGGAGGGCCGCACTGTTGCTTTTTCAAGCCGATGTCCGTCACGCCGACCTACTTCGACATCTCGGCTGGACCGGGGGCTTCGCCATCTCTTCATCAACCTACTCCGGACAGTTCGGTGTCATTAGCCGACCAGCTCCGTCACATTAGCTGGACCGAGGGCTTTGCCTCGGCGAGCCAACTTTGCCAGCATTGCCATGGTGTCGTTTTATTACCCATCAGGCAATGGGTGTGCGGATCGAGGTCCAGTTTTGGGAATCACCTTCCTTCGGATTGCTACAACAAATAAACCAGGTGCTATTAATCTCAGTATTTCTTGCTTGTTTCGGTTCATTTTTCCCAAGGAATTATTACTCTGGTTTGTCCATCATATGTACACAGGTCCATCAAATGGTGGCCGCATTAACGACAGTCGCATGGTGGTTCGGTCAGTTTCTATACATAGTCCGGCAAACACCGCATCCGGAGCTCGGACCGACTTGTGAATTCAGGCTTTGTCACGCCTTTACCGCATCACGCCGACGCACTGCATCGACATCGGCTTCGGCGCCAGGCCATATTTCTTTTATTACTCACTTTGCATAAATTATTTATTATGCAACATTTTTTTAATTATCATTATTACTATTATCTCCGGTTTGCACTATTTTTTGTGCACAGGAAAATGATCCGGGGACTTCGGCGTCACTCTGCCGGTCTGCATTGACCGTGCTATGTCACCACTTCGGCGTGTCGAGCTCTCCGCTCCGCCACCTCGGAACCGGCTTGGGGGATGGAACCTTGCCCCGCATCAAGCTCAGACCACGTCATCAATACCGAACACATTAACCAGCTAAGTCGCTTTTATGCTTAAAGCTTTAATTTCAAACTTGTGTTCGGTTCGACCAAGAATTATACTTTTTTGGAAAAATTTGCTTGTAATAAATTTGCTTGTCCAAACTTTGTTTGTGACGCATAAATTAAAATACCCCGTTTACTTGGGGGCTTCCTTTATGAAGCTTTTCCCGTTGCATATGATTATACTTGTACGGCTTCGTTCCTTGTTTGTGTATTACGCCACAATATGCACCATATTGACTTAAGCGATTTGCAAGCTGGGTTGCCTCGCTCCTGTGTTTACCCCTACGTTCCCGATTGTTCGGCTAGGTTGTAAAGGGAGCACCTCTGCGATTGTCACGATCGGGTCGCCCGAGCCGGACATCAGACTAGGTGAAGCCGAAAGCTAGCGCTCTTATAGTTCTCAATGATGGTCGGCACACAACGGAACTCATGAGTACAAAAAATCTATTGCACAAGTCTCATAATAACAATGAGCACCGAAGAAAGGTATCGGTGGGGGTACTATTTTCTTCAAAGATGCTTCTTACTCTTCGCAGTAATATGGCATAAGTTCCCCGAGCGCGCTTTTTCTGTTACAGCCTTATGGCCTGATTGCCTAGTTATTGGAAACACCGTCGATATTCTCAACCGATGGAGTACATAACACTTTTCGGTCCTTGACCGAAGAGGGAGAAGCAGACGGTCGGTTAAGACGCGTTTAAAGTTCGGTTGAACATAGATATGATATAAGTACTTCGGTACATGCAATCATTCTCCTACCCAAGTCACTTGGGGGCTCTTAAGTTTATTTAAGCCGTTTTATATTAAGTGTTCTTCTTCTTAGTCGTTGCAAAGTTTTATTATTATTATTTATCACTCCTTTTTTTTGACGCGAGTGTGCGGTCACTAGCCGGGGAGCCTAATTTCTCTCTCAAAGCCGCTAGAGTTTAGTTTGCTAAACTGGCCTAATGAGAAGTACTCCGCCCTCGGGATAGGAGGTTGAAGCCGTAGGCTGACCTGCTCGAAGTGTTGAGATATGATGTATCATGTTAAAGCATGACAGAAGCACTTCTTTTTTCTAAGACCAATTTTCAGATTGGCACCGAACACTTGATCTTGTTCGGACGTCATGTTTTTACTGACGTTTCTTGGTTTTCCAAGCTTTTTGGCACTTTTAAACTATTTGTGCTTTTCCAGCATTAGTCTCGCAGTGCAACGCCGGACACCTTTAGGGATTCGGCAAAAACATTCTTAGATATTGCTATATATGCATCGGTTTCGAATTGTGTCCTCGGTCAATAGTTGGGTTGCCCGGCTCCTGCACTTGCTTCCTATGTTCCGTTTTGTTCGGCTAGGCATGCAAAGGGAGAACCACTGCGATTGTGCTTCTAGCTCACATGGTTAAGCACCTCAGCGGAGAAAGCCAAAAACTCACTGTCACAATAAGCGTAAACTGGTCAGCGATCCGATGACTATGTTAAAAGACGGGCCGTTCATAACATTGGCCGAAGTGTTTACGGCTTTACCCCGACTGTCGCCGAACACTACCGGGGGCTATTAACTGGCCTCCCAAACTAAATCCTCGATATTTTTCTCTTACATTAGAGCTGAGGTTTAATGATCATGCTTAGCATGACAACCCAAAGAAAGGAACCGATAGCGGCACTATTTTCTTTGGAAGACATTTCTCCTGTTAAACAGTAATATAACATATCTCTCTGCGTACCTTTGTTTATAAAACCGTATGGCCAGATTGCCTTGTTTGCTGTAAATCTTTGCCCTCATAAAGGCTTTATAAAGTAGGACAAACACTCATCGGCTACTGGCCGAGGAGGTGGAAGCCGATGGTCGGTCAACAAAGTTTTGGACAATGCGGATCCGAGCATTAATGACCTAAAGTACTTCGATACATAGAGTCATTACACATAATTTGTGATTTTACTATGGATATTGATCCTTAATTCGGCCACCCGTGCCCGCATTAAGGCTCGGGGGCTACTGGGCTTTGGGCTTATTATTTACAAATATTAAAGGGGCACATCGATCCCCTGATCTGGTGTTGCCACCCGACCAGTGTCTCGGGGGCTACTGCATTGCTTGTCCAATGCAGAAAATTTTATGTGCAATATAGTTTCCGAGGAGATTTTGATCCTCAGGTTGGTCGGGCGCACCCAACCTGAGTCTCGAGGACTGAGCACGCCGCTTTTAGTGTCCCGGAGTATTCTGCCGAGCTTGGACTTGATCCTCAGGCCGATTTTGCAAATCAACCTGAGTCTCAGCGGCTACTAGGATCAGTGGTACTACATCATCCTTCAGGTGCATCTCGGGTTTTAGACCGATACACACCTCGAGGGCTACTGGCTATATATCTCGATAGAGAATAAATTGCACCAATAAAAAATATTCACAAAAATCGGCCCACATTCGGGGTGGTGCACCACCTCGGAAGCAGTCCAGCATAAAGCTCGGGCGCTAGTGGCTGGCTCCGTAGAGGGCATTTCCGGCGATAAGCTCGGCTAAACTCCTTCAAACCTTTTTGAACCAAGGTGATATGACACCTCGGATATAGTCCGGCGTTGGAGCTCGGATACATAGTCCGGCATTGGAGCTCGGATACATTCCAGCGTTAGAGATGGGAAGCGGTCCGGTATTGGTGCTCGGCTGCAAAAGATACCTCGAATACAGTCCGGCGTTAGAGCTCGGACGCAAGAGGACACTGCCTCCCGGGAACAACTTCAAACCCGAGGTGTGGTATAAAAATAATAAGGCATTGATAAAGGCCGAAAACTTAAAGGGGCTCCTCGGATACCCGGCGTATAAACTCGTCGAATGCATTTCGGCGATCCTCAAGATCGAAGATGAGAAAGATTTGTTGAACCAGTTTTCAAGACTGACGACCGAAGATGAAGAACAGTTCCGAAGAATCGAGGAGCGTCCCTAACTTGAAGACCGGTTCAGGGGGCTACTGACGGTGTCCTGGACTAGGGGGTACTCACCACGTCGTCTCCCGATCTAATAGATTGGGCCGAGGCCCCCCATGGCCGTATACTCATGGGCCAGTTCGGACAGCTGTCGCATACAAGGAAGATTCCACAAGACTTGGCGATCAAGACAAGGACTTCTCCCCGCCGGCGTATTCGGCTAGGACACTTGTTAACCTAGGCCTCTGGTGCATTATATAAACCAGGGCTAGGCTAGTCGATATAATATACAACTTACACAACAATCATACCATAGGCTAGCTTCTAGGGTTTAGCCTCATTGATCTCGTGGTAGATCTACTCTTGTACTACCCATATCATCAATATTAATCAAGCAGGACGTAGGGTTTTACCTCCATCAAGAGGGCCCGAACCTGGGTAAAACATCGTGTTCCCTGCCTCCTGTTACCATCCGTCCTAGACGCACAGTTTAGGACCCACTACCCGAGATCCGCCGGTTTTGACACCGACAGAGTTCATTACAGTACCTTGAAGTAGTGTTTTGTTTTCTTTCGCTAACGGAGCTTACGAGTTTTCCGTTAAGTTTTGTGTTGTGAAGTTTTCAAGTTTTGGGTAAAGATTTGATGGACTATGTAATAAGGAGTGGCAAGATCCTAGGCTTGGGGATGCCCAAGGCACCCCAATGTAATATTCAAGGACAACCAAGAGCCTAATCTTGGGGATGCCCCGGAAGGCATCCCCTCTTTCGTCTTCGTTCATCGGTAACTTTACTTGGAGCTATATCTTTATTCGCCACATGATATGTGTTTTGCTTGGAGCGTCAATTTATTTTCTTAGTATTTTGTTTCTTTTATTTAGAACAATGTTTTGCATATTTTATTTCAATAAAAGTGGCATTGATAGCCTTTACTATGCCTATGTTACAAGTATACATGTTGCTGTTTGAAAACAGAAAGTTTACCGCTGTTGCAATAATTACCTAGAAAATTCAGAATGTGATAAAATGTGGAAACCTTTTTCATATTAAGATCTGATAAATTTACTACAGTGAGAATTTTAATTCATAATTTTTGGAGCTAGGGAAGTATGGATGTTGCAGCATTCTTTACAGACTATCCTGTTTAGGCAGATTGCCGTTATGTTGCATTGTTTGCATATGTTTGCTTCTTTAATGATTCTATTTGAGGATAGGACTATTAAATATGCAGAGGCATTTAGTATGAAATGTTGAATAATAATTTTAGTAATTTTCTACAGTAGAGTATGATAAGGTTTTTGCAATGGTCTATACTAACTTATCTCAAGAGTCCTTGTTGAGTCTTGTGTGGATGAAGCTTTTAAGATTTAGGGAGACCGTGATATGAGAGGAATTAAGGAGACAAAAAAGCTCAAGCTTGGGGATGCCCAAGGCACCCCAAGATAATATTTCAAGAAGTCTCAAGCGTCTAAGCTTGGGGATGCCCCGGATGGCATCCCACCTTTCTTCTTCAACAACTATCGGTTAGTATCGGTTGATCATAAGTTTTTGCTTCTTCACATGATGTTTGCCATTCTTAGAATGTCATTTTATTTTGCTTTGCTTGCTATTTTAATTGAAATTATTAAATGTTAGAGTGTCTTAACATAGTTGCATAATCATTCAACTACTCATTGATCTTCACTTATATCTTTTGGAGTAGTTTGTCATTTGCTCTAGTGCTTCACTTATATCCTTTTAGAGCATGGTGGTAGTTTTATTTTGAAGAAATAGAGGAACTCTCATGCTTCACTTATATTATTTTGAGAGTCTTTAATAGCATGGTAATTTGCTTAAAATCCTAATATGCTAGTGTCACAGCCCTAGAATTGGTTGTAACTAGTTGCACAAGCATTCATGCATCATGTATATATTTCTGAAAGTTGAATTGGGAAAGTGGAAAGCCTCAGAAATCATTTCTGAAAATGGTCAACATTAAAAATTGCTTCAAATAAACCCAAGAAAATGGTCCTGTTCATTTCTGGATATATTGGCAAGAGGTAAAATTCAAACCAATATTTTTGGAATCACAGAAATATTTATTTGGGCCTTTGAATTAAGTCAATACTTATTTGAATTGGAGCTACTAATTCCTATAAAATATTTGCTAGCTCCAAATATTCTGAAACTTCGTGAGGGCCTCTGGTTTAAATCAGATAGTGCCCATAAAAGTTTGCAGAATTTAATAAAGTGTTTTAGTATTTAAACTAAGTGAAAACATACTGCAAAAAAATAGAAAACAGAAAATATGAAAGAGAGAGAGAGAAGAACTCACCTGCCTCACCCACTTGGGCCTCCTTACCCGGCAGCCCAGCTAACCGGCCCAGTCCACCAGGGGCAGCACTGTCTTCTTCCTCCTGCCAGGAGGAGAAGCAGCTGCGTGCCCGATGGCCGGCGAGCCGCGCTGGCTCCTCCCTGCCTACGTGCCACCCCTCGACTGCCTGGTCGCCGCCACGCACACCCCCCGACCCCCTCGTCCTCTCTCACTCTCTCCCGACCTCTGCCCCCTCCTCTGCTTCCACTTCCTCCCTAGCCCGAGAACAGCCACGGCCACGCCGTCGTAACGCCGCAGCCACCGGCCCTACCGCGCCTCGTCGACGTGTCCATGACCTCTGCCTCGACGCCCTCGTCCTCCTCGTAGACTCGCTCGACGCGGGACGCACCGCAGCACCGCCATCGCCGTCTTCTCCAACCTCGGTCCGCCGAGATCGCCGGCGACCGTGCGCTCGCTCCGTTGCTTCCCCGAGCTCCCCAAGACCACCGCTGCACTCCCCGTGAGCTTCTCCTTCGATCCCCACTTGCCCCTTGCTCGTTTGCATCGTGTAGTCGCCGCCCTTTTCGATCCCGAGAGCATCTCGCCGCCGGCCATGGCATAGCCGTGGCCACAGCCGCGCAAGCTCGAAGCCGAGCACACTGCTGTGCTCAGCATGCTTCCAAGAGCCGGGCGCGCCCACCCATTCGACCTACCGTGCCCCCTAGCGCCAACCCGAACCAACCCCGAACTCCGGCCGCCGCCTTTGAGCTCATGGCCGTCGACTCCGGCCACCCCAGGCCCGGCTACTGCCACCAGGCGACGCGCTGCAACGCCAGCTACCCGTAGAGCCCAACCGCTGCTCAAACCGCGGCCTATACACGAAACCCGAGCAACTCCAGCTAGCTGCCGCCATGGTTTTGGTTGCCGGCGACTTAACTCCGGCCGTGCCGACGTGGCACCATCATTAGTGGCTAATGACGCCACGAAACTAACCCCTAGCTCACTGTCGGATGGACCCCACACCAAATTAACCCCGGGTTTAGTTTCCTGTTTAGATTAGTGTTAACCCTATGGACCCCATGTGTCAGCTTTGACTTTGGTCAAGTCAATGTTGGCCGGTCCCACTTGTCATCCACCCAAACCAGCCTGAGACACAGACGTGTGGGTCCCAGCCATCAGGTTTGACCTGGGCTGACGCCTTTGACCTACTGATGTCACAGTGACGTCATGCTGACGAAATAATTCGTTTTCTAGAATTAGTTAATTCTAAATAATTCAGAAAATTCCAGAAAATACCCAAAACTTCTAAAAATCATAGAAAATCAAGCGTAACTCCAAATGAAATAAATTATATATGAAAAATTATCGGAAAAATTCAAGGAATCTGTTTATGGCATTTTCATGCATGTTTGAACAACTTATCCTCATTGTTTAGTCCAAACATGATAATGCACTATTTGAATTCATAGTTTGAATTTGAATTTGAACCTAGTCTTCAAACCAACTCCATTTAACATGTTGCTAGTTGCATTAGCTCAATCAATAGCATATTGCAATGTCATGATCATGCATCATATTGTTGCATCGCATTGATTGTGTTCTTCCTTGTTTGCCGGTAAATGTCCCCTCTCGATAGACGTTGTACCGACGCTGTGATCGTTGACACTAATGAAGACCCAATGATATCCTCAGAAGTGCCAGGCAAGCACAACCCCCTTGTTCATTCCGATACAAGCCCACTCTCTCGCTCCTGCTCTCTTTTACTGCATTAGGACAACAACGATTCATCTATTACTTGTTGCGGTAGTTGAACCCCTTATCCTATGCATGACCTGTCATTGCCACAGTAAATAGATGAAACCCACTAGCATGAGTAGGAGTTGTTTGAGCCCTGATGTGCCTACTCATTCATGCTTGTTTGTCATGCCTGCTACTGCTTAGAGTTGAGTCAGGTCTGATTCATCGGGGATGGATCGGAGGTGTGTAAACATGTCCTACTGTGTGTGAGCTAAGTGTGTGAACACGATTTGGTAAAGGTAGCGGTGAGAGGCCATGTAGGAGTACATGGTGGGTTGTCTCATTGAAACCGTCCTCAGGAACTAAGTTCTGTGTTTGTGATCCATGAAACAGTTACTACCATGCATTGGGCCCGAAACCAATGGACCCTCTCGGCTTCTTGATCACCCTTGTCCTCTGTCCAGGAGTTGCAACTACTTTCTGGTGTTTATAGGATATGTGTTGGAGGCCGTGCGTAGCGCTGACCCTAGGGGTGGGCTATGATGCGGTAGATACACCGTGGCACGGTGTACCGGGCGCCCGTTTGGTGTCTCGGGAACCCTATTCACATCGTTCGGGGCCGTATGTGGAAACCTCGGCCGGACTCCCTGCAGATGGAACCTGGATAGGCGATAAACCTGGACTAGAGACTTGAGTGTTTAGGTAGGCCGTGGCCGACACCCTCATTGGGCTTCCGCTTGAAGGTTGCCGAGTACATGTCGTGTAAACGGCGGTAAGTGGTGAGAGCATGTGTGAAGAAGTACACCCCTGCAGGGTTAACATCATCTATTCGAATAGCCGTGTCCGTGGTAATGGACTTCTGGGTTGCCTATAACAGTTCATAGACAAGTGAAAGTGGATACTCTAAAACTCGCAAGATAAGTGTGAGTGCTATGGATGGCCTTCTCGTAGGGAGACGGGAGTGGATCCATAGTGGTGTATTGATTGGTGAATATGTGGACTCGTGTGCGCCACCTCAAAAGAGTTGCTTACAGTCGTAGTTCAGGTTAACCACTGAGTCAAAGATGGCTTGCTGCAGTTAAACTCCACCCCCCTTGTTGATAGCGATGCATATGTAGCTAGTTCTGATGTAAGTCTTGTTGAGTACCTTTGTACTCACGTTTGCTTAATTTATGTTTTGCAGAGAGAGACTTCAGTCTCGCTAGTAGTTTTCCGCGTGGACTTCGATGTTAGCTTGATACCTCAGCTACGATCTTGTGCCCTCTGCAGGATCTGGTAGATAGTCAGGCTTCTTAGCCTTTTTTCCATTTATAGATGTCTGTACTTAGACATGTTAAGCTTCTGCATGTGCTTGATTTGTATGCTGTGAATGTTGCGTCATGAGACACATGTTTGTAATATCTCGCTCCTTGGAGCCTAAGGAATAAATACTTGAGTTGTAGAGTTATGTTTTGATGCCATGTTGTATTTACACATATCGAGCATATTGTGTGTATGATTGAAATGCTTGGTATGTGTGGGATCCGACAACCTAGTTGTTTATCCTTGGCAGCCTCTCTTATGGGGAAATGTAGTCTAGTGCTTCCATGAGCCATAGTAGTCCGCTACAGCCCGGTTCACCGGAGTCCTGCTAGCCCAGCACTACTGCTCAGGAAACTTGACTGGCCGGCATGTGTTTCACTTTGTTCCTGTGTCTGTCCCTTCGGGGAAATGTCACGCGGTGACATCCAGAGTCCTGCCTAGCCTGCTACAGCCCGGGTTCCCAGAGTCCTGTTAGCCCAGTGCTACAGCCCGGATTCACACACTACTGACCGACATGCTCGATGTGATTCATGTATGCCTGTCCCCATAGGTTAGTGCTGCTTTGGGTTCACGACTAGCCATGTCGGCCCGGGTTCTCTGTCATATGGATGCTAGCGACACTATCATATACGTGAGCCAAAAGGCGCAAATGGTCCCGGGCCATGGTAAGGCGACACCCGTGGGAATACCGTGTGTGAGGCCGGAAAGTGATATGAGGTGTTACCTGCTATATCGATGTGATTTGGAATCGGGGTCCTGACAGCGTTGGTATTAGAGCCTGACTGCATGTAGGTTTACCAAGCCAACTAGTCGAAGTCGAGTCTAGAAATGCTTTAGTTATGTAAGGGAATTGATTGTGGGAGGGAACGTAAGGCTCTTTTTACTCCTTGTACCTCATGGCCTTCTGATCTGAGTCAACCTCTTCTCTTCTACGGGGACTAAGAACTAGGCTCCTCATCTTTCTATCAGGATCACGTGTTACTAATCCGTAGATTTGTAGGATTGTTGGTCTCAAGCCTCAGTTCAGTTTCTTCTACCCCAGTGTGTTGTTAAATGGCCTCAGAACCCTGATATGATGTAGTTGAGTGGTTATGCCACCATTTTGCAGGATGTCTCAAATCTTTTTGAGCATTTACAGCCGTCATGCTGTCCAAGTCGTCCCAGGTTTCTAAGTAGTCTGATGCATTTGCAAACCCCTTCCTCCTGTTCCTGATGTCCATTTGGGCCAGATTAATCACACTACCTGTCAGTTGAGGTATTCTATTGCCTCGACATATATGTTGGAGCTATTATTATGACCCTAGGTGTTTAGGGAGTCACCTAGTAATCTAGCCATGTTTTGTGTTTCCGATGTGATGATTCTAGCCACCATTGTCGAAAGCATCCCGTGATGCCATTTAGTAGTAGGCATTCTACTCCTGGGTTTTTGAGCCCAAGTTTCACTCTACTTTACCTCTTGTTGATAGTGTTGCTAGTTCCTTTAGGATATTAGTAACCCTTGCGATAGTCCTCGAGGTCTGTGGTATATCGTTCCTCCAATACCATGACCCAATATGGCAGAAGTTATTTGAACCAAAAGATCACAATCAGAGTACTCTTGAGGATTTCTCCATTCATAATTGTGACTCGGCCAGTTCTACCTTTCTGCATGGGTTATCCGGAAGAAATATGTTGAACTCGTTCGACATACTAATCTATGCCTTCACAACTCAGAAAGTTATATGTTCATTTGAGTTGTCCCCCTTCCATTATATTCCAACCTTCATCTATCAGTTGATAGTCAAGAGTATGTGAGCATTCGTTCATCGGTGCTTAGCATTCTTGCTGTCCGTCAAGCCATTCTAGTTCAGAATGACCAGGAGAAACAAGCCCCGGTACCTCATCCATTTCTAGGATTGGGTCAAAGCAGTTGTATTCCGCAGATCAAATGCCAATCCAGCTTTTGCTCCGTTCTACCTTGGAGTGTTACCATCTTTATGACAAGAATGTCATGAGAATTGCACCACCTCTTATGAATTCTTGACGCAGTGATACTTCTCGCTATCATTATTCATTCCTCGGTCCCTTGTTGTTGCAACCGGAATGCCGACAAGTGAACCATGATGTGTGTGAAATTTATATTCCTAGCAACCGTGTTGCTTGGTAGTTAATGTACAATATCCTCATTCTTAGTGTGATGGTTATTAAATCATCATCCTAAAATTGATCGTGCTACCTAGTCTTTATTTCTGGTGCACTCTTCGGTCAATGGGTTAGGATTTTGCCAAACCCTTGCTCTTTTGAGCATATCATCTTGCCCTGAAAAGCCAGATTGTTCTCGAGCTTAGTAACATATCGGTGGTTCGTGATTTTCCGAATATCTTCTCAGAGGTATCACCAGGTTGTCACCTGATCGCTATGTTGAGTTCGTGATCAAGTTGGTTTCTTGTAGCCACCCTTTTCTCCAAGAATCTGTGTAGCATATCCTTGAGCTAGTTGGTTAAGCTTAACAAAAACTTGGAGAGTTGGAAGATAAAAGCTTGTCCGACCATGCTCATCCCTAAGGGATATCTTGTATCTGTGTTGAAGAAAGATGATATCTTCATCGATTGGTCCCTGTGATCAGTTGTTGTACCTATTGTCTTATCAACCCTTTGATTTGAGTGTGGGCTATCGTCAAATCAAATCAGTACCAATGATGTTCGTAATGTTGTCTTACTCGTGGTTGATCCCTCGAGCATACACCATTACATCTTTTGGTCTGACCAATACTAACACATTGTTCACATATGGTGGAAGTCCAGTGATATGGAAATACCAATGAGTTCCTGTTGAGCCCAACAGCAGCATCTTGTCTCCTCCATGATTCATGTTGAACATTGAGCTAGTGCTGGGAACTTGTGTGAGCATTTTCTTCATGCCCTGTTCATGAAGCATATGTTTGGATAAAAGAAGTGACTTCCTCTAATTCATGTGCACTCGATGTAAGTTGCCGCCATGAATTTGAGAAAGGTTTGTTTTGTTTCCCTTGGAATCATCCCAAATCAGTCATGCATATGTGCGAAGTATTCTATGGTTTGGTAGATTAATTACCTCCACTCCATATGTGTTCCTAGCACACCAAGCCACTAATTGATTTGTTCAAGGAGAAGGAGTTCCTTCATAACAACTAGTCATGACTTATGTTAGGACTTCGTTATCCTCAATGATGGTTCCCAACCTGAACTCGGTAGTGTTTATTATAAGACTACTAGGTGGTCATGCTTGTCTAGGACCGCATGTTCACATGTGTGTAGCATAGCCAGCTCATGTTTTGGAGCTTGCTATTGTAGTTCATTCCCCGAGAATCTCGCAACGTCATCTCATCAAATTGTGTTGCAAACCTTCATTTTCCTTTCTAGACTCGATGAGTCTGGAATATCCTGACACCAACCAAATCTGAATCTCAGGCAGATATGATGGTTGGAGCATTTTCCAAGAACTATAATATTGGTCTCTCGATAACCGGTAAAGTGGACGTCGTGGCCAACACATCCAGCCGGAAGACCTATTATTGTAGTATCTCAATTGAAGAAAATTGGCCACCTTCCCATGAGGATTTCGTAGGATTTACCTCCGTAGTTAATCCTTACGGACTCTTGAGCTTCTGAAGTCCGACCTTTACTTGATGTCCTAGATACCAAACCGTATCAATAAATGGGTTATCCTAGCACATCAAGGAGAACATTAGAAGCGGAGTGCTAAATGTCTCTCAGTCGATCATCCAGATTTTGTTCCCTTGGCCTCGCTAAGGTGAAATCTGAGAAAGTGTTATCTTCCTTTGCATCTGCATTATCCATCACCATTCATCATGGTGGTATGTTGTGTTGCCAGGATCCTTGACACGGGTATTGGTAAAACCTTGATGAATATGGAGATGCTCAAGTTCTTGAGAGCACGTGCTAGCACTAGGTTTTATCGTTGGCGTTAACTGGGATTTGCTCCATGTTTCCTCGGTTATGTTATAACCTTTTCAAACAGTGGACTCACTCTCGACTGTTGAGTTCTTCCCCAGTTACCAGAATCATTCCCAACATTTGCATTTTGTTCCCAGCTTGCACCTCAGTAGTTGTTGTTCAGGATCATCTTCAAAGTGGACATACCATGGGTCCCATCCATTTTCGATGATAAGCAAAATCATCCATTGCGTTGTCTTCAACAAGGTAGTCCACATCATCCATTCTAGTCTCGGTATGCCATCCCTACTTACTCCGCCAAACGATTGCTCGAGATTTTCCCTAGGCTGGTATAGAGAATTTTATTGATCTCTGGATCAAAAGTAATTCTTTTTGCCGCTTAAGGGATGATTCTACGGGTCACCCTCCTCCAAGATGTCTCATTTTGGTGTCATGGCAACTCAATTCCTCGTTACTTTGGCAACCGACCACCACCCTCTTAGGTGTGGAATTGTTTGCCTACCTAGTGTACCTTTGTCATGTGTTGCACTCCATTCCTCTCGATGTATGCTTCGTGTCTCAGCTTGAGAGTTGTTTCAGCATCTCACTCCACGAGTTGATCCTGAGTTGTTCGATCTTCGATAAGATCAATCCTTCTAGAGTTTTTCCTTTCCTCTCATTGTCATGTTGGATGTAGTTCTCAAAGCAAGACGTCGAGATTAAGGTGACGCAATGAATCAACATCCTCGAGAAAGACATCTGGATTGTGAAGTTTGTGATAGCTTGTGTCCCTCTGTCTTCTTACCTCACGACTTGAATCTCGGGACGAGATTCTTGTTTAGTGGGGGCGAGTTGTCACAGCCCTAGAATTGGTTGTAACTAGTTGCACAAGTATTCATGCATCATGTATATATTTCTGAAAGTTGAATTGGGGAAAGTGGAAAGCCTCAGAAATCTTTTCTGAAAATGATCAACATTAAAAATTGCTTCAAATAAACCCAAGAAAATGTTCCTGTTCATTTCTGGAAATATTGGCAAGAGGTAAAATTCAAACCAATATTTTTGGAATCATAGAAATATTTATTTGGGCCTTTGAATTAAGTCAATACTTATTTGAATTGGAGCTACTAATTCCTATAAAATATTTGCTATCTCCAAATATTCTGAAACTTGGTGAGGGCCTCTGGTTTAAATCAGATAGTGCCCATAAAAGTTTGCATAATTTTATAAAGAGTTTTAGTACTTAAACTAAGTCAAAACATACTGCAAAAAAATAGAAAACAGAAAATAGGAAAGAGAGTGAGAGAAGAACTCACCTGCCTCACCCACTTGGGCCTCCTTACCCGGTGGCCCAGCTAACCGGCCCAGTCCACCAGGGGCAGCACTGTCTTCTTCCTCTTGCTAGGAGGAGAAGCAGCTGCGTGCCCGATGGCCGGTGAGCCGCGCTGGCTCCTTCCTGCCTGCGTGCCCCCCCTTGACTGCCTGGTCGGCGCCACGCACACCCCCCGACCCCCTCGTCCTCTCTCACTCTCTCCCGACCTCTTCCCCCTCCTCTGCTTCCTCTTCCCCCCTAGCCCGAGCATAGCCACGGCCGCGCCGTCGTAACGCCGCAGCCACCGGCCCTACCACGCCCGTCGATGTGTCCATGACCTCCGCCTCGACGCCCTCGTCCTCCTCATAGACTCGCTCGACGCGGGATGCACCGCAGCACCGCCATCACCGTCTTCTTCAACCTCAGTCCGCCGAGATGGCCAGTGACCGTGCGCCCGCTCCGTTGCTTTCCCGAGCTCCCCAAGACCACTGCTGCACTCCCCGTGAGCTTCTCCTTCGATCCCCACTTCCCCCTTACTCGTTTGCGTCATGTAGTCGCCGCCCTCTTCGAGCCCGAGAGCATGTCGCCGCTGGCCATGGCGTAGCCGTGGCCACAGCCGCACAAGCTCGAAGCCGAGCACACCGCTGTGCTCAGCACGCTTCCAGGAGCCGGGCGCGCCCATCCATTCGACCTACCGTGCCCCCTAGTGCCAACCCGCACCAACCCCGAACTCCGGCCGCCGCCTTTGAGCTCGTGGCCGTCGACTCCGGCCACCCCAGGCCCGGCTACTGCCACCAGGCGACGCGCTGCAACGCCAGCTACCCGTAGAGCCCAACCGCGGCTCAAACCGTGGCCTGTACATGAAACCCGAGCAACTTCGGCGAGTTGCCGCCACGGTTTTGGTCGCCGGCGACTTAACTCCGGCCGTGCCGACGTGGCACCATCATTAGTGGCTAATGACGCCACTAAACTAACCCCTAGCTCACTGACGGATGGACCCCACTTCTAATTAACCCCGGGTTTAGTTTCCTGTTTAGATTAGTGCTAACCCTATGGACCCCATGTGTCAGCTTTGACTTTCGTCAAGTCAACGTTGGCCGGTCCCACTTGTCATCCACCCAAACCAGCCTGAGACACTGACGTGTGGGTCCCAGCCATTAGGTTTGACCTGGGCTGACGTCTTTGACCTGCTGATGTCACGGTGACGTAATGCGGACGCGATAATTCATTTTCTGGAATTAGTTAATTCTAAATAATTCAGAAAATTCCAGAAAATGCCCAAAACTTCTAAAAATCATAGAAAATCAACCGTACCTCCAAATGAAATAAATTATATATGAAAAATTATCAGAAAAATTCAGGGAATCTGTTTATGGCATTTTCATGCATGTTTGAACAACTTAACCTCACTGTTTAGTCCAAACATGATAATGCACTATTTGAATTCATAGTTTGAATTTGAATTTGAACCTTGTGTTCAAACCAACTCCATTTAACTTGTTGCTAGTAGCATTAGCTCAATCAATAGCATATTGCAATGTCATGATCATGCATCATATTGTTGCATCGCATTAATTGTGTTCTTCCCTGTTTGCCGGTAAATGACCCCTCTCGATAGACATTGTACCGACGGTGTGATCGTTGACACTAATGAAGACCCAATGATATCTTCAGAAGTGCCATGCAAGCACAACCCCCTTGTTCATTCCGATACAAGCCCACTCTCTCGCTCCTGCTCTCTTTTACTGCATTAGGACAACAACGATTCATCTATTACTTGTTGCGGTAGTTGAACCCCTTATCCTATGCATGACTTGTCATTGCCACAGTAAATAGATGAAACCCACTAGCATGAGTAGGAGTTGTTTGAGCCTTGATGTGCCTACTCATTCATGCTTGTTTGTCATGCCTGCTACTACTTAGAGTTGAGTCAGGTCTGATTCATCGGGGATGGATCGGAGGTGTGTAAACATGTCCTACTGTGTGTGAGCTAAGTGTGTGAACACGATTTGGTAAAGGTAGCGGTGAGAGGCCATGTAGGAGTACATGGTGGGTTGTCTCATTGAAACTGTACTCAGGAACTGAGTTCTGTGTTTGTGATCCATGAAACAGTTACTACCATGCATTGGGCCCGAAACCAATGGACCCTCTCGGCTTCTTGATCACCCTTGTCCTCTGTCCAGGAGTTGCAACTAGTTTCTGGTGTTTATAGGATATGTGTTGGAGGCCGTGCGTAGCGCTGACCCTAGGGGTGGGCTATGATGCGGTAGATACACCGTGGCACGGTGTACCGGGCGCCCGTTTGGTGTCTCGGGAACCCTATTCACATCATTCGGGGCCGTATGTGGAAACCTCGGCCGGACTCCCTGCAGATGGAACCTGGATAGGCGATAAACCTGGACTAGAGACTTGAGTGTTTAGGTAGGCCGTGGCAGACACCCTCATTGGGCTTCCGCTTGAAGGTTGCCGAGTACATGTCGTGTAAACAGCGGTAAGTGGTGAGAGCGTGTGTGAGGAAGTACACCCCTGCAGGGTTAACATCATCTATTTGAATAGCCGTGTCCGCGGTAATGGACTTCTGGGTTGCCTATAACAGTTCATAGACAAGTGAAAGTGGATACTCTAAAACTCGCAAGATAAGTGTGAGTGCTATGGATGGCCTTCTCGTAGGGAGACGGGAGTGGATCCATAGTGGTGTATTGATTGGTGAATATGTGGACTCATGTGCGCCACCTCAAAAGAGTTGCTTGTAGTCGTAGTTCAGGTTAGCCACTAAGTCAAAGATGGCTTGCTGCAGTTAAACTCCACCCCCCTTGTTGATACCGATGCATATGTAGCTAGTTCTGATGTAAGTCTTGCTGATTACCATTGTACTCACGTTTGCTTAATTTATGTTTTGCAGAGAGAGACTTCAGTCTCACTAGTAGTGTTCTGCGTGGACTTCGACGTTAGCTTGATACCTCAGCTACGATCTTGTGCCCTCGGCAGGATCTGGTAGATAGCCAGGCTTCTTAGCCTTTTTCCATTTATAGATGTCTGTACTCAGACATGTTAAGCTTCCGGATGTGCTTGATTTGTATGCTGTGATTGTTGGGTCATGAGACCCATGTTTGTAATATCTCGCTCCTCGGAGCCTAAGGAATAAATACTTGAGTTGTAGAGTTATGTTGTGATGCCATGTTGTATTTACACATATCGAGCATATTGTGTGTATGATTGAAATGCTTGGTATGTGTGGGATCCGACAACCTAGTTGTTTATCCTTGGCAGCCTCTCTTATGGGGAAATGTAGTCTAGTGCTTCCATGAGCCATAGTAGTCCGCTACAGCCCGATTCACCGGAGTCCTGCTAGCCTAGCACTACTGCTTAGGACACTTGACTGGCCGGCATGTGTTTCACTTCGTTCCTGTGTCTGTCCCTTTGGGGAAATGTCACGCGGTGACATCCGGAGTCCTGCCAAGCCTGCTACAGCCCGGGTTCCCGGAGTCCTGTTAGCCCAGTGCTACAGCCCGGATTCACACGCTGCTGACCGACATGCTCGATGTGATTCATGTGTGCCTATCCCCATAGGTTAGTGCCGCTTTGGGTTCACGACTAGCCATGTCGGCCCGGGTTCTCTGTCATATGGATGCTAGCGACACTATCATATACGTGAGCCAAAAGGTGCAAACGGTCCCTGGCAATGGTAAGGCGACACCCGTGGGAATACCATGTGTGAGGCCGCAAAGTGATATGAGGTGTTACCGGCTAGATCGATGTGATTTGGAATCGGGGTCCTGACAGCTAGGCATCCAAGAATAGTAAAAACTTTCATATAGAGTATTGAATACTAAGAGAAGTTTGATGCTTGATGATTGTTTGGGGATATGGAGGTAATAATATCAAAGTCGTGCTAGTTGAGTAGTTGTGAATTTTAGAAGTGCTTGTGTTGAAGTTTGCAAGTCCCGTAGCATGCACGTATGGTAAACATTATGTAACAAATTTGAAACATGAGGTGTTATTTGATTGTCCTCCTTATGAGTGGCGGTCGGGGACGATCGATGTTCTTTTCCTACCAATCTATCCCCCTAGGAGTGTGCGCATAGTGCCGAGGTTTTTGATGACTTGTAGATTTTTGCAATAAGTATGTGAGTTCTTTATGACTAATGTTGAGTCCATGGATTATACGCACTCTTACCCTTCCATCCTTGCTAGCCTCTTTGGTACCGTGCATTGCCCTTTCTCACCTTGAGAGTTGGCGCAAACTTTGCCGGTGCATCCAAACCCCGTGATATGATACACTCTTTCACACATAAACCTCCTTATATCTTCCTCCAAACAGCCACCATACCTACCTATTATGGCATTTCCATAGCCATTCCAAGATATACTGCCATGCAACTTTCCACCATTCTATTTATCATGACACATTCATCATTGTCATATTGCTTTGCATGATCATGTAGTTGACATCGTATTTGTGGCAAAGCCATCGTTCATAATTCTTCCATACATGTCACTCTTGATTCATCGCATTCCCAGTACACCACCGGAGGCATTCATATAGAGTCATACTTTGTTCTAGTATCGAGTTGTCATCATTGAGTTGTCAGGACCCCGATTCCAGGCCACATCGATCTAGCCGGTAACACCTCATATCACTTTGCGGCCTCACGCACGGTATCCCACGGGTGTCGCCTTAAACCCGGGCCAACATGGCTAGTCGTGAACCCAAAGCGGCACAGACCTATGGTGATAGGCATACCTGAATCACATCGAACATGTCGGTCATCAACGAGTGATTCCGGGTTGTAGCACTGGGCTAAAAGGACTCCGGGGATCCCGGGCTGTAGCAGGCTAGACAGGACTCCGGAGATCACCGCGTGACATTTCCCCGAAGGTACAGACATAGGGACGAAGTGAAACACATGCCGGCCAGTCAAGTGTCCCGAACAGTAGTGCTGGGCTAGCAGGACTCCGGTGAACCGGGCTGTAGCGGACTACTATGGCTCGAGGAGCACTAGACTACATTTCCCCATAAGAAAGGCTGCGAAGGACAAACAACTAGATTGTCGGATCCCACTCATACCAAGCATTTCAAACATACACACAATATGCCCGATATGAGTACATACAACATGGCATCACAACAAAACTCTACAACTCAAGTACTTTATTTAAAGGCTCTAGGGAGCCATACATAACATATCCATACAGGTAGGGGTCACATGACCCGACACTCAAGTCATACAGTCATACAAGCACATGCGGAAGCAACTAGTCTGAGTACAGACTCTAGAAAGAAAGAAGGCTTCTCGAGGCCTGTCTATCTACATAGGGCCCTCCATGGCCTGGATCACCACCTGGGTGGCTAGTCACTCGTCGATGTCAAGGTCTACGCAAAACCCATCGGAGGGGGCAGTGTTGTCGTCTGAAAACAATAACTAAGCAAACATGAGTACAAAGGTACTCAGCAAGTCTTACATCAGAACCTACTATACATGCTCATTCTCAAGAAGGTGGTGGGGTTTATGCAGCAAGCCAGCTTTGACTCTTGGCTAAGCTATCCTACGGAATCTTTTAGCAAAATAGTTTTCGCACACGAGTCCACTACTCACCATCACAATACTCCACCCTGGATCCTCCCTCGTATCCTGCGAGGGGGCCATCCTCTGTACTCACACTTATCTTGAGTCTTTTAGTAGTATCCATTAACTTGTCTATGAACTGTATAGGCAACCAAGTAGTCCTTTACCGCGGACGCGGCTATTCGAATAGTTTTATACCCTGCAGGGGTGTACTTCGTCATACACGCTTTCACCGCTTACCGCCGTCTACACGACATGTACTCGGCAACCTTCAAGCGGAAGCCCAGCGAGGGTGTCTGCCACGGCCTACCTAAACACCTAAGCCCCTAGTCCAGGTTATCGCCTATCCAGGTTCCATCCGCAGGGAGTCCGGCCGAGGTTTCCACATACGGCCCCGAACGATGTGAACAGGGTTCCCGAGACACCAAACGGGTGACTCGGTACACCGTGCCATGGTGTATCTACCGCAACGTAGCCCACCCCTAGGGTCAGCGCTATGCATGGCCGCCAACACATATCCTACAAACACCAGAAGCTATTTGCAACTCCTGGACAGAGTACTAGGGTGGCTAAGAAGCCGAGAGGGTCCATTTGTTTCGGGCCCAATGTACGGTAGTAACTGCATCTTAAATCACACATACAGATCTCAGTTCTTATGGACGGCCTCAATGAAACAACCCACCACTCCTACATGGCCTCTCATCGATACCTTTACCAAAACATGTTCAACACATCCCACATATTACTGGCACAAGCATTTCACTCTAGCCCATCACCCAGATGAACCAGACCTGACACAACTCTATGCATAGTAGGCATAGCAAGGTAGGAATCACAAAACATGGCTCAATCAACTCCTACACATGCTAGTGGGTTTCATCTAGTTACTGTGGCAATGACATGTCATGCAGAGGATAAGGGTTCAGCTACCGTAGCACACAGCAGTTTGAATCGTGTTGTCTTAATGCAGTAAACAAGAGCAGGAGCGAGAACATGGGTTGTATCGGAATGATCAATGGTTGCTTGCCTGATGGAGTGGTAACGGGATACTGCCCTTCAGTTGGATACTCGTGAATATCCTCGGAGGCAGAACCTACCACGAATAACACAACCGAGCACAATCAACACATGACGATATGCAACAATATGATGCATGCTATGACATGGCAATATGGATGTGTCTTGAGCTTATGCAACTAGCTATGATTTAAATGAAGTTGGTTTGAGTACAAGATTCAAATTCCAACCCCATATATGATTATTTAAATGCCCTTTATTTGTTTTGTCCAAACCAGAGGACAAACATTGTTCAAACATGCATGAAAATGGTACAGATGGATTCCTTGAATTTTTCTGATAATTTTTCATATATAATTTGTCTCATTTGGAGTTATGGTTGAATTTCTATGAATTTTTGAAGTTTAGGCAATTTTCTGGAATTTTCTATATAAAATTAAATCCAGAAAAGGAGTTATTGCGTCAGCATGACATCACCCTGATGTCAGCAGGTCAACTGGGCGCCTCTAGGTCAAACCTGACCAGTGGGGTCCACTGGTCAGTGACACAATCAACTAACTAAGTTAGTTAACCCTAACTAACTTAGTTAGCCGGGCGGGGCCCGCATGTCAGTGGCTCACTAATTAGCTAATTTTATTAACACTAATTAACTAACAGTCATTAAGCAGGCGCCTGGGCCCACACGTCAGTGAATCAGGGGGGAGTCAACCCAGCCGACCCGGGGTCAAAACACGCCGGAGTTGACCCCGGCTCGTCGCCGGCGAGGCCAGAGACGGCGGAGGGGCTCGGAAATCCTCCTCCGGCGACCAAATGGCCAGCGGAGGGCATCTACACGGAGCTAGGACTCGCCCGCATCCATCTATGGACACGACAGGGGCTGAGATGGCCCGAGCTCGCCGGAGGCAAGCTCGCGGCGGTGGCAGCAGTTAGGGCTGGTGCGGGTTAGCGCTAGGGGGCACGGCAGGTCGAATGGGTGGTTGCGTTAGGCTCCTGGGGACGCGTTGAAGACGGTGGTGCGCTCGGACGTGGGCTTGCACGGCCGTAGCCACGACGGCGTCGAGGCTCAACGGCGGCGAGCTTCGGGTGCTTGCGGGGCAACGGCTACGGGGCGAAATCGACGGCGTGGCTAAGGGGAAAAGGACCGGGAGCTCACAACGGTGCCGTAGGGGTGGCCAGCGGGCTCGGGGGCGACCTTGATGGCGCGAATCGATGGCGAGGAGCTCGGGCGGCCGAGGTTGAAGAAGAGCTCGAAGTCGACGATGCAGGGCTTCCGGCGGGGCGTGGTTCGGTGAGGGGGTCGAGGACGACGTTGCGGAGCTCGTGGGCACAACCGAGGGCGAGGGGGTGGCTGTGGCCGTGGTGGTTCTCGTCGGCGGCGACGGCCGCGTTCTGTGGAAGAGGGGGGGAGAGCCAGAGGAGGGGATGAGCACGGGGGAGGGGAATGAGAGGGCCAGGGGGTGCGTGGCCGTCTCCATGGCATTGAGAGGGAGCCTAGGAAGCAGGAGGTGGCGCGCAGGGGGGAGGTGGCGCGCGCGCGTGCCGGCGAGCGCCGGGCACACGCCCGCGTCCTTCTGTCCGAGGAGGGGGACGACAGGAGGCAGCGGGGTGGGCTGGCCGCCAGCTGGAGATGGGCCAGGTAAGTGGCCCATGGCCTTTCCCTCTTTATTTTTTTGTGTTTTTCTATTTCTGTTATTCTGTTTTGATTTAGTTTATATACTAAATCATTTTATAAAATCCTGAAAATATTTATGGACACTTACTGAAATATTTCAGTGGCCCAAAAAATAGTTCCAACTTTATTTGAGCATTTGAATTATTTAATAGTATTTAAATGCCCAAATTCAAATATTTATGAATTAATTCAATGCCCCTTTTGTTGACCTAAAATTATATGCACCATTTTTCCCAAGGGTTCTAACCCAAGGCAAGGAGGGTGAACATTTTTGAAGGGCATTTCAGGTTCATTGAATTTATTTTTAGTAAACCCTAGTTGATTTCAGGGGGGGGGGTGCTGGGGGTTCTGCTTTCCCCATTTCAATTTTCTGATGAACGTAAACATGATGCACACTCTAATGCATAATCTAGCTAGGGTGTGACAACTCACCCCCACTCAATAGAATCTCGTCCCGAGATTTAGGATCATCTGGGAAGAAGGTGGGGTACTCGAGTCGAAGACGATCCTCCCTTTCCCAAGTGGCTTCTTCCTCGGAATGGTGTGACCATTGAACCTTGAGAAACTTGATATTATGACGTCGAGTGGTACGCTCGGCTTGATCAAGGATACGGACGGGGTATTCCCGATAAGAAAGGTTATCTGGTAAGTCAAGCGTTTCGTGGTCCACTCCACGGATAGGATCCGCGAAGCAACGCCTGAGTTGCGAAACGTGGAAGACATCGTGAACTCTGGAAAGATGCGGAGGTAGTTCCAATTGGTAGGCAACTTCTCCTCGTTTGGCAAGAATGCGAAAGGGTCCAATGTAACGAGGAGCCAATTTGCCTTTGATACCGAAGCGATGGGTTCCCTTTAACGGGGTAACCCGAAGGTAAGCTTTCTCGTCAATTTCAAATGTCATAGGCTTATGCTTACGATCATATTGACTCTTTTGGCGAGATTGGGCTGTTTTCAATTTCTCACGAATAACGCGAACCTGCTCTTTTGCTTCCTGAATCATATCTGGGCCAAAGAGTTGTCTTTCCCCGGTTTCTGACCAGTTAAGAGGCGTTCGACATTTTCGTCCATAGAGAACTTCGAAGGGAGCCTTGCCCAAACTAGCTTGATAGCTATTGTTATAAGCAAACTCCGCGAATGGAAGGCATTTCTCCCAACTCATTCCGAACGAGATAACAGAAGCTCGGAGCATATCTTCCAAAATTTGATTGACTCGCTCTACTTGACCACTTGATTGAGGATGGAAGGCGGTGCTAAAGGAGAGATGAGTTCCCATAGCATTTTGGAAACTTTCCCAAAATTGAGAGGTGAAGAGACTTCCACGGTCTGAGTTAATTTCCAATGGGACACCATGAAGAGACACTATTCGGGAGATGTATAGGTCAGCTAGCTGGCTAGCGGTGATACTCTCACGAACAGGTAGAAAATGGGCTACTTTGGAAAGACGGTCGATCACGACGAAGATGGCATTATTCCCCCTCTTGGTCCTGGGAAACCCAGTGATGAAATCCATACTGATTTTGTCCCATTTCCATTCAGGAATAGCCAAAGGTTGAAGGGTGCCAGCAGGCCGTTGATGCTCTGCTTTAACACGACGACAAACGTCGCAATTAGCAATGTATTGAGCGATTTCTCTCTTCATCCTAGTCCACCAAAACCTCTGGCGTAGGTCTTGATACATTTTGGTACCACCGGGATGAATGGTGAGAGGGGATTCATGAGCTTCCTTAAGGATCAGTCGCCTCAGGTTTCGCGCCTTCGGAACCACTAGGCGATTCCCAAAGTATACAACACCTTGATCATCAATGGAGAAACAATTCACGACTCCTTTCTTAACGTGTCTCTTGATACGGGAAATTCCCGGATCTATCTTCTGTGCCTTGATGACCTGATCCGTAAGGGTAGGTTCCGCTACCAGGGTGGATAGGAATCCTTGAGGAACAATGTGAAGATTAAGCTTGCGAAATTCCTCATGGAGAAGTGGTTGACTTTGTTGTAACATCAGGTTGTTACAGTAGGACTTACGACTTAGTGCATCGGCCATGACATTGGCCTTGTCAGGGGTGTAAGTTATTCCTAAGTCGTAATCTGAGATCAACTCGACCCAACGTCTTTGCCTGAGATTAAAATCTGGTTGGGTGAAGATATATTTCAAGCTTTGGTGATCGGTGAAGATCTCGCAACGATTACCGAGGAGGTAATGTCGCCAGGTTTTGAGTGCATGGACTACAGCTGCAAGCTCTAGATCATGTGTGGGATAATTTTCCTCATGTGGGTGTAATTACCATGAAGCATAGGCAATTACCTGACGATCTTGCATGAGTATGCAACCTAGTCCTTGTCGCGAGGCGTCGCAATAGATAATAAAGTCCTTGGAGAAATCTGGTGGTACCAGTACGGGAGCAGATGTCAGGCGTCTTTTCAGTTCCAGAAAACTGAACTCGCACTGTGGAGTCCACTCGAACTTTTTATCTTTCTTGAGGAGTTCAGTTAGAGGTTTAGCAACCTTGGAGAAATTCTCGACGAAGCGACGGCAATAGCTCGCTAGGCCAAGGAAACTCCGAACTTGCTTGACCGTTTCAGGTGGAGTCCAATCAAGGACGGCTTGAACTCGCTCGGGATTGACAGCAATACCCTTACCAGAGATTACATGGCCTAGATAGGTCACTTCTGGCAACCAAAATTCACACTTGGAGAATTTGGCATAAAGGCGATGCTCTCGAAGTTTCATCAATTCCAGCCTTAGATGTTCGACATGTTCCTCTTCGTTCTTGGAGTAGATGAGTATGTCATCGAGGTATACTACGACGAATTTGTCCAAGTACTCCATAAAAACCGAGTTCATTAACCGGGTGAAAGTGGCCGGGGCATTGGTTAAACCGAAGGACATGACGGTGTACTCGTATTGGCCATAACGAGTAACAAAAGCCGTTTTGGGAATGTCCCCGTTTCTGATTTTGATTTGATGGTAGCCCAACCTCAAATCCATCTTGGAGAAGACTGAGGATCCAGCGAGCTGATCATACAGGTCGTTGATCCTGGGAAGCGGGTATTTGTTCTTGATGGTGACCAGATTGACAGGTCGGTAATCCACAACCATTCGATCCGTTCCATCCTTCTTTTTGACGAAGAGGATGGGGCAAGCCCAAGGGGAGGAGCTAAGACGGATGAACCCTTTGTTCAAGGACTCATCGAGTTGGTTCTTAAGCTCGGCTAGTTCTAAGGGTGCCATCTTGTAGGGTCTTCTAGCAATTGGAACGGTTCCTGGAACAAGGTCTATCACAAACTCGACATCCCGGTCAGGTGGAACACCTGGCAGTTCTTCCGGAAACACATCCGGGAAGTCTCAGACTACCGGAACGTCCTCAAGGTCTGGAAGAGGGTTGGCATTGAGAGAGTAAAGTTGGCGCTTGGCCACTCGAGTTAAGACATTAACTGTCTTGCCAGAGGGATGAGTAAGTTGAACGATTCTAGTGGCACAATCGATCTTGGCATAATGAGCCGACATCCAGTCCATACCCAAGATGATGTTTATGTCGGAGGACTTGAGAGCTATTAAAGATGCGAGGAAAACAAGCCTATCGACAAGAATTTCGTTCCCATGGCTTACCTTAGAAGTTTGCCATTTGGAACCCGGAGTTTGAATTACCATGGAAGTGGGCATGTCACAGAATGACGTGTTATGCAACCGAGCATAATTCTCGGATATGATTGAATGAGATGCTCCAGTATCGAAAAGAACAGATGCCGGATGGCAGTTAACAAGGAGCGTACCAAGGACGACGTTGGGATCCTCATGAGCCTCTTCGGCTGAAACATAGTTGACATGGCCACGTGCAGTAGTGGCCGGCTTGGCGTAGAAAGTCTTTCCCGCGGGCTTACCACGGCCAATGGACTTTCCAGCTTGATTGGGGTTGTTCTGGGGACACTCTCGACTATAGTGACCCGGTTCTCCACACTTGAAGCATGTTACCACAGTGGGGCATGGAGCAACATTAGCAACGGGGCCACCATAGGGCTTGGGCGGTGCAAATTGCTGGTTGGGACAAGGCGCCTCAAAGGATGGCCTCGGGGTGAATCTGGGTGGCAGTGCGGTGCTTGGAATCCACACCCGGCGCTTCTGAGCTCCAGAGCCGGATGAAGACCCAAAATCACGAGAGTGCTTGCGTGAAGCGTCATAATCAGTCTGGCCTGTCTCAGCACTGATAGCTTTATTGACCAGCTTCTGGAAGGATGTGCACTCGTGCAGACGGAGATCGCGGCGAAGCTCAGGGCTAAGTCCCTTGCGGAACCTTGCCTACTTCTTGGCGTCAGTAGAAACCTCTTCAGGAGCATAGCGTGCCAGGTTCCCAAATTCTCGGCTATATGCATCCACAGTCAGCCTTCCTTGGGTGAAGTTCCAGAACTCCTCCCTCTTGCGATCCATGAGACCTTCCGGAATGTGATGCTCACGGAAAGCCTCGCTGAACTCAGCCCAGGTAGTGATTTGGCCGACCGGGCGCATAGCTTCGTAGTTTTCCCACCAATGGCTAGCGGGGCCCTCGAGATGATAAGCAGCATAGGTAACCTTGTCGGCTTCAGCTATGTTGGCAGAACGTAGCTTGTGGGTGATGCTGCAAAGCCAATCATCCGCATCGAGGGGCTCGACGGAATGGTTAAACTTTGGTGGGTACAGCTTGATAAAGTCGTTGATTGACACCAGGTCATTTCGTGGGTGGCGTGCAGTGTTCTGCTCAATCCGCTCCAACAGGCGGTTGGTCTCACGCTTGTTCCTTTCCGCCTCCAGCATCACTTCGGCCAGGGAAGGCGGGTGAGGCAAATTTTCACCTCTAGCTGCATTGGCTTCCCCCTGCTCCGGGGCAGCAGGGTTGCCGCGGGTGTTGACCATCCTAGGAGGAAACAAGACAATGGTTTAGACAAGGATGGCTCAAACTTAACAAGGAAGTGCAGAATGTAAGGATAACGCGGAATGCAGAGATGCTCATTCGTATGCCATGGTAATATAAAACTGCCATATATACACCAACGGTCATACTCGTCATACATAGTTTAGTACAAGCCCATGCTACAGTACAACTATGAAGGTAGACGTTACATCTCATCGGAGGCATTCCGAGTCCCTATACATTATTTGTCTACACCTCCGGAATCGATTACACACCAAGTCGTATTCCACAAGTCACACAGGACAGTGGAGATACAACTACTACAATACTAGTGGTACTACTACTAACTCAGATAGCTCCGTAGTAGTCCTCATAGAAGTCACCTCCATAGCCTGGAAGTTCAACGTGATCATCCGGAAACAGACGGTCCTGAGGAGCCTGTGGACCATAGGGGCTAGGATGAGGTCTTGGACCAACAAACGGTGGCCTGCGGGGACCAAGGGGTGGGGTGATGCTTCCCACATCACGCCAATCCACCATGTCTGGCAGAGCTGCTCTCACAGGATACAGATCCCTGGTATCCATACATCCAGCTTGCACCGCGGGTGCAAACCGAGTCAATGTGGCCCAATGATCAGCACGGGTATTAAAGAGCTCCAGCCTCAAGGCCCGATTCTCTCGGTCCTTATCTTCGAGCATCTCAACGGTGGTACGAGTTAATGAGTCCTCCTGAGTGGAGTCAGCATAGATAGCCTGAAGATACCCCTGCGCTCCCGGAAGTGAAGCTGGCATGTAACGGAAGTCAGTGTTCCGAAGCAGGCCAGTCCGGACTCGCAAGATGGTCATCATGGAATAGGCAGCATCCTGCACAACCATCTCAATGGTAACTCCGAGTCCATAGGAACAGTGAAGGGGCTCGGTAGATCCAGGATAGGAAGGAAATATCCTGACGGTGCAGAAATACTGGCTTTGATTAAAGTCGCAGAACTGCTCTTCAACAGTGTATTCGGGATACCAACGGTATCCTGTCTCGATCATGACCCGGACCAACATAGCAGTATGACCGGGCACGTCGAGGCACCTGGTCAGGCGAACCACCTGATTTTGAGAATGGTTGGCCATCTGAAAGCACAACCACAAGACAAAGACATCAGAATTCCTAGGGAAAATTGGGCAGCATAACGGCTGTAAATGCTCAGAAAAGATTTGAGACATCCACAACAGTTCACAATACCGCTCAACAGCATCATATCAAGGTTCTGATTCAAATAGCCACATACTAAAATAGTAGAAACTGGACTGGAACTCGTAGCAATAATCCTATGAACTACTACGGATTAGTAACACGTGAACCTGATAGAAGAAGAGAGCCTAGTCCTTAACCCATGTTGAATGAGAAGAGAATGACTCAGATCAGAAGCATAGGGTAAAGGTGTAAAAGAACCTTACGTTCCCTCCCACAATCAATTCCCTTACATATAACTAAAGCATTTCTAGACTCGACATCGACCAGTTTGGCTGAACGAACCTACAGGCAGTCCAGCACTGATACCAACGCTGTCAGGACCCCGATTCCAGGCCACATCGATCTAGCCGGTAACACCTCATATCACTTTGCGGCCTCACGCACGGTATCCCACGGGTGTCGCCTTACCATGGCCCGGGACCGTTTGCGCCTTTTGGCTCGCGTATATGACAATGTCGCTAGCATCCATATGACCGAGAACCCGGGCCGACATGGCTAGTCGTGAACCCAAAGCGGCACAGACCTATGGAGACAGGCATACCTGAATCACATCGAACATGTCGGTCATCAACGAGTGATTCCGGGCTGTAGCACTGGGCTAACAGGACTCCGGGGATCCCGGGCTGTAGTAGGCTAGACAGGACTCCGGAGATCACCGCGTGACATTTCCCCGAAGGGACAGACATAGGCACGAAGTGAAACAAATGCCGGCCAGTCAAGTGTCCCGAACAGTAGTGCTGGGCTAGCAGGACTCCGGTGAACCGGGCTGTAGCGGACTACTATGGCTCGAGGAGCACTAGACTACATTTCCCCATAAGAAAGGTTGCGAAGGACAAACAACTAGATTGTCGGATCCCACTCATACCAAGCATTTCAAACATACACACAATATGCCCGATATGAGTACATACAACATGGCATCACAACAAAACTCTACAACTCAAGTACTTTATTTAAAGGCTCTAGGGAGCCATACATAACATATCCATACAGGTAGGGGTCACATGACCCGACACTCAAGTCATACAGTCATACAAGCACATGCGGAAGCAACTAGTCTGAGTACAGACTCTAGAAAGAAAGAAGGCTTCTCGAAGCCTGTCTATCTACATAGGGCCCTCCATGGCCTGGATCACCACCTGGGTGGCTAGTCACTCGTCGACGTCAAGGTCTACGTAAAACCCATCGGAGGGGGCAGTGTTGTCGTCTGAAAACAATAAATAAGCAAACATGAGTAAAAAGGTACTCAGCAAGTCTTACATCAGAACCTACTATACATGCTCATTCTCAAGAAGGTGGTGGGGTTTATGCAGCAAGCCAGCTTTGACTCTTGGCTAAGCTATCCTACGGAATCTTTTAGCAAAATAGTTTTCGCACACGAGTCCACTACTCACCATCACAATACTCCACTGTGGATCCTCCCTCGTATCCTGCGAGGGGGCCATCCTCGGTACTCACACTTATCTTGAGTCTTTTAGTAGTATCCATTAACTTGTCTATGAACTGTATAGGCAACCAAGTAGTCCTTTACCGCGGACGTGGCTATTCGAATAGTTTTATACCCTGCAGGGGTGTACTTCGTCATACACGCTTTCACCGCTTACCGTCGTCTACACGACATGTACTCGGCAACCTTCAAGCGGAAGCCCAGCGAGGGTGTCTGCCACGGCCTACCTAAACACCTAAGCCCCTAGTCCAGGTTATCGCCTATCCAGGTTCCATCCGCAGGGAGTCCGGCCGAGGTTTCCACATACGGCCCGAACAATGTGAACAGGGTTCCCGAGACACCAAACAGGTGACTCGGTACACCGTGCCACGGTGTATCTACCGCAACGTAGCCCACCCCTAGGGTCAGCGCTACGCACGGCCGCCAACACATATCCTACAAACACCAGAAACTATTTGCAACTCCTGGACAGAGTACTAGGGTGGCTAAGAAGCCGAGAGGGTCCATTTGTTTTGGGCCCAATGTATGGTAGTAACTGCATCTTAAATCACACATACAGATCTCAGTTCTTATGGACGGCCTCAATGAAACAACCCACCATGTACTCCTACATGGCCTCTCATCGATACCTTTACCAAAACATGTTCAACACATCCCACATATTACTGGCACAAGCATTTCACTCTAGCCCATCACCCAGATGAACCAGACCTGACACAACTCTAAGCATAGCAGGCATAGCAAGGTAGGAATCACAAAACATGGCTCAATCAACTCCTACACATGCTAGTGGGTTTCATCTAGTTACTGTGGCAATGACAGGTCATGTAGAGAATAAGGGTTCAGCTACCGTAGCACACAGCAGTTTGAATCGTGTTGTCTTAATGCAGTAAACAAGAGCAGGAGCGAGAACATGGGTTGTATCAGAATGATCAATGGTTGCTTGCCTGATGGAGTGGTAACGGGATACTGCCCTTCAGTTGGATACTCGTGAATATCCTCGGAGGCAGAACCTACCATGAATAACACAACCGAGCACAATCAACACATGACGATATGCAACAATATGATGCATGCTATGACATGGCAATATGGATGTGTCTTGAGCTTATGCAACTAGCTATGATTTAAATGAAGTTGGTTTGAGTACAAGATTCAAATTCCAACCCCATATATGATTATTTAAATGCCCTTTATTTGTTTTGTCCAAAACAGAGGACAAACATTGTTCAAACATGCATGAAAATGGTACAGATGGATTCCTTGAATTTTTCTGATAATTTTTCATATATAATTTGTCTCATTTGGAGTTATGGTTGAATTTCTATGAATTTTTGAAGTTTAGGCAATTTTCTGGAATTTTCTATATAAAATTAAATCCACAAAAGGAGTTATTGCGTCAGCATGACATCACCCTGATGTCAACAGGTCAGTTGGGCGCCTCCAGGTCAAACCTGACCAGTGGGGTCCACTGGTCAGTGACACAATTAACTAACTAAGTTAGTTAACCCTAACTAACTTAGTTAGACGGGCGGGGCCCGCATGTCAGTGGCTCACTAATTAGCTAATTTTATTAACACTAATTAACTAACAGTAATTAAGCAGGCGCCTGGGCCCACACATCAGTGAGTCAGGGGGGGAGTCAACCCAGCCGACCCGGGGTCAAAACACGCCGGAGTTGACCCCGGCTCGTCGCCGGCGAGGCCAGAGACGGCGGAGGGGCTCGGAAATCCACCTCCGGCGACCAAATGGCCAGCGGAGGGCATCTACGCGGAGCTAGGTCTCGCCCGCATCCATCTGAGGACACGGCAGGGGCTGAGATGGCCCGAGCTCGCCGGAGGCAAGCTCGCGGCGGTGGCCGGAGTTAGGGGCTGGTGCGGGTTAGCGCTAGCGGGCACGGCAGGTCGAATGGGTGGTTGCGTTAGGCTCCTGGGGACGCGTTGAAGACGGTGGTGCGCTCGGACGTGGGCTTGCACGGCCGTAGCCACGACGGCGTCGAGGCTCAACGGCGGCGAGCTTCGGGTGCTTGCGGGGCAACGGCTACGGGGCGAAATCGATGGCGTGGCTAAGGGGAAAAGGACCGGGAGCTCACAGCGGTGCCGTAGGGGTGGCCAGCGGGCTCGGGGGCGACCTTGATGGCGCGAATCGACGGCGAGGAGCTCGGGCGGCCGAGGTTGAAGAAGAGCTCGAAGTCGACGATGCAGGGCTTCCGGCGGGGCGTGGTTCGGTGAGGGGGTCGAGGACGACGTTGCGGAGCTCGTGGGCACAACCGAGGGGCGAGGGGGTGGCTGTGGCCGTGGTGGTTCTCGTCGGCGGCGACGGCCACGTTCTGTGGAAGAGGGGGGGAGAGCTAGAGGAGGGGATGAGCACGGGGGAGGGGAATGAGAGCGCCAGGGGGTGCGTGGCCGTCTCCGTGCCATTGAGAGGGAGCCCGGGAAGCAGGAGGTGGCGCGCAGGGGGGGAGGTGGCGCGCGCGCGTGCCGGCGAGCGCCGGGCACACGCCCGCGTCCTTCTGTCCAAGGAGGGGGACGACAGGAGGCAGCGGGGTGGGCTGGGCCGCCAGCTGGAGATGGGCCAGGTAAGTGGCCCATGGCCTTTCCCTCTTTATTTTTTTTGTGTTTTTCTATTTCTGTTATTCTGTTTTGATTTAGTTTAAATACTAAATCATTTTATAAAATCCTGAAAATATTTATGGACACTTACTGAAATATTTCAGTGGCCCAAAAAATAGTTCCAACATTATTTGAGCATTTGAATTATTTAATAGTATTTAAATTCCCAAAGTCAAATATTTATGAATTAATTCAATGCCCCTTTTGTTGACCTAAAATTATATGCACCATTTTTCCCAAGGGTTCTAACCCAAGGCAAGGAGGGTGAACATTTTTGAAGGGCATTTCAGGTTCATTGAATTTATTTTTAGTAAACCCTAGTTGATTTCAGGGGGGGGGGTGCTGGGGGTTCTGCTTTCCCCATTTCAATTTTCCGATGAAGGTAAACATGATGCACACTCTAATGCATAATCTAGCTACGGTGTGACATGAGTTGTAAATAAATAGTAGTGTGATGATCATCATTTTCTAAGCATTGTCCCAAGTTAGGAATAAAAAAAAGAAGAGAAAGGCCATAAAAAAGAGAAGGCCCCAAAAAAGAGAAAGGCCATAAAAAAGGCCAAATAAAAAAATGAGAGAAAAAGAGAGAAGGGACAATGCTACTATCCTTTTCCACACTTGTGCTTCAAAGTAGCACCATAACCTTCATGATGGAGAGTCTCTTGTTTTGTCACTTTCATATACTAGTGGGAATTTTTCCTTATAGAACTTGGCTTCTATATTCCAACAATGGGCCTCCTCAAGTGCCCTAGGTCTTCGTGAGCAAGCAAGTTGGATGCACACCCACTAGTTTCTTTTGTTGAGCTTTCATACATTTATATCTCTAGTGCATCCGTTGCATGGCAATCCCTACTCCTTGCATTAACATCAATCGGTGGGCATCTCCATAGCTCATTGATTAGCCTTGTTGATGTGAGACTTTCTCCTTTTTGTCTTCTCCACATAACCCCCTCATTATATTCTATTCCACCCATAGTGCTATATCCATGGCTCGCGCTCATGTATTGCATGAAAGTTTATAGGTTTGAGATTACTAAAGTATGAAATAATTGCTTGGCTTGTCAACGGGGTTGTGCATGATGAGAGCATTCTTGTGTGACGAAAATGGAGCATGACTAAACTATATGATTTTGTAGGGATGAAAACATAATTTTGAGAAGACATAATTGCTTAGTTAGTATGCTTGAAGTATTATCATTTTTATGTCAATATGAACTTTTGTCTTGAATCTTTCAGATCTGAATATTCATACCACAATTAAGAAGAATTACATTGAAATTATGCCAAGTAGCATTCCACATCAAAAATTCTTTCTTTTATCATTTACCTACTCGAGGACGAGCAGGAATTAAGCTTGGGGATGCTGATACGTCTCCAATGTATCTATAGTTTTTGATTGCTCCATGCTATATTATCTACTGTTTTGAATGTTTATGGGTTTTATTATACACTTTTATATCATTTTTGGGACTAACCTATTAACCCAGAGCCCAGTGCCAGTTTCTGTTTTCACCTGGTTTTAGGGTTTCGAAGAAAAGGAAAATCAAACGGAGTCCAATTGACCTGAAACTTCACGGAACTTATTTTTGAAAGGAAAGAAGCCTAGAAGACTTGGAGTGCACGTCGGGGGATCTACGAGGAGGCCACGAGGCAGGCGGACGCGCCCACCCCCCTGGGCATGCCCTCCACCCTTGTGAGCCCCTCGTGGCCCCGTGACGTACTTCTTCCACCTATATATCTGCATATACCCTAAAAACATCCCAGAGCATAATAGATCAGGAATTCCGCCGCCAGAAGCCTCCGTAGCCACTGAAAACCAATATAGACCCGTTCCGGCACCCTGCCGGAGGGAGCAATCCTTCTCCGGTGTCCATATTCATCATCCCGGTGCTCTTCATGACGAGGAGGGAGTAGTTCTCCCTCGGGGCTGAGGGTATGTACCAGTAGCTATGTGTTTGATCTCTCTCTCTCTCTCATGTTCTTGATTTGCATGATCTTGATGTATCGCGAGCTTTGCTATTATAGTTGGATCTTATGTTTCTCCTCCCCCTCTTCTCTCTTGTAATTAATTAAGTTTCCCTTTGGAGTAATCTTATCGGATTGAGTCTTTTAAGATTTGAGAACACTTGATGTATGTCTTGCGTGGGATACCCGTAGTGACAATGGGGTATTCTATTGATCCACTTGATGTATGTTTTGGTGATCAACTTGCGGGTTCCGCCCATGAACCTATGCATAGGGGTTGGCACACGTTTTCGTTGTGATTCTCCGGTAGAAACTTTGGGGCACTCTTTGAGGTTCTATGTGTTGGTTGAATAGATGAATCTGAGATTGTGTGATGCATCCGTTGCATGGCAATCCCTACTCCTTGCATTAACATCAATCGGTGGGCATCTCCATAGCCCATTGATTAGCCTCGTTGATGTGAGACTTTCTCCTTTTTGTCTTCTCCACATAACCCCCTCATTATATTCTATTCCACCCATAGTGCTATATCCATGGCTCGCGGTCATGTATTGCATGAAAGTTTATAGGTTTGAGATTACTAAAGTATGAAACAATTGCTTGGCTTGTCATCGGGGTTGTGCATGATGAGAGCATTCTTGTGTGACAAAAATGGAGCATGACTAAACTATATGATTTTGTAGGGATGAACTTTCTTTGGCCATATTATTTTGAGAAGACATATTTGCTTAGTTAGTATACTTGAAGTATTATCATTTTTATGTCAATATGAACTTTTGTCATGAATCTTTTAGATCTGAATATTCATACCACAATTAAGAAGAATTACATTGAAATTATGCCAACTAGCATTCCACATCAAAAATTCTTTCTTTTATCATTTACCTACTCGAGGACGAGCAGGAATTAAGCTTGGGGATGCTGATACGTCTCCAACGTATCTATAATTTTTGATTGCTCCATGCTATATTATCTACTGTTTTGAATGTTTATGGGCTTTATTATACACATTTATATCATTTTTGGGACTAACCTATTAACCCAAAGCCCAGTGCCAGTTTCTGTTTTTACCCTGTTTTAGGGTTTCGAAGAAAAGGAAAATCAAACGGAGTCCAATTGGCCTGAAACTTCACGGAACTTATTTTTTGAATGAAAGAAGCCCAGAAGACTTGGAGTGCACATCGGGGGATCTACGAGGAGGCCATGATGCAGGGGGCACGCCCTCCACCCATGTGAGCCCCTCGTGGCCCCCCTGACGTACTTCTTCCGCCTATATATCTCCATATACCCTAAAAACATCCCGGAGCACAATAGATCGGGAGTTCCGCCACCAGAAGCCTCCGTAGCCACCGAAAACCAATCTAGACTCGTTCCGGCACCCTGCCGGAGGGAGCAATCCTTCTCCAGTGTCCATATTCATCATCCCGGCGCTCTTCATGACGAGGAGGGAGTAGTTCTCCCTCGGGGCTGAGGGTATGTACCAATAGCTATGTGTTTGATCTCTCTCTCTCTCCCGTGTTCTTGATTTGCACGATCTTGATGTATCGCGAGCTTTGCTATTATAGTTGGATCTTATGTTTCTCCTCCCCCTCTTCTCTCTTGTAATGAATTAAGTTTCCCTTTGAAGTAATCTTATCGGATTGAGTCTTTTAAGATTTGAGAACACTTGATGTATGTCTTGCGTGGGATACCCATAGTGACAATGGGGTATTCTATTGATCCACTTGATGTATGTTTTGGTGATCAACTTGCGGGTTTCGCCCATGAACCTATGCATAGGGGTTGGCACACGTTTTCGTCGTGATTCTCCGGTAGAAACTTTGGGGCACTCTTTGAGGTTCTATGTGTTGGTTGAATAGATGAATCTGAGATTGTGTGATGCATATCGTATAATCATAACCATGGATACTTGAGGTGACATTGGAGTATCTAGGTGACATTAGGGTTTTGATTGATTTGTGTCTTAAGGTGTTATTCTAGTACGAACTCTAGGGCTGTTTGTGACACCTATAGGAATAGCCCAACGGATTGATTGGAAAGAATAACTTTGAGGTGGTTTTGTACCCTACCATAATCTCTTCGTTCGTTCTCCGCTATTAGTGAATTTGGAGTGACTCTTTGTTGCATGTTGAGGGATAGGTATGTGATCCAATTATGATATTATTGTTGAGGGAACTTACACTAGCGAAAGTATGAACCCTAGGCCTTATTTCCTATCATTGCAATACCGTTTACGCTCACTTTTATCACTTGCTACATTGCTTTTTTTATATTTTCAGATTACAAAAACCTTTATCTACTATCCATATACCACTTGTTTCACCATCTCTTTGCCGAACTATTGCTGCTATACAATTTACCATTGTATTGGGTGTGTTGGGGACACAAGAGACTCTTTGTTATTTGGTTGCAGGGTTGCTTCAGAGAGACCATCTTCATCCTACGCCTCCTACGGATTGATAAACCTTAGGCCATCCACTTTAGGGAAATTTGCTACTGTCCTACAAACCTCTTCACTTGGAGGCCCAACAATGTCTACAAGAAGAAGGTTGTGTAGTAGACATCAACTGGTTGTCCACTTGGTAGAGGGAGGGTCGTCTACCATGGGTGAACAAACAAATTGCGACTTGACGCGTTATGTTAAATTAAAAACAGAGGCAAACCATGTGGGGCCTACCTTAGAGGCAAGGCTCTATACACTGGAGTACTTTTGATGTGTCCCGTCAACTTGCAGAACGAGGAGAAGTTTGCTTAGTACGCCATCTCCCCCGCCCGCGGGTGCGGTGGCTCATAGGATGAGGTGAAGCTTTCTTACGAGTACTACTACTACTACTACTACTACTACTACTACTACTACTACTACTACTACTACTACTACTACTACTACTACTACTACTACTACTACTACTACTACTACTGTATGCCTTTACGCCCGCTCCCTCATCCACGCGCGCTGTGGCTCGCAGCACGAGGAGAAAATTTTACTACTCCCCCTGTTTACTCCTCGTCCCTACTACGTACTTTGGTTAGTACTCCCTCCATTTACTTATACAAGGCCACTATAAAAAAATACATTTTGCATCTATACAAGGCCACAAATAGTAATCGAGACAAAAGTTACTACTCCCTCCTTTCCAGTCTATGGATCAATTTAAAAATCTCTCCAACCAAGGTAGACGGTGAGTGGTCGAATTAATTTCATAGTTTTCACATGTAATTAGTACGATCGTTTTTCTCAAGAAGTTATGTTTACCGAGGCATTAATTAGAACGAATGCATGAATGACCACTAAATTTCCATGAACTTGTACATGCATTGGTTAGTTTCCTCTTGACACTGCTTGCGTCGGGTGATCTAATGCACCCCGAAATCCAACATGTAATGGTACTACTACTAGTATAGTAGAATTGAGACTTGTCAAACGGAAAAATGAATGTTTTTTAGATGAGCCCTATAAACCCTAGTGGGTACGTACTCCGTAAAAACAGATTTTTCCAAAACTCAGTCGCTCCCTTTCATGAATTCTGTAGTATACACCTCTGTTGACGCTCCCTTTCATGAATTCTGTACATCCTGTCACCGACATGTGGGACATATCACAACCGGGTCGACGTGTCAAGCACCAAATAATAGTGCAGAATAGCAGGGGGGACGCACCCCACTCGTACCGGCCCAGTAGTAGTAATGAGCAATGAGACGTCAAATCACAATGCCGCACCTTCCCAGACGGACGAAGCAACCATTATTTCACACTTCGGTTCGCCATCATCTCAAACCACGTAGCATTGCTTCTGCCTCAAGAGGGTCACGCGCATCGCCTTGGTACATCATGACACGTGGGACCGCATGACAGGCCATGCTCCCCCACCGATCGCTCGGTAAAATCACCTCATTTTTACTATACTCCCTCCGTATCGGTTTACTACATGGCATGCACGTCGTTCTAGGTTAAGAATTTAACTGGATATATATGTGATGAATAGTACTATAGCCTTTTAAAAAAATGTATACTTTTTTACAGTAGTACTATCGATGGATTGCGCCATGGAGCAAAAATTGAAATTAAAAAAAGGTGGTACACATAGAGAAATTATGCATATAGTACTATTAAAAAAGCTAGTACGTGCTTAATTGGGGTGCTAAATTCTATTAAAGAAATACTAGTAGTATGTACGTACTGAATAGTTAAAGTAACAAGAAGAAACATAACATAGTTCTACCGGGGGATCAGCACAACACACCCCTCAAATTAAACTAAGCACACCTAAAATTAAACTATGCAACTAATCCGGTAGACACTGCATTAGAAGTTTAGAACCACCATGAGCAACGACACTGCCACCTTACTCGGAGTCCTCGTCCACGTCCTCGACTTCGTCCTTGTCTCTCTCCCTCTTCGCTGATACTTCTTTGCTTGAACTGCACACTTGGCTGTTGCTCTTCATCCAACCCTTGTAGATATTGAAACAAAGGTAGCGTAGTGGATGTGGTCTATATCTAGTACATTCCGCTGCCATGCATGATGATGAAACGTGTGATGAGGTTTCTCTAGTTTACGGTACGAAGGATGAACCATGGCTCCTGCCAGGGTCAGCATTGAAGGCTGACGAGAGGGCACCAGCCGATTCTTCTGGAGGTCGAAGGGGTTGCCTACAATGAGGCCTATCCGACCCAGGACTTCTTTGTCGTTCTGAAAGTCTATATTAACGATTTCACTGTTTTGTCCTTAAGGAAGTTCTTAAAATCCTGGCACTCAATGTCGGCATGGCATATGTGGTAGACCAAGCAAACGTTATGTACGCAAACCTGGATCATGGCGGGCTTCTTCCTCTCTTCGTCCTTTAGATCCTTCTCTCGTCCCAGGACTATGGTGTACTCAACATCTAGCCCAGCGACCCACTCATCATCTGAGTTTTTGAATATGCGTCTGAAGCGAGAAAGTCATCCTTTCCCCGTCGCGGAAGAACGGGTGTAGATGACGTTGAACTCATTGCCGTTGATGGTTCTAACCTTGTACTCACCGCCGATCATGGAGATTTGGGACGCCGTGGATTTGGGAGGAGGGTTAGGATTAGTGGAACTGCCGTAATGTGAATGGACGGGACGACTAGGAGCGAACCGCCATAGTATTGAAGGACGTGCGGGGACGAGTACGAGCGAACTGCAGCATGCAAACGGCAGGGTAGTGGCTTTCCATTCTCCCATGATACGGGCTTCCGAGAGCCCTTGGATCTGAGATCGAACGGTTGCATGGCGTGATTCTAGACCTATGGGTGAATATCCTATCCTGGAGGGTTATTTTGCAAATTTTTCAGCAACTTAGCATGCGACCGTTTGATCTTAGATCCAAGGGCTGCCAGTAGCCCGTATCATGGTCGCGCCTACCACGACCGTCGCGTCGCTCGCGCGGTCGCGCCCTTGGAGATTGAACACGGTGCGTTAGGATATCTGATGTTGGCATGTCATACATAGTCATCACTTAGTCACTCATACTACAACAAGTTTGGCTATAAGTGTATTTTTTTACTCCTCTCTATCTCTTTCTTCGTAATGGAGGTGGTCAGGAATCGGGAGACTCACGCCGGTCATAGCGCCGCAGTTAAAATGATAATGGCAAGTCAAATCACGGGGCCCCACCTGTCCAGCAGTAACTCGCTGTCAAATCACACAGCCCTACATTTGCAACAGCCTACTCCCTCGTCTTCTCGCGTCTCTGTCAAACCGACTAGGCGAAACTGCCCCGCCTACCACGCAGGAAAAGCCCCGCCCTCGACTTTTAAATACAACTACATCCGCTTAAGAATCGAATGATATACTTTTTGTGATATAGTAACTCATACTTAGTTAGTCAAATGGATGACCTAGAACTATGTGCAGGCCCTATAAACCGAGACGCCTAAAAATAAAAAAACGAGACGGAGAGGGTAGTTCAGCATGTATCTTTTAAGATCAATATAGTCGGGATTCACCAAGGAGCAAAACCATGTGGTAGGCTGCTCCTCTCGTGTTGGCGTAGCAACTCAAGCAGGGTCAGTCCGCACACGAAATGGCGACACACTTAACAGGACCCTTTTGGCCGACATGTGGCTCATCCACCATCTTGTTCCACGTGTGATGCACCAAATTACAGTTCAGAGCAGCAGTTGGAATTGGAGGCACCCCGGTTATAGTGCCGCAGTAGTAGAAAATGAGCGATGAGGGGTCAAATCACAAAGCCCCACCTTTCCCGCATTAAGCTGGAAGGACGAAGCAACCATCATTTCACTCTAGGGCGCAAGAGCATAAAGAAAAGAGAAATCAATGATGCGTGCGGCAGCTACCTAGGGCACCCTAGGGTAGGGGTCTCCACTACAGATCCTTTTTTTGTAAGCGCCTCCACTACAAATCGGCTCCTCCCTCGTCCTCTTGAAGAAAACCGACGATGAGTGTGGCGGTAGGGTTTGTAGGAGTACTACAGCGTGCGGGGCCATGTTGTAGTAAACAGGTTCGAGTCAATGCCTTAAATATGTGTGGGTCGCTTGGTTTTACGGGAACGAGGCAGCAATTTGGGTTCGGGGACTAGTGGATATATAGTACATACAAAAAATTGTGGACGCAGGTTCGACCGAAAGGCAATGATGCATGGGCCCTGCATTTTGATATACCCGGGGCCGCGTGAAATTCGCTAGTCTACTCAAAACTAGTAAGGTACACATGTATTGAACGCATGAGATTGCGTAACCAAATTATGAATAAATACACACTATAGCATGTAAAGCTTTGAGTCATATATGCATGATGTAGATGTTCGTTTAGTTCTTATAGTTCATCTCATTCAAAATCAATTAGTTTTGTAAAAATGTTAAGATTCATGGGGTTGTGCATTGTAAATCATAAAGTAAAAAACAAATAATGGCAATTCATTTAGAAAAAATAATCAATTATGATACAGAAGATTCTAGAACAATGGAGAAGTGCTTGTGTTTTTAGGTTTGTGCATTATGCTTAAGTTCAACCATGGAGTCTTCTAAATTGTACATGTGGCATATCTGGTGGAATGTTGATGATATCTAACGGCCAGTAGTGCTCGGATTTGCCTATCTCTGCACTGTCGGGTTAGCTTCATCCAGCGACCATCTTTCAAAGTTATCGGCACACTATATAGTTCTTGTGCCATAGTTGCATGTTTTGGAAAAAAGCTACTAGTGGGTTGTACTATCTATTTAGGAATAGAAGATGTATACATGGAAGTTGTAGGGAAAGATATTACATGGAGCGTCTCAATTCCTATGAGTAGGGATTGGAAAAGAGATGTAATTTGGTTCACATCATAGGAACTTTTCTATTGAATCTAGAGATGACATGTATCTCAATTCCTATGAGGAGGGATTAGAAAAGAGATGTAATTTGGTTCATATCATAGGAACTTTTCTATTGAATATACGCTAATGTTTATTTTCCTTTGAAATTAAGGCAGTATAGGAATCCATTATATGAACCAAGTGGCACTAAAGCTATAGAAATGATATCATGTTTATTTCCTTTGAAATGTGGAGTACATGAATCTATTCCTATGAACCAATTGGCTCTAAAGGAAAAAATCCTATAAAAATCATATCATATAGAGTTCCTATGATATTCCTCGACACTAAAGGATGCTTGAAATTGCTGCTGGTGATACGATGGTCTTTCTTTGTAGACTCCTCACCCATCTTCATAGTACCTCTCGAAGATGAATGAAATGATATATAGTACATGGTATTCTACATGTGCAATTTGGTACACGAAAACTCGGTAAAAGTTTGTGAGGTTCGAATTTTCAATAAAGCTATATGCACTGCATTTCGGAAGGGAGGGAGCATACGAAAGTTGCTAACACTCACGTGGAAGATTTGTGTGGAGGAGGAGTGGTTGTTCTGTTAAATGACATGGCAAAACTGACACTGTCGGATGCCGATCTAGCGGTTCTTACGGCGTTCATCAGGAAAAGGCTTGTGGCGAACGTTTGTCAGATAATGATTTACGGACACATGCATTGCATTGATACGTGCCCCCCTCTCTCTAACGCACACGCACCCTCATGAGTCACGACTCTCTCGAGTCCTCTCGCAGACTCGCACGTTGCACCCACCGTCTATCTGCAGGTAGACGTCATGCACATATGTGCTCTTCACACCCTACCCCAGAACTTCTAAAAAACAAAAGACGTCACACACATTTTGTTTTAGCTCACATGTCACACACTTATACTATTACTCTTGCGGCGAACGTTCTTTGGGCATAGTATATTGTACTCTCACGAAGAGAAGCGGTGCACACATGCATTCTCTCACACCAACTCGCGGGTACATGTAGGAGCGCATTTTTTGAAGCTGGTACAACAAAATCACTCCACTATATATAAAAGCAGGAGCCTTAGCGCTTTCTTTACTAGGGTTCCTCTCGTTCACTCTCTCATGCTCTCCAGATCTAAGCAACACATAGGTGGCCACACTCTCTCAGCTCACGGCTGGTCACAAATCTGGCCGGACAACCTCGACCGGGGCAGGGGTGTAGGTGCATCGTTCATGCTGTCGTCAGCGGCGAGGGAGGAGACCAACGGCTGCCTGCGCATCCCGATCGGCGGCCGTGCCGTTCTCTCCGAGAGAGCGCCGGCTCGGGAGGGCCTCCGACGCCGTCTTTGCCACATGCCGACGACCCTCATGTATATATTCCTTCGAAACCTGCCTTGCTCTACTGCCCCAGCTCCCTTCGTGTGGATCCTTTTCTACTTCTGTCCGCTATTCCAAAGCCACCTAGACATCTACTATTATTAGAAGTAAAGCTAGTTCATACAGTCGACTCAAAGTGTTGGTTCAAACAGGGAAGAAAGTGGGAAAGCTGTAGCATGAATCTAGGACTTGGTTCTAAGAGGAAACGGGTGAAAGTAGTAATATCTATCACTATTTAAATAACCATATTTCGTATTTGCGCAAACAGGGATGTTTGTCTCCATATCGTTTCGGGATGTCTATCTCCGTATCGTTTCTATCCGCGCAATCAAAAGCACACACCTCAGTTTTAGTATAACTGCGCAAAATGAGATGGCTATCCCTCATTGCCATCGTCTAACCTCCCGTCCTCAAGGTATCCCTACATTGGTAGTAACTAAGGTAGAATGACCAACGCAATCTAAAAGAAGCTGATTCGTATGTTTTACTTCCTGATTGCAGTGTAGGGACGAGTTAAAACAACTGCATCCTAGTCCGGAATGCACTTTCTACCAGTTCATCCATGGACCGAGGACTAGCTGGCACGGCTGCACGGCGGTTTTTCGACAGGTGCGCGGACAAGAGGCATTGTGGTGTGCTTATTTCTGCAAATAGAGGTGCTTAAATTTAGTGGAATGCATAAGCATTTCAGCTGGTCAGTACACTGCATGGTTCATTTCGGCATTCCAGCTGAGACCACAATTATAATTGGTTATTCTGGAATGAGAGAACCTAACCCTGAATGGTGGCAACAAGAAAAAACCAAAGTGAACTCCAGGAAATTTAAGCCTGCCGGGAGGCCCTTTGCTCAGAGAAGCCTTGCTTGTTTTTTCCTGATTTGCAAACCTTCTCACAACTTTGTCTTTTGCTGTGAACTAGTATATGTTAGTTATGTTCTATGAATCATTGAGATGTATAAAATTGCTTAACTTATGCTTTTCAAGTTTTTTATGAATACGAGTTTAATGTGAGTGTTCCACATGAGCGCTGGACTAGCGTGTGAACGTTTGGAATTTATTACATTGTGGCCTCAATTAACTACATGAACCACTGTAACAAGATACATAGTTGCTTATATGTCAGACAGCATATTGTTGATTGTTAGCTGGTCGATAGCCTAGTGTTGAAGCGAGCTGAGCCAATGTGCCGTGTTTTGCACAACTGCTTACAAGTGGGGTAGCACCAACAGTGTTTACAAGTACTTATGTATACGTCGGCGCATGGTTCTCGAACGAGTGCTCTATTTCATCAAAACACACACTGCTCGTATGATAAACCATGACAACTTATGTCTTACCATGCCATATTCATGAAAAAACTAGTGAGGATGCATCTGTTTTGGCAACAATTACGATGGTTCTCAAATGATTCACGGGCACACAAAAGTAGCAGCAGTTCCCATAGACGGATTCAAACAGAGTACTAGCCCAGAGGGGTCAATAAGAAGCAAGGTTCGGATAATTAGACACAATCCAAACTACTATTAAACACTAGCTGGGGCAACTATTTCATGCCTCGATCTAATTTGGGCTGGACACAAGACGAACCTTGCCATGAACATCATCGCGGATGTCCCACAGTAGCTAAATCCTGTGAACCTTCATGAACACAACCTTGTGGCCTTGCCACTAATAAACTTGTTTGTGGAGGCGTGCCACATCATCTTCCTGCGTAAGCTTGACAAGAACAGCATGCCTCACAAACGAAGGAGTAGCTTTGAACTTCTTGTGCTTCAGTACACCCTGGACAACACGCCTGACAACAGTGAGGCTGGAATACAACTTTTCATTGGTATAACCACAAATGGCTTCCAGGATCCAACAACCGAAGAGCTCTGTTTTCCCAGTGCGTATATTCAGGTCATCCGCCTCATAGCGAGTGACAAGTACAACCACACAATCCTTGTCTGCATCAGGGCTCTAATTCAAACAGAAACAAATTCTGAAGTACTTTTCAGTATAAGAAACACAAGTTATTTAAACCACTATGTATAGCATGGCATCGAAGCTAATAAAATTTTGCATTATTAATCACCACATACTTCCTTTTCTAAAAAAATCACCACATACTTAGATGAAAAACCACAATCGAGATCGGCAAAGAATGAAATCACCTTGGGCAGCTCAGTGGGGGGGGGGACACATCCTCGAAGGGGGAAAACTGCTCCTGTAGTGCCACGGGGGCTGTAACCTCAAATGGGGCGTTGACCATCTCAGTAGTGGCCGTGAGCGTATCTGCGGTCTGCGCGGTGGTTGCCTCCATCTTCTTCGAGCTCTCTGTCTCATGGGGATCAGCCTCACGCGTCTGCTCCAATATCGGCAGATCTTTGCCTGGTTCTCCTTGGTCCATCATGAAACTGACGAATACTAGGAGACCACTGAAAGGAAAACACAATCGCAATGACAATAAAACAAAAAAGAGAGTGAGGATCGGTTACTGCCTTGCAAAAGTTCTTTTTTTTCTCTGAACAAAAATATACCAACATCACGGATCCGCTTACCTTCCCTTCGTTCGGAGAAGAATAGTGGCAGATGCGAGTGTTGCCTTTCTTGAAGACGGTGAGGGAGAAGGGGATTTAGCGAAGAATGAAATGATGGTTGCTTTGTCCGTCAAACTTAGACTGCGGGGAGGTGGGGTTTTGTGATACGACGACTCGTTACTGTCGCGCTACGACCGGGGTGACTCTCCGCCTGCATACTACCTTCTAATTTGGTGGATTGCATTTGGGCCCGCGCGCTGCACGGCCCGCATGTCGGCGAACAAAAGTATAACAACATTCAGTAGAGGGAGACGTTTCAATGACCTAGGAGGAGCCAGAAGTGGTAGAGTGTCTCCACTGTACTAGTAGTAATTGTTTTTCTGGGTAGCTGTAGTGTGTCTCCACTGTACTAGTAGTAATTGTTTCTCTGGGCCCAAGACAAAATAGCCCATCCACACTAGTAAATAGTAGAATCAATTGAAAAGCCCATATATTTACTGAATTGACGGATGGGTCTATCGAAGAGCAAAAAAAAGGAGTTTCAGGTGGGCAAAAGAGCTTCTGAACGTGCCGGGCCTCTATTTACAACATATTATGGTCATAATCCAGTAAATTTTACGACCCAGGATGTTCATTCTATGGACCTGACCGATCCATTTGACTGTGACTGCCGAAAACAGTGCTGGAGTTAGATGTTGTTGCCCTTTTCAATCTGGTTTTTTTGTAAACCTGATGAACAATTAACCCTCGTGCTTCTGTACAGTTTGTAAGCTGGAGTTAGATGTTCCTGCCCTTTTCAACTCGGCTGTGACTATCATATTTTCTTTGAAACAAGGCAAATGGCTTGCCATTCATTTAATTTAGAGTGAAATATTGTAACAAATCCCAACCAATGGAAATAACATCACTCTCGCCAGCTGCTTGAGCTCACTGTGCATTACAGAAGCCAAGTGATTAGCCCCCACCAGCACCCACAAACTTAATTCGAACTAGCACATCAAATGGGCTGTAAATTTTCATAGGAAAGGCTGCATGACCGTGACAGATTTGGATTCTAACATTTGGGACCCGCGAGGAAATAGCCTATCCAAGGTGGTGTCGACTTACTAGCCAGTCAACAAATGATTCTGCCTACCAGCCGTTGGATTGACATCCAACATCTATCGTGTATCTTCTATCTCTTGTCTTCTTCTTCCTCCAGCCGCCCAAACCAAACCACCCCGTCAACTCCGCCTTCTCCCGCCTCCCATGGCTAGCTGCGCCTCAGCCGCCCTACCGTACGTACCCTCCAACGTTGGCCAGTCCCTCCCTCTATTCCCCCACACGTCCTGTTATTCTTCGACGACGTCAACCCCAACATGCACCCGTGCCCGAACTAGTCAACCCTCGTACTCTCCTCCGCTTGCGACTGGACCGACGCATCTTCAACGCTCCTGTTCGTTCAGTGCGAGGCCTCGCCGTCGTCCTCCGCCTTGCGGCCTTGGTTCGCTTGCTGTCGGGGAACTAATCCACGAGCACCTGTGGGACCGGCGGACCGAGCCCCTTTCGGTTCGGCGGGGGGGGGGGGGGGGGGGGGGAGATCGCACGAAGAGCAGATCGAGGCGAAACACACGAGCAGTTTACCCAGGTTCGGGGCGCACGGATGCGTAAAACCCTACTCCTGCTTTGTGGTTTGTATTGAGTTCTTGCTCGGGAGCGCTGAGTGCTACAGTACACACCAGTAGCTAACGAGACCGAGCGTGAGTGTTCTCTCCCTCCAACCCCCCTCTACATTGCGCATGGGCCTCCTTTTATATGCTCAAGGGGTCACCGACAGGTGGCAATGTAGACAAGGGTAAAAATGGAAAGGTGTTGCGGTTGGTACAGCTACCTGCTACAGTGAATCATACCTAACCCTGACGGTAGGGGACAAGGGCATTAAATGCCCGTCTGCGTCGCCCAGATAGTACAAAAGGTACCGTCAGGGACGCCACCGCTCGCCATGATGGCAATCTTGTCAGCGCCGCTTGCCACCGCGCACCGCTGGCTGCACAGCCTCCCGCCACGTACGCCTGGAAGGGTCCCAGAGCAACACGTTGGTGGATGTGCTGGAGCGCGTGTACAGAGTGGTGGCTTGCCGCGGCAAGCGCCTTGCCGCGGTCGTTGTCTTGTCGCGTCCGAGAGCTTGTCGCTCACCAGGCCTTGCCGGGACGCGTGGTGCGTCGCGGCAAGTTCCTTGAGATGCCTTGGTTGGCCTCCCCGGCAAGCTCCTCTTGCCGGGGTCTTGTCTCCTTGGCTTGGATACTTTGTTCCTGAATGGCTCCAAAGGAACCACGGAGGACCTTGGCGGTCACCCGACAAGCCTTGCCGCGGGATGCTGCGACTGCCCGTGCACAAGTTCGGGATACTAGGGTACCCCTACTCTAGTACACTGACACTTGCCGTGCGCAGTGCGCCGCCCTCTTGCGTTGTCAACGTCGTCAACAACGGAGAGGAACAAGGAGATGAATGTACATGGAGAGGATGACAGTAGGGACCCACCAGCGTCATGGCAGTACGCAAGCAAGTGCCTCTATAGTACAAGTCCAAAAATATGGTTCCTCCTAATGGTTGGACATCTGGGGCTCACGCCATTGTCAACGTAGTCAATAAATGAGAGAAATACACTACGAGTGGCTGACACCAGGGACCCAGGAAGTCGTGCAGTTTTTTTAGGAACAAGAAGTTGTTATTTATACTAGTTTTAGAGACGGATCAGGGTGACAACGGGGCTGTGCGGGGGCTGTGGCCCGTCTAGCCAGGGTTTTATTTATGTTTACCACATCATGAGCCCAGTTGTGTTTATTTCTTGCTGAAAATGGCTAGCCCAGTTTTATTTTTTTAATGATATACCCAAACAAGGCCTACTTGCTTTATCGGCCCTGCTGGGCTACAAATCTTTCAAGACGAGGAGAGTTTTATTCGGTTTGCCCAGAAATGAGCTGTACATTTTTAATACACATCAAACCGGGAATTAGTTTCAATTTTTTTCATTACAAGATCTTAAATTCCATTGATTTTTATGCATGGACAATTATTTGTATTTTATATTTATATAAATTATTTTTCAAAATAGTTTGAATGTGAATCAATATTTCTGGATTAAAAACAGTTAACCGCACCGAAATATTCAAAATTTTGTACACTTTTTAACCGTGGACACAATATGGGGTGTAATGCTAATAAAAAGAAGATGGGATCCAAAAAAATTCTTAAGAATTAGCAAATGGGATGTACATTATTAGAAATAATGGCAGATGGGTTGTATGCTATTTTACACAGATTTGAGGCTGACTTGTGCGCCTACTACAGGTTCACACGTATGCTTTCATAAAAAAAAGGTTGACGCACACGCAACGCCCTATCAACTTAGTCAACACACGGGAGTAGTGACTGTTGGATGTCCATCCAACGGCCGTGGTGCTTCTTCAATCTCTGCTCTTCATGCTCCAGCCGCTCAACCAAGCGCCAGCGGGACTGCCTGCTCCCTCCTCCTGCGGCCGGCTATGCTGCCGCGCAGGCCTCACGGCCCCACCGTACTCCCATCGTTGGCCTAGCCATCCCTCTACTCACCCACACATGCTGTTATTCTCCGGCGACGGCAGATGAACCAGTAAACCGTTGTACTCCTCCACGTGGGAAACAACTGCCGAGTATTCCCTGGCTCTGTGTCGTTCCCTTCCTAGGCGTCGCCGTCGTCCACCGCCCTGGTTTTCTTGGCGTGGCCTGGTCAACGTGGTCAATGAACAACATCCATCGGAAGTGGACTGTACGTGGAGAGGCTGAGAGCTGGGTCCACGGCAGCACGCAAGGAAATGCCTCCTTATTACGCGCAAAATAATGATTCCACCACCTAACAGCTAGGACCCATAGGAAGGGCCTCTGTATTTCATGAAACAAACGTTCCCCCCGCTGACAGGTCGGACCCACCAGCTATATCTTCACAGCAAGGAAGTGCCTCCTTATTACGACCAAAAAATGAATACCCCCCTGCTAGCTGGGACCCACCATATCGTTGGGCTGACTTGTGGGCCTACTAAGTTGATGGGGACAGAGGGCTTTGTCAACTTAGTAAATACTCCAGTGACCGTATGATGTCCATCCAACGGCCATAGTGCTTCTTAAACCTCTGGTCTTCTTGCTCCAACCGCACAAAGCAGCGCCGGTCGTGCCGCCTGCTCCTGCCTCCCGTGGCCGGCTGTGCTACCACGGAGGCCTCACGCCCCCATACTACTCCGACCACTGGCCATGCCATCCCTCCACTCACCCACACCCCCTATTATTCTGCGGCGACGGCAGCCTCACATCGCAGCCGAACCAATGAATGCTCGTAATCCTCTTCGCGTGGGCATCCACAGCCGCGTCTTTCCTGGCTCCGCGTCGTCCCCTTCTTAGCCCTCGACGCCGTCCACCGTCGTGGTGCTCTCGGCGCGGCATGGTCAATGTGGTCAACGACTGACTTCCATCGGAAGAGTACTATACATGGAGAGGCTGACAGCTGGGTCCACAGCAGCCGCAAGGAAGTGCCTCCTTATTATGTGGAAAATAATTATTCCTCCACCTGACGGTGGGGACCCACAAGACGGGCCAACAGTATTTTGCGAAAAAAAATCATTTCCCCGTGACTGCTGGTACCCACCGGACGGGCCACCGTATTTTGCGAAAAAAAAGTTCCCTCCGCTGTCAGCTCGGACCCACCGGAAGTGCCTCCTTATTACGCACAAAAAAATGAGTACTCCCCTGGCTAGCTGGGACCCACCTTGGTGGGAGGCTGACTTGTGGGCCTACTAAGTTGATGTGGACGAAGGGCTTTGTCAACTTAGTCAATATGAACGATTCTAGCTCTAGTGACCGTATGATATCCATCCAACGGCCGTAGTTCTTCTTCAACCTCTGGTCTTCTTGCTCCAGCCACCCAAAGCAGCGCCGGTCGTGCCGCATGCTCCTGCCTCCCGTGGCCGGCTATACTGCCGTAGAGGCTTCATCGCCCTCTACTATTCACACCGTTGGCCAGGCCCTGCGGCGACGGCAGCCTCACACCGCAGCCGAACCAGTGAACCCTCGTACTCCTCTCCGCGCGGGCTTCCACTACCACGTCTTCCCCGGGTCCGCGTCGTCCCCTTCCTAGGCCTCGCCGTCGTCCACCGCCATGGTGCTCTCCGCGCGGCGTGGTCAACGTGGTCAAGGAACGACTTCCATCGGAAGAGTACTGTACGTGGAGAGGCTGACAGCTGGGTCCACGGCCACATCCCAGTTTTTTGTGATTTGCCAAGTAAGTCGCTTTGTCAGGCCTGTTGGGCTGCACATCTTTCAAGACGAGGAGAGCTTTCATTCGGCTGGCCGAGAAAATGGCCCATCAGTAATGAGAAATGGGCTGTACATCTTTAAAACACATCAAACCGGCAATTAGTTTCAAATATCTTTTTTTCATTTCAATATATTAAATTACATTAATTTTTATGCGTGGAGAATTTGTTGGATTTTATATTGATATACATTTATTTTTAAAATCAGTTTGAATGTGAGTCGAAATTTCAGGATTAAAAACAGTTCGGACCGCACCGAAATATGCAAAATTTCATATAATTTTTTAACCATGGCCACAATATGGGCTGTAATGCTAACAAAAAGAATATGGGCTCCAAAAAAACCTTAAGAATTAGCAAATAGGCTTGAAATTATTAGAAATAATGGCAGATGGGTGGTATGCTATTTTCCACAAATTTGAGGCTTTCCTAAAAAAAGGTTGACGCACAAGCACTGACTATTGGATGTCCATCCAATGGCCATCGTGCTTATTCAATCTCTGCTCTACCTGCTCCAGCCGCTCAAACAAGCGCCGGCGGGACTGCCTGCTCCCTCCTCCCCGCGGTCGGCTGTGCTGCCGCGCAGGCCTCACCGCCCCACCGTACTCCCATCGCTGACCTAGCCATCCTTCTACTCACCCACACCTGCTGTTATTCTCCGGTGACGGTAGACGAACCAGCAAACCCTCGTATAGACATACTCCCCTCCGCGTGGGAAACAATTGCCGAGTCTTCTCTGCCTCCGTGTCGTCCCCTTCCTAGGCCTCGCCGTCGTCCACCGCCGTGGTGCTCTCGGCGCGGCGTGGTCAATGTGGTCAATGACCGACTTCCATCAGAAGAGTACTGTGCGTGGAGACACTGACAGCTGGGTCCACGACCGCAGCAAGGAAGTGCCTCCTTATTATGCGCAAAATAATTATTCCTCCACCTGACAGCGGGGACCCATCAGACGGGCCACCGTATTTCGTGAAAAAAAAACGTTTCCCCCCTGACTGCTGGGACCCACCAGCAACACCTTCGCACGCAAGGAAGTGCGTCCGGGCAAAAAAAGGATTCGCCCCCCTGACTGGTGGGACCCACCAGCTACATCTTCGCATGCAAGGAAGTGCGTGACAGTCGGGACCCACCTCATCGAAGCGTACGTAGCATTGTCGTTCTGGTCACGAACGTGTACGTACATATATACTGGTGGATGTAGAGGCGCGCACGTGTCATAGTAGAGGTGCGCACGTAGCATGTACACGTGCGTACAACGGCTAGGGTGCAAGAAAGAAAATACGGCCACGTATGTGTACATACGGGTGGGGTCTCGAACGCCTACTCGTGCATATGTACGGACAAGGCTCGTGTACATGGCTGGGTCGGAACGGAGAAACAACGTCGTCGTCATGTTCATGGGGAGGCAACAGAATGTGTCATGTTCATGGGGAGGCAACAGAATGCGTCGTGTTCATCGGGAGGCAACAGAATGTGTGGGAGCCAACCAGCTGGGTCGGAACGGAATGCATGGTCATGTTCATCGGGAGGGCTTGGATGGAACAGGCGATGGAAACGAGGGCTGGCATACCGCAAAACGGAGGAAACGGCCTTGTGTTTGACCAACCACGTTCGAAACGGGATCCTGTTCATCGGGAGGGGTCTGGCGTACCGCAAAACGGAGGAAATGGACCTCCTACGGTCGAAACGGGGGTCCTGTTGATCGGGAGGGGTGTGGCATACCGCAAACGGACGAAACGGACTTGTGTTGGAGCGCTACGGTCGAAACGGGGGTCCTGTTCATCGGGAGGGGTGTGGCGTACCGCATAACGGGACTCCACGGGACACTGTTCATCTCCTCAGCCTCCACGGGCTACCGTCGACCAACTCCAGCCTCCACGGGCTCCTGCTCATCCAGCCTCCACCGCGCGCTACTCCACCGGCTACTGTTCAACCACCCCTCCACCGTCTACTGTTCATCCAGCCCTCCACAACATGGGGTCCTATTCAACCACCCTTCCACGGGCACCCCTCCACCCTCTACTGTTCATCCAGCCCTCCACACCATGGGCTCCTGTTCAACCACCCCTACACGGGCACCCCTCCACCGTGTACTATTCATCCAGCCCTCCACCACACCTCGGGTTCCTGTTCATCCAGAGGCAACGCAACCGCTCACTATTCATCCAACCCCCCTGCAACCCTCACTGTTCATCCCAGAGGCAATATCGATCTACTTCAGTTAGCAGCAGTAGCGAAGGAATTGCTTGATTGGGTTTAGTTAACAGCCATCGATCGATCCCTCGGGTTCAGTAGCGCGTAGCCTGTAGTGCAATCGCTCGGGTTCAGTTAGAGCCCTACGCCTCGCTCGGGTTCAGTTGGAGCCAACGCCTCGCACACGCGCGCGTACGTGTACGAGAGAAATGCGCATCGCTCGGCCCCCGACCTCCCACCGTAACCGGGAACTCCCCGAAATTTTCCTCGCCCTCGCTTCTACCATGCTTTTTTCCCTCATGGACGACCCAAAGAATGTCATGCAGCTGCGTCTCTGGCCCGCCTAGGACGAAAAGCCCATTTTCTGTCATGATTTTTGGTCATAGAAGTAGGAGCCCACCACATCTATGATGATACCGGGTTTTGTCACAATTATCGTCATAGAAGTGTCATATGTATCACAGAAAAAAATTCGTTCGGCCCAAAATGTCACGGATGTGTCTTTTTTTGTAGTGTTATTTGGTGTTTGCCTTGAGAATAATATGATTGGATCATGTTTATTGCAATACGGTTATTCATTTAAGTCAAAGAATAATTGATATTCTATTTACATGAATAAAACCTTCTGTGGTCATACACCCAAGGAGACTGGTTTATTGAATCTCGATCGTAGTGATACACATATTCATAATATTGATACCAAAAGATGTAAATTTGATAATGATAGTGCAACATACTAGTGTCATTACCGTTTAGGTCATATTGGTGTAAAGCACATGAAGAAACTCCATGCGGATGGAGTTTGGAATCACTTGATTATGAATCTTTTGATGCTTGCAAACCATGCCTCATGGGCAAGATGACTAAGACTCCGTTCTCCGGAACAATGGAGCGAGCCACTAACTTATTGGAAATAATACATACCGATGTATGCGATCCGATGAGTGTTGAGGCTCGCGGCGGGTATCGTTATTTTCTGACCATCACAGATGATTTGAGCAGATATGGGTATATCTACTTGATGAAACACAAGTCTGAAACCTTCGAAATGTTCAAAGAATTTTAGAGTGAAGTTGAGAATCATCGTAACAAGAAAATAAAGTTTCTACGATATGATTGTGGTGGCGAATATTTGAGTTACGATTTTGGCCTTCATTTAATACAATGTGGAATAATTTCACAACTCATGCCACCTGGAACACCACAACGTAATGGTGTGTCCGAACATCGTAACCGTACTTTATTGGATATGGTGTGATCTATGATGTCTCGTACCGATTTACCACTATAGTTTTGGGTTATGCATTAGAGACAGTTGCATTCACGTTAAATAGGGCACCATCTAAATCCGTTGAGACAACACCGTATGAACTGTGGTTTGGCAAGAAACCTAAGCCATCGTTCTTAAAGTTTGGGGCTGCAATGGTTGTGTGAAAATGTTTCAACCTGATAAGCTCGAACCCAAATTGGAGAAATGCGTCTTCATAGGATACCCAAAGGAAACTGTTGGGTACACCTTCTATCACAGATCCGAAGGCAAGATATTCGTTGCTAAGAATGGATCCTTTCTAGAGAGGTAATTGTACCTTCTCCCGAATTGGAAAGTAGCTCATCACAGAAATCAGTTCGAGTGATTCCTACACCAATTATTGAGGAAGCTAATGATGATGATCATGAAACTTCACATCAAGTTACTACCGAACCTCGTAGGTCAACTAGAGTAAGGTCCGCACCAGAGTGGTATGGTAATCCTGTTCTAGAGGTCATGTTACTTGCCCATGACGAACCTATGGGGAAGCCATGGTGAGCCTGGATTCCGCAAAATGGCTTGAGGCCATGAAATCTGAGATGGGATCCACGTATGAGAACAAACTATGGACTTTGGTTGACTTGCCTGATGATCGGCAAGCCATTAAGAATAAATAGGATCTTCAAGAGGAAGACGATAGTAGTTTTACTATCTGCAAAGCTTGAATTGTCACAAAAGGGTTTTTGACAAGTTCAAGGTGTTGACTACGATGAGATTTTCTCACTGGTATCGATGCTTAAGTCTGTCCAAATCATGTTAGCAATTGCCACATTTTATGAAATATAGCAAATGGATGTCAAAACATCATTCCTTAATGGATTTCTTAAAGAAGAGTTGTATATGATGCAACCAAAAGGTTTTGTCGATCCTAAAGGTGCTAACAAAGTGTGCAAACTCCAGCGATCCATCTATGGACTGGTGCAAGCATCTCGGAGTTGGAATATACGGTTTGATAAGGAGATCAAAGCATATGGTTTTATCCAGACTTATTGTGAAACCTGTATTTCCAAGAAAGTGAGTGGGAGCACTACAACCTTTCTGATAAGTATATGTGAATGACATATTGTTGATCGAAAATGATGTCGAATTTTCTGGAAAGCATAAAGGAGTGTTTGAAAGGAGTTTTTCAAAGAAATACATCAGTGAAGCTTCTTACATATTGAGCATCAAGATCTATAGTGATAAATCAAGACGCTTGATAAGTTTTTTCAATGAGTACATACCTTGACAACATTTTGAAGTAGTTCAAAATGAAACAGTCAAAGAAGGAGTTCTTGCCTATGTTGCAAGGTGTGAAGTTGAGTAAAGACTCAAAACCAGACCACGCCAGAAAATGGAAAGAGAATGAAAAGTCATTCCCTATGCCTGCATCATAGGTTCTATAAAGTATGATATCATGTGTACCAGGCCTATTGTGTACCTCACCATGAGTTGCTACAAGAGGGTACAATAGTGATCCAGGAGTGGATCACTAGACAGCGGTCAAAGTTATCCTTAGTGGAATAAGGATATGTTTCTCGGTTATGGAGGTGACAAAAAGTTCATAGTAAAGGGTTACGTCGATGCAAACTTTGACACTGATCCGGATGACTCTAAGTCTCAATTTGGATACATATTGAAAGTGGGAGCAATTAACTAGAGTAGTGCTACCTCTTGAGCATGCGTTGGTTTTCCCTTGAAGAGGAAAGGGTGATGTAGCAAAGTAGCGTAAGTATTTCCCTCGGTTTTTTAGAACCAAGGTATCAATCCAGTAGGAGATAACACGCAAGTCACCTAGTACCTGCACAAACAATCAAGAACCTCGCAACCAACGTGATAAAGGGGTTGCCAATCCCTTGACGGTCACTTGCGAAAGTGAGATCTGATAAAGATAGCAAGGTAAATATTTTTGGTATTTTTGTTGTATAGATTGCAAAATATTAAACAAGATGCGATGTAAATAAAAGAGATGAAATATAATAAGAAAGAGACCTGGGGGCCATACGTTTCACGAGTGGCTTCTCTCATGATAGCAAGTATTATGGTGGGTGAACAAATTGCTGCCGAGCAATTGATAGAAGAGCGCATAGTTATGAGAATATCTAGGCAATGATTATGAACATAGGCATCACATTCGTGTTAAGTAGACCAAAACGATTATGCATCTACTACTATTACTCCACACATCGACCGCTATCCAACATGCATTTAGAGTATTAAGTTCATAAGAACAGAGTAATGCTTTAGGCAAGATGACATGATGTAGAGGGATAAACTCAAGCAATATGATATAAACCCCATCTTTTTATCCTCGATGGCAACAATACAATATGTGCCTTGTTGCCTCTGTTATCAGTGGGAAAGGACACCGCAAGATGAAACCCAAAGCTAAGCACTTCTCCAATTGCAAGAAAGGTCAATCTAGAAGGCCAAACTAAACCGATAGTCTTGCAAAGATATCAAATCATGCATATAAGAATTCAGAGAAGAACCAAATATTGTTCATAGATAAACTTGATCATAAATCCACAATTCATCGGATCTCGGCAAACACATAGCAAAAAGTATTACATCGAATAGATCTTCAAGAACATTGAGGAGAACTTTGTATTGAGAACCAAAGAGAGAGAGATAAGAAGCCATCTAGCTAATAACTATGGACCTGAAGGTCTGTGGTAAACTACTCACACATCATCAGAGAGGCTATGGTGTTGATGTATGCTACCTCTTGAGCACTGCGTTGGTTTTCCCTTGAAGAGGAAAGGGTGATGCAGCAAAGTAGCATAAGTATTTCCCTCAGTTTTTGAGAACCAAGGTATCAATCCAGTAGGAGACTACACGCAAGTCCCTTGTACCTACACAAACAAATAAGAACCTCGCAACCAACACGATAAAGGGGTTGTCAATCCCTTCACGGTCACTTACGGGAGTGAGATCTCATAGAAATAATAAGATAAATATTTTTGGTATTTTTATGATATAGATAGACCCAGGGCCACAGGTTTCACTCGTGGCTTCTAACAAGATAGCATAAGTATTATGGTGGGTGAAAAAATTACTGTCGAGCAACTGATAGAAAAGTGCATAATTATGAGAATATCTAGGCATGATCATGTATATAGGCATCACGTCCGCGACAAGTCAACCGAAATGATTTTGCATATACTACTATTACTCCACACATCGACCGCTATCCAGCATGCATCTAGAGCATTAAGTTCATAAGAACAGAGTAACGCATTAGGAAAGATGACATCATGTAGAGGGATAAACTCAAGCAATATGATATCAACCCCATCTTTTTACCCTTGATGGCAACAATACAATACGTGCCTTGCTGGCCCTGCTGTCACTGGGAAAGGACAATGCAAGATTGAACCCAAAGCTAAGCACTTCTTCCATTGCAAGAAAGATCAATCTAGTAGGCCAAACCAAACTGATAGTTCGAAGAGACTTCCAAAGATAACCAATCATACATAAAAGATTTCAGAGAAGAATCAAATATTGTTCATAGATAAACTTGATCATAAACCCAAAATTCATCAGATCTCGACAAACACACCGCAAAAAGAGCTACATTGAATAGATCTCCAAAAAGATTGAGGAGAACTTTGTATTGAGATCCAAAGAGAGAGAAGAAGCCATCTAGCTAATATCTATGCACCCGAAGGTCTGTGGTGAACTACTCACAAATCATCGGAGAGGCTATGGTGTTGATGTAGAAGCCCTCCGTGATCGATTCCCCCTCTAGCGGAGCTCCGGAAAAGACCCCAAGATGGGATCTCTTGGGTACAGAAGGTTGCGGCGGTGGAAATAGGGTTTCGTGGTGCTCCTGGATGTTTTCGGGGCATATGGATATATATAGGAGGAAGAAGTAGGTCGGTGGAGCTGCGAGGGGCCCACGAGGGTGGGGGCGAGTCTCCCTGCCTCGTGGCCGCCTCGCTTCTTTCTTGACGTCGACTCCAAGTCCCTGGATCAAGTTTGTTCCAAAAATAACTCTCCTGAAGGTTTCATTCCATTTGGATTCCGTTTGATATTCCATTTCTGCGAAACACTGAAATAGGCAAAAAAACAACAGTTTGCACTGGGCCTTGGGTTAGTAGGTTAGTCCCAAAAATAATATAAAAGTTTATAAATAATCCCATTAAATATCCAAAACAATATAATAGCATGGAACAATAAAAAATTATAGATACGTTGGAGACATATCAAGCATCCCCAAGCTTAATTCCTGCTCGTCCTCGAGTAGGTAAATGATAAAAACAGAATTTTTGATGTGGACTGCAGCCTAGCACAATTCTCAATGTAATTTTCTTTATTGTGGCATGAATGTTTAGATCCGAAAGATTCAAGACAAAATTTTAATATTGACATAAAAATAATAATACTTCAAGCATACTAACTAAGCAATCATGTCTTCTCAAAATAACACGGCAAAAGAAAGTTCATCCCTACAAAATCATATAGTTTGGTCATGCTCCATTTTCGTCACACAAGAATGCTCTCATCATGCACAACCACGATAAACAGCCAAGCAATTGTTTCATACTTTAGTAATCTCAAACTTTTTTCAATTTTCACACAATACATGAGCGTGAGCCATGATATAGCACTATGGGTGGAATAGAATATGATGATGGGGGTTATGTGGAGAATACAAAAGAGGAGAAAGTCTCACATTAATGCGGCTAATCGACGGGCTAGGGAGATGCCCATCAATTGATCTCAATGCAAGGAGTAGGGATTGCCATGCAACGGATGCACAAGAGTTGTAAATGTATGAAAGCTCAACAAAAGAAACTAAGTGGGTGTCCATCCAACTTGCTTGCTCATGAAGACCTAGGGCATTTGAGGAAGCCCATTGTTGCAATATACAAGGCAAGTTCTATAATGAAAAATTCCCACTAGTATATGAAAGTGACAACATAAGAGACTCTCTATCATAAAGATCATGGTGCTACTTGGAAGCACAGGTGTGGAAAAAGGATAGTAGCATTGTCCCTTTTTATTTCTTTTTTCTTTTTTTGGCCTTTCTCTTTTTTTCTTTTTTTGGGACAATGCTCTATTAATTATGATCATCACACTTCTATTTATTTACAACTCAATGATTACAACTCGATACTAGAACAAAATATGACTCTATATGAATGCCTCCAGCGGTGTATCGGGAAAGGCAATGAATCAAGAGTGACATGTATGATAAATTATGCATGGTGGCTTTGCCACAAATACGATGTCAACTACATGATCATGCAAGGCAATATGACAATGATGAAGTGTGTCATAAATGAAATGGTGGAAAGTTTCATGGCAATATATCTTGGAATGGCTATGGAAATGCCATAATAGGTAGGTATGGTGGCTGTTTTGAGGAAGATATAAGGAGGTTTATGTGTGATAGAGCGTATCATATCACGGGGTTTGGATGCACCGGCGAAGTTTGCACCAACTCTCAAGGTGAGAAAGGGCAATGCACGGTACCGAAGAGGCTAGCCATGATGGAAAGGTGAGAGTGCGTACAATCCATGGACTCAACATTAGTCATAAAGAACTCACATACTTATTGCAAAAATCTACAAGTCATCAAAAAGCAAGTATTATGTGCATGCTCCCGGGGAGATAGATTGGTAGGAAAATACCATCGCTCGTCCCTGACCGCCACTCATAAGGAAGACAATCAAATAACACCTCATGTTTAAAATTTGTTACACAACGGTTACCATACGTGCATGCTACATGACTTGAAATCTTCAACACAAGTATTTCTCAAATTCACATCTACTCAACTGGCGCACTCTAATATCACCACCTTTATATCTCGAAACAATTATCAAGTACAAAACTTCTCATAGTATTCAATGCACTTTTTATGATAGTTTTTATTATACCCATCTTCGATGCCTATCATCTTAGGACTATTTTTGTAGACAAAGAAAACTACCATGCTGTTCTAAAGGACTCTCAAAATAATATAATTGGAGCATGAGAGATCAATAATTTCTATAAAATAAAACCACCACCGTGCTCTAAAAGATATAAGTGAAGCACTAGAGCAAAATTATCTAGCTGAAAAGATATAAGTGAAGCACATAGAGTATTCTAATAATTTCCAATTCATGTGTGTCTCTCCCAAAAGGTGTGTACAACAAGGATGATTGTAACGCCCCGAGACCTTTGTGCTAGGTGTCTTCCAGTTATTCGTTGTCTTTGCCCTATCATTTGCTTGCGTGTTGCATTTTTCCATGTCATCATGTGCATTGCATCATTATGTTTTCAAAACATGCATCCATCCAGGTCTCCCTATCCTCTCCGTTATCCGTTCTGAGCACAACCACAATTGCTCGTGCCCGCGGTACCTCCGGAATATTATTTTATAAGTGGCATAAAAATGTTCTTGGAATGAGATGATATTTGGCGTGCGGTCTTGTTATGTTGTAGGTAGGCCACCTGCCAAGTTTCATTGTGTTCAGAGTCCATTTGATGCCCCAACAGATAACTATAGCGGCAGTATAGACGGTCTATCGTCGGACATTTGTGGTCTCCAGAAAAGTGCTGTTGGGCCTCTCTCTCTCTCTCTCTTCTTCTCTTAGCCTGAGGCCTTCTACACAACCCACAAGTTCACCTAACCCCTCCTTGCACAGTGCGTCGACCCCCCTCGAGTGTGCGTTTGAAGCTATCCCGAACCCGACCCGAGCAGTCGTGACCGATGGATCTGGATCATCCCCAAACATCTATAAAACATCACCATTTTCTTATTTGGACTCTCTATCTATTTATTTCTCGACCGTCCTATTGTGATCGGAGGGACGAGGTGGCCCCTGACCTAAATCCATCTACTATACATAATGACCCAACCCTAAATTTGAGGAGAGTTGTCCCATCATTCCCTCACCCGCCGCCGCCACACTCCCGCATCCACCTCGGGATCCTCCCAGATCTGATCCACCAACCTCCTCTTTCTGTGAACCAGCCAACCAGCGCTCTCCAGTGCTCCTCCTTGATCCATAGCTTGCACCCCTGATCCAAATTCTTCTCGGCCTCCACCCGTACAGCCTCTTCCCTCCTACTCAGGCCCGAGGGCTTGTCTCGAGCGCTGCCGCAAGCAGCAGCAGTCATCGGAGGCCAGCGCCGCTCCTTTTCTCCGTCCGCACCTCCATGGAGCTGAGAGCTCTCGTGAATCCTATTCGTCCATCCCCGCTGGACCCCGCAGTCCCAAACCCCCCTCGGCCTGACCGCTCCTCCACCTCATGATCCCGCCGCCGCCAGCGAACCTCACCACCGGTGAGCACCAGTAGGACCCCCGGGCTGTTCCACTCTCCTTCTTCCTTCCCTCTCCCTTTTATTCCTCGCTCTACCTAATCTCCCTAGCCCTCTCTATGTCTTGGATTAGCAGAAGCAATGCAGGGAGCTAGTCCATGGCGCCCGAAGCATGGAGCTCCGCTCCGTTAGCTGGATCCATCCACCGCTGCCCTGAACTGACCCCCCCCCCCTATGTCGAGATCCAGCGAGCCCCACCAGGTCGCGGCGCCCCTACACTCCATCTCACCCTTCTGCTCCCTCTCGCATCCCTTTCTCTGAACCATGACGCCACCACCATGGCCTCAGCTCTCCGCCCGCCTCCGCCCACGTCCTCGACTGGATCCGCCGGATCCCCATCGCCGCGCCAAGTCCTGCTGCCGCTGATGCCGCCGCATTTTCTTCCCCGACGCTGCTCGAGAGCAAGCCCTGCCCAACGCTCAAGCCTGCGTGGCACGGCTCTGCTTCGTTCAAGCAGAGGAAGACGCCTCCTGGTCTTCTTCCACTAGTAGAAAAAGGGTCAAACGTGAAGCACATTAGTGCCGGCTACGAATTTGAGCCGGCACTAATGTGTACATTACTGCCGGTTCCAACGGCTAGCCGGGTCGCTGTCATTAGTACCGGTTCGTCGCGAACCTTTAGCATCGGTTCGTTCCATGAACCGGTACTAAAGTGAGTGGTGGCAGGATGTTGTCAGTCCGGGGCCCCTCTAGCACCTTTAGTACCGGGTCGTATCACGAACCGGTACTAAAGGTCGTCCTACATAGACCCTTCGTCCACCCAAGCTCGCTCTGTTCTTCCCCTTTCCCCTCTCCTCTCTCTATTCTTTTCCATCTTTCTCTCAATCTCATCACACATTTTGCCCAAGATTTGAAGGCCCCCATCCATTCAAATGATCACAAAGGTTAGCAACTCTTTCCTTTCATCTCTCATTGCTAGATTAGCTCATGCAATGCTTTATATAGTGATTGATTCTTGAGTTTAGTAATTTGGGAGGAATTATATATATGTGCTAGTATTTGATTTATATGCAATTTGAGGTCAAAAATAACACTTAGTTTTGCATATTTAGGTGAGGTTTACTTAGTACCTTCTAAATCTCCGTCATAACCACCGTCGATCGCTCGCAACGTCCCGTCGCCGGCACCACCTTGTGGTGAGCCTCTTGTTCATGAAGTTTTATATAAAAAAATGATGTTTGTGTGATTTGGATATATAGTTACTCGTATAATTATCTTACCCATACGTTGTTTGTTATGCAAAGTGCCATGGTTTTGATATCCATCCCCGTCGGCCCTCGTTCGGGTTATGATTCGGATGTGGTATATTCTCTTTTAAAACTATTCATTGCATTTCGTGTTTATGAAAAATTATGCCCATCAAGTTGACATAGATATTTGTATGTAGGAGGTAGTTGAACCGGAAATTGCAACCAACCCTATTGTCGAGAGGTTAAATTTAGTTGAAAGAGAAAATGAGGATTTGAAGGAAAAATTGAAAAGAATTTAGGGGGAGAAGATGGAATTGGAGTTGCATGTTGCTGATGTCGTCGATGATCACAAGATTAAGATGGAGAAAAGTGCTTGAAGATTAGAAAGATTAGAAAATATGCCATTCATAGTGAGGCTTGGTATCATTACGCTGTTGGATCAATTGTTACCTTAGTTGCGATCTTGATCGCATTTGTTGTTGCATTTAAATTCTTTAGCTAGAGACTTATTTGTTTGTTGCATTGAAGTGTTGTATGCTCTTTATGTATGAACTTTATGTATTGTATTAATTTGATGTTTTCGGTGCTGTGTATTGAAGATGAGCCGGCAATGGATGTACGATGACCGATGCTCTCCCGAGTTCATTAATGGCGTGCGTACTTTTTTGTTTGCGGCTGAGGCAAACATGCGAGCGGATGGTTTTATGCATTGTCCATGTGCTGGCTGTAAGAATGGTCGCAATTACTCTACGTCAAGAACCATTCACGTCCACCTGTTTGAGTCCGGTTCCATGCCCCACTATAATGTTTGGACCAAGCATGGAGAAAGAGGGGTTATGATGGAAGACAATGAAGAAGAAGAGGACGACGACAGCTATCCTGGCCTTGGGTTCCCTGAATATGATGATACAAGAATGAGGGAAGAAGGTGAGACGGTAATGCGGGAAGAAGCGGAGCCGGCAATGCGGGAAGAAGCTGAAGAAGAGGCATCAGATGAGCCCGTTGATGATCTAGGTCGGGCCATTGCCGATGCAAGGAGAAACTGCGCAAGTGATTTGGAAAACAAGAAGTTGCAGCACATGTTAGAGGATCACAAAAAATTGTTGTACCCGAATTGTGAAGGTTACAAGAAAAAGCTGGGCACCACACTGGAATTGCTGCAATGGAAGGCAAAGAATGGTGTATCTTACAAGGGATTTGGAAAGTTGCTGGTAATGATAAAGGATATGCTTCCAAAGGACAACGAATTGCCCGACAGTATGCACCAAGCAAAGAAGGCTGTCTGCCCTCTAGCATTAGAGGTGCAGAAGATACATGCAGGCCCTAATGATTGCATCCTCTACTGCGGTGAGTACGAGGATTTGAACGCTTGCCCGGTATGTGGTGCATTGTGCTATAAGATCAGCCGCGATGACCCTGGTGATGTCAAGGGCGAGCGCCCCAGGAAGAAGATTCCTGCCAAGGTGATGTGGTATGCTCCTATAATACCACGGTTGAAATGTTTGTTCCAAAACAAAGAGCATGCCAAGGCGATGCGATGGCACAGAGAAGACCGTAAGAAAGACGGAAAGTTGAGAGTACCCGCTGACGGGTCGTAGTGGAGAAAAATCGAAAGAAAGTACGGGAACGAGTTTGCAGATGACGCAAGGAACATATGGTTTGGTCTAAGCGCAGATGGCATTAATCCTTTTGGGGAGCAGAGCAGCAACCATAGCACCTGGCCTGTGACTCTATGTTTGTATAACCTTCCTCCTTGGTTGTGCATGAAGCGGAAGTTCATTATGATGCCAGTGCTCATCCAAGGCCCTAAGCAACTCGGCAACGACATTGATGTGTGCCTAAGGCCATTAGTTGAAGAACTCTTACAACTGTGGAATGGAACAGGTGTACGTGAGTGGGATGAGCACATGGGGGGAGAATTTGACCTAAAGGCGTTGTTGTTCGTGACCATCAATGATACCGCGCATGCACGCACTGTTTGGACGATACCGATAGTATATATTTGGCTAATTGTAAGAAGAATGTGTACCTGGGACATCGTCGATTTCTTCCGAGCAGGCATCCCGTAAGAAAGAAAGGCAAGCATTTCAAAGGTGAGGCAGATCACCGGACGAAGCCTCGCCACCGTACTGGTGCTGATGTACATTATATGGTCAAGGATTTGAAGGTGGTCTTTGGAAAGGGTCCTGGTGGACAACCTGTTCTGAATGACACTAACGGACGCCCACCCATGTGCAAGAAGAAATCTATATTTTGGGACCTGCCCTATTAGAAAGACCTAGAGGTCCGCTCCGCAATCGACGTGATGCACATGACGAAGAATATTTGTGTGACCCTACTTGGCTTCTTGGGCGTGTATGGGAAGACAAAAGATACACCTGAGGCACGGGAGGACCAGCAACGTATGCACGGAAAAGACGGCATACATCAGGGTCATGCAAGCTATGCTCTTACCAAAGAAGGGAAGGAAATCTTCTTTGAATGCCTGCTTTGTATTAAGGTACCGTCTGGCTTCTCGTCGAATATAAAGGGAATAATAAACATGGCAGAGAAAAAGTTCCAGAACCTAAAGTCTCATGACTGCCACGTGATTATGATGCAACTGCTTCCGGTTGCATTGAGGGGGCTTCTACCGGAAAACGTTCGATTAGGCATTGTGAAGCTATGTGCATTTCTCAATGCAATCTCTGAGAAGGTAACCGATCCAGAAATCATACCAAGGTTAGAGAATGATTTGGTGCATTGTCTTGTCAGTTTCGAGTTGGTGTTCCCACCATCCTTCTTCAACATCATGACGCACGTCCTAGTTCACCTATGCGAAGAGATTAACGTTTTGGGTCCTGTATTTCTACACAATATGTTCCCCTTTGAGAGGTTCATGGGAGTCTTAAAGAAATATGTTCATTACCGTGCTAGGCCAGAAGGAAGCATCTCCAAGGGCCATGAAAATGAGGAGGTCATTGAGTTTTGTATTGACTTTATTCCTGACCTTAAGCCGATTGGTGTTCCTGAATCGCGGCATAAGGGCAGACTGGATGGAAAAGGCACGCTAGGAGGGGAACAAATAATATGTATGGACGGACATTCTCTCACTGAAGCACACTACACAGTTCTACAGAATTCCACCTTGGTGGCTCCGTATATGGATGAACACAAGAATTTGCTACGCTCCAAACACCCGGAGCGGTCTGATGACTGGATTACACGTGAGCAAACCAGGAGTTTTGCCAGCTGGTTGCAGACATGTACCATGCATGACACCTCTATTGAAGATGACCTGTACTTGCTGTCCCAGTTACCATCTTCAAATATAATGACTTTCAAAGGGTACGAGATAAATGGTAATACATTTTACATGATCGCCCAAGATAAGAAGAGCACCAACCAAAACAGTGGTGTCCGCTTTGATGCAGAAACCAAGACAGGAAAGGAAACATATTATGGTTATATACAGGACATATGGGAACTTGACTATCGACGTGGCGGTGCAAATGGGTCAATATGAAACGAGGCAGGGTAACGGAAGACCCGCAATACGGAATGAAAATAGTGGATCTCAACAATCTTGCGTATGCAGACGAACCATTCGTCCTAGCCAATGATGTGGCACAGGTTTTCTATGTGAAGGACATGTCTACCAAGCCAAGAAAAAGAAAAGATAAGGAAGCGAATGCATCGTACGATGAGCCAAAGCGGCACATAGTTCTTTCTGGGAAGAGAAACATCATGGGAGTGGATGACAAGACAGACATGTCAGAAGATTATGAAAAGTTTGATGAAATTGCTCCATTCACAGTGAATATTGACCCAAGCATCCCGTTAAATGATGAAGATTTTCCATGGTTACGGCGCCAAGGGACACACGCGAAGAAAAAGTTTCACACCCAAAGATCTGGGATGTGATCGGCTTCACTATCATCACGTTCTTCTGTCTTTCACACCCAGGAGGGAATCTCTATAATAGTTAGGGTAGTTATGTGTTTTGGCATTTGAAACGCGAAGAAGTTTTACGTGCAAACAAATTCTTTCATGCCTTTACTAATTTTTTAAGCTAAATGACCCTGAAATTGAAAAGCATTTCAAATGAACCCAGAAAAGGTTGAAAGTTGGCATGGTATCATAATTTCACCCACATAGCATGTGCAAAAAAGTAGAGAGGGTTACCGCAAAAACTGGATGCACTTCGTGTACTAAATGGACAATCTCTTTCGAAGTATCAGGGTTTCGGACGAAAACTCATCCGTTACAAAAGGAATTTCATGTTTTCAATAACCTAAGCATTACCAAATTGAATATAATGATAAAACACACTAATATTAAACATAAGAAAAAAGAATCACTACAAAATCTATTCTCAAAGTTAAGTTATTCACAAACTTGTGATTCACACAAATTTCAAATAAATCAAAATTTAAACTATTCAAATTTGTAAACTATCGGTACTAACAGAAAGTTTGTAATTTTTTGTACTAAAGCAAAAATATTCACAAAGAAACTCTAAATTGAGCAAAAAAATAACTCAAACAAAAATAAATAAAGCAAAAAAATAAGAAAAAAAAGCCCACCTACTGCGCCACAGCAGCCTGCATACGACTAGAAACCCAACCTGTTGTTGGGCCAGGATGCAGGCCCGCAAAAGCCCAGTAGGCCCACAGGGCAGCACAGAACATTTAGGCCCAGTAGGCCTGCTTTGGAGAGGAGCTCGAGGGAGGTACCGCACTGGGGCTTATAAACCAGTGCGGACGCCCCTCGGCTAGCGACGTGGGACTAAACATTTCGCACCGCACCTGCGCCAGCGCACCCCCTTTAGTACTGGGTGGTGGCTCAAACCGGTACTAAAGGGGGGCTCTTTAGTACCGGTTGGAGCCACCACCCGATACTAAAGGGGTTCGGTTCCCGCCGCTTGGCCTGGCCAAAACAGGCCTTTAGTACCGGTTGGTGGCTCCAACCGGTACTAAAGTTCCATCCTATATAACTAAACACTTCAAAACTTTCAGTTTCTCATCTACTTCTTCTCCTATGCCCCGTCGCCCGCCACCCTCGTCTTTATATCCCTCGTTGCCGCCCCGTCCCCGTCGTCGGCGCCCCATCGTCCCCGTCCCCGTCGTCCCCGTCGTCACCGCTGCGCCGTCCCAGCCCGTCCCGCGTCGTCCCCGTCCCCGTCATCGCCGCCCCATCCCCGTCGTCGCCGCCCCGGCCCGTCCCCGTCGTCGCCGCCCCGTCCCTGTCCCCATCGTCGCCATCCCCGTCGTCGCCGTGCCCGTCGCCGTCCCCGTCGCCTCTCACCTCGCCGATGAGCACACACACACACACATACACTTTTTTAGTTTTTTAGTTATAGAAATAGTTATAAAAATATTAGAAATTTTTCTTTTTTTTAGTTATAGAAATAGTTAGTTATATAGCATTGTTAGAAATGTTATAGAAATGTTAGAATTGTTAGAAATTTTTCTGTTTTTTAGTTATAGAAATAGTTATAACATAGTTAGAATTGTTAGAAATTTTTCTGTTTTTTAGTTATAGAAATAGTTATAAAAAAATTAGAATTTTTTTCTTTTTTTAGTTATAAAAATATTAGAAATGTTAGTTATATATATAGAAATGTTATAATTTTTTTCTGTTTTTTAGTTATAGAAATATTAGAAATGTTATGGAAATGTTAGTTATATAGCATTGTTAGAAATGTTATAGGAATGTTAGTTATATAGAAATGTTAGAAATTTTAGTTATCAAAATCCAATCATTAAAAAATGTTACTTTTTGTGGGCATATAGCTAGTATTTGTTCTCGATGATGCCCGACCCGCATCCTCACCGTCGACCCGTCCGCGACGACGTCCGGCTGACCCATGTCCGGGACTGGGCTCCGCTGGGCTGGCATTGGGAGGTGCTACCTGGAGGGGCGCACCGCTTGATGAGGAACCCGGCCCCGAGTCCCGTCGACCTTGATCTCGTTTGGTGGCGTTCGCATGGGCCAGTTTCGGTGCGGAGGGAGCCGGCCCCGCCGGAGGTGGTACATCGCCGTGTTAGGGAGGAGGACGAGCACGTCCATCACTACATGGTTGCATTAGAGGGTGGCAGGTTCTGCAATACCTGGCAGTTTCTTCAGGGATCTCACTTCAGCTATGATCCTATGAGGGTTCCTTCTCTTTGGGTGTCCAGCGCCCGCGCCGCAGGAACCGCAAGTGTCCTAGATTCTTCTGTAGTATTCGATCTTTATTAGCTACCTAGCCAGTGATGTACTCGATATATAATATTCGAGACATTGTATTCGAGATTATATATTATTTGAGACGATGTATTCGAGATTATATCTATTATTCGAGATGATGTATTCGACATTATATCTATTATTCGAGACGATGTATTCGAGATTATATCTATTATTCGAGACGACGTATTCGAGATTATATTCGATGATGCTTATTATGTACTATGATTGATTCAGTTTTTCCTTATTAATTGATTGCATCCATGCATTGTAATTTGAATATATTTCTTTTGCATTAGTCAAACAAAACCTATGGCGGGCAATACCGGCAGAGAGGGAGAAGAGGCCCTGTTCAATACCATATGCAATCCTCGCGGGCCAAATGATGATCAGAATGAAGAAGATTATGACGGCTCTGAATATCTAAACAACACCGGGGAGCGTGATATGATATTCGATCGCGACGACCGAATTGATGAAGTCGTGAACTATGAACATGACGAAGAAAATGTTGATCTTGAAACAACAAAGACCGGCGAGGTATATATATTTATATAAGCAGGCATCTGGTGATCATCACATGTTTTAAATGACTTGAAGATATATTAACGAATCGATCTTTCTTCTTTCAGCCATCCGGATCAAGCAAATCTTCAGGCAACAGGACGAAACAAGGCCCGAACAAAAAGTTGAAGGAGGGCGTAAAGTACAATATCGAGGCAATCAGACCTAATGGCGAACCATTCGTGCCTAAGAAGATTGCGGACAAGTTCGTTCGTCAGTGCGGAGTTCTTGTCAAGGACCAACTCCCGATCTCCCTTCAAGAATGGATAGAGGCATCAAAGCCACGTCCAGGAGTTACTTTTGTCGACGACAGATAAAAACATTTGCTTTGGGAAATGCTCATGGAACATTTCACCCTACCAGATCATTTCACAAATGCAGATGTGGAGAAAGTCAAGGACGCTACTCTTAGGAAGATGGTGGTTGCATTCAAGAACCACAAGATTCGTGAATGGGCCAAGTATGTCAACGGAGGAAGGAAGACTCCAGTATTCGAGGGAACACTTGAGAACCAAAGTGCTCATTGGGACGATTTCATGAAATTCAAGGATTCGGAATTATCTAAGGAACGATCGAGAATAAACAAGGCCAATGCCGCAAAAAAGGATAAGTTCCATAAGCTGGGGCCAGGTGGCTATGCGGTGGGAATGCCTAAGTGGGATAAGTCTGAGAAAGAGATGCAAGATGCAGGTGTCACTCCAGAAACATTAAGCTGGCCCCCCAGGCGCAAGACTTGGTTCTATGCGCATGGGGGGGGGGGAGTTGGACCCGAAGACAGGCAAAGTTTCCAAGAAGGCATGTCTGGACGGAGCCGAAAATAAGCTACTTGTTGCAATAGAAGATGCTCGATCCGGGTTGTTCAAGCCCAACAGAGAGAACGACGAGCTTACGCGTGCCCTGGGAAATCCTGAACACCCGGGAAGAACACGAGGCATGGGCGCTATTCCGTGGTATGAGGGGTTCTCGGACTGGAACGCCGACTACAGAACCCGTGCGAGAAAGAAGATTGCGGAGGAGAAGAAGAGGAAGATGGAGGAGGAGCAGAGGAAGCTAGACTATGAACGCCTTCAAGGCCTAGAATCAGCGCACGCGGACTTGGCAATCAAATTCCAGCGGCAGCAGGAGCAGATCGACTCACTTAGCCAGCAAAGGGGGTCTCAGCAGCTAGCGGATGATCCACCAATGGATAGCACCGTCCCATACATGCCGAGAAGCAGCGTGGGTTCTGCCCCGGGCGACGCATTGCTGGATAGCTACCCAGTGGATGACATCATGGAGAACACTAACTGCGAGCTACACTCCAAAATGAAGAACATATCCATGAAGGTGGCGGACGCCCTTGCTTTTACAAATCCCCCCGAGGCAACCTTCCATTGCAACCCGATTCCAGCGGGCTATGCTTGTGTCTTGGTTGATGAGGTGGTGGACCAATATTCGGGGCTAGAGCTTGACATTCCTGGAGGTGACGATGAGCACACACTAGGAGAGGCCAACCATCGTATCATCCTATGGAGAAAGGATTGTATCATCTTTCGAAGGCCACCGACACCGCGTCATCCGACTCTTTGTCGCAGTCCGCCACCGACTCAGCAGACTCCCGCTCCTCCAAGTCCACCAACGCGTCAGGCCACTCCTCCTCCAAGTCTGGCACAGCTTCAGGCCACTCCTCCTCCAAGTCCGGCAAAGCGTCAGGCCACTCCTCCTCCAAGTCCGGCACAGCTTCAGGCCACTCCTCCTCCAAGTCCGGCATAGCTTCAGGCCACTCCTCCTCCTCCAACTCAGCCACGTTAGCCGTCTTCGCCGCCTCAGCAATCACGGAAGAGAGCCGCCTCAGCTATGGTGCGTAGCGGTACAAGTCGAGGTAGTACTGCAGGTACAGGCGGAGGCAAGCAATTTCAATATGGTCCAAGCCTCGTGCCTCTTCCACGGAGGCCTTAGGAAAAGTCCGAGGAGGAAAACATAGCCATATTGAAGGCCGAGGTGGAAGCCCATTTTGCACCCAAACCGCCATCGCCGCCAAGGGAGAAAGTGCCTGTGGAAAAGATTGACCACTTCATTCGTATGGCTAGACCACCAGCTCCCAAGCCCGTTGACACAGACTATGAGCGCCACCTCAGGAAGTTAAATCGAGCCGTCTATAGAAAGAGGCGAGCTCGAGCTCGAGCAAATCAGCTGGCAAAAAATGCGGTAAAACCGGTCCCCAGCTGGGAGAACAGGCGGCACAATCAACCCCCCCCCCCCCCCCCCCCGCTTGTTGTGCCAACAACACATGAGAGTAGGCGCGCCCAATATTATTGTGGGCAAACCGTTAACGTTCCCGGGGTGGGCGATGTGGTAATAACCGAGGAGCATATTGCGCAGGCTGAATCGATCGGGATCACTGTTGGACAACTCCTCGATATCGAGCCCAGTCTCGGACTAGAGAGGAGGAAATAAAACGGAAATATGCCCGGGGCCAACCTTTGGTCGAGCCAGAGGAGGTCAATAATCTCCCAATGAGAATGTATGCATTGCATCAATGGTACATGGACATTGCCAAGATTTCCAATCGAGAGTCCCTCATGGTGAATGTCAACGAGGAGCATTACTACCATAAGAAAGCTGTGACCGTTGAGTATTCAGAACTTTTTCAACTATACAATAAAGACGCACTCGACAAATCTATCATCAGTTGCTATTGTCTGTAAGTGATTTCTTTCTATAATTTAAGTCTCAAGCTAGCTGATCATTTTGATCAATCATTACCTGTAATTATCCTCACTATATTCTTTTCTGTGGTATTATGCAGGATGAAGATTTATGAAATGAAAAAAGGTGGACGCTATGGCATTGAGTTCGTTGACCCAAATACCATTAATGAATACACATGGAAAATAGATCCATATCACGCAAAATGTGTAGAGGAAAGCATGCTACAGTTCTTCAAGGAACTCAAATACAATGAAGATATACTACTTCCTTACAACTTCCAGTGAGTCACACTGTCTTGTACTACAAATTCTGTTTTTCCCTACTAGCTATAGCTACATGTTTTTGCTTACATATGCCCGCTTAATTAAGACATGCAAATGTGTGTGCATGCAGATTTCACTAGATCTTGTTAATCATTAAAGTTGATGAAGGAACAGTTGAAGTACTAGACTCGCTACTTAAGAAAGCAAGTGACTACAACATCGTGAAGGGGATAGTCAACATGTAATTTCAATCATTATTAACTATATCTCGGCCTATTTAATTAGTTCGTCATTTCCTGATAACAACTATTTAATAACCCATTTATTCATTTTCTTTGTCGGCGGGCAGGGCTTGGGCAAAGTTCATCAGGGTCACTCCAGGCCCATGGAAACAAAGTCTGAAATGGTATCGACCCAAGGTAAGTAATTAAGTAGTACTAGCTAGCTACCATCTCTTTAATTATCATGCTTGATTAATTATTATCTGATCAAAATTCCATTCTTGTAAAGGCCATGAAGCAGGCGCCGGGGAATGATCTATGTGCATACTACGTTTGCGAGAACATTCGCATGATGGCGTCCGAAAGGAGCAAATCTCAAAGACAAGAGTGGGTACGATATTGATTGTCAGAACACTATTCACAATTTTTACACCATTATCGATATCTAGTCACACAACTAATACACATGCATATTGATCTCCTTCTTAACAGTTCAAAGAGGTGCGGGACAAGCTCCTACCACAGGACCGCATAGAAGCAATTCAAGAGGAAATAGCAGGATTTTTGGTCGACCAGGTCATAGATCCAAAAGGAGAATACTATTACCCGCTAATGCACCCATGAACCACTTCCAATTGTTATCGTGCTCCGAAGGCACCAATTAGCTAGGCTAATGCCACTGGCTCCGAAGGCACCAATTAGGAGAAATTGTATATATATATACATGTGTGTATATATGTGTGAATTAATTAATGGTGGTTGTGAGACATTCGATGATATATATATATGTATATATTATGATCGGTTGTACTAGAAATTCTATTTGTATATATGCATAACGTGTACAATATGTAGTATCGTAAAATACCAGCAAACGAAAAAGAATTAAATGGAAAACACAAAATTAAATGAAAAGAAATCATAAACCCCCCCCCCCCCCCCAACATTTTAATACCGGTTGGTGACACCAACCGGTACTAAAGGGCTCCCTGCCCCCGAAGCTGGCTCGTGCCACGTGGTTGCCCTTTAGCACCGGCTCGTGCTGACCCAGTACTAAAGGGGGGGTGGGGCTTATTTAGTGCCTACATTTTAGCGCCGGTTACCAAACCGACACTAAAGGGCCTTACGAACCGGTGCTATTGCCCGGTTCTACACTAGTGTTCGCCTGGACCTGCCTCCTCTTTGTGGGCCCCTACACCGAACGGCCCAATGCCACTAGGTGAGCAGACCCAGATCCAGCGTTCTTGCACTGCTGGCCCAACATGCTTCTGTTTCGGCCCAATTCGTGTTTTTCCCACGGAACGAATTTAGCTTTTTCCAGAGACAACAGTTTTGCAGAAAAACCCTTCTAGTTCATGCATTTAATAATTCCACAACCGTGCATCGGAATTAAAAACTTAATATGTAAAATGCTTAGAATTTTGTGTAGATTGATAAATTCCAACTTTCAAACATGTTTATAAAATGTTTAAAATGATGTATGTGTTTATTTTGCATAAAGCAATGCTAAATGGTTTAATTCATAACTTTTTGGCCGTAGCTCGGATTTAAATAAACTTTATATGTAAATGGGGTAGAAAAATTCCTAGGTTAACATGGTGGCATTACTTTGCATGTTTAACAAATCTAAAATATGGTTTAGGACAGAACAGTACCAAATCCATAAATTGCACAAGAGGATTTTTCCGGACTTGTTGTTTGTTGTTCCGGCCTCATTTAAACTTGACTAGATAGGTACATTTCATATGCCTCACCTCTTGCCATGTTTAACAACATTTAATACTATTGGGTACATAACCGAGAGAGAACTAAATAAGTCATGTGGTGTTTTGTCAATATGCAACTCGTTGCATATTGAGCTCCACTTAACTTGTAGTTTTGTCTGTGCACTTTGCCATGCCGTGCATATTTAAACCGGACATGCATCATACTTGATTGTGCATCATGCCATGTTTTTATGATGGTTGTTTACTATGTTGTTTGCTTCTTTCTAGTGTTGCTTCTTCTTGTTAGTTCCGGTAACGTTGCGTTTGTGAGAATCCGTTCGAATACGTCCATTTGTTTTCTCACTACTAGAAAAAGGCATGTTAGTGGCGCACCTATTTTGGCCATTAATGGCGCACTATAGGTGCGCCACTATTACCACGCCACTAGAAACAAATACTAATGGCGCACCTCTGGTGCGCCATTAGTATACCAGATAATAGTGGCGCACCTGGTAGTGCGCCATTACTATGTCCAACATTGCGCCATTACTATGCCTCCTAGGGGGCCATATTTACCTTCACATATGCCCCCAAGCGTGCCATTACTATGCCCCGTAATGCACCACTGGTATTTAGCCCTGGTACGCCACTAATTCTCAACAAGGTGCACCACTACTATGAATATTAGGATTTTTTTTGCTTTTCTGATATTTGCAAAGGTTACAAAATACATTACATCACAGAATATAAACACCACAACATATAAACAGCAGATTTATCGAATACAATAGAAGATTAGTCTCCAAATACAATTCATCTTATTAGGCTCCGAATTCAAAATACCGAACAAAGTTAGAACATCACAACTCTCGAGGCCGCGAGTAGCGAGTTTGTTGTCACATTACAAAGTTGATATCGATCATCTAAACTACCATCACATAGAAGAGAGCTGCGGTCATGATGAGCATCATCGTGATGAAACTGGTCCTCATTCGGTTCCTCCTCCGCTCCCTCCTCTCTCCCGCTAGATAGTGCGCGTATCTAGCTTCCGCCTCCGCCCTAGTGGTGTACCCTTTGTAACTATTACCGCTGAAACGGTGAACCTGTCTCTGACACTCCTCCCAGTCGTCGTAGACTCCGGGAACCTTACCCTTGTACACGACATATGACGACATCTCTATGCACTAGACAAACAAAACATTAGTAGCAATTCATAGACAATATATAAGTATGCAACAAATGGATCGGAAGAGAAAAGCAACACATTAATAGCACGATTGATGGTCCTACTAATAAGTAGCATCGATTACATATAAGTTGAACGACTGTCCAAACAAAAGAGACATACAAATGCATTAAAGTTTAATTACAACATGAGCTAATCGATATTTCAGAACTACATAGCATCATTACTTTCGACTCGACTCAGGGACTGGAGCGTGGATGAAGCCGTCGTCTTTTGTGATTGTCATGAAATCACGATCATTGTCAGCCTGCATTTGTAGCATTGTTTCTATTTCACTGTTGGACGGCTGATATTTGAGGTAGAACTGCCCCGAGGTACGAAGGAGATCTTGATTATTGATTTCCGCAAACCCTGACTAGATGTGAAAGAATTCTTGTCTGATGTCCGCGGCCTGGATTACCGACAAGCGTGCGCCCAATCTTTGAGATTACTTGGTAGTAGAAGGTGATTATGGTCCCGTACGATCGCCCGCATGTGATGGAGGGCATAGTAGGCATCCTTCTGACCGTCAGGCGGCTGCTTGACGCAGGGGAACGTCGTTATGTGGGTGAACATGTGCTTGTCGTACCTACAAATTGGCCTCCTGAAGGTGCCTCCTGATTTGGCATAGCCGGCGAGAGCATCGTCAAGAACTTTCTTGATATTTGTGTAGTCTTTCTTCTACTGACGGTCCGAGACGGTTCGAGTCGAAATACATGGCCATGGAATATTTCGGGCTTAAGAGGATGAGTGTGCAATGTGTGTCATTGCACAAAACACGAAATGTTAGAAAAAAAGAACGATCGAAATGTAAGAAATCATATGTTACGGGGTGGTGAGGGGATGACTTACTCAGGAAAGTAAGGCACGAGGAAGTTATCCTTATCTGGGTTCGCCAGAATGACGCCTTCGAGGTATGAACTCACGACTTGTCGGTCCCCAGCGCTGCCCAAGATCTTGGCACGCATGTAGATGGGGTCGACTATCATGATGTCCGGGGTCTTGTCTCTAATGATCCACATCTCCATATTGAGCGAAAATAGCCGAATGAAGGTGTAGTGTAGCGGATGAAGGTTAAACATGGCGAAGATGTCATCAAACCGCATGACGATCATACCCCCGATGGTGCTATCGACAAAGCCCTTGCCCTATGGCACCTTGGCCGCGAAAACTGGGTATGCCACATCATTCTCGGAGAGATGCCGCTACTCCAAAGAAAGAACACTGTCATGCAGACTCCGCATAGCACCGGTTGTAGCATTGAGTAGATTAGTAGGTAGCATCGGCCTACCCGCCACATGCACCCTCCTCGAGATATCCTTAGGTGAAGGTGGCCAGTCCTGAGCACGGATCGTACTCGGTGCCGGCTGGCTCGCACCCTTGTTATTCTTTCTTTTCCGTCCCTTCTGCTTCTTCTGCTGTAATGGGATCGAGTTCTGCTCAGAGACCACCTTTTTGAGTGTGTTTGGGCTGATAATATTTCGAACCTCGGCTATATGAGCCTCAGTGAAGGCGGGAGCTAGAGGCGTCTCCTGAGAACTGAACGCTAGACGACGCCTGTTGCAATTGGGTTTCTCCGCGGTACCAGCTAGATCGCGATCGTCTTTTGCAGGGTTGGGTTCTTGAGAAGAAGGCCCCAAGAATTCGTCTCCGTACCCATGTTCGTTGAAGTACTTATCGACCCTGGTAAATGTACTGTCGTCGCCGTCCGGATCCCGTGCCATATGCATGTCCGGATCAGCTGACGGCGGTAGCATTGCGGCGGTCTTGCCATGGCTTGGCGCCGGCACGACTGGTGGAGTTGTCTGTGGGGTGGTGTCCCCCGACCCCAAATGAATTTGTCTCTTCGGCCAAAGCATGGACCAGCTTATGCAGGCACTGAGGGTCATCACATCATCTTTGTCGGCCCCAGGGGGTCGATACGGAGGTAACAAGTTGTCGCAGCCCCGCAGCACCTGAACCAGTTGAACCCTATACACGGTGGGTGGCATCAGATTACCATGGAACACACGGTTGCCCGGTTGAATGATTCAGGCCTTGGCGACATCGATCAACTCGCCGTCCACAGAGTGGAGGAGAGTGCATGGAACATCGGTGGCGCCCTGCAAAAACATGTAGGGCGTCAGGGATGCCCAGTCAAATGCAAGGAGATGAAGTCATCGGCTGAGAGGCTTAGTTACCGTGATGGCGTCGAGCTCGGCTAATGTCGAGGCACCGCCAACGGTAGGCGTGCAAGTGACAGAGGGGCCGCTTGCTGCTGAGGTGTCGGCCGGCGTATTCTTCCCACACCCGGGTGCATTAAGCTCCAATGCCGGCGCCGACACCGGAGACACCAATGGCGCCTCCACCAGAGACACCAATGGCACCGGCGCGTTGTGCGAGTTGCTGCCCGTGAAGCTGGGAATCGGGGGCGGCCCCTGTTGGCCGCGCGCAATCCACGCCTGCAGCCCCTCAAGCAAGGTAGGTATAATTGCGGTGATCGTCGCTCCCAGTTGGTCTCACACTTGCTCTTCGACTATCTCCGAAATCCGCGCCACTTGTGCCTTGAGTTCTTGAACTTCATGCTCCTGGCTTTCTGAGCTGGTCTTTCTCTCCTTTCGCCCAGCGTTATAGTATTCTGACCATTTCGTGGACAAGCCTTTGTCGGCCACACGACTAGCTAACGACGGCTTACTGAACTTATCCTTGTGTTTCATTATGTTCAACGCCCTGTTTAAAGTGGTGTCCCAAGGGGAGATCTGAGACGACCCCGCGCTACTGCTTTTAGTTTCTCGCGGAAGGAACATGAACCATTTAGAAATTTGGTTTCATTAATTAGAATGCAACCATATGGAGCTAATTATGCGGGGGTGTATTCCTTACCAGAACAAGCTCAAGCGCCTTGGTCTTCGGATCCGTGGTAAGCTCCTTTGTTACCGGGTACACCTTGTACCGGGCCCTGACATAGTTCCTGGTCTACTTGTCACGGTATTTATCGAAGAGGGGCGGTAGGCCTTGCTCGGCACGCTCCGCATCCTCCTTGTCCCATATAGGTTCCGCCACTCTGTAATCGCCGGGACCGAGTTTGTGGACCCCTAAGTTCAAGTCCCGCATATCTTTCCCCCACTGACTTGATTCCGCAGTGGCGTTGCTCTCGCACTTCATCTTGAACTCCAGGTAGTCAGCTTCACTGATTGAAGGATTTTTCTCCTTGATCTTCTCATAACTATCACCTCTTTCAATCCTTCTCTTCACCGTGGCTCTCCAAGTAGCCAGGCTCGTGCTCATCTTTGTTAGGGCGGCACTGTTCACTTTATTCCCTGAGAGGCGTGTGTTTGCAAAGTCACCGGGGAACTTGTATCGTTCGTGCAGCTTCGTGAAGAGGAGGTTGCACAAATTCCCTCGGTCGTGATGCATCAGGTTCTCGGTGTTGATGGAGACGGTGCTCCGGAGAATGCACCCGAGTTGTCCTACGTACCCATTGACTAATTCTTTGGGCGCCGTTGGATGCCCAGTAGAGGACACTTCAGTAAATTCCTCCTTGACGGTGCAGAGCACGTTCGATCGCCGGTCCTTCCGTTGCCTCTTCGGTTGGCTGCCATCTGTGCGTGCGCTGCCATCATAAGTGGTAGCATACTCGGCGGCACCATCAGTGGTGTCATCCCCGACGCCACTAGGGGTTTTGTAGTCGGGATCGATGTCTTCCGCGGCATCCTCATAGCGGTGAGGTTCTTCGTCCATCTCCTGGGACAGCTCCCGCCGCCGGCCTCATCGTTGTGGGCCATGTTCACTCTAAATAGGAAAAAAGGCTACTAGAGTTATTGGATGAGATCAGGGTAGTATCTACTAGAGTTATGACAAATCAGCATGTTAGCACTGACTGTTTTTTTCTGCAACAGGTGAGTTAAGTAACCTTTCTAAAAATTCACAACAACAACAAAATCCTATATAAAGTAATTACACTGTTGTCTCCTTTCATGTTATCATTAACCAAGGAAGAATTTACACTAATAATACACACTCCATATAGGAATAGATTATACCATTAGTAATAACTATGCATTGCTCATGTCGTAAAAAGGCACAGAAAGAGGCATTGTGTTGAAATCACACACTTAGTTCAGGACTGTTCTTAAGAATATAAACATGAGTTGATATCACACTTCTATATGTATAAAACAAGAGGCATTGTGTTGATTTGGAGTTTTATTTACTTCACTGTTCACAATTTTATCTGAACCTTGTTTTATCTGATACTCATGTTTGCTGCGGAGATTTCAGACGATGCGTCCATCTTGCTTCAATACTGGAAGCAATGGAAGTTTCAAGTGTGGCTCGAAACTTGGTTGAGACAGGAAATTCAGGCCCTTACACAGGTATAGTGCTACACTTAGCAACACAGCTATTCTAGTGTTCAGGAGAATTATATTTGCACTTCCATGTACACTAGGCCAACCTGGCAATACATATATCGACAATTGTGCATCCATACTTCTTCTCAACACCCTGCTGCCATATTCATTGGATGAGATCAGGGTAGTACCTATTCTTCTATCCTATATTAGTAGAAATAACAGTGTCTATAAATGTTGATTAATTTTTGTTTTGGTTGAGAATCGGGCACCTTCTAGGTCAAGAAAATTGGGCATGACCTTTGATAATTTTCTTGACCTAGGAGTGCCCCATTCTCAATCGAAACCGAAATTAATCAACATTTCAGGAGAAAGGGATAACATGCAGAGCACCACAGACCGTTGCCAAGGAAGTAGCAGATGTAACATTTAAATGCTCACACCAAGCAGCTAACAAACAACAAAATAACACCTGAATTCTGAGGCTCTATCTTTGGCAATTAACTCCAGTTTCCATCCTATCTCAAGCATCATTCAAACATATATCCAGATGAGTTATTCAGCGGCAGCAATACATGTATCAGCTATTTGATTATTTAATCTCAACACATAAATACTTAAGGTGAGTTATTCAACAGCAGCATCACATGTGTAGCAATTGGTAGCAAATAGATGTACACATAAGATAAACATTTCAAACTGAAAGTTAAATGCTTACCAAAGGCTTGCTGAAATAGTGAAAAATTCTAGAGTCACCAAGCTGGCTAACAAACTCCCAAAGTCCACTAGCAGATCCAAGACCTAATTCTATTACACACAACATAGCAATTTAAGAGAATTAGAATAAGGATAGTAGGAAATGAAAAAGAATTATGCTCAAAGAACAATGGTAACATCAAAATATTGAAACCATTGGTAAGCATTATATTACAAAAAAAATAAGATATGTAGTACTATACAATATCCATAACCAGAAAACAAGACATGCATAGGCTATATTTGAGAAATCGGTCAATGTTTTTGAGAGACAAAAGACCAACTGAATAAGCATGCGTGCACAAAGATGAGTGAGAAGTGGTCTAAGTTGTATAATTAATTTTAGGCTTCTGAAGCCAGCTGGACTCAAAATTGGAGCTTTCAAGCACTTTTAGGTTTCCTGATTCCTCAAGACAGAATAAGTAGAGAGTATCCTAAACTGAGTAAACATGAGTATCTGGCAGAATAGTTATTTGCTTAATCTCAAGTTTGACATATACGATAGTGATAGATGCAAGAAGCAGAACAATGCCAAAGCCACAACCTCAAATCAGGATCAAAAACACAAATTACACCTATAGTGGTAGCATGCTCTGCCCAGAGCTACTGCAGCATGCACTATGAACCCCTCAAATGGTATACTATGAGCACCCAGCGACCATATAAACATCTAAATTTATATATACTGAGCATTCATGGCAGTTCTAGTAGCAACAACATCAAAATCAAGGAGAGATAGGTCAGATTACACAAATAGCTTCCATATTCTAAGAGAAAAGAACAAGTGATAAAATGTATAGATGGAGCTTTTAAGAAAAAGTGACAGAAGCTTGTAAAACTATACTTTGAAGTTGAAGCTTTTAAGAAGAAGAAAATCCAGTCGTTGGCTACCTTGCTTGCCTGCCGTGGTCGCGGACGAAGGAGCAGAAACCTACATGGTGATGGAAATGTGAGTTAGCAGCTAGCAAAGTGTGTAATGAGTAACAGAAATGGACTAATTTTGGACTCGTTTATACTATAGTCACTAGCAAATGGTTGCAGTAATGGAAATACAGATAGCAGGAGCAGATGAGCTAAGGTATAGATCCGGTCCGGGCCTTGGCCGAGAGCTGTGGGCCATGTGCTCTGATTCTTCCAGGTGCCGGTGACCGCATATAGTGGCAAGTAGTGGAGCGTGCGGCCAGCGGCGGGCACCACGCCGGAGATGAAAGAGGGCGCCCGTGGGAGGGTTCAGAGCGAGGAGCGGTTGGTTTAGGTAGGGAGGGGGAGTAAGAAGCACGGAACGGTCGAGGTGAGGAGGAAGGCGGCCTTACCGTGGCGGCGGGGCAGAGACCACCGGAGCAGAGCAGATCTGTGACACCCCAAAATTTTGACCTTGTTTTAATGAATTAAAATTTTGCCAGGAATTTAAAACTTTGAATTTCTAAGCTCCATTTTGATTTTTTTAAAATCATTTTCTTCCCTGTTGTGATGAGTTTTTCCCAAAGAGAAAACTTTTCAAATATGTTATTGGACTTGTTTAACCTCTCAAGAAAAACTTTTCTTTTATCAGTATAACTAATTAAATAATTAAGTTGCCTGATCTTTACTTTCTTGAAAATGGTTTTTCAAGGTTAAATGGCCATATTTGAATTACAACCATTTGATAAATTCACTTAAAATTCCCACAAAAATTTGGAGATGTCATGTGATGTTATTAAATAACTTTTGTGCAAAAACATCTTTATTTCATGAAATATTTTGAGCTCTACACCCTTTTTTCTTCTCTGGTCCAGTGGGCAATTTTGCACTACGACTCTTTTAAATAATTCTATCTAGCCTCCTCCAAGATTATGGGATGTTAGTAGTATCATATAATTCAACTTTATGCAAGAACCTAGTGATGTTATTTGAAAATTTTGAGTGAATCAACCTCTTTTTCATTCTGGACCAACTTGATGGTTTGTACAACAACCATATTTTTGCTTGCTCTTTGGCTCTTGATTCCTTTTCCTACTTGTAGCCCACCTTACCAAAACCCTATGTCCAGGAGCATGCACCCTTTGGATCATTTTTGGTTCATGAAATGATGCCATTTATTTCCTGTCAAGAATTGAAGTTTTGTAAAACTTGCACTAACAAGTTTCTCCTTTTGCCAAACTAACCTTACCACTCTCTCTTGCATCTAAGGAGACACTGATCTGGAGAATTTGACCACTCCAAGAAATGCCTAAGTGCCCTTGGCATTTTGTCAAACACCTTATGGACATGATCTGTTTTGGCATGACTCTTGGCATTGCACTGTGATCTTGCACTCCTGAGCAAACTAACATGTCCAATAGGCTTCTAGTTGCCCCTAGCCTGGGTCTGTTAATTGACAGCCTCACCCAAGCTCTGTAGCAGGCTCTGGCAATTCGTCGAGCATGTTTCGTGTGTGTTCTGGGCGCGCCCAGAGCGTGCGTTTGGCCCACACGTGCGCCCGAGCCGCCGCGTCCCGCCCCGCACTTACTCCAGTCCGTGACCGACCGTAGCAAGCGCGCCGTGTCCCCTTCTGCACCCCACGAACCCCGCAGCCCTCGCCATGTCTCCGGCAAGCCAACAGCTAGCCGCCACCGCCGCCCGACAGCTCCTGCGCTGGCCAGCGCCGCCCAAGCCACCTCCGCTCGCCAGCTCGCCCTTGGAGCAGTAGCCGCTCGTCCGCTAGCTACTGCCGCCATCCCCAGCCTCGCCACGATGCCCTGCAGCTACAGAATGGCGGTCGCCGGAGAGCTTATCCACGGCCGCCACGGAACCGCCTCTGCCACGGTCGGCGCCGCCAAAGCAATCCCGGCTCGCCACCAGCCCCTGGGAACAGCGCAAGCCTATCCCTTCGCTCGTCGGCTAGCTCCCGTCGTCGCCACGTCGCCATTGCTACAGGGAGGCGGTTCGCCGTCATCCTTATCGTCGGCCGCCTCGGAACCGACCTCCACCGCGTATATAAGGACCCCGGAGCTCAATCGAGACCGGGAGCAACCTCATATGATCCTCCTAGTGCTGCCTTGGCCAGCAGTCGAGAGAGGGAAGGCCTTCTTCCCCGAGTCCGGCCGGTTCGGCCGCCGCCAAGTTCCGTCCGATTTCGTCGCCACCAGTGCCTCTTCCTCTCCATTCTCTCCACCAAGAGCTCTCCCTCCCTCTCGTGAGTGCAACCCCACGCTCGATTTTGGTCAGAGACCACCGCAGCCCCAAACTCACTATCCACCCGAAGCCTCCTCCGCCGCGAAGCTCGCCGCCGGCAGCTCCCTCCGTCCCCACCGGCCTGGTGACCACCGGGAGGACCGCACTGGAATGGCGGATCCATCCCCGCCCTCGGGGCCCCGCGAGGTGCCGCCAGTCGCTGACGACGATCGCCGGAGTTCCGCCTCTGCTCGGGACAGAGAAAGAGGAGGGAGAAGACTGGTCAAACCTGACTAGTGGGCCCCTTGGACCCACTGTCAGTGACCCTGTGCCTATCCATGTGGGTTAAGTGAAGGCGTAATCCGCCCAGTACGTTTTCCCTGCACCGAAAGCGTATCCTATCTGAAGCGTTTTCTTTTATATATTTATTTTAAAAAACAGATTTGACCAGAACTTTGACTGACTATAACTCTTTAAATATAATTCCAAATGAGTTGATTCTTTTTCCTACCTTCCTCAAATTTGGTCTAGTTTATTTTAAGATTTATTTAAAAAATTTCCAAACAACTTTTTTGTACTGTTTTTGAAATGTGTGTTAATTCAAATATATTTTAAAATAGGATTTTGGAGAGAGAGAAGAAACTTTCAAAAGTTTTGGAGAGCACCTCACCCCTCCACAACTTAAAGGCAAGCATCTTGAACCCTGGCACAATATTTTTGATGTGTTATTTGACACGTTTATAACACCACCTTATTTCGAGGACTTGTTATTTCATGTGACATGATCATTTGCATGGAAGCATATTAGTGATTTCCTTGCTGTTGGAAATGAATATAATTGTGATTGTAATCATCCTCATGTGCCTTGCATGCATGCCGGAAAGGAATCTGGGAAAGCCTCGGCCTTGGGTAGGCGTGAGCTTGTCGCCAGTCCCCGTCGGGACGGTTATGTCCGGTATGGCATGGTACGGTACATTGAGTGGTGATTTCGTCGGTTGAAATATATTTGATATACATGTCATGCAGGGAACTTATAAACCTCCTGAGTCGAGCGCAGATCGAGTCTTGTTCCAGTAACCCCCATACTTGCCTCGTACTACCACTCGTCCCTGCCGCAGGTAGGGTACGGTTCAGTAAGTCGTCAACCCCTTTCTAGCACACACCGTACAGAGAGGCCATGGCGGAAGATATCGGTTGTAGCCGGTAGGCAGGCCACCTGGTCCGGGGGCATGGGTGTTTCCGGTTGGGACTGAGAGGGGAGGCCACCCTTAGAGCGCGCGATATAAATTTGATCCCATGCTACGCGAGGTTGTAGCCTCCCCACTTAGAGTTTTGCTTAACAAGTGTCGTGGGTCGTTCCAGACACCGATGAGTTAAGCTGGTGTGTGCAAGTTAGGCGTGTTTTCAACTAAAAGGCCATAGACGGAATTAGTCCCGATGGACTAAAGGAATCCGTTACTCGTGGGTAAAGAGTACACCCTCTGCAGAGATTAAACCTATTCGAATAGCCGTGTCCATGGTTAAGGATTACAGTCTGGGATGGGTCAAATGTTGGTCTTAGTGTCGGTCTTTGGAGGTGAAATTGTTAAACCAAACTTGGATACCGACCGGTGACTTGTGAGGACCATGATTATTATTTTGTGATGGACTAACCTGTTGCATTATTTGTATTATCAAGTATCCCTGGGATGGTTCTATCTCCTGGATATTCATCGTGATTATTTATTTTTAAGCCCTTTATGTGGTGTCGCTCAGACGCCCGACTGTGGCATTTCTTTTAAGCCCTTTATGTGGTGTCACTCAGACGCCCGACTGTGGCATTTCTTTTAAGCCCTTTATGTGGTGTCGCTTAGACGCTCGACTGTGGCATTTCTTTTTAAGACCTTTATGTGGTGTCGCTGAGACGCCCCACTGTGGCATTGCTTGTTAGTTATTTATTTTATAAGCCCTTTATGTGGTGTCGCTCAGACGCCCGACTGTGGCATTTCTTTTAAGCCCTTTATGTGGTGTCGCTCAGACGCCCGACTGTGGCATTTCTTTTAAGCCCTTTATGTGCTGTCGCTTAGACACCCGACTGTGGCATTTCTTTTTAAGCCCTTTATGTGGTGTCGCTCAGACGCCCGACTGTGGCATTGCTTGTTATTTATTTACTTTGTAAGCCCTTTATGTGGTGTCACACAGACATCCAACTGCGACATTTTATTCCCACTCCATTATTGCTCATTCATGTTGCATATAAATAACCTGCTTGCATAAAAGATATTTTTTTGTGACTGACGATGTGATCCTAGAATATTTCAGTGCATAATTATCAATTATATTACCCCAGTGTTCTTAATGTTTGCGAGTACATTCAAAGTACTCACTGGCTTGTCCCTGGCTATTGTCTTGGCCAGATTTCTGCATGGAGAGGAGCGTTGCGATGACAGCCCCAGAAGCTAAGCAATGGTGATAGTAGCCTCGCGAAGATAGGAGTTAACCTGGTCAGCTGTTCCCGTGGGAAATGGAGTCCCATAGACCGTGGTGAACCACAAACCGCTTCCGCCATCAACCACTAGAAACCATTTGATGTACTCATAGGCCACAATGGTCTTGTACTACATATTTTGTATTTTGCTTGGAATTTCTGTATCAAGTTGATGCCTCATCAGCTAACAGTAATCCTATGGCTGGTGAGCACGACGGCCATTTTCTAGAAATCAATGTCCAGAAAAACCCGGTCCTGACAAGATCACAGTCGCCGGAGATGGTGAACCAGAGCAGAGGAGGAGGAGGCGGATGTGGGTGGCCGCAGCGATGGGTGTGGCGGAGGCCTGCTAGGGATGGAGAGCGCCGACACGGTCTGCGCGGCGGCGCAGGTAGGGGCGGCGACACAGTGGGAGAGGAGAGGATAGGAGGCTGGCGATGTCTGGTGGTTTGGGGAATCGATCGAGGGGAGGAAGAAAGAAGCAGTTGTTCGTCTGGTTGGTTGTGACCGCGGATGGTTAGGTGGGGGTGGGTTAGCAATGGCGCACCTTTTAGGAGTGCGCCATAAACACCATGATAGCAATGGCGCACCTTCTCCTGGTGCACCATTACTATTTTTTTATTTTTTTGGATTTTAGTTGCATGTAATAATTTTTTAGAAAATGGGTTAGCAATGGCGCACCTCCTAGGGGTGCGCCATAAGTACCTTGATAGCAATGGTGCACCTTCCCCTGGTGCGCCATTACTAACTTTTTTTTGGTATTTTTAGTTACATCTAATAATGTTTTAGAAAATGACGATTAAATTTGAAAACATTTATGAATGTGAAAAAATATCATCAAATTTGGAAACATTTATGAAAAAAATATGAATATGAAAAATTATAATCAAATTTGTTGTTTGAAAATATTTTTTTTTGATTTTTAGTTGCATCTAATAATTTTTTAGAAAACATTTATGAATATGAAAAAATATCATCAAATTTGAAACAATATTCATGAATTCAAAAAGTGCCCATTTCCATATGTCGAAATACAATCGAGAAATGAAGGCTACAATTTAAATACAATTGATCTTAGCTATCTTTTCACAATCTTCTTGCCCTTCTTTTTAGCAAATGGAGTTCTTCTCTTGAACAGACGTCCTTTAGGTAGGGTGGTCCTGCTTCTTCTTGTGGTGTATGGTACTTCATCGTCGGCGTCATGTTCCATCTTCTGGTCGCCGTATTTGTCGAAGTCTTGCTCATTGGCGACTCCATCCATTCCGATGATCTTCCTTTTGCCTCTCCTCACGACAACACAACTAGGCTTTGACGGGTCGGTAATGAAGAAGCATTGGTCCACTTGGGAAGCCAGTACCCATGGCTCATTTTTCGCGGTGACGTTTGCGCCCGCGGTCTTTGATTTGGCTTCGGGTATAACCATGGTAGTGAAATACCAGTCTTCTTTTAGGACGCTCTTGGCCCATCTGACATGGAACATTGGGACCTTCTCTCTAGTGTAGCTCAGCTCCCGGATATCCTCGATCCTCCCGTAGTACCTGTCCTTGTTGTTACCGGTGTAGGATTCCATCGTTACCCCAGAGTTCTGATAACCATCACTCTTCATGTCCTTGTCCTCGGTGTAGAATGTGTTCTCGTTGATATCATATGCCTCATAGGTCATCAGGTTGTGCTCGGCGCCCTGTGACAAGGCGAATATGAGTTTTTCTTCCCTGGAAGAATCCTCATGTAAAGGGTACGACAGAAGCTTTTCCTTGAACCAACGCGTGAAACATGAGTTGTGCTCTTTGATTATATCTTCGTACGTCCTCTGTTGGCCTTGGTCATTGTACGTCTTCTCAATAAAGGTTTTGTGCTCTACCACCCAGACCACGTCTATGTGTTGTAGCACGACTAGGTTTGCTCTTTCAAAGTTGGCGAGTCGACCCTCGAAGTCAAGATGCATTTCATGGCGACCCTCGCGGTGACCCCATCTAGCAAGCCTACCGAGGTGCTTGTTGACAGGCAGACCAACGGGGTTCTCGATGCCTAGATAATTCATGCAGTAGGAGATGCACTCTTCGGTCAAAAATCCCTTGGCCTATGCTTCCCTCTAGACGTGACATGTTGTGAACGTATCCTTTGATGACACCATTCATCCTTTGGAACGGCATCATGCTGTGCAGGAACGTCGGCCCTAGTTGGATGATATCCTCCATGATATGGACCAGCAGATGCACCATAATGTCGAAGAATGCGGGCGGGAAGTACATCTCAAGCTTGCATAGTATCACCACGATCTCTTCCTGTAGCCTTCTGAGTTGCCTCACGCCAACCAACTTCTGAGAGATGACGTCAAAAAAGTTGCATAGGCCAAATAGCATTTCACGGACATGCACGTCCATGATCCCACGGATTGCAACTGGAAGTATCTGCGTCATCAGCACGTGACAGTCATGAGACTTCATCCCGCTGAACTTCTGCTTCGCTGAGTCTAGGTATATGCTTATCTTCCCCACTTAACCATAAGGAAGTTTTACTCCTATGATGCAGGTGAAAAACTGCTCGATCTCCTCCTGACTTAGATGGAAGCACGCGGGAGGGCAGTATTTCCAATCTTCTTGGCCTTTTTGCCTTTGCGACGACTTTCCATGTCCTTCACCTCATCATCATCATAATCATCATCATTGGCGTGAAGCTCCTCCATGATGCCCATTGATTTCAAGTCTGCCCTTGCTCTCGACCCATCTTTGGTCCTCTCTGGCATGTTGAGCAGGGTACCAAGCAGACTCTCGCACATGTTCTTCGTGATATGCATGACATCAAGGTTGTGAGGCACACGGAGGATCTTCCAGTACGACAAGTCCCAGAAAACGGACCTTGTTTTCCATACCTTCAGCAACGGCTATGGCGCCTTTCGCTTCTTTCACGGCTCTGGCGCCTTTCACTTCTTTCCCGACGGTGGGCAATCTTTACAATTTTTCAACAGCTCGTCTATTTCCTCGCCGCTCCTCGTACGCGGGCGTCTTCGGGGTTCGGTTTCACCATCGAACAGATCCTTGCGTTTTCTCCATGAGTCATCGTCGCGAAGCCACCTTCGATGTCCCATGAACAAGGTTTTCAAAGACCCGAGATCTCTATGTAGCTGGCGATACGTTGTGTCATCCATGCACCTGTCGCATGCACAAAATCCGTGGACCACCTTCCCCGCGACATATTCGTAGCCGAGATAGTCGTCCACCGTCATGAGCAGTGCGACTCTCATAGGGAAATATTCTTTCTTTGCGGCGTCCCACGTATTGGCTGGCATTTTCCACAGTGTGTCTAGCTCCTCTTTCAGCAGCCCTAGATACCGATTGATGTCGTTCCCTGGTTGTTTCGGCCCTTCAATTAGCATACGCATGTGAATGTACTTCCTCTTCATGCACAACCAGGGGGAAGGTTGTACATCCACACAAACATAGGCCAGGTGCTATGTGTGCTTCTCTGGCTGCCAAGCGGATTGACTCCATCGGTGCTCGTGCCCAGCATGATCTTCCTTGGATCGTCCCCAAATTCTGGGTGTTAGAAGTTCAATGCTTGCCACTGGCTCGCATCCTTAGGGTGACTTAGCATCTTGTCTTTTTTATTTATCTCCGGATCATTTCCATTATCTTCTCGCTTCTTCTCCTCCCTATCCGCGTGCCAACGCATGAGCTTTGCTAGCTTAGGGTCCGCGAAATACCGCTGCAGATGAGGAGTGATCAGAAAGTACCACACCACTTTTCGAGGAGCTTTCTTCCTCTTCTTGTATTGAGTGACGCCGCACACCGGACATATGGTAGAGTCCGCGTGCTCGTCCCGATAAATGACGCAATTGTTCATGCACACTTGGTATTTCATGTGCGGTAAATCTAGAGTACACACGATTTTCTTCGCCTCCTCGAAACTGGTCAGGCACTTGTTCCCCTTGGGAAGACGTTCGTGCAAGAATGACATGTTCTCGTCGAAGCATGCGTCGGTCATTTTGTGTTTTACATTCATCTCTAGAGCCATGAGCGTTACTTTCAGGTGGGTATCCTCGGGCATGCATCCTTCATACAATGGAGTAACCGCGTCTATCCCTGGTTGATCCATCTTGGCTTTCTCTCAGGCGGCAGCTCTTGCGTTATCCGTCTGCTTGAGAAGCAGCTCTTGAATATGAGGGTCCTGCACCCACCCCATCGGTAGTCCATCATCGTCTGCTCCGACATCTTCATCTTCATGATCATGCCCTTTGTCTTGATCTTCCTCATCATCATGTCCGATATCTTCTACATGATGACTGTGTACTGCATCTACTTCGTGATCATGTCCTGGAGATTCTTCGTCTTCTTGACCGCCCTCGTCGTGGTTGTCTTGCTGCCCTTCCTCATTTCTTGCCCGACCCCCATGGACGACTTCATAGTCATCTTCATCACCTTGCCACCGAGAGCCATCGATGAAACCACGCAAGAGGAGGTGGTCCCGCACCTGTACGGAATGCGGGTCCATAAGGCTCTTCAGCTTGCATCTTCGACACGGACATCTTATCTCCGTCTCGTTCTTTTGAACCATCTCGTCCTTCGCGGAGCTCAAAAACCTATTCATGATGCCTTCGGTCATCGTGCGGACCATGGTCGCCTGCGGGGTAGAGCAAAATGATATTTTAGAACCAAAAAAATTGGCATGACTTTTCCTAAAAATAGGACAAAAAAGAATGCATAGTGCCAAATTATCGCCGAAACGGAAATGTATCAACATTCTGGCAAAATATTGTCAACTATATATCGCATTTCAAATACCGGTACCTGCAAACACAAACATATGCAACACCACAAATATATGCAACACCACATACATACGTAGATCTAGGCCATAAAAAGTGTGTACGTTGTTGGGGGGAGAAAAACGTAGATCTAGAACATAAAGAAAGCTTTCCCCTTACTTACCTATGAAAAAAAGGAAATGTAACCACTTAATTTGGGTGAATCTATGGTGCAAATGAGGTGAGGAGGAGGAGGCAGCCGAGACCAAGCTTGGTAGAGGTGGAGAGAATGAAGTGGGGAAAGTGAGTGTGGTAGGTGGTTGTCCAAAATATCTAGCTGCTCCCAGGTTACCAATGGCGCACCACCTAAGAATGCGCCATTAGTAACCAGGGTTACTAATGGTGCACCTGGTGTGTGGTGCGCCATTACTAGTTTTGAAAAAAAAACATGTTAGTAGTGGCACACCAGTGGACAGTGTGCCATTAGCAAAAGTGTGCCATTTTTTAATCTTTTTTTCAAAACTAGTAATGGAGCACCACACACCAGGTGGGCCATTAGTAATGAGGACATTAATGGCGTACCTGTATCTGGTGCGCCACTGCTATATAGCAGTGGTGCACCACATACATGGTGCGCCATTAATGCCCATATTTGCTATAGCTGTTTTCCTAGTAGTGTCTCCATGGACTCGTTCTTCTTCCTTGCGAGATCTCAGGCAAGATGATCATACCCTCGAAATCACTTCTATCTTTTCTTGCTAGTTGTTCTCTCTATCGCTATGTCGTGCTACCTACCACTTGTTTATCATGCCTCCCATATTGCCATGTCAAGCCTCTCACCCACCTTCCTAGCAAACCGTTGTTTGGCTATGTTACCGCTTTTGCTCAGCCCCTCTTATAGCGTTGCTAGTTGCAGGTGAAGTTGAAGTTTGTTCCATGTTGGAACATGGATATGTTGGGAAAGGGTGGAAGGCTCGGCCTTATGCCTGGTGTTTTTTTCCACTCTTACCGCCCTAGTTTCCGTCATACCGGTGTTATGTTCCTTGATTTTTTGCATTCCTTACGTGGTTGGGTGTTATGGGAACCCCTTGACAGTTTGCTTTGAATAAAACTCCTTCAGCAAGGCCCAACCTTGGTTTTACATTAGCCTAACAACCTAAGTCTTTTTCCCTTGGGTTTCCGGAGCCCGAGGGTCATCTTTATTTTAAACCCCCCGGGTCAGTGCTCCTCTGAGTGTTGGTCCGAAACGTGCAGCCTATGGGGCCACCTCGGGGCAACTTGAGGGTTGGTTTTACTCGTAGCTTGACCTATTAGGTGTGCCCTGAGAACCAGATACGTGCGACTCCTATTGGGATTTGTCGGCACATCGGGCGGCTTTGCTGGTCTTGTTTTACCATTGTCGATATGTCTTGTAACCGGGATTCCGAGACTGATCGGGTCTTCCCGGGAGAAGGAATATCCTTTGTTGACTGTGTGAGCTTGTGATGGGCTAAGTTGGGACACCCCTGCAGGGTATAAACTTTCGAGAGCCATGCACGTGGTTATGTGGCAGATGGGAATTTGTTAATATCCGGTTGTAGAGAGCTTGAAACTTAACTTAATTAAAATGCATCAACCGTGTGTGTAGCCGTGATGGTATCTTTTTGGCGGAGTCCGGGAAGTGAACACGGTTCTTGTGTTTTTTGCTTGAACGTAAGTAGTTTCAGGGCATGACTTAGAGGCATAGCCACATGATATATTTTTATTCACCACATGATATGTGTTTTGAACACGGTTCTCTTTCGTCTTCGTGTGTAGCCGCATTGTGGGTGTACCAATGATTGTGGCAAACTAAAAAGCAAAGACTCAAATCATAGAAGACACTCCAAGCAAAACACATATCATGTGGTGAATAAAAATATAGCCTCAAGTAAAATTACCGATCAACGAAGACGAAAGAGGGGATGCCTTCCGGGACATCCCCAAGCTTAGGCTTTTGGTTGTCCTTGAATTTTACCTTAGGGTGCCTTGGGCATCCCCAAGCTTAGGCTCTTGCCACTCCTTATTCCATAATCCATCAAATCTTTACCGAAAACTTGAAAACTTCACAACACAAAACTCAACAGAAAATCTCATGAGCTCCGTTAGTATAAGAAAACAAACCACCACTTAAGGTATTGTAATGAACTCATTCTTTATTTATATTGGTTTTAAACCTACTTTATTCCAACTTCCCTATGGTTCATACCCCTCGATACTAGCCATAGATTCATCAAAATAAGCAAACAACACACGAAAAACAGAATCTGTCAAAAACAGAACAGTCTGTAGTAATCTGTAGGTTTTGAATACTTCTGTAACCTGAAAAATTCAAAAATAAATTGGTGGACGTGAGGAATTTGTCTATTAATCATCTGAAAAAAGAAATCAACCTAACCGCACTCTCCAGTAAAAGATGGCAACAAATCTTGTGAGCGCTAAAGTTTCTGTTTTTTACAACAAGATCGCAAAAACTTCCCCCAAGCCTTCCCAAAGGTTCTACTTGGCACAAACACTAACTAAAAACATAAAACCACATCTAAACACAGGATAGATGAATTATTTATTACTAAACAGAACCAAAAAGCAAGAAACAAAAATAAAATTGGGTTGCCTCCCAACAAGCGCTATCGTTTAACGCCCCTAGCCAGGCATAAAAGCAAGAAGAGAACTAGGTATCATCATCTTTGGTATGCAATTCTTCAATAGAACACTTATAGCCCTTGGGAGTTTCCCCTTTTTATTAATGATCAAACTCCTAGGCAAGAAATCAAGAAATTCATTTATAGCAAAAGGTTCCTTAATGATATTGAAGAAGTTGGGGTGAACACTTATTGATTTGAGATCCGCATATTCCTTACTAGAAAATTCACCCTTATTTTTCGGAACATACATTAATTTGGAAATATTGGTAGTAGGAGGATTTGGAGTATTTTTAACGGATGAAAAGGAAGACACTAAATTAGTAATAATATCCTCAAGTTTACCAATTCTTGTGGAATCTTGATCTATTCTTTTGTTAACTATAGATTCTTTTTCTTTAAAAAATTTCAGAGTAACTCCTACCTTAGATCCATATTGGGTGATTTGGTTGTGGATCTTTTTATCCAAATTTTCAATCAACTCCACAGAGGCAACTTTATTTTCGATAATTTCAAGCCTTTGCATCACATGTTCCAAAGTTAAAATAGTTCCATTAACCAAGAGAGGTGGTTGGCCAAACAAATCTATCATAGCATTATAAGAATCAAAAGTATGGCTACCCAAGAAATTCCCTCCGGTAATGGTATCAAGAACATATATGTTCCAAGGAGTGATGCCTACATAAAAATTGCAAAGAAGAACGGAAGTGGATTGCTTCCTAGTACATCTATTCTGAGCATTGCAAATTCTATGCCAATCATATTTTAGATTTTCACCCTCACTTTGTTTAAAATTAAGAACTTCATGATCAGGAGTACTAACAATGATAGAAGGATTAGCCATGACGACACACGGTGTTGGGGATATGACTACCAGGTATGACCCGCCCAGGAGGGGCCGGGTCAACCACAACGGCGGGTTACGTGAATGAAGCCCGAGGAGTATACAAGGTGACGGTTTACAATAAGGCTTATAATAGGCCCAAGCCTAGAGGTGGCTTAAGGCCCGTAAGTATAAACTGCCATGTATGAATAGACTTGTAATACAAGGTATGTAAGAGATGTCACCGGGCCGGACACATTGTATGACCCGGCCGGGACTCTGTAGGCCGCAAGGCATCAACCCGTGTATATAAGGGGACGTCCCGACGGCGTCTTAGGGAAAGAAAACAACAGATCGAGAGCCAAGCTAGCGTATTTGCTCCTTGGTCATCAAAACCTAGCAATACCACATCAACTGGACTAGGCTTTACCTTCACCGCAAGGAGCCTAACCAGTATAAACCTCTCATGTCCTTTGTCTCGATTTAAACCCTTTAAGCTTCCTAGTTGCGATGGCTCCATGACTAAGTCCTTTCACTAGGACATCTTCCATGATAATTCCACGACAGTTGGTGCCCACCGTGGGGCCAGCGCACGGTGGATTTGAGTTCTTGAAGGGCAGCTTCGAAGGGCTCAAGGGATACGCTGTGGGCCGGATGATCAAGAGTCGTGACGGCAAGATCTACATCGACGACGCAGGCTGTAGCCCCAACACTGGCTCAATTTAGTATGGGTACCGGGTCCCCTTCGGCGGAATCCACGTCTTCATCGGCCGGATCGGCGAGCCGGGCCCTGAGCCGGACATCTGCACCGACCTCATTGAGACGGCTCAGCGTGCGAGACCCGCCCGGACTCAGCCCGCCGTGAGGCGTGCCTTCGTGGGTTGCATCCATGGAGGGGAGTTTTCTTAAGGATCGGTGGATGGCGGTGAGACGGTTGTCTACTCCGATGGTGAGTCGTACACAGGTGAGATGGATTCATTGTATCAACTACAAGATGGCGGGCTTGGGTTTTGTTCCGATGGAAGCAGTATTCCGGACCCCTTTGAGCCGCCGAATAGAGCGGGGATCTTCATGACTGGTACGCAGCCCGCTCAAAACTCTACGGCTGTGGCAACGATAACCACCGGGTCGGCAGCGGTCGGGTCAGGAGACCCCGCGCACCCACCGGCTCAGGTGCTGATGAATCTCATGGATAGGATGACGGCCCTGTTGACCGCCGTGGTCGAACCGGCGGATAAGGCTCAGCATGATGCAGAGGTGGAATGGTTATGTGGGGAGGTAGCACAGGCCATGGAAAACTTGGCAGCGGAGGATGTCAGGATGGCTGCAGAGCGGGCGGCTTTGGATGCTCGGGCTGAGCAGCTTTAATCAGAGGCTTTTCGACTCACGATGGATCTGAATGCATCAAACGAGGTCATGACGAGAAGGCACCAGAAGACTCAATCACATCTGCCTCTGACTTACGATCCTAGGAACCTCTTCCACACACCAGGGGCCGGTCCCAGTAACCCGCCGGAGGCAAACCAGATTACAACACCCGGGGCTGGGGAGCCGGTTCAGCCGCGGGCTATGGAACCCCCTCTTGTGCACACTGCTCCGCCTCATTATACACCAACACCACCAGGTCATTTTTCGAACCCTTTGGAGAATCTGATCGCTGCATCGACACGTTTGGCGGCTCTCCTGATGGAAGGCGACTCCAATGGCGATCGAAACACGAAGGGTCAGAGAACTTCTTCAAATGGCTCTAGCACAGAAGGAGTCATACTCTTATAGTCGAACATGATTCATTCAACCCCTCGCCCAAGCCAGAGCCCGAGCTATAGCAGGCATATGGATTCAGCGACCGTATCAAGCAACGCCCAGCGCCGTAACCAGCCGCGCAGGCATGGCCCGGCGCATGATGGAGCTCTTAACTTGGTTGACCAGGATAGGATCCGCCAAGAGGCTGAGCGGGCGGTTCAACAGGCAGCTGAGCAGGTGGCTCACCCAGCTTTTCTGGTTTATCTGACGACCTCTATTGAAGCAGGTGTGGCAACAAGAATACGAGGTGACCCTTGCTTGTTGTCGGCTCTGTGTAATGATCATTTGCTAAAGAATTTCAAGGGGCCTCGGAAGGTGCCTAATTACACAGCTGGCTTACAACCCGGGGCATGGATTGAGAGTTATGAGATGGCCATGGAATTGCTGGAGGTCAGTGACGCAACAATGGCTAAATACTTCACTATGATGCTGGATGGAACGGCCCGCACTTGGCTAAAGGGACTGCCACTTAATTCCATTGGTTCCTGGGCCGAGTTAAAGGCCCATTTTATTCAGAACTTTAAAGATACATGCAAGCAGCCCATGTCGATTGTGGACTTGACTAATTGCAAGCAAGAGGAAGGTGAGTCCATGACCCATTGGGTGCGTTGGGTAAAGGAAATAATACATTCATCTCATAAGATGGATGCCGGCTCTTCAGTCTTAATGTTGGAGAAAAAAATGCCATTTTGAACCTCTGAAACAGAAGCTAGGGCGGCTCAAATGCGACTGTAATGACATGGGCCAGCTGATGGCGGCTCTAGTCAAATATGCTGATTCAGATAGTACCAAAGATCCTGCGTCTGATGAAGAGAAGAGAGGAAAGGGAAAGAAGAACGGCAACACTAAGGGACTTCAGCATAACCCGGCGAATCAAGGAGGTAATAACAAACATAAGGCTGATAGCAACTCGGAGTTTGTAGCGAATGCATAAGGCAACAATCAATGGCGTAAGGGGAGGCCACCTCCTCGGTCAGGCGGGTCAGGTCCCACACTCGAGAAGTTGCTAAATGAACCCTGTCCAAGACACGGCACCCGGGACAAGCCGGCCACCCATCTATGGAAAGACTATATGATCATGAAGGCTTTTAAGAATTCGAACATGTTCAACGGTAATCATGGACCTAGCAGCAGCTCAGGCGGTGGCGGCTTTCATGGCCCGAGCGGCAATTCAGGTGGTGGCGGTTTTCATGGCCATGGCCCTCAAGGTAATCAAGGTGGTTATAATCAGCAACCTGGCCAAGGAGGTCAGCAGAAGCAGCAATCCGGGTTTCAAAGTAACCCAAAGCAACTAAGTAGTGGGCAGTATCATGTGTTCATCACCAGTTTATGCAAAAGTGACCAGAAACTTCATAAGAGAGCAGTCAATGCTGTTGAGCCGGCGGTTCCTCGTTATTTGAGATGGTCTGAGCAGCCTATTCTATGGAGTAGGGAGGATCACCATCCCTGGGTTGACAACCCAGGTCATCTGGCTTTGGTAGTGGCGCCTCAGGTTGGTGGATATAAATTCACTAAAGTACTCATGGACGGAGGCGGTAGCATCAACATCCTCTATTATGAGACGTTCCGTCGCATGGGGTTGACCAACAAAAGTCTCAAGACGTCCAATACTGTTTTTCATGGAGTGGTGCCTGGTAAGTCGGCATACCCAGTGGGTAAGATTGAGCTGGAGGTAGCTTTTGGAGTTGAACATGATTCCAGGGCTGAGAATTTAACCTTTGAGGCCGTCAAAATCAAGAGCCCGTATCATGCCCTGTTTGGACGACCTTCTTATGCAAAATTCATGGCACGACCGTGTTATGTTTATCTACAGCTCAAGATGCCGGGTTATAAAGGTACTATCACAGTACATGGAAGTCAGAAGATAGCCTTAGAGTGTGAGGAAGGCGATGTTGCTTACGCGGAATCTGTTTGCGCAACAGAGGAGTTAAAGTTCTATAAAGACAACGTTGACCTGGCAGACATGACATCTTTGAAGAAGCCAACTACGGAACATGAGCCGACACTGAAGTTTAAGTCAACTGACGATACTAAGATGATTGATTTTGTGCCTGGCGATTCATCCAAACAATTCATTATCAGTGCTAATTTGGATCCCAAATAGGAAGGCGCACTCATCGAGTTCATCCATGAGAACCGGGACATCTTTGCATGGAAGCCTTCTGACATGCCGGGTGTACCAAGAGAACTCGCTGAGCACACTCTCAATATTGATCCAAAGTTTAAGCCGGCTAGGCAGTTTCTTCGGCGGTTCAACGAGGAAAGGCGCAAGGCTATTGGAGAAGCGGTGGCCCGACTTTTGGCAGCCGGGTTCATTATTGAAGTCTTTCATCCAGACTGGTTGGCTAACCTGGTGCTCGTGCTTAAAAAGAATGGCACCTGGCATATGTGTGTGGACTACACGGACTTAAACAAAGGTTGGCCGGCTGATCCTTTTGCTCTCCCTCATATTGATCAAATGATTGATGCTACGGCAGGTTCTGAGCGTTTGAGCTTTTTGGATGCTTATTCTAGTTACCATCAGATCAAGATGGCAGTTAAGGACTAGGAGAAGACAACGTTCATTACTCCATTTGGAGCCTTTTGCTATGTGTCCATGCCTTTTGGGCTTCAGAGTGCCCAGGCGACTTATCAGCAGTGTGTGCAGAACTATCTTCACAGTCAGATTGGGCATAATGTTCATGCTTATGTGGACGATATAGTGGTGAAATCCAGAGAGAAGGAAACCTTGATAGATGATCTTAAGGAAACCTTTGATAACCTCCGGGTCTACAAGATGATGCTTAACCCGACCAAGTGCGTTTTTCGAGTACTGACGGGAAAGCTTTTGGGTGTTTTGGTGTCTAACAAAGGCATTGAGGCTAACCCGGAGAAAATCAAGGCGATTACGTCTTTGGCTAAGCCGGCGTGCATCAATGACGTTCAGCGGCTGGCAGGCCGTGTTGCATCTTTAAGCCGGTTAGGTGAGAAGGCTATGCCGTTATATCAAATGATGAAGAAGACAGATGATTTTGTCTGGAGTGATGCTGCTAACTCTGCCTTTGAAGATCTGAAAAGACAGCTCATTGAGCCGCCGGTTCTTGCTGCTCCCGTTGATAAGGAGCCACTGTTGTTATATGTGGCTGCTAACAAATGTCCTGTCAGTGTGGCCATTGTTGTAGAGCGCAAAGAGGTTGGCAAGGAATACCCGGTTCAACGGTCGGTTTACTACGTCGGTGAGGTGCTCATTGAGTCCAAACAGAGATACCCACATTGGCACAAACTTGTTTATGGGGTGTTCATGGCGAGCCGGAAGCTTAAGCATTACTTTCAGGGTCATCCTATCACTGTGGTTAGCTCTGCTCCTTTAGGAGATATTATTCAAAATAGAGAAGCCAGGGGATGAGTCGCCAAGTGGGCCATTGAACTTGGGTCTCATGGTTTAAAGTATGTGCCACATACTGCCATCAAATCTGAAGCACTGGTGGACATCATTAATGATTGGACGGAGTTGCAGATACCTGAAGAGAAGCCAGACAACACATATTGGACGATTCATTTTGATGGGTCCAGACAATTGGAAGGCTCGGGGGCTGGAGTTGTTTTAACTTCCCTTCAAGGTGACAAATTTTGTTATGTGTTGCGGTTGATGTTTCCTTCTACTAACAACACAGCTCAGTATGAGGCCTTACTCCATGGTCTTCGAATGGCTAAAGAAATGAGTTTAAGCCGGGTAAGGTGCCTTGGTGACTCAGATTTGGTGGCTCAGCAAGTATTAGGCAAGTGGGACTCTAAGAATCCTCTCATGGCAGCTTATCACCGTGAGGTTGACGCTATTGCTGGACACTTCAAGGGTTATCAAGTGGAGCACATTGACCGTAGAAAGAACAAAGAAGCTAATGCTTTAAGCCAGTTGGGATCTCAGCATAAGCCGGTGCCGCCTAACACTTTTTAGATGTTCTGCATAACCCTTCTGTCAAGTTGCCTATAGAGGAAGACTTGGCTGTTCCAGACCCGGAAGCACAATTGGTGGCGGCTCTTCATGTCATTCCAGATTGGACAGTGTCGTACTTGGCTTATATGACCCAGGGAGAATTGCCGGAGGATGAGACCTTGGCTAGATAGATAACCCGGCGGTCTAAGTCAATGACAATTTCCAATGGTGAGTTGTATCATCGCAGTGTCAACGGAGCATTTGAACATTGTGTCTCTCCTGAAGAAGGTCAAGAAATTATTTTTGAGATCCATGAAGGAGATTGTGGCCATCATGCCGGTTCAAAGTCTCTCGTGGCCAAAGCTTTCCATCATGGTTTTTACTGGCTAACGGCTCACACCGACGCGGAGGATCTGGTCAGTAGGTGCGATGGGTGTCAAAAATTCACACGACGGGTGCACGTGTTGGCTCAGGAATTGCGGATGATTCCAATTAATTGGTTGTTTGAAGTCTGAGGGCTTGATATGGTTGGACCTTTCAAAAGATCCAAAGATAAAAAGACGCACCTTTTGGTGGCAGTGGACAAATTCACAAAGTGGGTTGAGGCAGAGCCGGTTAGTAAGTGTGATGCGGCCACGACGGTTCAATTCATGAAGAAAGTGATCTTTCGTTTTGGCTTTCCACACAGAATTATCACTGACAATGGCACTAACCTGTCCCAAGGAGCTATGGAAGAATTCTACCAACGGGAACATATCCGGCTTGATGTTTCATTAGTAGCTCACCCCCAATCCAGTGGTCAAGTTGAAAGAGCCAATCAGGAAATCCTGAAAGGTCTAAAACCCCGGCTTATGATCCCTTCACAACGGACGCCGGGTTGTTGGGTGGAAGAGTTACCCTCTCTGATATGGAGCATCAATACTACCCCTAACAGATCTATGGGTTATACGCCTTTCTTCATGGTTTATGGAGTAGAGGCAGTCCTGCCCAGTGACATCCATCATGAATCGCCCCAAGTGGCGGCTTACGTTGAAGCAGATAACGAACAAGCCCATCAGGATGCTCTTGACTTATTGGATGAAGAGCGTGACTTAGCGGCAGCCCACTCAACGATTTACCAACAGGACCTCCACCGTTACCACAGTCGCCGGGTTTAGTCAAGAAACTTTCAAGAAGGTGACCTGGTGCTCTGGCTCATCCAGGATCTGTCTGATGCGCACAAGCTATCCCCACCTTGGGAAGGACCCTTTGTGGTCAGCAAGAAATTGAATAACAGGTCATACTACCTTATCGATGTTCGAGAGCACAAAGACTCACGTATGTCGAAGGAGGAGACCCGCCGGTCGTGGAATATTGCTCATCTTCGGCCTTACTACACTTGAGCCACCGGATCTCATAATGTACATACTTTGACGTTGTATATATTATGATATAAGTAATAAAGCAGGACCTCTACCCTTTTCATCTTTAATGATCACATGTCTTTGTTATAAAACGACCAATTGGGGGCTGATCGTATTCAAATCTAGCTTAACCCTCTTGGTCCGGCTCATGATCGTATTTGAATCTAGCCGTTAAAAATCATGATCACTTGGGGGCTTCCTATTCAAACATAGGTCGTATTCGAACCAAAGGGAACATAACTGTCATTACCCTCTTGATCAGTGCAAAGCCAAACTTACTAGGGGGCTTCTTGATCGTATCTGAATCATAGCTTAACCCCTTTTTGGGTCCGACTTGGATCATATTCGAATCAGGGTCGTTAAAAACCTCTCAAGGTCATTTGGGGGCGTCCTATTCAAACATAGGTCATATTCGAACCAAAGAGAACATAGCTGCCGATACCCTCTTGATCGGCACAACTCCACAACCACTGGGGGCTACATGATCGTATTTGAATCCTAGCTTAACCCCTTTGGTCCGGTTTACTGATCGTATTCGAATTAGAAGCCACCAAATTTTTCTTGATATTTAACTTACATTGTTTGAAAGACAATCCTTTGTTTTTTCGGTTTTTGACAATAAATTGCCAAGTGTATAACAGTCATCATACGCACGAAAGTATTGGCTTTTAAATATTGGGTTATCACCCTTACTGTTCGGGTCTCATAAGCCGACAGTCTAGATTCATGAACACAGGTATGTTATTGTCGTTTCAAGTTCATAAACAAACTTATCTGTGTTTTCTTCAATCAAAGACTTTCCAGGTTTATTTATCCTTTACATCTAGCCTTGATTATACCATTATGATTTCATAGTTATCTATTGGGTGTTTTGACCCGTCCAGCGACAAACTGCCAGGACATTTTCTCATCTTTTACATACAGGAATAGATTCAAACACTACAGATATGATAAAGGATATAATGTATATATTGACATGACGGATAAAAATATCGTAAGCAGTATGATATGCACGATGGCATAGGCAAAACATGAAGTTTTAACCTAGCCTATTACAAGGCGTTGGGAGCCCAAAAGGTTAAAACTGTTTTTCTCCTAAGCAGATGTTAAGCTAAAGCCAGTTCATTAAATCTTAGCCGGATTATTTGGATGGTTACGACTCCTCCCTCGACGGTTCATCTTCCTCCACTGTTTGGAAACTGGGCTTGGACCAATCAAAGCCATGAAGAGCAACGAAGTCAGCTTCATCATCAATTAGACTAGATGGGTCAATTTCTGGGGCAATGGTGTGTTGGCGAACCAGCGGGATTAGATATGTCACTTTATATGGAGTCGCCATCTTTTTATTCTCAGCGTCAAAACCCGGCTGATACTTGTCAACATTGGTCTCGTCACCAAGGATGGTAGCATGAGGACGAATTCCCCTCACACAAGCAGCAAAATCTTCTTGATCAAATGGAGTCCCGTCTTCCTTAAAGCTGGGATACCCCTTGGCTACATCCATCGGGTCTAGCTCTAGTACCCAGGCTTTGGAGCGGCTTAGAGCAGTTAGGGCTCCGGCTCTTGCACAGGACCGCTTGACTTCCTGGAATCTGGCGGGTAAGATAGATAGCTTCTTCAAGACATCACTCAAGAGGTTTGGTCCTTGGTTGGCTGGGAAATAATGGCAAGCGTTCGTTCAGCTCCAGTGTACAGTTGCTCCACCAGGGTGTAAACTGCCTTGAGTTTTATCAAGCTATTTTGGCTCAGATTGCTGCTTCGTGGACCTATGAGTATTTTAAAAGGTTAAGCAGGCAGCTTATATTTATGGCAAAAATAGAGTTTAAGTAAATAATACAATGACTCACCGAAGATTGCAGAGTCCATCTGAGACACACGGTTCTTTAAACCGGTGAGTTCCGTGGTAACCTCCTTGAGAGCCGCCTCGGCTGTCTCAGCACGCTGTATTAGCCAGGTTTTTTCATCGGCCCAGGATATTTTCTCTACATCAAAACTGGTCTTCAGTTTCTCTGCTTCAGATAGGCTCAACTGGAGTCTGGAGTCAGCATTCTTTATCTCAGTCTCTTGAGCCGCCAACCGGGTTTTCACATCAGTCAGTTGAGAATCCAAGTCAGTTATGGCGGTCTACAGCCATGCACAGGTGTGTCAAAATTTATTCCAATAAAAGTCATAACGATTAAAGTCCCAAGTGCTTTGCAACACAACACCACTTGGCACTTGGGGGCTAATGTCCGCCAAAGCAATTTTTAAATGCAAAAATGACTCTTCTATGATTAAAGTCCCAAGTGTTTTACAAGTAACAACGCTTGGCACTTGGGGGCTAATGCATGATATTCAGAAAGTTTTTTCTCTTGAGCCGGATAAAAATATTAGTTTGGACTGATTCAAGATAGCTATGAAGTTAAGTACAGGCTCATTCATGATGAAGTAAGCTGGCCCTTGGGGACTATAGGTGAAATTATGCTAATCAGATAAGTCCAGTTAAACATTTTAAACCGGACTTGGAAAAATCTAGGTTAGAATGTCAACATATATCACAAGTCTACAGATTATTCAAGTTTATCATAATCAGGAGACTTGGGGGGCTGGCAGGGCATATAAGTTAATGAAAGCTGGAGATCATACCTCATATTTTAATTGCAGCTATTTGACCATCTCAATTTCAGAGTCATGGCTAGAATGCACGTGACTAAGGTATCCAGATAGCACATCAGTAATGCTCAGGTGAGCATAGTGAGAGATGTCAAAGCGAACTTTCTGCTTTTCCAAAGTCTCTTGCTTGGCGGAGTGTCTGGCCAGTACCGTTGGATTGCCCAGTTCAACAAATCTACTACTAGTGATTAAAACGTCACTATCGTAAGTCGCCGGCGGGTTAGCTGAGCTTGACGGTTCAATAGTAGATGGGTTGAGAACAGTTTCGTCAACAGACGACTCAGGAGGATCTATTTGAACGTTGATAGTAGGGTCTTCTGGTGCTTCAGGTTGTCCTGGGACAGGTGTTGGCAGTGCCGGTTCAGCGGTTTCCGGGTTTTTAGTTGGCTTAACCACTCTGGCCTTCTTGGGTTTTGCTTGACCACTAAGAGGAATTTGATGAGTCAGTATAATGATACAGACATAAATATGCAGAAGAAGGATAATTATCTTTACCCAGGGGCAGTCTTGAAAGCCGGAAGTTGAGTTTGTGAGGAATCACCAAAAGAACGAGAAACCTCCTGCGAAAGTGAAATCACAATTTAAAAGAGCAAGGAAGTAGATTCATTGATAAAAGCAAAAGTGAAAGGTTGAAAGAAACCTCATTCTGGCGTTTCCGAGGAGTTTTCGGTAAGCCGGAGGGCAGTTCATTGTCGTCACTGGTCCGGGTCCGACGGCGGCTCTCATGTTGCTATTTTTTCAAAAGAAAATGAGGATCGAAATAAGCTAAAGGGTGTGAAAACCTTACTTTTCGAGTTACCAGTCGAGATTCCTGTCTTGGCAAAGGTTCTGAGTTGGAGGAAATAGTTACCTCTTCTTCTACTGCCTAGCTAGCCCCCGTGTCATCCTGGCAATGATCAGTGTCAATAAGGTTGTTAAAAAGCAGGCCAAGAGAGTCAAGGGCTACCTTCGACTCAGAAACACCATTCAGCTTGAACATATCAGAAGTAGTTTGTTTCTTCTTAGATTTTCGGGTTGTCTTCTTCGCGACTATGGCAGTGGCTCTAGCCTTCTTGTGGCTTCATGATCATATTTGGCCTTCCAAAAGTCAGATTTGGACTGTAGGCAAATAACAGGTTGAAACATCATGCAAGTGCTTAACTATTAAAGAAAAAAAGGAATCAAGGGGATTTACCTCTTGTGCCCGGTTAAGTTTACAGAAAGGATTCAATCCTACTTTACTGCAGACTTCATATTTGTTGTTTACAAGGGTAGTTGACATTTCAACGATGGCTTCTTCAGTCAGACGTGGAGAGCTATAACGCAACAGATCGTCTACTCCTCCAGTCTAATTGTACATTAAGTCAGACCGGTGGCTCAGAGGGATGATCCGCCATGCGATCCAACAGCGGATCAAGTCAACTCCAGTTAAGCCGTTTCCCAGCAAAGCTTAAACCCTTTTGATGGTTGGGATGAGCTTCTTACATTCAGCGGCAGAAATCTTGACAGGGAGTGAAAACTAAGCGTCAAGGCGCTCCGCGCGATACCCCGACATTGGTTTTTCATCAGCCGGCAACGTATCTTTGCAGTAAAACCAAGTTTGATTACAATCCTTGGGATGGCTTGGCAAGACTACTAAAGGTAAGACAACATCCCGTCGACGTTGAATCGAAATACCACCAAGTTCTAAGATGGGGCCATTGGTGTATTCATTCTGGCAGTTCAAATAGAAATCCTCTCTGAAGAGTTCAACGGTAGGTTCTTCTTGAAGATAAACCTCGCAGAGAACCTGGAAATTGCAGATATTTGATATGGAATTGGGTCCAAGATCTTGTGGATGAAGCTTGAAAAAGTGCAGAACATCTCTGAAGAATTTTGAGCCGGGCGGTGAAAAACCCCGGTTCATATGATCAGTAAAGACGATGACTTCACCATCCTTGGGCTGAGGTTTTTCTTCGGCCGGGTCAGGGGCGCGATAAGACATAATGCTCTTCTCTGGTAAAAACCCAATGTTAACAAAATCCTTCAGAGTGGCGTCAATAACTGTGGAAGGAACCCAGTTGCAAACTGTCGTCGTCTTTGGCAACATGGTGAGAGGACAAGCTAAAAAGGAAGTAATTTGCTGGTTTAAGTTAAATGGTGGAATCATAGGTTAATGTCTGCAATACGGATGCGCAATGGCGGCTTAAGTAAGGGCTAATGATATATGAAGGAAAAATGAACCGCCATGACTAAAGGTATTCAAAGGTTGCGAGCGACTAAAAGTTGGCTATGTACTGAGATGAACAAGTTTCACAGGCTATTGCTATTATTTTGGATCAAAATTGTTTAAACAAGAAAAAAATATAGACCTAAAAAACCAGTGCAGAGGAGTTTCATCAGTTCTAAGGAGGCCTTTGTGCAAGAAAAGGGGATCTACTAGCATCTAAAATGGATATGAAAGAGCTACCGCATGAGTTCTATACTTCTTTTAGATCAAAAAAGGATGCGGTGGAGAAACTATGAGGAATCTGTGATGAACAACGAAGAACACAGGAAGAACTTGCAAACCCTAATGCGGATCTAAGGTGCGGAAAAGCAAGAACTTATGGACACAGTTCTACTACGGAGGATCGCCGCCATTCTCGAGACAAGCTCAGGTTGATGCAGCGGCCAAGGTGGAGGATGACGGTGAGCGCTACGACGGCGGCGGAGTACGAGCGATAGAGGGGTTGTGAGAGAAGGAAGAAAAGAATGAGGAAGACCAACTATGCCTATTTATAAGGAGATAGGTGAGTAGGTAGGCGCGAAAAACGAGGAAGGCCAAAATGATGATTATCCAGCTAATTAGACGCCTCGATTTCCGGAAGGCATTTAAGATAAGGATCCATTAAAGATGACGTCGTGGCGGGTTTCCAAATTTTCTGAAGGTGACATCATGGCGGGTTACAGAGCTTTTACAAGCAGTGGAAGATGGATTTTTTCTAAGTGTTGAAGATTGACATGAACAAAGTTCAAATCAACCTGGGGCCTAATGTTGGGGATATGACTACCTGGTATGACCCACCCAGGAGGGGCCGGGTCAACCACAACGGCGGGTTACATGAATGAAGCCCGAAGAGTATAAAAGGTGACATTTTACAATAAGGCTTTTAATAGGCCCAAGCCCAGAGGCGACATAAGGCCCGTAAGTATAAACCGCCATGTATGAATAGACTTGTAATACAAGGTATGTAAGAGATGTCACCGGGCCAGACACGTTTTATGAGCCGACCGGGACTCTGTAGGCTGTAGGGCGTCAACCCTTGTATATAAGGGGATGACCCGGCGGCAGCTTAGGGCAAGAAAACAACAGATCGAGAGCCAAGCTAGCGTATTTGCTCCTTGGTCATCGAAACCTAGCAATACCACATCAACTGGACTAGGCTTTACCTTCACCGCAAGGGGCCGAACCAGTATAAACCTCACCTATCCTTTCTCCCGATTTAACCCCTTTAAGCTTCCTAGTTGTGATGGCTCCACGACTAAGTCCTTTCGCTAGGACATCTGCCGTGATAATTGCACGACACGCGGCGACACAAGAAGCGAGCGAAAAAGAGGTGAACAGAAAAAGAGGGCGAATAAAACGGCAAGGGTGAAGTGGGGGAGAGGAAAACAAGAGGCAAATGGGAAATAACGTAATGCGGGGGATAAGAGTTTGTGATGGGTACTTGGTATCTCTTGACTTGTGCGTAGATGTCCCCAGCAACGGCTCCAGAAATCCATCTTGCTACCTCTTGAGCACTGCGTTGGTTTTCCCTTGAAGAGGAAAGGGTGATGCAGCAAAGTAGCGTAAGTATTTCCCTCGGTTTTTGAGAAGCAAGGTATCAATCCAGTAGGAGACTACACGCAAGTCCCTCGTACTTACACAAACAAATAAGAACCTTGCAACCAACGCGATAAAGGGGTTGTCAATCCCTTCATGGACACTTACGAGAGTGAGATCTGATAGAGATAGTAAGATAAATATTTTTGGTATTTTTATGATATAGATTGAAAGAAAAGATTGCAAAGTAAAATAGATTGGAAACTTATATGATAAAAGATAGACCCGGGGCCATACATTTCACTAGTGGCTTCTCTCAAGATAGCATAAGTATTACGGTGGGTGAACAAATTACTATTGAGCAATTGGTAGAAACATGCATAATTATGAGAATATCTAGGCATGATCATGTATATAGGCATCACGTCCGCGACAAGTAGACCAAAATGATTATGCCTCTACTACTATTACTCCACACATTGACCGCTATCCAGCATGCATCTAGAGTATTAAGTTCATAAGAATAGAGTAACGCATTAGGAAAGATGATATGATGTAGAGGGATAAACTCAAGCAATATGATATAAACCCCATCTTTTTATCCTCGATGGCAACAATACAATACGTGCCTTGCTGCCCCTGCTGTCACTGGGAAAGGACACCACAAGATTGAACCCAAAGCTAAGCACTTCTCCCATTGCAAGAAAGATCAATCTAGTAGGCCAAACCAAACTGATAATTCGAAGAGACTTGCAAAGATAACCAATCATACATAAAAGATTTCAGAGAAGAATCAAATATTGTTCATAGATAAACTTGATCATAAACCCACAATTCATCGGATCTCGAGAAACACACCGCAAAAAGAGTTACATCGAATAGATCTCCAAGAAGATTGAGGAGAACTTTGTATTGAGATCCAAAGAGAGAGAAGAAGCCATCTAGCTAATAACTATGCACCCGAAGGTCTATGGTAAACTACTCACATATCATCGGAGAGGCTATGGTGTTGATGTAGAAGCCCTCTGTCATCGATTCCCCCTCCAGCGGAGCTCCGGAAATGGCCCCAAGATGGGATCTCTTGGGTATAGAAGGTTGCGGCGGAGGAAATAGGTTTTCGTGGTGCTCCTGCATGTTTTCAGGGCATATGGATATATATATAGGAGCAAGAAGTAGGTCGGTGGAGCTACGAGGGGCCCACGAGGGTGGGGGCGCGCCTCCCTGCCTCATGGCCGCCTTGCTTCTTTCTTGACGTCTACTCCAAGTCCCTGGATCAAGTTTGTTCCAAAAATAACTCTCCTGAAGGTTTCATTCCGTTTGGATTCCGTTTGATATTCCTTTTCTGCGAAACACTGAAATATGCAAAAAAAACAACAATTTGCACTGGGCCTTGGGTTAGTATTCCCAAAAATAATATAAAAGTGTATAAATAAGATCATTAAGCATCCAAAAACAGATAATATAATAGCATGGAACAAACAAAAATTATAGATACGTTGGAGACGTATCAATGTAGAAGCCCTCCGTGATCGAATCCCCCTCCGACAGATCGCCGGAAAAGGCCCCAGATGGGATCTCACGGGTATAGAAGGTTGCGGCGGTGGAAAAGTGGTTTCGTGGCCCCCCTGATGTTTTTAGGGTATAAGAGTATATATAGGCGAAAGAAGTACGTCGGTGGAGCTCCGTGGGGCCCACGAGGGTGGGGGCGCGCCTACCCCCTGGGCACGCCCTCCTGCCTCGTGGAAGCTTCGGAAAGTTCCAAACTTGAATTCCAAGTCTCCTGGTTTGCGTTTGTTCCAAGAAAGATCCTCGCGAAGGTTTCGTCCCATTTGGATTCCGTTTGATATTGCTTTTCTGCGAAACACTAAAATAGGCAAAAAAAACAGAAACTGGCACTGGGCCTCTGGTTAATAGGTTTGTACCAAATATAATATAAAAGTTCATATTAAAGCCAATTAAACATCCAAAATAGATAATATAATAGCATGGAAAAATTAAATTATAGATACGTTGTAGACGTATCAAGCATCCCCAAGCTTAATTCCTGCTCGTCCTCGAGTAGGTAAATGATAAAACAGAATTTTTGATGTGGAATGCTACCTAACATAATTTTCAATATAATTTCCTTTATTTTGGCATGAATGTTCAGATCCAAAAGATTCAGGACAAAATTTTAGCATTTACATAAAAATAATAATACTTCAAGCATACTAACCAAGCAATTATGTATTCTCAAAATAACATAGCCAAAGAAAGCTCATCCCTACAAAATCATATAGTTTGGCCATGCTTCATCTCCGTCACACAAAATGCTCCCATCATGCACAACCCCAATGACAAGCCAAGCAATTGTTTCATACTTAGCCTTTTTAAACATTTTCAACTTTTACATAATATATGAGCGCGAGCCATGGACACATCATTATAGGTGAAATAGAATGGTGGATGTGGAGAAGACAGAAGGGAGGAAGATAGTCTCGCATCAACTAGGCATATCAATTGGCTATGGAGATGCCCATCGATAGATATCAATGTGAGTGAGTAGGGATTGCCATGCAATGGATGCACTAGAGCTATAAGTGTATGAGAGCTCAACAAAAGAAACTATGTGGGTGTGCATCCAACTTGCTTTCTCACGAAGACCTAGGGAAATTTGAGGAAGCCCATCATTGGAATATACAAGCCAAGTTCTATAATGTAAAATTCCCACTAGTATATGAAAGTGACAACATAAGAGACTCTCTATCAAGAAGATCATGGTACTACTTTGAAGCACAAGTGTGGAAAAAGGATAGTAACATTGCCCCTTCTCTCTTTTTCTCTCATTTATTTATTTTTTATTTTTTTATTTGGGCCTTCCCTTTTTTTATGGCCTCTTTTTTTTCGTCCGGAGTCTCATCCCGACTTGTGGGGGAATCATAGTCTCCATCATCCTTTCCTCACATGCGACAATGCTCTAATAAAGAAGATCATCACACTTTTATTTACTTACAACTCAAGAATTACAACTCGATACCTAGAACAAAATATGATTCTATGTGAATGCCTCTGGCGGTGTACCGGGATGTGCAATCACTGGTGCGCGTCGGTCCTAAACAAACGTGTTTTCCCCCTTTCCGCGACGACATTTGGAACCGTCACCAAGTGAGTGTGTGCAATAGGGTGTTCTTCCCACAGGTTCCAAAAATCATCGGGGATAGGCCCTCCTGGGACCCAGGCTGGGGCCGTGTGCGATCGAGCGAGGCATCGAAACCCAATCATTTCCGTAGGTATGTACATCCCACACGGTGAATCCCAAAAATCATTTCCGTAGGTATGTACATCCCACATGGTGAATCCCAGAAATCATTTCCGTAGGTATGTACATCCCACACAGTAATCCGAGAAAATCTTTTCCGTAGGTATGTACATCCCACACGGTGAATCCTAGAAAAACATTTCCATTCGTACGTATATCACACACAGTCAATCTGAGGAATAAGTTTCCATTCTTATGTACATCCCACATAGTCAATCTAGGGAAAACATTTCCATTTTGATGTAAATCCCACACAGTTTTTTGTGTAGGCTCATGTGTGAAAGGTGTAACTATCACACACGGTCTTCCTTGGTTAACCGTTTTCTTTTATCAACTATATCACACACGATTTGATGAAGAAAACTGTGTGGCATTGGGCTCTCCATCGCAACCACTTTTACTGCTAGAACCGTTTGCAAAGGTCCATGACACATTTAGAAGGTTTATTAGTTTACAATTAATAATTCTAGTATTACGCAAATTCACATTTCAAACCGAACAACTGTTTTCCAATTTCATATCAGGCACATAAATATATTATAACATCATAGTATAGTAGCTCCATGAAAACAGCACAGTACAACATATAGCTAGTTCAACTTCATAAGAACAATATATTCATTTCCCTAATCGAGATCATCCAGGCTCGTCTCAGCCACCTCTACTTTCAGTTCAGTAAGAACACATTTTGCATGGGCCAACTGGGAAAGTGCCTCCTCCTTCGCCAACACCATCTTAGCAAAGTCTTTAAAAAAATCTGAGCTCATTCTCCATCTTCAACTTTTTATCGCACATCTTGAAATATGCTTCAACGTAGATAAGACTTTCTCTAAGCCTAGCTGTGTTCACTTCCTCATACATGCTCCAGAGCTTCCTTAGGCACATCTTGAAAGACTGCGGCCACTCTTGATCAACCCACTCCAAGTAAGAACACTTCCGTTCATCCTATAATATTTAAACCTAGATCAGTAACAATTGTAGGGGAAATGGGTTTATAGAAACATAGAAAATCACCAATGGTTATTTTGAAAAACTGAAGAAACATGTTAACTATGACATATCTTCTCAAAAAGATCAATGTGCAAATGAAATAATTGGTACTGAGTCAACAACCAAATTCTGGAACATCAGAAGCTATAATTAACTACAACGATGCTACAAGTTCTTACTCATGTACAATAAATAACAAATTGAACATTTTATGAGGAAGGTAAATATAACTGCAACAGCACAACGACACTGTTTGGATGATAGCAAATTGATACTAACAGGTGTGTACATGCACAAACTTAGTAACATAGACCAAATAGAACTAAGGCGGTCCACTATGTATGCCAAAACTGGTGTAAAGGCAACTGTTGCTACATCTCGCACCGGTGCCCTGAACTGGCGAGCCGATGCAGCGGAAAAAAGTCAGGGACCCGGACTCCGTAGCACGTAGTTGCTCCGATGCCCAGTTCCTTCGTGCCATAAAGATTTAGTATTTTACTACTTGGCTGCTCGGATGTGTGGACCAAAGTTGGCTGCACAAACTGCTGAAGCGGTGCCAAATAATTTTCTAATGGCACCGCTGATGATATGGCAACAATTGAAGATACTAGGTACAAACTGTGACACTGTCTTAGGACGCGTTTGGTTGAAGGTGTGGTATGAATGGGTTGGGACCGTGACAGTGTCTGAATCACATCTAACAAATGATTTGTAACAACGTAAGAGGGTCTAACCTTCTCTACACATGCAGAAACTTCCTCCCAGTGTCCACTGAATCAAATGCAAGTAGCTTCACGCATGGAGATTGATGGTGACAACGAGCAGATAGATCTTCAGCCACCCCACTCCATTCGTTGCACTGATGGTCTTAGGGAGCTACAAGAGGAAGAAATGACTCAAATCGACCTCCGGGTAAAAATTCTTCAATCTAAGTCATAGCCCGAGAGAGAGAAGAGAGGCATACCCGGGTGGTGAAGGGGTAGTCTTGATAACCCACAAGTATAAGGGATCAATTGTAGCGTCTTTCAATAAGTAAGAGTGTCGAACCCAACAAGGAGCTAAAGGTAGAACAAATATTCCCACAAGTTCTTTCGACCACCGATACAACTCTATGCATGCTTAACATTTGCTTTACCTAGAACAAGTATGGAACTAGAAGTACTTTGTAGGTGTAACGGGATAGGTTTGCAAGAATATAAAGAGCATGTAAATAAAAACTAGGGGCTGTTTTAGGTAAAGAAGCAATAAAGTTAGTATAGCGAGTGTGGAAAAGTGGTGGTAGGAGTTGCGGAATTGGCCCTAAGTGATGGACTACTTTACTAGACCGATAGCAAGTTTTGTGTGGGAGAGGCCACTACTAGCATGTCATCACTGACTTGGAATTCTATGCACTTATGGTTGGAACTATTAGCAAGCATCTGCAACTACTAACGTTCATTAAGACAAAACCCAACCATAGCATTAACATATATTGTGTAACACCCACAATGCGGCTATATCTCCCACGTGTCAAGGCACAACTTAGAGGCATAGCCACATGGTAGGTTTGTCGCAAGAGGGGTAATCTTCACACAATCCCATGTACTGAATAAGAAAAGGGATAAAGAGCTGGTTTACAATTGCCACTTCACACAAATAACAAGTTAAAGATACATCATCCAGAGTACAATCAAGGTCTCACTACGGAACCAAAATAAAAGAAGACAACCCCAAATGCTAGATCCCGGATCGTCCCCACTAGGCTCCACTACTGATCAACCGGAAAAGACACAACACAATGATCAAGATCTTCATTGAGCGCCTGCTTGAGCTCGGTTGTGCCACCTACACTGGTATCATCGACACCTGCAACTGTTTGGAAGTATCTGTGAGTCACGAGGACTCAGCAATCTCACACCCACAAGATCAAGACTATTTAAGCTTATGGGTACGAGAAGGTAGTAAGGTGGAGCTGCAACAAGCACTAGCATATATGGTGGCTGACATACGCAGAAGAGAGCGAGAAGAGAAGCAACGCACGGTCGAGAGTCTAGAAGTGATCAAGAAGTGATCCTAATACTACTTACGCACAATCATAACCCAAGAATCGTGCTCACTTCCCGGGCTCCGCCGAGAAGAGACCATCACGGCTACACACGCGGTTGATTCATTTTAATTAAGTTAAGTGTCAAGTTTTCTACAACTGGACATTAACAAATTCCAATCTGCCACATAACGGCGGGCACGGCTTTAGAAAGTTCTCAGAGGTCAACTTAGCCCAACACAAGCTCTCACGGTCAACGAAGGATATTCCTTCTCCCAGGAAGACTCGATCAGACTCGGAATTCCGGTTACAAGATATTTCAACAATGGTAAAACAAGACCAGCAAGACCGCCCGGATGTGCCGACAAATCCCGATAGGAGCTGCACATATCTCGTTCTCAGAGCACACCGGATAAGCTAAGTGTACATGAACCAACATAACCCAAGTTGCCAAGGGACGGTCCCGCACGGTGCTCTAGTTCGGACCAACACTTAGAGAAGCACTGGCCCGGGGGGGTTAAAATAAGATGACCCTCGGGCTCCGGAAACCCAAGGGAAAAAGGCTTAGGTTGTTAGGCAAATGTAAAACCAAGGTTGGGCCTTGCTGGAGGAGTTTTATTCAAAGCAAACTGTCCAGGGGTTCCCATAACACCCAACCTCGTAAGGAATGCAAAATCAAGGAACATAGCACAGGTATGACGGAAACTAGGGCGGCAAGAGTGGAACAAAACACCAGGCATAAGGCCGAGCCTTCCACCCTTTACCAAGTATATAGATGCATTAATTAAAATAAGAGATATTGTGATATCCCAACATATCCATGTTCCAACATGGAACAAACTTCAGCTTCACCTGAACTAACAACGCTATAAGAGGGGCTAAGCAAAAGAGGTAACTTAGCCGGACAGCGGTTTGCTAGGAAGGAGGGTTAGAGGCTTGACATGGCAATATGGGAGGCATGATATAACAAGTCGTAGGTAGCACGACATAGCCATAGATCGAACAACTAGCAAGCAAAGATAGAAGTGATTTCGAGGGAATGGTCATCTTGCCTTAGATCCTGCAAGGAAGAAGAACGAGTCCATGAAGAAGACAAACAGGCGTAGTCGAACGGATCCTCACAACTCCGGAACGAATCCGAAGCTAACGAGAGAAGCAACCCGGAAATAAGCAAGCATCATAGTAAACCAACCATCACATAAACATGGCATGATGCGCAACCAAGTATGATGCATGTCCGGTTTAAAGAGGCATGGCATGGCAAAGTGCACTAACAAAACTACAAATTAAGTGGGGCTCAATATGCAACAAGTTGCATATTGACAAAGCACAACATTCAAGTTATTTTGTTCGATCCCGTTTATATACCCAACTATATTAAATGTTGATTAACATGGCAAGAGGTAAAGCATAAGTACTCTAACTATTTAGGCAAATTTAAATGAGGTAGGAACAATAAGCAACAAGTCCGAGAAAATCCTCATAAGCATATATTAGATTTGGTACTTTTCTGGCCTATACACAATTTTAGAGTTATTAAACATGAAAACTAAAGCCACCATGTTAAACTAGGCATTTTTTACCCCAATTACAGATAAAGTTTATTAAATTTGGAGCTACGGTTATTTAGTTATGAAATAAATCATTTTAACATGGCAATAGGAAAAATATATGCAAACATCATTTTAAGCATTTTTAACATGCATGAAAGTGGCATATTATGAAACTAGATAAAATTCTAAGCATGTTTTTCTATATAACTTATTTTAAACCGAGGCATGGTTTGTGAGTTAGGATATGCATGAACATTAAGGGGTTTTCTGAAAAACTGCAGTTCTCTGATTAATTAGCAAATTCATTCATGAAAAAAAACAGGCATCGGGTCGAATTGGAGCTACAGGCCGAAACATGTCGTGGGTGTTGGGGTGTTGCCTCACATAATGGGCCTCGGCCCGGTCAGTGGACTGCATGTAGCGACCCGACCCGAATGGATCAAGTATCTGTGCTCCGGTGTCATCCCTGGATCAGTAATGCTGACACCACATAGTACTTCGAAGGATTTATAGCAGAGTAGCAATCACACACTTATTACATCGATGTCTCAAAGAGAACTTATTACAAAAAAATATGGCTTAAGGCCATCTATTATCGATAACAGCGGAAGACTTGGAAGGTAAATGGGTCCATCAACTCCAACGGCATCACTGAGTATAGAACAATGACCTAACAGCACCTTACTCGTTGTCTGAAAAGTCTGCAACATTTAAAGTTGCAGCCTGAAACAGGTCAGCACATGGAATATGCTGGCAATGTAACACATAGAGAGTAATGGAATGAAACAGCTATACTGTATGCATATTTGGCTGGTGGAAAGCTCTATGGTTACTGTTTTGCGTAAAGCCAGTTTTTCCCTACTGCAAAGGAATAAATTTATTTAACTATCATGGTAGTTGACCATCGAGAATGGTTGACAGCATTCCGATCCCAATTAAGTGAACATTAAAACCCAACAATATTAATTAGAAGTAACATGATGAGATTCACATGATAATCAAGTACTAGATACTCAAGATGTCCATAACCGGGGACACGGCTAATCATGATTAGTTTATTACACTCTGCAGAGGTTTGCGCACTTTTCCCCACAAGACTCGATCGCCTCCGTTGGATTTCTCGCACTATTGGTGTTTGAGAAACGGATGAGCGAGACACAGTCTTTCAGAAGCGCTAGCACCTTACGATGGATAGACCGGTACACCTACTTTCCCCTACATCTGCTAGTCTACCCTGTAAGAGTTCGCACGACTTAGTCAACTATGCCAGAGCCCATATTGGCTTGTGGCTGCACACGGAAGTTTCTAGCATGAAAGATCTTATGATCCCTTTGAGCCTGGGTGGCTGTCCAAAGAAAAACAGGCAAGTCCTGATAGACATCAGGTGCCTCAATCCACCCAGATGTGTGTTTAAGTTGCCACCTTAGATAAACCCTTAAAATTATCACACTCACATCTGTCATGGATATCACTCACCCAATCCACGTCTACTAGCATAGCATGGCATAATAAGCAAACGTAGAAGTAACTCCCAAAGGTTTCATAATAAACAGGTAATAGGTACTACCTCATCTACTTCCCATCCCACAATTTAATTAGATCCTAATCATGCAATGTGTGAGGATTGATGTAATGCAATAAAACAGGGTTGTAGAAAAGGTATGATCAAAGTGTTACTTGCCTTGCTGATGATCCGCGAGTCCTAGAGATTCGAAGTAACAGGCGGCGCAATCCGGGTAATCTATTGCAGACAAACAACAAGAATACAATAAGTACTCATCTAATGCACAGGTAAAACTCGAACAAGAGATCGAACCAGATAGTTCAACTTAAGAACTCCGGTTGCAAAGAAAGAAAGAACCGAACAAAGCAACGGAAAACAAACGGCGGAAGAAAACAACTCGGTTCTAGCAAGTTGAAACTAGGTCAAATTTTACCGTAGCAAAAACTTGTTTAAGTTGATTAGAAGGAACGACGGTTTTGAAACGAAACTCCAGGCGCTTCAATCACCTGATTCCGATAAACGAGTGAGAAGATAAACTAGAACGAAGATCGGATCTGAGATCGCGATCGCGGAATAAATCCGACGAAAAAGAAACGACCAACGGTTAAACGAACGGACGTTCGTTAACCTAGAATAACCGGTGATCACGTTCGTTAGGACGAACGGTCCGGCGAACGGTCACTAGGCAACTAAACCGGAAATGAAAACGGAAAACCGATCTAGGGTTTCGGAAAAGAAAACCAAAACAAACGAAAGAAAAGAAAACCGGAACGGTTTATAAGAAAAACCGAACAGAGGAAAAAAAGAGGCACGGCGCGGCTACCTCGGGCGAGGGCTCCGGCGAGGGGCTCCGGTGGCGGCAGCGTTGGGCGGCGGCGGCGGCATAAGGCGGCGGCGGCGTGGGCAAGGGGCGGCGGCGGCGCGGCGCTAGGGCGGCGGCGCGGGTGAGGGGCGCGGGTGGCGGCGCTGCTTGGGGCGCGGGGTTGGGCGGCGCGGCTTGGTGTGGAGAGGGGGGGTCTTGGGGTATTTAAGAGGGGGAGGGGAGGAGAAAACTTGGTTGAGGAGGCAAGAAAGAGGGGGGGGGAGGAGGAGTCCGAGTAGGACTCGGGCGGCGGCGGCGCCATGGGGCTGCGCGGCGCGCACGCGCGCACGGGTGAGGAGGCCGGCCTGGCCTGCTAGGCCTTGCCCCAAGTGGCGCTGCGATTTTTTTTAAATCGGTTACGCTCGCAAAAAAACAAAAGAAAGAAAATCTAAACGAACTCCAAAATCCCCAAAGTAAATTTTCCCCGACTCCTAAAAATGAGTCGAACAAAATGAACTTTTCTCGGGACCTAGATGCAAATTTTTGAAACACGCATTTTTCCCTAATCCAAATAAAATGCAAATGAACTCTGACAAATCCAATGATCCTCTTTTTTTTTCAAAATTTGAGATGAACTCAAATATGAAAATAACGAAACCTCCAACTCTCTCCGAGGGTCCTTGGGGTGCGTGAAATTTCTAGGATCGACCAAAATGCAAGAAAAATATGATATGCATGATGATCTAGTGTATAACATTCCAAATTGAAAATTTGGGATGTTACAAACCTACCCCCCTTAAGATGAATCTCGCCCTCGAGATTCGGGTTGGCTAGAAAATAGGTGAGGGTGGTCCTTGAGCAAATCTTTTTCTCTCTCCCAGGTGGCTTCATCCTCTGAGTGGTGGTTCCACTGAACTTTACAAAACTTGATAACCTTGCTGCGGGTAACTCTGCTGGCATAATCGAGAATCTTGACTGGTTTCTCTTCATATGTTAAGTCGTCCTTCAACTGAATTGCTTCAAGCGGCACTGTATCTCTTAACGGTACCTCTGCCATCTTGGCGTGACATTTCTTCAGCTGAGAAACATGGAATACGTCATGAACTCCTGACAGTCCCTCTGGTAAGTCCAACTTATAGGCGACTTCTCCCATATGTTGCAAGATCTTATATGGTCCAACGAAACGCGGTGCTAATTTTCCCTTAACTCCAAAGCGCTTAACTCCTCATAGTGGGGATACTCGGAGATACACCCTATCTCCGGTTTCGTAAACTGTCTCCTTGCGTTTAGAATCTGCGTAGCTCTTTTGCCTGGACTGGGCTACCTTGAGCCTATCGCGTATCAACTTAACTTTTCGTTCAGACTCCTTAATCAAATCCGGTCCAAAGAACTGACGGTCTCCAACTTCGTCCCATGACAACGGTGTCCTGCACCTCCTTCCGTACAAAGCTTCGAAAGGTGCCATCTTCAAACTGGTTTGGTAACTGTTGTTATAAGAAAACTCCGCATATGGCAAGTTATCGTCCCAACTAGATCCATAATCTAGTGAACAAGCTCTCAGCATATCTTCCAAAATCTGATTGACTCTCTCGGTCTGTCTATCTGTCTGCGGATGAAAAGCGGTGCTGAACTCTAGCCTGGTTCCCAAAGTTTCATGCAACTGATTCCAAAACTTTGAGGTAAATTGGGTTCCTTTGTCTGATACAATACTCCTCGGGACTCCATGCAAACAAATGATCCTAGTCATGTATATCTTTGCCAACTTAGCACTGGTGTAAGTGGTCTTGACTGGAATGAAATGTGCTACCTTCGTCAAACGATCAACTACTACCCATATCGAGTCATATCCTACCTTTGTTCGGGGTAGTCCTATCTTATCCCACTTCCATTCGGGTATCGGCAATGGTTGTAACAATCCGGCTGGCTTCTGATGCTCTGCCTTCACTCTATGACACACATCACAAACTGCTACATATGCTGCAATATCCTTCTTCATTCCGGTCCACCAAAATGTTTCCTTCAAATCCAAATACATCTTGGTATTTCCTGGGTGAATCCAATATGGTAAGTCATGTGCCTCTTGTAGAATCAACTTCCTGATCTCCGGGTCATTTGGCACGTAAACACGGTCCTCAAACCATAGGGTATCGTGCTCATCCTCACGAAATCCCTATGCTTTTCCTTTGCTCAATTTCTCCTTTATAGAAGCAATTTCCTTGTCAGATTTCTGAGCCTCTCTGATTTTATCCATCAATGTTGACTGAATCTCCAATGCTGCTACATAGCCTTTCGGAACTATTTCCAAACTTAGTCCATGAAGGTTTTCTACTAACTCCTTGGGTATTGCTCCCGTCATTAACATATTGACGTGGCTCTTGCGGCTCAATGCGTTAGCTACTACATTAGCTTTACCGGGATGGTAATGCAATCTCATATCATAATCCTTGATGAGCTCCAACCATCTCCTTTGTCTGAGATTTAATTCCTTCTGCGTGAAAATGTACTTCAAACTCTTGTGATCCGTGTACACCTCGCAATGATTTCCAATGAGGAAATGTCTCCATGTCTTCAATGCATGCACTACGGCTGCTAACTCCAAATCATGTGTGGCGTAATTCAATTCATGAGGCTTCAGTTGTCGTGAAGCATACGAAACAACTCTCCCTTCCTGCATAAGCACTGCTCCAAGTCCTCGACGTTAAGCGTCGCAATACACCTCATAATCCTTGGTCTGATCTGGCAAAGTCAACATGGGTGAGGTAACCAATCGTTTCTTAAACTCCTGGAAACTAGCCTCACACTCCTCAGTCCAATTGAACTTGGTATCTTTCTTCAACAACTCCGTCATAGGCTTCACAATCTTTGAAAAGTTCTCAATGAATCTCCGGTAGTATCCTGTGAGTCCAAGAAAACTCCGAATCTCTCCAACTGTCGTTGGTGCTTCCCATTCGGTTACGGTCTCAACCTTTGTGGGGTCAACTGCTATCCCTTCTCCGGATACAACGTGTCCGAGGAATCCTACTTCCTTCAACCAAAACTCGCATTTGCTAAATTTGGCATATAACTGATGTTCCCTTAGTTTCTCCAAAACCAAACGCAAATGTTCCTTATGCTCTTCTTCATTCTTTGAATAAACCAGGATATCAACAATGAACACTACGACGAACTTATCCAAAAACTCCATAAACACTTTGTTCATCAGGTTCATAAAATAGGCAGGTGCGTTAGTCAATCCAAATGACATAATAGTATACTCATACAGTCCATATCTTGTGGTGAATGCTGTCTTAGGCATGTCCTGTTCTCGGATCTTCAACTGATGGTACCCTGATCGCAAGTCGATCTTGGAAAACACTTTAGCTCCTTGCAATCGATCAAACAGATCATTGATCATTGGCAGTGGGTACTTGTTCTTGATGGTTACTTCATTCAATTCACGGAAATCAACAACCATCCGTAATGATCCATCCTTCTTCTCCACTAGAAGTACGGGTGATCCCCAAGGCGAAGAACTTGGGCGTATGTAACCTTTCTCCAGTAACTCCTTAATCTGATTCTTAATTTCTACCAAATCATTGGCTGGCATCCGGTATGGTCTCTTTGATATTGGGCCTGTACCTGGCAATAACTCAATCAAAAACTCAATGTCTCTATCCGGTGGCATGCCTGGCAACTCTTCAGGAAATACATCAGGAAAATCCTTTACCACATGTACTTCCTCCTGCACTACTCCTGTTAGGAAATTTACTTGTGTCCTATTTGGCACATGTCGGGATACATACTTGATCCTTCTTCCTTCTGGCGTTGTGAGCAAAATTGTCTTATTGGCACAATCGATGTTTCCTCCATATATCGACAGCCAATCCATACCGAGAATTACATCCAGACCTTGGGATTCCAGAATAATTAAATCTGTTGGGAAAACATGCCTTCCTATGCTTAATGGCACTTGAAAACATCCTTGTCTGGCCATGTACTCTGCTCCTGGCGAGCTTACTAGCATAGGTGTTTTAAGAATCCTTGTGGGCAGGCTATATTTTTCCACAAATCCCCTTGATATGTATGAATGTGATGCACCAGTATCGAAAAGAACGAGTGCGGTAAATGACTTAACCAAAAACTTACCGATGACTGAATCAGGCTAATCTTCAACCTCCTCCACGTTAACGTGGTTCACCTGTCCCCTATTGAAAGGGTTCGGCTTCTTCCCTGAGCTCCCATTGCCATTTCCATTCTGGCCTTCAGGACATTTATTGGCATAATGTCCGGTCTTGGAACACTTGAAACAGGTGACTTGACTCAGATCTCTCTTGGCTGGGGTTGATGGGGTTGTCCGGTTCTGGTCGTTGCTTCCTCCATTCCCATTACCATTCTTGTGGCCATTGTGGTTGTGCGAACTACCTCCTCCATGGGTATGCTGAAACTGAAATCCCGATTTAGGGGTAAAACGGGGCTTCTGCTGGGCTCCAGAATTATACTTCCCCTGTCCATACTTCCTCTTGCGGTTCTCAATCTGCTGTTGCTTCCCTTCAATCATGATGGCACGATCTACCAACTCCTGGTAGTTGTTGAAACTTGCTACCATCAACTGCATGCTTAACTCATCATTCAATCCTTCCAGAAACTTCTCCTGCTTGGTTGCATCCGTAGCAACGTCATCTGGGGCATAACGTGCTAGCTTGCTAAAGTCGTCAATATACTGGCCAACTGTCCTTCCTCCTTGGCGTAAGATGCGAAACTCACGCTTCTTCATGGCCATAGCTCCTGCTGAAACATGTGCAGTGTGGAAAGCTTGCTGAAACTGATCCCATGTGACGGTGTCAACTGGGAAGGTGGCTGTGAAATTCTCCCACCATGCTGCCACGGGTCCGTCAAGCTGATGTGCGGCAAACTTCACTTTCTCAGCATCCATGCATCCTGCAGTGGTCAACTCCCTTCCTATCTTGCGGAGCCAATCGTCTGCTACTATTGGCTCGGTGCTACTAGAAAACACCGGCGGATTCAGCCTAAGGTAACGGGCTAAGTGGTCAACAAGTGGCGGTGGTGGTCGTGGGTTATTGTTGTTGTTGTTCTGCTGGTTCTGAACTAACATTTGCATCAATTGATTCTGCTGCTGGATCAATTGAGTGAGCTCCGGTGGAAATCCATTGTCACGTCTCAGAGGCATCTGAGGGTTTAGAAAAGATGAGAAATAAGAATAGAGTAAGGTCTAAAGAGAAAACACTACCCCAATGCACATTAGCAAATGCACACAAATATCACTTCATTCAATTCAAACAAGGGCTTACAATCGATCTAGCTATCGCAAAAGTGCTTGAACTATAGTGTATACATGGGGGAAATACTACTAATATTTGGTGGTCATCTAGAAATTTGAACCGGTGGAAGACTCCATGATGTCCGCTCCAACTTCGTCTTCAAAGTCGGGTTCACTTGGATCCGAATCGGTGTCGTCGATAGTTGTCCGGACATGTGACGTACATGTCTTCCTTCCTGGATGCTAACTCCCTCTTGAGTTCTTCAACCTCTTGCTTAAGATCGCCGTTGTGTCTTGCTAGAGCTACGATTTCGTCCATCTAGTCCTTGTGTGTAGCCTTCAGTTCTCCTTCTAGCTCGATGATCCTTGCCTTCGCATTCTTCAACTCTATCATATCATTGCACATCTGGTTCTCGTGGCGTCGTATGTGCTGGTTTAACTCCTGGATGAATGCTGCAATGGATCTACCCTTCTTGGTGCTGACTAACTCCCATTGTTCATCTCGGCGTCCGCAAATCTGGTAGATAGTGTCCTTGAGGTCTTCTTGATAAACTTCTCCAATGCGTCCTATGGTGATATGGGCTGGCATGCTCTTTCCCAGACTCCAGGTTGGTGCATTGAAAACACTATCTATAGGCTTCGTGATTGGCGTGAATGTTCTTCCCGGAATGTGAGCTTGAATCTTCCAGCGCTCCTCTTTAGGTAGAGTGGCGTTGAAGGTTCCCGTGAAACTTGGTAATCCAATGTTTAGGTACTTGGTGACTTCCTTCAAGTGAAATCCAAAAGGTGTGCCTTCATCCGGTTGAGCGTACTTGATCTTTGCGTCTTTCATCCTAAAAGAGTAGAAAAGATGAGGAGTTAGAAAATGAGGAGAGAATAGTAATCTATGGCTTTAACTTAGTGGTCGTGTCCTACAGTCAGCGTGTGCTCTGATACCATCTTTGTAGCGACCCGACCCGAATAGATCAAGTCTCTGTGCTCCGGTGTCTTCCCTGGATCAGTAATGCTGACACCACACAGTACTTCGAAGGATTTATAGCAGAGTAGCAATCACACACTTATTACATCGATGTCTCAAAGAGAACTTATTACAAAAAAATATGGCTTAAGGCCATCTATTATCGATAACAGCGGAAGACTTGGAAGGTAAATGGGTCCATCAACTCCAACGGCATCACTGAGTATAGAACCACGACCTAACAACACCTTACTCGTTGTCTGAAAAGTCTGCAACATTTAAAGTTGCAGCCCGAAACGGGTCAGCACATGGAATATGCTGGCGATGTAACACATAGATAGTAATGGAATGAAACAGCTATACTATATGCATATTTGGCTGGTAGAAAGCTCTATGGTTACTATTTTGTGTAAAGCCAGTTTTTCCCTACTGCAAAGGAATAAATTTATTTAACTATCATGGTAGTTGAACATCGAGAATGGTTGACAGCATTCCGATCCCAATTAAGTGAACATTAAAACCCAACAATATTAATTAGAAGTAACATGATGAGATTCACATGATAATCAAGTACTAGATACTCAAGATGTCCATAACCGGGGACACGGCTAATCATGATTAGTTTATTACACTCTGCAGAGGTTTGCGCACTTTTCCCCACAAGACTCGATCGCCTCCATTGGATTTCTCACACTAGTGGTGTTTGAGAAACGGATGACCGAGACACAGTCTTTCAGAAGCGCTAGCACCTTACGATGGATAGACCGATACACCTACTTTCCCCTACATCTGCTAGTCTACCCTATAAGAGTTCGCACGACTTAGTCAACTATGCCAGAGCCCATATTGGCTTGTGGCTGCACACGGAAGTTTCTAGCATGAAAGATCTTATGATCCCTTTGAGCCTGGGTGGCGGTCCAAAGAAAAATAGGCAAGTCCTGATAGACATCAGGTGCCTCAATCCACCCAGATGTGTGTTTAAGTTGCCACCTTAGATAAACCCTTCAAATTATCACACTCACATCTGTCATGGATATCACTCACCCAATCCACGTCTACTAGCATAGCATGGCATAATAAGCAAACGTAGAAGTAACTCCCAAAGGTTTCATAATAAACAGGTAATAGGTACTACCTCATCTACTTCCCATCCCACAATTTAATTAGATCCTAATCATGCAATGTGTGAGGATTGATCTAATGCAATAAAACAGGGTTGTAGAAAAGGTATGATCAAAGTGTTACTTGCCTTGCTGATGATCCGCGAGTCCTAGAGATTCGAAGTAACAGGCGGCGCAATCCGGGTAATCTATCGCAGACAAAAAACAAGCATACAATAAGTACTCATCTAATGCACAGGTAAAACTCGAACAAGAGATCGAACCAGATAGTTCAACTAAAGAACTCCGGTTGCAAAGAAAGAAAGAACCGAACAAAGCAACGGAAAACAAACGGCGGAAGAAAACAACTCGGTTCTAGCAAGTTGAAACTAGGTCAAATTTTACCGTAGCAAAAACTTGTTTAAGTTGATTAGACGGAACGGCGGTTTCGAAACGAAACTCCAGGCGCTTGAATATCCTGATTCCGATAAACGAGTGAGAAGATAAACTAGAACGAAGATCGGATCTGAGATCGCGATCGCGGAATAAATCCGACGAAAAAGAAACGACAAACGGTTAAACGAACGGACGTTCGTTAACCTAGAATAACCGGTGATCACGTTCGTTAGGATGAACGGTCCGGCGAACGGTCACTAGGCAACTAAACCGGAAAAGAAAACGGAAAACCGATCTAGGGTTTCGGAAAAGAAAACCGAAACAAACGAAAGAAAAGAAAACCGGAACGGTTTATAAGAAAAACCGAACCGAGGAAAAAAAGAGGCGCGGCACGGCAACCTCCGGCGAGGGGCTCCGGCGGCGGCGGCGTTGGGCGGCGGTGGCGGCGCGGTCAAGGGGCGGCGGCGGCGCTAGGCGGCATAGGCAGCGGCGGCGCGGCGCTAGGGCGGCGGCACGGGCGAGGGGCGCGGGTGGCGGCGCGGCTTGGGGCGCGGGGTTGGGCGGCGCGGTTTGGTGTGGAGAGGGGGGGGGGGTCTTGGGGTATTTAAGAGGGGGAGGGGAGGAGAAAACTTGGAGGAGGGGGCAAGAAAGAGGGGGGGGGAGGAGGAGTCCGAGTAGGACTCGGGCGGCGGCGGCGCCATAGGGCTGCGCGGTGCGCAGGCGCGCGCGGGTGAGGAGGCCAGCCTGGCCTGCTGGGCTTGGCCCAGGCGGCACTGCGATTTTTTTTATTTTTTTTTAATCAGTTATGCGCGCAGAAAAACAAAAGAAAGAAAATATAAACGAACTCCAAAATCCCCAAAGTAAATTTTATCCGACTCCTAAAAATGAGTCGAACAAAATGAACTTTTCTCGGGACCTAGATGCAAATTTTTGAAACACCCATTTTTCCCTAATCCAAATAAAATGCAAATGAACTCCGACAAATCCAATGATCCTCTTTTTTTTCGAAATTTGAGAAGAACTCAAATATGAAAATAACGAAACCTCCAACTCTCTTCGAGGGTCCTTGAGTTGCGTGAAATTTCTAGGATCGACCTAAATGCAAGAAAAATATGATATGCATGATGATCTAGTGTATAACATTCCAAATTGAAAATTTGGGATGTTACACTGCAGCAGGCCGCCTGAGTGGATGGACGAGGTGGGCGCTAGGCCTAGGCGAGGCCGGTCCGTGTCGGGCGCTCGTGCCCACGACGGGCGTGAGATCGGGCAGTGGGTCAACGGTTGGAACATTGACGAGCCAGGTGCTCATCGTCTCCCTGACATACGAGGCGGCAAGGAGCGCCGGTGGCGGACTTGGCGCGTGACTCCAGGATGGTGCGGCGGCGGATCCGGGCATGGGGAGGAAGGCAGCAGAGGACGTAGAGTCTTGGCGGCGGCGAACGGGCGTGAAGCAGAGGAGGCAGACATGTCGTCGTGCTCTGTTGAAGCAGGGAACGAGCGGGCGATGTGGTGCTCCGGCAAAGGTACTTGGCGAGGCGGCGGTGAACCGCGTTGATCCGGCCGGGTTAAAGGCGGAGATGTAACGGGGCGAAGGAGAGGTTCGGGACGACGACCATGGAGTCAGGCGGAGCTCCTGGTCGAGGTTGGCGCTGCGAAGCTCGGCGGCCAGGTTTCTGCTTATTGCTGCGAGAGGAGAGAGACGGGAAGGTAGATCAGCATAGGAGGGAGGGAAGAGACACGAGGGAGAAAGTAGGGGAACAGTGCAGAGTCGCTGGACGAGGCGCTTGGCATGGTGGGCTTCGGGGGCTCGCCATCGAGCCTCCTGCTCGATCCAGAGGTGGGAGCTTGAGGGTGATGGGAGAACAGGCGCTGCTGGTAGGTGGATCGAGACGAGTGGCTGGTTGGCTCGGTGCCAAAATGAAGGAGGGGAAAGTGGTGGCGGCTGATTTGGAGCGAGGGAGATCCCGAGGAATAGGGGAGTTGGTCGGGTGGCGGCGGATGGGAAGGATGGATGGGACATCTCCCCTAGAAACTAGGGCTAGCCTGTTTAAATAGGTAGGGTGGCTAGACTAGGGGCTAAAAGGACCCTCCGATTTAGATCGGATGGTCGAGATAAACTGCTTAGGATAGTCAAACGAGAGGTCGATGATGATTTAGGGATGTTCGGGGATGATCCGGCTCCAACGGTCATGAATGCCTGAGTTGGGTCCAGGAAGTTTTCGGACACATGCGAGGGGTCGATGCACTACGCAAAGAGGGGTTAGGCGAACAAGGTCAAGTGTGTGGTTGGACTGAGAAGATAGAGAGGAGGAATGCAACCCGACAACCGTTTCCGGAGACCAGAAACGTCCGACGATAGACCGACTATATTGTCGCTATAGTTATCCGTTGGGGCATCAAACGAACTCTGAATGTGATGAAATTTGATAGGTGGTCTACCTACAGTATAATGAGACCGCACGCCAACTTTCAACCCATTCCGAGAACATTTTCTGACCACTTATAAAATACTATTTCGGACATGCTGCACGTGCGTGCGAGTGTGTCTTGGCTCAGAACGGATAACAGAGAGAACTAGGGGAATCCGGACGGATGCAAGTTTTGAAAACATGATGATGCAATGCACAAGATGACACGGCAAGATGCAACATGCAAGCAAAAGACAAGGCAACAACAGCGAATAACTGAAAGACACCTGGCGCATCGGATTCGGGGCGTCACAACACTCGACCACTACGAGAGGATCTCGTCCCGAGATCTAGGATGGCACCGGAGGGAAACGGAAGAGGAATAGAAGAGGTAAAAATAAGTTGCTTCTTTGACAAATGAGTGAAACCAAAGAACGTTGCGAGGTTGAACAAATTGAAAGAAAGAATACAACGAAGATGAATGAAGTTGAAATCACTCCGTTAGAAAAGAGGAACAAGGAACATTACAAGAACCTTGTAGGTTGAAAGACATGAGAAAAGGGTTGCAATGGACAAGAAGTACATGAAAGCACTCTGGTAGAATGAGATGTACAAGGAACGATAAGGATCAATTACGACAACACTCCAGTTGAAAATGGAAGGTAAAGAATATGAGCTTGGCAAAATGAAAGCACATGGATGAGAGTCCAGTTAGTAGAGGAATGATAGCCACAACAATCTGGTTAAAACAAGATATAGCAGGAATAAGAATGATATAATTTGGAAAGCACTCTGACTGTAAATGGAAGGAATTGAACATGATCTTGACAAATAAGATGATGGGTCGAAGAGAGCAATATCACGATGCATCCGGAAGAAAGAATATAAGGTAGCTCATTGGAATACAAGAATGTAGAAGAAAATGCCCACTTCTGCCACAAATGAGCTTGGGGAGCACCCTTCCAAGAAGGTCATAACGAAATTGTTGGAAAACCAACAACAAAACGGATAAGCCATTATGAGGTGACAAACGGCCTCTAAAGGAAGCCATTGATTTGAGTGAGAGCACCAAGGCGATGAAAAAACTTCTTTCACCAAGAGGATAGGAGAAAACTTGGATCATTGATGAGCACCATAATAGCCATGTTCCTTAGGGAAAGCTTTCGGAGAAATATAACCTAGTATAACTCCAATGAAGAGATTTATGGGTTGCAAAGGATCTCATGAACGAATTGAAAATGATGGGTTTAAAATATGTCATTTCGGCCAACTTGTGAATCATGAAACATGAAGGAAGCTGTCAAAACGACATAACACCACCTCAAAAGATAAGATAGAAAGAATTGCACTTTGGAATGCAAGATGAAGAATACTTAAAGTATAGCTTGGCGGATCATCGCTTCGAGAGAAATCTTGATGAACAATTGAAGAATGAAAGGAATCCTTGATGAACCACCATGCAGAGCCTCCATGAAGAACTCTGGTAATAAAAGGATGATAAAAAGAAAGAGAAGTTGAGAACATAAGGTAAAGTCTTGCAATGATTTAGATGAATCTTTGCGACGAGATAAAGCGGAAAACTTGGAACTCCGGAAAGAAAGATGAACAAATGAAACCAAGAATTTTGATGAACCTCCAGAATAAGGAATTAATCACTTGGATGAAACAAGAATAAGAATTACATTATGCTTATCCCTCATCAATTAAATTGATGACAAGCAACGGATTTGCCATACTACTTATTCTCGTTGAAAAGGTTAAGAGAGATATAGCGTAAACTTGAGGAGGTTCTTCAATGTACCACCGGTAGGATTTGGAAAGAGCGAAAGAATTGGTATGATAACAACGGAAGAGGAATGTTGGACGAACCACCGTAAGGATTAAAAGAACGAATGAAAAAACGAATGCATCACCAGGAAGAATTGGAAAATGAACGAAGATGCTTGAGTGAATTTAGAATACTCAACTGATTAAAGAATACTCGACTGATGCACTGGTAAGATTTGGAGAACGAGAGCTGGAAGCTGAATGAATAATTCTGAAATGATGGCTCCGAAGAATCAAACTGAAAAGACTCCTGAATTGCTCCGGATGGTTGAAAACAGTTATCACAATAAAAATAATTATGAGAGGATGGCATCAAGTTAGAATCACGAATCTTTGAGAGAACGGATAAGATTTGGAGGAAAAACTCTTCTTCGGTCTTCAAGTGTTGAGAATGACGATGACAAACACCACCCTGAATTGTTGAGATACTCCAGGATGAAAATTAGAAAGGTTGAACCGACGATGAAAAGAATTTGACAGATCTTGGAGAAAGACATTTGACTGATGACAAATCATTCTTACATCAAACTTTGAAATGAATTTGAAAATAACTCCGAAAAATGAGAAGAGTCTGGTAAGATCTTGGGAAAATACCTGTGGGTTAGGGCCCACTCAAAAGAAACACCGTCGAAATGATTTAAAAGAGAGATTGCACCAATTGAATAAAATGGCTTGAATGAGATAACACCCTCAAAAGAACTTAAGAGAATTGAGAATGGAAGCTTGAATCTTCTGAGATATCTTCAGCACTTCGGATATGAATAGAGAGATAAGAGCGATTAAGAAGGGCACCAGTATGAGAAAGCATTGTGAAATGAGGAAAGGGATAAGATTAACAAAGATTGAATTAAATCCACCGGGGAGAAAAGAACGAAGAATAATGAACTTGAAACTCCGTTAGTATCTTCCTAAGAATCACCGGATAAGAACATTGAAAGAAAAGAATGAAGAGACTTCACATGCATAAGATGGATACTTGATTAAGAAATATGAGTCCTTGGAGAAAAAGGGTGGGAGGGCGGGAAAAACAAAGTAAACTTGGGACGGATCAAACAAATAACGTTGAGAAGACTTTGAGTTGATCTTATGGATGGGAAAAATGATAGGATCATCTTGAAGAGAATCACACCAGTTGGAAAGAATTGACATGACAACCTCGATGATCAAGACAGATAGGTATTCACATAGATATATGAGAACACCGCTTAGGAAAAGGTATGGAATCAACATTTGACATTGAAGCAACTTGAATACCACAAACAAAAGAAAACAAGGATTGGCTTGCAGAATAAGCCGGAAACAAACATATGATAGACCCCATATCGTATCATGTGTCTGTCGAAAACATATCCTACGAGCTACTTGAATTCCCACTTATAAACTCCTGAAACTTTCTAGTTATGCAATCAGGTGTTGGGGATATAGGGGAAGCATAATATCTCACCCAAACTAACAATCCCTACATCCAGTTGTATCCATCCTTCAACACATAACCAAGAAACCTTCGGAAATCATGTACCTCATCCTTCGAAAAGCATCCATTATACAAGTTATGGCAATACTCCCGAACTCCCGCCCCAGTACTGGGTGGCGCCGAGGTTATCTCACCAACAACTGCATAAAAGAGATTTTCGATGTCGGCGAACTCAGGTATTCCAGAACTACAACGATAAAATTGTGACGACAACACCTCAGAGCTCAACTCCCCGGGACACTACCACAACCCCTAAATGTCAGGAGGCACCAAGAACAATGTTCTCGTCACAAGACTATCGGAACGATTCCAAGATACCCACGTGATCCTAAAAAAACATGAAAAATTGAGGAGAGAAGAGTCAAAACTTCAATGTCAGGAGACCTCACCCGAGCGACAAGGGGACTGAGGAGTAAAAGGAATCCTACTCTCCTATATATATAATCCTAAGACTCAAAACGTTTTGTTCTAGACTCAACAACGTCAGTGATTCGATCAAGGAGGGGGGCTCCTAAGTCGGGGATGGCTCTGATTACCAACTTGTAACACTCACAATGTGGCTATATCTCCCACATGTCGGGGCAGGACTTAGAGGCGTAGCCGCATGGTAGGTTTGTCGCAAGAGGGGTAATCTTCACACAATCCATTGTACGGGATAAGAAAGGGATAAAGAGCTGGCTTACAATCGCCACTTCACACAAATAACAAGTTAAAGATACATCACCCAGAGTACAATCAAGGTCCGACTACAGAACCAAAATAAAAGTAGACAACCCTAAATGCTAGATCCCAGATCGTCCCAACTGGGCTCCACTACAGATCAACCGAAAAAGATACAACACAACGATCAAGATCTTCATCAAGCTCCTGCTTAAGCTCGGTTGCGCCACCTTCACTAGTATCATTAGCACCTGCAACTGTTTGGATGTATCTGTGAGTCACGAGGACTCAACAATCTCACACCCGCGAGATCAAGACTATTTTAGCTTATGGGTAGGAGAAGGTAGTGAGATGGAGCTGCTGCAAGCACTAGCATATATGGTGGCTAACGTACGCAAAAGAGAGCGAGAAGAGAAGCAACGCACGGTCGATAGTCTAGAAGTGATCAAGAAGTGATCCTAATACTACTTACGCAAAATCATAACCCAAGAACCGTGTTCACTTCTCGGACTCCGCCGAGAAGAGACCGTCACGGCTACACACGCGGTTGATTCATTTTAATTAAGTTAAGTGTCAAGTTCTCTACAACCGAACATTAACAAATTCCCATCTGCCACATAACCGCGGGCACGACTTTCGAAAGTTCAAACCCTGCAGGGGTGTCCCAACTTAGCCCATCACAAGCTCTCACGGTCAATGAAGGATATTCCTTCTCCCAGTAAGACCCGATCAGACTCGGAATCCCGGTTACAAGATATTTTGACAATGGTAAAACAAGACCAGGAAGACTGTCACATCCCTAGCCCTACTTTGGTTTTGGTCTAGCTTGGTGGCTGCATCATGTCTAAATTTCTTCTAAACTTGAAATGGGGATTGTTCAAACCCTAGCACCAGATCAAATCAAATAGGTTCAACTTAAAATAATCTTCAATGAACCCAAAATGCCTTTGGAAATGTTCATGATTTTTGATAAAGGTGAAAACCTCTGCCAAAAATGATGAGCATATTTCTTGGCCATTTATGGATTTTTGAATAAACTCATATTGTATTTGAATTGGGGCATTTAAATTCTATAAATATTTTAAATGCTCTAATACTTCTGAAAACAATTGGGGGCTTTTGGAAATAATTCAAATAGTGCCCACAATTTTTGTCAGGATTTTACAAAATGAGTTAGTATTTTTACTAATTCAAAACAGATCAAAAAAATAGAAAACTGAATAAATTAGAGAGAGAGAGTGCTCACCTAGCGGCCCAGCTGTGGCCCAGCACTGTTGGCCCAGCCCACCTCCTTCCTTGTCTTCTTCCAGCTGCTGCCAGGAGGACGCCGGGCGTGTTCTCGCCGCGCGCGCGCCACCTCCACCCTGCCTGGCTGCCCCCTCATCGCTCTGGCCCTCCCTCGCGACGCCACGCAGCCCCCGACCTCTCTCGCACTCTCCCTCGCCCTCATGCCCTCCCCTGTCTCGATCTCTCACACACACCCGAACGCGCCGTCGCCGCCGTTCGCTGCCACCGCGTCCACAGCCACCCCCTCGCTCCCTCTCCGCATCCCTAGGCTCCGCCCTGACCCCGCGGAGCTACACACCCGAAGCACGCGACCAGAGGAGGCCCTAGTCGACCCGAGCGTCGTCGTCTTCATCTCCGGTGCCCGGAGATCGCCGTCGTCAATTCGCCGTTGCAGAAGCTTCCCCGAGCCCGCTGAGCTACTCATCGACCTCCCTGTGAGCTCCCGAGCATTTCCCCCTTCTCCCCGCAGTGAATCTCTTCCCCTAACTAGCCTAGCCACTGGAGCCGTGAGCTCCTCGCCGCCGGCCATGGCGCCGTTGTGGCTAGACCCAAAGTGGCTCGAAGCCAAGCCCACCTTTGTGCTCCGCGCACCACCAGGAGCCCGTAGCCACCACCAGCTCCTCCTCCCGTGCACCGCAGCATCGATCCTGCGAATACCCGAACACCGGCCGCCGCATTCGTGCTCGCCGGCGTCATCTCCGGCCACCCCCGCACCCACCGCCTACACCACTCGACGCGCGAGTCCACCAGCAGCATGCAGCACGCCTCCGCCGTCGTTTTGGTCGCTGGAGCGCGATACCCACGCTGCTCCGCCGCGTCTGGCCTCGCCGGCGACTCGACGCCGGCGAGTTGACCCCGCCGACCACGTTTGACCACGGGTGGGCCCAGTTTGACCCCTGGGTCAATGACAGGTAGGGCCCAACCCTACTGACTAATTAGGATTAGTGCTAATTAATATTTTAGTTAACAAATTACACTGACACGCGGGACCCACTGTCAGGTTTGACCTGGACCGACCAGTTGACTTGCTGACGTGGTGCTGATGTCACCCTGACGTCATAAACCTTTTTCTGGAATTAAAATAAATCAGAAATGATTTATAAATTTCAGAAAATACCCCAAACTTCAAAAATTCATAGTAATTCAACCGTAACTCCAAATAAGATAAATTATATATGTAAAATGATCAGAAAAATCCAAAGAATCTGAATATGTCATTTTCATGCATGTTTGAACAATGTTTGTCCTCTGTTTTGGACAAAACAAATAAAGGGCATTTAAATAATCATATATGGGGTTGGAATTTGAATCTTGCACTCAAACCAACCTCATTTAAATCATAGCTAGTTGCATTAGCTCAAACCACAGCATATTGACATGTCATGATCATGCATCATACCGTGCATTGCATTGATTGCATTTCTTTCTCTGTTGCCGGTATTTGTCCCCTCTCGATAGATGTTATACCGACGATGTGATCGTTGACACTGATGAAGACCCAATGTTATCTTCAGAAGTGCCAGGCAAGCAAAACCCCCTTGTTCATTCCGATACAATCCCCCTCTCTCGCTCCTGCTCTCTTTTACTGCATTAGGACAACAACGATTCATCTGTTACTTGTTGCGGTAGTTGAACCCCTTATCCTCTGCATGACCTGTCATTGCCACAGTAAATAGATGAAACCCACTAGCATGAGTAGGAGTTGTTTGAGCCCTGATGTGCCTACTCATTCATGCTTGTTTGTCGTGCCTGCTACTGCTTAGAGTTGAGTCAGGTCTGATTCATCGGGGATGGATCGGAGGTGTGTAAACATGTCCTACTGTTGAGAGCTAAGTGTGTGAACACGATTTGGTAAAGGTAGCGGTGAGAGGCCATGTAGGAGTACATGGTGGGTTGTCTCATTGCAGCCGTCCTCAGGAACTGAGTTCTGTGTCTGTGATCCATGAACAGTTACTACCACGCATTGGGCCCGAAACCAATGGCCCCTCTCGGCTTCTTAATCACCCTAGTACTCTGTCCAGGAGTTGCAACTAGTTTCTGGTGTTTGTAGGATATGTGTTGGCGGCCGTGCGTAGCGCTGACCCTAGGGGTGGGCTATGTTGCGGTAGATACACTGTGGCACGGTGTATCGGGCGCCCGTTTGGTGTCTCGGGAACCCTGCACACATCGTTTGGGGCTGTGAGCGAAACTCCGGCCGGATCTCCTCGCGGATGGAACCCGAATAGGCGATAAACCTGGACTAGAGACTTAGGTGTTTAGGTAGGCCGTGGCCAACACCCTCGCCCGGTTTCCGCTTGAAGGTTGCCGAGGTACATGACGTGTACAGGGCTATAAGTGGTGAGAGCGTGTGTGAAGAAGTACACCCCTGCAGGGTTATCATTATCTATTCGAATAGCCGGATTCCTCGGATATGGAAACTTGGACCCCTTGCATAGTTCATAGACAAGTGAAAGTGGATACTCTAAAACTCGCAAGATAAGTGTGAGTGCTATGGATGGCCTTCTCGTAGGGAGACGAGAGCGGATCCATAGTGGTGTATTGATTGGTGAATGTGTGCACTCGTGTGCGCCACCTCAAAAGAGTTGCTTGCAATCGTAGTTCAGAATAGCCACCGAGTCAAAGCTGGCTTGCTGCAGTTAAACTCCACCACCTCCTTTTGTTGATACCGATGCATATGTAGCTAGTTCTGATGTAAGTCTTGCTGAGTACCTTTGTACTCACGTTTGCTTAATTTATGTTTTGTAGAGAGACTTCAGTCTCGCTAGTAGTTCCACGTGGACTTCGACATTTAGCTTGATACCTCAGCTACGATCTTGTGCCCTCGACAGGATTTGGTAGATAGTCAGGCTTCTTAGCCTTTTTCATTTATAGATGTCTGTACTCAGACATGTTAAGCTTCCGCATGTGTTTGATTTGTATGCTATGATTTTTGGGTCATGAGACCCATGCTTGTAATATCTGGCTCTTCGGAGCCTAATGAATTAATACTTGAGTTGTAGAGTTATGTTGTGATGCCATGTTGTATTCACACATATCAAGCATACTGTGTGTATGATTGAAATGCTTGGTATGTGTGGGATCCGACTATCTAGTTGTTTATCCTTGGCAGCCTATCATATGGGGAAATGTAGTCTAGTGCTTCTGAGCGATAGTAGTCCGCTACAGCCCGGATCACCGGAGTCCTGCTAGCCCAGCATGTGATTCACTTCGTTCCTATGTCTGTCCCTTCGGGGAAATGTCATGCGGTGACATCCGGAGTCCTGCCTAGCCTGCTACAGCCCGGGTTACCGGAGTCCTGTTAGCCCAGTGCTACAGCCCGGATTCACACGCTGTTGACCGACATGCTCGAGGTTGATTCATGTATGCCTGTCTCCATGGGGTAGTGCCGCTTTGGGTTCACGACTAGCCATGTCTGCCCGGGTTCGTTGTCATATGGATGCTAGCGACACTATCATATACGTGAGCCAAAAGGCGCAAACGGTCCCGGGCCAGGTAAGGTGGCACCCGCGGAAATACCGTGCGTGAGGCCACAAAGTGATATGATGTGTTACACTCTAGATCGGTGTGACCTAGGATCGGGGTCCTGACAGCGTTGGTATCAGAGCCTGACTGCCTGTAGGATTACCAAGCCAAACTGGTCGAAGTTGAGTCTAGAAATGCTTTAGTTATGTAAGGGAATTGATTGTGGAAGGGAACGTAAGGCTCTTTTTACTCCTTTACCCTATGCCCTTCTGATCGGAGTCAACCTCTTCTTTCTACGGGGATTAAGAATTAGGCCTTCTCATCTATCTATCAGGATGACGTGTTACTAAACCGTAGTTGCCTAAGATTGTTGGATTTAAGCCTCAGTTCAGTTCCTACTACTTCCATATATTCATAACTGGCCTCAGAACCTTGATATTATGATTCTGAGTGGTTATGCCACCATTTTTGCAGGATGTCTCAAATCTTTTCGAGCATTTACAGCCGTTATGCTGTCCGAGTCATCCCAGGTTTCTAAATAGTCTGATGCATTTGCAAACCTTTTCCCCTGTTCCTGATGTCCATTTAGGCCAGGTTAATCACACTAATCGGTGAGTTGAGGTACTCCGTTGCCTCGGCATTTATGTTGGAACTGTTATTATGACCCTAGGTGTCTTAGAGGATCACCTAGTAATCAAACCATGTTTTGTGTCCCCAGTGTGTGATTCTGGCCATTATTCTCAAAAGCATCCCGTGATGCCATGTAGTGGTAGGTATTTTATCCCTGGGTTTTGAACCCGAGATTCACCCTACTTCATGTTGTTAGTATTTGCTAGTTCCCTTAAGATATTAGTAACCTTTGCGATAATCCTCGAGGTCCATAGTATTTCCTTCTTCCAAATACTATGAACCACTTATGGCAGAAGTTCTCGAACCAAAGGATCACAACCAGAGTGCTCTTGATGAGTTCTCCATTCTATATTATGGCTCTGCCAGTTCTACCTTTCTGCATGGGTTATCCGGAAGAAATATGTTGAACTCGTTCGACATACTAACCTATGCATCCACAACTCAGAAAGTTATATGTTCCTTGAGTTGTTCCCCCCTTCAGTTATATTCCAACCTTCGTCTATCACTTGATAGTCAGAAGTAGTCGTGCATTCATGTTTATCAGTGCCTTTTACCTCTGTGGCCCGTCAAGCCATTCTATTTGGAATGACTAGGAGAAACAAACTCCAGTACCTCATCCATTTCTGGGATCGGGTCAAAGTGGTTGTATTCCGCAGATCAAAATGCCAATCCAGCTTTTGTTCTGTTCTACCTCGGAGGATTACCCACTTTATGTCAAGAGCGTCGTGAGAATTGCACCTTCTCCTATGAACTCTTGATGCAGTGATACTCTCTCCATCATTATTCATTTCTCGGTTTCAGTGTTGTTGCAACCGGAATGTCGACAAGTGAATCGTGGTGTGTGAAATCAATACTCCTAGCAACCCCGTTGCTTGGTAGTTAATGGACAATAACCTCATTCTTAGCGTGTTGGTTATTGAGTTATCATTCTAAGACTGATCGTGCTACCTAGTCCATATTTCTGGTGCACACTTCGATCAATGGATTAGGATTGTGCCAATCCCTCACTCTTTGATCATATCGTCTTGCCCTGAGAAGCAAGATTTTTCTCGAGCTTAATAACATACCGGTGGTTCGTGATTTTCCGAACATCTTCTCGGAAGTGTTACCAGGTTGTCACCTGACCGCTATGTTGAGTTCGTGATCATGTTGATTTTCCTCCAAACCACCCAATCTCCAAGAATCTGTGTGGGATACCCCTGAACTAGTTGGTTAAGCCAAACAACAACTTGGAGAGTTGGAAGATGAAAGCTTAATCCACTTAGTTCATCACTATGGGATATCTTTGTGTTTGTGTGTGTGTTGAAGAAAGATGATATCTCCATCGATTGGTCCTCGTGATCAGTTGTTGGATCTATTGCCTTGTTAAAACTTAGACTTGAGTATGGGGTATCATCAAGTCAAATCAGAACAACGATGTTCGTAATGTTGTCTTACTCGTGGTTGATCCCTTGAGCATACACCATTATATCTTTTGGTCTGACCAATGCTATCACCGTGTTCACATGATGGTGGAAGTCCAGTGATATGAAAATTTCAATGAGTTGTTGTTGAGCCCATCAGCAGCATTTTGTCTCCCCCATGATTCATGTTGATCATCAACCTAGTGTTGAAAACTTTTTAAGCAATGCCTTCATGTTCCGTTCATGAAGCTTACGCTTGGATGGAAGAAGTGACTTCCTCGATTTCACGTGCATTAGGTGTAAGTTGCCGCCATGAATTTGAGAAAGGTTTGTTTTGTTTCCCTTGGAATCATCCCAGACCAGTCATGCATATGTGCGAAATATTGTATGGTTTGGTAGATTAATTACCTCCACTCCATATGTGTTCCTAGCACACCAAGCCCACTGATTGGTTTGTTCAAGGAGAAGAAGTTTCTTCTTAGGAGCTAGACTTACGCAAGGACTTCGATATCCTCATTGATGGTTCCCTCCTGAACTCGGTAGTGTTTCGTTGTAAGACTACCAGGTGGCCATGCTTGTCTAGGACAACGTGTTCATGCTTGTAGCAGAACCGGCTCATGTTTTGGAGCTTGCTATCGTAGTTCATTCCCCCGAGAATCTCGCAACGTCGTCTCGTCGATTTGTGTTGCAAACCTTCATTTTCCTTTCTAGACTCGATGAGTCTGGAATATCCTGACACCAACCAGATCTGAATCTCAGGAAGATATGATGGTTGGAGCATTTTCCAGGAACCATAATATTGGTCTCCTGATAATCGGTAAAGTGGATGTCGTGGCCAACACATCCAGCCGGAAGACCTATTATTGTAGTATCTCGGTTGAAGAAAGTTGGCCACCTTCCCATAAGGATTTCGTAGGATTTAATCCAGAAGTTGTTCCTTATGGATCTGTTGTATTCCGAAGTCTGACCACTACTTGGTGGTTATGCCGATGCTTAAAGCATGACCGTGGTAACCAGTACATCAAGGAGAACATTAGAAGCGGAGTGCTAAATGTCTCTCGGTCGATTATCCAGATTTTGTTTCCTTGGCTTCGCTAAGGTGAAATCTGAGAAAGTGTTATCTTCCTTTGCATCTGCATCTTCCACCATTATTCATCATGGTAGCATGTTGTGTTGCCAGGATCCTTGACACGGATATTGGCAGAACCTTGATGAGTATGGAAATGCTCAAGTTCTTGAGAGCACGCTTAGGCACTAGGTTCTGATGTTGTCGTTAACTGGGATGTGCCTCCGTTCTCTCAGTTGTTCGATAGCCATACGATTGGTGGAATCACCTTGCCAGTGAACCTTCTCCCCAGTTACTAGAATCATTCCCAACATTTGCATTTTGTTCCCAGCTTGCACATCAGCAGTTGTTGTTCATGGTCATCTTCAAAAGTGGACTTACCATAGGTCCCATCCATTTCCGATGATAAGCAAAAATAATCCATTGCGTTGTCTTCAATAAGGTAGTCCACATCATCCATCCTAGTCCGAGTATGTCATTCTTTCGAACTCCTTCCACTGATCATTTGTGATTGCCTTAGGCTGGTGTAAAGAGTTTCTATGATCTCCGAATCAAAAGTAATTCTTTTTGCCACTTAAGGGAATAATTCTGCGAGTTACCTTCCTTAAGATGTCTCGTTATGGTATCATGGCAATTATCCCTCGCTACTTTGAAACCATGCATCATCCTACTCCAGCGTGGGTTTGTTGCGTACCAAATTGAACCTTGTCATCTGCTTCTTCTCGTTGATTCTGATATGTGCTTCGTGTCTCAGCTCAAGAGATGTTTTATATCTCACTCCATGAGTTGATCTTGAGTGCTCGATCTCCGAGGAGATCGATTTCTGTAGAATTTCCTTCTGCCATCATCATGCTGGGTGAAAATCCCGAAAGCAAAGACCTCAAGATCAAGATGACGAAATAAATCAACATCCTCGGGAAGGGCAGTTGGATCGAGAAGACTGCGATAGTTTTGTGACCCCCATTCCTTCTTACCTCATGTCTTGAATCTCGGGCCGAGATTCTTGTTTAGTGGGGGTGAGCTGTCACATCCCTAGCCCTACTTTGGTTTTGGTCTTGCTTGGTGGCTGCATCATGTCTAAATTTCTTCTAAACTTGAAATGGGGATTGTTCAAACCCTAGCACCAGATCAAATCAAATAGGTTCAACTTAAAATAATCTTCAATGAACCCAAAATGCCTTTGGAAATGTTCATGATTTTTGATAAAGGTGAAAACCTCTGCCAAAAATGATGAGCATATTTCTTGGCCATTTATGGATTTTTGAATAAACTCATATTGTATTTGAATTGGGGCATTTAAATTCTATAAATATTTTAAATGCTCTAATACTTCTGAAAACAATTGGGGGCTTTTGGAAATAATTCAAATAGTGCCCACAATTTTTGTCAGGATTTTACAAAATGAGTTAGTATTTTTACTAATTCAAAACAGATCAAAAAAATAGAAAACAGAATAAATTAAAGAGAGAGAGAGTGCTCACCTGGCGGCCCAGCTGTGGCCCAGCACTGTTGGCCCAGCCCACCTCCTTCCTTGTCTTCTTCCAGCTGCTGCCAGGAGGACGCCGGGCGTGTGCTCGCCGCGTGCGCGCCACCTCCACCCTGCCTGGCTGCCCCCTCATCGCTCTGGCCCTCCCTCGCAACGCCACGCAGCCCCCGACCTCTCTCGCACTCTCCCTCGCCCTCATCCCCTCCCCTGTCTCGATCTCTCACACACACCCGAACGCGCCGTCGCCGCCGTTCGCTGCCACCGCGTCCACAGCCACCCCCTCGCTCCCTCTCCGCATCCCTGGGCTCCGCCCTGACCCCGTGGAGCTACACACCCGAAGCACGCGACCAGAAGAGGCCCCAGTCGACCCGAGCGTCGTCGTCTTCATCTCCGGTGCCCGGAGATCACCGTCGTCAATTCGCCATTGCAGAAGCTTCCCCGAGCCCGCTGAGCTACTCATCGACCTCCCTGTGAGCTCCCGAGCATTTCCCCCTTCTCCCCGCAGTGAATCTCTTCCCCTAACTAGCCTAGCCACTGGAGCCGTGAGCTCCTCGCCGCCGGCCATGGCGCCGTTGTGGCTAGACCCAAAGTGGCTCGAAGCCAAGCCCACCTTTGTGCTCAGCGCACCACCAGGAGCCCGTAGCCACCACCAGCTCCTCCTCCCGTGCACCGCAGCATCGATCCCGCGAACACCCGAACGCCGCCCGCCGCATTCGTGCTCGCCGGCGTCATCTCCGGCCACCCCCGCACCCACCGCCTACACCACTCGACGCGCGAGTCCACCAGCAGCATGCAGCACGCCTCCGCCGTTGTTTTGGTCGCCGGAGCGCGATACCCACGCTGCTCCGCCGCGTCTGGCCTCGCCGGCGACTCGACGCCGGCGAGTTGACCCCGCCGACCACGTTTGACCACGGGTGGGCCCAATTTGACCCCTGGGTCAATGACAGGTAGGGCCCAACCCTGCTGACTAATTAGGATTAGTGCTAATTAATATTTTAGTTAACAAATTACACTGACACGCGGGACCCACTGTCAGGTTTGACCTGGACCGACCAGTTGACTTGCTGACATGGTGCTGATGTCACCCTGACGTCATAAACCTTTTTCTGGAATTAAAATAAATCAGAAATGATTTATAAATTTCAGAAAATACCCCAAACTTCAAAAATTCATAGTAATTCAACCGTAACTCCAAATAAGATAAATTATATATGTAAAATGATCAGAAAAATCCAAAGAATCTGAATATGTCATTTTCATGCATGTTTGAACAATGTTTGTCCTCTGTTTTGGACAAAACAAATAAAGGGCATTTAAATAATCATATATGGGGTTGGAATTTGAATCTTGCACTCAAACCAACCTCATTTAAATCATAGCTAGTTGCATTAGCTCAAACCACAGCATATTGACATGTCATGATCATGCATCATACCGTGCATTGCATTGATTGTATTTCTTTCTCTGTTGCCGGTATTTGTCCCCTCTTGATAGACGTTATACCGACGATGTGATCGTTGACACTGATGAAGACCCAATGTTATCTTCAGAAGTGCCAGGCAAGCAAAACCCCCTTGTTCATTCCAATACGATCCCCCTCTCTCGCTCCTGCTCTCTTTTACTTCATTAGGACAACAACGATTCATCTGTTACTTGTTGCGGTAGTTGAACCCCTTATCCTCTGCATGACCTGTCATTGCCACAGTAAATAGATGAAACCCACTAGCATGAGTAGGAGTTGTTTGAGCCCTGATGTGCCTACTCATTCATGCTTGTTTGTCGTGCCTGCTACTGCTTAGAGTTGAGTCAGGTCTGATTCATCGGGGATGGATCGGAGGTGTGTAAACATGTCCTACTGTTGAGAGCTAAGTGTGTGAACACGATTTGGTAAAGGTAGCGGTGAGAGGCCATGTAGGAGTACATGGTGGGTTGTCTCATTGCAGCCGTCCTCAGGAACTGAGTTCTGTGTCTGTGATCCATGAACAGTTACTACCACGCATTGGGCCCGAAACGAATGGCCCCTCTCGGCTTCTTAATCATCCTAGTACTCTGTCCAGGAGTTGCAACTAGTTTCTGGTGTTTGTAGGATATGTGTTGGCGGCCGTGCGTAGCGCTGACCCTAGGGGTGGGCTATGTTGCGGTAGATACACTGTGGCACGGTGTACCGGGCGCCTGTTTGGTGTCTTGGGAACCCTGCACACATCGTTTGGGGCTCTGAGCAAAACTCCGGCCGGATCTCCTCGCGGATGGAACCCGAATAGGCGATAAACCTGGACTAGAGACTTAGGTGTTTAGGTAGGCCGTGGCCGACACCCTCGCCCGGTTTCCGCTTGAAGGTTGCCGAGGTACATGACGTGTACAGGGCTATAAGTGGTGAGAGCGTGTGTGAAGAAGTACACCCCTGCAGGGTTATCATTATCTATTCGAATAGCCGGATTCCTCGGATATGGAAACTTGGACCCCTTGCATAGTTCATAGACAAGTGAAAGTGGATACTCTAAAACTCGCAAGATAAGTGTGAGTGCTATGGATGGCCTTCTCGTAGGGAGACGAGAGCGGATCCATAGTGGTGTATTGATTGGTGAATGTGTGGACTCGTGTGCGCCACCTCAAAAGAGTTGCTTGCAATCGTAGTTCAGAATAGCCACCGAGTCAAAGCTGGCTTGCTGCAGTTAAACTCCACCACCCCCTTTTGTTGATACCGATGCATATGTAGCTAGTTCTGATGTAAGTCTTGCTGAGTACCTTTGTACTCACGTTTGCTTAATTTATGTTTTGCAGAGAGACTTCAGTCTCGCTAGTAGTTCCGCGTGGACTTCGACATTTAGCTTGATACCTCAGCTACGATCTTGTGCCCTCGACAGGATTTGGTAGATAGTCAGGCTTCTTAGCCTTTTTCATTTATAGATGTCTGTACTCAGACATGTTAAGCTTCCGCATGTGTTTGATTTGTATGCTATGATTTTTGGGTCATGAGACCCATGCTTGTAATATCTGGCTCTTCGGAGCCTAATGAATTAATACTTGAGTTGTAGAGTTATGTTGTGATGCCATGTTGTATTCACACATATCGAGCATATTGTGTGTATGATTGAAATGCTTGGTATGTGTGGGATCCGACTATCTAGTTGTTTATCCTTGGCAGCCTATCATATGGGGAAATGTAGTCTAGTGCTTCTGAGCGATAGTAGTCCGCTACAGCCCGGATCACCGGAGTCCTGCTAGCCCAGCACTACTGTTCAGGACACTTGACTGGCCGGCATGTGATTCACTTCGTTCCTATGTCTGTCCCTTCGGGGAAATGTCACGCGGTGACATCCGGAGTCCTGCCTAGCCTGCTACAGCCCGGGTTACCGGAGTCCTGTTAGCCCAGTGCTACAGCCCGGATTCACACGCTGTTGACCGACATGCTCGAGGTTGATTCATGTATGCCTGTCTCCATGGGGTAGTGCCGCTTTGGGTTCACGACTAGCCATGTCGGCCCGGGTTCTTTGTCATATGGATGCTAGCGACACTATCATATACGTGAGCCAAAAGGCGCAAACGGTCCCGGGCCAGGTAAGGTGGTACCCGTGGAAATACCGTGCATGAGGCCACAAAGTGATATGATGTGTTACACGCTAGATCGGTGTGACCTAGGATCGGGGTCCTGACAAAGACCGCCCGAATGTGCCAACAAATCCCGATAGGAGCTGCACATATCTCGTTCTCAGGGCACACCGAATAAGCTAAGCGTACAGGAACCAACATAACCCAAGTTGCCAAGGGACGGTCCCGCACGATGATGTAGTTCGGACCAACACTTAGAGAAGCACTGGCTCGGGGGGGGGGGGGGGGGTTAAAATAAGATGACCCTCGGGCTCCGGAAACCCAAGGGAAAAAGGCTTAGGTTGTTAGGCAAATGTAAAACCAAGGTTGGGCCTTGCTGGAGGAGTTTTATTCAAAGCAAACTATCAAGGGGTTCCCATAACACCCAACCGCGTAAGGAACGTAAAATCATGGAACATAACACCGGTATGACAGAAACAAGGGCGGCAAGAGTGGAACAAAGCACCAGGCATAAGGCCGATCGTTCCACCCTTTACCAAGTATATAGATGCATTAATTAAAATAAGAGATATTGTGATATCCCAACATATCCATGTTCCAACATGGAACAAACTTCATCTTCACCTGCAACTAACAACGCTATAAGAGGGGCTAAGCAAAAGCGGTAACTTAGCCAAACAACGGTTTGCTAGGAAGGAGGGTTAGAGGCTTGACATGGAAATATGGGAGGCATGATATAACAAGTGGTAGGTAGCATGACATAGTGATAGATCAAACAACTAGCTAGCAAAGATCGAAGTGATTTCCAAGGTATGGTCATCTTGCCTGAGATCCCGCAAGGAAGAAGAACGAGTCCATGAAGAAGACAAATAGACATAGTCGAACGGATCCTCACAAGTCCGGAACGAAACCGAAGCTAACGAGAGAAGCAACCCGGAAAGAAGCAAGCAACATACTAAACCAACCATCACATAAACATGGCTTGATGCGCAACCATGTATGATGCATGTTCGGTTTAAAGAGGCATGGCATGGCAAAGTGCACAAACAAAACTACAAATTAAGTGGGGCTCAATATGCAACGAGTTGCATATTGATGAAACACCACATTGAATTTACTTATTTCGATCTCGTTTATATACCCAACAATATTAAATGATGATTAACATGGCAAGAGGTAAATCATAAGTAATCTAACCATTTAGGCAAATTTAAATGAGGCAGGAACAACAAGCAACAAGTCCGGAAAAATCCTCATGAGCATATATTAGATTTGGTGTTGGAGCATTGACGAACCAGGTGCTCGTCATCTCCCTGACGAACGAGGCGGCAAGGAGTGCCGGTGGAGGACTTGGCTGTGACTCCGGGACGGTGCGACAGTGGATCCGGGCTTGGGGAGGAAGGCAGCAGAGGACGTAGGGTATTGGCAGTGGTGAACGAGTGTGAAGCAGAGGAGGCAGACATGTCGCCATGCTCTGTTGAAGAAGGGGACGAGCGGGCAATGGGGTGCTCCGGCAAAGGTACTTGGCAGTGCGGCGGTGAACCGCGTCGATCCGGCCGGGTGAGAGGCGGAGATACAGCGGGGCGAAGGAGAGGTTCGGGACGACGGCCATGGAGTCAGGCAGAGCTCCTGGTTGAGGGCGGCACTACGAAGCTCGGCGGCCAGGTTCCTGCTGATTGCTGCGAGAGGAGAGAGACGGGAAGGTAGATCAGCACTGGAGGGAGGGAAGAGACACGAGGGAGAAAGCAGGGGAACGGTGCAGAGTCCCTGGACGAGGCGCTTGGCATTGTGGGCTTCGGGAGCTCACTATCATGCCTCCTGCTCGATCCAAAGGTGGGAGCTTGAGGGTGATGGGAGAACAAGCGCTGCTGGTAGGTGGATCGAGAGGAGTGGCTAGTTGGTTCAGTGCCAAAATCAAGGAGGGGAAAGTGGTGGCTACTGATTTGGAGCGAGGGAGATCCCGAGGAAGAGGGGAGTTGGTCGGGTGGCGGCAGATGGGAAGGATGGATGGGACATCTCCCCTAGATAGTAGGGTTAGGCTATTTAAATAGGTAGGGTGGCTAGACTAGGGGCTAAAAGGACCCTCCGATTTAGATCGGATGGTCGAGATAAAATGCTTAGTAGAGTCCAACAAGAAGCCGATGATGATTTAGGGATGTTCGGGGATGATCCGGCTCCAACGGTCTTGAATGCCTGAGTTGGGTCCGGGAAGTTTTCGGACATGCGCGAGGCGTCGATGCACTGTGCAAAGAGGGGTTAGGCGAACGAGGTCAAGTGTGTTGTTGGACTTACAAGAGAGGAGAGGAATGCAGCCCGACAACCATTTCCGGAGAACGGAAACGTCCGACGATAGACCGACTATATTGTCTCTATAGTTATCCATTAGGGCATCAAACGAACTCTGAATGCGATGAAATTTGACAGGCGGTCTACCTACACTATAATGAAACTGCACACCAACTTTCAACCCATTCCAAGAACATTTTCTGACCAGTTATAAAATACTATTTCGGACGTGCCGCAGGCGTGTGCGAGTGTGTCTGGGCTCAAAACAGAAAACGGAGAGAACTGGGGGAAACCGGACGGATGAAAGTTTTGAAAACATGATGATGCAATGCACATGATGACATGGAAATATGCAACACGCAAGCAAAAGACAAGGCAACAATAGAGAATAACTGAAAGACACCTAGCGCATCGGACTCGGGGCGTCACATATTGGCCCCCCTTCAATCCCGTATGCATCAATTTCTATGCTAGGTTGAAGCTTCTATCACTCTTGCCCTCTAATACATAGTCCTATCAACATACAACTAATACTATGGCGTGATCCACGCGCGCTCTCATATGATGGGCACCAAAGGACAGCAACATAACCACAAGCAAATTAAACCAATCATAGCAATTCACCAATTACCGATAGGACAACGAAAATCTACTTAGACATCATAGGATGGCAACACATCATTGCATGATAATATGAAGCATAAAGCACCATGTTCAAGTAGAGGGTACAGCGGGTTGCGGGAGAGTTGACCGCTGTAGATAGATGGGGAAGGTGGTTAACACGTTGGTGAAGATGACGGAGGTGTTGGTGTAGATCGCCGTCACACAATGATGGCCACGGCGGCGTTCCAGCGCCACTGGGAGAGAGGGGGAGAGGGGCCCTCTTCTTCTTCTTCCTTGACCTTCTCCCTAGATGGGAGAAGGGTTTCCCCTCTGGTCTATGGCCTCCATGGCGGCGGAGGGGTGAGAGCCCCTCCAATATTTGATCTGTCTCTCTGTTTCTGTGATCCAGATTCTAGCCTTTCACCGTTTCTTATATTCCCAGAGATCCATAACTCCAATTGGGCTGAAATTTTAACATGATTTGTATCCAGATATTGGCTTTCTTGCGGCGAAGAAAGGGCACCAACCTCCTTACGGGGTGGCCATGAGGGTCAGGGGCGCACCCCCTGCCTCGTGGTCCCTCGGGCATCGTCTCACGTTAATTCTTCTTCCCAAATATCACATATATTCCAAAAAATCTCCGTAAGTTTTTATTCTGTTTGGACTCCGTTTGATATGGATTTTCTGCGAAACAAAAAACATGCAACAAACAGGAACTGGCACTGGATCAATATGTTAGTCCCAAAAATAGTATAAAAAGTTACCAAAAGTATATGAAAGTTGTATAATGTTGGCATGGAACAATAAAAAATTATAGATACGACGGAGACGTATCAGCATCCCCAAGCTTAATTCCTGCTTTTCCTCGAGTAGGTAAATGATAAAAAAAGATAAATTTTGATGTGGAATGCTACCGAGCATAATCTTGATCATGTAATCTAATCATGGCATGAATATTAAGACACGAGTGATTCAAAGCAATAGTCTATCATTTGACATTAAGACAATAATACTTCAAGCATACTAATAACGCAATCATGTCTTTTCAAAATAACATGGCCAAAGAAAGTTATCCCTACAAAATCATATGGTCTGGCTATGCTCCATCTTCACCAAACAAAGCATTCAAATCATGCACAACCCCGATGACAAGCCAAGCAATTGTTTCATACTTTTGACGTTCTCAAACCTTTTCAACTTTCACGCAATACATGAGCATGAGCCATTGATATAGCACTATAGGTGGAATAGAATATGATTGTCGAGGTTGTGTGGAGAAGACAAAAAGGAGAAATTCTCACATCGATGCGGCTAATCAACGGGCTATGGAGATGCCCATCAATTGATGTCAATGCGAGGAGTAGGGATTGCCATGCAACGAATGCACTAAGAGCTATAAGTGTATGAAAGCTCAAATAGAAAACTAAGTGTGTGTGCATCCAACTTGCTTGCTCATGAAGACCTAGGGCATTTGAGGAAGCCCATCGTTGAAATATACAAGCCAAGTTCTATAATGAGAATTCCCACTAGTATATGAAAGTGATATTTCAAGAGACTCTCTATATGAAGAACATGGTGCTACTCTGAAGCACAAGTGTGGTAAAAGAATAATAACAATGTCCCTTCTCTCTTTTCTCTCAATTTTTTATTTTTTTTATTTTTTTGTAGGCTTCTTTGGCCTCTCTCTCTTTTTTGGGGGGCTTCTCTGGCCACTTTTATTTTGATAACCTCACATGGTACAATGTTCTAATAATGAAGATCATCACACTTTTATTTACTTACAACTCAATAATACAACTCGGTACTAGAAAAAATATGACTCTATATGAATGCTTTCGGCAGTGTACCGGGATGTGCAATGATTTAGCATAGCAATGACATCAAAAAATGTACAAGCCATGAAAACATCATGCTAGCTATCTTATGATCATGCAAAGCAATATGACAATGATGCTCAAGTCATGTATATGATGATGATGGAAGTTGCATGGCAATATATCTCGGAATGGCTATGGAAATGCCATAATAGGTAGGTATGGTGGTTGTTTTGAGGAAGATATAAGGAGGCTTATGTGTGATATAGAGTATCATATCACGGGGTCTGGATGCACCGGCGAAGTTTGCACCAACTCTCGAGGTGAGAAAGGGCAATGCACGGTACTGAAGAGGCTAGCAATGATGGAAGGGTGAGAGTGTGTATAGTCCATGCACTCAAAGTTAGTCATAAAGAACTCACATACTTATTGAAAAAATCTATTAGTCATTGAAACAAAGTACTACATGCATGCTCCTAGGGGGATAGCTTGGTAGGAAAAGACCATCGCTCGTCCCCGACCGCCACTCATAAGGAAGACAATCAATAAATACCTCATGCTCCAACTTCGTTACATAACGGTTCACCATACATGCATGCTACGGGAATCACAAACTTCAACACAAGTATTTCTATAATCCACAACTACCCACTAGCATTACTCTAATGTCACCATCTTTATATCGCAAAACTATTGCAAGGAATCAAACATATCATATTCGGTGATCTACAAGTTTTATGTAGGATTTTATGACTAACCATGTGAATGACCAATTCATGTCATCTCTCTAAATAGATATTAGTGAAGGAAGAGAGTTTAATTCTTTCTACAAAAGATATGCCCACACTCTAACAAATATAAGTGAAGCAAAAGAGCATTCTACAAATGGTGGTTTTCTATGTGTAGGGAAACAGGCAATCCAAACTTCAAAAGATATAAGTGAAGCACATGAAGCGTTCTATAAAGCCATACTCAAAAGATATAAGTGAAGTGCAATGAGCATTATATAAATCAACCAAGGACTATCACATACCAGCATGGTGCATAAAACAAAAGTGAAAACTAAATGCAAAAGATGGTCCAAGATTTGCACATATCACATGAACGAAATGAATCCAAAAACATACCGATACTTATTGAAGAAAGATGGGATGCCTTCCGGGGCATCCCCAAGCTTAGACGCTTGAGTCTCTAGAATATTTACTTGGGGTGCCTTGGGAATCCCCAAGCTTGAGCTCTTGTCACTCCTCCTTCTCCTCACATCGAGACATCCTCGATCTTCGAACACTTCATCCACACAAAACTCAACAGAAAGCTCGGTAAGATCCGTTAGTATAATAAAGCAAATCACTACTCTAAGTACTGTTGCAAACCAATTCATATTTTTTTTCATTATAGCTACTGTAATATAACTTTTCCATGGCTTAATCCACTGATAGAAATCGATAGTTTCATCAAAACAAGCAAACTATGCATCACAAACAGAATCTGTCTTAAACAGGACAGTCTGTAGTAATCTGAACATTCAGCATACTTATGTTAGTCCAAAAATTCTGCAAAAAATAGGAAAAATACAAAATTTGTATATAAAGACAGTGAAAAAAGTTTCAGAACCGTTTGACGTTCCAGTAAAAAAAGTAAAATCAAGCACTACAGCTAAAGTTTCTGTTTTGCACCGCACAAACCAACAAGCAATGTAAACATCCTAAAGGCAAATCTTGGCACATTATTTTTAATTTTAAACTTTATAAAAGCACACAACAGAAATAAATGACTCTCTAAAACTTCCGGGTTGTCTCCTAGGTAGCGCTTTCTTTAAAGCCTTAAGCTAGGCATATAGTGCTCAAGTAATGGATCCACCCGGATCGCAAGGTATATCAAAGCCAATTTTAATTAACAATGTTTTCTGATTTATTAGTGAGCACAAAGTAACATAGATCATGCAACAACTAAGTATAACTCTCTTCCTATGCATCGGCATGTCATAAAAGAACAATTCATGCACACATAGTAAAGGCCAATGCATAGTATAAACAATTTCTTGCAATTTTATCATATTGGAAACATGGAGAGGCGGAGATGTAGTTCTTCTCTCATAATAATTACAAGTAGTATCAGCAAGCACATGCATATTATATTCATCAAAATTATCATGTGCAATGGTATAATCCAACCCATCAATATAATCCTTAACAAGGGCAAATGTAACATCCCAAATTTTCAATTTGGAATGTTATACATAGATCATCATGCATATCATATTTTCTTGCATTTTGCCGATCCTAGAAATTTCACACAACTCAAGGACCCTCGGAGAGAGTTGGAGATTTCGTCTTTTTCATATTTGAGTCTTCTCAAATTTTTAAGAAAGGATCATTGGATTTGTCGGAGTTTTATTTGCCTTTTATTTGGATAGGGAAAAATGCGCGTTTTAAAAATTTTGCATTTTAGGCCCGGAGAAAAGTTCATTTTGTTCGACTCATTTTTAGGAGTCGGGGAAAATTTACTTTTTTTAGTTTTGGAGTTCGTTTAGATATCTTTCTGTTTCCGAGCGCGGAACCGTTTTAAAAAAAAATGTTCCAGCGACTTGGGCCAAAGGCCCAAGCCACCGAGCCAGCCGGCCAAGGGCCAAAGGCCATCGCCGCACGCACCCAGGCGCCAGGCGCGCCAGGGAGCCGCCGCCGCTGGAGTCCTTTTAGGACTCCACTTGTTCGGTTTTTTTAGATCCTTTTCCCTCTTTTCTTTCCTAGTTCTACTCTTATTCCTTGACCCCTACCCCAAGTTCTCTCCTCCCCTCCCCAATATAAATACTCCCACACCCCCCCTCTAAATCATCATCAAACCCAAAGCCTAGAGCGCCACCACACCCACGCGCCGCCCTAAGCCGCCCTTTGCCCTAGCGCCGCCGCCGCACCTTACCACCGCCGCCCCACGCCCACGCCGCCGGAGCCCTCGCTGGAGACCTCGCCGGAGGTAGCCCCGCGCCGCATCTTTTCCTCTCATCGGATCGTTTTCTTCTAATCGTTCCGATTCTTCTTTTCTGATTCGTTTTTCTTCGCGAAACCGTTCCGGTTTTCTAGATCGGTTTTTCAATCGGTTTTCTTCTCCGAAACCCTAGATCAGATTCGTTCTCTTTTCCGATCTAGTTGCCTAGCGACCGTTCGCCGGACCGTTCGTCCTAACGAACGTGATCACCGGATTTCTTCTAGGTTAACGAACGTCCGTTCGTTCAACCGTTCTTCTTTTGCTTTTCGTCGGATTTATTCCTCGATCGCGATCTTAGAACCGATCTTCTTTCTAGTTTATCTTCTCGCTCGTTTATCGGAATCAGGTGATTCAAGCGCCTGGAGTTTCGTATCGAAACCGCCGTTCCGTCTAATCAACTTTAACTAAGTTTTGCTATGGTAAAATTTGACCTAGTTTCAACTTGCTAGAACCGAGTTGTTTTCTTCCGCCGTTTGTTTTCGGTTGCTTTGTTCGGTTCTTTCTTTCTTTGCAACCGGAGTTCTTAAGTTGAACCTTCTGGTTCGATCTGTTGTTCGAGTTTTACCTGTGCATTAGATGAGTACTTATTGTATGCTTGTTGTTTGTTTGCAATAGATTACCCAGATTGCGCCGCCTATTACTTCGAATCTCTGGGACTCGCGGATCATCAGCAAGGCAAGTAACACTTTGATCATACCTTTTCTACAACCCAGTTTTATTGCATTAGATCCATCCTCACACATTGCATGATTAGGATCTAATTAAATTGTGGGATGGGAAGTAGATGAGGTAGTACCTATTACCTGTTTAGTATGAAACCTCTGGGAGTTACTTCTACGTTTGCTTATTATGCCATGCTATGCTAGTAGACGTGGATTGGGTGAGTGATATCCATGACAGATGTGAGGTTGATAATTTTAGTGGTTTATCTAAGGTGGCAACTTAAACACACATCTGGGTGGATTGAGGCACCTGATGTCTATCAGGACTTGCCTGTTTTTTTGGACCGCCACCCAGGCTCAAAAGGATCATAAGATCTTTCATGCTAAATACTTACGTTTGCAGCCACAAGCCATTATGGGCTCTGGCATAGTTGACTAATTCGTGCGAACTCTTATAGGGGTAGACTAGCAGATGTAGGGGATATAGGTCGTACGGTCTACTCCATCGTAAGGTGCTAGCGCTTCTGAAAGACTGTGTCTCGGTCATCCGTTTCTCAAACACCGGTAGTGCGAGAAAACCAACAGAGGCGATCGAGTCTTGTGGGGAGAAGTGCGCAAACCTCTGCAGAGTGTAACAAACTAATCATGATTAGCTGTGTCCCCAGTTATGGACAATCTTGAGTATCTAGTACTTGAATATCATGTGAATCTCATCATGTTACTTCTAATTAATATTGTTGGGTTTTAATTGTTCACTTTTAATTGGGATTGAGGATGCTGTCAACCATTCTCAATGTTTAACAACCACCATGATAGTTAAAAAAATTTATTCCTTTGCAGTAGGGAAAAATTGGCTTTACGCAAAACAGTAACCATAGAGCTTTCCACCAGCCAAATTTGCATATAGTATAGCTGTTTCATTCCATTACTCTCTATGTGACCCATTTCGGGCTGCAACGTTAATGTTGCAGACTTTTCAGACGATGATTGAGGTGTTTTTAGGTCGTGGTTCTATACTCAGTGATGCCGTTGGAGTTGATGGACCCATTTATCTTCCAAGTCTTCCGCTGTTATCGTTATTAGATGGCCTTAAGCCATATTTATGTAATAAGTTCTCTTTGGAGACAACGATGTAATAAGTGTGTGATTGCCACTCTGCTATAAATCCTTCGATGTACTGTGTGGTGTCAGCATTACTGATCCAGGGATGACACCGGAGCATAGTAGACGTGATCCATTCGGGTCTGGTCGCTACAGAGATGGTATCAGAGCACACGCTGATTGTAGGACACGACCACTAAGTTAAAGCCATAGATCACTATTCTCTCCTCATTTTCTAACTCCTCATCTTTTCTACTCTTTAGGATGAAGGACGCGAAGATTAAGTACGCTCAACCGGATGAAGGCTCACCTTTTGGATTCCACTTGACGGAAGTCACCAAGTACCTGAACATTGGATTACCAAGCTTCACGGGAACCTTCAACGCCACTCTGCCTGAAGAGGAGCGCTGGAAGATTCAAGCTCGCGTTTTGGGAAGGACATTTGCGCCAATCACGAAGCCCATAGATAGTGTTTTCAATGCACCAACTTGGAGTCTAGGAAAGAGCATGGCAGCCCATATCACCATATGACGCATTGGAGAAGTTTATCAAGAAGACCTCAAGGACACTATCTACCAGATTTGCGGACGCCGAGATGAACAATGGGAGTTAGTCACCACCAAGAAGGATAGATCCATTGCAGCATTCATCTAGGAGTTAAACCAGCACATTCGACGCCACAAGAACCAGATGTGCAATGATATGATAGAGTTGAAGAATGCGAAGACGAGGATCATCGAGCTAGAAGGAGAACTGAAGACTACACGCGAGGACTACATGGACGAGATCGTAGCTCTAGCAAGACACAGCTACGATCTTAAGCAAGAGATTGAAGAACTCAAGAGGGAGTTAGCATCCAGGAAGGAAGACATGTACGTCGCATGTCCGGACAACTACATCATCATCGACGACACCGATTCGGATCCAAGTGAACCCGACTTTGAAGACGAAGCTGGAGCGGATATCATGGAGTCTTCCACCGGTTCAAATTTCTAGATGACCACCAAATATTAGTAGTATTCCCCCCATGTAAACACTATAGTTCGAGCACCTTTGCGATAGTTAGATCGATTGTATGCCCTTGTTTGATTGAATGAACTGATTTTGTGTGAATTTGCTCATGTGCATTGGGGTAGTGTTTTCTCTTTAGACCTCATTCTATTCTTATTTATCTTCTTTTCTAAACCCTCAGATGCCTCCGAGACGTGACAATGGATTTCCACCGGAGCTCACTCAGTTGATCCAACAGCAGAATCAATTGATGCAGATGTTAGTTCAGAATCAGCAGAACAACAACAACAACAACCCACCACGACCACCACCACCTGTTGACCACTTAGCCCGTTTCCTTAGGCTAAATCCGCCTGTATTTTCCAGTAGCATCGAGCCGATAGTAGCAGACGATTGGCTCCGCAAGATAGGAAGGGAGTTGACCACTGCAGGATGCACGGATGGTGAGAAAGTGAAGTTTGCCGCACATTAGTTGGAAGGACCTGCGGCAGCATGGTGGGAGAATTTCACAGCCACTTTCCCAGTTGACACTGTCACATGGGATCAGTTTCAGCAAGCTTTCCGCACTGCCCATGTTTCAGTAGGAGCTATGGCCATGAAGAAGTGGGAGTTTCGCAACTTGCGCCAAGGAGGAAGGACAGTTGGCCAGTACGTTGACGACTTCAGCAAGTTAGCACGTTATGCCCCAGATGACGTTGCTAGGGACGCAGCTAAGCAGGAGAAGTTTCTGGAAGGAATTAATGATGAGTTAAGCATGTAGTTGATGGTAGCAAGTTTCAGAAACTACCAGGAGTTGGTAGATCATGCCATCATGATTGAAGGGAAGCAACAACAGGTTGAGAACCGCAAGAGGAACTATGGACAGGGGAAGTATAACTATGGAGCCCAGCAGAAGCCCCGTTTTACCCCTAAATCGGGATTTCAGTTTCAGCATACCCATGGAGGAAGTAGTTCGCACAACCACAATGGCCACAAGAATGGTAATGGGAATGGAGGAAGCAACGGCCAGAACCGGACCACCCCATCAACCCCATCCAAGAGAGACCTGAGCCAAGTCACCTGTTTCAAGTGTTCCAAGACCGGACATTATGCCAATGAATGTCCTGAAGGCCAGAATGGAAATAGAAATGGAAGCTCAGGGAAGAAGCCGAACCCTTTCAATAGGGGACAGGTGAACCACGTTAGCATGGAGGAGGTTGAAGATCAGCCAGATGCGGTGATCGGTAAGTTTTTGGTTAAGTCATTTACCGCACTCGTTCTTTTCGATACTGGTGCATCGCATTCATACATATCAAGGGGATTTGTGGATAAATATAACCTGTCAACCCAAGCCCTTAGGTCACCCATGTTAGTAAGCTCACTAGGAGCGGAGTTTATGGCTAGACAATGGTGTGATCGGTTACCATTAAGGATTGGTAACTATGTTTTTCCCTCAGACCTAATAGTACTGGAATCTCAAGGATTGGATGTGATACTGGGCATGGATTGGTTATCGATGTATGGAGGAAACATTGATTGTGCTAGTAAGTCAATTTTGCTTACAACGCCAGAAGGAAGAAGGATCAAGTATGTATCCCGGCATGTGCCAAATAGGACACAAGAAAATTGCCTGACAGGAGTCGTGCAGGAGGAAGTACCCGTGGTAAAGGATTTTCCTCATGTATTTCCGGAAGAGTTGCCAGGCATGCCACCGGATAGAGACATTGAGTTTTTGATTGAGTTATTGCCAGGGACTGGACCAATATCAAAGAGACCATACCGGATGCCAGCAAAGGATTTGGTAGAAATTAAGAATCAGATTAAGGAGCTATTGGAGAAAGGTTACATACGCCCAAGTTCTTCGCCTTGGGGATCACCCGTACTTCTAGTGGAGAAGAAGGATGGATCATTAAGGATGGTTGTTGATTATCGAGGATTGAATGAAGTAACCATCAAGAACAAGTACCCACTGCCAATGATAAATGATCTGTTTGATTGCTTGCAAGGAGCTAAAGTGTTCTCCAAGATCGATTTGCGATCAGGGTACCACTAGTTGAAGATTCGAGAGCAGGATATTCCGAAGACAGCATTCACCACAAGATATGGACTGTATGAGTATACCGCTATGTCATTTGGATTGACTAATGCGCCTGCCTATTTTATGAACATGATGAACAAAGTGTTTATGGAGTTTCTGGATAAGTTCGTTGTAGTGTTCATTGAAGATATCCTGGTTTATTCAAAGGATGAAGAAGAGCATAAGGAACATTTGCGTTTGGTTTTGGAGAAACTAAGGGAACATCAGTTATATGCCAAATTTAGCGAATGTGAGTTTTGGTTGAAGGAAGTAGGATTCCTCGGACACGTTATATCCGGAGATGGGATAGCAGTTGACCCCGCAAAGGTTGAGACTGTAACCAAATGGGAAGCACCAACAACAGTTGGAGAGATCCGGAGTTTTCTTGGACTCGCAGGATACTACCGGAGATTCATTGAGAACTTTTTAAAGATTGCGAAGCCTATGACGGAGTTGTTGAAGAAGGATACCAAGTTCAATTGGACTGAGGAGTGTGAGGCTAGTTTCCAAGAGTTGAAGAAACGATTTGTTACCTCACCAGTGTTGATTTTGCCAGAACAGACCAAGGATTATGAGGTGTATTGCGACGCTTAACGTCGAGGACTTGGAGCAGCGCTTATGCAGGAAGGTAGAGTTGTTTCGTATGCTTCACGACAACTGAAACCTCATGAGTTGAATTATGCCACACATGATTTGGAGTTAGCAGCTGTAGTGCATGCATTGAAGACATGGAGACATTTCCTCATTGGAAATCATTGTGAGGTGTACATGGATCACAAGAGTTTGAAGTACATTTTCACGTAGAAGGAGTTGAATCTCAGGCAAAGGAGATGGATGGAGCTCATCAAGGATTATGATATGAGATTGCATTACCATCCTGGTAAAGCTAATGTAGTAGCTGACGCATTGAGCCGCAAGAGCCATGTCAATACGTTGATGACGGGAAGTATACCTAAGGAGTTAGCAGAAAACCTTCGTGAGCTATGTTTGGAAATAGTTTCGAAAGGCTATGTGCCAGCATTGGAGATTCAGTCAACATTGATGGATAAAATCAGAGAGGCTCAGAAATCTGACAAGGAGATTGCTTCTATAAAGGAGAAACTAAGCAAAGGAAAAGCGAAGGGATTTCGTGAGGATGAGCACGATACCCTATGGTTTGAGGACCGTGTTTATGTGCCAAATGACCCAGAGATCAGGAAGTTGATTTTGCAAGAGGCACACGATGCACCATATTCGATTCACCCAGGAAATACCAAGATGTATTTGGATTTGAAGGAGACATTCTGGTGGACCGGAATGAAGAAGGATATTGCAGCATATGTAGAAGTTTGTGATGTATGTCATAGAGTGAAGGCAGAGCATCAGAAGCCAGCCGGATTGTTACAACCATTGCCAATACCCGAATGGAAGTGGGGTAAGATAGGCATGGATTTTATCACAGGACTGCCTAGGACGAAAGAAGGATATGACTCGATATGGGTAGTAGTTGATCGTTTGACGAAGGTAGCACATTTCATCCCAGTTAAGACCACTTACACCAGTGCTAAGTTGGCAAAGATATACAGGACTAGGATCATTTGTTTCCATGGAGTTCCAAGGAGTATTGTATCAGACAGAGGAATCCAATTTACTTCAAAGTTTTGGAATCAGTTGCATGAAACTTTGGGAACCAGGCTAGAGTTCAGCACCGCTTTCCATCCGCACATAGATGGACAGACTGAGAGAGTCAATGAGATTTTGGAAGATATGATGAGAGCTTGTGCACTAGATTATGGATCTAGTTGGGACGATAATTTGCCGTATGCGGATTTTTCTTATAACAACAGTTACCAAACCAGTTTGAAGATGGCACCTTTCGAAGCTTTGTACGGAAGGAGGTGCAGGACACCGTTGTCATGGGACAAAGTTGGAGACCGTCAATTCTTTGGACCAGATTTGATTAAGGAGTCTGAACAGAAGGTGAAGTTGATTCACGATAGGCTCAAGGTAGCCCAGTCCAGGCAGAAGAGCTACGCAGATTCTAAACGCAAGGAGACAATTTACGAAACCGGAGACAGGGTGTATCTCCGAGTATCCCCACTTCGAGGAGTTAAGCGTTTTGGAGTTAAGGGAAAATTAGCACCGCGTTTCGTTGGACCATATAAGATCTTGCAATGTATGGGAGAAGTCGCGTATAAGTTGGAATTACCAGAGGAACTGTCAGGAGTTCATGATGTATTCCATGTTTCTCAGCTGAAGAAATGTCACGCCGAGATGGCGGAGGTACCGTTAAGAGATACAGTGCCGCTGGAAGCGATTCAGTTGAAGGACGACTTAACGTATGAAGAGAAACCAGTCAAGATTCTTGATTATGCCAGCAGAGTTATCAAGTTTTGCAAAGTTCAGTGGAACCACCACTCAGAGGATGAAGCCACCTGGGAGAGAGAAGAAGATTTGCTCAAGGACCACCCTCACCTATTTTCTAGCCAACCCGAATCTCGAGGGCGAGATTCATCTTAAGGGGGGTAGGTTTGTAACATCCCAAATTTTCAATTTGGAATGTTATACATAGATCATCATGCATATCATATTTTCTTGCATTTTGCCGATCCTAGAAATTTCACGCAACTCAAGGACCCTCGGAGAGAGTTGGAGATTTCGTCTTTTTCATATTTGAGTCTTTTCAAATTTTGAAGAAAGGATCATTGGATTTGTCAGAGTTTTATTTGCCTTTTATTTGGATAGGGAAAATGCGCGTTTTAAAATTTTTGCATTTTAGGCTCGGAGAAAAGTTCATTTTGTTCGACTCATTTTTAGGAGTCGGGGAAAATTTACTTTTTTTAGTTTTGGAGTTCGTTTAGATCTCTTTCTGTTTTTTTTTCGATCGCGGAACCGTTTTAAAAAAAAATGTTCCGGCGACTTGGGCCAAAGGCCCAAGCCACTGAGCCAGCCGGACAAGGGCCAAATGCCATCGCCGCACGCACCCAGGCGCCAGGCGCCAGGCGCGCCAGGGAGCCGCCGCCGCTGGAGTCCTTTTCGGACTCCACTTGTTCGTTTTTTAGATCTTTTTCCCTCTTTTCTTTCCTAGTCCTACTCTTATGCCTTGACCCCTACCCCAAGTTCTCTCCTCCCCTCCCCAATATAAATACTCCCACACCCCCCTCTAAATCATCATCAAACCCAAAGCCTAGAGCGCCACCATACCCGCGCGCCGCCCTAAGCCGCCGCCCGCGCCGCCCTAAGCCGCCGCCCGCGCCGCCCTTTGCCTTAGCGCCGCCGCCGCACCTTACCACCGCCGCCCCACGCCCACGCCGCCGAAGCCCTCGCAGGAGACCTCGCCGGAGGTAGCCCCGCGCTGCATCTTTTCTTCTCATCGGATCATTTTCTTCTAATCGTTCCGATTCTTCTTTTCCGATTCGTTTTTCTTCGCGAAACTGTTCCGGTTTTCTAGATCGGTTTTTCAATCGGTTTTCTTCTCTGAAACCCTAGATTGGATTCGTTCTCTTTTCCGATCTAGTTGCCTAGCGACCATTCACCGGACCGCTCGTCCTAACGAACGTGATCACCGGATTTCTTCTAGGTTAATGAACGTCCATTCGTTCAACCGTTCTTCTTTTTCTTTTCATCGGATTTATTCCGCGATCATGATCTTAGATCCGATCTTCTTTCTAGTTTATCTTCTCGCTCATTTATCGGAATCAGGTGATTCAAGCGAATGGAGTTTCGTCTTGAAACTGCCGTTCCGTCTAATCAACTTTAACTAAGTTTTGCTATGGTAAAATTTGACCTAGTTTCCACTTGCTAGAACCGAGTTGTTTTCTTCCGCCGTTTGTTTTCGGTTGCTTTGTTCGGTTCTTTCTTTCTTTGCAACCGGAGTTCTTAAGTTGAACCTTCTGGTTCGATCTGTTGTTCGAGTTTTACCTGTGCATTAGATGAGTACTTATTGTATGCTTGTTGTTTGTTTGCAATAGATTACCCGGATTGCGCCGCCTGTTACTTCGAATCTCTAGGACTCGCGGATCATCAGCAAGGCAAGTAACACTTTGATCATACCTTTTCTACATCCCAGTTTTATTGCATTAGATCCATCCTCACACATTGCATGATTAGGATCTAATTAAATTGTGGGATGGGAAGTAGATGAGGTAGTACCTATTACCTGTTTATTATGAAACCTTTGGGAGTTACTTCTACGTTTGCTTATTATGCCATGCTATGCTAGTAGACGTGGATTGGGTGAGGTATATCCATGACAGATGTGAAATTGATAATTTTAATGGTTTATCTAAGGTGGCAACTTAAACACACATCTGGGTGGATTGAGGCACCTGATGTCTATCTGGACTTGCCTGTTTTTTTGGACCGCTACCCAGGCTCAAAGGGATCATAAGATCTTTCATGCTAAATACTTACGTGTGCAGCCACATGCCATTATGGGCTCTGCCATAGTTGACTAAGTCGTGCGAACTCTTATAGGGGTAGACTAGCAGATGTAGGGGATATAGGTGGTACGGTCTACTCCATCGTAAGGTGCTAGCGCTTCTGAAACACTGTGTATCGGTCATCCGTTTCTCAAACACCGGTAGTGCGAGAAAACCAACGGAGGCGATCGAGTCTTGTGGGGAAAAGTGCGCAAACCTCTGCAGAGTGTAACAAACTAATCATGATTAGCCGTGTCCCCGGTTATGGACAATCTTGAGTATCTAGTACTTGAATATCATGTGAATCTCATCAGGTTACTTCTAATTAATATTGTTGGGTTTTAATTGTTCACTTTTAATTGGGATTGAGGATGCTGTCAACCATTCTCAATGTTTAACAACCACCATGATAGTTAAAAAAATTTATTCCTTTGCAGTAGGGAAAAATTGGCTTTACGCAAAACAGTAACCATAGAGCTTTCCACCAGCCAAATTTGCATATAGTATAGCTGTTTCATTCCATTACTCTCTATGTGTTACTTTACCAGCATATTCCATGTGCTGACCCGTTTCGGGATACAACATTAATGTTGCAGACTTTTCAGACGAGGATTGAGGTGTTTTTAGGTCGTGGTTCTATACTCAGTGATGCTGTTGGAGTTGATGGACCCATTTATCTTCCAAGTCTCCCGCTGTTATCGTTATTAGATGGACTTAAGCCATATTTATGTAATAAGTTCTCTTCGGAGACAACAATGTAATAAGTGTGTGATTGCCACTCTGGTATAAATCCTTCGATGTACTGTGTGGTGTCAGCATTACTGATCCAGGGATGACACCGGAGCACAGTAGACTTGATCCATTCGGGTCTGGTCGCTACAGCAAACTTCTCCGATATAATGTAGTCGGGAGAATTCAAAAAGATGATAGGACTATCATGCGTGGGTGCAATAGCAACAATTTCATGTTTAACATAAGGAAAAATAGCAAGGTCATCTCTATAAGCATAATTCATATTCTCATCTTGGCCACAAGCATAGAAAGCATCATCAAAAAGGGATATTTCAAAAGAATCAACAGGATCATAATAGCAATCATCCTTTGGTAAGCACGAAGGGAAATTAAACAAGGTATGAGTTGAAGAGTTACTCTCATTAGATGGTCGGCACGGGTAGCTAATCCGCTCTTCCTCCTTTTGTTCTTCACTATCCTCATCATCTTTTTCATCCAATGAGCTCACAGTTTCGTCAATTTCTTTTTCCATAGACTCCTGCAAAATATTACTCTCTTCTCGGACAGCGAAGACTTTCTCAATAAATTCATCAATATCATAATTGTCTTTATAATTCTCATAGAAATATTTAAGGATAGCTAAATTTTCAGGTCTATATACTCAATCATCAAAATCTTCAAACTCTTTAAACAAAGATTCAGTTTCACAAGCACCCTTAAAAGCAAAAATTCTTCTATTCGTTCCACATCATAGTAATCATATATACCATTAGCATAAGAAGCTAAGGTTTCATTATCATTAAAATTGCATGAAAAGGGAAGGTGTGGAGCCTTCATCCTAGAGCAACAAGTATAATCATATCTCAAGCATAGTTGCCGAGCATACCAATGCAACATATAAATTTGATCCCATAATAGTTTCCCTTTTTGAGTCAAGCTATAATACCTAAAGTATTCATGTCGATCCAACGTGTCTCCCATTATATAATTGAATGGGGTTTTCTCAGGATTATTAAAGTAGTGCATACTATCTTTCACATAATGAGCATTGAGGGTTTTAGGAGGTTCCCCATCTCCATGAGTAGCAAGTAAACCTAATTTTTTGGTATTTCATGTTCCATATCCATAACTAAAGATAGAGAACAACTTATAATAGTAAATAAAAATTACTTAGTGATAAAGCAAACAAGCACACACAAGAATATTCACCCCACGCTAGAACTCCCTGGCAACGGTGCCAGAAAAAGGTCTTGATAACTCACAAGTATAGGGGATCAATTGTAGCCTCTTTCGATAAGTAAGAGTGTTGAACCCAATGAGGAGCTAAAGGTAGAACAAATATTACCTCAAGTTCTATCGACCACCGATAGAACTCTACGCACGCTTAACATTTGCTTTACCTAGAACAAGTATGCAACTAGAAGTACTTGTTAGGTGTAACGGGATAGGTTTGCCAGAATATAAAGAGCACATAAATAAAAACTAGGGGATGTTTTAGGTAAAGAAGCAATAAAGTTAGTATAGCGAGTGTGGAAAAGTGGTGGTAGGATTTGCAAAATTTTCCCTAAGCGATTGACTACTTTACTAGACCAATAGCAAGTTTTATGTGGGAGAGGCCATTGCTAGCATGTCATCCCCGACTTGGAATTCTATGCACTTATGATTGGAACTATTAGCAAGCATCTGCAACTACTAACGTTCATTAAGGACAAACCCAACCTTAGAATTAAGATATATTGGTCCCCCTTCAATCCTGTATGCATCAATTTCTATGCTAGGTTGAAGCTTTTGTCACTCTTGCCCTCTAATACATAGTCCTATCAACATACAACTAACCCTATGGTGTGATCCACGTGCCCGCTCATATGATGGGCACCAAAGGACAACAACATAACCACAAGCAAATTAAACCAATCATAGCAATTCACCAATTACTGATAGGACAACGAAAATCTACTTAGACATCATAGGATACACTACAAAAAAAATACACTTCCGTGATGATACATGTTTGTCACAGTAGGTCGTGTTTTTTGTCATGCATGTACATCCATGACAAATTTATGACAGAATCAAGATAGTCATACATGTGCTATCGTAGAAGTGTTCCATGACATTACCAAAATTATCATCACGGAAGTGTCCACTTCCATGACGATAAATTGCGCGTCATAGAAGTGCTTTTGTCAAGGGTGACCAAAACGTGGCATCCACTTTAACGGAACGCCGTTAAGCTATCAGGTCGGGTTTTGGATCCGATGACCCGTTAACAACCCCGACCAATGGGGATTTTCCACGTGTAAAATCATCATTGGCTAGAGGAAACATGTGTCAGCTCATCTTTGGGACAGATGTCATCCACTCACTGGACAGAAGGCGCCTATGATACGTCGACATGTGGCATGGCCCAACAGTGGCCCATTCCTGTGAAAAGGCCGGCCCATTTGACTTGGTTAAAAGCTGGCAAGCCGGCCCATGGAAAGCTTGTTAACGGCTTGTTCGCATGTAGCCCATTTACAACCCGCTAACCCAAGGCCCGTTACGCCCTATCCGAATTAGGCCCAGTAGCGTCATCTGGGACATCCAATATGATTCCAGACCGTTTTCACTTCTGGCCCATGTATAGCCCATGACGTCTTTCGGCCCATATGAGGCCCTTTGTAACTCTTGGCCCATTAGCGGCCCGTGCTGAAACTGGCTCATAATGAACAGTGTATCACTTTATACCCATTAACGGCCCGTTATTCTGTTGGGCCGTTTCCAGCCCAAGTTAACTTTTGGCCTTCTGAGGGCCCATTTATTCTTGGGCTCATTTGTAGCATTCGGTTAGTTACGGCTAGTTACTGTCATTTTCTGCTTGTGGGCCAAATTTAGCCCGTCGTTATAGTCGGACCGTTTGTGGACCGTTAGTCTGTTGGGCCATTTTCATAGCATCACCAAATACGGGCTATTAACGGCCCGTTATGGTCAGCGCATAAAACATACGATTTCCATTAAAGGCCCGTCAACGGCCCATTAAGGGCCCGTACAAGACCCATAAATGAGTCGGCGGCCCATGGATCCTACGAGACGTAGAAGGCCCATGGATCCTACGAGACGTAGAAGGCCCATGGATCCGACGGCCTATGAAGGGCCAGGGTCGGGCGAGTTGGCCCCCGTTTGAACGATATAGCATATTCAAAGAATTATCCTACTCAATAATATCACCTCTAAAAAGCATACACTATACAGCAAAGAGATGAAGGCATAGAAAGGTAGAATAATCCTACACTATACAATAAAGAAATTATAGCCGATTGTACCCACTGGGCATTATGGTTCGGCAGATGTCGGGTGGTAGGAGCGACATATGCCAACGGGTGGCTTATCATTGCGGGGGCCAATAAAACGTCGCCCGTGCCTGGAAACGGGATGAGGCGAAGACATGCACGCCGGCGAATCTTACCCAGCTTCAGGGCTCTCCGAGGAGATAACACCCCTACTGCTGCTCTGCGGGGTCTCCGCATGGTTACCAAAATGAACAAGTAGGTACAATGCTCCTTGAGCTGTTTTGGGTGGAAGGAGGAAGAAGGGCTCGGCTAGCTTGCTTCCTCTCCTTGTATGGTGTCTAGGTCTAGATTGAGAGTCCAACCCTTTGCATGGGTGCACCGGGGGGTTTATATAGGCCTACCCCCCGGGGGTACAATGGTAATCCGACTGGGCGCGAGGCCCAGCTGTCTGTGACTATGCTCGCCGGCTTCTGCGCCGGCTTCTGGGGCCCGCCAGCTGGTGGGTCCCGCCGGCTGCCGGCTCCTTGTTCGACAGGCGGGCCCCACCGGCCAGGGCCTGGTCGGTGGCTGGTTACTGTTACTCCATGTTGTTGACGCAGGCTTGGTCGGGGTAAGCGTGGCTACAGTAACGCCGCCTTGGCGGGCGATTACTGTAGCCCTGCCGCATCTTGTCCCCTTAATGGGCGTCTCCTTCGAGGAAGGTGGCAGGCCGGCTATGGGAAGCCGGCCCTCTATCTTGCCGTCTTGTGAGGAGGTGCGGCCGCCTTCGGCATCTCTCTGCCCGAAGGGGCCCACCGCCTCGGGGGCCACGCTGGCGGCTACAGTGCCGTGCCGGGCGGGCCGTGGCTGCCCGCACGGCGCGCTGTACCAGGCGTGTTCCGGGTTTTGGGGGTGGCAGGCTCCACTGTAGCCACGCCCCGCTTTATCATCGCAGGGTGGACGCGTACATTGCGGGTACGGCTTTGACTGCTTTATGGGAGCCGGCCTCTGGTAGCCGGCCCTGCTGTAGCCGGCTTCTCGTAGTCGGCCATCCACAGCTTTCTTCATGAGGGTGAAGGGCGGGCCGCCCCCGAAGCCGGCTAGGAAGGTAGTCGGCTAGGGGGGAGGCGGCCCAGGTCTTGAATCTTCTTCAGAGTCGGCCAAGCTTGTAATTTTTTCTGATGGGCCAGGGGAAGCCGGCCAGGCTACCCATGGCTATTCACTCCGACAGTAGTCCCCGAAGCTGGGCGAGCTTCACGGTGGACAGAGGGACGAGAAGCTTGGTCAGCTTCATACCCTGAGGAGCCGATTTCGCCGTTGTAAGCCGGCTTTGGAGAGCTTCCTTCTTTATTAATGTGACCGTGGGTGACCCGCGGGCTGGCCGCGGGCCCCACGATGGGCCACGTGGCGGAGAAGTCCTGCCGTCGCACGTGCGCGACGGGACGCCGCCGCAGGCTTGGGCCCGCCACTCCTTGGCCTCGGCCCGGGCGCAGATCTTCTGTGGCCCGAGGAGACTGCTCGCCTCCCCGCGGCCGTTTCTTCGTGTCTTCAAGGCGCGTAATTAACGCAGGGCGTGGGGGAGGTGGGCACGATCGATCCCCACGATCCCCCACGCCGTGCCTCCTCGGCTTCGGCACACAAGCCTACAAGTAGGAGGGGGAGGGGGAGAGACAAAGGCTCGTTCGCTCCCCTGCTCCCCGTCCCTCCTTGCTCTTCTCCTCCCTTTCTTCTTCCTCGCGCCCGACGCAGCCTCCTGCCGCAGCCCGCCCACGCCGCCATGTCCATGGCGCTGTCAAGCTCGTGGGACAGGTCGAATGTCCATGAAGACCACATCGAATTTCTCCGCCAGACCCGGCGCCTGCCCGCTGCCAACCTTGTGCAGGCTCGCCTGGCGCCAGAGACGGAGATTTCGCCGGCGCCAGAGGAAGGCGAGCGCGTCATCTTCCGCACGCACTACTTGTGTGGCTTCGGCTTACCGGCGAGCGGCTTCATGCGATCCTTCCGCGACTTCTACAACCTCCAGCCGCATCACCTCACGCCCAACGCGGTGATGCAGCTGTCGGCCTTCGTCTCGCTCTGCGAAGGCTTCTTGGGAGTGCTGCCGACGCTGGAGCTCTGGGCGGAGCTCTTCCAGAACAAGCTCGGCACCGTCTCCGCTGGCGTGCCGGCTCCCTGCGGGGCCTTCTTCCCGATGAAGAGGGCAAGCGACAACAACCCCTTCCCTCTAATCCAATCTGTCAAACTCTGGCAGAAATCTTACTTCTACGTCAAGAACGTCGTCCCGCAAGGCGACTACGTCAATCTGCCGGCTTACGTAGCCGGCCCGCTGTCTGGGAGGCGGCCGTCTTGGGGCTTCCGGGCCAAGTCCTTGTCTCAGGCCGGGAACGCCTCCATCGCCCGGCTTAGGGTGATGATCCAGTCGGAAGGCCTGTGCGGAGCCGACTTGGTGGCCGCCTTCGTCGAGCGCCGGATCCTTCCCCTTCAGAGCCGGCCCCACATGCTGTGCCAGATGAGTGGCCGCTTCGACCCCTGCTGGCTGAGCACATGGGAGATGCCCCACGCCGAGGTGGCGCTCATGGTGAACTACGTCGCCAACCTCAAGCTCGCCGACGACTGGCAGTACGGCAAGGCGCCGTACTCCCGCGCCCATCCTCCGCCTGTGGTGAGTCCTTCTTTCTATCATCAGCCGGCTTGAGTCGGCCGGCTTCTGACCAGGCGGCTCTTCTCTTTTTTCTTTGTTTATCAGAACCCTCTTCTCCCGCTGCCAGCCGGGGCGGTAGGAGCCGAACGCCAGTATGCCCCGGACCGCACGGTAGACGACCTCGACGACCCAGACTTGGCCGCGGTCGCCATGGAGGACACCGCCACGGGGCACGTCGCCGAGCCCGGAGGCATGGGGCTCTCGGCCAGCTTTGACGACTGGCCGGATGACGCCGATGCTGAAGAAATCCCGCGCCACCAGCCGGCAGCCGACCATCACAGTGCGGGTACGTCCACCGCGCCGGCTACCTGTGGTGGAAAGGCGAAGCGCCGGGCCGCGCTTCCCCTCTTCGGCAGCCGGCCGAAAAAGATGAAGGCCTCCGCCGCGGCCACGAAGCGAGAAGAAGCGGCGGCGAAGGCGGCCCGCTTCCGGAAGGCAGTGAAGAAACCTCCAGCAGTCTCCGCGTAAGCCCTCCGGCCGCTTGCGTGCTTGTTGCTTTGTTGTCTTCCTTTGTCTTAATTCTTCTTCGATTTCTGAGCAGGGCGCCGCTTTCCCTCGAGCGAGGCCCATGTGGCTCTGTGGTCGGGCCGGGTGCTGGATCTTCAGGGCCCCGCCGCGTGGACCCCCGCGCCGATCTTGCAGAAGCCACGAAGCGGAATGCTCGCGAGGCGCGACGAGAGAGGGAGGCGGCGGAGCGGGAGGCCGCCCGGGCGGCGACGGAGCGAGCGAACGCGGCGGCCGAGACTCCATCGGAGCGGGTGGCCGCGGAGACGGAGGCGGAGGGCACGCATAGCCAGCCTCCGCTGCTCGCCATCCCCCTCCACACCTTGGATCCGGACATCCCGCTGCCCACGGCGGAGGAGATTACCCCCGATCAGCCGCTGGTGCAGAGGCATGAACTCTTCGAGATCTTCGCGGAGAGGACACCGCCGGCAGCGCCAGCCGGAGCAGGCGAAGGAGGCCAGTCGTCGGCGGTGCCGGAGGAGCCAGCCCGGGCTGCGCCCGAGGCTGGAGCCGGTCTTGAGATCGAGCTGGCGGCGAGCCAGCACGCCGGAGGGAGCACGGCCCCGCCGGACACGCGCCGAGCCGCGGGTGCCGACCAGACGGTAGACGCCTTGGAGGCGGCCAGCTCCGCCACGTCCGGGTGGACTCCCAGCAGAGGAAGCTGCGAGCTGAACGTCGCGGCCCAAGGGATTCGGAGCCGGCTGCAGGCACAGGCCGGCCTCCTGAGGCAATTCACTCAGGAGTTTCTGTCGACGCGGTCTGCAATCTGGGTAAGTTTTTTATTTGCTGACCGTTCTGGTCCTCTGATTTTTTCCGTAGGGGCGCGCTAGCACACCCACTGGGTGTAGTCCCCGAGATCCGGGCCGACTGCAGTGCAGTTGGGTCGGATCTTACTCGACGACTATCTTAACTGTTTCTTGTCTGATCTTTAGGATTATCACAACTCTCGTGCCGCCGCCTTCAACTCCCAGGCTCGGGAGCTGAGCCGGAGGACCGAAGACCTGGCCAGCAGCCGACGTAAGTGTATTTCTTTTATCTGTTTCTCGTGGGGGCGCGACAGCGCACCCACTGGGTGTAGTCACCGAGATTCGGGCCGACTGCAGCGCAGTCGGGTCGGATCTTCCTTGACGACTTTTCCCCTGCTAACTTTTTCTCTTTGTCTTTTGCTCGTGCAGAGGCCAATGCTGACTTGCGGAGGGAACTCGGCGAAGCGCAGGCCGCTCTTCGTGCCAGGGACACCGAGTACGCCGACTTGGTTCAGGAGCGCGACCGCCAGGTCAAGAAACTGGCCGACTAGGAGGAAAGCCATAAGGCGGCCCTGCAGAAGGCGCAGGATGGCGAGGCTGCCCTGAAGGCGGAGTTCGAGACCAGGGAGGCGAGCTGGGCCGAGACGCGCCAGGCGCTGGAAGAAGGCTTAGGCCGGATCGAGGATCTGATCGATGGTAAGCCGCCTTTCTTGCCCTTCCTCCATCTGCCGGCCGCCTGAGGTTTTGTTTTGACTTGTGCTTGCTATCCTGCGCAGAATACTTTCCCGGCCACTCCGTCCTCGCCGCCCAAGCCATCGAGGCCCATCGCGAGGTGCGCCATCAGGCCGGAGTCGTTATTCCGCCGGATGCGAATCAGACTTTGTCGGAGCAGCTCGTCACCATCCAAGCGCGACTACAGCCGGCCCATCGGATGCTCCGCCGGCTCCAACGTGCCGGGGCGCAGGTGCCGGCCGCGCTCTGGCCCGGCCAGACGATTCCCCGCACCCCAAGTCGGACTGCCGACTGGCTGGAAGTCGCAATCGGCCGCTTCGAGGCTTGGAAGGCGTTCGCAGCCCGTCTCGGAGCCGGGCGTGCATTGGAGTTCGTCCGCGCATGGTACCCAGGGCTGAGCCTGGACCAGTTGCGGACTTGGCGATTGGAGGCCGACGCGGAACTGGAGGAGGTGCGCCCGGCGATCGCGCAGCGCGCCTCGACGATCGCCGAGTGCACCGACACCAGCGTCTTCGCGCCGGAGCTCAATGATGACGGCACCGCCCAGCCGGAGGAGTGGTTCGGGCTGAACCCGGCGGAAGGCGAGGACTCGGCCGAGGAGATCGCCTCCAGCGACGAAGGCGTGGACGACGAGGGGGAAGACGGCGAAGACGCCGAGCCGACTGGTGAGACGGCCGACCGCCCTCAAGCCGACCGTGCCTCCAGCAACGAGCCACGCCGGGGCGCGCCCTCTGCCGGAGGCGATGATCAAGCCAAAGTTGGCCAGCCGGCCGCTCCTTCAGCCGGCCCGACCACCTCCACCGCCCAGCCCGACTCGTCACCGGCCCCGCCAGCTTGATCTGTCGTTCCTATTGTTCCTGCTTTTACTTTTTCGAACAATTTTAAGTTTCCGCAATTCCACCCACTGGGGGTGTATCGAACAATGTTGGATGTTGACCTCTCTGGAGGTCCTTTGTGTAAATATTAATGTATGCATGTGTTGGCTTCCATTCAAGTGCACTTTTTTATCCTTAGCCTTTTTCCTTTGCCGCCTTCCCTCTTTGGGAAGGCAAGTACTCGAGCTTTCTTAGATTTGAAGCAGACTGAATGTAAGCCGGCCGGCCGGCTACTCTGGTAGTCGGTCGGCGGGAGGCGGCAAGCTGGCTTTTGTTATATATAAGCTCGTTAGTCCCTAGCTGTTTTTCGTGTGCGCACCCTTTCCGGCTTATGACTCTTGCCAGCCGGGCAGTCGGTTCTTCGAGCTGCGATTTTGGCAAGAGCCAAGCCTGGGTGTCGGCACATTACTTGTCTGACTGCGGGTAGGGCTCCTAATATAACTCTAGTCGGCCAGTCCCCGGGCCGACTCGTCGAACCCGGTGCCGGACAAAATAAATAAACAGGTGATATCATACGCATGATAACTTTCATTCATAAAATAAAGGATGGCAGTCCCCGAGTCCTCCTCGGGGAGCCTACTATTTCGTACTTAATACAAAAGTGGACAAAATACATACTGCGTTTTAACTGTAAAACTTCCGAAGAAGATTTGCATTCCATGGTCGCTCCGACTCCTTGCCAGAGTCGTCTCTCTTGCGTGCCTTCGGCTTCTGCGCGTCGATGAGGTAGTAGGCATCGTTGCCTAGAGCCCTACTGATGACGAAGGGGCCCTCCCAGGGGGCTGCGAGCTTGTGCTAGCCGGCTGTTCACTGGATCAACCGGAGCACAAGGTCACCCTCCTGGAAGGATCTTGGTCGGACCCTCCAGCTGTGGTAGCGGCGCAAACCCTGCTGGTAGATGGCAGACCGGCTGAGGGCTAACAGCCGGCCTTCTTCCAGCAGGTCGATGCCGTCTTCTCTTGCTTCTTTGGCTTCCGCTTCCGTGTACATGGTTACCTGAGGCGCATCGAACTCGATGTCTGTTGGGATGACTGCCTCGGCACCATATACAAGGAAGAAATGAGTGAAGCCGGTTGATCTGTTTGGGGTAGTACGCAGACTCCGTAGGATAGCTGGCAGCTCATCGAGCCAATAGCCGGCTGAATGCTCCAGAGGTACTACCAGTCGGGGCTTGATGCCAGATAGGATGAGGCCATTTGCTCGCTCCACTTGGCCGTTTGACTGCGGGTGGGCGACTGACGCAAGATCCAGCCAGATACCTTGTGCAGCGCAGAACCGTGCCAAGGCACCTTTGGCAAAATTCATGCCGTTGTCGGTGATGATGCTGTGCGGTACGCCGTACCGGGTTGTTTTATCTGCGATGAAAGTCACCGCAGTCGGCCCATTCAGCTTCTTGATCGGCTTCGCCTCAATCCACTTGGTGAATTTGTCGACGGTGACGAGCAAATGAGTCATGCCGCCGCGCGCCGTCTTGAATGGGCCCACCATATCTAATCCCCAGACGACAAAGGGCCAGGTGATGGGAATGGTCTTGAGTGCCAAAGCCGGCATGTGTTGCTGTGAGCTGAAAAGCTGGCAGCCTTTGCAGTGTTTGACTAGCTCTTTAGCGTCGTCCAAAGCAGTCGGCCAGAAGAAACCGTGGCGGAAGGCTTTGGCGACAAGTGATCTTGATGCGGCGTGGTGGCCGCACTCTCCTTAATGTATATCTCTGAGGATTGCAATGCCTTTCTCCTGCTCGACGCATCGCTGTAAGACTCCGGTGGCACTGCGCTTGACAAGCTCTCTGTTGACGATTGTGTATGCTCCAGCTCGGCGCTGGACTTGTCTTTCTTCGTTTTTGTCAGCCGGCAGATCTTGGTTCACCAAAAAGTTGCGGATGGTTTGGGCCCATGATGGAGCGGCGACTTCCTCTGCCACCAATGTGGCGACAGCCACCAGGGTGGGCGGGCTGGGTAATGAAGTGCTGGAGTCGGCCGCCGCTTGCTGTGCTGAAGAAGTCTCCGGGCTGGCTACCGTAGTCCCCGGGCCGGCTACCGCAGTCCCCGAGCCGGGTGCGGCATTCCCCGAGCCGGCTACTGCAGTCCCCGAGCCGAGTATTGAAGTCCCCGGGACGGCTGCTTGATTCTTCGAGCCGGACCCGGCCCCCTTGGGGTTAGGCGGCACGAAGATGGAGTCGGATTCCGGAGACGGCTTGATGGATGGCTTGAGGAGGCGCTGTAGGGCGACGCCGGTTGGTATTGCTTGCCGCGTGGAACCTATTCGGGCCAGGGCATCTGCTGGCTCGTTGTCGGCTCGCGGTACATGGAGGAATTCACATCCATCGAAGTATCCACTGATCTGCTGCACCATGTTTGCGTCCTTGGCGTCCCAGTCTCTAGAGGATTGCTGCACCACCAAATCCGAGTCGCCATAGCACAGGATCCGGCGGATGCCGAGTTCCTTGGCAAGCCGGAGCCCGTGTATGAGCGCCTCGTACTCGGCTACGTTGTTGGAGGCAGCGAAGTGGATCTGCAGCGTGTATCTGAGCTTGTCACCCTTAGGAGAGGTAAGGACGACGCCGGCTCCCAAGCCGGTGCGCATCTTGGATCCGTCAAAGTGCATGCGCCAATGGGTGGAGTCGGGAGCTGGCGGTAAGTACTGGGTCTCGGCCCAGTCGACGAGGAAGTCGGCCAGTGCTTGCGACTTGATGGCGGTGCGGGGCTGGTAGAAGATCGTGTAGGGGGCCAGCTCGATGGCCCATTTAGCCACCCGGCCGGATGCATCCCGGCTGCCTATGATCTCGGCCAGCGGGGCAGTGCATACGACCGTGATGGGATGTTCTTCAAAGTACGGCTTCAGCTTCTTGGCGGCGAAGTACACGCCGTAGCACATCTTCTGGTAGTGCGGGTAATTTTGTTTCGAGGCGGACAGCACATCGCTCAGGTAATAAACCGGCCTCTGGACCGGCTGGGCTCGACCTTCTTCGGGGCGTTCGACCACAATGACGGTGCTGACCACTTAGCTAGTGGCGGCAATATAAAGGAGCATGGGCTCTTTCTTAGTCGGTGCCGCCAAGACAGGCGGCGTGGACAGCATTTTCTTCAGCTCGTGGAAAGCTTGGTCGGCCCGGTCATTCCACTCAAAGTGAGTGCACTTCTTCATGAGGCGGTAGAGAGGGAGGGCTTTCTCTCCAAGCCGGCTGATGAAACGGTTCAGAGAGGCCAGGCACCCGGTGAACTTCTGAATCTCTCTACGCTTGGTTGGGACCGCCATCCTCTCGATGGCCTTGATCTTCACAGGGTTGCACTCTATGGCGCGTTTGGAGACCAGAAAGCCTAGGAGCTGGCCGGCTGGCACTCCGAACACGCATTTCTCAGGGTTGAGCTTGACTCGGAACCGGCGCAGGTTCTCGAATGTCTCCTTCAAGTCTTCCAGCAGAGTGCCATGCTTCTCCGTCTTCACCACAACATCATCCACGTAGACGTGGGCATTCTTGCCGAGCTGCGTGAGGAGGCACTTCTGCATGAAATGCTGAAAAGTGGCGCCGGCATTCCTCAAGCCGAACGTCATAGTCAGGTAGTAGAAGGCTCCAAACAGCGTGATGAAGGCGGTCTTCAGTTGGTCATCCGGGTTCAGCTTTATCTGGTGGTATCCCGAATAGGCATCCAAAAAGCTCAACAGCTCGCATCCGGCTGTGGAGTCTATCACTTGATCAATTCTGGGCAAAGCGAAGGGTTCTTTTGGGCAGGCTTTGTTGAGGCTTGTGTAATCTATACACATGCGCCACTTGTTATTCTTTTTCAGCACGAGAACCGGGTTCGCGAGCCACTCAGGGAAGAAAACTTCCATGATGAAGCCGGCTGCGAGAAGCCGGGCTATCTCCTCCCCTACGATCCTTCTCTTCTCCTCTGACAGTCGGCGGAGAGGCTGCTTGACTGGTTTGGCATCCTCCCGCACATGTAATTTGTGCTCGGCGAAATCCGTCGGAACACCCGGCATGTCCTTGGGGGACCATGCAAAGATATCCCGATTCTCACGGAGGAAATCGACGAGCTCGCCTTCCTATTTGCTATCCAGGCTCGCCCCAATGACGGCAAACCTCTCGGGGTGCTCGGGGTCGAGCTGTATCTTCTTGGTCTCCTTGGCCGGCTGGAAAGATCCTTGGGCATCATACTCCTTGGAGTCGGCGGGCTGGTTTAGCTGCTTGCTGGCCAGGGCCACGACCCTGTCCAGCGTCTTCTTCTCTGCGGCAATCACGAGGGATTCGGCCAGCCGGCTGCTGGCCGTGGCGCAGTCGGCGGACTTCTTGTAGTCGCCGGCGATGGTGATGACACCCTTGGAGCTTGGTATCTTCATCTTGAGGTAAGCATAGTGGGGGACCGCCATGAACTTGGCCAAGGCGGGTCGGCCAAGCAAGGCGTGGTAAGGGCTCTCCAGGTCCACCACCTCGAACCAGATTGCTTCCCGGCGGAAATGATCCTTGCCCCCAAAGAGTACATCGATCTTGATCTTGCCGATGGGGGTGCAGGACAAACCGGGTACGATGCCGCGGAACACCGTTCGAGTCGGCGCAAGCTGCTTTGCCTTGACACCCAGCTTCTCCATGGTGTCGCGGTACAGGATGTTGATGCTGCTTCCACCGTCGATCAGCACGCAGGAGAAGCGTGCGGCGCGCGTATCCGTTGCAAGGGTGGCCTCCAGGACCAAAGCGTAGGAGCCGGGGGACGGCATCACCTCTGGGTGGTCGGCCTGGCTCCAGCTGATGGATTTCTCTAACCAGTGCATGTGGCCGGCTGGGCTGGCGGCGGCCACATTGACTTCTTGTTTCTCTCGGCGCTTGCTGCGCCGGTCTTCAGGATGGCTCGTGAAGACAACATAAGATGCTTGCTCGTCGGGGAACTCGTCCTGCACGGCGTCGACCGCGGGCCGGGCAGCCTTGGGTGGCGGAGCCGGCGGCGGCGGGCCGGCAGGCAGAGTCGGCGTGAGCCCTTCGCCCTTGGAGATTCGGGCGAGCCAGTTGCATTTGCGGGTCGTGTGGTTGGACGGCTTCGCGCCGCTGTGGAACTTGCACGGGGCATCAAGGGTTTGCTCGTAGGAGAAGGCCGGCTGCCAAGCCGGCCGGCCGCCCTTGGGTTTCTTGGGCGCGGGCCGCCCCTCAGGCGGCGCATCTTCGACTGTGGCCACCTGCCGGCTAGCGGGAGGCGGCGCAGGGCCCTTGCGCTTCTGATCGTTCTGGTGTTGGTGTCGGCCGCCGTCTCCAGCCGGCGCTCGGGGCGCCAGATTGAGCACTTTTCCGGACGCGTCCACCCGGAGCTCGGTCTTCATTGAGGAGTCGGCGGTGGCGTACTTGTCGGCGATGTTCAGGAGCTCGTCGAGGGTAGTCGGCTCATCGCAGAGAAGCTTGTGCTTGAGGAGGGTGCCCTCTCGGCACCCGGCAGTGAAGTATTCGATGGCTTGCACCTCGTGCACCCCTTCGCAGGAGTTGCGGAGCTCGGCCCAACGCGTGAGGTAGTCGCGAGTGGACTCGGCTGGGCCTTGTACACACAGGGAGAGCTGTCTGGGCTTGGGACCCCGCTTGTAGGTGCTGGTGAAGTTGCGAACAAAGGCTTCAGTGAAGTCCACCCAGCTGTTGATGCTGAGAGGCTTAAGGCTGTTAAGCCAAGTTCGTGCCGTGCCTTGCAGCATGAGGGGCACGTACTTCACGGCAACGCACCGGTTGCCATTGGCGATGCTGACGGCTGTGGAGTAGTCGGTCAGCCAGTCTTCCGGCTTCACCGAGCCATTGTACTTGGGCGTGTCTCTTGGGAGCGAGAACCCTTTGGGGAAGGGCTTGTCGCGGATGCGGGGGCCAAAGCAAGGCGGGCCGACATCGTCTTCTTCTTCTAGCGCCAAGGATCTGGCCAGGCGGTCGATCCGGTGGCGGGCATCGTTTTCGCCGACTCCCTCGCGGCGACCAAGCCGGCCGCTGAGAGTCAGGTGCGCCACTGGAGGCGGGGTGGGGTATCTCTCTCCACGAGCTCGAGGCGGAGGCGGGGTGCCCCGCCATTCCATGGCTCGGGGGCGGCCGTCCGCGTCTCGCTCGATGGAGATTTGGGTCCGGCCTCGGCTGGAAGCCGGCTCTTTCTCGCGCCGCGCGCGGGTGTTGCTCGTAGTCGGCGATCGGGAAGTCGCGGCGTGGTCGCGGCGTGGGGGAGGGCTCCCCGCGCGCGCGTCGGCTTCGTGCCGCCGAGCGGCCGCATCAATTAGTTGTTGTATGCGCCGCGTCATGTGGGGGAGGTCCTCGGCTTCCAAGCTGTCCAGCTCGTCTAAGGCCGCCTGGGCGGCGCGCAGGTTCTCGAGTGGGGTGGCGTAGACCGGGCGATCCACTCCAAGCATGTCGGCGATGACGGCGCCGTGTTGCCTGACAGCACCAGCCCGGCTTGGGCCAGCCGGAGCCGGCATGCCGAAGGCGGCGCGGTCAGCTTCGCACTGGTAGGCCTCGGTGAGGCGTCTTGCGGAGGCCAGCCGCCGGCCCTCCACGAGGAGGGCGAGGCGGCGTGCCTCCAGTACTTCGTCGTTGGCGTCAGCCGGAAGTGGGGCGGACAAGTCGTGGGCCGCCGCGCGTGGGGCGCCGTGGGCGCCCTCGTCAGTCGGGCCGTCGTGGCCGATAACCATCACCTCGGTAGTTTCAGAATCGTGATCACTAGCCGGAGGGAGCGGGTCGTTGTAGACCGTGACGTTGGTGGGGAAGGTGTCGTAGGATGCCGTGTCGGAGTCGACAGGCATCGGGTCGGTGGAGCCGACCGACTCCAAATCCGCAGCGGGCTCGCTGGAGACGTGGAGCTGGCCGAGGAGGTTGGCGAGATGATCGGTGCCCGCATCGGAGGCAAGCTCGTCGGAGATGCGGGCCTTGTCGAAGAGGTCGGCAAGGCCGCTCGCCGCACAGATGTTGGTGACGCCATGCAGCGCGTCGCGGCAAGCGCCATCGGGCGAGCCGGGCTGGCTACGCTCGCGAGGAAGAAAAAGGGTTCCCGTCCAGAACAGGTCTCCGGACGACGGTGCACCTGGCCCCACGGTGGGCGCCAAATGTCGGGTGGTAGGAGCGACATATGCCAACGGGTGGCTTATCATTGCGGGGGCCAATAAAACGTCGCCGGTGCCTGGAAACGGGATGAGGCGAAGACATGCACGCCGGCGAATCTTACCCAGCTTCAGGGCTCTCCGAGGAGATAACACCCCTACTGCTGCTCTACGGGGTCTCCGCATGGTTACCAAAATGAACAAGTAGCTACAATGCTCCTTGAGCTGTTTTGGGTGGAAGGAGGAAGAAGGGCTCGGCTAGCTTGCTTCCTCTCCTTGTATGGTGTCTAGGTCTAGATTGAGAGTCCAACCCTTTGCATGGGTGCACCGGGGGGTTTATATAGGCCTACCCCCCGGGGGTACAATGGTAATCCGACTGGGCGCGGGGCCCAGCTGTCTGTGACTATGCTCGTCGGCTTCTACGCCGGCTTCTGGGGCCCGCCAGCTTGTGGGTCCCGCCGGCTGCCGGCTCCTTGGTCGACAGGCAGGCCCCACCGGCCAGGGCCTGGTCGGTGGCTGGTTACTGTTACTCCGTGTTGTTGACGCAGGCTTGGTCGGGGTAAGCGTGGCTACAGTAACGCCGCCTTGGCGGGCGATTACTGTAGCCCCGCCACATCTTGTCCCCTTAATGGGCGTCTCCTTCGAGGAAGGTGGCAGGCCGGCTATGGGAAGCCGGCCCTCTATCTTGCCGGCTTGGGAGGAGGTGCGGCTGCGTTCGGCATCTCTCTTCCCGAAGGGGCCCACCGCCTCGGGGGCCACGCTGGCGGCCCGTCGTGGACGGCGTCAGAGCCGCCGTGGCTACAGTGCCACGCCGGGCGGGCCATGGCTGCCCGCACGGCGCGCTGTACCAGGCGTGCTCCGGGTTTTGGGGGTGGCAGGCTCCACTGTAGCCACGCCCCCCTTCATCATCGCAGGGTGGACGCGTACATTGCGGGTACGGCTTTGACTGCTTTATGGGAGCCGGCCTCTGGTAGCCGGCCTTGCTGTAGCCGGCTTCTCGTAGTCGGCCATCCACAGCTTTCTTCATGAGGGTGAAGGGCGGGCCGCCCCCGAAGCTGGCTAGGAAGGTAGTCGGCTAGGGGGGAGGCGGCACAGGTCTTGAATCTTCTTGAGAGTCGGCCAAGCTTGTAATTTTTTCTGATGGGCCAAGGGAAGCCGGCCAGGCTACCCATGGCTATTCACTCTGACAGCACATGTGATAATAAAGCATACACCAACAGAAAATTACATACACTGGGCAAATACAACTCATACATCATGGACGCGCATCAACTTAACTCCATTTGAACTATAATCTCTTTAGAAAATAGGATTAGCCGGATTCAGATAGCACAAATTTCAGTCTGCAAAATCTCCAATTCCTTCATGGTTACCTCAGTGTCTTGTTTCATTTTTTTGACTCCTGAATCTAATACCTGCATGTCCAATCTCAACTTGTTGATTATACATTAACAATCATGTACACGTTGTCTTGCCACCTCTAGTTGATGCTCGAGAACATCAGCACATTCCAATTCCAATCCATAATCATTCGGTAACGGCCATGCCGCACTGCTCACTTTAAAAATATAGTTACAACAGTGAAGTGAACAAGACACTATTTTGTACTACATGGCAAAACAGGACTAACAATAATGTTACACGTCACTTTAAAAAAATGTTACACATCTTGAAGCATAAGAAGGTGATATTTTAAAAATTATAAAAAAGATAGTCTGTGCAGCCTGCATACAGAAATCCCTCTTAGCTCACGAAAGGAGCAAGATGTTGGGGCCCAATCGAAAACACAGACAAGTTACAAATTTAGACAGCACGTTGCGTATAAGTAAGTAAGCAGTTGGCCATTCTGTGCCTCAATTAAAGTCTTAGGGAGCATAATGAACATTAGAGGGTTTCATACAAACATACTACAGCAGGCAAAAATATGCAATCATTAGCGTAGTATAAACTAGATTGTGAGCCTCATGCAATAATAGTTGGTTAATAGGCTTCAAAGCTTCAGGCACACTTCGGCAGAGTAATTAAATGGTAAGGCCTTTAATTATGTGAACTAATAGTGATACAAGTACCGAACATCAGGCATGATTATTTTGGCATCTCATTAACTGCGGACAAATAAAGCAATTGAAAAGAGAAAATTAACTATGCCTGAAACAAACAAGGAATTGAACTGTTGAGTTGCATATAGTGACTTACCTTAGCAGGTCGAAGAGGCTCGGCGCAGCTCCTACTTCTCTTACAAGGCTCCTTCCTAACATCTTGTACATGGAAATCCTCAATCTTATCTTCATTGCACCCCCTCTACAAGGTGACACAAACTAGTTACTCGTCTCCTCGGAAGATAAATATGCATACTTTCCAGTCTGTGAACACAAAAGGATGAGATTGTAACAAAACAACATTTATGCAACTCAACAGATCAATTCCTTGTTTGCACTATGCCGCATCTCTTGCACTTGAAAACAATGAAACATGCCGCATCTCTTGCACTTGCACACAATGAAATGAGCATTTACTATGTCTACACTATGTAAAAACTAGGCATACCTTCGAACTGGATCTCCAGGTACTCTTGGAGAGCCTACTGTAGTGTACAGCCAAACCTTTATGTCACCTATGAGTTAGACAAGGCCCCACTATAGTAGCCCTTAGTGTTTAAATCATTGACAAGCTCTGTTAGAGTGTTAGGTCAAGAACAGCAAGTAATCAAAGCAAACAGTCCTAGTATGGCTGGCTGATGCAAAAAAGTAATTGAACAGATGTGTGTGCAAATCATACATATCAAGAAAAGAAGCAAAGAAGGAGGCTTAAAGACCATCACTTGACTGACCAGATTTAAGGGGCATTTAAACATCATGTGCCATGTATGATGATACCTAAATATACAGATAGCAGGCATGAGTGGTTCATCATTGCATGCACAATTGAATTGCAGGTTAAGGGCCAGTTCGATTCCGCCTTTTCAGGGCATATTGTCAAATAAGCCATAAAAGATGTAAAGAAGTCATTTTTGAGTTATGGGCTTGGGCTTAACTAATTTCGCTTTGGAGGGGGGTGTTTCGGGTAGAACCTCACTAAAAATTGAAGGGAAGGGGAATAGTGAAATGACTCTGTTGTCTGCCTATATTACACTCAAAATGCAACTGCTGACGCCCGTGTCACACCTGACCCTCATGTAAAAACAAACACGCAAGGATTCATTGCCCTGCCCACTTGTATCTCCTCACCCCTTTCCCTCTACCTCGATCCCCTGCCTGCAGCACTAGGCTTCCTCCAGCGAGCCATCGTCACTGGTCCCATCTGGCCTGGTCCTCGATGATGCTATGTCCAGCTAGGCTACATGGTCGGCGGGTAGGGGCAAATCTCCCTGGCTGCTGCTCCCTGTAGCGCCGCCCCTCATTCTCATGGTCTCCAGCAGCTGCTCCACTCTGCTTCGTCCAACGCACTACTCCGGCGGGCGCTGCACAACTATGGCTGATGCCACACTATGGCAGAAGGCACCTTATTCCCCCTCCCCTCCTCCCATGCCATGGGCTTGAGGTGCTATTGAAGGATGAGCTCATCCAACAAGGTGAGGATCTCCTCTGATTTTTTGCCAAATTTTCATTTTGATCCACTATACGATGAATTGCTATGAGCTGCTTCTGCTGCTGCTATATGATGCATTGCTATGAGCTTCTCCTGCTGCTATGATGAATTGATATGAGCTGCTGCTGTATGATGAGTTGCTATGAGCTGCTACTGCTATATGATGAATTGCTACAAGCTGCTCCTGCTGCTGCTATATGATGAATTGCTATGAGCTGCTCCTGCTGCTGCTATATGATGAATTGCTATGAGTTGCTCCTGCTGCTGCTATAAGATGAATTGCTATGAGCTGCTGCTGGTATATGATGAATTGCAGACTGCTGCTGCTGTATGATGAGTTGCTATGAGCTGCTACTGCTATATGATGCTTTCAGGTGGTGTTGCTATACGATAATAACCAGCCACTTGGACCATCGAATTTCAATAAATAATTGTTCTTCATTTAAATGTGGGTCATGCATTTTTCATTTAAATTAGGCAATGGGATCTCTATGGAAAACATTGACCAAAGTAGATTGTGCCAAGTAGATGGTATCTTTGTATTTGCATTTTGAGCAAATAGTGATGGTCTAGTAGGTGCGCCCGCGCATCTGCACGGCTAGATTTTGTTAGATTTATTCATTGTACCCTATCTGCATTTTGTTTTAGCTTTGCATATGGTTCATTTTATTTCCCTCTTTCTTCATATTTTTTCATATATTTTGTCCTTTGATGTCGTTCGACTATATTGCTATATTCCATCAGAGCAATACAAAAGACCTATGATCGTAAAGAATTAAAAAAACCGTGTACATATTTTAATTTAGAGTATACGGGTCATAGGTTTTCGACTTGCAAATTATTTATATTTGTTTTTTTAATAGTTTGGATTGCTTACCACATGCGTCACTTGTTTGTTTAAAAAATTTTATTGTCCCAAACTTCCAGTTGGTTTATTGTATATTGCACATAATTCTATATAAGAAAAATTCATAAAATTAATTTTTTATTTGTGTGATTGATGTTATTTCACATTTTTCATGGATTCGCTCAACCATTATTTTTTCTCACTTATTTGTCAAATGTATGATTTATATCCATTTGATTAGATTTGCTAATATACATGCATTTGGATGTGTAAATTTGTATATATATCTCACAGCAAAAAAGGTTGTATACATATTTTTATTTACTAAATTTAGTTTTTTCAGACGAACTTAGAAAAGTATGGGTTTTTAATATAAATTTAGAAAATTAGGTTAATAATATTATTTTTATCAAGCCAACACAGGCCGATTGGTTTTGTTATAGGCCCGTCAGATTTATTTGGATAACTACCTTTTTTCCCTAAGTAAACAAATTCCCGCACCTCGTTCAATCCCCACCAGGCTCCTCGTGTACAAACGCCACTTCTTAAGATTTGCTGCCGGCAAAGGAAGATGTTGATCAGGGAACAAATTCCCAATCTTCCCCTCTATACTTTTTGCATCTCTTCCTTGGGTTGTGGCTCAGGGACTGGGCGCAGTCTTATGTTCGGATCCTCGTTGATTTTGTCGACTGTGGCAATGCGGCCACTATTGATGGCAAGGGAAAACACAGTGCGCTGCTCGACCTCGTCGTGGCCGGTGGTTAGCTATCGCGGCGGCAGCGCTGATTGTTGGTATAGGATGCAGTGAGTTCACAAAAGAGGCACTGGTTCACTACTGTTATTGTCCGTGTATGGATTCAGATTCTATCTTGTTATTGATCTACCTTTCGTTTTTTAGGGAACTGAACTGACATTTTTTCAAGTTGACATTATGATGACTTTTAATTATTTCTCTTGAGCACTTCTTTAGCAATTAAATGGAGGCTTGTAAGATTTGGAAGAATCTCTTGCAGTGGTTATTCTTCTAGAAACGGAACCACGCAATACATGTGCACGTGGCCAGTTCCAGCATAGATAAACTAAAGAAGAACGTGCAAGCACATCATGGATGTAGGGTTTCATGTGCATCACTGTTGACAGTCAGTACTTTCCTTCCCCAACCGATTAAGTTTACCGAGCTTCCATGCATGTCATTTGTCAATTTTCTCAATCACATAACATGCTTGAAGCATATATGCATGTCATTAATCAATATATTACGTGCATGTATATGCTTTGGTAGAGTAGTGTCCATCTGATTAACCGTGGATCTGCTAGGGAATATCATCTTAGCAGAAATTGTATGCATATGTACTTAACTGACATGTTGGGAATACACAGGTTCAGACTTCTCAAAAATTTGAGAGAAGGAAAAGCTAAAACAGAACTATCTTTTATGGCAAGAGTCCTTGTCCTGCTACCTCCAGCACGACAACATACGTGATTCTTTTTTGTTTTGAATAGCATGCGTGAGATACATTAAGCTGCCTTATTATTTTTTATGCTAGGAGTTCTGTCCCGTACAATTCCTAAACTACTTAAGCTGCCTCATTATTTTTGACGCTAGGAATCCTTGTTCGGTACCATTCCAAGCTATCGTTTCCAGTATGGAAACGTGAGTTTGTTTTTTTGAATAGCATACGTGAGATATTTGTGAAGCAGCCTCATACGTGAGACATATGTTAAGGTCCCTAGAGAATTTTTACCATTGAAAAATTGTGGTCCTTTTTTTGCGAAAAATCATGGTTTTAAACTGATAAGTCATGTCCGTTCATTTTCTAATACATGCCACATTCCCGTCAGTCTCTCCCCATCTAAACCATTTTGATTTCATGAGATGTCTCGTCGGCCAAAAATTTAAACTTATCTCTAGATCATCTTTATCCTTGTCAAAATGATAATCTTCATATAATAAATATAAAATTTGTCGATTTATGGAGTATAGGAGAATGTTTTTTTACTTTTAATCCAAAAACATATGTATGCCTTTTTTTAGTATTATGTGTATGCCTTTTTTATGAGAACACTTGATTGTACATAGTATGCTTAACTAATTGCCACTAAGAGAGAGAAAATCCAAATAAAATATTAGCTGGTAGATGACATCTCGTTTGCACTTTGGGATGGCAAAATACAAAACGGATTGCATCTTGCTAACGTCGGTGCCTTTGTACGTGTACCATCTGGACTATGTTTTTTCCCTCTTATTATAAATCGTGTTTGGCTCGGGTCGGACTACTCCTTTTTTTCCTTTGTTAATTAATTGTGTTTGGCTCAGGTGTACATATGTATGTTTGTACGTGACATATTGACCTTATTTTTCATAACTATATTTTTTGTATGTAACGCTTCTATCTATAAATTTCAGCCCTTAATTTTTCAAACTAATGGTCAAAATAATTTAATCTATGTGGAAGAACGTGGTGTCTTATTTGGCTTTTGTTTTAAGTATATAATAGATTGCAGACTGCTGCTGCTGTATGATGAGTTGCTATGAGCTGCTGCTGCTGCTATATGATGCTTTCAGGTGGTGTTGCTATACGATAATAACCAGCCACTTGGACCATCGGATTCCAATAAATAATTGTTCTTCATTTAAATGTGGGTGATGCATTCTTCATTTAAATTAGGCAATGAGATCTCTATGGAAAACATTGACCAAAGTAGATTGTGCCAAGTAGATGGTATCTTTGTATTTGCATTTTGAGCAAATAGTGATGGTCTGTTTTCCTATCATATTAATTACTGCACTGGGTTCAATTTGTGATGTTTGCAAGTCAAATTAATTTCCATATGGGCAGCAAAATGAAAAAAAATTAATGCAATCTAGACTTTCCACTAATCATACCAAAGATAAGCTGAAAACGCAATGAAAAGAACTGATTGGCTTATTACATGGAGCTTATATTTACAGGTGCTTATTTTCTTAGGATAACTCGTAATAACTGTCGCTAAAAAACTTGGCTAATAGAACTGGCATACAAATAACATGTCACGATGATTGCAATGGAGGAGAGACGTACCATAGCACACTGTATAGGCTCACTGCTGCCTCTCCTTTTTTTGCGATGTTCCATGAAATTGCCACATACAACTTGTACCTTTTCATTGTGTAACCCTATCTGCAAGTTGACACGGCTAATTTCAGACATCTCTACATGATACTACATTGCATATCCTTTGCGCATATTTAAACCACCAATTAACGATTGTGTGCGTACCATAAACTAGCCATGACTCTGTATGCTGGACTAGCAGACACTCTAAGGGAGCCTAATGTAGTGCACTCGAATTCCTACATGCCACCTACGATTTTGTGTAATGTACTGCCCCTGTTCCTAAATATATGTCTTTGTAGAGATTCTAGTATGGGCCACATACAGATGTATATAGATACATTTTCGAGTGTAGATTCACTCATTTTGCTCCTATGTAGCCTATAGTGGAATCTCTAGAAAGACTTATATTTAGGAACGGAGGTACGAGGTAGTATCATGTATGACATCTACATATCTAATTTAGCAGCCAGTAGTAGAAATCTTTGTCTGCACAACGGGATTACTGGTCGAAAATCCTAGCAAAGCACGATGGCAGGCACAAAACAATACAAGAGAGAGAGACGCGCTTACAAGATCATAGAAATGCCTCAGTCCAGGATCTTGGTTGGCCAAGCTGTTACATCCAGAAGAAACATCGTCCTTGTAGTTTTTGCCAGCTGCATAACAGGTAACAACGACCGGTTAGTATATTTGAAGTACATCAGGCAGGTGAGGTTGGACGGGTTTAAAGGTGACAAGTACCTAGGCCGTGGCGGGTGCTTGGCTTCTCTCCAGACGGTGGGAATCAGGTTAGAGACGTCGAGGGTGATGACGCTGCGCTGGCTATCGAGGTCCGGTAAGGGGATCTAGAACCGTCGAGTAGGGTGTTTGTGGAGCGGCTCCGGTAGGGTGGACTACAGTGTGGGCGAAGCGGATCTGTGGTCGTGGACGAGGGCATAGGTGAAGCTACTCCGGTGGTTGGGTTAAAGATGGTGTCGACGACGTGGATCTGTGGCCGTGGACGGGGCGTCAGAAGCTGCTCCAGTGGTTGGGTTAAGGATGGTGTCGATGATGCGGATCTGCGGCCGTGGACGGGGCGTCAGAAGCTGCTCCGGTGGTTGGGTTAAGGGTGGTGTCGACGATGCGGGTCTGCGGCCATGGACGGGGTGTCAGAAGCTGCTCCGGTAGGTAGGATGAGGGTGCGACGAAGCGGATCTGAGGCCGTGGACTTGTGAGTTGGCAAAGCGGCCTCGGTAGGGTTGAGATGGTATAGGCGAAGCTACTCCAGTAGGGTTGACGATGGTGTCGGCGAAGCGGCTCCGGTAGGGTTGAGGAAGGTGTCGACGAAGCGGCTCCGGTAGGGTTGAGGAAGGTGTCGGCAAAGAGGATCAAAGGCCGTCGACGGGGGCGTCGGTGGGGTGGCTCCAGGGGTGTGGAAGAAGCATCTCCGATGGGGAGTACGAATGAGCCGCTGAAGATGCGTGGCAGTTGACGAGAGTACCGGCAAAGCAGATCCAGCGCCATGGACAAGGCCGGCACTGAATGGGCTGTGGTACATTGGTGGATGAGCAGTCTAGTTGTTTCTAGGGGAGGTGGGAGGGGTAGATGCGGCCGCAGAAGCAGATCCGGCGAGGTGGACGCCGCTGGTAGTGAATGGGCTATGGTACGCCGGTGGATGAGCAGTCTAGGGTTTCGAGAGGGGAGGGGAGAAAGGGCGATGAAGTACGGACGACGTGATGTAAGATGCTCTGGTGCTGTGGAGTTAGTCGTTTTTGCGAGAGGTGGAGAGGAAATGGGGGTCCCGTGTAGTGGGGGAACCGGAAGTTACCAAAGCAGCCCCGACCTATCATGTAGATGAGGGCGGTATTGTAACTGTTGGTCTCCGTGCACCAAGGACAAAAGGGGGATTTCGCATGCTAAAGACTAAGGTGGCGTTAATTTGATAAGGAGGCGGGAGATTTTGCCGCCCGCAGGATCGTTCGTATCCAATTTCAACTAATTTTGGACCGTGCTAGCGGGAAGGTCATGCTAGACTGTGTACACGGGGCATGCATCAGCAATTAATAACTGGTGTGAAGTCCACCCCAGAAAAAAAGACAATAACTCGGGGTGATGCGCCGATAACTTGGACGTTCACACGGGTGCGACCAATCGTACGGGTGTAGTGGCGCGTTCACAAAAAAGGTATCAAACGCGCAGGCTATGTATTTCTCGTGTAAATAGATAATTTGGTGCCATTGGTTATTTACTTTAAACATAATGCATTGACGTGTTAGTGTAGAGGCGCACAAAAAGAAATGGATATTGTAGTCAGCTACTTAAAAGTGTTACCTCATATGATTACATAGCCTCCATTTCATAAATTGTGAACCCGTTGAATTCATATATGAATATTACATATATTACTTCAAAATAGAAACTTAAATCATCCAAGACTAATGAATTTGAATGCAAGAGTAACAATGGTGCATGTACATGATAGCTACATTGGTTGTTTGAAGAAACATCACTGTAACTTTGGCATGCACAACTGAAAAGGATTGTTTAAATAGAAAAAAATGTGATATGTGAGTGTGAAATCCTTATAGCGTTGAATCGATATTGTACCTTTGGTCACGATATGAAGTAGATATTGACTTCTGTTCAAGCGATGCACGTCCATGATTGCTAGATAGTGATACTTGAATGAATTGTGCAATCTGCTCACACGCATACATATCTCATTTCCCTGTGGGCATCGGAATCACACACGCGCACTTTGTGTATATCTCTCCCTCCGTCAGGGTTAAATTTGTCTTTCTACCCCGTCCTACAAGTCTCTCACACAGAAACACACACGCTCTTTATGTCTAACACGCCCAACCCTTTAATACCGCCCACCCACAGCCACTAATGTCTCAAAGTATAATATTGTCTCTCACACATATTGTCGGTGTCAAAACCGGCGGATCTCGGGTAGGGGGTCCCGAACTGTGCGTCTAGGCCGGTTGGTAATAGGAGGCAGGGAACACGATATTTTACCCAGGTTCGGGCCCTCTTGATGGAGGTAAAACCCTACGTCCTGCTTGATTAATATTGATGATATGGGTAGTACAAGAGTAGATCTACCATGAGATCAAGGAGGCTAAACCCTAGAAGGTAGCCTATGCTATGATTGTTGTATATGGAGTTGATTGCATACGGACTACAACCCTCCGGTTTATATAGACACCGGATAGGGTTAGGGTTACATAGACTCGGTTACAACGGTAGGAGATCTTGAATATCCACATCGCCAAGCTTGCCTTCCATGCCAAGGAAAGTCCCATCCGGACATGGGACAATGTCTTCAATCTTGTATCTTCATAGTCCAGGAGTCCGGCTGAAGGTATAGTCCGGCTTCCCGAACACCCCCTAATCTAGGACTCCCTCAGTAGCCCCTGAACCAGGCTTCAATGACGACGAGTCCGGCGTGCAAATTGTCTTCGGCATTGCAAGGCGGGTTCCTCCTCCAAGTCCTTCATAGAAGATTGTAAACACCAAGAGTAGTGTCCGGCTGTGCAAAATAAGCTTCCACATATTGCCATAGAGAGAATGATATTAACACAAATCAAATCTGCTGACGTATTCCGCAGCCACCTCAGCGTGTTTTGCGAGGCAGTTTCCTTGGCACGTCTTGTCAAAGCAGAGATCGTGTGCCCCCCTTTTACGGGATTCTCATCAATACGGACGTGGGTAACCCAATCGTGCCCGTTAGCATGTTTTCTCGATTAAAGGTGAGTCCCAAACGTTTACGGGGAGGGCACCTGGTATTCAACCTCTTATAAAGAGACCAGGACCTTACTCCTTTTCTCCAATCCCAAAAAGAGTTCGCCCGTCGCCTCGAGTTCCAACACCCTAGGCTCCAGATTCCGGGCGCCTCAGACCTTAGACAATGTCCGGTTCCGACCTTCAAGGCCGATGGATGCCCTCCTCCATCACGGAGGAGGATGTGCTAAAGTTGAGAGAGGCTAAGTTCTTGACCGCCGAAATTTCGCACAGGTTGCCTGCTCAAAGGCAGGCTATCCCTAGTCCCCAGCCAGGCGAGAGCGTAGTGTTCGTGTCTCACTTACTTCGGGGGTTAGGCTTCCCGATGGATCGCTTTGTGAGGGGACTGCTGTTTTATTACGGGCTGGAATTTCACGACTTAGCTCCGGAGTCCATCCTCCATATCTCCTCGTTTATCGTTGTATGCAAAGCGTTCCTCCGTGTTACCCCTCACTTTGGATTATGGCTCAAGACTTTCAAAGTGGAGCCGAAGATGATCAAGGGACGGCACGCAGAGTGCGGAGGCGCTGTTATAAGCAAAAATGCTGATGCTCCATGGCCCAAGGGCTCTTTTCAAGAGGAGCTAGCCTTGTGGCAACGAGAGTGGTTTTATATCACCACTCCCCGGAGCACCAAGTGGGTGGCGCTTCCTGCCTTTCGCTCGGGTCCCCCACCACGGCTAGCGTCATGCGTTAACAGAGGGTTAGATTGGGGTTTGCCCAAAGACATGCCCTTGTTACAGGGCCGAATTAAGGATCTCTTGGAAGGAGACCTCAGCTTGGTCAAGGTGACGCAGGTCATGCTGATCCGCTGAATATTGCCTGGCAAACATCGCCCCCTTCGCCTGTGGGAGTTTAATCCAGAGGGACCACGAGCTCTCCAGAACTTTATAGGCGCAACGCTCGCGGAGATGTATATACTGTTCTTCGGATCACAAGAGAGGTGTCCGGATTTAACCGAGGACGCAGGCCTAAGCTGCAATCGCCCGGATACTCAAGTAAGCAACCTTGTGCCCGGACCTTCTATCCGTATAATTGTCATAAACTTGCCCCTAAAAGAGCCGTCCTTTTAAACAGGAGTGGATAGCGAAGGAAAAGCTGATCAGGTGTCCAGCTCCCCTTCCTGAAACCAGGGCGGATCCCATGCTGGTCAGGATGCTGGAGATAATGCCTTTGGAGGGGGAGGACAAGGAAGCTATGGCCTCCTCGAAGGAGGCTGCTCCGAAGGGAGGAACCGACAATTCCTCTCCTAAGGGGAAGAAGAGAGCCGCCTCTGACAACCCGGAAACCATGGCCTTGAAGCGGGGGAGAAAATCCTCGTCAGAGGGTCCGACGCCAGGGAGTTCCTCGGCCGGACTACGCCCTCAAGGGGATCAGCCCTCCAGCGAGCCGTAAGTGGAGAAAGATTTTCCTTTTGAGGGATGAGGAAAATCCTTGATTTATATCTGAGAAGATTAACCAAACCTTTACCTTGTAGCTCGGACCTCAGCCCTTCTCAGCAGAGCTCGTCTTCGGGGGATCTCCTTCCGGAGATGATGGAGAGCGGAACGCCTCCCCCTGCCATGCCGCCTAGTGAGGCGGGCAACCCTGAGGTGTCGTCGCGGAGGGTTTCTCTGAATCCGGTAGGGGCGGAAGGTAGCTATGCGGCCCCCCAAGGTTCTCCGCGTCTGGCCTTCGAAAGAGGTCATGGGACGAGCCCGACACCGTCTGGTCCTCGACCGGAGGAGCTAAAGATTCTGCTGGGGCGAGCTTCTATCCCAGAGGTGCACCGCGCATTGATGGGCACGATGATTGAAAGGATTTCATCCGCAGAGAGCGGAATGTATGAGGCCGTCAAAAGTTTACTGACGGGTTTCGAGGTACATTAGATAATGTATACTTTTGTCAGTAGCGCATCAATAAGATGCGCCCTGTGTAGATAGTATCCCCTGAGACTCTGCGCGTCGTCAAGAAATGACGGCACGCAGAGGATCATAATCCCAGGTCTAAGATGTCGCCTTTGAATGTAGGCGGCAGGGTGTCCAGAATCAAGCCGAACTGACGATTTTGCCGAACTAAAGCGAAAACTGGACGTGGCAGATGCCGACATCACGCTTGTCAATAAGCGGTTTGATGAGGCTCAAGGTATGCAATTCCTCGGGCGGCATCAGGTAAGAACAGTTTTATGCCTGTGTCTTACGATGTGTGTGCTTTGACGCAGATGGTGCGGCCGCCGTGGAGAGTCTTAGGGCAGAACTTGCCCGAGCTAAAGAACAAGCCAGCGAAAGTGATGCGGCCACCAGGAAAGCCCTTGAAGAGCTGAGAGCCGAACAGGCTGCTCATTGCCGAAGCAACGAAGAGATGGCCGAGATGGCCGAAAAGTTAAAAAGCGCTACAGACCGTTGCAGACTTCTTGAAAAAGAAGACCAAGCGAAACAGACGGACTTAGAGAAGGCCGTTGCCAATGCCAAGGACGCGCGCTCTGCGATGAGAGCTCCGAAGGAGGAGCTGCGTCAGGCCGAACGGATGGCGGCTGGAAAGCCCTTTATGATGCGAAGGAAATTTTGCGATCCGAAGTTTGCTCTGTTGGACCGGATGTGGAGTGTGGAGGATACCTATCTGGACTGGGCAGCGAGTGCTGCTGATGCGACCGAACACTTTCGAGATCAGAAAGATCGCGAAGTGGAAAAGCTTTTCTGGACACAGTTTCACAATCCAGAGCGTCCACTGGCAGTGGATGATTGTTTGGCTCAATGGATCGAACTGAATAGGTTGTCTGGACTCGCCATGAAGTACGTCATGGGTCACCTATGGCCAGGGAGATCGGAGCCGAAGAGTTATTTTAGCTTAGTGCAGCAATTCCTTGACGCGGTGCTGCATATAAATGCAATGAAGAGGTCAGCATGCATAAAGGGCGCTAGGATGGCTCTTGCCCGTGTTAAGACATACTAGGCAGGGATGGAGACCACTGTTGTTGCGTCCCGAGATTCGGACAAAAGCCGAGTGCCCTCCGAGCACTATTTTCAGGAAGTTCTTGAAGGCGCTCGTGTAATAGAGACGCAGTGCCCGAAAGATGCTATGTTATGATAGCATATGTAATTATAAAGTAATATTTTGATAAACTGTAGTGGCCTTTTTTATACTTGTGCCTCCAAGTATTGGGAACACCTCCTGTGCGGCCGTTTTTAAGATATATATATATATAATCTGAAAGATGGCAGTCATTGGCTTCAGCCCCCACGCACATTGTGCGGGGGTGCTCGCAGAAGACGCATTTTCACACTTAACCCAACAGCTTGGTCCTACAAAGGAGGTGATAGCGCAGCGGGCCAGGGAACCGGACTATAATGCTTTAACACTTTCACTTAGCCATAGGAGTTTGACAGTGAGACTATTTAGGTAGCCCCTTGGTGGCAACCGCGCTCGTCCGAGTTTGGGGCGCGTATGTGCCTGATCGGGAAGCGGCCCTTCGGTAAAGCGGAGGAATCCGATAGATTCCGATAGGTCATCGAGTGGCTGACCAGTCTCACGCTACATCATGACAGTCAGTTTTCGGCTTTCTCTACTGAGGTGCTCGCCCGGCCGAACCCGGGCACAATCGGAGTAGTTCTCCGGGTGCTACCTTAGCCGATAGAGCGGAACGTAAGGTAGCCAAACTCAGGAGCTGGGCAACCCAACATTTGACCAAAGACATGATTCGGAGCCGATGCATATAATGCCAAAACTCGTGACGCCGAACACTCCCTAAGGTGTTCGGTCTTTATGAGTGCGGGCGAAACAACACTCTTTATTCAAAAAGCCCCTAGTGTCCAGGTACGTGCAAAAATTCTGACGTGGCCACATGCCAAGACGCCAGCCTCCTCCTTGGTTATATCAGAAAAAACCAGTGGATGTGTAGCAACAAGAGACAGTAAAAAAGGTTTACGCAAGGTCTTAATCTAAAAAGAATCCTTTAGTACGGGTCCCTACTGCACGTCTGCGCCTGTGTCTCCGTTGTGCCGTATCCTGGACGGGCACCGCACGACGTTCATCTGTAAAAGAGAGAAACTGAGTTGAAAACGGGTCATGCCGAAAAAGGTAAAAATAAACAAAGTATGAAGTAAAATATATAAGATTGAGCTTTATTGTCTCTTATTGTATATGCGTGGAGCCCCTAGTGTGGGATTATATGGCCACTAGGCCTGCATCAATGATGATTTTGCGCCGAACTCGTCTATCCCGGTTCGTGGTCTTGAATGACCTATTTCGAAGTTTTTTGGCCGGTGAGGCCATTTTGCTGTGGGGCTGTCAAGGCGGCCGCACAGTCCTCCGCTTGGGGAGGCGCACTTTAATGCTTCCCCTTCAAAGAGATGATGCCTCGTGGACTGGGCATCTTAAGCATAAGAGATGCATAATGCGGTGTTGCGTTAAAGCGAGCGAAAGCTTCGCGTCCCAGCAGTGCTTGATAGCGACATGAGAATGAGATGATATGGAAGGTCAGCTTTTCGCGGCGGAAGTTATCGGCAGAGCCGAATATGACTTCGAGCCGGCGGAAACCCATACTATGGGTGTCCGGACCAGGTATTACCCCTTGAAAGGAGGTTTTGCTGCGGCGGATTCTTGCTGGGTTTATCCCCATGTGCTGGATTGTATCCTGATATATCAGGTTTAGTCCACTGCCGCCGTCCATAAGGACATTTGAAAACTGGAGTCCGCCAATTATTGGATCGAGTATCAAGGCAGTCCCGCCTGCATTCTTGATATTTCTAGAGTAATCTAGCTGATCGAAGATGATCGGTTTTGACAACCAGTGGTAGGACCGTTTGGGGATGGGCCGTGTGGTGCGTACCTTTAAGGGCGCCGCACGTTTTGTTATCTGAAGTGAGTTCACTGTTTTTACTTCTTGTGGGAAGTTCTTTTGTTTCCTGGTGCTCTGCTTTTGGGGTTCGTCCTCGTCTTCGCTTGGTGTGTCGAGCCCCTTTTGTTCGGCATTGAGTCTGTCGGATTGTTTGAAAACCCAACAGTCTCTGTGGGTATGGTTAGCAGGCTTCCTGGGAGTACTGTGTATCTGACATATCCTGTCCAGGATTTTATTTAGGTTGGATGGATCGTCCCTCTTATCCTAGGGGGGGGGCGATTTTGCCTGATTTTGTCATGAGCCTTTGAGTCCGGCATTGACTGCCGTGCTCTTTGGACTTTTGTCCTTAGTCCAGTGACGGTCCTTGTTGCGTCGCGGTTTTTTGTTTCCATCCCTAGTTTCGGATGTACTTGGGCCGCTGGGGCTGCACCTTGCCAACCAGCTGTCCTCCCCTGCACAAAAGCGGGTCATGAGGCTTGTTAGTGCTGCCATTGTTCTTGGCTTTTCTTGGCCGAGGTGTCTGGCGAGCCATTCGTCTCGGACGTTATGCCTGAAAGCTGCTAAGGCTTCGGCGTCCGGACAGTTGAATATCTCATTCTTTTTAGTGAGGAATCTATTCTAGAACTGCCGAGCTGATTCTCCGGGTTGTTGAGTTATGTGACTAAGATCGTCTGCATCCGGAGGGCGGACATAGGTCCCTTGAAAGTTTGCTCGGAAAGCATCCTCGAGCTCTTCCTAGCTTCCAATTGTCTTTTCGGGAAGGCTTTTAAGCCAATGCCGGGCTGGTCCTTTAATTTTAAGGGGTAAATATTTTATGGCGTGGAGATCATCTCCTCTAGCCATGTGTATGTGGAGGATATAATTCTCGATCCAAACTCTATGGTCTGTTGTTCCATCATATGCCTCTATGTTTACGGGTTTGAATCCCTCTGGAAAGTCATAGTCCAGGACCTCATCGGTGAAACATAGGGGGTGTGCGGCGCCCCTGTATTTGGGTGTGTCGGATTCTGATGATGGCTTCATAGCGTTGCTAACGAGAGCTTGCTTTCTTGGCCCAAAAATGGACCTGACTGGGCCATGATGCGAATCCTTAAGTGGGTCGCATGCTGATTTAGGTGCGGCGCCGCTTGCCGCTTTATGGGGTCGTCTATCCGATCGTGTGGCTTTCTCATTTTTTGAATGCGAGGGCTCTAGGGCCTATTCGTCGAATTCAGGCAGTAGCTTTCTTTTCGGATAGCTTTTAGTGTGGCGACTGTCGCCTTATTTATCTGCGGTATTGATTACTTTGCTCCATCTAATCCGAAGTGCATCTTCCGCTGTTTTTAGCTTCCGCTTCTGCTTTTTTAGGCTGCATGCAGTTGCAACGAGCCTCTCGTGGAGATTCTTCTGCTCCATAGGTTTATTCGGTGTGAGGTGGTCCGGAATGCCGTTTTCACCAGAGGAGGGATGTTCGGTTTCTCTATCCGTGTTGCCCTGTTTGGACGGTTGCTCTAAGGCCTGCTCGTCGTTTACCGGCTTGTCCTGCTCTATGGCTGGGTTTTTGTCGAGGCGGGGCTTGGTTCGGCGTTTACGCCGACGCTTTGATTGCTTTTCGGGGGGTCGATCTCCCGTCCCGTCCCCTTTTCCCTCGTTGTCGCTTCCTTTAGGGGTATCCACCATGTACACATCGTGAGATGAGGTTGCTGTCCAATGCCCTATGGGCGTTGGTTCATTGGTATCTCCTGCATCGTCATCCATGATGTCGATGTCTCCGGAGTCGAAGTTGAGCACGTGGTTTAAATTGTCGACAGTGGCTACCAAGTGGGTGGTAGGTGGGCTTTGAATTTCTCCATCGTCCGTATCCCATCCTCGCTGACCGTAGTTCGGCCAGGGCTCTCCTGATAACGAGAGAGACGTGAGAGAGTTCAGGATATCTCCAAAAGGCGAGTGCTGAAAGATGTCTGCGGCGGTGAACTCCATTATCGGCGCCCAATCGGATTCGATCGCCTATGGCGCGGGGGGTTCGGATTTCAGAAAGGAGTCCGGATCCTCGGAGTCACGAATCATGCAGAGCGCGGGGCTAGCGTTCGGCTCGATCGCCTTTGAGATTGAAGCCCCTGAGGTGACGTCCAACCACTTATCCTCGATTGGCGCAATAGGCTCCGAGTTATGTGTCGGAACCGATGCGTGTGCGGCCTCTAGGACACTGTCCGGAGGCAGAGCTTGATCATGCCCCTCGAGATAGTGCGGAGCGCTTGGCCGTGGCTCAAACCCGTCGAAGATCAAGTCTCCGCGGATGTCAGTCGTGTAGTTTAAGGCCCCAAACCTGACTTGATGGCCAGGGGCGTAGCTTTCGATCTGCTCCAGGTGGCCGAGCGAATTGGCCCGCAGAGCGAAGCCGCCGAAGACGAAGATCTATCCAGGGACAAAAAGTCTCACCCTGGACCGTATCGTTGTTGATGATTAAAGGAGCCATCGGGCCTAACGGCGACGACACAGAGGAACTCTCAATGAAAGCACTAATGTCGGTGTCAAAACTGGCGGATCTCGGGTAGGGGGTCCCGAACTGTGCGTCTAGGCCGGATGGTAACAAGAGGCAGGGAACACGATGTTTTACCCAGGTTCGGGCCCTCTTGATGGAGGTAAAACCCTACGTCCTGCTTGATTAATATTGATGATATGGGTAGTACAAGAGTAGATCTACCACAAGATCGAGGAGGCTAAACCCTAGAAGCTAGCCTATGGTATGATTGTTGTATATGGAGTTGATTGCCTACGGACTACAACCCTCCGGTTTATATAGACACCGGATAGGGTTAGGCTTACATAGAGTCAGTTACAACGGTTGGAGATCCTGAATATCCGCATCGCCAAGCTTGCCTTCCACGCCAAGGAAAGTCCCATCCGGACACGGGACGAAGTCTTCAATCTTGTATCTTCATAGTCAAGGAGCCCGGCTGAAGGTATAGTCCGGCTACCCGAACACCCCCTAATCCAGGACTCCCTCACATATGCTATCTACGTATCCCTTAATATAGCTAGATATGTGTCACACAAACTCCTTCTCCCTACTAGCAAGATGCACATGCGTTGCATGGAACATCAAGATGCATTTGTATGAGAAGTTTATCTTGTGGGAGAAAATGATGAATGAGGGAATGCCTTATTTGCAAATGCGGAGAGGGGTGTGGGTATCTTTTTGCAAAATAGTTTCCTTCCTGTCCGTCGGATATAAATTGGATGGCCTATATTGCAGGATGGCAGGAACACCATCATCACCAACTCTGTTTTTATAAGAGTAGAGATATGTGAGTGTCACTGCCCCCCCCCCCCCTGCACACACCCATACTTTCCAACACCGAAGGAGTAGGGTGACATCTTGATATTAATCTATCGACTGGCTTCTCTCTCAAACATACACACACACACAACCCGGCACCAAAGGAGTAGGGTGGCACATCGATCTTTATAATAATCTATCTACTCCTCTTTCAAACACACACACACACACACACACTCGCTAGTTGTGCCTCTGTGCCTACCGCGCACACTCTCGATACGTCTTTCTCTCCCTCCCCCCCCCCACAATGACAGTAGAAGGGTGACAACTCGATCTGATCATAATTTGTCAATTGGTTTCTCTCTCAAACATTGTGTCTCGGTGCCTCGCTCGGTAGCGCCCTCGATATGTAGACTTCTCGCGCGCGCACAGCTGTTGTGACGATGACGCTGAACCCAGTGTGCCTTGTTTTTACCGGCCTCATGTGATAGTTTTCACCCTGTTTTCTGTTTATTAACAAGGCAACCTTTTCTTTGTTACTACTAGTGAATCTGAAATCATTCGGGGCAGACATAAAATATATCACTTCAACCCAATTATCACAACAACTATTTAAAAAGAAATTAGCTAGCTGCTCGTGCGTTGCACGGAACATCAAGATGCATTTGCATGAGTAGTTTATCTTGTGAGAGAAAAGGTTGAACGAGGGAAGGCCTTATTTGCGAACGTGGAGAGACGAGTGGGTATATTTTTGCAAAATTGCCATAGTTTCTTTCCTATCTGTTAGATATAAATCCGACAGCCTATATTGCAGGATGGCACGTCACCATCATCACCAACTCTATTTTCTACTCCCTCCGTCCAAAAATACTTGTCATCAAAATGGATAAAAAGAGATGTATCTAAAACTAAAATACGTCTAGATACATTTCCTTTTATCCATTTTGATGACAAGTATTTCCGGACAGAGGGAGTATTTGTCTTTTTAGAGATTTCAACAAGTGACTATGACCGGACCTTACCAGCATACTCAAAAAAGTAGTCCATAATTTTGATGTTACCCTCTTTTATTGGCGGTGCAGTGCCATCTGGATACCTCATAAATAAATCAAGGACAAATCTGACCCCTTCCTGAAAAGACATACAGAGCAAAATGAGTGAATCTACACTCTAAAATATGTCTACATACACATTCGTATGTGGTAGTCCATTTGAAATCTGAAAAAGGAAAATATTTAGGAACGAAGGGAGTATATATAAGAGTATACATGGAGATATATCTCCAGCATGGTCTACAACAAAAATGTGCTGGGCTGGTTAGCGCCGGAAGCTCGCAACATGGTGACATGAGTTCGAATTCTGTCTTTTAACTTTATATTTTTATATTATATATTACTCTACTTATTTAATATTTACTTCTTTCGCTACTTTACTGATAGTGGAACCCACAGAGTACTTAGAATACAAGATTAAGGATGGACTTGTTTCTTTTTAACTTTCTATACGAAGCTGTAGCCACCCTGCAAGTCACGGGTACACTTTACATGCAATTAAGTTTTTATAGAGGGACAATCATACAGGCAATTAACTCAAATGGATTGGATGTCACTCTATTATTTCCAGCATAAAGAGCATCTCCAACGGCAGCCGGCAAATTTCCCCCCGCTTCCTTAAGCGGAGGATGACATCAAACGCCAGCGGCATACATTTTTACAACTCTAACCAACCATATGAAATTCGTGCAAACATGGACTGATTTTCATATCAGCATGAAGGATTTCATAAGCCATATCTTCAAATAAACATGATGGATTTCATTACATTTACATGAAATAAGAGGTGCCAATCCGGGTCTCTTGTATAATTAATACTCACTCCGTCCGGAAATACTTGTCCTAGAAATGGATGTATCTAGACTTAGTTATGTTCTAAACGGCCGCCCGCAGATCCCTTTGTCTACCTCATGTCCACCAGACACTTGCGGGGTCGACGAAGGTCCTCGGAAGCGACGAAGCAGCAAAGAAACAACCTAAATCCGCGGTCGTCGCCTCGACGGTGGCCTCCCGTGTTCTACTTCTCCTCCTTGATGGCGGCGGACACGGAGAAGCTGGCCACCGACTCGTTGCTCTCCACGCACCCGACTTCTGTCTCTGCCTGCATGCCATTGCCGCAGGCACGGGAGGCGCGGCCACTGCAGACACTGGTGGCGCGGTATGACGCGGCAGCGACGGCGCCCATAACGGCGTGCTCGCCGCCGTGCTGGCATGGAGCAACTCGCCACTGCTCATCGAGCTGAACTGGAGCGGTGAGTTGCTGGACCATGCGCCTGTTGGGGCGGTAACTGGCTCCCTCGGGCTAAGCGAGGTTGGTGAAGCACCGAGCGGCCTCGCCCATATCCGGAGGGGTCGGCGGGCCAACCAACCGGGTAATATGCCGGAGAATGGCTCATCGGAAGCCATCGGAAGAGTGGAGAAAATGGTGAAGGAGGAGATGGGGAGCGGCGGAGGGGTGCAATTCTTGCCCGCTGTCTGTCTGGCCTCGTGTATATAGAGGGCGGACTGTAGGAGCTTGGCTGGCGTCTCGCCTCGTTTAAACTGAGGGCGAACGGGAGGAGCTCAGCCGGTGTTGCGTTTAATTCCGGCCCGCTCATGAACGGATGTGTGGCCGGAGTAGGATTCTCGGTTTGCATGCGGGTTTAACGGAGGGGTTTAATGGAGGCGCCGCGCATGCAGTGGGCGGCGCAGTACTATTCGATTTGACAGCAGTAATGAGCCGTGAAATCACAAAGGCCCTCGCCTCTTGTGAAACCGACTGAGCTAGACTGCCCCGCCCTCTAGCCTTTTAAAAAATGTATATACTCCACTTTTGTACAGTAGTACAGTATCGATGGATTCCGCCATGTAGCAAAACTTGAAATGAAAAAAAGGTGGTACATATAGAGAGCGCTCGTCACCAAATTATGCATATAGTACTATTAAAAAGGCGTCGGGCGTGCAGCGGGCGGCGCAGTTCCCGATACGGCTTTAATGCAGACGAGGGAGGGAGTAGCAGTTGCCAATATGTTGAACGGCCAATGCATCCTCCTTCAATTAATGCATGAGGGAAGTAATGGGAGGAGGTCCAGGAAAAGAGGCCGCACGATGTGAATGCTACGCAGTTTGCCCTCATTGCCCTCATATAAAGGCGCCCCTCCATTCCAATGCATCTACCACATCGTACGCACCTAAGCATTTGCCTAAGCACCTACACTAAGCACAAAAGAGCTCACTCCAGACCCATGGCGGCGATGCGCCTGAGCGGCTAGCGGCTGTGCCAGATGGTCCACGACGCCGGCTTGCGGCATGGCACCGAGGATCATCTCCAGACGGTGTTGGAGACCGGCTGGTGGATGGCCGCCGTCGATGCCAACTACGACTCTCAGTTGGACCAGATGATCGTTGCCACCAGCAACAAGTTCATCGTCCTCAAGAAGCTCGCGGACGACATCGTCGTACTCCTACAGCCCGTGTGCCCGGGCTCCTCATTGCCTGCCACCATAAGCGGCCTCCATGGCCGGAACCTCTTTCAAGAACTGGTGACCCTGCAACTGCCCGCCGACACCACGAAGAATGTCCACCTAGAGGTCGCGTTCACCGCGAGGCGCCTCGCCCTGCAAGAATTCATCGACCTACACATCCACGTGTACGAGCAAATCGTGTACATAGGTATCTACAAGGCCAGTGAGGACGCTACGACGTTGGCCTTCTTCAACCGGCTGGAAGCCATGGATGCCTTTGCTGAGAAGCACCTCAACCTCGCCACAAAAGTCGCCGCTCCTTTGCCACCGGTCGGTGGCCCGGCGCACTAAGTTAAGGAGGAGGAGGTCGCACGTTCGTGGATCCATCTTTCTTCTTGCCTTCTGTAACCACCACTGCGATCGCATCATCGTGGCCTTAATTCTTATTGTGTTGTTGCATTCTCGTTCCAGTCAATACCGACATATGCGATCCCTTTGCTTAATTATATGCATCACTGTAACTAGTACTCCATCTGTCAATTTATAAGTTGTGCTTACCTTTTCCATCAACTTCGTGCAATGCGCGGGCATCTTGCTAGAAACACTAGAATATGTCTATATAATCCGTATGTGATAGTCCATTTGAAATCTCAGAAAAGACAAATATTTAGGTACGGAGGGAGTAATATATTAGGAGTATATCAAAACAATAGTGATTTCTTTCAAGTTTGTGAACAAATACTACTATTCTACTACTTTGGATCCGTCGCAACGCACGGGCACATTGCTAGTAAAAGGAAAAGGCTTGCAGCGTTTGCGTCGCACCCCCACACGCCCGGGAATCGGGAGTACAACACGGCCCGTCCGGCACGACATATAGCTTAGAGAAGGCGTGTTGCCTAGCATTTTCACTTTCATGTGGGACCGCCGTTGAGCAAACTGACACCCCGCCCCCCGCCGGGTTGGAAAATAGAAACGAAGGGAAGATCTAGTTGTAGCACGGAAGCCAAGAAATTTGGTGTCAGACGGGGCTCGTTGATATAGTAGGAGCATTACGTACTAGTACTACTCCTACTAGTACCAAGTTTGTACTCCTAATACTATATTACTAGTACTACCACTATACGACTAGTAGGTACGTGCACGACACAACATCGTAGGAACAAAAAACGGGAAGATCTTGTTTTGGGTGATTTATCTTTTTTACAATCAACGTAGTATAAATAATATGCTCTGGGGGGCACCCATGAAGCCTATGTGGCTTGGTTGCATGGCTACGGAAGGTTAGAGAAAAATAAATAGATAATGTGTTTAGAGTGCACTCAGCTAAATAGATATACTTTAGATCCATTGCAATGGACCAACACATCTATATCTATACCCCCTATATAGTGTGTGAAAAACTTTGAAAGTTGGTCGTTGGATAAAGCCAATCCGATGGTACAAAGATGGCAAATCCGAGCACTACTGGTCGTTGGATATCATCCACCAGATTCTGCCACATGTATAATCTAGAAGACTCCATGGTTGAACTTAATTCATGACTAACTTTGCCACAACTAATCTTAGGCAAAGTTATTAGTTCTTCAAAATGAGAGCCACAAGTTGGCAAGCCTAAGGGAATCTTGCCACATTTTTTGTGTGTATGTCATATGGGGCGTTAGTGTGGCTTGCCTAAGGTGTGGCTTCAACCAAACACTCACCTAAGTTAGGAAAACTTGCCTAAGTATACATTCCACCAGATTTTGCCACATGTTAGAATCCAGAAAGCTCCACATGTAGAAGCATAATGCACAAACCACCAGAATCTCATGCGTGCAATGCACGTGTACCTTACTAGTACTAGTTGGTAGTAGTAAGAAACAAATTCTAGTTTTGGCACGAGCTCGTACTGTGGGAGCACCACAAGGCCTGCTGTAGGATTTACATTTCCCTCTCAGGGCCCACGAGACTAAACTTCAGTGGCTTAGTGCCCGGCCTATGAGTCAATGACATGCGGACCTTAAATACGGCCGGCCCACATGTCATTCTCATGGTGGTGGCGTGGTTCGCGACTCACTCGTTCAAGATGAACCGGCCGGTGGTGGCGTGGCCGTGGCGAGGGTGCCACAGCTGGGCGTCAGGGCGTTATGAGGCGTAGATGGCCACACCAGTGGGTACTACCTGTAGTACATAAGTACTCCAGCTGAGAATTGATGCCCGGGATGAAATGTGTCACAGCCGCTGGATGAAAATTCGATGGTGTGGGAGTACGGATCGGAGCACAGCAGTAGAGCAGGCAAACCGCGTCCAATTGGGTGTGTCCGTGGTAGAAAGTTGATGGTCGCCGCAGTTCAGCCGGCCCCGCATGTCATGCACACAAAGGCAGAGGAGCGGTGGGGCCGAGAGGGATGAGGGGCACGTCGGGGGGATGAGGATCCCCTCACGCGAACAATCCTACCATTCTGTCACTAACATGTGGGACCCATAAGCATGGGTCCCACCTGTCAGCGAAGGAAAGGCAGGGTAAGGCAGTGATAGCCACGTCAGAGGATCCATGTCCACGTCGGGGGATGTCGTGCCGTGGGTACGAGCGGCGTCGTGGGAATTGTGTGTGGGTGTGGCAGTGGTAGAAACAAGAAACGTGATGATCGTCGTGGTTCAACTTGCATGGACAAGTTGTCATGTCTGCTGACACATGTGTATCAAAACTAGAGCGTTTATATTTCAATCACGTGAACAAGTATTATTCTACTACTTTGGATCCATTGCAATGCACGGGCCAGCACATTGGTAGTAGTAGTGTCCATCTCTATCTCTAGAGGCCTTCCCTCGTTCATCCTTTTCTCTCACAAGATAAACTACTCATACAAATGCATCTTGATGTTCTGTGGAACGCACGAGGATGTTTCCTTGGGGGGGTCTCCAGCGCGGCGTGGCTGTAGTTGCAAGTTGACGCCCCTTGAGATGCCGACGTTGAGGGGCACTCGGATTTCCTCCGATGAGCAGGTAAGATGAGTTTGATCACATAGCAAATGCATTCAAAAGACTACTTCCGTGTCCATTTCCTAATTCTCCCCCTGCACACTGTTTCACAGGTTAGGCTCGGTGCGAGTGGAGATTGGCTTGCATATGTACAGGAGGGTACCAACATCAATTTGCACAACATTTACAACGGTGACACCATTCTCGTAGAACCTTTGTCCAACATTGGGATCAGCCATGCAACGGGACACCGCATGAATTGGTACGATGGAACCACTGTGCGATTGAATAAGAGAGCATGAACCTTGCACATGGTGGTCAAAGGCGGACCATTCTGTCTACGGCCAATTTGTTGACGTACGAGTAGGAAGACGTTGTGCTCCTTTCTAACCGCATCGTCGCGGTGACAAACCAGGGGACTTATTTTATATGGGACACATCCTATGATATACTCCCACTCTCCCAATTTATTTGTTTTGAATCTTTTCATTTTATAAGTTTCAAATTCAAATTTAGAGCTCCCCATCACATGTTGAGATTACAATGTCCATTAAATCATTGCATGCATGTATAGTAAAGAAACAAATCTCGAGTTTGGCACGAGTTCATGCTGCGGGAGCACCACAAGCCCTGGCGCAGGAGTTACATTTCCCTCTCAGGGCCGTCGGGACTAAGCTTCAGCGCCTTACTACACCTACATTTGAGTCAATAACATGTGGACCCGATAGGTGATTGGTCCACATGTAATGCTCCCGTAGGCAGAGGGGCAGTGGGGCCAAGAGGGGTGAGCCGCTGGTCGGGGGACGTGTGGTTTCATGGGTTCGAGTGGCATCATGGGAATCATGGGTGGCTGTGGTAGAAATTTGATGCTCGCCGCATTTTAGGTGGCCCACATGTCATGCAGACAAAGGCAGAGGGGCGGTGCGGCCGAGAGGGGTGAGACACATGTCGGTGGGCGTGGTGCCGTGGGTTGGAGAGTGTCGGCGTTCTGAGAATGGGGGTCCCCAGACTTGCCTGCCTGCGGCCCGCGGCGTGGCTCAAAGGGGGCCCAGCACGGCCCATCTTCGCCAACACAAACCCAAGACCCTCGCGAGGGGCCAAGCCTCGCGGGGCAAATGACGCGGAGCTTCCTCAGGTACGGCCTCATCAGGCTGGCTCACGAGGGGGTGGAGAGATCACGGCGGGGTACCTCACGAGGTGCCCGTGACGCAAGCCATGACGATTCAGGGCACCAGGAGGGTGCCAGCCCGCGCAGCGTCCACCTTCCCTCTTTGGTGCAAAGGGGGCAAGCACAGCCATGGAGTACCGAGGCATCAGGCAGAGGTTGCCATTTTGGTGCAACAAGACCAAGACCAGGAGGACTACGAGACGGAGGTCACCGTGGAGCCCAAGACGGCGTCATCACCAGAGCTTTGCGCAGGCGAAGACTAGTTTTGTCAGGATAGCTGATACTTGCTGCCCCCCATCAAATTAGCCCGCCATTGTTGGCTCCCTTCCCGCTCAATATTCGGGGAGAACCAGGGCCTCTATAAATAGGATCAGCCACCCACATAGCTGTGGGGTGGAAAAAGGTCTCTGAGGGTTGAGAGGTAGGAAGGAGGAGGCTCGTTAGAAAGGTTGGAAGCAGAGAGAGAGAGAGAGAGAGAAGGTGACTGAACTCCTCCCAGTAGTTCATCGCCTCAGCCAAGAACAGACCCTCGCGAGGCTGTTCTTCCTTGTATTGTTCATCATCATCAGCCCAAGAGGCAATCCACACACCACACCCTAGAGTAGGGTATTACACCACCACGGTGGCCCGAACCAGTATAAGCCCTGTGTCTCTTGTGTTGTTCTTTCAACAGTTTAAATCCTAGCAAGGCGAAGGGGTGCAGGTAGGTGGGAGGCGAAATCTCCGCGCGCAACCCAGTGTTCGAACCTCAAGGGTCTGCCGGAACCCGAATCCGACATTTCACGCGCCAGGTAGGGTGCGCCAGAATTCGTCTTCCATCACCCCGTTCTCCTCCGACCATCGCGCTCAAGTCTGACGCTCGTCGGGCCCGCATGGAGCGCTGGGCCGCCCTCGCTTCCCGCGTCGCCCAGAGGGCCCCTGTCGGCGGGCGTCCTCGCTGTTCCCCGTCACCTACCGTCAACGCCGCCACCGGCCTGGCGGGGGACGAACAGCAAGCATCGTCTCAGCATCCATCTGTGCGCCAAGACGGCCGCACCGCAACTCCCTCACTCGCCCCAGCTGGATCTTCGTCCCGCGCGCTCCGCGCGCCCATGGAGGCTCGGGCTGCACTCATCGCGGCAAACAAGCTCCTGCAAGGCGGAACCCGCTCCGTCAGGTGCCAGCGCAGCAAGAATAGAGCTGCCAAGAAGTCCCTCGCCCGCCAGAGGCTGCCCGGGCGCTCCCTGCTCTAGCACATCGCGACCATCCCCCTGCTCCGGCGCGTGGGGACATCCAAGACCAGGCTCTCCGTCACCCAAGGCCTCCCGTGGCCACAGCAGGCTGCCGCGCCTACACCACCGAACTACGCAGCATCGCGTGGCCCGACAAGTTCAAACCAGACCTGCCTCCTCGCTACGACGGCACGGCCGACCCTGCGGAGTTCCTCTAGCTCTACGAGCTGGGCATCGAAGCTGCCAACGGAGACGAGAAGGTCATGGCGAACTGGTTTCCCATGGCGCTCAAGGACGAGGCCCGCACCTGGCTCCTAAACCTGTCTCCAGGCACAATCTCCTCCTAGGAAGAGATGCGCACCCGCTTCATCGCCAACTTCCAAGGTACTCGCGACCGGCCACCCGCTGTGAGCGACATGCGCCGCATCAAGCAACAACCCGGGGAGACCCTGCAGAAGTACATCCAGTGCTTCAGCAATGCACGTCTCAAGATCCCCAAGGTGACTGAGGAGGCCATCATCTCAGCTTTCTCCGACGGCGTCCGCGACATCAAGATGAAGGAGGAGCTGGCGATGCATGAAGACCTGTACACTTGGAGCTGTTCAACTTGGCAAACAAGTGCGCCAGGGATGAGGAGGGGTGTCTCTCCCTCCTCGAGCTGCCTGCCGCAGACCCAGAAGAGAAGAGGCTCAAGGCCAAGGATGTGAAGCGCAAGGGGGCTGCAATGCTCGCGGCAGAACCAGACACCAAGCGAGGCAGAGATCAGCCCGAACCTCCCAAGGGTAGTCGGTACTGCGTGTACCACGACCTCCACACCCACAACACAAACGAATGCCAAGAACTCCGAGCCGTGCGTGAAGGAAGGATCGGCCGTCGCCCCGACCGCGGTGACCGGGGCTACGGTCGAGGAGGAGGAAGGAACGCAGGACGCTGGGAAGACCGTGGCCCGCGCCAGGGGTGGCGCGACCAACCTCGCGAGGATCGCTGGCAAGATCAGCCTCGCAAGGGCGGCTGGAGGGATCAGCCTCGCGAGCATCGCTCGCAAGGCAATGCAGGCCTCCCACCACTCCCGTCGCAGCCAAGGAGAAATGAGGACCGCCATCAGGACGAGGAGGCTAGGGGCTTCCAGGAGCCGCATGCGATCGCCTGCATCCTGGGCGGAGCTCAAGCCCTAGTCTCTCAGCGCATCTTCAAGCAGTTCGCCCGCGAAGTGAACGCAGTCCTCCCCAGACTCGAAGCCACACGCCCTCTCTGGTGGTCGGCGTGCGCCATCACGTTCAGCTAAGCAGAGCAGCTCAAGTGTGCGGCAACAGCCGGGGTCCTCCCGATGCTTTGTTCCCCAATCATCAGCAACATGGTGGTCACCAAGACCCTCATCGATGGCGGGGCAGGGCTCAATGTCCTGTCTGTGGAGACATTCAACAACCTCCAAGTGTCCTACAGCCAGCTCCAGCCAACCAAGCCCTTCTCTGGTATCACCGACGGCTCCACGGTCCCGATCGGGCAGGTCCGCCTCCCTGTCACCTTCGGGGCACGCGACAACTACCGCACCGACCTCATCGACTTCGACGTTGCTCACATTCGCCTACCATACAACGCCATCCTTGGGTACCCAGCGCTAGCCAAGTTCATGGCCGTAACTCACCACGGCTACAACGTCCTCAAGATGCCCGGAAGCGGCGGAGTCATCACGGTGCCCTGTGAAGAGAAGGACGCGGTGTGTTCCTTGGAGCAAGCCTTTCAGGCCGCATCACTGGAAGACCCGGATCGCGGAAGCAGGAGGCCTCCCGAGACCGCCCCTAAGAAGAAGAAGACATCGCCCTGCCTAGCCCCTCAGGAGGCAGGCCCCTCTGGGCCCGTGCCTGCCCAGGGGGAACCTCCTTCCATCGCATAGGAAAGCGCGCCCAGCGCCCTCCTCAGGCAGGGCTCGGGGGCTCTCCCCTGGAGGGCCACCGACCTAGCTAGGGTCACGAGGGAGGCGCTTGGGCACCACATGGAGGCGTGTTTCAAAGCACGTTTCCCTCAAGAAGGAGCAAGGCAAGGAGATCCAGACCCACAGGAGTTCGCCAGCAAGGCCATTCAGGAGCTACAGGAGTCAAGGGTCATGAGAGGCGCCCGCCGCCTACCAGCATTGGCTCCCCATCCAGGCAAGGATGGCGGGCTGCGCGTCTGCGTCGACGTACCAGGGCTCAACCGAGTCGCCTGCCTGGAGCGCCTCTGGCCCTCGCGAGTGGGGTGCTGCGGAGGTCCACCCCACAGCTACGTTCGCATGCCTTACGGCTTGCCGAGCGCGGCTGACACGTACCAGCGCCTCATGAGGGCACCACGGATGCATAAGAGGCCAGGCGCTCCGCAGCCCTGGCGGAGATGGAGATGGTCCACGAGGAACGGCCAGCGCCTCCGGAGCCTCCCGAGGCCCCTGGGCCTGGGGGCTCATGAGGATCGGCTTCCGCGGCCCACCGAGCCGGCTACACCAACACCCCTTCGTCTTCAGCGTCATCAGGTGATATCTTTCAAGTTTCATTTCCAACTGGGAGCTCCCCCAGGGCTGCATTATTACCAGGCCACGTGGGTCCATCCCTGCGGCGTGTATCCCTTTTACTTCGCTTCGTTAGCTTACCTTGTTGGGGGCGCCCCTCGGGCTGCATGATCCCCAAGCCGCTCGGGCCAGGCCCAGTGGCATGTATCGCATTTGCGTTCGTTCCCGGTTATGCGTTAGAACCACCATGCTTGATTATTTGATGCCGGTCCACGGCACCTCTTCTTCCCCATGCTGACCACTTGCACGTTAAAGGGGTGTACCTGAGCATCGCGACTCAGGGCTCTTACTGGCTCTCCAGCCCTCACCCTCTAGCCTTGACCACGGCATCATGACCTGGCATACCAGCGATGGCTGAAACCAGCTGGAGGGCCGGGACCCGAGGACGTAGAGTGCAGGCATCTAACCAAACTTGCAGGGACACATCGCAAGATAAGGCCCACTGCCAGGCGCAACCCGCCTAGAGGTAGGGCCCCGTGAGTCCCGCGCTGGCTCACGGGTGCCCCGATACACCTCGCCAGGCCCTACCGTGCCAGCCATGTGTCAGGGCGGGGCTATACACGCCCCGGGGGCTCCTCCCGGAGGGGGGCCACCTCCCACGTACCAGTGGAAGCTCCATGCTCCGCGCTGGCTGACGACACTGCCGAGGAGCGGCTATGCCCGTACACATATGGAAGCGCTATGCTCTGCGCTGGTGATAAACAACTGAGGGTGGCCCCCGGGCCGCATCAACCTCGGGGAGCCCAGAGCTCAGTGTCTCGCCTCATCGTAACGCCTCCCCTCAGGGGTGCCGCGCGAGGGGGCTGGGCACGGGGGCTGCGCCTGGGTCATGCCCAGACGCACGCCGCCCAGCCAGGCCCCCCGGGCCTGGTTCGTTGCGCGCCTCCCCCCGAGTGGAGCCAAGGTATGACGGCCGTTTGGGCGTCAAGGGGGACTCCTGAGCATCGCGACTCAGGAGCCTAACTGGTCACGTAGCCCCTAACTCCGTGGTCCCGTCCTGGTTTCTGGTCGGGGCTATTGCTGGGTGAGGTACACGCGGGGCCGGGCTCTGTAGATGTAGACCGGTGGATCCACTCACATCATGCCTCCCTACTTGCTGTTCGTGCGCCAAGGGGGACTCCTGAGCATTGCGACTCGGGAGCCTCACTTGTCACATAGCCCCTCACTCCTTGGTCCCATCCTGGTTTCTGGTCGGGACTATTGCTGGGTGAGGTACGCGTGGGGCCGGGCTCTGCCGGCGTAGAACATAAGCAAGTAGGATGGAAAAGCGCAAATTTCAAGGGATTCAAAAGCGAATATTACAGTCCACACTGTTATCCCAATACCAAACGCAAGTTTTAAACGCTTCCCCGAGGGATGATACATGTGTAGGAATTCAAGGCAGAACAGGAGTCACGACGGAGTCACTTGGCGGCGGGGGAGCAGCACGGAGTGGGCTCGCCTCACGGAGCAGCGGGGTCGGCAGCGCCTTGCTCCGGCTTGGTGCTAAAGGCCCGAAACTTCCCCAGCAGAGCCTCCGCGTGACCCTTCACAGCCTCAGCAGCAGCAGCGGCACGCTCGCCGCTTGCTGGCTCCAGCAGGCTGTTGAGGTCGACGCCGGGATCGCGAAGGTAGATGTGGGTGAGGACCCACGTCAGCGCTGCAGAAGACAGGACATGCGCCTCAGCCTCGGCCGTGGGGCCAAGGCCAAGGGCGACATCTTCAAGAGCATGAACCAGGAAGGGAAGCAGCTTGGCGGGACCGTCCTTGGCGCCAGCCAGCGGGCTTTCCAGGCCGCTGTCGTAAAGCGTCCTCAGCGCATTGCGAGACCTCGCCTCCAACTCCGTGAAGGCCATGCGGTCCTCGGCAAGAACCCGGGCCTTGTCGTCCAGCTCGGCCTTCCTCGCCCCCAACTCCTGCTCCAGCACGCCTAGGCGATCACGGCGCTTCTTGAGCTTGGCCTCCCGGCCCTCGACGGCCGCCTCGCGAGCCTTCACGCCTTCTTCCTGCTCTTGCCAAAGGTGAACCTCTTTCGCAAACTGATCCCGCAGGCCTTGCAGCTCGTCCTCTAGCGCCTTGCAGCGACCACGGACGTGGACCACCTCCCCCGGGGCTGCATCATGAGTAGCCTTCGCCTCAAGGACGGCCTGCTTCTCCTCGTCGCATGCCGTCGAGGCCCGGACCAGCGCCGCCCGAATCGAAGCATCGGAGCGGACCCATCCTGAAGCCAACTCCAAACGCCCGGCCACCAAGCGGGGGTCGGCACCAAGAAGATCCTGCCGCAGTCGATCCAGCTTAGCAACAACATGATCCAGAATGGCAGAAGGAGTCGGAGAGACAGCAGCCGGTGGAGTAGGAGGAGAAGGCGGCAGTGTGGCCGCAGCATCCTGAGGCGGAGTCTGCCGCGCCCTGACAGCTGTAGTGGCGGCGGCAGGGGAGAGCACCTCGGGAGCCACTTGGGCCGTGGGGGCTGAGCTCGCCACAGCCGTCTCAGCCAGGCCTCACGAGGACGACTGGGCAGGAGAAGCCTGCGCGTCGCGGTCACCCTCCTTCAGGGGCGCTGCCACGGATGGAACCTCAGGAGCCCCCTTCGACTTCTTTGCTGCGGGCGACAACCTATCCAAGGGATGCGAACGTCAAGCCTCGGAAGCAGAGCAAGAAATAAAGACAAGAATCGAACACTTACGGGTCGTCGCCAGTGAGCTCAAGCGGCCTCCGGCCAAATTTGAAACTTGAAAGCCGGCTGGAAGGGTCAACCTCGGGAAGCTTGGAGGCGGAAGGTGCATCTGCGGCCCGCCCCGGGGCCGGGGCAGACCCGCGGGGGATCAGCCCGGTCCTGTCCTTCTTCGGGATCGGGGGCGGGCCCCTGCCGTCCTGCTCGTCATCGTCTTCGTCGTCATCCTCGTCGTCATCACTCGGAGAGAGGCGGAGAATGCAGGACCTGCGCCAGGGGAAGGGAGCCCTTGACTCTCCATCGGTCGCCTCAGAGTCAGGCCCTTCCTCCTCTTCGCTGGAGTCGTCGGAGGGCATAGCCACCGGTCCCTCGGGAGCCTCCAGGGGCACGGGGCCTTCCCCGTTGAAGACGGGCATGGACTTCACTCCCCGTTCCCAGTTGTCGCGGAGGAACAAGGGCGTAGGAGCGCCCTCCAACCTCGCCACATTGCCCCCGACCAGAGATTGGAGAACCGCAGCCAGGTCTCCGTCGGCCTAGGCCACGGGGATCGGACAGGGCCCCCACATTGGAGGCGAGTATTGCCGAAGCGAGGCCAGCTGGTGCTCCAGGAACTCCCTCAGCAGCGACGCGCCGGTCAGCTTTGCCGCCACCATGTCGGTCGGCCTCAGATCCGCGTCCATCTTCTCCAACACCATCTTCGCGAAGGGATCCGTGAGCTCCGCTCGACCCTAGTTGCTGGAGCTCGTGGGCTGCTCCGTGGGCAAGATCAGCCGAGGGTGGATGCGCTCAGCATCCACCAAGATCCACTTGCTCCTGAAGCCTTCAATCCTCTTCCCAGGGTTCGAGATGGCAATGGCGCCACCGTACGCAACGAAGCTCGCGCATGCGGAAGCAGGACCGCGAGATGTCCGGAGGTAGAAGTAGTGGCGCAGCAAGGCCACTGAGGGCTGCACCCCAACATGGGCCTCGCAAGAATAAGCAAAGATTGCGAGGAGAAGGACAGAGTTGGGATGGAGATGCAGATCCTGTAGCTTGTAAATGGCGGAGGACAGAGAAGAAGAACTCGGAGAAGGGAGGCACCAGGCCAACAACAATGGCGCTTACGAAGAGCGGATAGAAGGTGCTCCTATAACCCTCAGGGGTGGCGGAGCCGGCCTTGAACACCTTCGCCCCGTCGATTCCTCGCGCCGTCGCTATCCGGCGCAACCAGGCAAGGCCAGCCTCCGACACGTTCGGCGGGTCCAGGGCAAACGAGTACCATGCTACGGCCGGGGGCTGGCAAGGCGCCATGGCTTCCTAGGTCGCACGGTTAGAGCAGATCTGGAGATTTCGGAGGAAGGAAGGAGGGGCGCGAGAAAGGGGATCTGAGAAGGAACCGAAGAAAGCAAGAAGCAGGGCCTAGGCGGATGCCACTCCTTTATCAACTCGCGCGGTTGCTAAGGCGCCCACGTCCACTCAACCGCCACGCGGCGCCCAAGGCCGCAGGCTGTTAGGGCCCGCGGCGCTTCGATCTTGCCCTTCCGCCTCCCTGCACGGCCAAGCCCGGGCGCGCCTTGGGCCCGGGGGGCTACTGAAGATTTGTACCGAGCACGAAATTTGCTACGTCGAATAGGGATGGTGTCTATTTATCACAATCTTCTACAGGAATTTTGATTCTGGTTTGTAAGTCAGCGATGCTTTTCAAATCAAGGTTGTACGGCTCTAGCTTCTGTTTGTCCCCTTCGATGGCTGCCCCACAGAAGTATACGTCCTCCCGAGACAAGAAATAGTGAAGCTCACCTGGTACGGAAGGCGAGTGTATGATGTGGTACACCAAAACTTCATCTTCGAGGCACAGCTGAAGGACGGCGGCGCGCTGGATCTTCCAAGGGGCACGCTCCGTGTACTCTGCGTCGAGACCGATGACCCTCGTCTCTACCTTTTCGAGGGAGTTGGATACATTGTTGACCCACTGCCGAACAACCCTTGGGTGGACGGTGACGGTGGCAACTATGCGCATCGAGCCTTCGACGAGGACATGTTGGACGCTAAAAACCTGCATCTCAATCTCTTTTGCCATTTGGAACCGCTGGAACAGAGGGCTATGGTTTGGAGAATTAGGATTAGATGGCTAGTCTAACTGAAGTAGTAGATGATTATTTAAAGAGGTTTAAACAATGTGAACACAGTGGGGTTTGGATGCAAATGAAGACGAAGGGGAGGTGAAGAAGCCAAGGAGAATCGGTTCCTGATGGAGAAGTAAATGGGAGAAGTGGCATCCAGGCAGATGATTAAACGGCTAGGTAGACTAAACGAAAAGGCTATGCGGGTAGACTGATGAGTCTTATCTATTCGTGTACGTGCCCATCCTTCCTGATAGGTGGGACCTATACAAACAGATAAAAAATGTGTCGCAGTTTTTTTTGAGCGCGTGAGTGGGAGACACAACATTCTCTGGTCAAGGAATACTCCCTCCGTTTAGGTGATCATAAGTCACCTTATGAAAATTAGGTTTTCCCAAAACCTTTAGGCATGGAGCATTAACTTCCTCCTCGATCCCCTCCTAGCCTCGTTAGCCAGCGTTCTCTTCCTTTGTTGCCGCGTTCTACCTTTCCATTTTTCGTCTTCTCAAGTACGGAACGATCTGCATGCCGTCCTTGATGCACCAGAACGACCACTTCATGCATCATGGCAGGGCGTTGATTGGTCATGTATGAGAATTTGGTTCTGCTCACAATATGGATGATACCTGAACGATGAAGTGAACAGGCATGCTAGCACGAGAGACCTATTTCCGCTATACTCCCTCTGTTTCTTTTTAGTCTGCATATAAGGTTTGGTCAAAGTCAAGCTTTGTAAAGTTTGACTAATTTTATATTAAAAAATATGAACATTCACAATATGATATCAACATTATCAGATGCACCATGAAGTGTATTTTCATACTATATAGTTTTAGTATTGTAGATGTTTATATTTTTTGATATATATTTGGTCAAATTTTGTATAGTTTGACTTTGACCAAATCTTATACGCGGAGTAAAAAGAAACGGAGGGAGTACAATATACTGGAGTACTCATGTTCCTACTACTACTACTAGTAGTAGTACAACTGGGGTACACTTGATGGTAAAAATACTATTCAGTCGGTCCTCACAGTGAAGTCACAACACCCTGCGCCTGGCACTAGTCCAGGCGGCGTGTTCGGGTTACCAAAGTCAGCCTCACCCTATGCACCATGCAGTCTGTCACCGCCGCTGTACAGCACATTGGCGCCTCACCTCGTCTTCCTCTCCGCTCACATAGCACCACCCCATCTCCATCTCCTTCTCCGTCTCCGTCTCCGTCTCCGTCTCCATCTCACTGTGCCCCCGTGTACCGTCGCCTCACTCGCCTCCCCCAGTACCACTATTCCCTCGCTAGCCACTCAAGCACCGACATCCTTCTCCCCCGTAAATCAAGGCCCCTTCCAAACTCAACCATGGCCGAACGCGAACCGCGTAGCATCTATATGAGCCACGATTGGAGCAATCTCCCAAGTGACATCCTCGACCTCTGTTGTTCATGTATGTATATGTTGAGTGCCCTGCGGCTGGCTGCATGCTCGAGGGACATGCACACGGCCATCGTCGAAGCGAGGCCTAAGCTTTTCAAGACACCCTGCTTGTTGCTATCTGGTCTTGCGAGATTGGCTCAGCATGATACGGAGGAGTGCATGAAGCCCCTCGACTTCAATCCGATCTCCATTAGCCGAAACTTCTTTGCAGGTATGTGGTGGGTCGCCGTACATCATTTCCCTCGACATCGATCCGATCACCATCGCCCAAAACTTCTTGGCGGGTATGTACTGGGTCGGCACGAACTCCCACTGGATGGCTGCCTTCAGAGAAGATGGTAAAAAGTTGGTGCTCGTGAACTTCCAGACCACCCATGAGATTATCCTTCCTCTGTTGGATTATATAGAGTATTACCATCACGGTCCAAGTCATGTAGATTACTACGTCAGTTGGACGGACCTTGTTTTGCAGAAGATTGTAATCTGCCAAGTGCCCACACGACATGCGAATTATGTAGACTTCAAGCTAATTGCCTTGTTCGACCGCGGACTCACCTATCTTTATGTCGGTGCCTTCTTTAAATGGAGACAACTCGACTCGCAGTGGATCGTCATCAAAGCTGATACACACTTCTGTGATGCTATTGACCACAATGGCATCATCTACGCGATCGACAAAGCAGATGGCACCACGTATTGCTGGGACGTCGCATGTAAGTTGTTTCTGTCTCATGTTAATGATGACGCCATGACACTGTTTGAACTTTTTGTGACGATTGGCATATCCCTGTGTGAGCATAATTTGAGTAGAACTATGGCAATGTATTAGAGACGCCGTAAATCAGCTATATTTGGAATGAGTTAATTCATGCGATTATGACCATGTCATTACAGCCAATTTGTACCCTGAATAATCAAACGATTAGGAATATATGGATATTATCCTTATTTTACAATAATCTATATACTGCTACTAAATATGAGTGTGTATCAATGGCCATGTTAGTTTCCTCATTTCATGATGTAGAAACATGCACCACACTGTTGGTTTCATCTAACCATACAATAGGGAAGTAAATGTGCATATGGAGAACTCTATATTTGGATGTAGTGAAATCCTACAATGCGTACCATGTGTACATACCTATATTCGCCCTTAAGCAATCAATGGCTAGAATAATATCCTCACAAAAATTTTGCCCACATAACACGAGTATGTAACAATGCATGGTCTGTTAGTTACCTTGAAGAATTTGTTTGTGAGGACAGAACATGATTACATAACATGCATGACATGGTAATTTCCTGTGAAGAATCGATTGCGAGATAACATGAGTATAACCGTGCATGGCACTTCTATATTTTCAAACCCAGTATACATTTCCCTGTATTTTCCTCCCAGTTCCAACAGGGACATATCAATGTTGTTTCTTGCATTATGCTACTCATACTCTGAACAATGCTGATCTTACATTAACAATGCATGTCCTTTTTGATATGATGCAGTGTCCCTATAGTTACCGCCCTTTGTAATCACACCACCTTTGCCAAAAATAGGGAAGCACAACTCGTTCCTCGCTTGATCAGACAATGGCAAAAGACTGATGATCATTCGGACACATGAGCCGGAAAAGTTATATTGCAAAAACCCCACTATATACAAGGACCGTGTAATACGTGAGTATCCGGACAGTGGCTGTTATGTCTATGAGCAGGATACCAGCTTGTTGGGGCCTTTAGGATTTTTTAGTTGGAGGCGGGTGAGGGAGTCCTAGATTGGGGGGTGTTCGGGTAGCCGGACTATACCTTCAGCTGGACTCCAGGACTATGAAGATACAAGATTGAAGACTTCGTCCCGTGTCCGGATGGGACTTTCCTTGGCGTGGAAGGCAAGCTTGGCGATGCAGATATTCAAGATCTCCTACCATTGTAACCGACTTTGTGTAACCCTAACCCTCTCTGGTGTCTATATAAACCAGAGGGTTTTAGTCCGTAGGACAACAATCATACCATAGGCTAGCTTCTAGGGTTTAGCCTCCTTGATCTCGTGGTAGATCTACTCTTGTACTACCCATATCATCAATATTAATCAAGCAGGATGTAGGGTTTTACCTCCATCAAGAGGGCCCGAACCTGGGTAAAACATCGTGTTCCTTGCCTCCTGTTACCATCCGGCCTAGACGCACAGTTCGGGACCCCCTACCCGAGATCCGCCGGTTTTGACACCGACATTGGTGCTTTCATTGAGAGTTCCTCTATGTCGTTGCTTTTAGGCCCGATGGCTCCTTCGATCATCAACAACGATGTAGTCCAGGGTGAGACTTTTCTCCCCGGACAGATCTTCGTCTTCGGGGGCTTCGCACTGCGTGCCAATTCGCTTGGCCACCTTGAGCAGATCGAAAGCTACGCCCCTAGCCATCAGGTCAGGTTTGGAATCCTAAACTACATGGCTAACATCCGCGGGGACTTGATCTTCAACGGATTCGAGCCACAGCCAAGCGCGCCGCACTGTCTTGATGGGCATGATATAGCTCTGCCGCCGAACAGCGCCTTGGAGGCCTCACACGCATCGGTTCCGACCATTGATTCGGAGCCTACTGCATCGACCGAGGATCAGCGGTTGGGCGCTGCCTCAGGGGCTGCGATGTCAGAGGCGATCGAGCCAAACTCCAGCCCCACACTCCGCATGGCCCGTGACTCCGAGGAGCCAGATTCCTCTCCGAACTCTGAGCCCCCCGCGCCCCTGCCGATCGAATCCGATTGGGCGCCGATAATGGAGTTCACCGCCGCGGACATCTTTCAGCACTCGCCCTTCGGCGACATCCTGAATTCTCTAAAGTCTCTCTCTTTATCAGGAGAGCCCTGGCCGGACTACGGTCAGCAAGGTTGGGATACGGACGATGAAGAAATTCAAAACCCACCCACCACCCACTTCGTAGCCACTGTCGACGACTTAACCGACATGCTTGACTTCGACTCCGAAGACATCGACGGCATGGTCGACGATGCAGGAGACGAACAAGAACCAGCACCTATAGGGCACTGGAAGGCCACCTCGTCATATGACATATATATGGTGGACACTCCAAAGGATGGAGATGGCGATGGAACAGCGAGGGACGATAACTCTAAGAAACATCCCAAGCGTCGGCGTCAGCGGCGCCGCCCTAAATCCCGCCAAAGAAAAAACGGTGATTCCGGCACGGGAGATAATACTACTCCGGATAGCACCGAAGAACACCCCCTGCAGCAAGATTCAGCACAGGAGGATAGAGAAGCCAGCCCTCACGAGAGGGCGGCGGACCAAGAGGTTGAGGACGATAATTATACACCTCCCTCCGAAGACGAGGCAAGCCTCGACGACGACGAGTTCATCGTGCCAGAGGATCTCGCCGAACAAGAGCGTTTTAAACGCAGGCTTATGGCCACAGCAAGCAGCCTCAAGAAAAAGCAGCAACAGCTTAGAGCTGATCAGGATTTGCTAGCTGACAGATGGACTGAAGTCCTTGCGGCCGAAGAGTATGAAGTCGAACGCCCCTCCAAGAGTGCCCCAAAGCGCAGGCTACTACCCCACTAGAGGAGGAAGCACCTACATCACCAGCGCATGACATGGCCGACTGGCCACCTCGTGGCCGCGACAGAGAGGCCTCTTGGCCCTCCACTCAAGCCATGCCCCGACGCCGCGTTAAGCATACTAAGGCACGTGAAAATGCGCCCGACCTGCGCGACATACTGGAGGACAAGGCAAGGCAAACAAGATTGATCTACGGATTGCGCAGGCGCCCCATGGCACGTGACGGTGATTGTCACTCCGGATGCAATAAATCCGGCTGGGCCGAACTCAACAGACAAACCTCCTTCGAGCTGCATCATGATATAGCCCAATAGAGAGGCGCTGCACACCCACTATGCTTCATAGATGAAGTAATGGATCATAAAATCCCTGAGGGCGTCAAACCCGTAAACATCGAATCGTACGATGGCACAACAGATCCTGCGGTATGGATCGATGATTATCTCCTTTATATCCACATGGCCCGATGTGATGATCTACACGCCATCAAATACCTCCCACTCAAACTTAAGGGACCGGCCCGACATTGGCTTAACAGCTTGCCAACAGACTCAATCGGTTCTTGGGAGGACCTGGAAGCCACATTCCTTGATAACTTCCAGGGCACTTATGTGCGACCACCGGTCGCCGATGACCTAAGCTACATAATTCAGCAGCCAGAGGAATCGGCTAGGCAATTCTGGTCACGGTTCCTAACAAAGAAAAACTAGATAGTCGATTGTCCGGACGCAGAGGCCTTAGCGGCCTTCAAGCATAATATCCGTGACGAGTGGCTTGCCCGGCACCTGGGACAGGAAAAGCCGAAATCTATGGCAGCCCTCACGACACTCATGACCCTCTTTTGCGCGGGAGAAGACAGCTGGCTAGCTTGCAGCAACAATTTAGCCAAGAACCCTGGTAATTCGAATACCAAGGACAAAAGCGACAGGTCGCGTCGGAACAAACAAAATCGTCGCGTTAACAGCGACGGCAACGAGGATACGGCAATTAATGCCGGATTCCGAGGCTACAAATCCGGTCAACGGAAAAAGCCATTCAAAAGAAATACTCAGGGCCCGTCCAGTTTGGACCGAATACTCGACCGCTTGTGCCAGATACACGGCACCCCCGAAAAGCCAGCCAATCACACCAACAGGGATTGTTGGGTGTTCAAGCAGGCAGGCAAGTTAAGAGCCGAAAACAAAGACAAGGGGATGCATAGCGACAACGAGGAGTAGCCCAGGCCACCGAACAACAGTGGACAAAAGGGATTTCCCCCGCAAGTGCGGATGGTGAACATGATATACGCAACCCACATCCCCAAGAGGGATAGGAAGCATGCGTTACGGGACGTATATGCGATGGAGCCAGTCACCCCAAAGTTCAACCCATGGTCCTCCTGCCCGATCACCTTTGATCGAAGGAACCACCCCACTAGCATCCGTCACGGCGGCTTCGCCGCATTTGTTCTAGACCCAATCATTGACGGATTTCATCTCACAAGAGTCCTCATGGACGGCAGTAGCAGCCTGAACCTGCTTTACCACGATACAGTGCGAAAAATGGGCATAGATCCGTCGAGGATCAAGCCCACCAAAACGACCTTTAAAGGCGTCATACCAGGTGTAGAAGCCAACTATACAGGCTCAGTCACACTGGAAGTGGTCTTCGGATCTCCGGATAACTTCTGAAGCGAGGAGTTAATCTTCGACATAATCCTGTTCCGTAGTGGCTATCATGCACTGCTCGGGCGAACCGCATTCGCAAAATTAAATGCGGTACCGCACTATGCATACCTCAAGCTCAAGATGCCCGGCCCTAGAGGAGTAATCACGGTCAATGGAACACTGAACTCTCCCTCCGAACGGAGGAGCACACGGCAGCGCTCGTAGCAGAAGTACAAAGCAGCCTCTCTAGGCAGTTCTCCAGTTCGGCCTTCAAAAAGCCGGACACTGTCAAGCGCGCCCGGAGTACCCTACAACAAGACCGCCTGGCACGTTCCGAGCTAGCATAGCAATGCGGCCCCAACCCTAGCCCTCGCGATATAGCGAAACCAGTGCTTCGCGTACATAACTACGCTCTTGAAATACCATGGGCACAAGGGAAGGGGCGCTATCACGGCACGCCCGAAATACGGCTTAAACCGCACCAGGGGCTGCCGGATTCCTTTTTTTCTTTTTTTCTCTTATTCTCAGGACTCCATACTTCGGATGACCCGTTCGGCAATTCAACTGCCGCACAAACGATGCAAGATCCAGGAAAGCAGACAAGCCACGCCGCATTATGGAACTCCCAGGTGGTCTCTATTGCGAGCAGTATACCTGTTTTTAATACAATTCCACAGCCTACCCCTGGCCAGGACATGTTAAATAGTCCAATCTCTTTTGCTTATCACACTATTTGTATCATTCCGCTTTCATAGCAGCCTTTCTATATACAATGCATAGCTCTTTGTCTATTTTTTGCATTATCCTCTTTTTTATATATATGTTTATTAATAACATGTTGCATCCGTACACTGTGGTACGGCAAAAATACGCCAGGGGCTTCAGTACCCATCAATATGGCGTGAGAAGTCCGTACACTTTCACAAGTGCAGCACCCCGAACTTATAGCACTATATGCATCGGCTCCGAATCATGATTTGGGTCAATAGTTGGGTTTATCCCGGCTCCTATGTTTTGGTGCCTTACGTTCCCCTATATCGGCTAAGGTAGCACTAGGAGAACTACTGTGATTGTGCCCCAGTTGAGCTGGGCTGAGCACCTCAGTAGAGAAATAGAGAAAGCTAAAAGTGACTGTCATGATGAGGCGAGAGACCGATCGCTGTTCGAGAGGTTTTTCGAGTCCTTAAAGACTTATGCCGCTTCGAGCGGGGAACCGGCTTTGTCCGGCCAAGGCGTGGATAGCGCCACGAACTCGGTCTTCCGAATACTAGGGGCTTCGCTGAAATTTAAAACTATAGAGTTCTATGGCTAAGTGAGAGTGTTCAGGCATTATAGTCCGATTGCCTTGCTCGTTGTGCTGAGCGCCTCCCTCGACGGACCCAATCATGGGAAAAAAAGGGCTTAGGTTTATCCCAAACACCCCAGCACTACTGGCATGGGGGCAGAAGCCGACGACTAGCCATCTCTCAATTTTTTGAGAAACGGGCGCACAAAAAGTAATATTTTAAATTCAACAAGCATTGCTTAGCGCATATGAACAAGTTTTGAGCGCACAGGATAACACGAGCGAGTTCATTGAAAAATTACATCCTTGGTACATGCATCCACCATAAGGCGGGCACCAGCCAGAACATCCTTGCAATAGTTCTCGGGCTTGCGATGCTCCTTCCCCGGCGGCGGCCCGTCCCTCACAAGCTTCTCACCGTCCAGCTTACCCCAGTGCACCTTTGCACGGGCAAGGGCCCTACGGGCAACTTCGATGCAGACGGAGCGCTTGATGATCTCGAGCCTTGGACAAGCCTCCACCAGCCGCCGCACCAATCCGAAGTAGCTCCCAGGCATGGCCTCTCCAGGCCACAGCCAAACTATGATGCCCTTCAGGGCTTGTTCGGCCGCCTTGTGGAGCTCGACCAGCTGCTTCACCTGGTCGCTCAAGGGCGCAGGGTGTCCGGCCTCAGCGTATTGAGACCAGAACACCTTCTCCGTCAAGCTGCCTTTCTCGGCTCGGTAGAATGCGGCGGCATCGGATACGCTGCGGGGAAGATCTGCGAATGCCCCTGGAGAGCTCCAGATTCGGGTAAGTAACAAGTAGTTTACTTTTATATGTCTGCTTTGCATAGAGAATGCCTTACCTGCTGCTATCTTTTTCACCGCATCCAATTCCTGGAGGGCCTTTTGGGCTTCGGCCTTGGCAGATTTGGAAGTTTTAAGGGCCGTAGCAAGCTCGGACGCTCGCGTCTTCGAGTCGACCTCCAAACTCTCATGTTTTTTCATGAGAGCCTGAAGCTCTTGCTGCACCTCGCCGACCTGCGCCTCAAATTTCTCCCGCTCGGTGCGCTTCGTGGCCGCTTTCTTCTCGGCCAAGGACAGCGCCTGCTTGAGGGTCACCACCTCAGTTGTGGCCCCTACAATAAGCAGTGTACTCCTATCATTTTTTGCAATTGCGTCTTCTTATAGGCATTTTTTCTAGAAGGTATCTCTTACCTTCTTTCTCCTTGAGCTGCCATTTTGCAAGGCCGAGCTCTTGCTCGGTCCGCTCGAGGCCCTGCTTCAGGGCACCCACCTCCGCAGTCAGTGCGGCGGTGGCCAGCAGCGAAGCCTGCATACGTATATTGACTCCTTTTTTAGTTAGACTCCTGCGATATTTAATAGATCCTCTATTTGGCTTTTCTTTCCGAACGCCAAACAGAGCATCAGGGGCTACTATCCATGCGGTAATATTTTTACATATCTTTTACTTACCTCGAAACCTGTTAGAAGGCTAGCACAAGCTTCAGTCAGTCTTCTTTTGGCGGACCGAACCTTCTGGACCACCGTACTCATGATGGTACGGTGCTCCTCGTCGATGGAGGCGCCCTTAAGCAGCTCCAGCAGATTGTCCGGCATCTCCGGTTGGACGGAGGACGCCGGCTCAATAGGCTTGCTTCTCTTGGCAGGAGTTCGCCTGCCGCGGTCCGGAACCGTTGATGATTCCGGCGCGGTGTCCGGCTTAAAGCCGGACTTGGAGCCCTGGGGGGTCTGGTCCCCTTTACTCCTGGAGTCTGTGAGGTCGCCTCACGGTTCCTCCTGGACCACCTCCTCCTACCCCAGAGCTTGTCGCGACGCCACTTCGGCGTCATCCGCAGCACAGGGGGAGGCAGCGGGCGGAACTGAATTCACGTCTGATGAATCCAGGGAGCCGCTCGACGACTCATCGAGCCCGTCCTTGGGCGGGCTGCATGATTATATTCGACATTAGGGAAAGCTGCACAACAAAAGGAATATCATGAGTTACTCTGGTATCTGAACACTTACGATTTCGCTGGATGCTTGGCCTTGTCCGGCCACTCCTCTTTGTCCTCGTCGGCGACGGGGGCGTAGTCCGGCGGAGGGGTTTTCTTCTTCTTGGACCCTTCGGCCTCCCCTACTGGAGCGGCCTTCCTCTTCTTTCCTCCCCCCGCTGGAGGGGGAGAGGTCTCTTCTTCCTCCTCCTCGTCTTCACGGGAGGAGTGCTTCTCGGACTCGTCGGACGACGAGTCCGACACCACCATATGCCGGGAACTCTTTCGAGTCCCCGTGGCCTTCTTCTTCTTGGCCTTCTTCTCCAGCACCACATAAGGTGCCGGAACCAGCAGCTTCACTAGGAGAGCAGGGGCTGGGTCTTCGGGCAAGGGAGCCGGACAGTTAATCAGTCCATACTTCGCCTGCCAATCCTGTCAAAGGTGAGGGAGTTTAGATCCCGCATAGAGTCAAACTATGAAGAAAACTTAACATCCTATAAAAGATGAAAATATTTTACCTCGACAGCAGGACGTTGCGACCTGAATCTGCGGTCTTCGGAGGCGGATGTGGGAGCCTCAGCGCCTTTGGTTAGTCCCCTCCAGACATCTTCGTACGTCGTGTGGAAGAGCCTGCTCAGAGTTTGGTGCTGCGCCGGGTTGAACTGCCATAAATTGAAGTCCCGTTCTTGACACGGAAGGATCCGGAGGACGAGCATGAGCTGGACTACGTTGACAAGCTTGAGCTGCTTGTTCACCAGGGACTGGATGCATTTTTGCAGTCCGGTCACCTCTTCTTCGCCGCCCCATGACAAGCCCGTCTCCTTCCAGGACGTGAGCCGCGTAGGGGGTCCAGATCAGAATTCAGGGGCTGCGATCCACTTCGGATCGCGTGGCTTAGTGATGTAAAACCACCCTGATTGCCACCCTTTCAAGGTCTCCACAAAGGAGCCCTCGAGCCATAGGACGTTGGCTATTTTGCCCGCCATGGCACCTCCGCACTCCGCTTGGTTGCCGCGCACCACCTTTGGCTTGACGTTGAAGGTCTTGAGCCAGAGGCCGAAATAGGGGCGGATGTAGAGGAAAGCCTCGCACACGATGATAAACGCGGAGATATTGAGGATGAAGTTCGGGGCCAGATCATGTTAATCTAGGCCGTAGTAGAACATGAGCCTGCGGACAAATGGGTGGAGAGGAAAACCCAGTCTGCGGAGGAAGCGAGGAAGAAATACTACCCTCTCGTGGGGCCTTGGGGTGGGGAGAAGCTGCCCCTCCTCAGGAAGCCGGTGCGTGATGTCTTTGGACAGGTATCCGGCCTTCCTTAGCCTTTTGACATGGCCCTCCGTGACGGAGGAGACCATCCACTTGCCTCCCGCTCCAGAAATTGTTGGAGAAGGTTGAGATAGGAAGTGCGGGCTTGGGCGCTGGAGCTCGGGTGCGCGGAAGATGGATAGGCAAAGGAGGAAGAAGGCATAGGTAAAAAGGTCGATCCTTATCCCCTTATATGGGCGGATGCGAATATGTGTCCCCACCAGCCTAGTAAAACTCGCGTGCCTCCCAAGAGCCGTGATAAATGGCGCGATTGGGTTACCCACGTCCGTATTGATGAGAATCCCGTAAATGGGGGACACGACCTCTACTTTGACAAGACGTGCTAAGGAAACCGCCTCGCAAAACACGCTGAGGTGGAAAAGTGAAAACGATTCGGATAAAGGCTTGGCCGTAGTGTGATGTCACGCTGCGGAATACGTCAGCAGATTAGATTTGTGTTAATATTATTCTCTCTGTGGCAATACGTGGAAACTTATTTTGCAGAGCTGAACACTACTCTTGGTGTTTACAAACTTTTATGAAGAATTTAGAGGAGGAACCCGCCTTGCAATGCCGAAGACAATCTACGCGTCGGACTCATCGTCGTTGAAGCCTGGTTCAGGGGCTACTGAGGGAGTCCTGGATTGGGGGGTGTTCGGGTAGCTAGACTATACCTTCAGCTGAACTCCAGGACTATGAAGATACAGGATTGAAGACTTTGTCCCGTGTCCGGATGGGACTTTCCTTGGCGCGGAAGGCAAGCTTGGCGATGCGGATATTCAAGATCTCCTACCATTGTAACCGACTTTGTGTAACCCTAACCCTCTTCGGTGTCTATATAAACCGGAGGGTTTTAGTCCGTAGGACAACTTCATATACAACAATCATACCATAGGCTAGCTTCTAGGGTTTAGCCTCCTTGATCTCGTGGTAGATCTACTCTTGTACTACTCATATCATCAATATTAATCAAGCAGGACGTAGGGTTTTACCTCCATCAAGAGGGCCCGAACCTGGGTAAAACATCGTGTTCCTTGCCTCCTATTACCATCCGGCCTAGACGCACAGTTCGGGACCCCCTACCGGAGATCCGCCGGTTTTGACACCGACAGCGGGTAAACAGCCTTGGTTCACACTCTCTGTTTCTCGGACTCAATTATTTGATTAACCAGGAGATCACCGTTGGCAAGGACCTTGATGGCAGAGAGGCTCTGTTTTCTATGGAAAATTGTGTCTACACAGCGAGCCCTAGGAGTTCAGGAGCAAACTCCCCTAATTGTCAATGATATAGCCTACAGCCAAAAGAAGGTGAGAATGACAAAGGCATCTGGATTAACTTTGATCCTTAGATGTCTCAATTACGACAGGTAGTGATGTGGTTCAAGCTTTCAGGTTGATAGGTAATTGGGCTGTTGCAACAAAAGGGTGGAGTACTGGTTTCTCATGACTTTGTTGTCATTGAAGTACTGGTCGCTGAAGCGAGGCTGCAAATTATGATGGTGTTGGATCATCTCTTCAAATGACTTTGTTGTCTTTGCTGCTGGTTCTGGATAGGTAGTTCTTTCTTTTGTTGTGCATATTCCTTGTCATTTGGTCATCCTCGTCTATGTCACTCTTACTATGTAATAGTTGATTCTGTTTAGAATGTCATTATTGTCTGGAACACGAGAGTCTGAGCGCTGCATATGGGCGCATTTTGATGGTGTAGCAAGAGTTCTTATGAACTATCATGTCTTGCTGTTTATGTCAGTAGTAGTCACTAGTCAATGTTTGAATGTTGTATATATCGTTGTTTCGAACTATTTATTGTCTCGAACTACTGGTGGGATAAATGAGGGCATCACCATTCTCTAGTGTTCAGAGTATATCTCCTTTTTTCAAGTTATATAATTTGAGCTCAGTTCTTTTCGATGATGTACACTTGTTTGGGCCAGTGAGGTGTTGTTGAATATGGGCCGAGTAGTAACGCAATGCCAAACAGGTCAATTATGACTCTCAGGCCGGGCTCTCGAAAATAGAAAAAATAAGGACTCTTAGGCCGACATGTGGGTGCCACTGGTGTTTTCGTGCGCTTGCGCGCCTAGAGCATATTGGCGCGTGCTCAAAATTCATGCTACCTTTTCATCCCCAGTCTCCCGCCCCTCCCCCACCTCTGGAATCTCGATTCCTACTCCAGTTCCCCCAAATCCCCCTCATGTACTCCCTATACTCAAGCGCACTATCATGTCGCCGGTCAATGCGGATCTCCGAGCCGTAGATCCTGAGGTCCATCCTGCCTTCGGTCGCTGCGTGCTGTCGCTCAACAGTGGCCTGGCAGAGCTTGACGACCAGTTTGCCGGTAAAGTGCTGATGGTAACCATCAACGGCGACCGGCCTCTCGTCTCGCTGGACGACCTTGTCAAAGCTCTTGGCATTGCGCACGGCATCCAAATAAGTGACTTGCTCGTCGAAGTCTGTCCGCCACCGGCTGATTTCTTCGTCAGGTTCCGGACAACTTTCTACTGCAGTCATGTGTTCGAATCTTCCCGGCACTTGTTCTGCGATGGCGCGCTGGTGAGCTTTGATCGGTGGCACCCAGGATGGGGCTCGGTGCCCTATGAGCTTGAGTTTTTAACAAAGCTTACCTTCCACGGCATGCCTCGACGTGCTTGGAACAGCGAGTCCATGAACGAGCTTATCAACGACCTTGGAGGTGAGCTCGTAAGTATGTTTGTTCCTCCAGACAGCTAGGCTCTGACGGTTATGGCATGGATGAAGAAGGCGTCCACCATACCGAAGGTGATTGGTGTTGAGATACCGGTGCAGGAACTGGGGTTGTACTATTCGTCACCACCAAGGCCACCGCGGAGCACGTTAGGGAAGTACCTATATCGAGTGTTCGTGCATGTCAAAATAGTGGTCAATCCATCAATCGAAGTCCTACCACCGCCGCTGGTGCCAGGGTCCGTCGACGACGTCCATTACAGGAGTCAACGTGAGACTTTCCCCGCGTTGCTCGGAACGATGGATGGCACATGGCCTACTCCATCGCGCGGCGGAGGCCACTGCTTCTTTGGGAGAAGAGGCAGGGCTGGCTGCCTGGATGTGCTCTAATTTGAGGTAACAACTGGATCTTGTTAGATACTAGTTAAATCCGAGCTATCGTTGAAGCACTGATATGCCAGTACATTTTATCGTGACATGATCTAATTTTGTACCTGAACTTTTTTAGAAAGGGTTGTACGTCAACTTAATGTGCCAGCAGAACTTATTGTGTTGTCTGTCTGTTTTCTTTGCACAACATTCAAGATATTTCCCCGTCATTGATAAAGATAATGAACCGTTATGTATGACTTCGTTGGTTTCAACATAGCCCTTCCCGTAGCAATCTACTGCTTCCATCCTGATTGTGCCGCCTGCGTGAAATTTTTGTATGCAAGTTCAGTGTGCTATGATGTTCTATATGATTGTGTCAACTATATAAGTTTTTCCTGAGCATCAGCAATGCATATGGCTGAAAGATGTATTTACGAGCATCGACCGATGGGTCTCTCTATCTCTCTCTCTCTCTCTCACACACACACATGCACACGCACAAGTGGGACCCGTTGAATTATTTATTTGCTCGTGACAGCTTTTAATTAGGTTGCACTATAATCTATCTTTTTTCTTAAGTTATTAATTGAGCTCAGTGACTTTAAGAAGTTGTACAGAAGCCTTGTTCGGGCCTTTCCGGCGTCGCTGAATGTGGGTTGAGTAACCACGTTAGGTTGTACTGTACTACACAGGCCTTTTTTCAACATCAGCAATGCAACTTGGCCGACAGTTGTACACAATATCCGGGTCAACTTGTTATTCTCCGCCCCACTGGGCTGCTAACTTTCCTAGGAGGTATGCATTAGGATTAACAAGAAAATGGACTTTAAGAAATAATAAATGCGATTTAATTATAATAACTGGACAGTTACTATGCACCAAACACGTAATTAGTTTGAAAAATATATTATTTTTGGAATTTGAAAAATTTAATTTCATTACTTGTTGCATGCGCAATATTTCATTGGATTTTAACGTAATACAACTTTATTTTGAAATTATATTTAACCTGACTAGAAATTTTGGATAAAAATATTTCGGATCCCATCAAAATGTGGGAATTTTTTGAATTCTGTTTTGAGCGGTTGTTTGAAATTATTAATCGTTGTCCTAGCTAGAAGTTGGGTTGTACTTTTAACAAACTGTAATGGGCTATAGTAAATTCCATTAGAATTAAAAAATGGGTTGTAGATTCTTACAAATCGCAAATGGGCTATATGTTCTCTGCCAAATCCGAGTTGTGGGCCTACTAAGTTGACGCGTACCAAGGGCTTTGTCAACTTAGTCAATATAAATGATTCTAGCTGCAGTGATTGTACTATGTCCATCCAATGGCCGTAGTGCTTCTTCAACCTCTGGTCTTCTTGCTCCAGCCGCCCAAAGCAGCGCCGGTCGTGTCGCGTGCTCCTGCCTCCCGTGAACGGCTGTGATGGCACGGAGGCCTCACCGCCCCGTACTACTCCCACCGCTGGCCAGGCCATCCCTCTACTCACCCACATCCCCTGTTATTCTGCGGCGACGACAGCCTCACACCGCAGCCGAACCAGTGAACCCTCGTACTCCTCTCCGCGCGGGCTTCCACTGATGCGTCTTCACCGGCTCCGCGTCGTCCCCTTCCTAGGCCTCACTGTTGTCCAAACCACCGCCCTGGTGCTCTCGGCGTGGCGTGGTCAACGTGGTCAACGACTGGCTTCCATCTAAAGAGTATTGTACGTGGAGAGGCTGACAGCTGGGTCCAGGCGGCCGCAAGGAAGTGCCTCCTTATTACGCGGAAAATAATTATTCCTCCACCTGACAGCAGGGACCCACCGGATGGGCCACCTTATTTCACGAAAAAAACGTTTCCCCCTGACTGCTGGGACCCACCGGACAGGCCAGCATATTTTGCGAAAAAAACGTTCCCCCCGCTGTCAGCTCGGACCCACCGGAAGTGCCTCCTTATTACGCACCATGGTGGGAGGCTGACTTGTGGGCCTACTAAGTTGACTGGGACGGGGGCCTTTGTCAACTTTAGTTAATATGAACGATTCTAGCTCCAGAGACCATACGATGTCCATCCAACGGCCGTAGTGCTTATTCAACCTCTGGTCTTCTTGCTCCAGCCGCCCAAAGCAGCGCCGGTCATGCCGCATGCTCCTGCCTCCCATGGCCGGCTGTGCTGCCGCGGAGGCCTCACCGCCCCCTACTATTCCCATCGTTGGCCAGGCCCTGCGGCGACGGCAGCCTCACACCACAGCCGAACCAGTGAACCTTCGTACTCCTCTCCGCACGGGCTTCCACTGTCGCGTCTTCCCCGGCACCCCGTCGTCCCCTTCCTAGGCCTCGCCGTCATCCACCGCCCTGGAGCTCTCGGCGCGGCGTGGTCAACGTGGTCAAGGAACGACTTCCATCGGACTGGACTATACGTGGAGAGGCTAATAGCTGGGTCCACGGCCGCAGCAAGGAAGTGCCTCCTTATTACGCGGAAAATAATGATTCCTCCACCTGACAGCTGGGACCCATCGAACGGGCCACTGTATTTCGCGAAAAAAACGTTTCCCCCTGACTGCTAGGACCCACCAGCTACATCTTCGCACGCAAGGAAGTGCGTCCGGGCAAAAAAACAATTCGCCCCCCTGACTGGTGGGACCCACCAGCTACATCTTCGCAGGCAAGGAAGTGCCTGACAGTCGGGACCCACCTGGTCGAAGCGTACGTAGCGTTGTCATTCTGGTCGCGAACGTGTAAATACATATATACTGGTGGATGTAGAGGCGCGCACGTGTTGTAGTAGAGGTGCGTACATGTCGTAGTAGAGGCGCGCACGTAGCTTGTACATGTATGTACAGCGGCCAGGGTGCAAGAAAGAAAATACGGCCACGTATGTGTACATACGGGCGGGGTCTCGAACGCCTACTCACGCATACATACGGCAAGGAATCGTGTACATGGCTAGGTCGGAATGGAGAAACACCGTCATCGTCGTATTCATGGGGAGGCAACAGAATGCATCGTGTTCATGGGGAGGCAACGGAATGCGTCGTGTTCATCGAGAGGCAACGGAACACATGGGAGCTAACCGGCTGGGTCAGAACGGAATGCATGGTCGTGTTCATCGGGAGGGCTTGGACGGAACAGGCGATGGAAACAAGGCCTGGCGTACTGCACAACGGAGGAAATGGCCTTGTGTTCGACCGGCCACATTCGAAACGGGATCCTGTTCATGGTAGGGGTCTGGTGTACCGCAAAACAGACGGAACAGACCTCCTACGATCGAAACGGGGGTCCTATTGATCGGGAGGGGTGTGGCGTACCGCAAACCGTACGAAACGGACCTCCTACGGTTGACACGGGGGTCCTGTTGATCGGGAGGGGTGTGGCATACCGTAAAACGGATGAAACAGACTTGTGTTGGAGCGCTACGATCGAAATGGGGGCCCTGTTCATCGGGGGGGTCGTGGCGTACCGCAAAACGAGACTCCACAGGATACTGTTCATCTCCACCATCAACCTCCTCTAGCCTCCACGGGCTACCGTCGACCTCCTCCAGCCTCCACGGGCTCCTGTTCATCCAGCCTCCACCGCGTGCTACTCCACCGGCTACTATTCAACCACCCCTCCACGGGAACCCCTCTACCGTCTACTGTTCATCCAGCCCTCCACACCACGGGGTCCTGTTCAACCACGCCTCCATGGGCACCCCTCCATCGTCTACTGTTCATCCAGCCCTCCACCACACCACGGGGTCCTGTTCATCAAGAGGCAAAGCCACCGCTCGCTGTTCATCCACCCCCCCCCCCCCCCCCGCAACGCTCACTGTTCATCCCAGAGGCAGCATCGAGCGGCTTCAGTTAGTAGTAGTAGCGAAGGAATCACTCAATCGGGTTCAGTTAACAGCCATCGATCGATCGCTCGGGTTCAGTAACACGTAGCCAGTGCAATCGCTCGAGTTCAGTTAGAGCCCAATGCTTTGCTCGGGTTCAGTTAGAGCCAACGCCTCGCACACACGCGCTTACATGTACGAGAGAAACGCGCATCGCTCGGCCCCCGACCTCCCACCGTAACCGGGAACTCGCCGAAATTTTCCTCGCCCTCGCTTCTACCATGGTTTTTTCCGTCATGGACGGCCCAAAGATTGTCATGCAGCTGCGTCTCCGGCCCGCCCAGGACGAAAAGCCCATTTTTTGTCATGATTTTTTGTCATAGAAGTAGGAGCCCACCACATCTACGATGATACCGGGTTTTGTCACAATTATCGTCATAGAAGTGTCATATGTATCACAGAAAAAAAAAATTCTTTGGCCCAAAATGTCACAGATGTGTCTTTTTTTGTAGTGATGGCAACACATCACTGGATGATAATGTGAAGCATAAAGCACCATGTTCAAGTAGAGGGTACAGCGGGTTGCGAGAGAGGGGACCACTGTAGATAGATGGGGGAAGGTGATGAAGACGCTGGTAAAGAAGACAGGGGTGTTGGTGTAGATTGCCGTCACACGATGATGGCGCCGGCGGCGTTCTGGCGCCACCGGGAGAGAGTGGGAGAGGGCCCCCACTTCTTCTTCTTCTTCTTCTTCTTCCTTGACCTTCTCCCTAGATGGGAGAAGGATTTCCCCTCTGGTCCATGGCCTCCATGGTGGCGGAGGGGCGAGAGCCCCTCAGAGATTGGATCTGTCTCTCTGTCTCTCTCTGTTTCTGCATTCCAGATTCTGGCTTTTCACCGTTTATTATATTCCCGGAGATCTGTAACTCCGATTGGGCTGAAATTTTAACATGATTTATACCCGGATATTGGCTTTCTTGCGGCCAAAGAAGGGCACCAACCGCCTTACAGGGTGGCCACGAGGGTCAAGGACTCGCCCCTGCCTCCTGGCCCCCTCGGGCATCGTCTCGCGTTGATTATTCATCCCAAATATCACATATATTCCAAAAAAATCTCCGTGAGTTTTTATCCCATTTGGACACCGTTTGATATGGATTTTCTACGGAACAAAAAACATGCAACAAATAGCAACTGGCAGTGGGCACTGGATCAATATGTTAGTCCCACAAATAGTATAAAAAGTTACCAAAAGTATATGAAAGTTGTATAATATTGGCATGGAACAATCAAAAATTATAGATAACGGAGACGTATCAACTAGTCGCCGGAGGAGCAACCACTGGAGATGTCTTTGAAGAAGAGCATGGCAACCCCGGCGATAGGATGCGAGACGGCGAGAGAGAGGAAGCGGCTATAGCTTAGTATGGAAGGAAGGTCGGAAGGAAGGAAGGAGGAAACAGGAGAAATGTGACTTGTGGTCGGGGAGAAAAGGGGGTGGGGAAGGGGGGAAGGGGGCGGGGGTAGATATTTTGGTGGTAGGCTAAAATTTTGGAAATGTGGAGGGAAACTTTGCGCGCAGTGCCGCCGGGCCATTCACTTTGAATGATTGTGTGCATCGCAAACGATTCTTCTGCTTTACGCGCATGGGATGAGTTTGATAACTCAAATTTTGGTATCAAGGCATGGGCACATTCACTTTGAATGATTGTGTGCATCGCAAACGATTCTTTTGCTTTATGCGCATGGGATGAGTTTGAGAATTCAAATGTTGGTAGAAATTTCCCCGGGTACGTCATTGCATAATTTAACATCACTTGCTAATTCAGGCACACAAAAGAGCGTACACCAGACAGACCACACTTACTGAATCGAGCAATTTCAGTAATTACACTGAGCCAGTTGACCTAAACATTGCTCTAACAAAAGACCAGCATTAAAAACAAAGCCTAAGTACGCATAATTAAAAATCCACCGCCGCACCGGCCTATGCATCGCCGGTGTGAGATGAGATGTCGATGACTTGTCCTGGCGACATGCCGCCGTTGGTGGACTCCGTGTCCCCCCTGCTGAAGTCGACCGCGTCCTCGTCGTCATCCTCGGCGCCGCCCTCAAGGTTGTAGTACTCGTAGTATTGGCTATGCCAGAGGTCGTGTTGCTACTCTGCCACCTATTCCTCGACCGACAGACTCTTCTCTACCTCAACCTCGGCCACACGCAACTCCTCCTCCCGGCGCTCCTCGATCTCCGCCGCCTCCTGCATCTCTAGCTCCCGCTCGGTGACCGCATGAGGAAGCAGGTGCTCCATGGCCAGCGCCGCCTTTTTAGACACGGGTTCCATGCTGGAGTCCAAGGTGGCCTGGAATATCTTGGCGTGTGCATCCTCGATCTTAGCGTGGATGACCTCGACCCGGGCCAGGGCGACATCAGCGGCACGGACGGCAGCTCAAGCACTCTCGGCGTTTGTGCCCACCATCGCAGTAGCAGCTGCAGCTGTCTCGGCTGCTGCCGCTGCCCTGTCGGCTGCCGCAGACGCCCTCTCGGCAGAAGTGGAAGCACTCAATGCGGATGCGGTGGCACTCCCGGTGTAGGCGGCCGCGCTTGGGGGGACGCGGCCATTGTACTGGCCTTCACGAAGCGTTTCCATGGGGTCATCTTTGCAAGAAGGGGGTGCAGGAATGGAGATCGAGATTCATGGATTCGGGGGTTGCCGGCACTAGAGCAGACGAGCCGGCGAAACTTAAGGAGGGAGACTTAAATCGACCCAGATATTTTCATCGCAAACAGTTCCTAGAAAACAATTGTGTGTGATGTTGTAGATATTTTTTATTAGCTGTGAAAGATGAATTTGGAATAAAGTGCCAACGGATGGTGTTTTAAATGAACGAGAATTTTTTTAGTACTAATACAATTGTCATGTCAAATTTTGGAAAATTTCAGGGGTCAGTTGACCTTCTAAGACATTTAAGTGATTTTCTAGCCATTTAATGACCATAATTGAAATTTGAACTACATGTACATGCAACAGCTAACCATAACGGTTTGAAAACTCATATTTCATGTACTTGTGTGTGATTTAATTCCATGTGCAATAAATTGGAAGCAATTTTCAAATATATTGGTCTAACGGCTATGACACAATTAAGCATGGAGTGACATGGCATTTTAATTCCAAAAAATTAAAAAAAAATCAGAAACACATGAAACCCTTGTTGATGTAATATCATGCCACCAAGATGATGTGGTAAAAAATTGGCATGTTTGACCAAAGTTTGGACACACACCCCTCACAAACCGGAGCAACTCACTAGGAGGCTCGTGGTTTCGAGAGGAAACAATGCATGTTTGATGATGAACGGGAGATAGCTTCCTCTTACGACCTTCAAATTTTTTCTACGTCTAACGTGCACTACTACAACTATAATGTGAAATTTTTGAAAATTCTAGCGGTCATTTGACCATTTAAAGACATTTAAGTGATTTTTAGGCCATTAAATGACCGTAATTCAAATTTGAACTACATCTACATGCATCGCGTAACCAAAACGGTTTGAAAAATCATACTTGTGTACTTGTGTGCGAGTTAATTCCATGTGCAGTAAAGTAGAAGGAATTTTCAAACATATTTGTAACACGACATGGAAACATATTCATGAATACCTATGGATGGAGTGGCATGGCATTTTAATTCCAAAAACAATCAGAAACACAGGAAACCTTGGTTAATGTAATGCCATGCCACCAAGATAAGATGGTAAAGAAATTGGCATGTTTGACGAAAGTTTGGACACACACTCCTCACAAACCGGAGCAACTCGCCAGAAGGTCCGTGGTTCCGAGAGGGAACAATGCATGTTTGATGACGAATGGGAGATAGCTTCCTCTTACGGCTTTCAATTTTTTTATACGTCTAACGTGCACTACTACAACTGTAATGTGAAATTTTGGAAAATTCTAGGGATCATTTGACCTTTTAAAGACATTTAAGTGATTTTCTAACCATTTAATAATCGTAATTCAAATTTGAATTACATCTACATGCAATGCCTAACCAGAACGTTTTGAAAAATCATATATGTGTACTTTTGTGCGAGTTAATTCCATGTGCAGTAAATTCGAAGGAATTTTCAAACATATTGGTCTCACGACATGGACACATGCATACGTATGCATGGAGTGACATGGCATTTTAATTAAAAAATAGAAAAATGATGAGAAACACATGAAACCTTGGTTGATGTAATGTCACGCCACCAAGATGATGTGGTAAAGAAATTGGCTTTTTTGACGAATGTTTGGACACGCACCCCTCACGAACCGGAGCAACTCGCTAGAAGGTTCGTGGTTCCGAGAGGGAACAATGCATGTTTGATGACGAATGGGAGATAGCTTCCTCTTATGACCTTCAAATTTTTCCTATGTTTAACGTGCACTAATACAACTGTCATGTTAAAAATTGGTAAATTTCAGGGGTCATTTGACCTTTTAAAGACATTTAAGTGATTTTCTAACCATTTAATGACCGTAATTCAAATTTGAACTACATCTACATGCAACGCCTAACCATAACGGTTTGAAAAATCATATTTTTGTGTACTTGTGTGCGACTTAATTCCAGGTGCAGTAAATTCAAAGGAATTTTCAAACATATTGGTGTCAAGGCATGGGCACATGCATGGAGTGCATGCCATGGCATTTTAATTCCAAAAAATTTAAAAATGATCAGAAAAACATGAAACCTTGCTTGATTTAATGTCATGCCACCAAGATGATGTGTTAAAGAAAATTGGCATGTTTGACGAAAGTTTGGACACACACCCCTCACAAACCGGAGAAACTCACTAGAAGGTTCATAGTTCTGAGAGGGAACAATGCATGTTTTATGACGAACGGGAGATAGCTTCCTCTTACGGCCTTGAAATTTTTTCAACGTCTAACGTGCACTACTAGAACTATACTGTGAAATTTTGGAAAATTCTAGGTGTCATTTGACCTTTCAAAGACATTTAAGTGATTTTCTAACCATTTAATGACCGTAATTCAAATTTGAACTACCTCTACATGCAATGCCTAACCAAAACGGTTTGAAAAATCAGGTCTGTGTACTTGTGTGCGAGTTAATTCCATGTGCAGTGAATAGAAGGAATTTTCAAACATATTGGTCTCACGACATGGACACATGCATACGTATGCATGGAGTGGCATGGCATTTTCATTAAAAAAAAAAAGAAAAATGATCAGAAACACATGAAACCTTGGTTGATGTAATGTCATGCCACCAAGATGATGTGGTAAAGAAATTGGCATGTTTGACAAATGTTTGAACACACGCCCCTCACAAACCGGAGCAACTCGCTAGAAGGTTCGTGGTTCCGAGAGGGAACAATGCATGTTTGATGACGAACGGGAGATAGCTTCCTCTTACGGCCTTCAAATTTTTTTCCTACGTTTAACGTGCACCAGTACAAACTGTCATGTGAAAATTTGGTAAATTTCAGGTGTCATTTGACCTTCTAAAGACATTTAAGTGATTTTTTAACTATTTAATGACCGTAATTCAAATTTGAACTACATCTACATGCAACGCCTAACCAAAACGGTTTGAAAAATCATATTTTTGTGTATTTGTGTGCAAGTTAATTCCATGTGCAGTAAATTCGAGTGAATTTTCAAACATATTGGTGTCAAGGCATGGGCTCATGCATGGAGTGCATGCCATGGCATTTTAATTCCAAAAAATTAAAAAATGATCAGAAAAAAATGGAACCTTGCTTGATTTAATGTCATGCCACCAAGATGATGAGGTAAAAAAATTGGCATGTTTGATGAAAATTTAGACACACACACCCCTCACAAACCGGAGCAACTCACTAGAAGGTTCGTGGTTCTGAGAGGGAACAATGCATGTTTGCTGACGGACGGGAGATAGCTTCCTCTTACGGCCTTCAAATTTTTTGCTACATTTAACATGCACTAATACAACTGTCATGTGAAAATTTGGAAATTTTCAGGGGTTATTTGACCTTTTAAACAAAATTAAAGTGATTTTCTAACCATTTAATGACCTTAATTAAAATTTAACTATGTCTACATGCAATGCCTAACCTAAACGGTTTGAAAAATCATATTTTGTGTACCTGTGTGCGAGTTAAAAAAACATCAAACGATGTAATTATCTGGTGTTCAAAAAAGAAAATGTAAAGATCTGGCAAGACAACCGGCCCCCACACAATTGTCACTCTATCTCGCGGCTCGAGGTTTGGTAGGTGATTGGCGGGGATCATTAATCAGACACGGCTCCGTATTGGAAACCGTCAGCTATTATGTTCACACACGGATTTGCTGCGGGAATTACGTGTAATTCAAACTACAGTACTCGTAAATTCCAGCGACAGGCATGTGTACTCTCCCCGTCGATCTAGATTCCGGCCGCCAATAAATACTACCTTGCTCATGTCGTCCCGCCTGCATTCTCATCTACATCCTACCATCGCTCGCTCTCTCTCTCTCTATCTCTCTCTCTCTCTCTCTCAAATCTCTGCCATGGCGCCGCCGGTCTGCCCACGCACCGATGAGGAGTCGCCGTCCACCAAGGATGCTCACTCGATTAGCAGCGACAAGGACCCCTACGCACCGCCTAACGAGGTTGCACCGGACCCCACAACTTTGGATTGGTTTTGGGGCCAGTACAATCTTTGTCTGTGGAAGTCGCTGTCGCTGGCTGAGAAAGCCAGGCAAGTGGCGTTCAAGAAGGAGATGGCGGAGGAGGAAGCTAGGTACCAGGCGGCCTGTGAAACCCGTGATGCCACCTGGAAAAAGGAGCCGACGGAGGGGGGGGCGTCATCGTGCCAAGGATGTGTACGAAGACGGGTTGAGGGAGTCCTGGATTAGGGGGTCTCCAGAGAGCTGGACTATATCCTTTGGCCGGAATGTTGGACTATGAAGATACAAGATTGAAGACTTCGTCCCGTGTCCGGATGGCACTCTACTTGGCGTGGAAGGCAAGCTAGGCAATACGGATATGTATATCTCCTCCGTTGGAACCGACCTTGTGTAACCGTAGCCCCCTCCGGTGTCTATATAAACCGGAGGGTTTTAGTCCGTAGGACAACATACAATCATACCATAGGCTAGCTTCTAGGGTTTAGCCTCTCTGATCTCGTGGTAGATCAACTCTTGTACTACTCATATTATCAAGAACAATCAAGCAGGAAGTAGGGTATTACCTCCATCAAGAGGGCCAGAACCTGGGTAAACATCGTGTCCCCTGCCTCCTGTTACCATCCGCCTTAGACTCAAAGTTCGGGACCCCCTACCCAAGATTCGCTGGTTTTGACACCGACATTGGTGCTTTCATTGAGAGTTCCACTGTGTTGTCACCGTCAGGCTTGATGGCTCCTTCGATCATCACTAGTGGTGTGGTCCAGGGTGAGGTTTTCCTCCCCGGACAGATCTTCGTATTCGGCGGCTTCGCACTGCGGGCCAATTCGCTTGGCCATCTGGAGCAGATCGAGAGCTACGCCCCTGGACATCAGGTCAGATTTGGAAAGTTGAACTACACGGCCGACATCCGCGGAGACTTGATCTTCGACGGATTCGAGCCCGTGTCGGACGCGCCGCACAGTCGTGACGAGCATGACGTAGCTCTGTCGTTAGACAATGTTTGGGAGATCGCATCCGCAACTGCTCCGGCCTTTAATCCAGAGCAAGTTGCGCCATCCGAGAGCGGAGGGATGGACCCCGCCATGGAGGCCGCACTCTCACTGGCGATAGAGCCGGATACTGACTTCACCCTTCACGAGAGCCGTGACGTCGAACCACTGGACTCATCTCCGGCCACGGACTCCGAGCCGCTCACATCTGTACCCGTTGAGTCCGACTGGGCACCGATCATGGAGTTCACCTCCGCGGATATTTTTCAGCACTCACCTTTTGGAGATGTGCTAAATTCATTAAGGTCTCTCTCCCTGTCAGGAGAACCTTGGCCGAACTATGTCCGGCTAGATTGGGATGCGGACGATGAAGAAATTCGCTGCCCACACACCACACACTTAGTAGCCACTGTCAATGACTTAACTGACATGCTCGATTTCGACTCCGAAGACTTCGACGGTATGTACGATGAAGCCGGAGACGAATAGGAACCACCGCCCTCAGGGCGCTGGACCGCCACCTCATCATATGATATATACATGGTGGACACCCCCAAAGAGGGCAATGGCGACGAGACAGCGGAGGATGACCTCTTCAGGAAGCAACCCAAGCGCCAATGTCAGCGGCTGATGTCTACTACACAACCTTCTTCTTGTAGACGTTGTTGGGCTTCCAAGTGCAGAGGTTTGTAGGACAGTAGCAAATTTTCCTCAAGTGGATGACCTAAGATTTATCAATCTGTAGGAGGCATAGGATGAAGATGGTCTCTCTCAAGCAACCCTGCAACCAAATAACAAAGAGTCTCTTGTGTCCCCAACACACCCAATACAATGGTAAATTGTATAGGTGCACTAGTTCGGAGAACAGATGGCGATACAAGTGGTATATGGATAGTAGATAATAGTTTTTGTAATCTGAAAATATAAAAACTGCAAGGTAGCAAGTGATAAAAATGAGCATAAACAGTATTGCAATGATAGGAAAAAAGGCCTAGGGTTCATACTTTCACTAGTGTAAGTCCTCTCAGCAATAATAACATAATTGGATCACATAACTATCCCTCAACATGCAACAAAGAGTCACTCCAAAGTCACTAATAGCAGAGAACGGACGAAGAGATTATGGTAGGGTACGAAACCACCTCAAAGTTATTCTTTCCAACGAATCCGTTGGGATATTCCTATAAGTGTCACAAACAGCCCTAGAGTTCGTACTAGAATAACACCTTAAGACACAAATCAACCAAAACCCTAATGTCACCTAGGTACTCCAATGTCACCTCAAGTATCTGTGGATATGATTATACGATATGCGTCACACTATCTCAGATTCATCTATTCAACAAACACATAGAACCTCAAAGAGTGCCCCAAAGTTTCTACCGGAGAATCACGATGAAAACGTGTGCCGACCCCTATGCATAGGTTCATGGGCGGAACCTGCAAGTTGATCACCAAAACATACATCAAGTGAACCACGTGGTATCCCATTGTCACGATAGATACGCACGACAAGACATACATCAAGTGTTCTCAAATCTTTAAAGATTCAATCCGATAAGATAACTCCAAAGGGGAAACTCAATTCATTACAAGAGAGTAGAGGGGGAGGAGAAGCATAAGATCCCACTATAATAGCAAAGCTCACGATACATTAAGATCATGCCAAATCAAGAACACGAGAGAGGGATCAAACACATAGCTACTGGTACATACCCTCAGCCCCGAGGGAGAAATACTCCCTCCTCGTCATGGAGAGCACCGGGATGATGAAGATGGCCACCGGAGAAGGATTCCCCATCCGGCAGGGCGCCAGAACGGGTCTAGATTGTCTTTCGGTGGCTACGGAGGCTTCTGGTGGAGGAACTCCCGATCTATTGTGTGTTCTGGAAGTTTTAGGGTACGTAGGTATATATGGGTGGAGGAAGTATGTCAGTGGAGCTTCGGGGGCCCCATGAGGCAGGGGGCGCACCCGCCACCCTCGTGGGCACCTCCCTTCTCTCCTAACGTGGGGTCCAAGTCCATCCGGTAGCTTTCCTTCCAAAAATAACTTCTCCAGTTGATTTCATTCCGTTTCAACTCCGTTTGATATTCCTTTTCTTCGAAACATTGAAATAGGCAAAAAAAACAGCAAATCTGGGCTGGGCCTCCGGTTAATAGGTTAGTCCCAAAAATAATATAAAAGTGGATAATAAAGCCCAATATTGTCCAAAACAGTAGATAATATAGCATGGAGCAATCAAAAATTATAGATACGTTGGAGACGTATCAAGCATCCCCAAGCTTAAGACCTGCTCGTCCTCGAGTAGGTAAATGATAAAAAAGATAATTTTTGATGTGGAATGCTAGTTGGCATAATTTCACTGTAATTCTTCTTAATTGTGGTATGAATATTCAGATCCGAAAGATTCAAGACAAAAGTTCATATTGACATAAAAATAATAATACTTCAAGCATACTAACAAAGCAATTATGTCTTCTCAAAATAACATGGCCAAAGAAAGCTATCCCTACAAAATCATATAGTCTGGCTATGCTCTATCTTCACCACCCAAAATATTTAAATCACGCACAACCCTGATGACAAGCCAAGCAATTGTTTCATACTTTTGATGTTCTCAAACCTTTTCAATCTTCACGCAATACATGAGCATGAGCCATGGACATAACACTATAGGTGGAATAAAATGGTGGTTGTGGAGAAGACAAAAAGGAGAAGATAGTCTCACATCAACTAGGCGTATCAACGGGCTATGGAGATGCCCATCAATAGATATCAATGTGAGTGAGTAGGGATTGCCATGCAACGGATGCACTAGAGCTACAAGTGTATGAAAGCTCAAAAAAATAAACTAAGTGGGTGTGCGTACAACTTGCTTGCTCACGAAGACCTAGAGCATTTTGAGGAAGCCCATCATTGGAATATACAAGCCAAGTTCTATTATGAAAGATTCCCACTAGTATATGAAAGTGACTACATAGGAGACTCTCTATCATGAAGATCATAGTGCTACTTTGAAGCACAAGTGTGGTAAAAGATAGTAGCATTGCCCCTTCTCTCTTTTTCTCTCATTTATATATATATATTTTTTATTATTTTTTTATCTGGGCATTCTCTTTTTTATGGCCTCTTTTCTCCTTCTTTTTATTTGGGCTTCTTTGGTCTCTTCTATTTATTTTCGTCCGGAGTCTCATCCTGACTTGTGGGGGAATCATAGTCTCCATCATCCTTTCCTCACTGGGACAATGCTCTAATAATGCTGATCATCACACTTTTATTTACTTACAACTCAACAATTACAGCTCGATACTTAGGACAAGATATGACTCTCTATGAATGCCTTCAGCGGTGTACCGGGATGTGCAATGACTCATGAGTGACATGTATGAAAGAATTATGAACGCTGGCTTTGCCACAAATACGATGTCGACTACATGATCATGCTAAGCAATATGACAATGATGGAGCGTGTCATAATAAATGGAACAGTGGAAAGTTGCATAGCAATATATCTCGGAATGGCTAAGGAAATGCCATGATAGGTAGGTATGGTGGCTGTTTTGAGGAAGGTTTATGGTGGGTGTATGATACCGGTGAAAGGTGCGCGGTATTAGAGAGGCTAGCAATGGTGGAAGGAAGAAAAGTGCGTATAATCCATGGACTTAACATTAGTCATGAAGAACTCATATACTTATTGCAAAAATCTACAAGTTATCAAAGCAAAGTATTACACGCATGCTCCTAGGGGTATAGATTGGTAGGAAAAGACCATCGCTCGTCCCCGACCGCCACTCATAAAGAAGACAATCAATAGATAAATCATGCTCCGACTTCATCACATAACGGTTCACCGTACGTGCATGCTATGGGAATCACAAACTTTAACACAAGTATTTATCAAATTCACAACTACTTAACTAGCATGACTCTAATATCACCATCTTCATATCTCAAAACAATTATCAAGCATCAAACTTTTCTTAGTATTCAACGCACTCAAAAGAAAGTTTTACAAATCTTGAATACCAAGCATATTATTATTAAGCAAATTATCATTCTATTTAAGACTCACAAAATAATATAAGTGAAGCCTGAGAGTTCATCTATTTCTTCAAAATAAAACTACCACCATGCTCTAAAAGGTATAAGTGAAGCACTAGAGCAATTGACAAACTACTCTGAAAGATATAAGTGAAGATCAATGAGTAGACAAATAATTATCCAACTATGTGAAGACTCTCTAACATTTAAGAATTTCATATCTTATTACTTTATTCAAACAGCAAGCAAAACAAAAGTAAATAAAATGACGCTCCAAGCAAAACACATACCATGTGGCGAATAAAAATATAGCTCCAAGTAAAGTTACCGATGAACGAAGATGAAAGAGGGGATGCCATACGGGGCATCCCCAAGCTTAGACGCTTGGTTATCCTTTAATATTACCTTGGGGTGCCTTGGGAATCCCCAAGCTTAGGCTCTTTCCACTCCTTATTCCATAGTCCATTGAATCTTTACCCAAAACTTGAAAACTTCACAACACAAAACTTAACAGAAAACTCATGAGCTCCCTTAGTATAAGAAAATAAATCACCACTTCAAGGTACTGTAATGAACTCATTCTTTATTTATATTGGTGTTAAACCTACTATATTGCAACTTCTCTATGGTTTATAAACTCTTTTACTAGCCATAGATTCATCAAAATAAGTAAACAACACATGAAAAACAGAATATGTCAAAAACAGTACAGTCTGTGGTAATGTGGATCAAACGTATACTTCTGGAACTCATAAATTTCTCACATAAATTGCTGGACCTAAGGAATTTAGCTATTAATCATCTTCAAAACGAATTACCTACATAGAACTCTCCAAACAAAAATGGCAGCAATTCTCGTGAGCGCTAAAGGTTCTGTTTTTTACAGCAAGATCAACAAGACATTCCCCAAGTCTTCCCAACGGTTCTACTTGGCACAAACACTAATTAAAAGCATAAAACCACATCTAAACAGAGCCTAGATGAATTATTTATTACTAAACAGGAGCAAAAAGCAAGGAAGAAAAATAAAATTGGGTTGCCTCCCAACAAGCGCTATCGTTTAACGCCCCTAGCTAGGCATGATGATTTCAATGATGCTCACATAAAAGATAAGAATTGTAACATAAAGAGAGCATCAAGAAGAATATTAATAGCACATTTAAGCCTAACCCACTTCCTATGCATAGGGATTTTGTGAGCAAACAACTTATGGGAACAAGAATCAACTTGCATAGGAAGGTAAAACAAGCATAACTTCAAAATTTTAAGCACATAGAGAGGAAACTTGATATTATTGCAATTACTACAAGCATATATTCCTCGATCATAATAATTTTCAGTAGCATCATGAATAAATTCAACAATATAACCAGCACCTAATACATTCTTTTCATGATCTACAAGCATAGAATTTTTATTACTCTCCACATAAGCAAATTTCTTCTCATGAATAGTAGTGGGAGAAAACTCAACAAAGTAACTATCATGGGATTGAAAATTGAAAGCAAGATGACAAGTTTCATTGTTATCATTATTCTTTAAAGCATACGTGTCATCACAATAATCATCATAGATAGGAGGCATGCTTTCATCATAATAAATTTGCTCATCAAAACTTGGGGGACAAAAAATATTATCTTCATCAAACATAGCTTCCCCAAGCTTGTGGCTTTGCATATCATTAGCATCATAGATATTCAAGGAATTCATACTAAAAACATTGCAATCATGCTCATCATTCAAATATTTAGTGCCAAACATTCTAATGCATTCTTCTTCTAGAACTTGAGCACAATTATCGGAATCCTTATTTTCATGATAGATATTAAAAAGATGAAGCATATGAGGTACTCTTAATTCCATTTTTGGTAGTTTCCTTTTATAAACTAAACTAGTGATAAAACAAGAAACTAAAAGACTCGATTGCAAGATCTAAAGATATACCTTCAAGGACTCACCTCCCCGGCAACGGCGCCACAAAAGAGCTTGATGTCTACTACACAACCTTCTTCCTGTAGACGTTGTTGGGCCTCCAAGTGCAGAGGTTTGTAGGACAGCAGCAAATTTCCCTCAAGTGGATGACCTAAGGTTTATTAATCCGTAGGAGGCATAGGATGAAGATGGTCTCTCTCAAGCAACCCTGCAACCAAATAACAAAGAGTCTCTTCTGTCCCCAACACACCCAATACAATGGTAAATTGTATAGGTGCACTAGTTCGGCGAAGAGATGGTGATACAAGTGGTATATGGATAGTAGATAATAGTTTTTGTAATCTGAAAATATCAAAGCAGCAAGGTAGCAAGTGATAAAAGTGAGCATAAACGGTATTGCAATGATAGGAAAAAGGGCCTGGGGTTCATACTTTCACTAGTGTAAGTCCTCTCAACAATAATAACATAATTGGATCACATAACTATCCCTCAACATGCAACAAAGAGTCACTCCAAAGTCACTAATAGCGGAGAACGGACGAAGAGATTATGGTAGGGTACGAAACCACCTCAAAGTTATTTTTTCCAATCAATCCGTTGGGCTATTCCTATAAGTGTCACAAACAGCCCTAGAGTTCGTACTAGAATAACACATTAAGACACAAATCAACCAAAACCCTAATGTCACCTAGATACTCCAATGTCACCTCAAGTATACGTGGGTATGATTATGTGATATGTGTCACACTATCTCAGATTCATCTATTCAACCAACACATAGAACCTCAAATAGTGCCCCAAAGTTTCTACCGAAGAATCATGAGGAAAACGTGTTCCAACCCCTATGCATAGGTTCATGGGCGGAACCCGCAAGTTGATCACCAAAACATACATCAAGTGAATCATGTGGTATCCCATTGTCAGCACAGATACGCACGGCAAGACATACATCAAGTGTTCTCAAATCTTCAAAGTCTCAATCCGATAAGTACTACAAAAAAAGATACATTCGTGACATTTTGGGCCAAACGAAATTTTTTCTGTCATACATATGACACTTCTATGACGATAATTGTGACAAAACCCGGTATCATCATAGATGTGGTGGGCTCCTACTTCTATGACAAAAAATAATGGCAGAAAATGGGCTTTTTGTCCTGGGCGGGCCGGAGACGTAGCTGCATGACATTCTTTGGGTCATCCATGACGAAAAAAACCGTGGTAGAAGCGAGGGCGAGGAAAATTCCGAGGAGTTCCTAGTTACGGTGGGAGGTCGGGGCCGAGCGATGCGCGCTTCTCTCGTACACGTACGCGCATGTGTGTGAGGCGTTGGCTCTAACTGCACCCGGGCGAGGCGTTGGGCTCTAAATTAACCCGAGCGATTGCACTACAGGCAATGCGTTACTGAACCCGAGCGATCGATCGATGGCTGTTAACTGAACCTGATCGAGCGATTCCTTCACTACTGCTACTAACTGAAGACGATCGATGCTGCTTCTGGATGAACAGTGAGCGTTGTGTGGGGGGTGGATGAACAGTTCCCGGTGGGGGTGGATGAACAGGACCCCATGGTGTTGCCTCTTGATGAATAGGACCCTGATCGATCGAGCCGGTTGGGGCTGGATGAACAGGACCCCATGGAGGCTGGATGAACAGGACCACCCGTGGAGGGCAGGATGAACAATAGACGATGGAGGGCAGGATGAACAGTAGCCTATGGAGGGGTGGTTGAACAGGAGCCCATGGAGAGGGCTGGTTAAACAGTAGCCGGTGGAGTAGCGCGCGGTGGAGGCTGGATGAATAGGAGCCCGTGGATGAACATTCGCAGGTGGAGGCTGGAGGAGGTCGATGGTGGATGAACAGTAGATCGTGGAGGCTGGAGGGGGTCGACGGTGGAGATGAACAGTATCTCGTGGAGTCCCGTTTTGCGGTATGCAACACCCCTCCCGGTGAATAGGACCCCCGTTTCAACCGTAGCGCTCCAACACAAGTCCGTTTCGTCCGTTTTGCGGTACGTCACACCCCTCACAATCAACAGGACCCCCGTTTTGACCGTAGGAGGTCCGTTTCCTCCGTTTTGCGGTACGCCAGACCCCTCCCAATGAATAGGATCCCATTTCGAACGTGGCCAGTCGAACACAAGGCTGTTTCCTCCGTTCTGCGGTACGCTAGGCCTCGTTTCCATCGCCTATTCCGTCCAAGCCCCCCCGATGAACACGACGCATTCTGTTGCCTCCCCATGAACACGACGCACTCCGTTGCCTCCCCATGAACATGACGCATTCCGTTGCCTCCCCATGAACACGACGACGACGCTGTTTCTCCGTTACAACCCAGCCATGTACACAAGCCCTGGCCGTACATATGCGCGAGTAGGCGTTCGAGACCCCGCCCGTATGTACACATATGTGCCCATATTTTCTTTCTTGCACCCTGGCCGTTGTACGTATGTGTACATGCTACGTGCGTGCCTCTACTACGACACGTGCGTGCCTCTACATCGACCAGTATATATGTATGTACACATTCACGACCAGGTGGGTCCCGACTGTCAGGCACTTCCTTGCGTGCGATGATGTAGCTGATGGGTCCTAGCAGTCAGGGGCAAATGTTTTTTTCGCGAAATACGGTGGCCCGTCCGATGGGTCCCCGCTATCACGTGGAGGAATAATTATTTTGCGCGTAATAAGGAGGCACTTCCTTGCTGCGGCCGTCGACCCAGCTGTCAGCGTCTTCATGAACAGTATTGTTCTGATGGAAGTCGGTCGTTGACCACATTGACCACGCCGCGCCAAGAGCACCACGGCGGTGGACGACGACGAGGCCTAGGAAGGGGATGACGCGGAGCCGGGGAAGACGCGGTAGTGAAAGCCCGCGCGGAGATGAGTACGAGGGTTCACTTGTTTGGTTGTGGTGTGAGGCTGCCATCGCCGCAGGGCTTGGCCAGCGGTGGGAATAGTAGGGGGCGGTGAGGCCTCCGGGGCAGCACAGCCGGCCACGGGAGGCAGGAGCATGCGGCATGACCTGTGCTGCTTTGGGTGGCTGGAGCAAGAAGACCAGAGGTTGAAGAAGCACTACGGCCGTTGGATGGACATCGTACGGTCATTGGAGCTAGAATCGTTCATATTGACTAAGTTGACAAAGCCCTTCGTCCCCCTCAACTTAGTAGGCCCACAAGTCAGCATCCCACCAAGGTGGGTCCCAGCTAGCCGATCATTTTTTTGTGCGTAATAAGGAGACACTTCTGGTGGGTCCGAGCTGACAGCGGGGGAACGTTTTTTTTTCGCGAAATACGGTGGCCCGTTCGGTGGGTCCCAGCAGTCAGGGGGAAACGATTTTTTCGCAAAATACTGGTGGCCCGTCTAGTGGGTCCCCACTGTCAGGTGGAGGAATAATTATTTTCCGCGTAATAAGGAGGCACCTCCTTGCGGCTGTCGTGGACCCAGCTGTCAGCCTCTCCACGTACAGCACTCTTCCGATGGAAGTCGGTCGTTGACCACATTGACCACGCCGCGCCGAGAGCACCACAGCGGTGGACGACGGCGAGGCATAGGAAGGGGACGACGCGGAGTCGGGGAAGACGCGGTAGTGGATGCCCACGCAGAGAGGAGTACGAGCGTTCACCGGTTCGGCTGCGGTGTGAGGCTGCAGTCGCTGCAGAATAACAGGGGGTGTGGGTTAGTAGAGGGATGCCTTGGCCAGTGGTCGGAGTAGTAGGGGCGCTGAGGCCTGCGCGGCAGCACAGCCGGCCACGGGAGGTGGGAGTAGGCGGTCCCGCCGGCGCTGCTTTGGCGGCTGGAGCAAGAAGATCAGAGATTGAAGAAACACGACGGCCGTTGGATTGACATCCAACGGTTACATCTGCTAGAATCGTTTGTTGACGTATATAATAACTAAAAAAATCTTGCATGCGCGTCAACTAAACAGGCCCACAAGTCAGACCACTCCCTCTTTTTTTAATAATTTATATATAGCTTATGGCAACTACTTATGCAATTTATTGCAGTCGTTTTTTTGGTTGGCCAGGGCCAATTTCGCATATTTCTGTGGGTTCCGAACTATTTTTAATACTGAAATGTCTAGCCAGATTTAAAGTACTTTGAAGATTTAAATTAGGTTAATACCCAGTGAAATAGGAATCTGAAAATGTAATAAAATTCAGAAATTATAAAGTAATTGCCAATTTGTCATCTGTTTTTATATTTACAACCCAATTCATATTACTTTCAAGATTTGCAGGCATTTTGAAAGAGTTGCAGCCCATCAGGGCGTAGAAAAATAAGTAGGCCTGGATTGGGTATTCTTCAGAAAAAATAAACTGGGCTCATTTTCACAAAGAAAAAATAGCAGGGATGGTCACATGGTGAACATAAAATATAAGCATGGGCTAGACGGGCCACAACCCAGTTCAAACCCTGCTCCGTCTCAACAATACCAAACAAAAATATAATGCTCGAGTAGCTACGTCCCAGGTGTCAGCCGATCTTGTGTTGTTCTCTTGTCTATTGACTATATACGCTCACAATGTCGTGGGTCCCAGATGTCAGGAAAACACTAGGAGGAAGCATTTTATTTTTCCATACGCTGACGTGGTGGGCCCCTACTGTCATCCTCTCCACGTACTTCTGCCGATTCATGTTGTTTGTTGACCATGTTGACAACGCGAGAGGGCGGCGCCGCGGCGAGCGCACCAAAGCGCACGGAGGACGTCGGCGTTAACGATTTAGGAGACGGTGGGGCGGCGATGCGTGCGCTGAGGCGCAGCCAGCCATGGGAGGCGGAAGCAGGCGGCCCCGTCGGCGCTGGTTTGGTTTTGGCGGCTGGAGGAAGACAGGACTGAAGAAACATGACAGACTGTAAAAGCAGCAGGAGTACTTAACAACCTTAACTGAAACCAGCAGGGGCACTTAACAATCAAAGCTGAAAACAATATGAGTACTTATACAGGTTCAATCGTACAAAGCACGCCTCGAACAGTGCTACTTTGCCTACAGTTAACCAAGGGTGAGGCCGCCAAGCCCCAGGACAAGGCCCAGGCGCCACCCCGCGCATCCACAACCTTCTGAAAGCGGCTTCATCTCGCAACGTGGTCAATAAACAGGATATTCACTTTAGAGCCATGGAAAAGCATGAACATAATCTTCTGTCCTATTCTCCAAGATGGACGGGCCTTCATTATTTGAGACCACCCATGAATAAGTATCTTTTCACCTCCAAGGGGAATTGAGTAGGTCGACAAAAACATCATGTTGTGACCAAGCGCAAGTCTGACGTGACCATGGTCAGGCATCTGTATAGGAACAATAGAACTCGGCAGTTCCTGTTTCAAGAAGATCATAGCTGTAAAACTGTGTATAAGCAATAGTTTATGAACAACATATATAATAGAAAACAGCTCGTACCATAAGTTTCTCAACACAATTGGACATGTTCAACGAGTGCAGCAGTGGCACACATATCCCACGTGGCCTTCCACCATTGAAACGCCCCAAAAGGACCTCAAGACGATCAATAAAGTGTAGGAACTTGTGGATGTCGATCCAGTCAACTTCAGTGCCATTAGTAACAGCCGACTTATTACAGAGTAACAAACAAGCAGACTGCTTAACTCTGAAAAAACCTACACGTGCCACCAATTATAAGAAAATATTAGTTAGAAGTAGCATGTTCTACAGAATAGGTGGATTAAGAAGTAATTGAGGCATCAAGCAAGAAGCAGATACAAAACTAACATGGATGAACAATTGGAACGACGTCCGGGTGGAAGATCACAGTGAAGATGAGACCAGGTTCTACTATTTCCATCAACATTCGTGCGCCCACTTTCAGTCCATAACACTTAAGAAAGTTTATCCAAGTTCAGCCATAAAAAAAGCAGCGATCTTCTTTGTTCATGAACCCAACTCGGAACTTATATCCATGGCTTGTCTTCACTGTGACCATTAAACTAGTGTATTCACTTATGGGAAGCCCGAGCATCTTGAGTACATGTGTTCTGGCAGAGCAAATAATACACTGTAGGAAAAATAATATGAGAACACAACATGTTCAAAAAAACCCCACCCTCCCGGATAGAAAAGAGGATTCTAGGAGCATATTGTGCACGTTTCAAAATGTTGTGTTAGCATGAGAAGGAACAAGTGTGGCGCCTCGCCGAGGGCGCAGAAACCTCTAGGGTACTCACACTTTGGGCACTACAAATGAAACACACTAGATTCAATAGGAAGAAAAATGCATCAACGGCGGCGGCTGCCATCCTAGGATTACCTGCGACCAAGGGACTTGGGTTTATCGGGGATGGATGAAGAATTCATACCTGGTTCTCCATGAGAAAACCCTATGCAATCACCGAGAGGGGGTTTTCTCTGAACAAGCAGACGAGGGAGAAGGGGATTCAGGCCCAGTGAAATATTGCCGCTTCGTCCGTCCAGCTTACTGCTAAAGCTGGAAAGGGGGGTTGTGATTTGATGGCTCATTGGGCATTACAGCGGCGCTACGACCGGGGTGTATCTACCGTGAAGTTGTGCACTCTAATTTGTGAAGGAAATATGCCCTAGAGGCAATAATAAAGTTATTATTTATTTCCTTATATCATGATAAATGTTTATTATTCATGCTAGAATTGTATTAACCGGAAACATAATACATGTGTGAATACATAGACAAACAGAGTGTCACTAGTATGCCTCTACTTGACTAGCACGTTAATCAAAGATGGTTATGTTTCCTAACCATGGACAAAGAGTTGTTATTTGATTAACGGGATCACATCATTAGTTGAATGATCTGATTGACATGACCCATTCCATTAGCTTAGCACACGATCGTTTAGTATGTTGCTATTGCTTTCTTCATGACTTATACATGTTCCTATGACTATGAGATTATGTAACTCCCGTGTGCCGGAGGAACACTTTGTGTGCTACCAAACGTCACAACGTAACTGGGTGATTATAAAGGTGCTCTACAGGTGTCTCCAAAGCTACATGTTGGGTTGACGTATTTTGAGATTAGGATTTGTCACTCCGATCGTCGGAGAGGTATCTCTGGGCCCTCTCGATAATGCACATCACTTAAGCCTTGCAAGCATTGCAGCTAATGAGTTAGTTGCGAGATGATGTATTACGGAACGAGTAAAGAGACTTGCCAGTAACGAGATTGAACTAGGTATTGGATACCGACGATCGAATCTCGGGCAAGTAACATACCGATAACAAAGGGAATAATGTATGTTGTTATGCGGTCTGACCGATAAAGATCTTCGTAGAATATGTAGGAGCCAATATGGGCATCTAGGTCCCGCTATTGGTTATTGACCGGAGACGTGTCTTGGTCATGTCTACATTGTTCTCGAACCCGTAGGGTCCGCACGCTTAAGGTTTCGATGAAAGTTATATTATGAGTTTATGAGTTTTGATGTACCGAAGGAGTTCGGAGTCCCAGATGAGATCAGGGACATGACGAGGAGTCTCGAAATGGTCGAGACGTAAAGATCGATATATTGGATGACTATATTCGGACATCGGAAAGGTTCCGAGTGATTCGGGTATTTTTTGGAGTACCGGAGAGTTACGGGAATTCGCCGGGAGAAGTATTGGGCCTTGATGGGCTTTAGTGGGAAGAGGAGAAAGGGCCTGCTGCGCCCCCCCTCCCCTCTAGTCCGAATTGGACTAGGGAAAAGGCGGCCGGCCACCTTTCCTTCTCCTTCACTTCCTTCTCCCTTCCTCCCCTCTTGGTGGACTCCTACTAGGACTTGGAGTCCTAGTAGGACTCCACATCCTGGCCGCACCTAGCCTTGGCCGGCCTCCTTCTCCTCCATCCTTTATATACAGGGGTAGGGGGCACCCCATAGACACACAAGTTGATCCACGTGATCTTATTCTTAGCTGTGGGCGGCGCCCCCTGCGACTATAATCCTCGATAATATTGTAGCGGTGCTTAGGCGAAGCCCTGCGACAGTAGTACATCAAGATCGTCACCACGCCGTCGTGCTGACGGAACTCTTCCCTGACACTTTGCTGGATCGGAGTCCGGGGATCGTCATCGAGCTGAACGTGTGCTAAAACTCGGAGGTGCCGTAGGTTCGGTGCTTGATCGGTCGGTCCATGAAGACGTACGACTACATCAACCGCGTTGTCATAATGCTTCCGCCTTCGGTCTACGAGGGTACGTAGACAACACTCTCCCCTCTCGTTGCTGTGCATCACCATGATCTTGCGTGTGCGTAGGAATTTTTTTGAAATTACTACGTTCCCCAGCAGTGGTATCAGAGCCTAGGTTTTTATGGTTTGATGTTATATGCACGAGTAGAACACAAGTGAGTTGTGGGCGATATAAGTCATACTGCTTACCAGCATGTCATACTTTGGTTCGGCGGTATTGTTGGATGAAGCAGCCCGGACCGACATTACGCGTACGCTTACGCGAGACCGGTTCTCCCGACGTGCTTTGCACATAGGTGGCTTGCGGGTGACAGTTTCTCCAACTTTAGTTGAACCGAATGTGGCTACGCCCGGTCCTTGCGAAGGTTAAAACAGCACCAACTTGACAAACTATCGTTGTGGTTTTGATGCGTAGGTAAGATTGGTTCTTGCTTAAGCCCGTTGCAGCCACGTAAAACTTGCAACAACAAAGTAGAGGACGTCTAACTTGTTTTTGCAGTGCATGTTGTGATGTGATATGGTCAAGACGTGATGAGATATAAGTTGTTGTATGAGATGATCATGTTTTGTTGAAGTTATCAGCAACTGGCAAAATCCTTATGGTTGTCTCTCTATTGCATGAGATGCAAGCGTCCAATAATTGCTTTACTTTATCGCTATGCGATAGCAATAGTTGCAAGAGCAATTGTTGCCGAGACGACCACGTGACGACACATTGATATAGATCAAGATGATGGAGATCATGGTGTCATGCCGGTGACGATATACATCATGACAGTACTTTGGAGATGGAGATCAAAGAAGCAAGATGATGATGGCCATATCATGTCACATATTTTGATTGCATATGATGTTTATCTTTTATACATCTTATTTTGCTTAGTTTGACAGTAGCATTTTAAGATGATCTCTCACTAAATTATCAAGAAGTGTTCTCCCTGAGTATGCACCGTTGCCAAAGTTCGTCGTGCCCAGACACCACGTGATGATCGGGTGTGATAAGCTCTACGTCCATCTACAACGGGTGCAAGCCAGTTTTGCACACGCAGAATACTCAGGTTAAACTTGACGAGCCTACCATATGCAGATATGGCCTCGGAACACGGAGACCGAAAGGTCGAGCGTGAATCATATAGTAGATATGATCAACATAATGATGTTCACCATTGAAAACTAATCCATTTCACGTGATGATCGGTTATGGTTTAGTTGATTTGGATCACGTGATCACTTAGAGGATTAGGGGGATGTCTATCTAAGTGGGAGTTCTTAAGTAATATGATTAAATTGAACTTAAATTTATCATGAACTTAGTCCTGGTATTATTTTGCAAATTATGTTGTAGATCAATAGCTCGCGTTGTTGCTTTCCTGTGTTTGTTTTGATATGTTCCTAGAGAAAAACTATGTTGAAAGATGTTAGTAGCAATGATGCGGATTGGATCCGTGATATGAGGTTTATCCTCATTGCTGCACAGAAAAATTATGTCCTTGATGCACCGCTAGGTGACAGACCTATTGCAGGAGCAGATGCAGACGTTATGAACGTTTGGCTAGCTCAATATGATGACTACTTGATAGTTTAGTGCACCATGCTTAACGGCTTAGAATCGGGACTTCAAAGACGTTTTGAACATCATGGACCATATGAGATGTTCCAGGAGTTGAAGTTAATATTTCAAGCAAATACCCGAGTTGAGAGATATGAAGTCTCCAACAAGTTCTATAGCTAAAAGATGGAGGAGAATCGCTCAACTAGTGAGCATGTGCTCAGATTGTCTGGGTACTACAATCCCTTGAATCAAGTGGGAGTTAATCTTCCAGATAAGATAGTGATTGACAGAATTCTCTAGTCACCATCACCAAGTTAGTAGAACTTCGTGGTGAACAGTATGCAAGGGATGACGAAAAAGACTCCCGAGCTTTTCATGATGATGAAATCGATGAAGGTTGAAATCAAGAAAGAGCATCAAGTGTTGATGGTTGACAAGATCACTAGTTTCAAGAAAAGGGAAAAGGGAAAAAGGGGAACTTCAAGAAGAACAGCAAGCAAGTTGCTGCTCAAGTGAAGAAGCCCAAGTCTGGTCCTAAGCCTGAGACTAAGTGCTTCTACTGCAAAGGGACTGGTCACTGGAAGCAGAACTACCCCAAATGATTGGCGGATAAGAAGGATGGCAAAGTGAACATAAGTATATTTGATATACATGTTATTGGTGTGTACTTTACTGGTGTTTATAGCAACCCCTCAGTATTTGATACTAGTTCAGTTGCTAAGATTAGTAACTCGAAACGGGAGTTGCAGAATAAACAGAGACTAGTTAAGGGTGAAGTAACGATGTGTTTTGGAAGTGGTTCCAAGATTGATATGATCATCATCGCACACTCCCTATAAATTCGGGATTAGTGTTGAACCTAAATAAGTGTTATTTGGTGTTTGCATTGAGCATGAATATGATTTGATCATGTTTATTGCAATACGGTTATTCATTAAAGTCAGAGAATAATTGTTGTTCTGTTTACATGAATAAAACCTTCGATGGTCATACACCCAATGAAACAAGTTCGTTGGATCTCGATCGTAGTGATACACATATTCATAATGTTGAAACCAAAAAGATGCAAAGTTAATAATGATAGTGCAACTTATTTGTGGCACTGCCGTTTAAGTCATATTGGTGTAAAGCGCATGAAGAAACTCCATGCTGATGGGCTGTTGGAATCACTTGATGCTTGCGAACCATGCCTTATGGGCAAGATGACTAAAATGCCGTTCTCCGGAACAATGAAGCAAGCAACAGATTTGTTGGAAATCATACATACTGATGTATGTGGTCCGATGAATATTAAGGCTTACAGCAGGTATCATTATTTTCTGACCTTCACAGATGATTTGAGCAGATATGGGGATATCTACTTGATGAAACATAAGTCTGAAACATTTGAACAGTTTAAAGAATTTCAGAGTGAAGTGGAAAATAATCGTGACAAGAAAATAAAAGTTTCTACGATATGATTGCAGAGGTAAAATATTTGAGTTACGAATTTGGCCTTCAATTAAAACAATGTGAAATAGTTTCACTACTCACGCCACCTGGAACACCACAATGTAATGTTGTGTCCGAACGTCATAACCGTGCTTTATTAGATATAGTGCGATCTATGATGTTTCTTACCGATTTACCACTATCGTTTTTGAGGTTATGCATTAAAGACAGTTGCATTCACTTTAAAAAAAGGGGCACCATCTAAGTTCGTTGAGACGACACAATCTGAACTGTGGTTTAGCAAGAAACCAAGTTGTCACTTCTTAAAGTTTGGGGCTGCGATGCTTATGTGAAAAAGCTTCAACCTGATAAGCTCGAACTCAAATCGGAGAAATGTGTCTTCATAGGATACCCAAAGGAGACTGTTGGGTACACCTTCTATCACAGATCCGAAGGCAAGACATTCGTTGCTAAGAATGGATCATCTCTAGAGAAGGAGTTTCTCTCGAAAGAAGTGAGTGGGAGGAAAGTAGAACCTGACGAGGTAACTATACCTGCTCCCTTATTGGAAAGTAGTACATCATAGAAAACTGTTTCTGCGACACCTACACCAATTAGTGAGGAAGCTAATGATGATGATCATGAAACTTCAGGACAAGATACTACTGAACCTCGTAGATCAACCAGAGCGAGATCCGCACCAGAGTGGTACGGTAATCTTGTTCTGGAAATCATGCTGCTAGATCATGATGAACCTACGAACTATGAAGAAGCGATGGTGAGCCCAGATTCCGCAAAATGGCTTGAAGCCATGAAATCTGAGATCGGATCCATGTATGAGAACAAAGTATGGACTTTGGTTGACTTGCCCGATGATCGGCAAGTAATTGAGAATAAATGGATCTTCAAGAAGAAGACTGACGCTGATGGTAATGTTACTGTCTACAAAGCTAGAATATTCGCAAAAGGTTTTCGACAAGTTCAAGGTGTGACTACGATGAGAGTTTCTCACTCGTATCTATGCTTAAGTCTGTCCGAATCATGTTAGCAATTGTCGCATTTTATGAAATCTGGCAAATGGATAAACAAAACTGCATTCCTTAATGGATTTATTAAAGAAGAGTTGTATATGATGCAACCAGAAGGTTTTGTCAATCCTAAAGGTGCTAACAAAATATGCAAGCTCCAGTGATCCATCTATGGACTGGTGCAAGCATCTCGGAGTCGGAATATACGCTTTGATAAGTTGATCAAAGGATATAGTTTTATACAGACTTGCGGTGAAGCCTGTATTTACAAGAAACTGAGTGGGAGCACTACAGCATTTCTGATAAGTATATGTGAATGACATATTGTTGATCAGAAATAATGTAGAATTATTCTGCAAAGCATAAAGTGAAGGAAATATGCCCTAGAGGCAATAATAAAGTTATTATTTATTTCCTTATATCATGATAAATGTTTATTATTCATGCTAGAATTGTATTAACCGGAAACATAATACATGTGTGAATACATAGACCAACAGAGTGTCACTAGTATGCCTCTACTTGACTAGCTCGTTAATCAAAGATGGTTATGTTTCCTAACCATGAACAAAGAGTTGTTATTTGATTAACGAGGTCACATCATTGGTAGAATGATCTGATTGACATGACCCATTCCATTAGCTTAGCACCCGATCGTTTAGTATGTTGCTATTGCTTTCTTCATGACTTATACATGTTCCTATAACTATGAGATTATGCAACTCCCGTTTACCGGAGGAACACTTTGGGTACTACCAAACGTCACAACATAACTGGGTGATTATAAAGGAGTACTATAGGTGTCTCCAATGGTAGATGTTGGGTTGGCGTATTTCGAGATTAGGGTTTGTCACTCCGATTGTCGGAGAGGTATCTCTGGGCCCTCTCGGTAATGCACATCACATAAGCCTTGCAAGCACTGCAACTAATATGTTAGTTGTGAGATGATGTATTACGGAACGAGTAAAGAGACTTGCCGGTAACGAGATTGAACTAGGTATTGGATACCGACGATCGAATCTCGGGCAAGTAACATACCGATGACAAAGGGAACAACATATGTTGTTATGCGGTCTGACCGATAAAGATCTTCGTAGAATATGTAGGAGCCAATATGGGCATCCAGGTCCCGCTATTGGTTAGTGACCGGAGACGTGTCTCGGTCATGTCTACATTGTTCTCGAACCGTAGGGTCCGCACGCTTAACGTTACGATGACAGTTATTATGAGTTTATGCATTTTGATGTACCGAAGGTTGTTCGGAGTCCCGGATGAGATCACGGACATGACGAGGAGTCTTGAAATGGTCGAGACGTGAAGATTGATATATTGGAAGCCTATGTTTGGACATAGGAAGTGTTCCGGGTGAAATCGGGATTTTACCGGAATACCGGGAGGGTTACCGGAACCCCCCGGGAGACTAATGGGCCTATTGGGCCTTAGTGGAAAAGAGAAAAGGGGCAGCCCACAGCTAGCCGCGCGCCCCCCCCCTTCCCCAAGTTCTAGTAGGACTAGGAGAAGGGGCCGGCCCCCCTCTCTCTCCTTTCTCCCTTGAGAGTCCTAGTTGGAATAGGATTGGAGGGGGGAGTCCTACTCCCGGTAGGAGTAGGACTCCCCCTGCGCCTCCCTCTCTCTGGCCGGCCAGCCCCCCTCCCTCCAACCTTTATATATGGGGGCAGGGGACACCCCAAGACACACAAGTTGATCCTTGAGATCGTTCCTTAGCCGTGTGCGGTGCCCCCTGCCACCAAATTCCACCTCGATCATACCGTTGTAGTGCTTAGGCGAAGCCCTGCGTCAGTAGTACATCAAGATCGTCACCACGCCGTCGTGCTGACGAAACTCTTCCTCGACGCTTTGCTGGATCGGAGCCCGAGGATCATCATCGAGCTGAACGTGTGCTAAGAACTCGGAGGTGCCGGAGTAACGGTGCTTGGATCGGTCGGATCGGGAAGAAGACGTACGACTACTTCCTCTATGTTGTGTGATCGCTTCCGCAGTCGGTCTGCGTTGGTACGTAGACAACACTCTCCCCTCTCGTTGTTGTGCATCACCATGATCTTGCGTGTGCGTAGGAAAATTTTCGAAATTACCACGTTCCCCAACAGTGGCATCCGAGCCTAGGTTTTATGGTTTGATGTTATTTGCACGAGTAGAACACAAGTGAGTTGTGGGTGATACAAGTCATACTGCCTACCAGCATGTCATACTTTGGTTCGGCGGTATTGTTGGGTGAGACGATCCGGACCAACCTTACGCGTACTCTTAGGCGAGACCGGTTCCCTCGACGTGCTTTGCACATAGATGGCTTGCGGAAGACTGTCTCTCCAACTTTAGTTGAACCAAGTGTGACTACGCCCGGTCCTTGAGAAGGTTAAAACGGAGTCTATTTGACGAACTATCATTGTGGTTTTGATGCGTAGGTGAGATGAGTTCTTACTTAAGCCCGTAGCAGCCACGTAAAACTTGCAACAACAAAGTAGAGGACGTCTAACTTGTTTTTGCAGGGTATGTTGTGATGTGATATGGTCAAGGCATGATGCTGATTTTATTGTATGAGATGATCATGTTTTGTAACCGAGTTATCGGCAACTGGCAGGAGCCATATGGTTGTCGCTTTATTGTATGCAATGCAATCGCGATGTAATGCTTTACTTTATTACTAAGCGGTAGTGATAGTCGTGGAAGCATAAGATTGGCGAGACGACAACGATGCTACGATGGAGATCAAGGTGTCGCGCCGGTGACGATGGTGATCATGACGGTGCTTCGGAGATGGAGATCACAAGCACAAGATGATGATGGCCATATCATATCACTTATATTGATTGCATGTGATGTTTATCCTTTTATGCATCTTATCTTGCTTTGATTGACGGTAGCATTATAAGATGATCTCTCACTAAATTATCAAGAAGTGTTCTCCCTGAGTATGCACCGTTGCCAAAGTTCGTCGTGCCCAGACACCACGTGATGATCGGGTGTGATAAGCTCTACGTCCAAATACAACGGGTGCAAAACAGTTGCACACGCAGAATACTCAGGTTATACTTGACGAGCCAAGCATATACAGATATGGCCTCGGAACACGGAGACCGAAAGGTCGAGCGTGAATCATATAGTAGATATGATCAACATAACGATGTTCACCATTGAAAACTACTCCATCTCACGTGATGATCGGTTATGGTTTAGTTGATTTGGATCACGTGATCACTTAGAGGATTAGAGGGATGTCTATCTAAGTGGGAGTTCTTAAGTAATTTGAATAACTGAACTTAAACTTATCATGAACTTAGTACCTGATAGTATCTTGCTTGTTTATGTTGATTGTAGATAGATGGCTCGTGCTGTTGTTCCGTTAAATTTTAATGCGCTCCTTGAGAAAGCAAAGTTGAAAGATGATGGTAGCAATTACACGGACTGGGTCCGTAACCTGAGGATTATCCTCATTGCCGCATAGAAGAATTACGTCCTGGAAGCACCGCTGGGTGACAGGCCTGCTGCTGGAGCAACGCCAGATGTTATGAACGTCTGGTAGAGCAAAGCTGATGACTACTCGATAGTTCAGTGTGCCATGCTTTACGGCTTAGAATCAGGACTTCAACGACGTTTTGAACGTCATGGAGCATATGAGATGTTCCAGGAGTTGAAGTTGATATTTCAAGCAAATGCCCGAATTGAGAGATATGAAGTCTCCAATAAGTTCTATAGCTGCAAGATGGAGGAGAACAGTTCTGTCAGTGAGCATATACTCAAAATGTCTGGGTATAATAATCACTTGATTCAGATGGGAGTTAATCTTCTAGATGACTGCGTCATTGACAGAATTCTCCAATCACTGCCACCAAGCTACAAGAGCTTCGTGATGAACTATAATATGCAAGGGATGAACAAGACTATTCCCGAGCTCTTCGCAATGCTGAAAGCTGCGGAGGTAGAAATCAAGAAGGAGCATCAAGTGTTGATGGTTAGCAAAACCACTAGTTTCAAGAAAAAGGGCAAAGGGAAGAAGAAGGGAAACTTCAAGAAGAACAGCAAGCAAGTTGCTGCTCAGGAGAAGAAACCCAAGTCTGGACCTAAGCCTGAAACTGAGTGCTTCTACTGCAAGCAGACTGGTCACTGGAAGCGGAACTGCCCCAAGTATTTGGCGGATAAGAAGGATGGCAAAGTGAACAAAGGTATATGTGATATACATGTTATTGATGTGTACCTTACTAGAGCTCGCAGTAGCACCTGGGTATTTGATACTGCTTCTGTTGCTAATATTTGCAACTCGAAACAGGGACTACGGAATAAGCGAACGCTAGCAAAGGACGAGGTGACGATGCGCGTGGGAAACGGTTCCAAAGTCGATGTGATCGCGGTCGGCACGCTACCTCTACATCTACCTTCGGGATTAATATTAGACATAAATAATTGTTATTTGGTGCCAGCGTTGAGCATGAACATTATATCTGGATCTTGTTTGATGCGAGACGGTTATTCATTTAAATCAGAGAATAATGGTTGTTCTATTTATATGAGTAATATCTTTTATGGTCATGCACCTTTGAAGAGTGGTCTATTCTTGTTGAATCTTGATGATAGTGATACACATATTCATAATGTAGAAGCCAAAAGATGCAAAGTTAATAATGATAGTGCAACTTATTTGTAGCACTGCCGTTTAGGTCATATCGGTGTAAAGCGCATGAAGAAACTCCATACTGATGGGCTTTTGGAACCACTTGATTATGAATCACTTGGTACTTGCGAACCGTGCCTCATAGGCAAGATGACTAAAACACCGTTCTCCGGTACTATGGAGAGAGCAACAGATTTATTGGAAATCATACATACCGATGTATGTGGTCCGATGAATATTGAGGCTCGTGGCGGATATCGTTATTTTCTCACCTTCACAGATGATTTAAGCAGATATGGGTATATCTACTTAATGAAACATAAGTCTGAAACATTTGAAAAGTTCAAAGAATTTCAGAGTGAGGTTGAAAATCATCGTAACAAGAAAATAAAGTTTCTACGATCTGATCGTGGAGGAGAATATTTGAGTTACGAGTTTGGTGTACATTTGAAAAATTGTGGAATAGTTTCGCAACTCACGCCACCCGGAACACCACAGCATAATGGTGTGTCCGAACGTCGTAATCGTACTTTACTAGATATGGTGCGATCTATGATGTCTCTTACTGATTTACCGCTATCGTTTTGGGGTTATGCTTTAGAGACGGCCGCATTCACGTTAAATAGGGCACCATCAAAATCCGTTGAGACGACACCTTATGAACTATGGTTTGGCAAGAAACCAAAGTTGTCGTTTCTTAAAGTTTGGGGTTGCGATGCTTATGTGAAAAAGCTTCAACCTGATAAGCTCGAACCCAAATCGGAGAAATGTGTCTTCATAGGATATCCAAAGGAAACTATTGGATACACCTTCTATCACAGATCCGAAGGCAAGACTTTTGTTGCTAAATTCGGAAACTTTCTAGAGAAGGAGTTTCTCTCGAAAGAAGTGAGTGGGAGGAAAGTAGAACTTGACGAGGTAACTGTACCTGCTCCCTTATTGGAAAATAGTACATCACAGAAAACTGTTTCTGCGACACCTATACCAATTAGTGAGGAAGCTAATGATGATGATCATGAAGCTTCAGGACAAGATACTACTGAACCACGTAGATCAACCAGAGTGAGATCCGCACCAGAGTGGTATGGTAATCTAGTTCTGGATGTCATGCTACTAGATCATGATGACCTACGAACTATGAAGAAGCGATGGTGAGCCCAGATTCCGCAAAGTGGCTTGAGGCCATGAAATCTGAGATGGGATCCATGTATGAAAACAAAGTATGGACTTTGGTTGACTTGCCCGATGATCGGCAAGCAATTGAGAATAAATGGATCTTCAAGAAAAAGACTGACGCTGACGGTAATATTACTGTCTATAAAGCTCGACTTGTCGCGAAAGGTTTTCGACAAGTTCAAGGGGTTGACTACGATGAGACCTTCTCACCGGTAGCGATGCTTAAGTCCGTCAGAATTATGTTAGCAATTGCTGCGTTTTATGATTATGAAATATGGCAAATGGATGTCAAAACTGCATTCCTGAATGGATTTCTGGAAGAAGAGTTGTATATGATACAACCAGAAGGTTTTGTCGATCCAAAGGGAGCTAACAAAGTATGCAAACTCCAGCGATCCATTTATGGACTGGTGCAAGCATCTCGGAGTTGGAGTAAACGCTTTGATAGTGTGATCAAAGCATTTGGCTTTATACAGACTTTTGGAGAAGCCTGTATTTACAAGAAAGTGAGTGGGAGCTCTGTAGCATTTCTAATATTATATGTGGATGACATATTGCTGATTGGAAATGATATAGAATTTCTGGATAGCATAAAGGGATACTTGAATAAAAGTTTTTCAATGAAAGACCTCGGGGAAGCTGCTTACATATTAGGCATAAAGATCTATAGAGATAGATCAAAACGCTTAATTGGACTTTCACAATGCACATACCTTGACAAAATTTTGAAGAAGTTCAAAATGGATCAAGCAAAGAAAGGGTTCTTGCCTGTATTACAAGGTGTGAAGTTGAGTCAGACTCAATGCCCGACCACTGCAGAAGATAGAGAGAAAATGAAAGATGTTCCCTATGCTTCAGCCATAGGCTCTATCATGTATGCAATGCTGTGTACCAGACCTGATGTGTGCCTTGCTATAAGTTTAGCAGGGAGGTACCAAAGTAATCCAGGAATGGATCACTAGACAGCGGTCAAGAACATCCTGAAATACCTGAAAAGGACTAAGGATATGTTTCTCGTATATGTAGGTGACAAAGAGCTCACCGTAAGAGGTTACGTTGATGCAAGCTTTGACACTGATCCGGACGATTCTAAATCGCAAACCGGATACGTGTTTACTTTAAACGGTGGAGCTATCAGTTGGTGCAGTTCTAAACAAAGCGTCGTAGCGGGATCTACATGTGAAGCGGAGTACATAGCTGCTTCGGAAGCAGCAAACGAAGGAGTCTGGATGAAGGAGTTCATATCCGATCTAGGTGTCATACCTAGTGCATCGGGTCCAATGAAAATCTTTTGTGACAATACTGGTGCAATTGCTTTGGCAAAGGAATCCAGATTTCACAAAAGGACCAAACACATCAAGAGACGCTTCAACTCCATCCAGGATTTAGTCCAGGTGGGAGACATAGAGATTTGCAAGATACATACGGATCTGAATGTTGCAGACCCGTTGACTAAGCCTCTTCCACGAGCAAAACATGATCAGCACCAAGGCTCCATGGGTGTTAGAATCATTACTGTGTAATCTAGATTATTGACTCTAGTGCAAGTGGGAGACTGAAGGAAATATGCCCTAGAGGCAATAATAAAGTTATTATTTATTTCCTTATATCATGATAAATGTTTATTATTCATGCTAGAATTGTATTAACCGGAAACATAATACATGTGTGAATACATAGACCAACAGAGTGTCACTAGTATGCCTCTACTTGACTAGCTCGTTAATCAAAGATGGTTATGTTTCCTAACCATGAACAAAGAGTTGTTATTTGATTAACGAGGTCACATCATTAGTTGAATGATCTGATTGACATGACCCATTCCATTAGCTTAGCACCCGATCGTTTAGTATGTTGCTATTGCTTTCTTCATGACTTATACATGTTCCTATAACTATGAGATTATGCAACTCCCGTTTACCGGAGGAACACTTTGGGTACTACCAAACGTCACAGCGTAACTGGGTGATTATAAAGGAGTACTACAGGTGTCTCCAATGGTAGATGTTGGGTTGGCGTATTTCGAGATTAGGGTTTGTCACTCCGATTGTCGGAGAGGTATCTCTGGGCCCTCTCGGTAATGCACATCACATAAGCCTTGCAAGCACTGCAACTAATATGTTAGTTGTGAGATGATGTATTACGGAATGAGTAAAGAGACTTGCCGGTAACGAGATTGAACTAGGTATTGGATACCGACGATTGAATCTCGGGAAAGTAACATACCGATGACAAAGGGAACAACGTATGTTGTTATGCGGTCTGACCGATAAAGATCTTCGTAGAATATGTAGGAGCCAATATGGGCATCCTGGTCCCGCTATTGGTTATTGACCGGAGACGTGTCTCGGTCATGTCTACATTGTTCTCGAACCGTAGGGTCTGCACGCTTAACGTTACGATGACAGTTATTATGAGTTTATGCATTTTGATGTACCGAAGGTTGTTCGGAGTCCCGGATGAGATCACGGACATGACGAGGAGTCTCGAAATGGTCGAGACGTGAAGATTGATATATTGGAAGCCTATGTTTGGACATAGGAAGTGTTCCGGGTGAAATCGGGATTTTACCAGAATACCGGGAGGGTTACCGGAACCCCCCGGGAGACTAATGGGCCTATTGGGCCTTAGTGGAAAAGAGAAAAGGGGCAGCCCATAGCTGGCCGCCCCCCCCCCCCCTTCCCCAAGTCCTAGTAGGACTAGGCGAAGGGGCCGGCCCCCCTCTATCTCCTTTCTCCCTTGAGAGTCCTAGTTGGAATAGGATTGGAGGGGGGAGTCCTACTCCCGGTAGGAGTAGGACTCCCCCTGCGCCTCCCTCTCTCTGGCCGGCCAGCCCCCCTCCCTCCAACCTTTATATACGGGGGCAGGGGACACCCCAAGACACACAAGTTGATCCTTGAGATCGTTCCTTAGCCGTGTGCGGTGCCCCCTGCCACCAAATTCCACCTCGATCATACCGTTGTAGTGCTTAGGCGAAGCCCTGCGTCGGTAGTACATCAAGATCGTCACCACGCCGTCGTGCTGACGGAACTCTTCCTCGACGCTTTGCTGGATCGGAGCCCGAGGATCGTCATCGAGCTGAACGTGTGCTAAGAACTCGGAGGTGCCGGAGTAACGGTGCTTGGATCGGTCGGATCGGGAAGAAGACGTATGACTACTTCCTCTACGTTGTGTGATCGCTTCCGCAGTCGGTTTGCGTTGGTACGTAGACAACACTCTCCCCTCTCGTTGCTGTGCATCACCATGATCTTGCGTGTGCGTAGGAAAAATATCGAAATTACCATGTTCCCCAACATAAAGGAGTGTTTGAAAGGAGTTTTTTCAAAGAAAGACCTCGAAGAAGCTGCTTACATATTGAGCATCAAGATCTATAGAGATAGATCAAGACGCTTGATAAGTTTTTTCAATGAGTACATACCTTGACAAGATTTTGAAGTAGTTCAAAATGGAACAGTCAAAGAAAGAGTTCTTGCCTGTGTCATAAGGTGTGAAATTGAGTAAGACTGAAAGCCCGACCACGGCAGAAGATAGAAAGAGAATGAAAGTCATTCCCTATGCCTCAGCCATAGGTTCTATAAAGTATGCCATGCTGTGTACCAGATCTATTGTATACCCTACACTGATTGGCATGGGAGTACAATAGTGATCTAGGAGTAGATCACTGGACAGCAGTCAAAATTATCCTTACTGGAATAAGGATATGTTTCTCGATTACGGAGGTGACAAAAGGTTCGTCGTAAAGGGTTACATCGATGCAAGTTTAGACACTGATCCAGATGACTCTAAGTCTCAATCTGGATACATATTGAAAGTGGGAGCAATTAGCTAGAGTAGCTCCATGCAGAGCATTGTTGACATAGAGATTTGCAAAATACATGCGGATCTGAATGTGGTAGACCCATTGACTAAGCTTCTCTCACAAGCAAAACATGATCTCTTTTTGGGTCTTAATCACATAGCGATGCGAACTAGATTACTGAATCTAGTAAACCCTTTTGGTGCTAGTAACATGGAGATGTGAACCAATCTAATAAAGATGTGAACTATTGATGTTAAATCACATGGCGATGTGATCTAGATTATTGACTCTAGTGCAAGTGGGAGACTGAAGGGAATATGCCCTAGAGGCAATAATAAAGTTATTATTTATTTCCTTATATCATGATAAATGTTTATTATTCATGCTAGAATTGTATTAACCGGAAACATAATACATGTGTGAATACATAGACAAACAGAGTGTCACTAGTATGGCTCTACTTGACTAGCTCGTTAATCAAAGATGGTTATGTTTCCTAACCATGGGCAAAGAGTTGTTATTTGATTAACGGGATCACATCATTAGTTGAATGATCTGATTGACATGACCCATTCCATTAGCTTAGCACACGATCGTTTAGTATGTTGCTATTGCTTTCTTCATGACTTATACATGTTCCTATGACTATGAGATTATGTAACTCCCGTGTGCCGGTGGAACACTTTGTGTGCTACCAAATGTCACAACGTAACTGGGTGATTATAAAGGTGCTCTACAGGTGTCTCCAAAGGTACATGTTGGGTTGACGTATTTCGAGATTAGGATTTGTAACTCCGATCGTCGGAGAGGTATCTCTGGGCCCTCTCGGTAATGCACATCACTTAAGCCTTGGAAGCATTGCAGCTAATGAGTTAGTTGCAAGATGATGTATTACGGAACGAGTAAAGAGACTTGCCGGTAACGAGATTGAACTAGGTATTGGATACCGACGATCGAATCTCGGGCAAGTAACATACTGATGACAAAGGTAACAATGTTTGTTGTTATGCGGTCTGACCGATAAAGATCTTCGTAGAATATGTAGGAGCCGAAATGGGCATCCAGGTCCCGCTATTGGTTATTGACTGGAGACGTGTCTCGGTCATGTCTACATTGTTCTCGAACCCGTAGGGTCCGCACGCTAAAGGTTTCGATGACAGTTATATTATGAGTTTATGAGTTTTGATGTACCGAAGGAGTTCGGAGTCCCGGATGAGATCGGGGACATGACGACGAGTCTCGAAATGGTCGAGAGGTAAAGATCAATATATTGGACGACTATATTCGGACATCGGAAAGGTTCCGAGTGATTCGGGTATTTTTCGGAGTACCGGAGAGTTACGGGAATTCGCCGGGAGAAGTATTGGGCCTTGATGGGCTTTAGTGGGAAGAGGAGAAAGGGCCTGCTGCGCCCCCCTCCCCTCTAGTCCGAATTGGACTAGGGAAAAGGGGGCCGGCCACCTTTCCTTCTCCTCCACTTCCTTCTCCCTTCCTCCCCTCTTGGTGGACTCCTACTAGGACTTGGAGTCCTAGTAGGACTCCACATCCTGGCCGCACCTAGCCTTGGCCGGCCTCCTCCTCCTCCATCCTTTATATACAGGGGCAGGGGGCACCCCATAGACACACAAGTTGATGCACGTGATCTTATTCTTAGCCGTGTGCGGCGCCCCCTGCCACTATAATCCTCGATAATATTGTAGCGGTGCTTAGGCGAAGCCCTGCGACAGTAGTACATCAAGATCGTCACCACGCCGTCGTGCTGACGGAACTCTTCCCCGACACTTTGCTGGATTGGAGTCCGGGGATCGTCATCGAGCTGAACGTGTGCTAAAACTCAGAGGTGTCGTAGTTTCGGTGCATGATCGGTCGGGCCGTGAAGACGTACGACTACATCAACCGCGTTGTCATAACGCTTCCACCTTCGGTCTATGAGGGTACGTAGACAACACTCTCCCCTCTCGTTGCTGTGCATCACCATGATCTTGCGTGTGCGAGGAAATTTTTTTAAATTACTAGGTTCCCCAACAATTTGTGCATATGGCACGTGGACCCCGTTGCCGGTTGCCCCACATATCAGCGAAAGGAAGTAGAAAGATAGGAGTAACTAGTTACATATAAATATATATTTTGACAGAGAGATACTCCCTCTGTAAAGAAATATACAAATCTTTTATATCACAGGCTCACCTTGCGGAGAAATATACTCCCTCTGCAATGCAGGGGCATTATGGGGGTTCAGCTTTTTTATGGGGGTTCAGGTGAGAATATAATACTCAGATAGGCTCACGGTTCTGGACTTTGGGCCACAGGCCGACCCTGCATGTTTGGGGGCCCATGTGTTCTACCTCAGCGCTTTTCATATTGCAAGCGATCGGTACGGCGCTGGTTTTAGATGATGTCGCAAGGCGAATACACAAAATTGAATAAAGCACGGCAGCTGTTGGAATGAAATCGAACGACAGTTCCTAACCAGCAATCAGAGTTGCAATTCTATCAACGATATACCATGTGATAAATAATACTGTCGTACTACTTATACACACAGGACACTTGTTTCACCATGCCAGATTATTACATCAAAATCTCTCGGAGGATAGATCAATTCGGCAGTTGCATGCTGCTACTGAAGAATTTCAAAGTTGATTTTGACCACCTCTCCTTGCCGAGAAAGTTCGATTTTGACATCATCCCCTACCGCAAGATATGTTTTAGATTTGAACCATGACCATCCTTTAGCATCAATCATCATGCGACCATCCTTTGTACTTACGGTATATTGAGCAGATTCATTCACACCAAGGCTGCGCATGGTAAGAGAAACTTGGCCGCGGTCGCCCGGATTGTTGAACGACTCCCTCGTTGCTCTAGAAATTCTCTGTTTACAAATAAGAAGACATACCCAAACAGTTAGATCAACATAGTGAATCATGTGAAACAACATGGAAAGAAAAGAGAATGAAGCACTTGGGCAGCCAATGCTTACCAAGAAGGTCGACATGTCGGTTTTTGTAAGGACTTTGGTATATGAACTGCGAACTGCAGCCCAGTCTGTTGCCGGTGCAACTGCACGGGCCGGAGCACATGCAAGTGCAAGTGTTGGTGCAGGTGCCAAAGCCGCTGCTGCTGCCGGAGATGGTGCTCCTTGTATAACTGGTGCCGGTGTCAGAGCAGGTGCCGGTGTCGATGCCCGATCCTCCGGTAGATCAGACTGATCCGTTGACGAGGTCGGTGCCCAATCCTGAGCTGGATCAGACTGAGCTGCTGCCGCTGTCAGTGCTAGAGCAACTGTTGGTGCTCGATCTATGCGAGACAGCGGCGATCATGTCTGGTTTGCTATGATCAGCTTTCTAACTTGACTAGGATCCGTGACTGTGATCCAGTCTTTTTCTTCATTTCTTTTAAACGCGAGAAGGACTAATTGTGGCGTTTTGGTTAAACCAAACTGCAGTTCATCATAGGGATTCATCTTGTACTCAGACAACAGACTGATCCAATTTTTTCTAGTAATATAAGTGATGGACGGTGCCTTCGTTACTGACACGACATAAGAAGTGAAACCTGCAAAAATAACCATCATAGAGCAAACCAAATGGTTTATTCTGTGATGAATGTCACATGGCAAAACCTGCATAGTAAAATTGCAGGAAAAGAAAGAACACATGACATTAAATCAATAAGATTTAGATAGTAAATCAATAAGATTTACTTGATGTGAAACGAGTGAATCCTTACCAGGAAATCACTATGTTGAAGTACTAAACAAAATATTGATCGTCCAACTACGCGTGGCATGCAGGGGCCCTGCCTACTCCCACAAGCAAGACAGTCAAAAGGTCGTGAAAAATCGTATGGATTGAACATCCATGGGGCTGGAAATCCTGGTGGGTGTGATAAACCCTGCAATGCATACAGATATTGGAGTGTAACCATAATTGATAGACCGTCCTCACAAAAAATATGATATGGATACTTCAAAATATACAAACTAAATTGAGTAGACAGACATTAACATAGACCGTTCTCAGGACTGACCACACTCCAAAAGCGGCAGTACTAATAAACAATACTGGGTTCACAAACACAAATCAAGTACTGAACAATAGTACTTACTACACACAAGCGAAGTTGCACTAACTAAACTCTGTAGACTATTTTTTGCCACCGACCTACGAGATGAACCCCGCATAACTGACTAGGCCATGGACTTCATGTGAGATGTCTACATGCACCATCACCATCTTGTCAACCTTGGAGAACCTAACAGAGTGGTCTTTCCACTCATAAACAAGATGATGAAGACAGGCGGCATCAGATTTGTTGGGAAGCTTTACAAGAACCACACCCTTCATAATCGAAGGCACAGCCAGGAAATTGTTGTGGTCAAGTACAGCCTCGAGAACACGCGTGACAACAATGCTATAGGAAAACACTAGTTCAGGACACGTGGCGACAAGGACACAGCAGCTGGATAGTTCAGCAGTAGAACTCATCATCAGGTCTTCTAGTTCACACGGCATGACTTTGAGAACTTCATCTCCACCGCGGACCTGGTTCTAATTCAAACAAAAACCATATTTTATTACTACCTCCGTTCAGAAATATAAGATGATTTTCGATATTATACTCCATATATGACTACATATACGCACAGAAATGAGTGAACAAAGACACTAGAACATGTCTTCAAAGGCATGAGAGCAGAGGGATTACATGCAATATCCATAACACAAGTTACTGAGGTAAATATACCCTCTTAAAAGGTAGCATTAATGTTCATAAAGTACTCCCTCCGTCCCAAAATTCCTGTCTTAGATTTGTCTAGATACGGATGTATCAAGTCACATTTTAGTATTAGATACATGCGTATCTAGACAAATCTAAGACAAGAAATTTGGGACAGAGGGAGTAGTTGAAAGTAATCTATAAGAAATAAGTGTCAACCTCTCGCATGTTTTGGTCAAAAGAGGAATTTAGAACTGTCAGTTGGCACACAAAAATCACATGCAAGATCACCCAGAAAGTTGTACTACTAGTACTAGTACTGTGTGTTAGATGAAAAAACATGATCAAGATCGAGAAAAATATCATCAAGAAGAGATATTACCTGGACTTGCTTAATGAGGGATCCCGGAGAGGGGGCTTGGACAGGGCAATGGCTTTGAGCTTGTCTGCGGTAGTCTCGGCGGGGTGCTTGCGCTTCTTCGTACCATGAGCCTCGACGGTTTTGGCCGGAGCCATAGACATCAGTTTGTTCGGTGCTCCAGCGTCCATCAAGAAACTGTCAAATAGAAATAAAAGAAAAGAAACCATAATCACAAACCCAAAAGAAGAAAAGAGAGGGAGTTATAGGATCAGTCTCGGGGTTGCAAGACCGGGCCTTGGCCAGAATCAACACCATTGATGCGCTCACCTTTCCTTCTTTGGGAGAGAAGAACAATGGCAGAAGCAGGTCAGGGTTTTCTTGAAGAAATGAGGAATAAGATGAGGCTGAAGCGAGGGTTGGGTAGAGAGGAAGCTGAGAGAGAAGAGTGAAATGATGGTTGCTTCGTACGTCCAACTTACTGCTGGAAAGGAGGGGGTTTTGTGATTTTACGGCTCATTGGGCATTACTACGGCGCTTCGATAGGGGTAGTCTACCGTCACTCTACTACGGAGTAATTTAGTGCATGGCTGGTGGACCCCGATGCTGGCTGTCCCACACGTCAGCGAAAGTGAGTAATTTAGTGCATGGCTGGAGGAGGATCCGCATGGTAGAGCGTGTCCACTGTTTTTCAGAAGAAAAAAATGATTACAGCACGCGTTTCCACTCTTACGATGGAGGAGTGCGAAACACGGCAGCCACTTGAACATACACAGTGCTCCTACTACTGGGCATGTGTAGTGGTTCATACATCAGTACTACACAATCTTGTTGCTAGTGTAGTAAGATATGACGATAACAAATGGTGTTGTGCGCATGTCAAGTACTCCTATATGTAACATAGTACAGCTGTTTCGACTATCCGATAAAGAATGAACGGTGAGATCAATGTTAACAGAACTAGGTCCACAGCGCACGGAGAGTATGGTGCTACAGTACTCCACGAAACATGAACCATATGAAGCACGAATAGTGTTAGGCAGGGTGTATGAAGGGTGCACGGGATGGGAGCAATAGTTCCCTTCTCGACCCACTTTTGGGTGTTTGGCAGAGTGCATGAAGGGTGCATGAGTCCACACTAGTAGGTTGACAAAAATACACGAAGAGGAAACAACTATATTGAGATGAGAATGCAACCAAACACGTCCACACGCTTTGTGCTATAGTGACTGATCTGCACCATATGAGTTTGATCAAACGGTCATGTTGCACCGAGACATGGACATGCCCATGTAGAGGGTGCCTAAACACCGCCGAAGTCCCTCTGCTTCTCGAGGCGCACGACGTTGGTGATGCAGGGTGCAACCGCCCGCAAAGCCCGCTCCCGGTCGACGGGAGCTCGCTCGTGAAAGACAGCGTCCAATGGCACGAATGGAATCTGGTGACGGAGCCCTGAAAGGATTTGCCCGGCAACGGCGACGACAGCCCGCAACCCCTCCTTGTCCAGCTCAGCCCCCACCATCGCACGGAGACGGCTCAGCTCCTCGGAGATATAGGTGAAGAAGGAGACCAGGTCAGGAAGCCGCAACTCGTTGAAGTCGACCACGTGGTCGAACGGGTTTAGCCCGACGGTCGGCATCGTCGCACTGGCACGACGGTAGGCATCACGTAGCCACAACACGTGTGTGGCAACTTGGTTCACCAAGTGGCTAAGGCGATCCTGGACCTCGTCACGATCGGCCCGCTCGCGCTCTAGCCGGCTCCCCTGACGGCCTATCGTATCTCCCGCTTTCTGCAGCAACGTCGCCGACGCCTCGAGCATCTTTGTGGTGGACGCCTGCCGCTTTTAAAGCTCCGTGAACTCCCGCACATAACGCAGGAGCATGGCACTCCTCTCCTCCTTGAGCTCACGGAGCTCCACATCCTTGGCCCTGAGCTCCGCATCCTTGGCATGGAGCTCCTGTGTCAGGATCCTCACCTCGGACTCCGTGATCTACTGCGCCGCCATGGCACCAGGTAGAAGCAATGGGGAGAGGAAGCAAAGGGGCGAAATGGTTGAAAGGCAATGCAATCTACGGGAAGGCGGATGGAGCGGGGAATCTTTTGGTTGAACACCAGTCGACGACTTCTCACATCAGGGAGCAGTGGGTATAGGCGGAGTCATCATGACTAATTGCTGCCGTGCCTCCTCCCGTCAATCGAAAAATTAAAAATCCTGTCGCGCTTGCTCCCGTCAATCAAAAAATTAAAAATCCTGCCGCACCCAAACACCAGAGCAACGCCGCGAGGGATATTTAAATTTACCTGCCGGCAAGTAGATAAAAAAAGGGGTGAAAAAACAAATGTGGCGGCGGCCTAGCTAATCGGTCGAACTAGCCCAACTAGCTAGCCACCGTGCTTCACTGATGTACTCAGCGGGAAAGGTGGTCTTTCGTGATTTGACGACTCATTTACTTTCTTTGGCGCTACGACCGAGGAGGACCCAAAAAACACGTGGTAGGGCGTCCCACGTCAGGAAGAATATATGTGTGCACCACCCGGGAGGACCCTGAAACCGCGCGGTAGGGTGTGCCACGTCTCGGCACGGAGGAAAAATGTGCGTGTAAAAATATACTGTATCAGACGTAGTACCTATGGTTCGACCTCGGGACCCAGCCAGTCGGTTGAAAACACCCCACTAGCCACACAGCTTCATCATGCAAATGTGGCACGGAGGATAGATGTGGTTAGCTCCGTCTCGACCAGCCACAACGTCTCTTGTTCTAGGCGATTCTTCTATTTTCCAAGTTTTTTTAGTTGTAATAACACCACGGCAAGCTAGCGCCGCTCTTCATGTGTGCCCGTGCAAAGGTTAGACGATGGAGAGAGCAGAGATTGAGATCGTAGACTTGGGACCCACCAGTAAGTGAGATAACGGTCATGCACGTGTTGACGAGGCACTCCCTCTACTCTACTCAACGCAAGTACTGTATAAAATCAAGTTATGGGACAAAGCCAACAACCGTTCGTTTTTTTAGGCTATCGACTTACGCTTTGTAGTCCAGGTTGCCAGTTCCAATCTCGTCTTTCAGATTTGTTAGTTTTAGGTCCAAATTTGATTAATGACAAGTGGGACCCCCGTGTGTTGTTCCGATATTTCAGTGTAGGATGGTTTTTTTGAACAAACACTTTGCGTGGTTAGACAAGTAACGGCACGACTTACACGTTTTTGCAAGTTTACAAACAAAAATGATAGCGGCATAGAATATCACATCCACCCCGCAGCTTAGATACTATGGTGATACGAGTTTTTACACCGTTGGAAGTGAGATGCAATGCCTTGGGAGTAGTCTTTGTAATTATGTGCAATTTCCAAACTTTCCAAAGGTTTTTTTGCAAATAAAACATTCAGGCCTCATGTGTGCCGCTGCATCTTTGATCCAACGGCTCCCCGGTGCTCATATTAGGTGCTCCCCGTAGCTTAATTACCCGCTACGGTGATTGGAGTAGTTGTGGGCCGAATGCTATGAAAATATAATCTAAACCGACTGGAATAAATGCCTACACAAATTAATCCAAGGTTGCAGTGCCCCTTGCAATGTAAATAGCTCCGGCTTTGCGAGGGATGGAGAGTAAGTAGCTTCAACGTGTGGAAGATATGGTGTGAGAAAGCGTGGTCAATCGAGATACATATAGATAGAGAGACAAAGTGTGTGTGGTCCGACATTCATTGAACAAATATATATGCTCTGGAGAGACATTGTCCGATTGAGCTTTTTGGCAAGGGTGAGGGCTATAAGATAGAGCTTGAGAGATGATCCAGTCACAGACGTGTAGATATATTTTGTGCGTGGGAGGAAGCAAGGTCAACCGATCACATAGGGTCGCCGTGCGATCGAAAGAGTGAGACGGGTTGCAGAGACTGACCTAGATAGACGATGTGCGTGAGAGAGTATACAATGTGAAAGGTCGAATTGGGCTCAAACATGGTGATATATCGTTTTTATCTGAGAAAGAGCGAGGTCAATCGAGACATACGGAGAGAGAGAGAGAGAGAGAGAGATTGAGTGAGCATGTCCCACCATGAGGTCGAAAGAGTGGTGGCGGCTTGGATGGACTGATCTAGATAGACAATCTGCGTGAGAGAGTATAGAGTGTGTCGATCGTGGCCCGAACAGGGAGATATATCATTGTGTGTGAAGGAAAATGAGGTTAAACGAGACTCAGATAAAGAGAGCAAGATTGAGCGAGTGTGGCCCGCCATGCGGAAGAAAGAGTGAGACAGTGTCGAGGGAGTGACCTAGATATACAACGTGCATGCGTGCGGATGCACGAGAGATTGGGGGGCTAGATAGGCAATGCATGTATTTAGCCCGAGAGGGTGAGAGGGAGAGGGGAGAGAGAGAAAGCTCGGCATGGGGTGCAATGGCGGGTGTGTGAGGTAAATACATTTGGTAACAGAGTGGAAAAAGGGGTTGTCTAGTTGAGAGACTTAGAGATCGAAACATGGAGAGAAAGAATGAATGTGTGTTGCAAACTGATAGCTTCCTAAGGTGGTTAGGAGAGGAAGATTGACCGATACAGGAAGTATGTAGCGTTTGTGCGGGGGGGGGGGGGGGGGGGGGGCTAAAAACAACATTTGAATGTACATAGTGCGAGACTTAACATCGATGTTTCAATTCAGTGTACATTGTAAGATTTGAACCAAGGACCAGGCATACAGGTAATTATTTCGAATTCGTGCCATACTAAGTTTCGAAAAGTTGACATTGACTCAGCTTGTTGTGCTATTTTGTAGGTCATATGTTTGAATCCAGCCAAAAGTTTTCTCACTACCATGGTGTTCATCATATACATATGAATTTGTATTAAAAAAGTAGCGTGGATACAGTGAAATGCGAAATCCACGTTAGAATTGGAGATCGCTACGTGACACACACTCTAATTCAAATAACTAACTACGTGACACACACTCTAATTCAAATAACTAATTATGTGACACACACTCTAATCCACGTTAGCGTGGGTACCATTTCGATTTTTTTAAATAACTCCTCATTAATTAATTTATAGTACTCCCTCTGTTCACTTTTATAAGACCTTGAAGACATTTCAGACAATGTGCAAAACAGTTCATTTTAAGTTGTCTGAAACGACTTACAGAAGTGAACGGATGGAGTATCTCATTTCGAATGACTAATTATTGCAAGGAAAACACGGGCATGGTAATACATACAGATTCGTTTGCAAATGAAAGAAGATTCGTTTGCATTCTCAAATGTAGGCGCACCAGGCAAACCAAGGTCGTGTCAGGGTGGACGCTGCTTCGGTGCCTTAAAGGCAACTGCCTTTCGGTCACTGACATGTGGACCAGCCACCTGTTGGGCCCATATGTCATGGACACAAAGGCAGGTGCCTTAAGGCACCGAAGCATAGTCCTGTCGGGGTGGTCGCATGTGTCGGACGGACGCGTAGCACCCAGGCACCCACCCCCCCCCCCAAAAGGACGACGACAATATATGTTCGTGCTTCCATGTTTTGGATTGAAATATCTGGCGGCCCCAATTCCAGCCCTGCAAAATCTCTCTTCTCCACCGCCCCCTTCCGCGCCGAGATTGCTCAAATCCCTAATTCGCCGCCAACCCTCGAATCGCCCCTCGTCTCGTCTCTTTCCCCACCGTTCCCCGCGTCTGTGCTGGACGACGATGACAAAGACGACGGTCGCGCTTCACCACCGCACCGGAGCTACCTCATCTACGCCCTCATCCACCGCACTGGGTCGTCCACCGACAACGTCGGCCGTAGCAACCGATGTGCCTCACAGACACCGAGTTCCACCGCATCAGGTGCGCTTCACCGATGTCGTCTCCCAGCTCAGCGGGGCTACTACACCAAGCACATTGTCACACCTCCGCCCCCCGAGGCCGTTGGGGCTTCACCAATGGTCTCGTCCACCGCGTCGTAGCGCTCCGCTGCCACTCAAGATCTGCATCTGTGCGTGGTCAGCCAACGCCAGCGCATCACCCTCAATGGCTCTGAAGTGACCCACACTCTTGCTAGGCGAGCATGCCCAAACGCCGGCCCGAACTAGGTATCCACACATCACTCCCTTGTGCACTGTTCCAATGATGTTTGGATATCCTTTCACTGCTCTCTTAGCTTACACGCCTATGGAACTTTGACCTTAACTCTTATTTCTTCTAGAGATATCATCTGAAATAAGCAAATTCATATTTTAGCGAAGCATGACGACGCTACGGGATCTGGTACACATCCTGCACACCTATATAAACTTGTAAGTATCTGTCCTCCGGTACAATATCAAGGTCAATTCCTCGTATTTGATCAACCATTCGCTGTGTCAAAAATGCAAAGGGGGATGCAAGGAGCACAAGGACTGCACATCCAAGCAAGTGGTAACATGGACTTGTACATCGAACATCCCAAGCGCAAGCAGAGCTGCAGTGAGCCTGTAGAACGAGCTAGCGTAAGTCCCTGCATTTCATTTAATTCGTACTAGCATTCTTGTATGATTTGTGTGAAGTGGCTGATCCATGAATTCAAGTTACCAGGGGCGAACATTTAACTTAAAAAATACGAAGGCACTTGCACTTCGGAAATCAACATAACTTGAGAAATGTGAAGCTACATGCACTTTGGGAACCAGCTAATGATCCAAAGTAGTTCAGATTATAAACACTAAATGATGCAAGCACCAAAAAACACAAAATGCAACATGGTGTACAAGGACTACAAACATGGTTTGTACCTACTTGAATTATTTGTTCTCTGGCTGAAAATATCAAAGTGTAATTGCAGGTATAACCAGTGCGCAAACTGCATATCAATATATCTATCCTGCACAAGTATGCCAATAGTTTCAAACAACAGATTAGAAAAGTATTTATGTCATGTTGTCATGATACGGGGACTTTCTGGGAGATGGCCTCGACGTTTCCTCAAGCTATGAAAATGCACTATAATTTGCTTGTCATCAATGCCTGCAAATCTCTGTCTCTCTCAACATAGTAGATCGTCATTAGACACTAAATCCTTCTATGAGCTTGCAAAATGCTTGCATTAGATCCCTCATGAGACACTATATGTTCATCACCAGGAGTATGTAATTTTTCTGCATCAAATCCTTCATTAGCAGTCTGTTCATTAGACACTTCAGGCTCAAGAACAACATGAGCTTGTATGTTTGCACCGGAAACTTGATTAGATACATCAGATTCAGTCTGTTCAGTATTGATTGTGGGAGTTATAAAATAAGTAGAAATTGGTTTCATTTTCTCCTAGATTCCCTACATACAAGCAGTTTTACAACACCGTCAGGTTTAACTATTGGCCAGAAATTGAAGAGTTGAATTAGATATAATCAGGGATGTGATGTACCTGCTCGTTGCGCATGCTACTCTTGCAAGCTGTGACTGTCCGTTTGCGCAAGCTCGATGCCATGCTCGTGCTGCCGCCGCTGCCTCCCACGCAGGCTACACCCAGGGTTGGATCTTCATCTTCTTGTCGTTCCGTTCGCTTGAAGCTCGGTGACCGCCCTCCAACGAGGGCACGAGGAAGTGCTGTGTCGGTCTGTCCAGCGGCAGCTAGGTTAGGAGCGAACCAGACTGGAGGCTGGAGCGAATGAATTGGGATTTTTCCTGCTGTCGATCGATATGGGAGACGCTCGTTTGGGCCGCGAGCCTGCTATAGGGCCTGCCTTGCACTTATGTTATTGGCCCATCCAAATTGAAACATTTTTCTTCATTTTTTACATTGCCTGCTCGTGCATTGGGACAAACAAAACTAGCATGGGCCAACCTGGACAACTCAAACTAGATGCACACTTTCCAGCCACCTGAGGCGGCCGCCCATACCAGCCCTATGGTGGCGTCGCCCCTTTTTGTGTGTATGATTGGATAGTGAAAAATATTCCAGTGGCGCTTTTGATTTACCCACAGAATGGTTGAATTGCTTGTTTCTATGAACTGAGTTCGCCAATAATGTGAAGGATGCCAGTCTTTTCATCCTATTGTAGATTTCTTAGATCTCGATATGCCAAAAGTAATCACATGAAATATACAGTAAAAGTCAGTGTGATGTGTTTGGCTACAACTAGCCTGACTACTGTCGGATTTCAGGTTTCGGCAGACCCTTGAGGTTCGAACACTGGGGTGCGCGCGGAGATCTCTCCCCTACAGATCCGCGTCCAATCTCCTCGCGTGATCTAAGCTGGAAACATCGAACAACACAAGGGACACGAGGTTTATACTGGTTTGGGCCACCATTGTGGTGTAATAACCTACTCCAGTGTGTGGTGTGGTGGATTGCCTCAGGGGCTGATGATGAACAGTACAAAGGAAGAACAGCCTCGCGAGAGGTGTTCTTGAACAGGTGCGATGAACTACTAGGGTGAGTTCAGTCGCCTCTCTCTCTCTCTCTGCTAGGGCTCTACCAGATTTCTAGCTCCTCTCTCTACTCTATAGTGGCTAGCTCTATTTATAGAGGCCCTGGGCCTCTCCCCAAATAATGAGCGAGAAGGGCGCCAAGAAATGGCCATTTTGAAGGGGAACATCTAGTACAAGTTATCCTGACCAAAGGTGGTCTTCGGCTGCCAAAAGTACTAGCGATGACGCTGCCTTGGGCTCCACAATGACCTCTGCCCTGTCGCTCCGCTGGTCTTGGTCTCATTGCACCGCAATGGTAACCTTTGCTTGATGCCTTTGCCTGTGCTTGCCCCCACTGCACCAAAGAGGAAACAAGGACACTGCGCAGGCCGGCGCACGTCGGGCACCCGCCTTGCCTCAATCGTCATGGCTTGCGTCACGGGTTCCTCGTGAGGTACCCCTGCCTTGATCTCTCCGCCTCCTCGCGAGCCTTCCTAAAGAGGCTGCCTTTGAGGAAGCTTCCGGTCATCCGCTCCGCAAGGCTTGGCCCCTCGCGTGGGTCTTGAGCTTGAGTTGATGAAGATGGGCCTCGCTGGGCCCCCACTTGAGCCACGCCGCAGGCAGGCAAGCCTAGGAACCCCCGTTCCCAGAACGCCGACAGTAGCCCCTGGGCCCAAGGCGCGCCCGGGCTTGACCTAACAGGGGAGCGAAGGGGCAAGCGCTAAGCGCTGTGGGCCCCAATAGCCTGCGGCCTTGGGCGCCGCGTGGCGACTGATTGGACGTGGGCATATGCACTTCCCCACGACGCCTCGGCAACTCTCTGACTTGACAAGTCCCTGCATGCAGAGAAAACGGTCATCATTACCTGCAATCATGGTGCTCGGCGGTTGGCCTCCTCTGCCTATAAGTACGGGGCCGGGCGATCCCCTTCAGTCCATCCCTTCCTGCTGCTCCTCTTCTTATTCTTCTTCTTTGTTCTTGCTCCTCCTTACGCCAATGGCACCAATCCGCCGGTTCTCTGTAGAAGAGAAGGGAAAGGCCACCCGAGAGGGTCCTGACCCACTTCCACCGAAGAAGCGGCTGGCCCTCCGCCAACGAGATGAGGGTGCTCAGCAGGAGGTACCGAGGCCCTGGTACGAGCGGCCGCCGCCTCGGTTTCCGCTACCCTTGCACGCCCGTGTCGAAGGTCCTAGGGCTGGGGGAGACGGCGTCGAGCGACATTGACGGTGCCGCCATCGATGCCGGTGAGTCATGGTGGTGCGCGTTGTTCCCCCTGGAGTCCATGCCGAGCGCTCCTCTCGCGAGCTCGTGCTCCACGCCGCCATGCCTCCAAGCTCTTGGATCCGCCTCCCTCTTTCCTTCGCCTTCGAGATGCCGCCGAGCGGGGCTCTAGAGCTCTGGCTGCAGCACGCCGACTGCGGCAACCTTGCGACCGGAGCGGAGGTTGCGGTTGTCGCTCCAGGCAAGGTCTTCATGACCCGGGGCTGGGGCGAAATCGCCCGAGTCTGCCGGACGGTAGGCGCCTTCGTAATTCATCTTGAATATGACGACGCCTCCCTGATGTTGTTCAAGGTCTTCGATGCTGAAGGACGCCGGCTGGAGTGCTGCCCCAGGGAGAGCGGCAGGGGCGACAAACTGGCGAGGACTTGGTCCGCCCATCGGCCCTCCAGCAGCTCCTCAGGCGGTAGCGGAGGAGGTGGGGAATCCAGCGGCTCCCCCGAGCTCCTCGCGACTTCGGAGATGAGCGACGACAGCTACGAGCCCCCGAGCTCGCTCCATGCTCGGAGCGGGGCAGCTGCGTCTAGCCGCCGACGCCACTGATCTGGATGGGGTTGGCGCTGACGTTGGATGGCAAACTGTTGATGATGGCGTCCCCTGCGGAGGCGCGGGCGATTAGCGTTCCTTAGGATTAGTACTTTTGTTCCCTGCAAGGAATCGAAGCAACACCCCGTGGGGGTATGTAAGGCGCCTGCCATGTCTTCTGTGAACATTATATCCTTAATATGAATCAATGAGAGGTGCTTGTTCTGTCATGCCTCGGCTCCCCCTTTCTATCCTCACGAGGACTTGGCGCTCTACGCACACAGGTCCCAGTCCCCAGTTTTTGCTTCAGCCGTCGCTGGTATGCCAGGTCGCGATGCCGTGGTCAAGGCCAGGAGGTGAGAGGCCCGAGGTCCAGTAAGAGCCCCTGAGTGGCGATGCTCGGGAGGTCCCCTTTAGCGCTCAAGCAGCCCTCACTAAGAGAGAAAGGAAGGCAACATCGCCGTGACAGAGCCGCACTGGGCAAGGGTTTTGCGCTGCGTTGGTCCAACTCTTGAAAGGGCGTGACTTATCTCTTGAGTTTGGTGTAGTTCCTCGATGAAGCGCCTGGCCCGAGCAGTGGCAGCTGAGGCGCTACTGGGTTAGGTCCTCGCATGCTTCTTCCCGCTCCCCCTGGTATGATAGGTCACGATGCCGTGGGTCAAGGCCAGGGGGTGAGGGCTGGAGAGCCAGTAGGAGCCCATGAGTCGCGATGCTCGGGCGCCCCCTTTTTAATGTGCAAGCAGTCTGTGCCGAAGAGAGGGAGATGCAGCTCGCGATGTCCCTAGCGTTGCTCCTGGAGAAGGTCCTGCACACCAATCATAAAGAGAAACAAGACCTGTTGTTACGGTTGCCAGCCAACCTTTGGTCGCTTCGGGGGAGTGACTGGGGCAATGAGGGCCTGGTGAGGTGGCGCCTTGCGGGGCTGCCGCGGCCAGAACTCGACCACTCAGGTTTATCGGCGTTGCCGGGTTGGACCCGTGCACAGATGCCGTGCCAGAGCGAGCGGCTCCATAGGTAGGCGTCAATCGAGCAGGCGATTAGGCCGGATACGTTAAGCATGCAGGAGGAAATTCATTTTAAGCAGATGCAGGAAAAGCAAACGCCGCTGGGCCATGCCCGAGCAGCTCGGGGGTGATGCAGCCCGAGGGGCGTCCCCAACAAGGTGAGTAAAGAGCATAAGCAAAACGGATACATGCCGCAGGGACGGACCCACGCGGCCTGGAAATGATGCGGCCCTGTGGGTGCTCCCAGCTAAAAACAGAACTTAGAAACATGTCACCTGGTGCCGTTGAAGACGAAGTGATGTTGAAGAAGTGGGCGCGGCGCGATGATGACGTTGACCCTCACGAGCCCCCAGGCCCAGGAGGCTCGGGAGGCTCCGGAGGCATAGGTGGGTCTCCGAGGGCCATCTCCATCTCCGCCAGGACAGCATGATTCCTGACTTCCTGAGCCTCCAGAATACTCCTCAGCAGGCGCTGATGAGCGGCAACTGCGTTCGGCTGGCCGAAAGGGATGCGAACGTAGCTGTGGGATGGACCTTCGCAACGCCCCACGCGTGAAGGCCAGAGGTGCTCCTGAGACACGGCTCGGTTGAGCCCTGGCACGCGCAGCCCACCATCCTCGCCTAGATTTGGGGCCATGGTGGGTAAGCGGCGGCTGCCGCGCATGAATCTTGACTCCTGCAGCTCCTGGGTGTTTCTTGAGATGAACTCCTGTGGGTTCGGTCTTCCGTGCCTTGTACCTTACTGAGGGAAACGTGCCTGGAAGCACCCCTCCAAGTGGTGCCCAAGCGCCTCCCTCGTGACCTTGGCAAGGTCGGTGGCTCTCCAGGAAAGAGCCCCCAAGCTCTGTCTGAGGAGGGCGCTGGGCGCACCTTCCTATGCGAGAGAGGGTGGCGCTCCCTGATCAGGCACGGATCCTAACGCAATGCCTCCAGAGGCGCCTGCCTCCTTGTGGCTTGGGCCAGGCAAAACCTTCTTCTTCTTGAGGGTCGCCTCGGGAAGTCTTCCGTTCCTGTGGTCTGGGTCTTCAATTGCTAAGGCTTGGAACGCGCGCTCAAGTGAACACACTGCGTCCCTTTCCTCACAGGGCACGGTGATGACTCCACCGCTTCCTGGCAACTTGAGGACATTGTATCCATGGTGAGTTACTGCCATGAACTTGGCCAGGGCTGGGTACCCGAGGATGGCATTGTATGGCAGACGGATGTGGGCGACGTTGAAGTCGATGAGCTCGGTGCGGTTGTTGTTGTGCTGCCCGAAGCTGACTGGAAGGCGAACCTGCCCTATCGGAATAGTGGAACCATCAGTGACTCCTGAGAAGGGCTTGGTTGGCTGAAGCTGATCGTACGACACTTGGAGATTGTCGAACGTCTCGACGGACAGGACGTTGAGTCCTGCTCCGCCGTCAATGAGGGTCCTGGTGACCTGCACGTTGCTGATGACCGGGGAGTAACACATCGGAAGGACTCTGGCCGTTGCCGCGCACTTGAGCTGACCCGCTGAGCTGAATGTGATGGCGCACGCAGACCACCTGAGTGGGCGCGTGGCCTCAAGCTTGGGCAGGACTGCATTCACCTCGCGAGCAAACTGCTTGAAGACGCATTGTGAGGCTGGGGCCTGCGCGCCACCCAAGATGCAAGCGATCGCGCACGGCTCGTGGAAGCCCCCAGCCCCCTCGTCTTGATGTTGGTCTTCGTTCCTTCTTGGTGGTGGTGGCAGAGGAGGAAGGCCTGCGTTACCATGCGGGCGATCCTCACGAGGTTGATCTCTCCAGCCTGCCTCGCGAGGCTGGTCCTGCCAGCGATCCTCGCGAGGTTGATCACGCCACCCTTGGCGAGGGCCACGGTCTTCCCATCATCCGCCACCTATTCCTCCTCCTCGGCCATAGCCCCTGTCATTGCGCTCGGGGTGTCGGCCGACACGTCCATCTCTCACGGCCCTGAGCTCTTGACATTTGTTGGTGTTGTGGGTGTGGAGGTCGTGGTACATGCAGTACCGACTGCCCTTGGATGACTCGGGCTGATCCCTACCTTGCTTGGTGACTGGCTCTGCTGCAAGCACGGCAGCCCCCTTGCGCTTCATGTCCTTGGCCTTGGGTTTCTTCTCTTCTGGGTCGACAGCCGGGAGTTCAAGGAGGGAAAGGCGCCCTTCCTCAGCTCTGGCGCACTTGGTCGCCAAGTTGAACAGCTCCATGGACGTGCACAAGTCTTCGTGGATTGCTAGCTCCTCCTTCATCTTGATGTCGCGCACGCCATCGGAGAAGGCCGAGATGATGGCTTCTTCAGTCACCTTGGGGATCTTGAGGCAAGCATTGTTGAAGCGCTGGATGTATTTCTGCAGGGTTTCCCCTTGCTGCTCCTTCATGCGGCGCAGATCACTCACGACTGGGGGCCGGTCGCGAGTGCCCTGGAAGTTGGCGATGAAGTGGGTGTGCATGTCGTCCCAGGAGGAGATCATGCCAGGAGCCAGGTTCAGGAGCCAGGTGTGGGCCCCATCCTTGAGCGACATGGGAAACCAGTTCGTCATGACCCTTTCGTCTCCGTTGGTGGCTTCGATGCACAGCTCGTAGAGCTGCAGGAACTCCACGGGGTCCGCCGTTCCATCGTAGCGATGGGGCAGGTCAGGCTTGAACTTTCCTGGCCATGCAACGCCACGTAGCTCGGGGGTGAGGGCGCGACAGCCGGCTGTGGCCACTGGTACCCTTTGCTCGTACTGAGCTTGCTCTTGGGGATTGCCGCGCGCCGCCGCTTGAAGTAGGGTGGGGTCTTGGCGTGGAGGTGCAGGGATGCGATCTTGGCGCGCTAGTGCTGGGAGCGCGCGAGCACCTTCTCGGGGACGAGGGATCTCTTTGCAGCTCCTTTCTTGCTACGCAGGCGCTGGACGCGGAGGGTCTCGCCCTGGGGCTACATGCCTTGGAGCCAGGGCGCCTCCTTGGGGAGGAGGTGGTGGAGGCACCTCCTGATCTTCGCCTCCCACGCGGAATGGAGGGCGAGGCAGTGAGAAGCACAGCAAGGGGGAGACCGCTGCTACGCTGACGAGCTCGATGATGCGGGCGAGCCAGTACTCGTAGAGGTCGTCGACAGGGTGGTAGTGCAGGAGCTCTCTTGCCAGGAGCAGCGCGGCGTGCACGGCCGCTGGGGCGCGACGGGCGTGGGACGACGAAGCGGCTGGAGTTGGCAACGGTGTGGCGGTGCGGCCCTCCCGCCGCACCGATGAATGCTGGGATGAGGCCTGCTGCTCGTTCCCCGCCAGACCGGTGGCGGCTTTGGCGGCAGGCGACGTGGAAGGATGAGGGCGACCGCCGATGGGCGCCGTCTGGGCGACGCGGGTGGCGAGAGCAGCCCGGCGCTCGGCGCGAGCTCGACGAGCGTCAGCCATGGACACGATGGAAGATCACACGCGAATAGCGGAAGAAAGATTCCGGCGCACCCCTACCTGGCGCGCCAAATGTCGGATTTTAGTTTCCATCGGACCCTTGAGGTTTGAACACTGGGGTATGCGTGGCTCTCCCCTACCGATCTACATCCAATCTCCTCGCGTGATCTAAGCTAGAAACAACGAACAACACAAGGGACACGAGGTTTATAGTGGTTCGGGCCACCGTTGTGGTGTAATACCCTACTCCAGTGTGTGGTTTGGTGGATTGCCTCAGGGGCTGATGATGAAAAGTACAAAGGAAGAACAGCCTCGCGAGAGGTGTTCTTGAGCTGGTGCGATGAACTGGTAGGGTGAGTTAAGTTCCCTCTCTCTCTCTCTCTCTCTCTCTCTCTGCTAGGGCTCTACCATATTTCTAGCTCCTCTCTCTACTCTGTGGTGGCTAGCTCTGTTTATAGAGGCCTTGGGCCGCTCACCAAATAATGAGCGGGCAGGGTGCCAACAATTGGCCATTTCGTAGGGGAACATATAGTACAAGTTATCCTGACCAAGGGTGGTCTTCGGCTGGCAAAAGTACTGGCCACGATGCCGCCTTGGGCTCCACGGTGACCTCCGCCTTGCCGCTCTGCTGGTCTTGGTCTCGTTGCACTGGAATGGTAACCTTTGCTTGATGTCTTTGCCTGTGCTTTCCCCCTTTGCACCAAAGAGGAAACAAGGACACTGCGCAGGCTGGCGCCTGCCTGGCACCCGCCTGGCCTCGATCGTCATGGCTTGCGTCACGGGTTCCTCTCGAGGTACCCCTGCCTTGATCTCTCCGCCTCCTCGCGAGCCTTCCTGAAGAGGCTGCCTTTGAGGAAGCTTCTGGTCGTTCGCCCGCGAGGCTTGGCCCCTCGCGTGGGTCTTGAGCTTGAGTTGATGAAGATGGGTCGTGCTGGGCCCCCACTTGAACCACGCCGCAGGCCGCAGGCAGGCAAGTCTGGGGACCCCCGTTGCCAGAACGCCAACAACTACATGTCCTCATATAACATATCAAGGATGCACCATCTTACCAGATTAACCATTCGACTTACCCATGCAGTGTAGGAAGAAAGAAGTATTGGGATTGTGTATCCAAGCAATTGATGCCATGGACTCCTTCGTACAACCTTGTAAGCGAAAAAGAAGTTGCAGTGTGCCTGTACAAAGAACTAGCGTAAGTTTAGTTACCTGCTTCTCGGAATTTTAGTTAGCCACTTATTGAAAAATTGTTCAATTATGTTGCTTGGCTTAATTTAGTTTGCTACTGATTACATAATGGCAGAGCCTGTTAATCATATTGTAGACTGCGCCTATCTATGTGTTTGATACTTACTGTTAAGAATTACCTGTTTGCCTTAACTTAAATATCTACTTGTTTGTTTAACTGCTTTGCTGCTGCAACAGCGGGTTACAATGATGTTAATAACTACTTTTCAGCATCCAATTGAAACTCTTTAATTCCTTGTTTGTTTAACTGGTTTGCTATTATAACTCCAAGTTGAGATGTTTTGCTAACTTCAACTTTTCTGAATCCAATCAGAACTTTAATGGCAAAACAGGTTAGCCCAAGACCAAAGAGCGAGGTCCCCATGGACGTTGCATCATCCCACAGCAGTGGCACCGGCCCAATCGTGCATTATGAATTGACAATTGCTGATGCTCTAGAGGCTAAACTAGTGGTAGAAAGAGATTCTGCTTCTGCACTTAGAGATGAAGTTGACATGTTGAGGAGGCAAACAGCACAATCACAAGCAGTACTCAAGACAACCATTAAATATTTAGTGGATTTCAAAATGAAGCAAGATGAGGATGACGAGATTGTTAAGGTCCTGAAGGAAAAAGGAAATTAAATTCCTACTTGGTAAATCATAGGTGAAATGTTCTTTCCATAGTTGAATAACCTTTGTGTTGTCTTTTCATGTAATCAATCAAACCATTTGTTTTAGAGATCATGTAATAATTTTTTTTGTTTTTTCGTTTGTAATTTTATTTGAGCACAAGTCTGTATTAATTGATAAGACTCGGAGATATTTCATTTGGATTGCTGTGCCAGACCAACAAATATGCCAATCGGGCTGAATGTGCATTCAACAATAGTAGTATAGATGGACCATAAGTGGCACACATCGGAAAGGGCCAAGATGCTGGCTAAAAAAGGATGTTGTTGTAGCAAAAAAGTACAGCCGCCTGGCTTATGTATGTTAGTTGATATTATTGATCCATATACTCTATAACTGTTTATATGTCTGTTAGTTCCGTAAATTCTTGGTTGATTGACTCGGTATTTGAATCTTGATAAATCGCTTGTGTACATATCTAGATGGGAGTACACATTACGATGCGTGTGACATTTGAGTTGGACATGAAGTGTTCCAAATATTCAAATTCACCTTAGACTGGATTCTAGTTTCTGAATTTGAGTGTCGGCATTTGTAAACCATATTCATATATGATAGTGGAATACATCTTTGTCGTCCTTTTGAAGATATATAAAAACACATAGAATGATTTATAAAGATTCATATAGGAATACAAAATGGATTCAAATTTAGTTGCCAGGGTAAACATGGATGCTTATTGTCCCAAAATTTGAAAGAAATAGCAAAATGTCCACTCCCACATCTGCTACCCGAAGCCAAGTGCTTGGGAGATGGAAATTACTGTCTACCCATTACACGGACAATCCATCGGCCCGATTTCCACTACTCTAAATAGGGGTAGGTTAGTAACTTCAATTAGACGTGGCACGACCGCCTCTGAGCCCATTTCGACACAGTGGGCGTCAAACATGGGCGGCAAAACTCATTTGATTCAAGCTCGTCCGAAAGACCTCCGATTCTCCCTCCATTCCCCATTCATACACAGTGGGTGGCAAAACACCCTCTCCTCATCCGAAATAGGTGTGGGCTAATATTTTAAATAGGGGCAGATGTGTAACTTTCATCAGACGTGACACAACCGCCCTACCTGGCAGCCCCGTTCATACACCATGGGCGCCAACCGTGGGCAGAAAAACACCCTCTCCTCGCCCGAAATAGTTACCGGCAAATATTTGGGAGATGCGAGATGACCGTCCTATCCCCAACCGACGAGACGTCCAAATTTGAAATGGGGGATAAGTTCATAACTTTCCCATATTTAAGACAAGCGTGTCCCAAAAACATGGTTCCCCGTACCTCTCCCTCCATTTTCCCATTCATACACCGTCCGCGCTAGAACACCCCATTCCCACACCAGCCTCTGTCTGCCACCCCATCCATTGCCGTCGTCCTCCACCACATCCATCGCCACCGTCCACAACCATTCCTGAGTGCCTACCAAGACCGCGTCGTCCACTGCTAGAGATGGACGTTTCTCATCCACGGCGACGGACCAATAGCCTTGCATCGCGTCCTCTCGCTTCATCGGCGCCGTCGTCCTCTTTGCCGGGGCCGCTCACATGACCTTCTCTTCCACCGCAACGGGACTTATCCCCTGATGCACCCATCTACCGTCGTAGATCTGCTTCAACGCCACCGATAGCCATTGCACCCCCGATGCCTACACGGCGCCACAAGAGAGGTGGTACTTCATATCTCCTCAACTTTTTGATCTCAACCAGAAAATAGATCTTAACTTGGTTACTCTACTTTCTTTCCAGCTCTTAGAATTTAGTTCTTAGTTCAAAGCAAACAATGGATGCTAAATATCATTTCTCTGGTTTGCAGCTTCAAATCTGCCATGGCACAACCATAATATGGTTTAATTGATCATGCTTGGGGTTTAATTGATCATGTTGGTTCCATGGTGGTTTATTTAATAGAAATCAGAGGGGAAACCCTCTTTTGCTAAAAAATATATGCTTAGAGTTTCCCCCTTTTATGATCACTATATGATCAGAATACATGCTTCGTGTCATAATAACACTGCCCCACCCATCAAGCTAAACAAGCTTAGTTGTTTAAATACGGATATGATATTATTAAAACAGGGTTGTTTAATTGGTCAGCTAAATGTTCCTAAATTAGTTTCGAAAATGCATGTTCGCCGCTCGGGTGTGTATCTCTGTGTGTGGTCTGATCAGCATGGTTGGGGAGGTGAACTTTGCATATGCGGGGGTTTATAGGGAGACACTCTCCGAGCTGAAACCGCAATGCATTCCATAGATAATCTGACTACTTTTTATGTTTTCATGAATCTCAGATTCTGAATAGCATCATAATGATTACGAGCTTGCGCGCATGATAAGAATTAAGCAGAAAAATTCCGTGGCTGTCAAACTTGGCATTAAGGGACTGAAATCAAGTCTGGATGCAATGTAATGCAAACACTCTCCACCTACAGATTCATGCTCAGAATATGATCCTAACAGTGATTCTGATCTAGAGGGAGACCTAAGTCAATGTAGCTCCCTAGTGGAGGAGTCAGAGGAAGCTGCCCTATCTTATTCACCCACCAAGGTACTTGCTCTAACTTTCCAAGGTTACATTGCTCGCACATATCTTGCAATTGATGCTTTGCATTGCTTCTACTTTGTTGAACTGCCATTAGCTTAGTTTACACATCGTGCATGTGAATACGCCCTGCCTATCCATTTTCAGTACATATTCCATCTGTCATCATACCATATTTATCCATTCAAATGTTGTTCTTGTGTATCAGACGTTCAAAAGGAAGAGGGCGATTGCTGATCGTGGAGGAGCACAAGCAAAGTATTTGGAAAAGGTTGTGGCACCTGATAAATCAAATAGCCCATTAGGTGTAGTTGCAATATCACCTGACCCACAAAATACCCCAACTCTAGCAGACTCTAGCCCTACTACACTGGTCATTTGTGATGCCCCAACTTAGCAGACCCCAACTGCAGCAAACAGTATGATTATGCCAGTTGACATAGCACCAGCTGTACGACACAAAACCCCCATTCCAGCAAAGAGTACACCAAATACAATTGCCAAATCACTTTTCGAACCAGAGAGATTCCCAATTGCAGCAAATAGGACCCCTATTCCATTTCTTCCCAGTTTAGAAGACGAAGCTTATGTTGTTGTCAGGAACTTTGTGCGCATCTTTCCTTCATGGAAAGATTATACCGCAGACATAGAACAAATTCCAGTCTTCCTCTGCAACTTATGCGTAAATAATGTACTAATGCTATTCATGGTCATTACTGCATATGTTTCTGCTGACAGAAGACACAAGATTTCATTCTTTTAAATAGGCGAGGCGCAAACTGGATTGTGATGACGAGCAAGGGTTGGTTGCCCTTTGCAAGCACTCGTTGATGAAGTATCGTTCCTACCTGAGGCAAGCGCACTTCGATGACGAGCCTCTGAATGAAATTTCTGTAAAATCTCCGGTGCAACATTTTTCTGACGGTGACTGGAATAATCTTGTTACACATTGGTCTCGGCTGCAGCGTAAGGTACTGCCTATGATATCACATCATAATTTGAACTACATTTCTGCATTTTCCGTAATGTCTCACTTGTATGAAAACTATTAGCAGAAGAACATCCGTTCTCAAGGGACCACAGAATCCCGCAACTATACTGCACACTGCATTGCTCTTGTGTGTACCTCTTGCCCTGTATGACCATACTTACTTTCATAGTTGTTTGATTATGTAGCATCACTGCATATGTTAGCCTTGTAATCGTCCATTTGGTGGACATTATAAGATCCTTATGGACTCTTACATAAATTTAGAATCAACCCAATGCTTTTGAAGAGGCTTAGCTCTACAGTCCTCTTGTAAGGACTGAACGTGGTCTATCACTGTACTTACATTAAAAGCTAATCCCTCCGTCCCATAATATAAGAACGTTTTGTACAGTACACCAGTGTTCAAAACACTCTTGTATTATGGGAAGAGGGATTGGTTCATTTTGTAGCATTCTGCATCTTATATCCTTCGCCCACCATTTTCTAAAAAAGATCAGATATATATTTAATCTTACCAACAAGTAGAATACATAGACAATGCCAGTGCAGAAGTGTAGCCCATTGCTCTTGTCAGTACATTTTGTCCTGTAACGCATGTACTTCCAGGGATTGGTAGTTGATTATGTAGCATCAATCTGCATCTTATCTTCATTATCCTCTATCCCTTCCAGTATTATCATATCTATAATTACTCTCTACAAAATGTAGAGTACAGGCAATGCAGATTCTGTGCTGAAATTCTTGAGTTATCCTTCCCTTGCCATGGGGAAGTGCATTATAAAGCCGGTGTTAACTGTTAATGTAAGTCAGTCCTTCTAAAGCCTTTATCCTCAACTGTTGTTTAATTTTCTCATACTCCCTATCGTTTACTTCTGTTTAGTTTGCTGTTTCTACCAAAATGCATGTTTGTAAGAACCGTAAGTTCTAAGTTTTACTTGTAAAACCAAATTCCTTATTCATACCATGCACATTACTTAATACTCCCTATATGTATGCTTGTTTTTGTGGAACTATAATCCAGTGTGTGGTGAAGCAGCCCACGTTTGCACCTTGTCATCTCCTGTTTTATCTTAATGATGTGGCTGATGATATGAACAACATGCCATGCACATTATCCAAAATAGATACAATGATTTTCTTTGCCCTTCATCTATGCTTGTTATGTTGACATGGTAATCCAGTAGTGTGGTGAAGCTCCCCGCATGATGAACAATGCCAAATTATGCTATTGATATTTTGAACATACCCTTTATTTTCTAATTTGAAATTGGATAGAATTGACAGAACAGTTATCATGTCTGTTTATACACGTGCAAAACATGTCATCTCTCTACTTTGTTTCAGGGTGATATGCCTGATGGCATGCAGAAGTCTGCTGAAGGCTGTGAGACAAACCCAACATATATTGCAGCAAAGAAAGTAAAACATCTTGAAGATAGCGAGACAACCCCAAAGTCTTGTCTTGATGCAGTGTTCAAGTTACTTGCGACTAACAGTCAGACAAGCTCACAGAATACGTTGTCTGAATCAGTTCGACTTCTTCAGTCTCAATTTCTAGCAGAAAGGCATTCTGCAACTCAACTTCGACTTGAAGTCCTATCTCTAAGAAAGATTGCAGAGAACACCAATGAGAACCTCATCGCTAAACAGCTACATCTAGAAGCTATGACCGATATGCTAGGCCAGTCTCACAGCCTTGCTCAGCAGCTTGCGTAGCAGTTCCCCCGCAAAGCTAACCTTTCTTGAACTGTCTTGGAAGTGGTCTTGGTTCAGTATTATTTTGTTACGCTGCAATAGTGCCCAGCTTTTATAATCTACTTATTCGTTGCGCTTTATGATCACTGGTGGCGAACTTTGATGCCCAGTTGATGTAATATACCTTAAATCCTTTATTGTGTAGTGTAGGTTTATTCTTAGTTACTATGCCGTAATTTCTTTATTGTATAGAGTAGGTTTGTTCTTAATTCCTACTAGTTACGCAGCAGCCCGAAATAAACCCCGGCCCATGATTGTGCGAATCAAATCGCGGGCTTTTAACAGGCCAAAATTGTCTGGGTCCTTGTTTGGCCCAATCAGATATCGGCTGCGAGCAGGCCGGATGCAAACCGGGCCGTAGTTAGGCCCAACTATATGACGGGCTTTTAACAGGCAGAAATTAATATAGGGCCGAAATGTTAAATGGGCCCTTAATAGGCCAAAACTAATATCAGGCCGAATTACTAAGTGGGCCTTTAGCAAGTGGGTCCAAAAGCATATTGTCCAGTTGACGGGCCGAATCTGATATGGGCCATAATTGAGCCCAAAGCCTCTTAAAGGGTCGGACCTGATCTGGGCCATAATTTGGCCCAGAACATGGTAGGCTTTTAATGGGCTGAATCTCATATGGGCCACTATTAGGCCCGAAGCATGGCAGGCCATTAATGGACCGGACCAAATATGGGTCGGCATTTGGCCCACAACATGGCAGCCAGTTAATGGGCCGGCCTACTAGTGTCCTCAAAATCTTGTGGGCCTATAGCTGGGCCGGCCCATGAATGTCGGGGAAATCTCGTGGGCCTTTAGCTGTGCCGGCCCATTATGACCCGCAAGAATCTTGTGGGCCTTTACCTGGGCCGGCCCATTATGGCACACAAAAATCTCGTGGGCCTTTACCTGGGCCGACCCATTATGGCCCGCAAAATCTTGTGGGCCTTTAGATGGGCCAGCCCATTATGGTCCGCAAAATCTCGTGGGCCTTTAGCTAGGCTGGCCCATTATGGTCCGCAAAATCTTGTGGGCCTTTAGTTGGGCCGGCCCATTTAAACTTGTTGGGCCGTGCCACGTGTCGACGTATCATAGGCGCCTTCTGTCCAGTGAGTGGATGACATCTATCCCAACGATGAGCCGACACGTGTTTCCTCTAACCAATGATGATTTTACACATGGAAAATCCCCATTGGTCGGGGCTGCTAACGGGTTATCGGATCCAAACCCCGACCTGATAGCTTAACGGCGTTCCGTTACGGTGGATGCCACATGTCGGTCACCCTTGACGAAAGCACTTCTGTGACGCACGATTTATCGTCATGGAAGTGGACACTTCCATGATGATAATTTTGGTAAAGTCATGGAACACTTCTACGACAGCACAGGTATGACTATCTTGATTCTGTCATAAATTTGTCATGGATGTACATGCATGACAAAAAAGCGACCTACTATGACAAACACGTATCATCATGGAAGTGTATTTTTTTGTAGTGAAGATAACTCCAAAGGGGAAACTAAATTCATTACAAGAGAGTAGAGGGGGAGAAGAAACATAAGGTCCAACTATAATAGCAAAGCTCGCGATACATCAAGATCATGCCAAATCAAGAACACGAGAGAGAGAGAGAGAGAGAGAGATCAAACACACAGCTACTGGTACATACCCTCAGCCCCGAGGGAGAACTATTCCCTCCTCGTCGTGGAGAGCACCAAGATGATGAAGATGGCCACTGGAGAAGGATTCCCCCTCCGGCAGGGCGCCGGAACGGGTCTAGATTGGCTTTTGGTGGCTACAAAGGCTTCTTGTGGTAGAACTCCCGATCTATTGTGTGTTCTGGAAGTTTTAGGGTACGTAGGTATATATGGGTGCAGGAAGTACGTCGGTGGAGCTTCAGGGGCCCCACGAGGCAGGGGGCGCCCCCCCACCCTCATGGGCACCTCCCTTCTCTCCTGACGTGGGGTCCAAGTCCATCCGGTAGCTTCCCTTCCAGAAATAACTGCTCCAGTTGATTTTGTTCCGTTTCGACTCCGTTTGATATTCCTTTTCTTCGAAACACTGAAATAAGCAAAAAACAACAAATCTGGGCTGGGCCTCCGGTTAATAGGTTAGTCCCAAAAATAATATAAAAGTGGATAATAAAGCCCAATATTGTCCAAAACAGTAGATAATATAGCATGGAGCCATCAAAAATTATAGATACGTTGGAGACGTATCAGCGGCGCCGCTCTAAGTCCCGCCACAGCAAGAGATACCGGCACAGGAGATAATAACACTCCGATAGCGCCGAAGACAACAACAATCCCCTCTAGCATGATGTAGAGCCGGAGGACAAACAAGCTAGCCCCCCAGAGCAAGCAGCTGATGGAGAACCGGAGGAGGACAATTACATGCCTCTCTCCGAAGACGAGCCGAGCCTCGGCGATGACGAGTTTATTGTGCCTGAGGACGCCGTCGAACTAGAGCGCTTCAAGCGCCGGCTTATGGCCACGGCAAATAGCCGGAAGAAAAAGCAGCAACAGCTTCAAGCTGATAAAGACTTGCTAGCACACAAGTGGACCGAAGTCCTTGCGGCCGAGGAGCATGAACTCGAGCGCCCGTCCAAAAGTTACCCAAAACGCAGGTTGCTACCTCACCTCGAGGAGGAAGTATTGAAACCTCATTCACCAGAGTACAATGCGGCTGACCGACCACTACGCGGCCAAGTTAGTAAGGTGTTTCAGCCTAAAGTTCAGCCCGCACCCCGTCACCACTCAGTCAAAAATACTAAGGCCCGGGGCAACAAAGAGGACCTGCGAAACATATTGGACAGTAAGGAAAAAATTACAAGGTCAATATAAGGGACATGGGCACGTGCACCCACATGGGACGACGATCGCCACATCGGATACACCAAGTGTAAATCCGACCGGACCGAATACAGCAGACAAGACTCATACGAACTGCGTCGGGATATAGCCTGGCACAGAGGTGCCGCACACCCCCTATGCTTCACTGATGAAGTTATGAATCATGAATTCCTGGAGGGCTTCAAACCTGTAAATATCGAATCATATGATGGCACAACAGATCCCGCTATATGGATCGAGGATTTCCTCCTCCACATCCACATGGCTCGTGGTGATGATCTACATGCCATCAAGTACCTCCCACTAAAACTCAAAGGACCAGCTCGGCATTGGCGAAATAGCTTGCCAGCAGATTTCCTCGGCAGTTGGGAGGATCTGGAAGACGCATCTCTCGACAACTTCCAGGGCACTTATGTGCGGCCACCGGATGCTGATGACTTGAGCCACATAACCCAGCAGCCAGGGGGATCGGCCAGACAATTCTGGACACGGTTCCTGACTAAGAAAAATCAAATTGTAGACTGTCCGGATGCAGAGGCCCTAGCGGCATTCAAGCACAATATCCACGACAAATGGCTCGCCCGACACCTCGGCCAGGAGAAGCCGCAATCTATGACAGCCATCACGACACTCATGGCCCGCTTTTTCGCGGGCGAGGACAGCTGGCTGGCTCGCAGCAACAATACATCGAGGAATCCGGATACCTCTCGGATACCAAAGATATTAAGGGTAGGCAACGTCGTAACAGACCAAAGCACCGCAATAACGGCGATAACACCGAAGATACGGCAGTCAATGCCCGATTCAGAGGCTCTAGATCCGGTCAGTGGAAAAAGCCATTTAAAAGAAATACTCCGGCTCCGTCCAGTCTGGATCGCATACTGGATTGCTCGTGTCAAATCCACGGCACGCCCGAAAAGCCAGCAAATCAGACCAACAGAGAATGCTGGGTGTTCAAGCAGGCCGGCAAGCTAAATGCCGAAAAAAAGGACAAGGGGCTGCATAGCGATGACGAGGAGGAGCCTCGGCCGCCGAACACAGGAGGACAGAAGGGGTTCCCCCCACAAGTGAAGACGGTGAACATGATATATGCAACCCACATTCCCAAGAGGGAGCGGAAGCGTGCCCTAAGGGACGTCTATGCGATGGAGCACGTCACCCCAAAGTTTAACCCATGGTCTTCTTGCCCGATCACCTTCGATCGCAGGGACCACCCCACTAGCATCAGTCATGCCGGATCTGCCGCACTGGTCCTAGACCCCATCATTGACGGATTTCACCTCACTCGAGTCCTTATGGACGGCGGCAGCAGCCTAAACCTGCTTTTTCAGGATATAGTGCAAAAAATGGGTATCGATCCCTCGAGGATCAATCCCAACAAAAACCACATTAATGGCGTCATCCCAGGTGTGTAGAGGCCCATTGCACAGGCTGAATCACACTGGAAGTGGTCTTCGGATCATCGGACAACTTCCAAAGCGAAGAGTTAATCTTCGACATCGTCCCGTTTCGTAGTGGCTATCATGCACTGCTCGGACGGACAACATTTGCAAAATTCAATGCAGTGCCGCTGAGGGAGTCCTGGATTAGGGCGTCTCTGGACAACCGGACTATCTCCATTGTCCGGACTGTTAGACTACGAAGATACAAGATTGAAGACTTTGTCTCGTGTCCGGATGGAACTCTACTTGGCGTGGAAGGCAAGCTAGGCAATACGTATATGGATATCTCCTCCTTTGTAACTGACCTTGTGTAACCCTAACCTTCTCCGGTGTCTATATAAACCGAAGGGCTTTAGTCCGTAGGACAACAATCACAACATAGAATCATACCGTTGGCTAGCTTCTAGGGTTTAGCCACTCTGATCTCGTGGTAGATCTACTCTTGTAACACCCATATCTTCAATATTAATCAAGCGGGACGTAGGGTTTTACCTCCATCAAGAGGGCCCGAACCTGGGTAAAACTTCGTGTCCCTTGCCTCATGTTACCATCCGGCCTAGACGCACAGTTCGGGACCCCCTACACGAGATCCGCCGGTTTTGACACTGACATTGGTGTTTTCATTGAGAGTTCCTCCGTGTCGTCACCGTTAGGCTTGATGGCTCCTACTATCATCGATAGCGATGCGTTCCAGGGTGAGACTTTTCTCCCTGGACAGATCTCCCTATTCGGCGGCTTTGCACTGCGGGCTAATTCGCTTGGCCATCTGGAGCAGATTGAAAGCTACGCCCCTGGCCGTCAGGTCAGATTTGGAAGTTTGAATTACACGGCCAACATCCGTGGGGACTTGATCTTTGACGGATTCGAGCCACAGCCGGACGCGCCCCACTGTCGCGGTGGGTATGACCTAGCCCTACCGCCGAACAGTAACCCGGAAGCCGCGCCCGCATCAGCTCCGACCCTTAGTTCGGAGCCAACTGCGCCAATCGAGGACGGGTGGTTAGACACCACCTCGGCGGTGGCAGTCTCAACGGCGATCGAGCCAAACACGAGCGCAAATCTCCGTGTAGCCTGTGACTCCAAGGTGCCGGACTCTCTTCCAGAAGCCGAACCATCCGCGCCCCTGCCAATCGTATCCGATTGGGCGCCGATCATGGAATTCACCGCCGCGGATATCTTTCAGCACTCGCCCTTTGGCGACATTCTGAATTCACTGAGGTCTCTCTCTTTGTCAGGAGAGCCCTGGCCAGATTACGGCCAACAGGATTGTGATACGGACGACAAAGAAATTCGACGCCCACCCACCACCCACTTTGTAGCCACTGTCGATGATTTAACTGACATGCTCGACTTCGACTCTGCAGACATCGACGGTATGGACAATGATGCTGGAGGAGAAGATGAACCACCACCCACAGGGCACTGGATGTCCACTTCATCATATGACGTATACATGGTGGACACACCAAAAGAAGACTACGACGAGGAACGGAAGGACGCACCGAAGGCTTGTTCCCTCGAGAAGCAGTCAAAGCGGCGGCGCAAGCGCCTCCCCAAATCCCGCCTCGCCAGAAATAACGATCACACAGACCCAGCGTTGGAGCAGGGCGAATCACTACCGGACCATGGCAATACGGAGAATCAAACCGAACAAACCAATTCTGTCAAAGATAATAGTCCAGACGACACAACGCCGGACAGGCACCCGGAACAGCAGGATGCCCGTCAAAGGCTTGTTGCCACCGCGAGGAGCCTAGAAAAGCAGAAGCAAAGGCTCAAGGCTGCGCAGGACACACTCCAAATCAGATGGAGTAAAATACTCAACACAGCAGCGAGGTACGGCAACAATCGCCCCACCAAGAGCTACCCAAAGCGGAAGTTGCTACCTGATTTCGATGAGGAGGCCTCAGACCCCTCACAAACAAAAATCAAAATAGCCACCTGGCTGGATAGACGACCTCACGGCCAATATAGAGCAGCAAATAATGCCACTCACAAGACAATACGCGATTCAGGTGGGGGCTTGCACCAAAAGGACAGCGCAACCAGATCCATCTACGGACCACGCAAGCACGCCCTAGCATATGATATAACATCCGAACAACGCGGTACACCCAGATACAGGGGTGCCGCACACCCCCTATGTTTCACTGATGAGGTGCTGGATCATGAATTTCCAGAGGGATTCAAACCTTTAAACATAGAGGCATACGATGGAACAACAGACCCTGGGGTCTGGATCGAGGCCTATATCCTCCACATCCATATGGCTCAAGGAGATGAGCTCCACGACATCAAATACTTACCACTCAAACTCAAGGGGCCAGCCCGTCACTGGCTCAAAGGCCTCCCCGAAAACTCCATTGGAAGCTGGGCAGAGCTCGAAGACACTTTTCGGGCAAACTTCCAAGGGACTTATGTCTGACCTCCGGACGCGGATGATTTGAGTCATATAACTCAACAGCCCGGAGAGTCAGCCCGACAGCTTTGGAACAGGTTTCTTACTAAAAAGAACCAAATTGTTGATTGTCCAGACGTCGAAGCCTTGGCAGCTTTTAAGCACAGCGTCCGTGATGAATTGCTTGCCCGACACCTCGGCCAAGAAAAGCCGAGAACGATGGCAGCATTAACAAGCCTCATGACCAGCTTTTGCGCGAGTGAGGACAGCTGGCTAGCCAGAGGCAGCACCAACGACCCCAGTACATCCGAAGTTAGAGATGGAAACAGGAAATCACGGTGCAACAGCAATAACAAATGCCAAAACAAAGGAGACAGCACGAAGAACACGATAGTAAACGCTAGATTCAAAAGCTCTCGGCCAGGTCAGAAGCCGCCCTCTAAAGGCGCCAGAGACGAACTGTCCAGCCTGAATAAAATTCTGGACCAAATATGTCAGGTCCATATCACCCCTGGCAAACCAGCCAATCATACCGACAGAGAATGTTGGGTCTTCAAGCAGTCCGGCAAGCTCAACGCCGTACACAAGGGGGAGGATACACCAAGCGAAGATGAGGATGAGCCTCTCAAGGGAGACGTTGGGGAACAAAAGAAATTTCCACCAGAGGTCAAAACAGTAAACGTGTTGCACTTGATCAATGGAAGAAACAAAACGACACTCCTAGAAAAATACGCCCGAAGGCCTATCACTGCGGAATCCTGCCACTAGTCGTCTCAACCGATCACTTTCGACCATCGTGATTACTCAGCAAGTATTCGGCATGCAGGATGGGCTGCCCTGGTATTAGACCCAATAATTGACGGATACCGCCTCGGACGAGTCCTAATGGACGGTGGCAGTAGCCTAAACCTGATATACCAGGATACAATCCGCGAAATGGGGATAGACCCAACAAAAATTCGCCATAGCAATATTACCTTTAAAGGAGTAACGCCAGGCCCAGGGGCTCGTTGCACGGGCTCCCTGCTACTAAAAGTTATATTCGGCCTCCCCGATATCTTTCGTAGCGAACATCTAACCTTACACGTCGCTCTGTTCCAAAGTGGCTATCATGCACTGCTCGGACGCGAAGCTTTCGCTCGCTTTAATTCAATACCACACTACGCTTCCCTCACACTCAAGATGCCCGATCCACGTGGCATCATTACAGTGAACGGAAATGTTTAGCAATTCCTGCACGCCGAAGAGCGTGCGGCTGCCTTGACAGCCGCACACTAAAAACGGCCTCACCAACTAACATATTTAGCAGGTCGTCATGACCTCGGACACAGTTAGACGAGTCCGGTGCAGCTATATGCAATTTATACCGGATCAATGATCACACCCCTATTACAATACAAGGGGCTCAACGTGCGCAGACAAGTGGCAATTCTTACTCACTTCGAATTATATGTGGTTTATTTAAAAACTACTTTTTGCACGATAGCTTTTTTTACCTAAGCTCCTCTCTTCTACAGATAATCATCATGCTACACCCGTCCAGGATACGGCACAACGGAGACACAAGCGCAGACGTGCAGCAGGGACCCGCTCCAAGGATTCTTTTTAGATTAAGACCCTGTGTAAACCTTTTTTACTGTCTCTTGTTGATACATATCCACTGAATTCTCAGCACCATTGAGAAGGATGCTGATGTCTTGGCATGTGGCCACGTCAGAATAATGCACGTACCTGGACACAATGGGCTTCTTACAAGCGGCACTATTTCGGCCCGGTTTATACCATAAAGACCGAATACCTTAGGGAGTGTTCAGCGTCGCGAGTTCGGCCTTATATGCATCAGCTCCGAATCATTGTCTTTGGTCAAATGTTGGGTTTGCCCGGCTCCTGTGTTTTGGTGCCTTACGTTCCGCTTTACCGGCTAAGGTAGCACCAGGAGAACTACTGCGATTGTGCCCTGGTTCATCCGGACGAGCGCCTCCGTAGAGAAAGCCGAAAACTGACTGTCATGATATAGCATGAGACTGGTCAACCACTCGATGACCTATCAGAATGCTAGAATTCCTCCGCCTTAACGAAGGGCCGTTTTCCGGCCAGGCATATATGCACCCCGCGATCGGGAGAGTGCGGAGCCACCAGGGGCTATCTAGTAGCCCCACTGTCAAACTGCTATGGCTAAGTGAAAGTGTTCAAGCATTATAGTCCGGTTGCCTCGCTCGCTGCGCTATCGCCTTCTTATCAGGACCAAGACGTTGGGTTAAGTGTGAACATGTGTTTTTTGCGAGCACCTCCGCATTATATGCGTGGGGGTTGAAGCCGACGGCTGCAATCTTTCAGGTTATACACATGTATACATAAACGGCCGCACAGGAGGCATCATACTACTTTCAGGAAAAAGTATAGACACAGCCTTATAGAAACTTCATAAAAGCATTATGTTTACAATAAGAATACATATCACTCAAACATAATATTTTTCGAGCACTGGGCCTCTATCAAACGAGCACCCTCGAGAACTGCCTCGAAATAGTGTTCGGCAGCCACACGGCCTATGGCCGAACCCTGCACCGCAACAGTGGTAGCGTCCATCTCAGCCTAGTATGCTTTAACATGGGCAAGGGCCATCCGCGAGCCTTGTATGCATGCCGACCTCTTCATCGCATTAATGCGCGGCACCGCATCAAGGAGCCGCTGCACTAAGCTGAAATAGCTGTTCGGCTTAGGCCCTTCCGGCCATAATTGATCCACAACAGACCTCATGGCGAGTCCGGACAACCTATTCAGTTCAGCCCATTCGGCTAGCCGGTTAGTCAATGAAAGCAGATGCTCTGGAACATGGAATTGCGTCCAGAACAGCTTGTCCACTTCACGATCTGTCTCACCTTGGAAGTACGTGGCCGCATCGGCAGCGCTCGCCGCCAAATCCATATACGCATCTGCCGAGCTCCACAGCCGATCCAGAGGGGCATACCGTGGATCGCTGAACTTCCTCTGTAACATGAAGGGTTTTCCAGCCGCAATATCCCCGGCTTCCCGCAGCTCCTCCTTCTTCGCTCTCATAGCAGAACGGGCGTCTTTGTCTGCTGCCGCGGCCTTCTCAATGTCTGTTGCCTTCGCTTGGTTCTCTTTCTCAAGGACCCGGCAACAGTCGGCAGTGTCTTTCAATTCTACGGCCATCTTGGCCATCTTCTCTTGGCTCTTGCAATGTGCGGCCTTCTCGGCTTTCAACTCTTCGGCCGCCTTAAAAGGAGCCGCATTACTACTCCTCGCTTGTTCCTTGGCTCGGGCAAGTTCCGCCCGCAAGGCTTCCACGGTGGCAGCCCCATCTGTAGTCACAACATATTAAAGATACTGGCATTATGCTGCTCTTACTATGTGGCGTTCACCGGATAATAACACTTACCCTGTGCCTCGTCAAGCCTCTTGTTAACAAGCTCGATGTCGGCCTCTGCCGCATCCAGTTCCCGTTTTAATTGGGTAAAGTCCCTAGTCCGGCTAGCCACCAGAGCTCCCACCACCTGCACATAAAAGCAGATTGGTTATTGCCTGGGAATTTGATCCTCTATTCGCCGCCGTTCTCGATTACAACCAGAGTCTCAGGGGCTACTATAACATGTGCCATACTATCACATATTATCTCACATACCTCAAAGCCTGTCAATAGACTAATAAAGGCTTCATGTAATCCGCTTTCAGCGGACGAGATTCTCTCCATCACCGTACCCATCAACATACGGTGCTCTTCTGAGATGGCCGCTCGCCCCACCAACTCCCTCAGAACGTCCGACCGCACACTAGGCGGTACCGGACTCTTTCATACGCTCTCTTCATGAGCCGGACACTGGGGACTTCTGGGGTCTACGGAACTATCTTCTGGCCCCACCGGATCCGGAGAGGCCCTCCGCGACGACACTTTGGGGTCGCCCGCTTCTGGAGCGGAGGAGTCCGGGGCAGGCGTTTCGCTCTCCATCATCTCCGGAAGAAGATCCCCCAAAGACGAACTCATTTGAGAGGGGATGAGGCCCGAACTGCAAGATATATGCGGTGGTTGTTTTCTCAGAGGAAAAAGATAGCATACTCTTACTATTAAAATATTTTGGATCACTTACAACTCGTTGGAGGGCAGATCCCCTCACGGACTTTGTGCGGCAAAAGCACCCCCAAGGCAGGACCCTCTGTGGGAGACTTCTTCTCCCATTTGGAGGCTTCGGCTTCCGGATCCTCGGAAGCAGTCCTTTTCCTCCCCCGGTCGTCCTCCTTCATGGAAACGCTCGTTCCCTCGGTCGGAGCGGGTAGCGATTGGGGCCCGCGTTCGCCCGTATTATCCTCCTCGGTATCTTCCTTCAAGGGTTCCGGGCAAGGTGCGACCTCGAGCATCTTCTACAATACCGGATTTTCCAAACCCTCAGGGAGGGGGGCCAAACACCGAATCATCTTCGCCTTCGTTAGCCAGTCCTGGTCAAAAGGCAAACTCTCAAAAATAACCTCGAATAAAAGACAGTGTGTTCGGCTAGAGGATTTCTTACTTGTTTGGCGGCGCGATTACTGCTCAGGCCCACGTCCTCGGTGATATCCGGACACTCCACTTGAGGTCCGAAGAATGACTTGTACATCTCCTCATGCGTCAGGCCGAGGAAACTTTGAATGGCACATGGTCCCTCTGGGTTGAACTCCCACAAGCGCAGGGGCCGACGTTTGCAAGGCTGGACTTGGCGAACCAGCATAACTTGTATTACCACAACCAAATTGAAATCTCCCTCGAAGAGATCTCGGATGCGGCTTTGCAGTATAGGCGCGTCCTTGGCTGGACCTCAGCTGAGACCTCTGCTAATCCATGACATCAGTTATGGTGGGGGGCCCGAGCGGAAAGCGGGGGCAGCCGCCCACTTGGTACTTCTGGGAGCCGTGTCGTAAAACCACTCCTGTTGCGATAATTCGGGCACCTCTGGAAAGGAACCTCTCGGCCATGGAGCTCCTGCCATCTTGCCTATTGATGCACCTCCGCACGCTGCTTGTTGCCCCTCGATCATCTTCGGCCTCACTTCAAAAGTCTTGAGCCACAGTACAAAGTGAGGGGTAACGCGGAGAAAGGCCTCACACACGACAATAAATGCCGTGATGTGGAGAAAGGAGTCCGGGGCTAAACCCATAATAGAACATCAAGCCCCTGACGAAAGGATCCAAAGTGAGGCCTAGACCTCGGAGGAAGTGGGAGACAAACACAACATTGTCGTTGGGTTCGGGAGTAGGGACGACCTACCCTTTAGCAGGCAGTCGATGCTAAACCTCGGCAGTCAGATATCTGGCCTCCCTCAACTTCTTAATGTCCTCTTCCGTAACGGAAGAGGGCGTCCATCGGCCTTGAAGGCTGGATCCGGACATGGTTGAAGGTCCGGAGCACCTAACCTGAGCTTTGGGTGTTAGAACTCGAGGCGATGGGAGGGTTTGGTTGAACACGGGAGGGAAAAAGCGAAAACCTTGTCCCCTTATAAAGACGGTGAATATCAAGCGTCCTCTTCGTAGCCGTTTAGGACTTACCTATAATCTAGGAGTCCTAGACACGGTTTGGTTACCCATGAACCGCATTAATGAGAATCCCGTAATTAGGGGAACACGATCTATGCTTCGGCAAGACGTGTCAAGAAACCGCCTGGCATTATGTGGAGCGGGTTAAGAGAAACGGTTCGAATAATCACCAGGCCATGACATGACGTCATACTGTCAAAATAAACCAGCAAATTAGATCTAAGGAAAAATTATTCTCTCTGTGGTGGAATGTGGAACTTATTTTGCAAGGTCGGACACTATCCTCGTATTCAACTTCTTCTATAATGTATTCGGAGAAGGAACCCGCCTTGCAATGCCGAAGACAACTGCACGCCGGACTCGTCGTCATTGAAGCCTGGTTCAGGGGCTACTGAGGGAGTCCTGGATTAGGGGGTCTCCGGACAGCCGGACTATCTCCATTGGTCGGGTTGTTAGACTATGAAGATACAAGATTGAAGACTTCGTCTCGTGTCCGGATGGAACTCTACTTGGCGTGGAAGGCAAGCTAGGCAATACGTATATGGATATCTCCTCCTTTGTAACCGACCTTGTGTAACCCTAACCCTCTCCAGTGTCTATATAAACCGGAGGGCTTTAGTCCGTAGGACAAAAATCACAACATACAATCATACCGTAGGCTAGCTTCTAGGGTTTAGCCTCTCTGATCTCGTGGTAGATCTACTCTTGTAACACCCATATCTTCAATATTAATCAAGCAAGACGTAGGGTTTTAGCTCCATCAAGAGGGCCCAAACCTGGGTAAAACTTCGTGTCCCTTGCCTCCTGTTACCATCCGGCCTAAACGCATAGTTCGAGACCCCCTACCCGAGATCCGCCGGTTTTGACACCGACAGCCGCATTACGCATACCTCAAGCTCAAGATGCCAGGACCTCGCGGGGTCATAACAGTAAATGGAAACATAGAACGCTCGCTCCATACGGAAGAGCACACTGCGGCCCTTGCTGCAGAAGCACAAAGCAGCCTGTTCAGGCAGACCACTCATTCGGCATCACAGCCCCCGGACACCTTCAAGCGAGTCTGGAAAAGCTGCAATAGGATCGCCTGGCACGATCAGAGCTTGCCTAGCAGTTCGGCCCCCGTCCCATTCCCAGCAAAGCGACGAAATCTGTGCCGTGCATACATAACTATGCATTGAAAATACCATGGACATAGGCGGGGGCACGACCAGGACATGCCCCACATTGTGGCTTAACCACACTAGGGGCTTCACACCTTTGTCATTCCTTTTCTCTTTCAGGGCCTAACTCTCTGGAAGACCTCTCCGGCAGTATGATCGCCGGACACATTCCGGAAGCAGCAACCAAGGTGGCAAGAAGCTAAGATGAACATGGGAACCGTCAGGTGGCTCTAAGTAATAATTGATATACCCGCTTTTCACTATTTATGTGTAACTTGCCCTTGGATAGGACATTTTGAATTGTCCTACTTTATGCTTATTGCACTACTTGTACCAGTACGCTTCGACGTATTATTTAAATAACAATGCATATCATTAATCTGTCACTGCATTATTTAAGTTTTTCTCTTTCTCTTATATGTCCACTTATGACAATCCGCACCCGCACGTTCGGGTATGGTCAGTTCGCCAGGGGTTCTCGTTTACCCCATAATATGGCGCAAGAAGTCCGAACACTTTCGACAGTGTGGCACCCCGAACTTATAGCATTAGATGCATCAGCTCTGAATCATGTCTTTGGTCAAATGTTGGGTTGCCCAGCTCCCGTGCTTTGGTACCTTACGTTCCGCTATATCGGCTAAGGTAGCGGTGGGAGAACTACTGCGATTGTGTCCCGGTTCTTCCGGACGAGCACCTCAGTAGAGAAAGCCAAAAACTGACTATAATGATAAGGCGAGAGACTGGTCGCTGTTCAAGTGGTCTCAAGTCCTTAAAGACTTTTTCCGCTTTGGGCGAGGAGTCGGCCTTGTTCGTCTTAGGCGTGTATAGCGCCCCAAATTCGGCCCTCCGAATACCAGGGGCTTCGCCAAAATTTAAAATCATAGACTTCTATGGCTAAGTGAGAGTGATAAAGAATTATAGTCCGATTGTCTGGTTCGTTGTGCTGAACACCTCCCTTGGAGGATGATACGTCTCCGTCGTATCTATAATTTTTGATTGTTCCATGCCAATATTCTACAACTTTCATATACTTTTGGCAACTTTTTATACTATTTTTGGGACTAACATATTGATCCAGTGCCCAGTGCCAGTTCCTGTTTGTTGCATGTTTTTTGTTTCGCAGAAAACCCATACCAAACGGAGTCCAAATGGAATAAAAACTGACGGAGATTTATTTTGGAATATTTATGAATTTTGGGAAGTGGAATCATCGCGAGATGGTGCCCGAGGGGGGCAGGAGGTAGGGGGCGCGCCCCTGACCCTCGTGGCCACCCGTTATGGTGGTTGGAGCCCTTCTTTCTCTGCAAGAAAGCTAATTTCCGGATAGAGATCGTGTAAAAATTTCAGCCCAATCGGAGTTACGGATCTCAGGGAATATAAGAAACAGTGAAAGGGAAGAATCTCAGAACGCAAAAACAGAGAGAGATAGAGAGACAGATCCAATCTCGGAGGGGCTCTCGCCCCTCCCATGCTATGGAGGCCAAGGACCAAAGGGGAAACCCTTCTCCCATCTAGGGAGGAGGTCAAGGAAGAAGAAGACGAAGGGGCCCCCTCTCCCCTTCTCTTCCGGTGGCGCCGGAACGCTGCCGTGGTCATCATCATCACCGCGATCTACACCAACACCTCCGCCATCTTCACCAACATCTCCATCACCTTCCTCCCTCTATCTACAGCGGTCCACTCTCCCGCAACCGGCTGTACCCTCTACTTGAACATGGTGCTTTATGCTTCATATTATTATGCAATGATGTGTTGCCATCCTATGATGTCTGAGTAGATTTTCGTTGTCCTATCGGTGGTTGATGAATTGCTATGATTGATTTAATTTTCTTGTGGTTATGTTGCTGTCCTTTGGTGCCCATCATATGATTGCGCGCATGGATCACACCCTAGGGTTAGTTGTATGTTGATAGGACGATGTATTGGAGGGCAAGAGTGACATAAGCTTCAACCTAGCATAGAAATTGATGCATACGGGATTGAAGGGGGACCAATATACCTTAATGCTATGGTTGGGTTTTACCTTAATGAGCATTAGTAGTTTCGGATGCTTGCTAATATTTCCAATCATAAGTGCTTAGAATTCCAAGTCAGGGATGACATGCTAGCAGTGGCCTCTCCCACATAATACTTGCTATTGGTCTAGTAAATTAGTCAATTGCTTATGGGCAATTTCGCAACTCCTACCACCACTTTTCCACACTCGCTATATTTACTTTATTGTTTCTTTATCTAAACAGCCCCTACTTTTTATTTACGTACTCTTTATTATCTTGCAAACCTATCCAACAACACCTACAAAGTAGTTCTAGTTTCATACTTGTTCTAGGTAAAGCGAACGTCAAGTGTGCGTAGAATTGTATCGGTGGTCGATATAACTTGAGGTAATATTTGTTCTACCTTTAGCTCCTCGTTGGGTTCGACGCTCTTACTTATGGAAAACTGTTGCGATCCCCTATACTTGTGGGTTATCAAGACCTTTTTCTAGTGCCGTTGCCGGGGAGTGATAGCGTGGGGTGAATATTCTCGTGTGTGCTTGTTTTCTTTATCACTAACTAATTTTTATTTGCTGTTCTTAGTTTTTTTCTATCTTTAGTTATGGGTAGGAAACGCAAAATACCAAAAAAATTAGTTGTACCTACTGAACCAATGGTTGACGAACCACTCAAAATCTATCACACTGCTGAAGCTTATTACTTGGATCATCTTCGATCCCTTTGTGCTCGTGCCGAAACCCCAACTAGCTTAGTTGAGGGAAAATCTTTAGATGAGCATGCTTGTTATGTGCGACACCGTATATCTGAAAAAGGGAAATTATTATGGAGTCAAATTCAATGTTTGCAATGCTATGCTTGGAATTTATGTGAATTATATGATTTAATTGTTGTTCTAAAAACCCTAAGAAACACCTTCCCTACCAATGTGAGTTTATTGATAATGGAATCTTATCTTCTTATGCTAAAGGTGTTTATAGTTACTATGATGTTCAACAAATTGAAGAATTTGTTGCTTTTGAGGGTGCTTATGAAATTGCTTCTCTGATTGAAAAGTATGATGTTACTTTTCACAAATCTAAAAATTTTTCTATACTTAAATATTGCTATGATAATTATGCTTCTAATACCTATGTTAAACAATATATTGAGGAATACTCCGCTGTCCAAGAAGAGACTCATATTTTGCAGGAGTCTATGGGAGAAAAAATTGATGAAACTGTGAGCTCATTGGATAAAAAAGATGATGAGGAGAGCGAAGAACAAAAGGAGGAAGAGTGGATTGATCACCCGTGCCCACCTTATAATGAGAGTAACTCTTCAACTCATACATTGTTTAATTCCCCTTCGTGCTTACCGAAGGATGATTGCTATGATGACTGTTATGACCCCTATGATTCTTTTGAAATATCCCTTTTTGATGATGCTTGCTATGCTTGTGGCCAAGATGCCAATATGAATGATGCTTATGGAGATGAACTTGCTATATTTCCTTATGTTAAACATGAAATTGTCGCTATTGCACCCACGCATGATACTCCTATTATCTTTTTGAATTCTCCCAACTACACTATATCGGAGAAGTTTGCACTTATTAAGGATTATATTGATGGGTTGCCTTTTACCGTTGCACATGATGATTTTTATAGATAAAATATGCATGTGATTGCTGCTCCTACTTGCAATTATTATGGGAGAGGAACTATATCTCCACCTCTCTATGTTTCCAATATGACAAAATTGCAAGAAATTGTTTATACTATGCATTGGCCTTTACTATGTGTGCATGAATTGTTCTTTTATGACATGCCGATACATAGGAAGAGAGTTAGAATTCGTCATTACATGATATATGTTGCTTTGTGCTCATTACTAAATTACAAATCATTGCTAATTAAAATTGGCTTTGATATACCTTGGGATCCGGGTGGATTCACTACTTGAGCACTATATGCCTAGCTTAATGGCTTTAAAGAAAGCGCTGCCAGGGAGACAACCCGGAAGTTTTAGAGAGTCATTTATTTCTGTTGAGTGCTTTCATATAGTTTAAAAACAAAAAAAATAAAGAGGGAAACCCAAAACTTTTTCAAAAAGAAAAGCGAAAGTGAGAAAGACGAGCATTGTTGATGTGGGAGCTAGCCTTGAACTTTGTTCCTGCTCATGGAAACTTTGTGAATCTTGATTACAGAAACTTTTCAATAAAAATAGTTATTCCCTTGTACAATTCCATTGTATTATAAAAATAATGTGCCAAGGTTTGCCTTTAGGATGTTTACATTTGCTTGATGGTTTGTACGGTGCAGGACAGAAACTTTGGCTGTAGTGCACGATTTTACATTTTTAGCTGGAACTTCAAATGGTTCTGATTCTTTTTGAACTGTCTTCCTATACAAATTATTTATTTTTCCTGATTTTGGTAGGATTTTTCAAGTAACATAATTATGGTGAATGTTCAGATTGCTACAGACTGTTCTGTTTTTGATGCATAGTTTGCTTGTTTTGATGAAACTATCAATTTATATCAGTGGATTAAGCCATGAAAAAGTTATATTACAGTAGAAACAATGCAAAAAAAATATGAATTGGTTTTCAACAGTACCTAGAGTAGTGAATTGCTTTATTATACTAACGGATCTTACCGAGTTTTCTGTTGAAGTTTTGTGTGGATGAAGTGTTCGATAATCGAGAAGGTTTCGATGTGAGAAGAAGGAAGAGAGGCAAGAGCTCAATATTGGGGATGCCCGAGGCACCCCAAGTAAATATTCAAGGAGACTCAAGCGTCTAAGCTTGGGGATGCTGGGGAGTCATCCCCTCTTTCTTCAACAAATATCGGTATGTTTTCAGGATTCGTTTCGTTCGTGCGATATGTGCAATCTTGGAGCGTCTTTTGCATTTAGGTTTTTATTTTTATTTTTATGCACCATGCTGGTATTAGATAGTCCTTGGTTGATTTATAGAATGCTCTTTGCACTTCACTTATATCTTTTGAGTATGGCTTTATAGAATGCTCCATGTGCTTCACTTATATCATTTGAAGTTTGGATTGCCTGTTTCTCTTTACTTAAACAACCGCCATTTGTAGAATGCTCTTTTGCTTCACTTAGATTTGTTAGAGCACGGGCATATCTTCTGTAGAAACAATTAAACTCTCTTGCTTCACTTATATCTATTTAGAGAAATGACAGGAATTGGTCATTCACATGGTTAGTAATAAAATCCTACATAAAACTTGTAGATCACGGAATATGATATGTTTGATTCCTTGCAATAGTTTTGCGATATAAAGATGGTGATATTTGAGTCATGCTAGTGAGTAGTTGTGGATTGTAGAAATACTTGTGTTGAAGTTTGTGATTCCCATAGCATGCACGTATGGTGAACCGTTATGTGATGAAGTCGGAGCTTGATTTATTTATTGATTGTCTTCCTTATGAGTGGCGGTCGGGGACGAGCGATGGTCTTTTCCTACCAATCTATCCCCCTAGGAGCATGCGCGTAGTACTTTGTTTCGATAACGAATAGATTTTTGCAATAAGTATGTGAGTTCTTTATGACTAATGTTGAGTCCATGGATTATACGCACTCTTACCCTTCCACCATTGCTATCCTCTCTAGTACCGCGCAACTTTCGCCGGTACCATAAACCCACAATATACCTTCCTCAAAACAGCCACCATACCTACCTATCATGGCATTTCCATAGTCATTCCGAGATATATTGCCATGCAACTTCCATCATCATCATATACTTGACTGGAGCATTAATTGTCATATTGCTTTGCATGATCGTAAGATAGCTAGCATGATGTTTTCATGGCTTGTCCGTTTTTTGGTATCATTGCTACGCTAGATCATTGCACATCCCGGTACACCGCCGGAGGCATTCATATAGAGTCATACTTTGTTCTAGACATTGAGTTGTAATATTGAGTTCTAAGTAAATAAAAGTGTGATGATCATCATTGTTAGAGCATTGCCCCAGTGAGGAAAGGATGATGGAGACTATGATTCCCCCATAATTCGGGATGAGACTCCGGACTTTACAAAAAATAAAGGAGGCCAAAGAAGCCCAAATTAAAAAAGAGGCCAAAGAAGCCCACCAAAAAAATATAAAAAATAATGAGAGAAAAAGAGAGAAGGGGCAGTGCTACTATCCTTTTTCCACACTTGTGCTTCAAAGTAGCACCATGTTCTTCATATAGAGAGTCTCTTGAGTTATCACTTTCATATACTAGTGGGAATTTTCATTATAGAAGTTGTCTTGTATATTCCGATGATGGGCTTCCTCAAATGCCCGAGGTCTTCATGAGCAAGAAAGTTGGATGCACACCCACCTAGTTTCAGTTAGAGCTTTCATACACTTATAGCTCTAGTGCGTCCGTTGCATGGCAATCCCTACTCACTCACATTGATATCTATTGATGGGCATCTCCATAGCCCGTTGATACGCCTAGTTGATGTGAGACTATCTTCTCCTTTTTGTCTTCTCTGCCATCATATTCTATTCCACCTATAGTGCTATGTCCATGGCTCACGCTCATGTATTGCATGAAAGTTGAAAAGGTTTGAGAACGTCAAAAGTATGAGACAATTGCTTGGCTTGTCATCGGGGTTGTGCATGACGTGAATATTTTGTGTGGTGAAGATGGAGCATAGCTAGACTATATGATTTTGTAGGGATAACCTTCTTTGGCCATGTTATTTTCAAAAGACATGATTGCATTATTAGTAGGCTTGAAGTATTATTGTTTTTATGTCAAATGATAGACTATTTCTTTGAATCACTCGTGTCTTAATATTCATGCCATGATTAGATTACATGATCAAGATTATGCTAGGTAGTATTCCACATCAAAAATTATCTTTTTTATCATTTACCTACTCAAGGACGAGCAAGAATTAAGCTTGGGGATGCTGATACGTCTCCGTCGTATCTATAATTTTTGATTGTTCCATGCCAATATTCTACAACTTTCATATACTTTTGGCAACTTTTTATACTATTTTTGGGACTAACATATTGATCCAGTGCCCAGCGCCAGTTCCTCTATGTTGCATGTTTTTTGTTTCACAAAAAACCCATACCAAACGGAGTCCAAACGGAATAAAAACTGACGCAGATTTATTTTGGAATATTTATGAATTTTGGGAAGTGGAATTATCGCGAGACGGTGCCCGAGGTGGGCACGAGGTAGGGGGGCGCGCCCTAGGGTGTCAAGCGTGCCCCTGACCCTCGTGGCCACCCCATAACGCGGTTGGAGCCCTTCTTTCGCCGCAAGAAAGCTAATTTCCGGATAGAGATCGTGTCAAAATTTCAGCCCAATCGGAGTTACGGATCTCCGGGAATATAAGAAACTGTGAAAGGGAAGAATCTGAGAACGCAGAAACAGAGAGAGACAGAGAGACAGATCCAATCTCGGAGGGGCTCTCGCCCCTCCCATGCCATGGAGGCCAAGGACCAGAGGGGAAACCCTTCTCCCATCTAGGGAGGAGGTCAAGGAAGAAGAAGACGAAGGGGCCCCCTCTCCCCTTCTCTTCTGGTGGCGCCGAAACGCTGCCGTGGCCATCATCATCATCACCGCGATCTACACCAACACCTCCACCATCTTCACCAACATCTCCATCACCTTCCTCCCTCTATCTACAGCGGTCCACTCTCCCGCAACCGGCTGTACCCTCTACTTGAACATGGTGCTTTATACTTCATATCATTATCCAATGATGTGTTGCCATCCTATGATGTCTGAGTAGATTTTCGTTGTCCTATCGGTGGTTGATGAATTGCTATGATTGATTTAATTTGCTTTTGGTTATGTTCCTGTCCTTTGGTGCCCATCATATAATTGTGCGCGTGGATCAAACCCTAGGGTTAGTTGTATGTTGATAGGACGATGTATTGGAGGGCAAGAGTGACAGAAGCTTCAACCTAGCATAGAAATTGATGCATACGAGATTGAAGGGGGACCAACATACCTTAATGCTATGGTTGTGTTTTACCTTAATGAACATTAGTAGTTGCGGATGCTTGCTAATAGTTCCAATCATAAGTGCATAGAATTCCAAGTCAGGGATGACATGCTAACAGCTGCCTCTCCCACATAATACTTGCTATCAGTCTAGTAAAGTAGTCAATTGCTTAGGGGCAATTTCGCAACTCCTACCACCACTTTTCCACACTCGCTATATTTACTTTATTGTTTCTTTATTTAAACAGCCCCTACTTTTTATTTACGTACTCTTTATTATCTTGCAAACCTATCCAACAACACCTACAAAGTACTTCTAGTTTCATACTTGTTCTAGGTAAAGCGAACGTCAAGTGTGCGTAGAGTTATATCGGTGGTCGATAGAACTTGAGGGAATATTTGTTCTACCTTTAGCTCCTCGTTGTGTTCGACACTCTGACTTATCGAAAACTGTTGCGATCCCCTATACTTCTGGGTTATCATAGGACCCAACATTGGGGTAAAGAGTGTTCAGGTTTATCCCGAACACCCTAGTACTAGTTATGTGGGGGCAGAAGCCGACGATTAGCAAACTCTCAGATTTTATAAACGGCCGCATAGAAGGTAATATTGTAAATTAAGAAAGCGTCGCATGGCGCAAATGAACTCGTTTCATATTATAGGATCACATGAGAATGTTCATTCAAAAATTACATCCTTGGCACACTTATCTGCCACTAGGAGGGAACCCTCCAGGAGACCCTCATAATAGTTCTCGGGGTGGCGATGCTCCTTGCCCTCCGGCGGCCCCTCCTTCACCAGCTTCACGGCGTCCAGCTTCGCCCAGTGCACCTTCGCCCAGGAAAAAGCCCTGCATGCACCCTTGATGCAGACGGGCCACTTGATGACTTCAAGCCGCGGGCAGGATTCCACAAGCCGCCTCACCAGGCCGAAGTAGCTGCTAGACAAGGGCTCGCCAGGCCACATCCGGACTATAAGGCCCCTCATGGCCTGTTCGGCCGCCTTGTGAAGCTTGACCAACTGCTTCAGCTGGTCGCTCAAGGGCACGGGGTGTTCGGTCCCAGTATACTGAGACCAGAACAACTTCTCCGTTGAGGTCCCCTTCTCATCCCGGTAAAACTCTGTGGCATCCAGTACACTGCTGGTAAGATCTGCAAACGCTCCTGGAGAGCTCCGAACTCGGGTAAGAAAAAGGAAAGTCTCCTTCACGTGCTTGCTTTGCATAATGAATGCCTTACCCGCTGCTATCTTCTTCACCGCGTCAATCTCCCGGAGGGCCTTGTGGGCTTCGACCTTGGCGCTCCCGACGCTTTCAAGCGCCTACGCAAGCTCGGACTCTCGCGTCTTAGAATCTAGCTCCAAGGACTCATGCTTTTTGGCAAGAGCCTCGAGCTCTTGCCGCACCTCGCCTACTCGGCCTTCTTCTTTCTCCCGTTCAATGCGTTCTTTGGCCGCTTTGTCTTCGGCCTCGGACAATGCCTTCCTCAAGGTCGCCACCTCGGTCAAATCCACGATGATCCTATTATTTATACCCAAACTTCTTTTTAACTATATAGACAGGGGTATTTCTTACCTTTGCTCTCTTTGAGCTGCCTCTTGGTAAGGCCGAGCTCGTCTTCGGACCGCTTCAGGTCCTGCTTCAGCACAGCGACCTCCGCAGTACGTGCGGCAGTGGCCAGCAGTGAAGCCTGCAAATACACATAGACCTACTCTAATTAGACTCCTGAGTTATCATTTGATCCTCTATTCGACTTTTCTTCACGAACACCGAACAGAGCATTAGGGGCTACTATCTATGCGGTAATATTTTCTTGTATTTTGATTGCTTACCTCAAAGCCTGCTAGGAGGCTGGCACAAGCTTCGGTCAGTCCGTTTTTGGCGGACTGAACCTTCTCGACCACCGCACTCATGACAGTGCAGTGCTCTTCTTCAATGGAAGCGCTGCAAAGCGTTTCCAGCAGGTTGTCCAGTGCCTCTGGTTGGACAGAGGACACCGACACGTATGGTTGGCCCCCCTTGATGGGGGACCAGTTTCCGGAGTCCGGAGCCATCGAAGGTTCCGGCGCAGTGTCCGGTTGGGGCCCGAACTCGAAGCCCATGGGAGCCTCGCTCCCTTGGTACCCAGGGTCCGGGAAGTCGCCGTGAGGCGCCCCGAGGACCACCTCCCCTTGGCTCGGTGGCTGTTTAGACAACACCTCCGTGTTGTTCATAGGGCGAGGGGTGGAAGCGGTCGTAATAGAACCGCTGTTCATATCCGACAAGTCCAAAGAGCCGCTCGACGAGGGCACATTGAGATGAGCTCAGGACGGACTGCATAATCATGTTCGGCATGAGGAAAGGCAGTATAACAAAACATACCATGAAGTACTATGGTGTCTGGACACCTACGACTTCGCCAGGGGCTTGTCCCTGGGTAGCCACTCGTCACCGTTGTCGGCGGCCGTCGAGGCACAGTCTGGAAGGAGGGTCCTTCCCTTGTTGGACCCTTCGGCCTCCCCGGATAGGCCGGCCTTCCTTTTCTTGTCTCCCCCGGCTAGGGGGAGAACTTTTCTCCTCCTCCTCCTCCTCTTTTCCGCGGGAGGAGTGCCCGTCGGAGTCATTGTCCGATGATTCCGATACAACCTGGTGCCGGAGACTCTTTCGGGTCCCCGTGGCCTTCTTCTTTGTCTTCTTTTCCGGCACCTCATAGGGTGCCGGAGTCAGCATCTTCGTTAGAAGAGCATCTGCAGGGTCTTCGGGCAGCGGGGCTGGGCTATTAAGCTGCTTCGCCATCCCTATCCAGTCCTGTTAATGACATGGAAGTTTAGATCCTGCACACAACTAAACCGGGGCAAATAGATACCCTAAGAGATATAAAAAGCCTACCGGATTGGCGCGGCGCTTTGCGCTGAGTCCGCGGTCCTCGTTAAGGGGGGAGGAATCTCGGCGCTCTTGAACAGCACCCTCCAAACGTCCTTGTGTGTTGTGTCATAGAGCTCTCGCAGCGTCTGGTGCTTGGCCGAGTCGAACTCCCACAAAACAAATGCCCATCGTTGACACGGAAGGATCCGGTGGGAGAGCATGACCTGGACGACGTTGACAAGCTTGATTTTCTTGTTCAGCATGTTCTCGATGCAGGTCTGGAGTCCGGTCAGCTCTACCGAAGAACCCCAAGACAGGCCCTTCTTTTTCTAGGAGGTGAGCCACGTGGGGATTCTGGATCAAAATTCGGGGGCCGCCACCCAGTTGGAGCCGCGTGGCTCGGTGATGTAGAACCACCCCGATTGCCACCCCTTTATGGTATCCACGTAGGTGCCCTCAAGCCAGGTGACATTAGGCATCTTGCCCACCATGGTGCCTCCGCACTCTGCTTGCTGACCGCTCACCTCCTTCGGTTTGACATTGAAGGTTTTCAGCCATAGGCCGAAGTGGGGCCTGATGCGGAGGAAGGCCTCGCATACGACGATAAATGCCGAGATGTTGAGGATGAAGTTGGGGGCCAGATCATGAAAGTCCAGCCCATAGTAGAACATGAGCCCGCGGACAAACGGGTGGAGGGGAAATCCCAGTCCGCGAACGAAATGGGTAAGAAAAACTACCCTCTCATAGGGTTCGGGCGTTGGGACGATCTACCCCGCATCGGGCAGCCGTTGCGCGATATCCACAGCTAGATATCCGGCTTCCCGTAATTTCTTGACGTTCTCCTCCATGACGGAGGATACCATCCACTTGCCTCCTGCTCCCGACATGCTTGGAGTGGTTTGAGAAGAAGAACGCAAGCTTGGGCGCTAGAGCTCGAGTGTGCGGGAATGGGTAAGCGAGGAAGAAGAAGGCGTGGGTGAAAAAAGAAAATCCTTATCCCTTTATAAGGGCGGAAGAGGCGATGTGTCTCCCCCAAGGTTGTCAGAATCACGATTCTGTTATACGATTCTACGACTTTACAATCCAAACTAACCCCTACGATTCTATGATTTTAGTTCTTAGAATCTATGTTTCTACGATTCTGATAGTGAAGATTCTACGACTTGCGATCCTACCATCGAAGCTCCGATCCGATTCAAAATCGCGATTCTGACAACCTTGGTATCCCCACTTGACTGGTAAAACCGCTTATTCTCCAGGCGTCGTAATTGATGGCGCGGTTGGGTTACCCACGTCCGTATTGATGAGAATCCCGTGATACCTGAAACATGATCTCTGCTTTGACAGGACGTGTCGAGAAAACCGCCTCGCGATATGTGCGGAACTGGTTGAGAAAAGCGGTTCGAATAATAACCGAGCCATGGCATAATGTCGTGCTATCAAGACACGTTAGCAGATTAGATTTGTGGAAATATTATTCTCTCTACGGTGCTATTTGGAACTTATTTTGCAGGGACGGACACTATCCTTGTATTCGGAACTCTTCCATGACGTATGCGGGGGAGGAACCCGCCTTGCAATGCCGAACACAACACTGCGCACCGGACTCATCGTCATTGAAGCCTGGTTCAGGGGCTACTGAGGGAGTCCTGGATTGGGGGGTCTCCGGAGCGCCGGACTATATCCTTTGGCCGGACTGTTGGACTATGAAGATACAAGATTGAAGACTTCGTCCCGTGTCCGGATGGGACTCTACTTGGCGTGGAAGGCAAGCTAGGGAATACGGATATGTATATCTCATCCTTTGTAATCGACCTTGTGTAACCCTAGCCCCCTCCGGTGTCTATATAAACCGGAGGGTTTTAGTCTGTAGGACAACATACAATCATACCATAGGCTAGCTTCTAGGGTTTAGCCTCTCTGATCTCGTGGTAGATAAACTATTGTACTACTCATATTATCAAGAACAATCAAGCAGGAAGTAGTGTATTACCTCCATCAAGAGGGCCCGAACCTGGGTAAACATCGTGTCCCCTGCCTCCTGTTACCATCCGCCTTAGATGCACAGTTCGGGACCCCCTACCCGAGATCCGGCGGTTTTGACACCAACACGGATACTTCACAAGGAAGGTCACCGGTGTTGGGCGCCTTGTCGCTGCATGGAGCCGGGCCGATAAGCTCCAGCATGCCACCGACGAGGAGCTCCGGCGGGCGCCCAACGAAATGGCAAGATCGGCCGCGCGTGTCCGCCAGCAAGAGGCAGATCGGTACGTCAAGCGCTGTGAGGCGGAGGAGTCGGAGTACTGCCTCCACACTGGGAAGACGCCGCGCACCAGGGAGCTGCTTGCGACGGGCTGTCGGAATACTGGCCCCAGGAGCGATTATTAGTTTTAGTATTGTTCGTTTTCAATTTTATGCATTGTACCTAGTAGTTAAGTATCATCATGTATATGTGATGATATTCTATATATATATATATATATATATATATATATATATGTATATATATATATGTATATATATAGGGTCGCGCTATTCGTCACCTTGTGTGAGGAATAGTTATTCTTCACCCCCTCTATTTAACATCAACGCAACATATTTTTACGTTTCGTAAATTTTGTCTTATTTCATACATAAGAAAAGAACGTAAGAAAATATGTACTCATCGTAAAAAATATTTTATATTACGTAAATATATGAATGTAAAAACATAGTGTAAAACATACATAAAATATGATTTTTCTGGTCTTATAACCTATTTTTTATTTTTTTATCAAATTTTACATATTGAATCAATATGCATGTAACTATTTATATTGTAAACATAATTTATTTAGGAAGCGACCGTAAGATTACCTCGGGTGAAGAATAATTTATTCTACACCCTGGATGATGAATAGTAACACTATATATATATATATTATGTGATGATCTAATGAACAATTAATATATATATATACATATATTATGAATTCTATTTTCTATCTATTTTTGTATACTAATCTGAATATAGCCGTTATCATTCATATATACATAATGGAAAGCGTATATACACACATTGAAACAGAACATATAAGAATGGAAAATAAAGTACACACATTGAAACAAGGCAATAAACATAGCAATACTATGATTGCTGTCAATACAAAGCTATCCACGTCGAAACAACTTTTCAAACTAAAACACGTCCATGAGACCATGACCAGCAGCCCTTGCCTAGGGTTGCTCTTGGCTCTGCCTGAAGTCGTGCAGGCGTTCGTCCAAGTGGTCGACACACTCGCGGTACATCTGGAGCGTGATCTCGAGCTCCAAGTTAGCTATTTCATTGGAGATCACCAACTCAAGGATACGACAGCCATGTTCCTCTACTGCGTCCAGGTGGACACCTGGGCCAAGGAGGCGGTCTAGCCTACGGACCAACGCGTTGGCATCCAGCGGGCCGCGGACAAGGCGAACGGCGGCACCCATGCAAACGGCGCGACGAGCATCTGGTGTAAGTACGGCGTGGCCAGCATCTAGTGCATGTACAGCGCTGAGGGCCTCTGCCCACTCCTGGCGAGGAATGGGGGTACTGACGGTACGTGTACCCAGCTGCGATGCCGTGTCGACAGCAGGCAAGCACTGATGGATCCGCTCTTGCTGTGTGGCACGCTGCGCCTCTCGCTCTGCGACGCTCCAACGGTCTCGCCGTGCGGCGAGCCGTAGCCTATCGGTGTGGATGCGCCTAGCTTGCTCTGCGGCGCGCCATCGATTATGTTGTGTGGTGAGCTGCAGCTTGTCGGCGTTGACATGCCTATCTTGATCCGCGGCGCTCAAGCGCCATGAGCCAAAGGTCTGCTCAACCCTGGAGATGACGCGCATCACAGCGTCGTCCATTGCGTTGCCGGGGAGCACCTCGGCCACGACGGGTCGTGGCGCCTGCTCATTTTCCTTGTCGGCGAGGTTGATGGCAAAGGCGCGCTTTGGTGGGTTAGCATGCTTGGAAAAGGTGGATGTGGTATAGGATGCACTTGTCGCCTCCGTGCGTTGCCCGCCCCCTATGCGCAATAGCAGGGTGGCGGGAAACAGGTGAGGAAATGGCGGGAAACGGTGGCGTGTTCATAAAACGCCATCAATTAATGGAAACTTAGCATCGAACTAGCACAAGAAGTAGATGATGATCAGGTGAACACGGACCACACTACGGATCCCGTCGGTGATGAATTCGTCAATCCCAAATGGTTGAATACTAGGAAGCGTTTGCCCACAACACACATGGCCTATTCCATCTCAAATAGGTCGGATGGATCAACTGTATGCCACGTATCACACATTGTCAAAAAGTAATGCGGTAGACCTTCTTTAACATGTGTTAAAAAATAAAAAAAGAAGGACCTTGAGGTTAAATTAGCTGAGGGAATGGGGCATTTCGGTCATTTGACCGAAATGACCCATCCCGTCACCTAATTTAACATCGACACAACTCCCCATCCAGTCACCCATTCGATGGCTGCTCCAGCCTGAGCACACTTAACTTGATAGTTTTCTTACATTAGCTACTGGTGGAACAGCTAGTCCTTGCTGATAGGAATGCCTCTTCGCATCCTTATGGCGCATCCGGATGACCACCCGTCCCACAATGGCCAATAGATGTTGTGTAGACAGAGCATATCACATACATCTTATTAGAAGCAATCGTCTGTGTTATTATCGGTCTTCTCACACATTTCTGATTACAGACTAGTTTGCCGTGTATCACACACATCTTGTTATATTGAACTATTTATGTTCTCTTGCCTAATCACAAATAGTTCATCCGAGTGAACCGTATTTTGTACATCGCACACACCTTGATCGGGATGTCTGTTTCTTTTGTGTTGCCTAATCACAAACAGTTCATCTGAGTGAACCATATGTTGTACATCGCACACACCTTCATCTGGCTGCCTGTTTCTTTTGTTCCTCCTCATCGCAAACAGTTAATTGAACTAAACCGTATGCCCTTCATCGCACATGCAACTAAAATCTGAATCGTGTTTGATGCATCCGTCATCGCAAACGTTTTATACATTTTTGACGGTTTCCCTACACCACCGTTTGCGATCATTGCATCGCACATAGTTTCTCGAAGGGTCTCTGATCCTAGTGCCGCGTTAGCAGCATCCTGCAGTAGTGAATGAATCAAGAGTGACATGTATAAAAAATTATGAATGGTGGTCATGCCACAAATATAATGTCAACTACATGATCATGCAAAGCAATATGACTCTGATGAAGCATGTCATAATAAACGAAACGGTGGAAAGTTGCATGGAAATATATGTCGGAATGGCTATGGAAATGCCATAATAGGTAGGTATGGTGGCTGTTTTGAGGAAGGTAAATGATAGGTTTATGGTACCGGCGAAAGTTGCATGGCACAAGAGAGTCTAGCAATGGTGGAAGGGTGAGAATGTGTATAATCCCTGAACTCAACATTAGTCATAAAGAACTCACATACTTATTGCAAAAATCTATAAGTCATCAAAACCAAGCACTACTCGCATGCTCCTAGGGGGATAGATTGGTAGGAAAAGACCATCGCTCGTCCCCGACCGCCACTCATAAGGAAGGCACTCAAAGAACACATCATGCTTCAAATTTGTCACACAACGGTTACCATACGTGCATGCTACGGGACTTGCAAACCTCAACACAAGTATTCCTCAATTTCACAATTAATCAACTAGCACAACTCTAATATCACCATTTTTATATCTCAAAACAATTATCAAGTATTAAACTATTCAATGCACCCTATATGAAAGTTTTTATTATACCCATCTTGGATGCCCAGCATATTAGGACTAATTTTATAGCCAAAGCAAATTATCATGATGTTCTAAAAGACTCTCAAAATAATATAAGTGAAGCATGAGAGATCAATAATTTCTATAAAATAAAACCACCACCGTGCTCTAAAAATATATAAGCAAAGCACTAGAGCAAAATTATCTAGCTCAAAAGATATAAGTGAAGCAAATAGAGTATTCTACATAGAGTATTCTAATAAATTCCAATTCATGTGTGTCTCTCCCAAAAGGTGTGTACAGCAAGGATGATTGTGGTAAACTAAAAAGAAAATACTCAAATCATATAAGACGCTCCAAGCAATACACATATATGTGGTGAATAAAAATATAGCATCAAGTAAAGTTACTGATAGACGAAGACGAAAGAGGGGATGCCTTCCAGGGCATCCCCAAGCTTAGGCTTTTGGTTGTCCTTGAATTTTACCTTGGGGTGCCTTGGGCATCCCCAAGCTTAGGCTTTTGGTTGTCCTTGAATTTTACCTTGGGGTGCCTTGGGCATCCCCAAGCTTAGGCTCTTGCCACTCCTTGTTCCAAAATCCACCAAATCTTTACCCAAAAACTTGAAAACTTCACAGCAGAAAATCTCATGAGCTCCGCTAGTATAAGAAAACAAACCACCACTTTAATGTACTGTAATTAACTCATTCTTTATTTATACTGGTGTTAAACCTACTGTATTCCAACTTCTCTATGGTTCATACCCCCCCCCCCCCCCCGATACTAGCCATAGTTTCATCAAAATAAGCAAAGAACACACAAAAACAGAATCTGTCAAAATAGAACAGTGTGTAGAAATCTGAAGGTTTCGAATACTTCTGTAACACCAAAAATTCTGAAAAATTAGGAAGACCAGGAGAATTTGTATATTAATCTACTGCAGTTAGAATTGGTATTTTATCGCTCTGTGGTAAAATATGAAAATTATTTTCGTGAGCGCATACTTTCTATTTTCATCAGGAAGATCAAACAACAATCACCCAAGAAGATCCTAAAGGCTTTACTTAGCACAAACACTAATTAAAACATAAAAAACACAATCATAACAGAGGCTAGATAAATTATTTATTACTAAATGATACGTCTCCAACGTATCTATAATTTTTGATTGCTCCAGGCTATATTATCTACTGTTTTGGACTATATTGGGCTTTATTTTCCACTTTAATATTATTTTTGGGACTAACCTATTAACCGGAAGCCCAGCCCAGAATTGCTGTTTTTTTGCCTATTTCAGTGTTTCGGAGAAACAGAATATCAAACGGAGTCCAAATGGAATGAAACCTTCGGGAACTTGATTTTCTCATCAGATAAGATCCAGGAGACTTGGACCCTCCATCAAGAAAGCCACGAGGCGGTCACGAGGGTGGAGGGCGCGCCCCCCTGCCTCGTGGGCCCCTTGAAGCTCCACCGACGTACTCCTTCCTCCAATATATACCTACGTACCCCCAAACGATCAGATACGGAGCCAAAAAACTAATTCCACCGCCGAAACTTTCTGTATCCATGAGATCCCATCTTGGGGCCTGTTTCGGAGCTCCGTCGGAAGGGGATTCGATCACGGAGGGCTTCTACATCATCATCCAAGCTCCTCCGATGAAGTGTGAGTAGTTCACCTCAGACCTACGGGTCCATAGTTAGTAGCTAGATGGCTTCTTCTCTCTTTTTGGATCTCAATACAATGTTCTCCCCCTCTCTTGTGGAGATCTATTCGATGTAATCTTCTTTTTGCGGTGTGTTTGTTGACACCGATGAATTGTGGGTTTATGATCAAGTCTATCTATGAATAATATTCGAATCTTCTCTCAATTCTTTTATGTATGATTGTTTATCTTTGCAAGTCTCTTCGAATTATCAGTTTGGTTTGGCCTACTAGATTGGTTTTTCTTGCCATGGGAGAAGTGCTTAGCTTTGGGTTCGATCTTGCGGTGTCCTTTCCAATGATAGAAGGGGCAGCAAGGCACGTACTGTATTGTTGCCATCGAGGATAACAAGATGGGGTTTTTATCATATTGCATGAAACTATCCCTCTACATCATGTCATCTTGCTTAAGGCGTTACTCTGTTTTTAACTTAATACTCTAGATGCATGCTAGATAGCGGTCGATGAGTGGAGTAATAGTAGTAGATGCAGGCAGGAGTCGGTCTACTTGTCTTGGACGTGATGCCTATATACATGATCATACCTAGATATTCCCATAACTATGCTCAATTCTGTCAATTGCTCAACCGTAGAATACGTATGCTCTTGAGGGAAGCCACTAAAGAAACCTATGGCCCCCGGGTCTATTCTCATCATATCAATCTCCATTACTTTATTATTGCGTTGCTTTTTATTTTTCCATTTACTTTTCACTTTCCATCTCTATACCAAAAATACCAAAAATATTATTTATCATCTCTATCAGATCTCACTTTCGTAAGTGACCGTGAAGGGATTGACAACCCCTAAGCGCGTTGATTGCGTTGAGCTATTGTTTTTGTGTAGGTATGAGGGACTCGCGCGTAGCCTCCTACTTGATTGATACCTTGGTTCTCAAAAACTAAGGGAAATACTTACGCTACTTTGTTGCATCATCCTCACCTCTTCAGGGAAATCCAACGCAGTGCTCAAGAGGTAGCAAGAAGAATTTCTGGCGCCGTTGCCGGGGAGTCTTCGCAAAAGTCAACATACAAAGTACCCATCACAATCCCTATCTCCCGCATTACATTGTTTGCCATTTGCCTATCGTTTTCCTCTCCCCCCACTTCACCCTTGCCATTTTATTCACCCTCTCTCTCTATCCTCCCTCTCTATTTTCCTCTTTTTTCCCGTTTGCTTTTTGTTTGCTTGTGTGTTAGGTTGCTTGCTTGTCGCGATGGCTCAAGATAATAACAAATGGTGTGACTTCACCAATACCAACAATAATGATTTCCTTAGCAGTCCGATTGCTTCTCTTACCGATGCTGAATCTTGTGAAATTAATGCTGCGTTGCTGAATGTTGCCATGAAAGATCAATTCGCCGGCCTTCCTAGTGAAGATGCCGCTACTCATCTGAATAGCTTCGTTGATTTATGTGATATGCAAAATAAGAAAGATGTTGATAATGATATTGTTAAATTGAAGCTATTTCCTTTTTCGCTTAGAGATCATGCTAAAGCTTGGTTTTCATCTTTGCCTAAAAATAGTATTGATTCTTGGAACAAGTGCAAAGATGCTTTTATCTCTAAGTATTTTCCTCCCGCTAAGATCATCTCTCTTAGAAACGATATTATGAATTTTAAGCAACTTGATCATGAACATGTTGCACAAGCTTGGGAGAGAATGAAATAAATGATACGTAATTTCCTTACTCATGGTTTGAATTTGTGGATGATTATACAAAAAATTATGCCGGATTGAATTTTGCTTCTAGAAATCTTTTAGATTCGGCCGCGGGAGGCACTTTTATGGAAATCACTTTAGGAGATGCTACTAAACTCCTAGATAATATTATGGTTAATTATTCTCAATGGCACACTGAAAGATCCACTAATAAAAAAGTGCATGCGATAGAAGAAATTAATGTTTTGAGTGGAAAGATGGATGAACTTATGAAATTATTTGCTATTAAGAGTGTTTCTTCTGATCCTAATGATATTCCTTTGTCTACTTTGATTGAGAATAATAATGAATCTATGGATGTGAATTTTGTTGGTAGGAATAATTTTGGTAACAATGCGTATAGAGGGAATTTTAATCCTAGGCCTTATCCTAGTAATCCTTGTAATAATTATGGAAATTCCTACAACAACTCTTATGGAAATTATAATAAGATGCCCTCTGATTTTGAATATAATATTAAAGAATTTATTACTTCGCAAAAGAATTTTAATGCTATGATTGAAGAAAATTTTCTTAAGATTAATGATTTGGCTAGGAACGTTGATAGAATTTCTCTTGAGGATGATTCTTTAAACCTTAGAACTATTCCTCCTAAGCATGATATCAATGAGTCTCTCAAAGCCATGAGAACTTCCATTGATGAGTGCAAGGAAAGAACCGCTAGGACGCGTGCTATGAAAGATGCCTTTATTAAAGCGTGTTCTTCCAATTCCTATGAAAATCAAGATTGTCGGTGTAACTAAAGTAGGGGTACCTTAGTATCCCGAACTTGTGCATGGGCAGTCGCAGCGTCCCGCGGCAAGGCTTGCCGGGCGACCACCAAGATCCTCCGTGGTTCCTTTGGAGCCATTCAAGAACAAAGTATTCAAGGCCCCGGCAAGAGGAGCTTGCCGGGAAGGAGACAAGACCCCGGCAAGAGGAGCTTGCCGGGAAGGCCATCCAGGGCATTGGAAGACCCAGTGAGCGACAAGCTCCTGGACGCGACAAGATAATAACCGCGGCAAGGCACTTGCCGCGGCAAGCTTCCATCCTGTACCTGCGCTCCAGCACATCCACCAACGTGTCGCTCTGGGGCCCTTCCAGGCGTACGTGGCGGAAGGCTGTGCAGCTAGAGGTACACGGTGGCAAGCAGCGCTGACAAGGTAGCCATCATGGCAAGCAATGGCGTCCCTAGCGGTCCCTTTCTGCACCGTCTAGGCGACACAGACAGGCATTTAATGCCTTTGTCCCCTGCCGTCAGGGGTAGGTATGATACAACTGTAGTAAGCGGTGAAGCCAACCACCACTTCTTTTACCTTTTTACCCTCATCTCTGTTGCCACCTGTCGGTGACCCCTTTGACATATAAAAGGAGGCCCATGCGCAACAGGGAGGGGGGACGATGATTCTCACGCTCGGTCTCACTAGCCACCCAAGTGTACTGTAGCATTCATCGCTCCCGAGAAAGAACACAAATACAAACCAAAGCAGGAGTAGCAATTTACGCATCCGTGCGGCCGAACCTGGGTAAACTGATTGCGTCGCTCGTGCGTTCGCCTCGATCTGCTCTTCGTGCACTCTCCGCCCCCCTGCCAAACCGAAAGGGGCCCCGGTCCGCCGTGGTCCCATAGGTGTCCGTGGGATTAGCACCCCTGACATCTTTGGTGCGCTAGGTAGGGGGTGCGTCGAGGCTGTGTGAACCTGACCCAGCGTTCGCACGAGCCGAACCTTCATTATCTTCATCAACATGCCGCCGAAGAAGAAGATTTCGGAGGCAGCTGCTCCGTCTGCGCCGAGCCCACCATCGCCGGAGCGAACGGTTGGGGGAGTAGGCGCCGGCGGAAGAATAGGCGCCGACGAGGAGGCTCATGGTGCTGCCAGGTCCAAGGACAAAGCTGCGCCGCACATCGGCGGCGCGGTCGGCTCCCACAACGACCGGGCGCACTCCAAGACCTCGGCGTCCGTACACGCACCGCACCCATCTCAGGAGGCGCGGGACCAGCAGCGTCATGGTACTCACGGTACCATACGTTTGCTGGGCTAAGATCAAGCAGGCGGATCCCGGAGCACTCAAGACCACCATGCGTGCCAACATGCTAGCGCGAGCGTGGCACGGTCGGTTGGATGAGATATTGCTCCTTCTAATGTAGTTAGAAGTCCGAGCATATCCCGTTCCTCGCACCGTTCGCCGCCGCTGCCCACCACTCCGGCAGAAGCGTTGGCACGGGCCCAACTGCTCCTAGATTACCCTCCAGCGCCAGAGAAGATCGATGACTAGAGGGCCACTATCCAGAGCCTCATCGGCTTCGCCAACGGTGACAACCCACGGCAGCCGAGCGCATCGCTGCCGTGGCAAGTCAGCCAGGCGCGAGCCGGTGGCGACAAGACCGGCGAGGGTGCAACCACTGTGCACTCTCCTCCCCGAAGGCCAAGATCACCGACTCGCCGGATCCACCACGACAGCGACTCCCCAGCACCAAGTTCTTCACGAGCGACAACAAGAAGATGCTCGAACACGCATCGAGCGCCGAAGAGAAGCGCGGCGTTAATCAGACCTGCGCGCTGGGCCTTCTGTTGACATGCATGCGCCCGGAGAACCAGGCGACTTACCGTACGCGGTAGGTTGCCCTGCGTTTACCCGTGAGCTGGGCAAGTCCAGTGGCCCAGCCAGAAGCATTTCAAGCCAGACGTACCGGAGAAGTACGACGGCAAGTCGCACCCGTCAGAGTTCCTCAGCATCTACACCATTGCGGTGCAAGCTGCCGGGGGGCGAGATGACAAGGTCCTTGCCAACTACTTCCTGCTTGTGCTCAAGCCCGATGTCAGGTCCTGGCTCATGCACTTGCCGGACAACTCCATATCCTCTTGGGCGGACTTGTGCCATCAGTTTGTCGACGCCTTTACGGGCGGCCACAAACCACATGGCCAAGAGAGTGACCTCCACCTGCTTGCCCAGAAGGAAGGAGAGCCCCTGCGCAAGTATATCCAGAGATTCAGCCGTGTACAGCGCAACATCCCAGACATCCACCCTGCCGCGGTTATCAGCGCGTTCCATCAGAACGTGCATAATCGCAGGATGCGGGAGGAGATGGCGATGAGTAGGATCAGAGACGTCGGCAAGCTGTACGCCCTGGCCAACAAGTGTGCACGCGCTGAAGAAGGGAGGAAACTCCCCGGAGAGAATACTGGAGCGGGGGGATCTGACAGCGAAGATGCTGCCCCGGCAAAGAAAAACCGGAGGCGCAACAGGAAGAAGAAAGGCAAAGAGGTAGTAGTCGTTGAGCAGTCCGGCAATGACGGTGGCGCCAAGCAAGCCAAAGTTGGCAGCTCCGGCAAGGAGGTTGCCACGTGCGCCAACTGCCAAGCTGTGGCGGCCACCGACGAGCAGGACGGCTCCGACAAACAGTACTACAAGATCCACCGCACCAACGGCCATGATCTCCAGAGCTGCAAGAAGGTCGAGCAGCTTGTCCAGCAACAAAAAGCTGAGTACGAGCGGCGCGACAAGAAGAGAGCCCAAGGAGGCGGTGGAGAGGCCGGCAAGAAGCGCCCTGGCCGGGGGGGACGTCGCGGCAAGGCCAAGCAGCGGCAAGGAGACAGACCTCCCCGCGGCCGCGACAAGGATGAAGACGAAGACGACGACGAGGACATGGATGATGTTGAGAACAGTGAGCAAGAGTTTCAGAAAGCTACAGAAGTCTTGTGTATTGACGGCGGTGCTTCTTTGCACACTTCTCACCACCAGCTCAAACAGTGGGCACGGGAAGTCAATGCGGCAGAACCACCTGTCGAATCGCGCAAACTTCTAAAATGGTCCAGCATGCCTATCATCTTTGACATTGAGGACCACCCTGACCGCATAACTGCGGTCGGGTGCTTGCCGCTATTGGTTTCACCAACTATACGCAACCTCAAGGTCACCAAGATGTTAGTTGACGGTGGGGCCAACTTAAATCTGATCTCTTCCGCTGTGCTCCAGAAACTCCAGATCCCGGACAGCGAGCTCAAAGAGACCGGTACGTTCCAAGGAATTAACCCGGGAAGGAGCAAGCCGAAAGGGAAGGTCACGTTGCCGGTGACATTTGGCAGCAAAATGAACTTCAGGACTGAGAGGGTCACTTTCGACGTTGCCCATTTCCCATTGCCTTACAATGGGATACTTGGCCGTCCAGCGCTTGCCAAGTTCATGGCAGCCTCTCACTATGCATACAACATGCTCAAGATGCCAGGCCCAATAAGTGTCATCTCTGTCCCTGGCGACAAGAAGGATGCCCTTATCTGGGCCGACAAGATCTATCGGGAAGCAGCTGCTGCAACAGATCACAAGACACTTGCCGCTGAAGCTCCCGGGGGGAAGAAGAAGACCAAGTCCGGCAAGAGCTCTGATGCCCACTCCGGCAAGCGCACCTCATCGGAGTGCTGCGCTGCTGTCGAGGACACACCATCGAGCTCCACCGGCAAGTGTAAGAAGACCATGGCAGCTCCACCACATACCAAGAAGGTGTCCACCAAGGAGGACGGCGCTGGTGGTACCTTCACCATCAGTGCCACGCTTGACCCTAAATAGGAAAGCGCGCTCGTTACTTTCCTGCGGGCAAATGTCGACGTGTTTGCGTGGCAACTGTCTGATATCCCCGGTGTTCCCAGGGAAGTAATTGAGCACCATCTTGCCGTTTGTCCTCATGCGCGGCCCGTCAAGCAGAAGGTCGTGAAACAAGCAGTGGAGCGCCAAGAATTCATAGCAGAAGAAATCAAGAAATTGGAAGCAGTAGGCCTTATCAGAGGAGTGCTCCATCCCACGTGGCTAGCCAATCCTGTAGTCGTGCGCAAGGCGAATGGAAAATGGAGGCTTTGTATTGACTTTACTGATGTTAATAAAGCTTGTCCCAAAGATCCATTTCCCTTGCCGCGCATTGACCAGATTGTTGACTCCACAGCCAGATGTGATTTGCTTTCATTTCTTGACGCATATTCAGGATACCATCAGATCTTCATGGCAGAAGAGGATGAGGATAAAACCGCTTTCATTACTCCATGTGGCACGTACTGTTTCGTACGGATGCCTTTCGGATTAAAGAATGCTGGTTCAACATTTGCCAGAGTAGTCCATGTCGCTTTGAAGCCACAGATACACAGAAATGTAGAGGCCTACATGGATGATATAGTGGTCAAAAGCAAAGACAGGGCAACTCTGATACAAGATTTAGAAGAGACTTTTGCAAATCTGCACAAGATCAACCTCAAGCTCAACCCCGAGAAGTGTGTGTTTGGAGTCCCTTCCGACAAGCTTCTCGGGTTCTTTGTGTCTCGGCGGGGAATCGAAGCCAATCCCGACAAGATCAAGGCCATTGAGCAGATCGAAGCACCAAAGCACGTCAAGGATGTATGGAAGCTTGCCGGTTGCGTGGCTACTCTCAGCAGGTTTATCTCTCGGTCTGCTGAGCACGCCCTGCCGTTTTTCAAAATTTTGAAAAAGGCAGGTCCAATGAAATGGACTCCGGAAGCGGAGGCTGCGCTGCAGGACTTGAAGAGATTCCTATCCTCCACTCCAACACTTGTCGCACCTAAGCCGCAAGAGAAGTTGCTGCTATATATAGCGGCAACCAATCAAGTGGTTAGTGCTGCGTTAGTAGCGGAGAGGGAGGCAGATGACGAGCCAGCGCCCGCGGCGAACACATCCAGCGACAAGCAGGGGGCTTCCCGGACAAGCTCTGGTCCTGACAAGCAAGGATCTGCGCAGATGCAAGAGGGGATACAGAAGAAGATGGTGCAGCGCCCAATTTACTTTGTCAGTTCCCTTTTGCAGGGGGCTAGGTCAAGGTACTCTGGTGTGCAGAAGTTGCTTTTCGGCCTTCTCATGGCCTCGAGAAAGCTGCGCCATTACTTCCAAGCACATGAGATCGCAGTTGTCACTCGCTTTCCGCTGAAGAGGATATTGCAAAATCCAGAAGCAACAGGCAGGATTGTCGAGTGGGCACTGGAACTGTCAAGCTTTGGCCTCAAATTTGAGAGTACGTCAACAATCCAAAGCAGAGCATTGGTAGAGTTCATAGCAGAGTGTACGCCAACTCCAGACAAAGAAATTCCGGAGACGAGCATCCCCGCCAAGGAAAAAAACAAAGAGTGGCTTATGTACTTGGCCGGTGCCTTCTCGCTGCAAGGCGCCGGTGCTGGAGTGCTCTTGTCGCACCCACCGGAGAGCACCTCAATTACATAGTCCAGATGCACTTTCTCAAGGAGCAAGCGACAAACAACACTGCAGAATATGAAGGCTTGCTTGCCGGTCTCAGGATCGCGGCAGAACTTGGGATTAAGAAGCTCATAGTCAGGGGTGACTCGCACCTTGTCGTCCGCCAAGTGAACAAGAATTACCAGAGTCCCTTAATGGAAGCTTACGTTGACGAAGTGAGAAAGCTAGAAGAGCACTTTGACGGCCTGCAGATGGAGCACGTCCCAAGAGCTCAAAATGACATTGCCGATGGCCTATCAAAGTGCGCTGCACTTAAATTACCTATGGAACCAGGGATTTTTCTGCTCAAGTTGACTCAGCCGTCCGTAACACCACCAACTGGACAGAGCAAGAAAAGGAAGTTTGTTTCTGGCGACTATTTTCCGGCAGAGCTTCCCGAAGCCGCCGCCAAGAAGGTCCCCAGGATCAACACCAAGAATGCTGAGGAGCAGTCTGCTCCGGCAAGCCCCAGGGTTTGTTCCGTTGAAGCAGACGCTCCCGACAAGTTTTGCTCCGGCAAGCTTGCCGGGGAACGTCGAGCTCCGGCAGAGCCGCAGGCTCTTGCCATGGAAGCGGATGTTCCCGCAGCAACAGATGTGCCTTTAGTCCTTGTTGTCGAGCCACAGGCTCCAACATGGGCGCAGCAGATTGTCCGTTTCCTTCAGATAGGAGAACTTCCCGAAGAGCCAGAAGAAGCGGAAAGAGTTGCCCGGCAGTCTAGTATGTACCAGTTTGTCGATAACACACTGTGCAGAAGAAGACTCAACGGTGTGAAATTGAAGTGTATTCCTCGGGAAGATGGACAGAAGCTGTTGGCAGAGATACATGGAGGCATATGTGGCCACCACATTGGCGCAAGAGCCCTTGTCGGAAAAGCATTCCGGCAAGGTTTCTTCTGGCTGACATCCCTCCAGGATGCAACTGCACAAGTAACCAAGTGTGAAGCATGCCAGTTCCATTCCAAGCAGATACACCAGCCAACTCAAGCTCTCCAGACGATCCCTTTATCCTAGCCATTTTCGGTCTAGGGGCTCGACATCCTCGGCCCCTTTCCGCGAGCTGTCGGGGGCTTTGAGTACTTGTATGTTGCAATCGACAAGTTCACAAAGTGGTTGGAAGTGGAACCAGTGAGGAAGGTGATAGCATAGTCAGCAGTCAAGTTCTTCAGGTCGATTGTTTGCCGTTTCGGGATCCCTAACAGGATAATCACCGACAACGGTACACAATTACGAGCCGCACCTTCATGCAGTACGTCCAAGATCTTGGCGCCAAGGTCTGCTTCGCTTCTGTTGCTCACCCGAGAAGCAACGGTCAAGCGGAGAGGGCAAATGCTGAAGTGCTGCGCGGGCTCAAGACCAGAACTTTCGACAGGCTGCACAAGTGCGGAAGAAACTGGATCGTGGAGCTGCCGGTGGTTCTTTGGTCGATCAGGACGACGCCAAATCGAGCCACTGGCCAGACACCCTTCGCTCTAGTCTATGGAGCGGAGGTAGTTCTCCCCACGGAACTCGTATATGGGTCGCCTCGAGTGCTCGCTTACGATGAGCTCGAGCAAGAGCAGCTGCGGCAAGATGATGCGCTGCTCCTTGAGGACGACCATCTTCAGGCTGCTGTGCGAGCTGCTCGCTACCAGCAAGCTTTGCGCCGCTACCATAGCCGCAAAGTTAACGCCAGAAGTCTCGAGGAAGGCGACCTTGTTCTTCGGCGCATTCAATCCGCCAAGAATTCCAACAAGTTGACGCCGAAGTGGGAAGGCCCTTACCGGGTGAAACGAGTCACTAGGCCTGGCGCTGTCCGCCTGGAGACCGAAGATGGCATACCAGTGAGCAACTCCTGGAATATTGAACATCTTCGCAAGTTTTACCCGTAGGGTGCGATTGCCGGAACCCGTTCCGGCAACCACCTTTTGTACAAGTCTTGCCGTTGTTGCATGTAATCCTTTGTACAAAGCCGGGCGCAAATCCGGTGCATAAATATTATGTGCTCAGCACACCTTGTCTATTTCATGCTTTTTAAATTTTGCATGTATTATCTGACATATTGTGCAGCACATACTCCCGGTAAGCAATAACGGGCCATAAGGCTCCATACTGTTATTTTGTCCTCTTTCTTTTTCACAAGGAAAAGGAGGTTCCCTCGCACACAAGTTTGGCGGGGGGAAGGGAGAAGATACGGTATGGACCAGGCGTCGTTCAAGAAGGTTTTGCCTTGCCAGAAGCAAATAACAAAAAAGATAAGTTCCCAAAGTCTGAGCAATCAAATTTCCTTTAAATTTTTGAGTTATTTTCCTTGAATGACCGTGCTTTATATGGAAAACCTATGCGCGGAAGAACCAACTCGTAGCTAGTTGCGCCCTTAGTGTTGTTTTGAGTCCGCTCAACAACTTAAGTGAGCTGCGACTAGCCGCGACAAGGTTTCTTGTCGGCTGCGGCACCGCCAGCAAGCTGCTGACGTTCCGCACTCAGCACTCGCGGCAAAGGTGCCTGCGCCGGCAAGTTCCCTAAAAGCGTAGGGTAAAAACATACAAAGGAAAGAGTCAAGTAAAGGAAATAACATAGCAATTACCACCAAGGATAGAGTATATTACAAAATAACTTGTCGCAGCTCTAACAGACTGTTTTTCATAACATGATTAACAGCGACAAGGAAAGAAGAAGATAGATGGCCTAGTCTACGCGGTCGCCTTCGACCCTCCTGATTCCGCTCACCCTGTCCACAATAGGTGAGACAAGGGCCTTGAGCTCCTCCAGATCAGCATCTGGCGGCAGGCTTTGGAGGACGTTGGTGAGGCGGAGGCCTAGGTTGCGGAAGGCCACCTTCATCAGCACCTTCTGGAGAGCTCCTGCGCAAATTGTGCGCGACTCGTCGGCAAGCTGCTTTGGGATTTGCTCCCGGAGTCGCTGAAGCACCGTCGCCACGCCCTTGAAGAACAGAGTCAGCTTGGCGCTGGGTTGGAGATTCTCGTCGGAGGAGTACCCGAGATCCACCATCCCCAATTGCGCCAACTCCTTGTCGACGTCTGCGGCGACGTTCACCAGACCCTCCGTCCAGTGCTCCACGTTCTTCGACAAGGTCTTCTGGGCGGCAACAGCGTTCGCCAGCAGCACCTTGCCGGCCTCGACTTCTTCCTTCAAGGCCGCCTCCTGCTCCTTGGCGTCGTCCAGAGATTTGGTCAGAGCCACCAGCTTCACTTCGAGATCGGCGTTGGAGTTCTTGGCGGCGTCCAGTTCCTTGCCCTTCTCGGCGAGAAGGGCCTGCAGCTCCGAATAGCTGTTGGCGTCCTTCTCCCGCTCGAGCTTGAGCGCGGCGAGCTCGTCGCCGTTCGCCTTAAGGCTCGCCTCCAGCTGCTTCACTTTCAGCTCCAGCTCGTTCTTGGCGGCCTCGACGGATGCGGCGGCGTCTTCGGCCTGCTTGAGGGCTCCGCCAACTTCTCGCTCGCGCGCGGCAAGCTCCTCCTCATGGCCGTCGAGGTTGACCGTCCGCTGTGCCAAGTCACCCTCTTGCGAAGACAACTTCTCCGCGGCAAGCCTTTGGCGCTCTTCGATGTCGGTCTTCTCGAGGAGGAAGGCCTGCTGCGCTTCGGCAAGATCTTCCCGCTCCTTTGCTAGGGAGCAGAGAGCTTCCTGGTTGGCGCCCCGAAGCTCCTCCGCGCGCTTCTCGATATCAGCGCCGGCCTTCACGACGAGCGCCTCGCGGGACTCCAGCTTGGCCTGCCGGGCGCGGTAGAGCGCCACTAGCTTCCGTAGCAGGCGCTCCTCTTCAGGTTCACCGCTGCTGCTGCTTGGCGCGTCGACCAGCTTCAGCCCGGCGGAGGCAAGCACCTCTCCGTCCAGCATCTCCCCCTCGATCGGCGCCCTGGAGTTTGACGCCCAGGGGAGGTTAATGAAGATGTCCTCACCGGCCTTCAGATAGACACCAGGCTGGGGCTCATCAGAGCCTGGCGTGGTGGCTGCGGTGGAGGAGTCGGTGGTCGGAGCAGCGCCTGGTGCTCCTGTGGCCTCTGGGTCGTCAGTACGACCGCCAGATTCCCTGGCGGCCTCCTCGCCGGCGCCGGCTGCTTCCTCGGCGGCAACCTCCGTCTCCATCGGCTCTGCAGCAGATGGATCTGATAGCCGGAAGAGGGGAGAAGATTCAAGCAAAATTCGAGCAAAATCCAAGAGAAAGATCAAGAAGACGAAGAAGCCAAGGGGAGTTTGGAAGCAAGGAAGTTACCTGTGCCAGGGTCTACAGTTGTGGTCTCCGTTGCCGGGGGATCGCTGACGCAGTCCCTTGCCGGAGATTCCTCCCTTGCCGGGGGCTCATCCCTTGCCGAAGCCTCCTCCCTTGCCGGGGGCTCCTCCCTTGTCGGAGTCTCCTCCCTTGCCGGGGACTCCTCCCTCGTCGGAGTCTCCTCCCTTGCCGGAGACCTCTCCCTCGCCGGAGGACTCTCCCTTGGCGCTTCGGGAGCGGCCTCCAGGCTCTCCTGGTGAGGCTGCTCTGCTCCAGCACAAGTCAACAAACAAGTATTAGCACAACAAGGATCTTCGTGCGTGCCCAACAGCGGAAACGAACAAGACACTTACGCTGGGGGCTGCTCCGAAGATCAGCCGCTGGGTCCGGCAAGTTCGTCTCAGGCACGTCCCCTGTTGATGCAGTGGGTTTGTCCTCGATGAAGATCACCGACGCCTTGGCTCTCTTTGCCGCTCTCTGCGCCAGAGTCCTAAAAAGGAACAGATACAAGGAAAGGCAAGTGAGAAACAAGACAAGACAAAAACAGCAAAAATCAAAGAATAGCAAGAACAATGAGAGAAACTTACTCCTCTTCTTCTTCCTCGTTGGAGCCGAACGCGGAGAAGTCAAAATCTGGCCCGCGTCCGGCGCGGGGAGGTGGAGGAGTAGGCTCCCTTGGTCGCTTCGCGGGGGCAGAAGCGGCAGTTCGGGAAGACCCCGCTCCAGTCGAAGCAGCAGCATGGGGCGCTCCCGCGGCAATGGTGCTTGCCACGATGGAGCGCGTCGTGCGGCGCTGCGGCTGTCGGCCCGCCTGCCGCCTCGCCGCATCCCCGACCTTGCGGAGACGCCTTCTTGGTGGGGACGGAGACACTGCTGGCGGCGTGCTGTCTGAGGACAAAGTGGAGGAGGAGGAGCCAATCTCCAACGACCCGCTCGCATCCTCGGCAGGCTCGCTCGGCTCGGCACCACGCCCGACAAGATCTTCCTTGCCGGCAAGCTCTTCTTGCCGGGCGAGCTCCTTCTTGCCGGAGATTTCCTCTCACTCGGCACGGTTCTCCGCCTCTGCTGCCGCTGCCTCCTCCAAGGTGAAGCCGAACTCGCCCGCCGCGGCAGCTGCTGCCGCCTCTTCCAACATGGTGGCGATGTACGCCAACTCCGCCTCGGTGGTGTCGCGGATGAGGCCGTCCTTCTCGTCGGCGCGGATCGGCACTTCCACCAAGTCGTCGAAGAATTGCTGCACAACCTCGTCTTCTGGCTCTTGCCAAGTTGGCACGATTCCGTGCGAATCGCACAGTGGCATCATCGCCCTGATGCGGTCGAGCGCCGAATTGTTGCACAAAGGGACGATGCCCTGCGGCAACCTGAAGACTTCGGGGTGGTCTGAGTCGTATTTGAAGAGCTCCTGCAGTATTCCGTTGAGCTCAAGGACAGTGAAATTGTAGTTGAGGCCTGGGCGCAGCCTCATGATGTCTGCCGCGTTCTTGAACTCCCAGGCAGGCCTCCTCCGTTCCTGCAGAGGAGCCATACGGCGACGAAGGAAGTCTGCGCCAACGGCCCCTACTGTGAGCCCGGCAAGCCTGAGGCGCTGGATCCTGGTGATGGCAATCTTCAGCCTGCTGTCCTCCGGGGCCACGTCGCTCTAGTCACTACCGCGCACTGTTGCTACTTGGCGCCGGGCGGTGAATGGCTGCGGGCTCTCCTCGACAATCCAGCACCAATCAGCCCTCCACTCCTCCCACTTGCCGCGGAATTCGCCCTCCAAATAGGAATCCTTCTTGCCGGTCCTAGAGACCTAGGCAATTCCGCTGGACAAGGGCTCTCCTCTCTCTACCCGGGGAATGAAGAAATGGCGGAAAAGGGCTACACTAGGGTGGACTCCGACAAAGTTTTCGCAAAGGTGTGCGAAAACTGCCATGGTGAGGACGGCGTTGGGAGTGAAGTCAAGGAGGCAGAGATTGTATGTGTTCATGATATCACAAAAGAACTCGGAAAAAGGCGGGCAGAGCCCGCAGTAGAAGAATACGGAGAAGAAGGGGTACCCGTCCGGGGCCGTCGCGTGAGCAGCGGCCGGGAGCACCTTGGTCCGCAGGTGAGCTCGCGTCTTCGTCGCCCAAAAGAGATAATAATACTCCCGCAGCTCCTTGGCGCCGAGCTTGGGGGGAAGATGGCTCGCTCCCTCCGCATCGCCGCGAGCCGCTGTGCCTCGGTCGACTTCACGGCCTTCGCCTTGTCGGCTTTCGGAGCCATGGCGAATGTGGTGGAGGAGGGCAACGGCGTAGGTGGTGCTAGTGGCAATGGGGGGGGGGCAGGGCACTGCTCTCTTGCTGCTTTGAGAAGACGGAGGCAGGGCGGAGTTTTCTGAGACTAGAATGGGGCGAGTGGGCGCACTACCCCCGCTTCCCTTTGCTTATAAAGGGGGAGGTGGCGGACGTTCCGCCTTTCCTAATAAAGAAACCGCCCACGATCTCTCCCATGATGCTGCGTTCAACGCGTGCTGTGCGGGGAGGGCGCGGTGGATGCGGAGTGAGTTACGGCGTAACCTAGGCCGCGCGTGCCCGTGCACTGTTTTGGGCCTGGCCCAATAGCGCTCGGCACCGTGTATGGCCCAGGCCCGGGGGCTCCTGTCGGTGTAACTAAAGTAGGGGTACCTTAGTATCCCCAACTTGTGCACGGGCAGTTGCAGCGTCCCGCGGCAAGGCTTGCCGGGCGACCGCCAAGATCCTTCGTGGTTCCTTTGGAGCCATTCAAGAACAACGTATTCAAGGCCCCGGCAAGAGGAGCTTGCCGGGAAGGAGACAAGACCCCGGCAAGATGAGCTTGCCGGGAAGGCCATCCAGGGCATTGCAAGACCCAGTGAGCGACAAGCTCCTGGACGCGACAAGATAATAACCGCGGCAAGGCACTTGCCGCGGCAAGCTTCCGTCCTGTACCTGCGCTCCAGCACATCCGCCAACGTGTCGCTCTGGGGCCCTTCCAGGCGTAGGTGGCGGAAGGCTGTGCAGCTAGAGGTACACGGTGGCAAGCGGCGCTGACAAGGTAGCCATCGTGGCAAGCAATGGCGTCCCTAGCGGTCCCTTTCTGCACCATCTAGGCGACACAGACATGCATTTAATGCCTTTGTCCCCTATCGTCAGGGGTAGGTATGATACAACTGTAGTAAGCGGTGAAGCCAACCACCACTTCTTTTACCTTTTTACCCTCATCTCTGTTGCCACCTGTCGATGACCCCTTTGACATATAAAAGGAGGCCCATTCGCAACAGGGAGGGGGGACGATGATTCTCACGCTCGGTCTCACTAGCCACCCAAGTGTACTGTAGCATTCATCGCTCCCGAGCAAGAACACAAATACAAACCAGAGCAGGAGTAGGATTTTACGCATCCGTGGGGCCCGAACCTGGGTAAACTGATCGCGTCGCTCGTGCGTTCGCCTCGATCTGCTCTTTGTGCACTCTCCACCCCCCTGCCGAACCGATAGGGGCCCCGGTTCGCCGTGGTCCCATAGGTGTCCGTGGGATCAGCACCCCCGACAAAGATGAAGATCTAAAAGTTATTGATGTGTCTCCTATTAAATCCTTGTTTTTCAATATGAATCTTGATGAACCTGAATATAATCCACCATTACCTAAAAGGCGTTCTAAAAATTCAGAGTATTTAGATCTTGATGATGAAATTGATAAAAGTGGGATTGAAAGAAATAAAACTCTAGATGTTACCCACTATATTGGATTTCAAGGAATTTAATTATGAAAGGTGCTCTTTAATTGATTGTATTTCCTTATTGAAATCCGTGCTAAAATCTCCTCATGCTTATAGTCAAAATAAAGCCTTTGCCGAACATATCGTTGATGCCTTGATGCAATCTTATGAAGAAAAACTTGAGTTGAAAGTTTCTATCCCTAGAAAACTTTATGATGAGTGGGAACCAACTATTAAAAATAAAATTAAGGATTATGATTTTTATGCTTTGTGTGATTTGGGTGCTAGTGTCTCTACTATTCCCAAAACTTTGTGTGATTTGCTAGATTTCCGTGATTTTGATGATTGCTCTCTAAACTTGCATCTTGCGGATTCCACTATTAAGAAACCTATGGGAAGAATTAATGATGTTCTTATTGTTGCAAATAGGAATTATGTGCCTTTAGATTTTATTGTTCTTGATATAGATTGCAATCCTTCTTGCCCTATTATTCTCGGTAGACCTTTCCTTAGAACGGTTGGTACAATTATTGAAATGAAGGAAGGGAATATTAGATTTCAATTTCCATTAAAAAGGGCATGGAACACTTTCCAAGAAATAAAATAAAATTACCATATGAATCTATCATGAGAGCCGCTTATGGATTGCCTACCATAGATGGCAATACCTAGATCTATTCTTGCTTGTTATGCCTAGCTAGGGGCGTTAAACGATAGCGCTTGTTGGGAGGCAACCCAATTTTATTTTTGTTCCTCGCTTTTTGATCCTGTTTAGTAATAAATAATTTATCTAGCATCTGTTTTGGTTGAGTTTTTTGTGTTTAATTAGTGTTTGTGCCAACTAGAACTGTTGGGAAGACTTGGGGAAAGTCTTGTTGAACTTGCTGTAATAAACAGAAACTTTAGCGCTCACGAGAACTGCTGTCATTTTTATTTGGAAAGTGATATTTAGATAATTATTTTTGCAGATGATTAATAGATAAATTCCTCACGTCCAGAAATTTATTTTAGAATTTTTGGGGTTCCAGATCTTGCGCTAGCTACAGATTACTACAGACTGTTCTGTTTTTGACAGATTCTGTTTTTCGTGTGTTGTTTGCTTATTTTGATGAATCTATGGCTAGTAAAATAATTCATAAACCATAGAGAATTTGGAATACAGTAGGTATAACACCAAGATAAATAAAGAATGAGTTCATTACAGTACCTTGAAATGTTCTTTTATCTTCTTTCGCTAACGGAGCTCACAAGATTTTCTACTGTAAGTTTTGTGTTTTCAAGTTTTGGGTAAAGATTTGATGGATTATGGAACAAAGAGTGGAAAGAGCCTAATTTTGGGGATGCCCATGGCACCCCAAGATAATCCAAGGACACCAAAAATTCAAAGCTTGGGGATGCCCCAGAAGGCATCCCCTCTTTCGTCTACTTCCATCGGTAATTTTACTTGGAGCTATATTTTTATTCACCACATGATATGTGTTTTGCTTGGAGCGTCTTGTGTTATTTGTGTCTTTGTTTGTTAGTGTGCCACAATCATCCTTTCTGTACACACCTTTTGAGAGAGCCATACATAATTTGTAATTTGATAGAATACTCTATGTGCTTCACTTATACCTTTTGAGCTTTATAGTTTTGCTCTATCTGCTTCACTTATATCTTTTGAGCTTTATAGTTTTGCTCTAGTGCTTCACTTATATCTTTCAGAGCATGGTGGTGGATTTGTTTTATAGAAACTATTGATCTCTCATGCTTCACTTAGATTATTTTGAGAGTCTTTAATAGCATGGAAATTTGCTTAATAATAATATGCTTGGTATTCAAGATTTGTAGATCTTTCTTTTGAGTGCGTTGAATACTAAGAAAAGATTGATGCTTGATAACTGTTTTGAGATATGAAGATGGTGATACTAGAGTCATGCTAGTAGAGTAGTTGTGAAATTGAGAAATACTTGTGTTAAAGTTTGTGATTCCCATAGCATGCATGTATGGTGAACCGGTATGTGATGAAATCGGAGCATGATTTATTTATTGATTGTCTTCCTTATGAGTGGCGGCCGGGGACGAGCGATGGTCTTTTCCTACCAATCTATCCCCCTAGGAGCATGCGTGTAATACTTTTCTTTGATAACTTCTAGATTTTTGCAATAAGTATATGAGTTCTTTATGACTAATGTTGAGTCCATGGATTATACGCACTTTCCTTCCTTCCACCATTGCTAGCCTCTCTAATACCGCGCACCTTTCGCCGGTATCATACACCCACCATATACCTTCCTCAAAACAGCTACCATACCTACCTATCATGGCATTTCCATAGCCATCCGAGATATATTGCCATTAAAATTTCCACCGTTCCATTTAATATGATATGCTCCATCATTGTCTAGCATGATCATGTAGTTGACATCGTATTTGTGGCAAAGCCACCGTTCATAATTCTTTCGTACATGTCGCTCTTGATTCATTGCATATCTCGGTACACCACCGGAGGCATTCATATAGAGTCATATTTTGTTCTAAGTATTAGGTTGTAATTGTTGAGTTGTAAGAAAAATAAAAAGTGTGATGATCATCATTTTTAGAGCATTGTCCCAAGTGAGGAAATCATGATGGAGACTATGATTCCCCCACAAGTCGGGATGAGACTACGGACGAAAAAAAGACGCCATAAACAAAGAGAAAAGGCCCAAACAAAAGAGAGAGAGAAAAAAAGAGAGAAGGGACAATGTTACTATTCTTTTACCACACTTGTGCTTCAAAGTAGCACCATGATCTTCATGATAGAGTCTCTCATTTTGTCACTTTCATATACTAGTGGGAATTTTTCATTATAGAACTTGGCTTGTATATTCCAATGATGGGCTTCCTCAAAATGCCCTAGGTCTTCGTGAGCAAGCAAGTTGGATGCACACCCACTTAGTTTCTTTTGTTGAGCTTTCATATACTTATAGCTCTAGTGCATCCGTTGCATGGAAATCCCTACTCACTCGCATTGATATCTATTGATGGGCGTCTCCATAGCCCATTGATATGCCTAGTTGATGTGAGACTATCTTCCCCTCTTTTTGTCTTCTCTACAACCACCATTCTATTCCACATTGAGGAAGTCCTAGATTAGGGGGTGTCCGGATGACCAGACTATACCTTCAGCCGGACTACTGGACTATGAAGATACACGATTGAAGACTTCGTCCCGTGTCCGGAAGGGACTTTCCTTGGCGTGGAAGGCAAGCTTGGCGATACGGATATGCAGATCTCCTACCATTGTAACCGACTTTGTGTAACCCTAACCCTCTCCAGTGTCTATATAAACCGGAGGGTTTTAGTCCGTAGGACAACATACACAACAACAATCATACCATAGGCTAGCTTCTAGGGTTTAGCCTCTCCGATCTCGTGGTAGATCTACTCTTGTACTACCCATATCATCAATATTAATCAAGCAGGACATAGGGTTTTATCTCCATCGAGATGGCCCAAACCTGGGTAAAACTTCGTGTCCCTTGCCTCCTGTTACCATCCGGCCTAGACGCATAGTTCGGGACCCCCTACCCGAGATCCGCCGGTTTTGACACCGACATTGGTGCTTTCATTGAGAGTTCCTCCGTGTCGTCGCCGTCAGGCTTGATGGCTCCTACAATCATCAATGGCAATGCAGTCCAGGGTGAGACCTTCCTCCCCGGACAGATCTTCGTCTTCGGCGGCTTCGCACTGCGGGCAAATTCACTTGGCCATCTAGAGCAGATCAAAAGCTATGCCCCTGGCCGTCAGGTCAGATTTGGAAGTTTAAACTACACAGCTGACATCCGCGGGGACTTGATCTTCGACGGGTTCGAGCCACTGCCGAGCGCGCCGCACTGTCACGACGAGCATGATCTAGCTCTGCAGCCGAACAGTGCCCTGGAGGCCACACCCGCATCGGCTTCGACCCTTAATTCGGAGCGAACTACGATGATCGAGGATGGGTGGTTGGACGCCGCCTCGGGGGCTGCGATCCCAACGGCGATCGAGCCGAACACCAGCCCCGCACTCTACGAGACTCGTGACTCCAAGGATCCGGACTCCTCTTCGGACTCTGAACCCTCCGTGCCCCTGCCGATCGAATCCAATTGGGCGCCGATTATGGAGTTTTCTGCCGCGGACATCTTTCAGCACTCGACTTTCGGTGATATTCTGAAGACACTGAAGTCTCTCTCTTTATCACGAGAGCCCTGGCCAGACTACGGTCAGCGAGATTGTGATTCAGACGATGAAGAAATTCAAAGCCCACCCACCACCCACTTTGTAGCCACTATCGACGACTTAACCGACATGCTCGACTTCGACTCCGAAGACATCGACGGTATGGACGCCGATGAAGGAGATGATGAAGAACCAATGCCTATCAGGCCCTAGAAAGCCGCCTCGTCATATGACATATACATGGTGGACACCCCAAAAGAAGGAGATGGCGATGGAACATCGGAGGATGACCCCTCCAAGAAACAGCCTAAGCGCCGGCGTCAGTGGCGCTGCTCAAAATCCCTCCAAAACAAATACGGTGATTCCAGCACGGGAGATAATAATACTCCGGAAAGTGCCGAAGAAAACCCCCTCCAGCAAGATTTAGCACAGGAGGATGGAGAAACCAGCCCTCATGAGGGAGCGGCAGACAGAGAGGTCGAGGACGATAATTATATGCCTCCCTCCGAAGACGAGGCAAGCCTCGACGGCGACGAATTCGTCGTGCTAGAGGATCCCGTCGAGCAAGAGCGTTTTCAACGCAGGCTTATGGCCACGGCAAGAAGCCTCAAGAAAAAACAGCAACAGCTTAGAGCTGATCAAGATTTGCTAGTCGACAGATGGACTGAAGTCCTTGCGGCCGAAGAGCATAAACTCGAACGCCCCTCCAAGAGCTACCCAAAGCACAGGTTGCTACCCCGATTAGAGGAGGAAGCACTTGATGCGGCCGACCGGCCACCTCGTGGCCGTGACAGAGAGGCCTCTCAGCCCTCCACTCAAGCCGCACCCCGTACCAAGGCACGGGAATATGCGCCGGACTTACGGGATATGTTGGAGGACAATGCAAGGCAAACAAGATCGATCTACGGATCGCGTGGGCGCCCCACGGCTCGAGACGATAACCGTCACGCCGGCCACAAATTCGGCAGGGCCAAACACAGTAGACAAAGCTCATTGGAGCTACGTCGTGATATAGCCCAGTACAGAGGCGCCGCACACCCACTATGCTTCACAGACGAAATAATGGATCATCAAATCCCCGAGGGTTTCAAACCCGTAAATATTGAATCATATGATGGCACAATAGATCCTGCGGTATGGATCGAGGATTATCTCCTTCATATCCACATGGCCCGCGGCGATGATTTCCACGCCATCAAATACCTCCCACTCAAGCTTAAAGGACCAGCTCGGCATTGGCTTAACAGCTTGCCAACAGGATCAATCAGTTGTTGGGAGGACCTGGAAGCTGCATTCCTCGATAATTTCCAGGGCACTTATGTGCGACCCCCAGACGCCGATGACCTAAGTCACATAATTCAGCAGCCAGAGGAATCGGCCAGGCAATTCTGGACATGGTTCCTAACAAAGAAAAATCAAATAGTCGACTGTCCGGACGCTGAGGCCCTAGCAGCCTTCAAGCACAATATCCGTGACGAGTGACTTTCCCGGCACCTTGGACAGGAAAAGCCGATGTCTATGGCAGCACTCACGACACTCATGACCCGCTTTTGTGCAGGAGAAGACAGCTGGGTTGCTCGTAGCAACAATATGACCAAGAACCCTGGTAATTCGGATACCAGGGAGAGTAGTGGCAGGTCGTGTCGCAACAAGCAGAAGCGCCGCATTAACGGCGACAATGCTGAGGATACGACAGTTAATGCCGTATTCAGAGGCTCTAATTCCGGTCAGCGGAAAAAGCCATTCAAAAGGAGTCCTAGGGGCCCGTCCAGTTTGGACCGAATACTCGACCGCTTGTGCCAGATACATGGCACCCCCGAAAAGCTGGCCAATCACACCAACAGGGATTGTTGGGTGTAAAAAGCAGGCAGGCAAGTTAAACGCCGAAAATGAAGACAAGGGGCTGCATAGCGATGACGACGAGGAGCCCCGGCCGCCGAACAATAGTGGACAGAAGGGTTTTCCCCCACAAGTGCGGATGGTGAACATGATATACGCAACCCACGTCCCCAAAAGGGAGCGGAAGCGCGCGTTAAGGGACGTATACACGGTAGAGCCAGTCGCCCCAAAGTTCAACCCATGGTCCTCCTGCCCGATCACCTTTGATTGATGGGACCATCCCACTAGCATCCGTCATGGCGGATTCGCCGCATTGGTTCTAGACCCAATTATTGACGGATTTCATCTCACTAGAGTCCTTATGGACGGTGGTAGCAGCCTGAACCTGCTTTACCAAGATACAGTGCGGAAAATGGGCATAGATCCCTCGAGGATTAAGCCCACCAAAACGACCTTTAAATGGTAATACCAGGTGTAGAGGCCAACTGTACAGGCTCAGTCACACTTGAAGTGGTCTTCGGATCTCCGGATAATTTCCGAAGCGAGGAGTTAATCTTCGACATAGTCCCATTCTGCAGTGGCTATCACGCACTGCTCGGGCGAACCGCATTCGCCAAGTTCAATGTAGTACCGCACTACGCATACCCTAATCTCAAGATGCCATGCCCTCGAGGAGTAACTACGGTCAATGGAAACACTGAACGCTCCCTCCGAACAGAGGAGCACACGGCGGCCCTTGCAGCGGAAGTACAAAGCAGCCTCTCCAGGCAGTTCTCCAGTCCGGCCATTAAACAACCGGACACCGTCAAGCATGCCTGGAGTAACCTACAACAAGACCGCCTAGCACAATCCGAGCAGGCGTAGCAATGCGGCCCCAACCCCAGCCCTCGCAAAAATGCGACACCAGTACTTCGCGTACATAACTACGCTCTAGAAATACCATCGGTACAGGGGAAGGGGCACCATCACAGCACGCCCGAAACACGGCTTCAACCGCACCAGGGGCTGCCGATTTTTTAATTTTCTCTTACTTTCAGGACTCCACACTTCGGAAGGCCAGTTCGGCAGTTCAATTGCCGCACAAATGATGCAAGAACCAGGGAAGCAGACAAGCCACGCCGCATTACGGAACTCCCAGGTGGTCTCTATCACGAGCAGTATACCTGTTTCGCATACTATGCCACAGCTTGCCCCTGGAACGAATATGTTACATAGTCCAACCTTTTTGCTTATCGCATTATTTGTATCGTTCTGCTTTGATCGCAACCCTCTTTAATAAACAGTGCATAGCTTTTGTCTATTTTTGCATTACTCTTATATATATATATATATATATATATATGTTCCTTAACGACATATTGCACCCGTACACTTTGGTACGGCTTAAATACGCCAGGGGCTTTAGTACCCCTCAATCTGGTGTGAGAAGTCCGAACACTTTAACAAGTGCGGCACCCCGAACTTATAGCATTATATGCATCGGCTCCGAATCATGTCTTGGGTCAATAGTTGGGTTTGCCCGGCTCCTATGTTTTGGTGCCTTACGTTCCGCTATATCGGCTAAGGTAGCACTAGGAGAACCACTGCGATTGTGCCCCCGTTGAGCTGGGTCGAGCACCTCAGTGGAGAAAGCTAAAACTGACTGTCATGATGAAGCGAGAGCTGGTCGCTGTTCGAGAGGTTTTTCGAGTCCCTAACGACTTATGCCGCTTAGAGCGAGGAGCCGGCTCTGTCCGGCCAAGGCGTGGATAGCACCCTGAACTCGGTCTTCCGGATACCAGGGGCTTCGCTGAAATTTAAAATTATAGAATTCTATGGCTAAGTGAGAGTGTTCACGCATTATAGTCCGATTGCCTTGTTCGTTGGGCGGAGCGCCTCCCTCGAAGGACCCAAACATGGGAAAAAGAGCGCTCAGGTTTATCCCCGAACACCCCAGCACTAGTGGCACGGGGGCAGAAGCTGATGACTTGCCATCTCTCAGAATTGATAAACAGCCTCACAAAAGGTAATATTTTAAATTCCAACAACATTGCTTAGCGCATATGAACAAGTTTTTAGCGCACAGGACAAAACGAGCAAGTTTCACTCAAAAATTACATCCCTAGAACATTCATCCGCCACAAGGCAGGCACCCTTCAGAACATCCTTATAATAATTCTCGGGCTTGCGATGCTCTTTCCCCGGCGGTGGCCCGTCCTTCACAAGCTTCTCAGCATCCAGCTTGCCCCAGTGCACCTTAGCACGGGCAAGGGCCCTACGGGCACCTTCAATGCAGATGGAGCGCTTGATCACTTCGAGCCTTGGACAGGCCTCCACCAGCCGCCGCACCAGCCTGAAATAGCTCCCAGGCCGAGCCCCTCCAGGCCACAGCCGAACTATGAGGCCCTTCATGGCCTGTTTGGCCGCCTTGTGGAGCTCGACCAGTTGCTTTAGCTGGTCGCTCAGGGGCACGGGGTGTCCGGCTTCAGCATACTGAGACCAGAACACCTTCTCTGTCGAGTTGCCCTCCTCGGCTCGGTAGAATGCGGCGGCATCGGACACACTCCGGGGAAGATCTGCGAACGCTCCTGGAGAGCTCCGGATTCAGGTAAGTAACAAGTAACTCACGTTTATGTGTTTGCTTTGCATAAAGAATGCCTTACCCGCCGCTATCTTCTTCACCTCATCCAACTCCTGGAGGGTCTTCTGGGATTCGGCCTTGGCAGACTTGGCATTTTCAATAGCCACCGCGAGCTCGGACGCTCGCGTCTTTGAGTCAAGCTCCAAACTCTCATGTTTTTCCATGAGAGCCTGGAGCTCTTGCCGTACCTTGCCAACCTCGGCCACATACTTCTTCCGCTCGGTGTGCTCTGTGGCTGCCCTCTTCTCGGCCTTGACCAACGCTTGCTTAAGGGTCGCCACCTCAGACGTGGCCCCTACAATAGCCACAATAATCCTGTCATTTTTTGCAATTGCACCTTTTTATATATATTTAAATAAGGTATTTCTTACCTTCATTGTCCTCGAGCTGCTTCTTGGCACGCCCGAGCTCTTGTTCGGACCGCTCGAGGTTCTGCTTTTAGCGTGTCCACTTTCGCAGTCAGTGCGGCGGACGCAAGCAGAGAAGCCTGCATAGGCATATTGACTCCTTTTTGTTAGACTCCTGTGAATTTTATTTGATCCTCTATTCGGCTTTTCTTCCCGAACGCCAAACAGAGCATCAGGGGCTACTGTCTATGCAGTAATATTATTTACACATTCTTTACTTACCTCAAAGCCTGTTAAAAGGCTAGTACAAGCTTCAGTCAGTCCGCTCTTGGCGGACTGAACCTTCTGGACCACCGCACTCATAATGGTGCGGTGCTCCTCATCGATGGAGGCGCCTTGGAGCGCCTCCAATAGATTGTCCGCGCCTCCGGTTGGACGGGGGTCACCGGCACGGTGGGCTTGCTCCTCTTGGAAGGAGGTCCCCCGCCGGACTCTAGAACCTTTGAAGGTTCCGGAGTGGTGTCCGGCCTAGAGCCGGACTTGGAGCCCTGGGGGGTTTCATTCCCTTTACTCCTGGAGTCTCAGAGGTCACCTTGTAGCGCCTCCAGGACCACCTCCTCTCGGCTCGGAACCTGTTGGGACAACACTTCGGTGTCGTCCGTAGGGCGGGGGGGAGGAAGCCGTCGGAAGCGAGTTCACATCCGACGAGTCCAGTGAGCTGCTCGACGACGCATCGAGCCGGTCTTTGGGTGGGCTGCATAAACATATTCGACATAAGGGAAAGCTGTGCAATAAACTAATACTAGGAATTACTCTGGTATCCGTATACTTACGATTTTGCCAGGGGCTTGGCCCTGGGCGGCCACTCCTCTCCGCCGTCGTCAGCGTCGGTGAAGTAGTTCGGAGGAAGGGTTTTCCCCTTCTTGGACCCTCCGGCCTCCCCAGAGAGGGCAGCCTTCCTTTTCTTCTCTCCTCCCACTGGAGGGGGAGAGGTCTCTTCTTCTTCCTCCTCGTCTTCACGGGAGGAATGCGCCTCGGAACCGTCGGATGATGGATCCGACACCTCCTGGCGCCGGGCACTCTTTCGAGTCCCCGCGGCCTTTTTCGTGGCCTTCTTCTCCGGCACCACATAGGGTGCCGGAACCAGTAGCCTCGCCAAGCGAGCGTCCGCTGGGCCTTCGGGCAAAGGAGCCAGACAGTTGATCTGTCCGGACGTCACCTGCCAATTCTGTCAAAGGTAAGGGAGCTTAGATCCTGCATGGAGTCAAACTATGAAAAATTGATACCCTGTAAAAGGAAAAAACAGCTTACCACATGAGTGTGACGCTGCATACTGAATCCGCGATCCTCGGTAGCCGATGCGGGAGCCTCGGCGCCCTTGAAAAGCACCTTCCAGGCATCTTCGTACGTCGTCTCGAAGAGCCTGCTCAGAGTTTGGTGCCGCGCCGGGTCGAACTCCCACAGGTTGAAAGCCCGTTGTTGACACAGGAGGATCAAACGGATGAGCATAAGCTGGACAACGTTGACAAGTTTGAGCTTCTTGTCCACCAGGGTTTGGATGCATGTTCGGAGTCCAGTCAACTCTCCTTTTTTACCCCACGATAGCCCCGTCTCCTTCCAGGAGGTGAGCCACGTAGGGGGTCCGGATCGAAACATGGGGGCTGCGACCCATTCGGGGTCACGCGGCTCGGTGATGTAAAACCTCCCCGATTGCCACCCCTTCAGGGTCTCCACAAAGGAGCCCTCGAGCCATAATACATTGGCCATCTTGCCCACCATGGCGCCTCCGCACTCCGCCTGGTTGCCGTGCACCACCTTCGGCTTGACATTGAAAGTCTTGAGCCATAGGCCGAAATGGGGGTGGATGCGGAGGAAAGCCTCACACACGACGATAAACGCCGAGATGTCGAGGACAAAGTTCGGGGCCAGATCGTGGAAATCCAGGCCATAGTAGAACATGAGCCCCCGGACAAAGGGGTGAAGAGGGAAGCCTAGTCCGCAGAGGAAATGGGGGAGGTACACCACCCTCTCATGGGGCCTAGGGGTGGGGATGAGCAGCCCCTTTTCGGGAAGCCGGTACGCAATGTTAGACAAGTATCTGGCCTTACTCAGTTTTTTGATGTGTCCCTCCGTGACAGAGGAGACCATCCACTTGCCTCCTGCTCCGGACATGGCTGGAGAAGGTTGAGGTGGGGAGTGTGGACTTGGGTGCTGGAGCTCGAGTGCGCGAGAATGGATAAGCAAGGGAGGAAGAAGGCGTAGGTGAAAAGGTGGATCCTTATCCCCTTATATGGGTGGACGCAACTACGTGTCCCCGCCAGCCTGGTAAAACTTGCTTATCTCCAAGCGCCATAATCAATGGCGCAGTTGGGTTACCCACGCCCATATTGATGAGAATCTCGGAATAAGGGGACACGATCTCTGCTTTAACAAGACATGCCAAGGAAACTACCTCGCATGATGCGCTGAGGTGGGATAATGAAACGACTCGGATAAAGGCTTGGCCGTGGTGTGTCACACTACGGAATACGTCAGCAGATTAGATTTGTATAAATATTATTCTCTCTATGGCAATATGTGGAAACTTATTTTGCAGAGCCGGACACTATCTTTGTGTTCAAAATCTTCTATGAAGTACTTGGAGGAGGAACCTGCCTTGCAATGCTGAAGACAATCTGCGTGTCAGACTCGTCGTCATTGAAGCCTGGTTCAGGGGCTACTGAGGGAGTCCTGGATTAGGGGGTGTCCGGATGACCGGACTATACCTTCAGCCGGACTCCTGGGCTATGAAGATAGAAGATTGAAGACTTCTTCTCGTGTCTGGAAGGGACTTTCCTTGGCGTGGAAGGCAAGCTTGGCGATACGGATATGCAGATCTCCTACCATTGTAACCGACTTTGTGTAACCCTAACCCTCTCCGGTGTCTATATAAACCGGAGGGTTTTAGTCCGGAGGACAACATACACAACAACAATCATACCATAGGCTAGCTTCTAGGGTTTAGCCTCTCCGATCTCGTGGTAGATCTACTCTTGTACTAACCATATCATCAATATTAATCAAGCAGGACGTAGGGTTTTACCTCCATCGAGAGGGCCCGAACCTGGGTAAAACTTCGTGTCCCTTGCCTCCTGTTACCATCCGGCCTAGACGCACAGTTCGGGCCCCCTACCCGAGATCCGCCGGTTTTGACACCGACACACATATAGTGCTATATCCATGGCTGACGCTCATGTATTGCGTGATGATCGAAAAGGTTTTGAAAATGTCAAAAGTATGAAACAATTGCTTGGCTTGTCATCGGGGTTGTGCATGATTTAAATACTTTGTGTGGTGAAGATAGAGCATAGCCAGACAATATGATTTTGTAGGGATAGCTTTCTTTGGCCATGTTATCTTGAGAAGACATAATTGCTTTGTTAGTATGCTTGAAGTATTATTATTTTTTATGTCAACAAGAACTTTTGTTTTGAATCTTTTAGATCTGAATATTCATACCACAATTAAGAAGATTAACATTGAAATTATGCCAAGTAGCACTCCGCATCAAAAATTCTTTTTTTATCATTTACCTACTCGAGGACGAGCAAGAATTAAGCTTGGCGATGCTTGATACGTCTCCAACGTATCTATAATTTTTGATTGCTCCATGCTATATTATCTACTGTTTCGGACTATATTGGGGTTTATTTTCCACTTTTATATTATTTTTGGGACTAACCTGTTAACCGAAGGCCCGGCCCAGAATTGCTGTTTTTTGCCTATTTCAGTGTTTCGGAAAAACATAATATCAAACGGAGTCCAAATGGAATGAAACCTTCGGGGACGTGATTTTCTCATCAGATAAGATCCAGGAGACTTGGACCCTCTGTCAAGAAAGCCACGAGGCGGTCACGAGGGTGGAGGGCGCCCCACTAGGGCGCCCCCTGCCTCGTGGGCCCCTCGAAGCTCCACCGACGTACTCCTTCCTCCTATATATACCTACGTACCCCCAAACGATCAGATACAAAGCCAAAAACCTAATTCCCCCGCTGCAACTTTCTGTATCCACGAGATCCCATCTTGGGGCCTGTTCCGGAGCTCCGCCGGAAGGTGAATCGATCACGGAGGGCTTCTACATCATCATCCAAGCCCCTCCGATGAAATGTGAGTAGTTCACCTCAGACCTACGGGTCCATAGTTAGTAGCTAGATGGCTTCTTCTCTCTTTTGGATTTCAATACAATGTTCTCCCCCTCTCTGGTGGAGATCTATTCGATGTAATCTTCTTTTGGCGGTGTGATTGTCGAGATCGATGAATTGTGGGTCTATTATCAAGTCTATCTATGAATAATATTTGAATCTTCTCTGAATTCTTATATGTATGATTGGTTATCTTTGCAAGTCTCTTCGAATTATCAGTTTGGTTTGGCCTACTAGATTGGTTTTTCTTGCCATGGGAGAAGTGCTTAACTTTGGGTTTGATCTTGCAGTGTCCTTTCCCAGTGACAGAAGGGGCAGCAAGGCACGTATTGTATTGTTGCCATCGAGGATAACAATATGGGGTTTTTATCATATTGCATGAAACTATCCCTCTACATCATGTCATCTTGCTTAAGGCATTACTCTATTTTTAACTTAACACTCTAGATGCATGTTGGATAGCGGTCGATGAGTGGAGTAATAGTAGTAGATGCAGGCAGGAGTCGGTCTAGTTGTCTCGGACGTGATGCCTATATACATGATCATACCTAGATATTCTCATAATTATGCTCAATTCTGTCAATTGCTCAACAGTAATTTGTTCACCCACCATAGAATACTTATGCTCTCGAGAGAAGCCACTAGTGAAACCTATGGCCCCGGGTCTATCTTTATCATATCAATCTCCAACTACTTAGTTATTTACTTTGTTATTTACTTTGCCTTTATTTTACCTTGCATCTTTATCATAAAAATACCAAAAATATTATCTTATCATATCTATCAGATCTCACTCTCGTAAGTGACCCTATAGGGATTGACAACCCCTATTTGCGTTGGTTGCGAGGATTTATTTGTTTTGTGCAGGTGCGAGGGACTCGCGCGTAGCCTCCTACTGTGTTGATACCTTGTTTCTCAAAAACTGAGGGAAATACTTACGCTACTTTGCAACATCATCCTCTCCTCTTCGGGGAAATCCAACGCAGTGCTCAAGAGGTAGCACTAAACAGGAACAAAAAGTAAATAACAAAAATAAAATTGGGTTGCCTCCCTACAAGCGCTATCGTTTAACACCCCTAGCTAGGCATAAAAGCAAGAATAGATCTAGGTATTGTCTTCTTTGGTATGCAATCCATAAGTGGCTCTCATAATTGATTAATAAGGCAATTTAATTTTCTTTCTAGGGAAGTGTTCCATGCCTTTCCTTAATGGAAATTGAAATATAATGTTTCCTTCTTTCATGTCAATAATTGCACCAATCATTCCAAAGAAAGGTCTACCAAGAATAATAGGACATGTATCATTGCAATCTATATCAAGAACAATGAAATCTGTCGGCACATAATTCCTATTTGCAACAATAAGAACATCATTAATTCTTCCCATAGGTTAGTTAATGGTGCAATCCGCAAGGTGCGAATTTAAAGAACAATCATCAAATTCGCGGAAACCTAACACATCACACAAAGTTTTTGGAATCGTGGAAACACTAGCACCCAAATCACACAAAGCATAGCATTCATAATATTTAATCTTAATTTTAATAGTAGGTTCCCAATCATCATAGAGTTTTCTAGGGATAGAAACTTCTAGTTCAAGGTTTTCTTCATAGGATTGCATTAAAGCATCAACGATATGTTTAGTAAAAGATTTATTTTGGTTATAAGAATGAGGAGAATTTAACACGGATTGCAACAAGGAAATACAATCTATCAAAGAGCAATTATCATAATTAAATTCCTTGAAATCAAAAATAGTGGGTTCATCGCTATGTAAAGTTTTGACCTCTCCAATCCCACTTTTATTATCAAGATCCAAGAACTCCGAATCATTGGGACACCTTTTAACTAAAGTTGACTCATCTCCAGTCCCATCTTTATCAAGATTCATATTGGAGAGCAAAGATTTAATAGGAGACACATCAATCACTTTTGTATCTTCATCATTATTATCATAAAAACTAGAAGAACACGCTTTCACAAAGCAATCTTTTTTAGCACGCATCCTAGCGGTTCTTTCTTTGCATTCATCAATGCAAATTCTCATGGCTTTGAGAGACTAATTGATATCATGCTTAGGTGGAATAGATCTAAGTTTCAAAGAATCAACATCAAGAGAAATTATATTCGCGTTCCTAGCCAACTCATCAGTCTTAAGCATTTTTTCTTCAACCAAAGCATTGAAATTCTTTTGCGAACTCATAAATTATTTAACACTAGTCTCAAAATCAGAGGGCATATTATTAAAATTTCCATAAGAGTTGTCATAATTATTAGGAAACGTCCTAGAATTAAAATTTCCTCTATACGCGTTACTACCAAAATTGTTCCAACCAACAAAATTCACGTCCATAGATTCATTCTTATTCTCAATCAAAGTGGACAAAGGCATATCATTAGGATCAGAAGAAACACTCTTATTAGCAAACAATTTCATAAGTTCATCCATCTTTCCACTCAAAACATTAATCTCTTCAATCGCATGAACCTTTTTACTAGTGGATCTTTCGGTGTGCCACTGAGAATAATTAACCATAATATTCTCTAGGAGTTTAGTAGCTTGTCCTAAAGTGATTTCCATAAAAGTGGCTCCCGCGGCCGAATATAAAAGATTTCTAGAAGAAAAATTAAATTCGGCATAAATTTGTTGTATAATCGTCCATAAATGTAATGCAAGGGAGAAGAGTTTATGACAGGAGTTACCTCTTTTAGCACTGCGTTGGTTTTCCCGGAAGAGGAAGGGATGATGCAGCAGAGTAGCGTAAGTATTTCCCTCAGTTTTTGAGAACCAAGGTATCAACCCATTAGGAGGCTACGCGCGAGTCCCTCGCACCTGCACAAAACAAATAAATCGTCGCAACCAACGCAAATAGGGGTTGTCAATCCCTATAGGGCCACTTACGGGAGTGAGATCTGATAGATATGATAAGATAATATTTTTGGTATTTTTATGATAAAGATGCAAGGTAAAATAAAGGCAAAGTAAATAACAAAGTAAATAACTAAGTAGTAGGAGATTGATATGACAAAGATAGACCCGGGGGCCATAGGTTTCACTAGTGGCTTCTCTCGAGAGCATAAGTATTCTACAGTGGGTGAACAAATTACTGTTGAGCAATTGAAATAATTGAGAATAGTTATGAGAATATCTAGGTACGATCATGTATATAGGCATCACGTCCGAGACAAATAGACCGACTCCTACCTGCATCTACTACTATTACTCCACTCATCGACCGCTATCCAGCATGCATCTAGAGTATTAAGTTAAAAACAGAGTAACGCCTTAAGCAAGATGACATGATGTAGAGGGATAGACTCATGCAATATGAAGAAAACCCCATCTTGTTATCCTCGATGGCAACAATACAATACGTGCCTTGCTGCCCTTATTGTCACCAGGAAAGGACACTGCAAGATTGAACCCAAAGCTAAGCACTTCTCCCATTGCAAGAAAGATCAATCTAGTAGGCCAAACCAAACTGATAATTCAAAGAGACTTGCAAAGATAACCAATCATACATAAAATAATTCAGAGAAGATTCAAATATTGTTCATAGATAGACTTGATCATAAACCCACAATTCATCAGTCTCAACAAACACACCGCAAAAAGAAGATTACATTGAATAGATCTCCACAAGAGAGGGGGAGAGCATTGTATTGAGTTCCAAAAAGAGAGAAGAAGCCATCTAGCTACTAACTATGGACCCGTAGGTCTGAAGTAAACTACTCACACTTCATCGGAGGGCTATGGTTTTGATGTAGAAGCCCTCCATGATTGATGCCCCCTCTGGAGGAGCTCCGGAACAGGCCCCAGGATGGGATCTCGTGGATACAAAAAGTTGCGGCGGTGGAATTAGGTTTTTGGCTCCGTCCCTGTGTTGGGGAACATTGCAGAAAACAAAAAAAATTCCTATGTTTCACCAAGATCAATCTATGGAGTCAACTAGCAATGAGAGGAGAGTGCATCTACATACCCTTGTAGATCGCAAGCGGAAGCGTTCAAGAGAACGGGGATGATGGAGTCGTACTCGCCGTGATCCAAATCACCGATGACCAAGTGCCGAACGGAGGGCACCTCCGCGTTCAACACACGTACGGAGCGGATGACGTCTCCTCCTTCTTGATCCAGCAAGGGGGAAGGAGAGGTTGATGAAGATCCAGCAGCACGACGGCGTGGTGGTGGATGCAGCAGTGATCGCAGCAGGGCTTCGCCGAGCTTCTGTGTGAGGGAGAGGTGTAGCAAGGGAGAGGGAGGCGCCAAGACTTGAGGTGTGGCTGCCCTCCCTCCCCCCTTTTATATAGGCCACTAGGGGGGTGCGCCGGCCCTAGGAGATGGGATCTCCTAGGGGGCGGCGGCCAAGCGGGTGGAGTACCCCCAAGGCAAGTGGAGGCGCCCCCTCACCTAGGGTTCCCAACCCTAGGCGCATGGGGGCCCAATGGGGGGCGCACCAGCCCACCAGGGGCTGGTTCCCCTCCCCACTTCAGCCCATGGGGCCCTCCGGGATGGGTGGCCTCACCCGGTGGACCCCCGGGACCCTTCCGGTGGTCCCGGTACAATACCGGTGACCCCCGAAACTCTCCCGTTGGCCGAAACTGCACTTCCTATATATAATTCTTCACCTCCGGACCATTCCGGAACTCCTCATGACGTCCAGGATCTCATCCGGGGCTCCGAACAACTTTCAGGTTAATGCATACTCATATCTCTACAACCCTAGCGTCACTGAACCTTAAGTGTGTAGACCCTATGGGTTCGGGAGACATGTAGACATGACCGAGAAGCCTCTCCGGTCAATAACCAACAGCGGGATCTGGATACCCATGTTGGCTCCCACATGCTCCATGATGATCTCATTATATGAACCACGGTGTCGAGGATTCAATCAATCTGTATACAATTCCTTTTGTCAATCGGTACATTACTTGCCTGAGACTCGATCATCGGTATCCCAATACCTCGTTCAGTCTCGTTACTGGCAAGTCACTTTACTCATACTATAATGCATGATCCCGTGATCAACCACTTGATCACTTTGAGATCATTGTGATGATGCATTACGGAGTGACAAATCCCAGTCTCGGTTCGTGCCAACCCAACAGACACTTATGGAGACACCTGTAATGTACCTTTATAGTCAGCCAGTTACGTTGTGATGTTTGGCACACCCAAAGCACTCCTACGGTATCCGGGAGTTGCACAATCTCATGGTCTAAGGAAATGATACTTGACATTCAGAAAAGCTACAGCAAACGAACTACACGATCTTTGAGCTAAGCTTAGGATTGGGTCTTGTCCATCACATCATTCTCCTAATGATGTGATCCCGTTATCAATGACATCCCCATGTCTATAGCTAGGAAACCATGACTATCTGTTGATCAACGAGCTAGTCAACTAGAGGCTCACTAGGGACACATTGTGGTCTATGTATTCACACATGTATTACGATTTCCGGATAACACAATTATAGCAGGAACAATAGACAATTATCATGAACAAAGAAATAATAACCATATTATTATTGCCTCTAGGGCATATTTCCAACAGTCTCCCACTTGCACTAGAGTCGATCATCTAGTTACATTGTGATGAATCGAACACCCATGCAGTTCTGGTGTTGATCATGTTTTGCTCTAGGGAGAGGTTTAGTCAACGGATCTGCTACATTCAGGTCCGTATGTACTTTACAAATCTCTATGTCTCCATTTTGAACACTTTCACGAATGGAGTTGAAGCGACGCTTGATATGCCTGGTCTTCTTGTGAAACCTAGGCTCCTTGGCAAGTGCAATAGCTCCAGTGTTGTCACAGAAGAGATTCATTGGCCTTGACGCATTGGGTATGACTCCTAGGTCGGTAATGAACTCCTTCACCCAGACTGCTTTGTGTGCTGCCTCCGAGGCTGCCATGTACTCCGCTTCACATGTAGATCCCGCCACAACGCTTTGCTTGCAACTGCACCAGCTTACTGCCCCACCATTCAAAGTATACACTTATCCGGTTTGTGACTTAGAGTCATCCAGATCTGTGTCGAAGCTAGCATCGACATAACCCTATACGACGAACTCTTCGTCACCTCCATAAACAAGAAACATGTCCTTAGTCCTTTTCAGGTACTTCAGGATATTCTTGACCGCTGTCTAGTGTTCCATGCCGGGATTACTTTGGTACCTTCCTACCAAACTTACGGCAAGGTTTACATCAGGTCTGGTACACAGCATAGCATACATGATAGACCCTATGGCCGAGGCATAGGGGACGAGACTCATCTTTTCTCTATCTTCTGCCATGGTCAGGCATTGAGCCGTGCTCAATCTCGTACCTTGCAATACAGGCAAGAACCCCTTCTTTGACTGATCAATTTTGAACTTCTTCAATATCTTGTCAAGGTACGTACTCTGTGAAAGACCAATGAGGCGTCTCGATCTATCTCTATAGATCTTGATGCCTAATATATAAGCAGCTTCTCCAAGGTCTTTCATTGAAAAACACTTGTTCAAGTAGGCCTTTATGCTCTCCAAGAATTCTATACCATTTCCCATCAACAGTATGTCATCCACATACAGTATGAGAAATGCTACAGAGCTCCCACTCACTTTCTTGTAAATGCAGGCTTCTCCATAAGTCTGCATAAACCCAAACACTTTGATCATCTCATCAAAACGAATGTTCCAACTCCGAGATGCTTGCACCAGCCCATAAATCGAGCGTTGGAGCTTGCACACCTTGTCAGCATTCTTAGGATCGACAAAACCTTCCGGCCACATCATATACAATTCTTCCTTAAGGAAACCATTAAGGAATGCCGTTTTGACGTCCATTTGCCATATCTCATAATCATAGAATGCGGCAATTGCTAACATGATTCGGACGGACTTCAGCTTCGCTACGGGTGAGAAAGTCTCATCGTAGTCAACCCCTTGAACTTGTCGATAACCCTTAGCGACAAGCCGGGCTTTATAGATGGTCACATTACTATCCGCGTCTGTCTTCTTCTTAAAGATCCATTTATTTTCTATGGCTCGCCGATCAACGGGCAAGTCAGTCAAAGTCCATACTTCGTTTTCATACATGGATCCTATCTCGGATTTCATGGCTTCCAGCCATTTGTCAGAATCGGGGCCTGCCATCGCTTCTTCATAGTTCGAAGGTTCACCGTTGTCTAACAACATGATTTCCAACACAGGGTTACCGTACCACTCTGGTGCGGAACGTGTCCTTGTGGACCTACGAAGTTCAGTAGCAACTTCATCTAAAGCTTCATGATCATCATTATCCACTTCCTCTCTAGTCGGTGCGGGCACCTCAGGAACATTTTCTTGAGCTCCGCCACTTACCGGTCCAAGAGGTGATACTTCATCAAGTTCTACCTTCCTCCCACTTATTTCTTTCGAGAGAAACTCTTTCTCTAGAAAGGACCCATTCTTGGCAACAAAGATCTTGCCTTCGGATCTGAGGTAGAAGGTATACCCAATAGTTTCTTTAGGGTATCCTATGAAGACGCATTTTTCCGATTTGGGTTCGAGCTTTTCAGGTTGAAGTTTCTTGACATAAGCATCGCATCCCCAAACTTTTAGAAACGACAGCTTAGGTTTCTTCCCAAACCATAATTCATACGGTGTCGTCTCAACGGATTTCGATGGAGCCCTATTTAAAGTGAATGCAGCAGTCTCTGAAGCATAGCCCCAAAATGATAGCGGTAAATCGGTAAGAGACATCATAGATCGCACCATATCTAATAGAGTGCGATTATGACGTTCGGACACACCATTACACTGAGGTGTTCCAGGCGGCGTGAGTTGTGAAACTATTCCACATTTTCTTAAGTGTGTGCTAAATTCGTGACTCAAGTATTCTCCCCCACGATCTGATCGCAAGAATTTGATTTTCCTGTCACGTTGAATCTCAACCTCACTCTAAGATTCCTTGAACTTTTCAAAGGTCTCAGACTTGTGTTTCATTAAATATACATACCCATATCTACTCAAGTCATCAGTGAGGGTGAGAACATAACGATAGCCACCGCGAGCCTCGACACTCATTGGACCGCACACATCAGTATGTATGATTTCCAATAAGTTGGTTGCTCGCTCCATTGTTCCTGAGAACGGAGTCTTGGTCATTTTACCCATGAGGCATGGTTCGCACGTGTCAAATGATTCATAATCAAGAGACTCTAAAAGTCCATCTGCATGGAGCTTCTTCATGCATTTGACACCTATGTGACCAAGGCGGCAGTGCCACAAGTATGTGGGACTATCATTATCAACTTTACATCTTTTGGTATTCACACTATGAATATGTGTAACATTACGCTCGAGATTCATTAAGAATAAACCATTCACCATTGGAGCATGACCATAAAACATATCTCTCATATAAATAGAACAACCATTATTCTCGGATTTAAATGAGTAGCCATCTCGAATTAAACGAGATCCTGATACAATGTTCATGCTCAAAGCTGGCAGTAAATAACAATTATTGGGGTTTAAAACTAATCCCGTAGGTAAATGTAGAGGTAGCGTGCCGACGGCGATCACATCGACCTTGGAACCATTCCCGACGCGCATCATCACCTCGTCCTTCGCCAGTCTCTGCTTATTCCGCAGCTCCTGCTTTGAGTTACAAATGTGAAGCTACTACGAGTACTAGTAAGGTACACATCAATTACATGTATATCACATATACCTTTCATGGTGCCGGCCTTCTTGTCCGCTAAGTATTTGGGGCAGTTCCACTTCCAGTGACCACTTCCCTTGCAATAAAAGCACTCAGTCTCGGGCTTGGGTCCATTCTTTGGCTTCTTCCCAGCAGCTTGCTTACCGGGTGCGGCAACTCCCTTGCCGTCCTTCTTGAAGTTCTTCTTACCCTTGCCTTTCTTGAACTTAGTGGTTTTATTCACCATCAACACTTGATGTTCCTTTTTGACTTATACCTCTGCTGATTTCAGCATTGAATATACCTCAAGAATGGTCTTTTCCATCCCCTGCATATTGAAGTTCATCACAAAGCTCTTGTAGCTCGGTGGAAGCGACTGAAGGATTCTATCAATGACCGCATCATCCGGGAGATTAACTCCCAGCTGAGTCAAGCGGTCATGCAACCCAGACATTCTGATTATGTGCTCACTAACAAAACTATTTTCCTCCATCTTACAGCTGAAGAACTTGTCGGAGACTTCATATCTCCCGACCCGGGCATGAGCTTGGAAAACTATTTTCAGCTCTTCGAACATCTCATATGCTCCGTGTCGCTCAAAACGCTTTTGGAGCCCCGGTTCTAAGCTGTAAAGCATGCCGCACTGAACGAGGGAGTAATCATTAGCATGTGTCTGCCAAGCGTTCAGAACATCTTGTTCTGCAGGGAAAGCAGGTGCTTCACCTAGCGGTGCTCGTAGGACATAATCTTTCTTGGCAGCTATGAGGATGATCCTCAGGTTCCGGACCCAGTCCGTATAGTTGCCGCCATCGTCTTTCAGCTTGGTTTTCTCTAGGAACGCGTTGAAGTTGAGGACAACATTGGCCATTTCATCTACAAGACATATTGTAAAGATTTTAGACTAAGTTCATGATAATTAAGTTCATCTAAACAAATTATTCAATGAACTCCCACTCAGATAGTCATTCCTCCAGTCATCTAAGTATAACATGATTCGAGTTAACTAGGTCGTGTCCGATCATCACGTGAGACGGACTAGTCAACATCGGTGAACATCTTCATGTTGATCGTATCTTCTATACGACTCATGCTCGACCTTTCGGTCTTCTGTGTTCCGAGGCCATGTCTGTACATGCTAGGCTCGTCAAGTCAACCTAAGTGTTTGCATGTGTAAATCTGTCTTACACCCGTTGTATATTGAATGATTGGAATCTATCACACCCGATCATCACGTGGTGCTTCGAAACAACGAACTGTCGCAATGGCGCACAGTTAGGGGGAACACTTTCTTGAAATTATTGTGAGGGATCATCTTATTTACTACCGTCATTCTAAGTAAACAAGATGCAAAAACATGACAAACATCACATGCAATCAAATAATAGTGACATGATATGGCCAATATCATATAGCTCCTTTGATCTCCATCTTGGGGCTCCATGATCATCTTGTCACCGGCATGACACCATGATCTCCATCATCGTGTCTCCATGAAGTTGCTCGCCAACTATTACTTCTACTACTATGGCTAACACATTTAGCAATAAAGTAAAGTAATTTACATGGCGTTTCTCAATGACACGCAGGTCATACAAAAAATAAAGACAACTCCTATGGCTCCTGCCGGTTGTCATACTCATCGACATGCAAGTCGTGATTCCTATTACAAGAACATGATCTCATACATCACATCTATCATTCATCATTCATCACAAATTTGGCCATATCACATCACATGACACTTGCTGCAAAAACAAGTTAGACGTCCTCTAATTGTTGTTGCAAGTTTTACGTGGCTGCAATAGGGTTCTAGCAAGAACGTTTTCTTACCTACGCCAAAACCACCACGTGAATTGCCAATTTCTATTTACCCTTCATAAGGACCCTGTTCATCGAATCCGATCCGACTAAAGTGGGAGAGACAGACACCCGCCAGCCACCTTATGCAACTAGTGCATGTCAGTCGCTGGAACCGGTCTCACGTAAGCATACGTGTAAGGTTGGTCCGGGCCGCTTCATCCCACGATGCCGCCGAATCAAGATAAGACTAGTAACGGCAAGCAAATTGACAATATCGACGCCCACAACTACTTTGTGTTCTACTCGTGCATAGTAACTACGCATAGACCTAGCTCATGATACCATTGTTGGGGAACGTTGCAGAAAACAAAAAAATTCCTACGTTTCACCAAGATCAAACTATGGAGTCAACTAGCAACAAGAGGAGAGTGCATCTACATACCCTTGTAGATCGCGAGCGAAAGCGTTCAAGAGAACGAGGATGATGGAGTCGTACTCGCCGTGATCCAAATCACCGATGACCAAGTGCCGAACGGACTGCACCTCCACGTTCAACACACGTACGGAGCGGATGACGTCTCCTACTTCTTGATCCAGCAAGGGGGAAGGAGAGGTTGATGAAGATCCAGCAGCACGACGGCATGGTGGTGGATGCTGCAGTTATCGTAGCAGGGCTTCGCCGAGCTTCTACGAGAGGGAGAGGTGTAGCAGGGGAGAGGGAGGCGCCAAGACTTGAGGTGTGGTTGCCCTCCCTCCCCCCTTTTATATAGGCCCCTAGGGGGGTGCGCTGGCCCTAGGAGATGGGATCTCCTAGGGGGGCGGCGGCCAAGGGGGTGGAGTACCCCCCAAGGCAAGTGGACGGGCCCCCTCCCCTAGGGTTCCCAACCCTAGGCGCATGGGGGGCCAAGGGGGGCGCACCAGCCCACCAGGGGCTGGTTCCCCTCCCCACTTCAGCCCATGGGTCCCTCCGGGATGGTTGGCCCCACCCGGTGGACCCCCGGGACCCTTCCGATGGTCCCGGTACAATACCGGTGACCCCCGAAACTCTCCCGATGGCCGAAACTGCACTTCCTATATATAGTTCTTCACCTCCGGACCATTCCGGAACTCCTCGTGACGTCCGGGATCTCATCCGGGGCTCCGAACAACTTTTGGGTTACTGCATACTCATATCTTTACAACCCTAGCGTCACCGAACCTTAAGTGTGTAGACCCTACGGGTTCGGGAGACATGTAGACATGACCGAGAAGCCTCTCCGGTCAATAACCAATAGCGGGATCTGGATACCCATGTTGGCTCCCACATGCTCGATGATGATCTCATCGGATGAACCACGATGTCGAGGATTCAATCAATCCGTATACAATTCCCTTTGTCAATCGGTATGTTACTTGCCCGAGACTCGATCGTCGGTATCCCAATACCTCTTTCAGTCTCATTACCGGCAAGTCACTTTACTCGTACCGTAATTCATGATCCCGTGATCAACCACTTGATCACTTTGAGCTCATTGTGATGATGCATTATCGAGTGGGCCCAGAGATACCGCTCCGTCATACGGAGTGACAAATCCCAGTCTTGATTCGTGCCAACCCAACAGACACTTTCGGAGACACCTGTAATGTACCTTTATAGTCACCTAGTTACGTTGTGATGTTTGGCACACCCAAAGCACTCCTACGGTATCCGGAAGTTGCACAATCTCATGGTCTAAGGAAATGATACTTGACATTCAGAAAAGCTACAGCAAACGAACTACACGATCTTTGAGCTAAGCTTAGGATTGGGTCTTGTCCATCACATCATTCTCCTAATGATGTGATCCCGTTATCAATGACATCCCCATGTCTATAGCCAGGAAACCATGACTATTTGGTGATCAACGAGCTAGTCAACTAGAGGCTCACTAGGGACACATTGTGGTCTATGTATTCACACATGTATTACGATTTCCGGATAACACAATTATAGCATGAACAATAGACAATTATCATGAACAAAGAAATAATAACCATATTATTATTGCCTCTAGGGAATATTTCCAACACCCTGATCGTTTCAGGGTACGTGGGTATGTATAGGAGGAAGAAGTACGTTGGTGGAGCAACAGGTGGCCCACGAGGGTGGAGGACGCGCCTGGGGGGTAGGCACGCCCCCCTACCTTGTGGCCTCCTGTTACGTGTCTTGACGTAGGGTCCAAGTCTCCTGAGTTTTATTCGATGAGAAAATCACGTTCCCGAAGGTTTCATTCCGTTTGGACTCCATTGGGTATTCCTTTTCTTCGAAACCCTAAAACAGGCAAAAAACAACAATTCTGGGTTGGGCCTCCGGTTAATAGGTTAGTCCCAAAAATAATATAAAAGTGGATAATAAAGCCCAATAATGTCCAAAACAGTATATAATATAGCATGGAGCAATCAAAAATTATAGATACGTTGGAGACGTATCAAGCATCCCCAAGCTTAAATCCTGCTCGTCCTCGAGTAGGTAAATGATAAAAATAGAATTTTTGATGCGCAGAGCTACTTGGCATAATTTTAATGTAATTTTTCTTAATTGTGGTATGAATATTCAGATCCGAAAGATTCAATACAAAGGTTCATATTGACATAAAAATTATTATACTTCAAGCATACTAACTAAGCAATTATGTCTTCTCAAAATAACATGGCCAAAGAAAGTTCATCCCTACAAAATCATATGGTTTAGTCATGTTTCATTTTCGTCACACAAGAATGCTATCATCATGCACATCCCCGATGACAAGCCAAGCAATTGTTTCATACTTTAGTAATCTCAAACCTATAAACTTTCACGCAATATATGAGCGCGAGCCATGGACATAGCACTATAGGTGGAATAGAATATAATGAGGGGGGTTATGTGGAGAAGACAAAAAAAGAGAAAGTCTCACATCAACGAGGCTAATCAATGGGCTATGGAGATGCCCACCGATTGATGTTAATGCAAGGAGTAGGGATTGCCATGCAACAGATGCACTAGAGCTATAAATGTATGAAAGCTCAACAAAATAAACTAGTGGGTGTGCATCCATCTTGCTTGCTCACGAAGACCTAGGGCACTTGAGGAGGCCCATTGTTGGAATATACAAGCCAAGTTCTCTAATGAAAAATTCCCACTAGTATATGAAAGTGATAACATGAGAGACTCTCTACTATGAAGATCATGGTGCTACTTTGAAGCACAAGTGAGGCAAAGGATAGTAAAATTGTCCCTTCTCTCTTTTTCTCTCATTTTTTTCTTTTGTTTTCTTTTGGGCCTTTTCTTATTTTATGGCCTTTCTCTTTTTTGGGCCTTCTCTTTTTATGGCCTTTCTCTTTTTTTTAATATTCCTCACTTGGGACAATGCTCTAGAAAATGATGATCATCACACTTCTATTTATTTACAACTCAATGATTACAACTCGATACTAGAACAAAAGATGACTCTATATGAATGCCTCCGGCAGTGTACCGGGATATGCAATGGACCAAGAGTGACATGTATGAAAGAATTATGACTGGTGGCCTTCCCACAAATACTATGTCAACTACATGACCATGCTAAGAAATATGACAATGATGAATGTGTCATGATGAACGGAATGATGGAAAGTTGCATGGCAATATATCTCGCAATGGCTATGGAAATGCCATAATAGGTAGGTATGGTGGTTGTTTTGAGGAAGATATAAGGAGGTTTATGTGTGAAAGAGCGTATCATATCACGGGGTTTGGATGCACCGGTGAAGTTTGCGCCAACTCTCAATGTGAGAAAGCACAATGCACGGTACCGAAGAGGCTAGCAAGGATGGAAGGGTGAGAGTGCGTATAATCCATGGACTCAACATTAGTCATAAAGAACTCACATACTTATTGCAAAAATCTATAAGTCATCAAAAACCTCGGTACTATGCGCATGCTCCTAGGGGGATAGATTGGTAGGAAAAGACCATCGCTCGTCCACGACCGCCACTCATAAGGAAGACAATCAAATAACACCTCATGATTCAAATTTGTTGCATAACGTTTACCATACGTGCATGCTATGGGACTTGCAAACCTCAACACAAGTATTTCTCAATTTCACAACTACTCAACTAGCACGACTTTGATATTATTACCTCCATATCTCAAAACAATCATCAAGCATCAAACTTCTCTTAGTATTCAACACACTCATCAGAAAGTTTTATTATTAATCTTGCATACCAAGCATATTAGGATTTTAAGTAAATTACCATGCGATTAAGACTCTAAAAATAATCTAAGTGAAGCATGAGATATCAATAGTTTCTACAAAACAAATCCACCACCGTGCTCTAAAAGATATAAGTGAAGCACTAGAGCAAAATTATATAACTCAAAAGATATAAGCGAAGCACATAGAGTATTCTAACAAATTCCAAATAATATATGGCTCTCTCAAAAGGTGTGTACAGCAAGGATGATTGTGGTAAACTAACAAGAAAAGACTCAAATCATACAAGACGCTCCAAGCAAAACACATATCATGTGGTAAATAAAAATATAGCTCCAAGTAAAGTTACCGATAGAAGTAGACGAAAGAGGGGATGCCTTCCGGGGCATCCCCAAGCTTTGGCTTTTAGGTGTCCTTAGATTATCTTGGGGGTGCCATGGGCATCCCCAAGCTTAGGCTCTTGCCACTCTTTGTTCCACAATCCATCAAATCTTTACCCAAAATTTGAAAACTTCACAACACAAAACTTAAAGTAGAAAATCTCGTGAGCTCCGTTAGCGAAAGAAAACAAAAGACCACTTCAAGGTACTGTAATTAACTCATTATTTATTTATATGGGTGTTATACCTACTGTATTCCAACTTCTCTATGGTTTATAAACTATTTTACTAGCCAAAGATTCATCAAAATAAGCAAACAACACACAAAAAAAGAATCTGTCAAAAACAGAACAGTCTGTAGTAATCTGTAGCTAGCGCAAGATCTGGAACCCCAAAAATTATAAAATAAATTTCTGGACGTGAGGCATTTACCTATTAATAATATTCAAAAAGAATTAACTAAATATCACTTTCCAAATAAAAATGACAGCAGTTCTCGTGAGCGCTAAAGTTTCTGATTTTTACAGCAAGTTCAACAAGACTTTCCCCAAGTCTTCCCAACGGTTCTACTTGGCACAAACACTAATTAAACACAAAAGACACAGAACAAACAGAGGATAAATAATTTATTTATTACTAAACAGGAGCAAAAATAAAGGAATAAAAATAAAATTGGGTTGCCTCCGAACAAGCGGTATCGTTTAACGCCCCTAGCTAGGCATAACAAGCAAGAATAGATCTAGGTATTGCCATCTTTGGTAGGCAATTCTTCAATGAGGCATCTACCATCTTTAGGAATTTCTTTCTTTTTATTAATTATCAAACTTTTAGGCACAAGATTGAAAAATTCATTTGTAACAAATTGTTCCTTAATGATAGCAAAAAGATTGGGATGAATACTTATAGATTTGAGATCCGCATCCTTACTACAGGATTCACCCTTATTTTTAGGAACGTACATAAGCTTGGCAACTTTAGTAGAAGGACTTGGAGTATTCTTTATGGAAGAAATAGCGGTTCCCAAGTTGGTAAAAATATTCTCAAGTTTATCGATTCTAACGGAATCATGATTTATTTTCTCATTAACTATGGGTTCCTTTTCTTTAATATCCTTCAAAGTAACTCCTACTTTAGATCCATATTGAGAGATTCGGTTGTGGATCTTTTTATCCAAATTTTCAATTAACTCTACGGTAGCAACCTTATTTTCAATAATCTCAAGCCTTTGCATTACATGCTCCAAAGTTAATATAGTTCCATTAACCAAGAGAGGGGGTGAGCCAAATAAATCTAACATAGCATTATAAGAATCAAAAGTATGGCTACCCCAAAAGTTTCCTCCGATAATAGTATCAAGAACATAACGGTGCCAAGGGGTAATGCCTACATAAAAATTGCGAAGGAGAATGGTAGTAGATTGCTTCCTAGTAGATTTATTTTGAGCATTGCAAATTCTATACCAAGCATCTTTTAGATTTTCACCCTCCCTTTGCTTAAAATTTAGAATTTCATTCTCGGGAGACAACGGAGAAGATAAGGGACTAGCCATAACGACAAGCAAACAAACTAACATGCAAGCAAACAAAAAAGCAAGCGGTCAAAAAGAGGCAAATAGAGAAAGAGAGGGAGGATACAGAGAGAGAGAGAGAGGGCGAATAAAATGGCAAGGGTGAATTGTGGGGAGAGGAAAACGAGAGGCAAATGGAAAATAATGTAATGCGGGAGATAAGGGTATGTGATGGGTACTTGGTATGTTGACTTTTGTGTAGACCTCCCCGGCAACGGTGCCAGAAATCCTTCTTGCTACCTCTTTTAGCACTGTGTTGGTTTTCCCCGAAGAGGAAGGGATGATGCAGGAGAGTAGCGTAAGTATTTCCCTCAGTTTTTGAGAAACAAGGTATCAATCCAGTAGGAGGCTACGCGCAGTCCCTTGCACCTGCACAAAACAAATAAATCCTCGCAACCAACGCAAATAGGGGTTGTCAATCCCTATAGGGCCACTTACGAGAGTGAGATCTGATAGATATGATAAGATGATACTTTTGGTATTTTTATGATAAAGATGCAAGGTAAAATAAAGGCAAAGTAAATAACAAAGTAAATAACTAAGTAGTTGGAGATTGATATGATAAAGATAGACCCGAGGGCCATAGGTTTCACTAGTGGCTTCTCTTGAGAGCATAAGTATTCTATGGTGGGTGAACAAATTACTGTTGAGCAATTGACAGAATTGAGCATAGTTATGAGAATATCTAGGTATGATCATGTATATAGGCATCACGTCCGAGACAAGTAGACCGACTCCGGCCTGCATCTACTACTATTACTCCAGGCATCGACCGCTATCCAGCATGCATCTAGAGTATTAAGTTAAAAACAGAGTAACGCCTTAAGCAAGATGACATGATGTAGAGGGATAGACTCATGCAATATGAAGAAAACCCCATCTTGTTATCCTCAATGGCAACAATACAATACGTGCCTTGCTTCCCTTACTGTCACCAGGAAAGGACACCACAAGATTGAACCCAAAGCTAAGCACTTCTCCCATTGCAAGAAAGATCAATCTAGTAGGCCAAACCAAACTAATAATTCAAAGAGACTTGCAAAGATAACCAATCATACATAAAATAATTCAGAGAAGATTCAAATATTGTTCATAGATAGACTTGATCATAAACCCACAATTCATCAGTCTCAACAAACACACCGCAAAAAGAAGATTACATTGAATAGATCTCCACAAGAAAGGGGGAGAACATTGTATTGAGATCCAAAAAGAGAGAAGAAGTCATCTAGCTACTAACTATGGACCTGTAGGTCTGAAGTAAACTACTCAAACTTCATCAGAGGGCTATGGTGTTGATGTAGAAGCCCTCCATGATCGATGGCCCCTCCGGCGGAGCTCCAGAACAGGACCCAAGACGGGACCTCATGGATACATAAAGTTGCGGTGGTGGAATTAGGTTTTTGGCTCTGTCCCTGATCGTTTGGGGTACGTGGGTATATATAGGAGGAAGAAGTACGTCGGTGGAGCAACAGGGGGCCCACGAGGGTGGAGGGCGCGCCTGGGGGGGGGGGGGGGTAGGCGCGCCCCCTACCTCGTGGCCTCCTACTACGTGTCTTGACGTAGGGTGCAAGTCTCCTGAGTTGTATTCGATGAGAAAATCACGTTCCCGAAGGTTTCATTCCGTTTGGACTCCATTTGGTATTCCTTTTCTTCGAAACCCTAAAACAGGCAAAAACAACAATTCTGGGCTGGGCCTCCGGTTAATAGGTTAGTCCCAAAAATAATATAAAAGTGGATAATAAAGCCCAATAATGTCCAAAACAGTAGATAATATAGCATGGAGCAATCAAAAATTATAGATACGTTGGAGACGTATCAATGGGTACTTGGTATGTCTTTACTTGAGCATAGATCTCCCCGGAAACGGCGCCAGAAATCCTTCTTGCTACCTCTTGAGTATGTGTTGGTTTCCCTTGAAGAGGAAAGGGTGATGCAGCAAAGTACATATTGTAAGTTTTTCCCTCAGTTTATGAGAACCAAGGTATCAATCCAGTAGGAGATAACACGCAAGTCACCTAGTACCTGCACAAACAATCAAGAACCTCGCAACCAACAGAATAAAGGGGTTGTCAATCCCTTCACGGTCACTTGAGAAAGTGCGATCTGATAAAGATAGTAAGGTAAATATTTTTGGTATTTTTGTTGTATAGATTGAAAAATAGTAAACGAGATGCGATGTAAATAAAAGATATGCAATATAATAAGAAAGAGACCCGGGGGCCATAGGTTTCCCTAGTGGCTTCTCTCATGACAGCAAAGTATTATGGTGGGTGAACAAATTACTGTCGAGTAATTGATAGAAGAGCGCATAGTTATCAGAATATGTAGGCAATGATTATGAACATAGGCATCATGTCTGTGTTAAGTAGACCAAAATGATTCTGCATCTACTACTATTACTCCACACATCGACCGCTATCCAACATGCATTTAGAGTATTAAGTTCATAAGAACTGAGTAATGCTTTAGGCAAGATGGCATGATGTAGAGGGATAAACTCAAGCAATATGATATAAACCCCATCTTTTTATCCTCGATGGCATCAATACAATACGTGCCTTGCGGCCCCTGCTGTCACTGGGAAAGGACATCGTAAGATTGAACCAAAAGCTAAGCACTTCTCCCATTGCAAGAAAGATCAAACTAAATCGATAATTCGAAGAGACTTGCAAAGATATCAAATCATGCATATAAGAATTCATAGAAGAACCAAATATTTTTCATAGATAAACTTGATCATAAATCCACAATTTATCGGATCTCGGCAGACACGTCGCAAAATGTATTAAATCGAATAGATCTCCAGGAACATCGAGGAGAACTTTGTATTGAGAACCAAAGAGAGAGAAGAAGCCATCTAGCTAATAACTATGGACCCGAAGGTCTGTGGTAAACTACTCACACATCATCAGAGAGGCTATGGTGTTGACGTAGAAGACCTCCGTGATCGAATTCCCCTAAGGAAGATCACAGGAAAAGGCCCCAGATGGGATCTCACGGGTACAAAAGGTTGCAGTGGTGGAAAAGTGGTTTCGTGGCTCCCCCTGATGTTTTTAGGGCATAATAGTATATATAGGTGAAATAAGTATGTCGGTGGAGCTTCGTGGGGCCCACGAGGGTGGGTGCGCGCCTACCCCCTGGGCGCGCCCTCCTGCCTCGTGGATGCTTCGCGGAGTTCCAAACTTCAACGCCAAGTCTCCTGGTTTGCGTTTTTTCCAAGAAAGATCCTCGCGAAGGTTTCATTCCATTTCGATTATGTTTGATATTCCTTTTCTGCCAAACACTAAAATAGGCAAAAAAACAGAAACTAGCACTGGCCTTCCGGTTAATAGGTTAGTCCCAAAAATAATGTAAAAGTGCATATTAAAGCCCATTAAACATCCAAAACGGATAATATAATAGCATAGAACAATGAAAAATTACAGATACGCTGGAGACGTATCAAGTAGCTCCGTGCAGAGCATTGTAGACATAGAAAATTTGCAAAATGCATACGGCTCTGAATGTGGCAGACCCGTTGACTAAACTTCTCTCACAAGCAAAACATGATCACCCTTTGGGTGTTAATCACATAGCGATGTGAACTAGATTATTGACTCTTGTAAACCCTTTGGATATTAGTCACATGGAGATGTGAACTAATCACATAAAGATGTGAACTATTGGTGTTAAATCACATAACGATGTGAACTAGATTATTGACTCTAGTGCAAGTGGGAGACTGAAGGAAATATGCCCTAGAGGCAATAATAAAGTTGTTATTTATATTTCCTTAGATCATGATAAATGTTTATTATTCATGCTAGAATTATATTAACTGGAAACTCAGTACATGTGTGAATACATAGACAAAATAGAGTGTCCATAGTATGCCTCTACTTGACTAGCTCGTTAATCAAAGATGGTTAAGTTTCCTAACCATAGACATGTGTTGTCATTTCATGAACGGGATCACATCATTAGAGAATGATGTGATGGACAAGACCCATCCGTTAGCTTAGCATTATGATTGTTTAGTTTTATTGCTATTGCTTTCTTCATGACTTATACATATTCCTCTGACTATGAGATTATGCAACTCCCGAATACCGGAGGAACACTTTGTGTGCTATCGAACGTCACAATGTAACTGGGTGATTATAAAGACGCTCTACAGGTGTCTCCGACGGTGTTTGTTGAGTTGGCATAGATCGAGATTAGGATTTGTCACTCTGAGTATCGGAGAGGTATCTCTGGGCCCTCTCGGTAATGCACATCACTATAAGCCTTGCAAGCAATGTGACTAATGAGTTAGTTACGGGATGATGCATTATGGAACGAGTAAAGAGACTTGCCGGTAACTAGATTGAACTAGGTATGATGATACCTATGATCGAATCTCGGACAAGTAACATACCAATGACAAAGGGAATGACGTATGTTGTTATGCGGTTTGACCGATAAAGATCTTCGTAGAATATGTAGGAGCCAATATGAGCATCCAGGTTCCGCTATTGGTTATTGACCGGAGATGTGTCTCGGTCATGTCTACATCATTCTCAAACCCGTAGGGTCCGCATGCTTAACATTCAATGACGATTTATATTATGAGTTATGTGATTTGATGACCGAAGTTTGTTTGGAGTCCTTGATGAGATCACAGACATGACGAGGAGTCTCAAAATGGTCGAGAGGTAAAGATCGATATATTGGAAGGCTATATTCGGACATAGAAATGGTTCCGAGTGATTTAGGTATTTTTCGGAGTACCGGGGAGTTACAGGAATTCACCGGGAGAAGTAATGGGCCTTATTGTGCCATACGGGAAAAGAGGAGGCAGGCTAAGGGGAGGTGGCACCGCCCCCGCCCCCTGAGGGAGTCCTGGACTAAGGGGTCCTTGGGCGTTCGGTCTGTTATCCATGGGCCGGACTGATGGGCTGTGAAGACATGAAGGCCGAAGACTGTACCTGTGTCCGGATTGGACTCTCCTTGGCGTGGAAGGCAATCTTGGCGACCGACTCTGAAGATTCCTTCTTATGTAACCTACTGTGTAACCCTAGATCCCCCCGGTGTCTATATAAACCAGAGGGGTTAGTCCAGAAAGGATATACTCATTACCATAGTCATACAAGCTAGGCTTCTAGGGTTTAGCGATTACGATCTCGTGGTAGATCAACTCTTGTAACACTCATATTCATCAAGATCAATCAAGCAGGACGTAGGGTATTACATCCATAGAGAGGGCCCAAACCTGGATAAACATCGTGTCCCCCGTCTCCTGTTACCATCGATCCTAGACGCACAGTTCGGGACCCCCTACCCGAGATCCGTCGGTTATGATACCGACATTGGTGCTTTCATTGAGAGTTCCACTGTGCCGTCAACCAAAGGTTCGATGGCCCTCCAATCGTCTATAGTGATGCTGTCCAAGGAGGAACCTTCCTCCCCGGACAGATTTTCGTGTTCGGTGGCTTCGTACTGCGGGCCAACTCGCTTGGCCATCTGGAGCAGATCGATAGCTATGCCCCTAGCCACCAGGTCAGATTTAGAAGCTTGAACTACGTCGCGGATATCCGTGGAGACTTGATCTTCAATGGATTTGAGACCGCAGCGATCGCTCCCCCTCATCCCGATGGACATGACTTAAATCTGTGTCAGGACCCCGATCCTAGGTCACACCGATCTAGCATGTGACACATCATATCACTTTGCGGCCTCACGCACGGTATTTCCACGGGTGCCACCTTACCTGGCCCGGGACCGTTTGCGCCTTTTGGCTCACGTATATGATAGTGTCGCTAGCATCCATATGACAAAGAACCCGGGTCGACATGGCTAGTCATGAACCCAAAGCGGCACAGACCTATGGAGACAGGCATACATGAATCACATCGAACATGTCGGTCATCGAACAGGACCCCGGGGATCCTGGGCTATAGCAGGCTAGGCAGGACTCTGGAAATCACCGCGTGATATTTCCCCGAAGGGACAGACATAGGGACGAAGTGAAACACATGCCGACCAGTCAAGTGTCCGGAACAGTAGTGCTGGGCTAGCAGGACTCCGGTGAACCGGGCTGTAGCGGACTACTATGGCTCGAGAAACACTAGACTACATTTCCCCATAAGAAAGGCTGCGAAGGATAAACAACTAGGTTGTCGGATCCTACACATACCAAGCATTTTAATCATACACACAATATGCTCGATATGTGTAAATACAACATGGCATCACAACATAACTCTACAACTCAAGTATTTGTTCATTAGGCTCCGAGGAGCGAGATATTACAAACATGGGTCTCATGACCCGACATACAGAGCATACAAGCAACAAGCACATGCAGAAGCTTAACTTGTCTGAGTACAGACAACTACAAATGTAAAAGGCTGAGAAGCCTGACTATCTACCAAATCCTGCCGAGGGCACAAGATCATAGCTGAGGTATCAAGCTAAACGTCGAAGTTCACGCGGAACTACTAGCGAGACTGAAATCTCTCTGCAAAACATAAATTAAGCAAACATGAGTACAAAGGTACTCAGCAAGACTTACATCAGTACTAAACTACATATGCATCGGTATCAACAAGGGGGGTGGTGGAGTTTAACTGCAGCAAGCCAGCTTTGACTCAGTGGCTAACCTGAACTACGACTGCAAGCAACTCTTTTGAGGTGGCGCACACGAGTCCACATATTCACCATTCAACACACCACTATGGATCCGCTCTCATCTCCCTACGAGAAGGCCATCCATAGCACTCACACTTATCTTGCGAGTTTTAGAGTATCCACTTTCACTTGTCTATGAACTGTTATAGGTAACCCAGAAGTCCATTACTGCGGACACGGCTATTCGAATAGATGATGTTAACCCTGAAGGGGTGTACTTCTTCACACACGCTCTCACCACTTACCGCCGTTTACACGACATGTACTCGGCAACCTTCAAGCGGAAGCCCAACGAGGGTGTCGGCCACGGCCTACCTAAACACTCAAGTCTCTAGTCCAGATTTATCGCCTATCCAGGTTCCATCCGTAGGGAGTCCGGCCGAGGTTTCCACATACGGCCCCGAACGATGTGAACAGGGTTCCCGAGACACCAAACGGGTGACTCGGTACACCTGGCCACGGTGTATCTACCGCAACATAGCCCACCCCTAGGGTCAGCGCTACGCACGGCCGCCAACACATATCCTATAAACACCAGAAACTAGTTGCAACTCCTGGACAGAGGACAAGGGTGATCAAGAAGCCGAGAGGGTCCATTGGTTTCGGGCCCAATGCGTGGTAGTAACTGTTTCATGGATCATAGACACAGAACTCAGTTCCTGAGGACGGCTGCAATGAGACAACCCACCATGTACTCCTACATGGCCTCTCACTGCTACCTTTACCAAATCGTGTTCACACACTTAGCTCTCAACAGTAGGACATGTTTACACACCTCCGATTCATCCCCGATGAATCAGACCTGACTCAACTCTAAGCAGTAGCAGGCATGACAAACAAGCATGAATGAGTAGGCACATCAGGGCTCAAACAATTCCTACTCATGCTAATGGGTTTCATCTATTTACTGTGGCAATGACAGGTCATGCAGAGGATAAGGGGTTCAACTACCGCCACAAGTAATAGATGAATCGTTGTTGTCCTAGTGCAGTAAAAGAGAGCAGGAGCGAGAGAGTGGGCTTGTATCGGAATGAACAAGGGGGTTGTGCTTTCTTGGCACTTCTGAAGATAATATAACTCTTCATCGGTGTCACCGATCACAGCGTCGGTACATCGTCTATCGAGAGGGGACATTTACCGGCAAACAAGGAAGAACACAATCAATGCGATGCAACAATATGATGCATGATCATGACATGGCAATGTGCTGTTGATTGAGCTAATGCAACTAACAACAAGTTAAATGGGGTTGGTTTGAACACTAGGTTCAAATTCAAATTCAAACTATGAATTCAAATAGTGCATTATCATGTTTTGGACTAAACAGTGAGGTTAAGTTGTTCAAACATGTATGAAAATGCCATAAACAGATTCCTTGAATTTTTCTGATAATTTTTCATATATAATTTATTTAATTTGGAGTTATGGTTGAATTTATATGAATTTTAGAAGTTTTAGGCATTTTCTGGAATTTTCTATATAAAATTAAATCCAGAAAAGAGTTACTGCGTCAGTCTTGCGTCAGCATGACATCAGCAAGTCAAAGGCATGGTCCAGGTCAAACCCGACCAGTGGGGTCCATTGGTCAATGTCACAGGGCTAGCTAGAGTCACTGACATGTGGGCCCAGTCAACGGCCATGTCAGCTTGGTCAAAGCTGACTCGTGGGCCCACTGGGGTTAGTTAAACTATAACAGAAAATAAACTGTGTTTAATTAGGAAGTGGGACCCAGCAGTCAGTGTGAGAGAGGTTAATTAGCTGGGCTATTAGCCCCTAATGACGGCGCCACGTCAGCCCGCCGGAGTTACGTCGGCGGCGACCAGGAACGCGGCGGAAGTTCGCCGGAATGGCGCTAGGGGCGGTGGCTGGGTGTGTTGAGGGCACCAGAGGGGAGCCCTCGCTCGGCTGCATCGAGCAGAGGCAACAGTGGGTCGCAGGGTGGCCGGAGCTCGCCGGAACTGAGCTCGCGGCGGCGCCGGAGTTCGGGCGGAGAGGGAAAGAGGGCTACGGTGCACGGCAGGGCGAGGGAGTGCGTGTGTTAGGCTCCTGGGGACGCGCTGAATGCGGTGGTGCGCTCGGACGCGTGCTTGCATGGCCGTAGCCACGACGGCGACATGGCCGGCGGCGAGGAGCGCTCGGGCTCGAAGGGGGTGGTGGCTACGAGGCGTAATCGAGCACGGGAAGTAGGGGGGCAGGTAGAGGAGCTCACGGCGGATCGACGGGTAGGCTCAGCGGCTCGGGGGAGGTCCTGACGACGGAGAATCAAGGACGGCGGCCGTCGGAGTCCGAGGAATAAGACGGAGCTTATGGCGGCGTTGTAGGGGCTCCCGCGGGGCGTGGCTCGGTGAGGAGGAAGACAGGGTCGAGGCGGAGCCTCTAAGCTGGTCAGGGAAGCGAGGGGGAGGTGCTGGCCGTGGTGGAGCTCGTCGGCATTGGTGGCGACGACGCGCTCGGTTGTGTGGGAGGGAGAGAGACAGAGGAAGGGGAGAGAGAGCGCGAGAGAGAGGGAGGGAGAGGCAGGGAGGTGCGGGGCTTCGTCCACGTCTCCTGGACGTCGCGAGAAGGCCACGGGGGCGTGAGGCAGGCAGGGAGGAGGTGGCGGCCTCAGCGCGCGCCATGCCCGCCTTCGCCTCTTCCTGCCGGCAGAGGTTGAGGACGACTGGCAAGTCGCCAGGTGGATTGGGCCTCCAACAGTACTGGGCCTATTGGGCCACCAGGTAGGTGGACCAGGTGAGCTCTGCTCTCAATCTACTTTTTCTAATTTATTCTGTTTTCTATTATTTCAATTCTGTTTTGATTTGATTCACAGACCAAATCATTTAGTAGCTCCTGAAAATATTTATGTGGCTTGAGGCAATATATTCAAAGCCACTCACAGGGTTTCAGGATTTTTGGACCTACAATTCTTTTATATAAGAATTAAATCCAACTCAAATATTTATTGATTTAAATCCAAATGGCCAAAATAATTCCTCATAAATGTTCCATATTTTTGGTTTGGACCAAAACCCTTGCCATAAATATTAAACATCATTGGGGAGCATTTTGGAAACATTGGATGCATTTCCAGGGTTATTTGCCCTTCTTTTAAATAAAATTTTGAGGCTTTCAATTTTTCTCAATTCAAGTTTCTTGAATTTAAACATGATGCAAGCAAGATGCAAACACTAAGCAACACCAGAAGCTAGGGATGTGACAATCTGTCATCGGATCACATCCAGGAGATGGTCCCTGTTGCTACAATGGCCTTAAAACAGGAGCAGATCATGCCATCCGAGGCCGCAGAGTCCACGGCATTGGAGCCACACACAGACTCGGCACCATGCAATATTTGCGTCAATGGAACTCCGGACTCGTCTCTGGCTATAAGTCCCGGACCGGGTACGCCTGCGGACACCGAGCTGGATCGGTTATCGATTTTCTAATTTAGCGCCGCACACATCTTCCAGCAGTCACCTTCGGGTGATGTGCTAAACTCTTTAAAGAACTTGTCCTTGGAGAAGGACTCACAGCCAAACTATGTTCGGTTCGAGCCAGAGGCTGTTGATGGGAAATATTGCTTCCCACCCGCCACCCACTTCATAGCCGTTGTCGATGACTTAATCGATGTGCTTGATTACGGCTCTGAAGACATCGACGATATGGACGACGATGCTGACCAGGAGCAAGGCCAAGACCCGCCATTTACTGGACGTTGGACGACCAACTCTTCGTACGATGTGTACATGGTCGACACACCTAAAAAAGCTAGTGACGATGACAAAGGAGATCCAGTTGCGAATAAACCTCCTGAGACACAGTCCAAGCGCCGGCGCCCTAAGTGCCGCTCTAAGCCTCGTCGTTCCAAAGATGACAACGCTGGCGCCGGAGAAAATAGTACTTCGGGCGATGCCGAAAACAATGAAGACCCTGTCGGAGATGCATCCGAACATGAGGAACAAGACAACGGGCTAGATAACCCTGATAAACAGGCCATGCCCAATGATCCAGATGATAATAGTTATCGTCCAATCTCCGAGGATGATGAGAGCCTCGGCAATGAGGACTTCATCGTGCCTGAGGCACCCCTCGAGCAGGAGCGCTTCAAACGCTAGCTAATAGCCACTTCAAGAAGCCCGAAGAAGAAGAAGCGGCAGCTCCAACCTGATCAAGACATGCTCATTGATAGGTGGACTGATGTCCTGGCAGCCGAAGAATACGGCCTCGAACGCCCAGCCAAAAGTTACCCAACGCGCAGACTGCCAGCTCGGTTCAATGAGGAAGCACCAGATCCCATACCTCCCTCACACAATGCGCACCGACCCCCACATGGTCGGGATAGTGCGGCGGACCGACCACCCCGCGGTCGGGATAAAACAACAACTCAGGCTGAACAACAGCCCGCCCCACCGCCTCGCAAAAACAGGGATAGAACAGCTCGGGGCCATACATACGACCTTCGGCAGGATCTGGACAAAAGAGCAGGACGCACCAAATCAATCTACGGATCACGAGGACGCTTCTCGACTCGGGATGACGGCTACCTATTCGGACGTGAGAAACCTAGTCACACTCGGGCCGATAACCGCAGACGAACTTCATCGGAGGTGCGCCGTGACGCGGCCCGATATAGAGCCGCCGCACACCCTCTCTGCTTCACAGATGAGGTGCTAGATCACGAATTCCTCGAGGGGTTCAAGCCCGTCAATATTGAATCATACGATGGAACAACCGACCCGACAGTACGGATTGAGGACTTTATTCTCCACATCCACATGGCCCGTGGAGACGACCTCCACGCCATCAAATACCTCCCACTAAAACTCAAAGGTCCAGCTCGACACTGGCTAAATAGCCTGCCCGAGAATTCCATTGGCAGCTAGGAGGACCTGGAAGAGGTTTTCCTTGACAACTTCTAGGGTACATATGTCCGGCCACCCGATGCCGATGACTTAAGCCACATAGTTCAGCAACCTAGAGAATCAGCCAGAAAATTCTGGACTAGGTTTTGAACCAAAAAGAACCAGATCATTGACTGTGCGGATGGCGAAGCCTTAGCGGCCTTCAAACACAGCATCCGTGACAAATGTTTGGCACGCCACCTTGGCTAAGAAAAGCCGAAGTCCATGGCAGCCCTTACGGCACTCATGACCCGCTTTTGCGCGGGTGAGGACAGTTGGCTGGCTCGTAGCAAAAACACAGCCAGCAAGACAGGCCCCTCCGAGGCCAAGAACAGCTCCGGCAAGCTCCAACGCAACAGACACAAACGCCGAAGCAACGGCGACAACACCGATGACACCACCGTTAACGCTGGATTCAACGGCTCCATGTCCGGCCAGCGAAAGAAGCCCTACAAAAGGAGCAGTCAAGGACCATCCATCCTGGATCGCATACTCGATCTTCCGTGCCAGATACATGGTACCGCAGATAAACAAACCAATCACACCAACAGAGACTGTTGGGTTTTCAAACAGGCTAGCAAGTTAAATGCCGAAAATAAAGAAAAGTGATCACAAAGTGAGGACGAGGAGCCCCGGCAGCCGAACATTGGGGGGCAGAAGAAATTTCCCCCTCAAATCAAAACGGTGAACATGATATACGCTACACACATCCCCAAAAGGGAGCGCAAGTGATGTCTACTACACAACCTTCTTCTTGTAGACGTTGTTGGGCCTCCAAGTGCAGAGGTTTGTAGGATAGTAGCAAATTTCCCTCAAGTGGATGACCTAAGGTTTATCAATCCATGGGAGGCGTAGGATGAAGATGGTCTCTCTCAAACAAGCCTGCAACCAAATAACAAAGAGTCTCTTGTGTCCCCAACACACCCAATATAATGGTAAATTGTATAGGTGCACTGGTTCGGCGAAGAGATGGTGATACAAGTGCAATATGGATGGTAGATAAAGGTATTTGTAATCTGAAAATATAAAAACAGCAAGGTAACTAATGATAAAAGTGAACGTAAACGGTATTGCAATGCTAGGAAACAAGGCCTAGGGTTCATACTTTCGCTAGTGCAAGTCCTCTCAACGATAATAACATAATTGGATCACATAACTATCCCTCAACATGCAACAAAGAGTCACTCCAAACTCACTAATAGCGGAGAACAAACGAAGAGATTATGGTAGGGTACTATGACGCCCCGAGACCGTTGCGCCAGATGTCTTCCAGTTATTCACTGGCCTTGTCATGTCATTTGCTTGCGTGTTGTGTGTTGTCATGTCATCATGTGCATTGCATCATCATGTTTTTCAAAACTTGCATCCATCCCGGCCTCCCAGTTCCTTTCGTTGTCCGTTCTGAGTCCAACCACACTCGCGCGCGCCCGCGGCATGTCTGAAATATTATTTTATAAGTGGCCGGAAAATGTTCTCGGAATGGGATGAAAGTTTGCGTGCGGTCTTATTATAGTGTAGGTAGACCGCCTGTCAAGTTTCGTCGCATTCGGAGTTCGTTCCATAGCCCAACCGTTAAACTACAGTGGCAGTATAGCCGGTCTATCGTCGGACGTTTTCGGTCTCTGGAAACAGTCGTCGGGCCTCTCTCTTCTCTTCTCTCAGCTCGAGACCGTCTACTCAGTCCACTATCTACCGCCAGGTCCTACCTAACCTCTCTCGGCAGCCTGCGGCCCTCCTCATGCGCGCGTCTGAAAAGTTGTCCTGGACCCGACCCGAGCAGCCGTCACCGTTGTGTCCAGATCATCCCCAAACATCTACAAAACATTTCCGTTTTTCTTTTGGTATACCTAGCCTATTTATCTCGAGCGTCCGATCTAAATCGAAGGGACCGGATTAGCCCCTAACCTAACCCACCTACTATATAAATCAGCAACCCTAAAATCTAGGGACTTGTCCCTTCAGCCGCCGCCGCATCTTCCTCGTGATCCCCGATCCAATCCATCCACTCCACCCGGCCGACCTAACCCCCTTCTCGATTTGCATCACTGACCAACCACTGCTGTCCCTACACGCCCATGGATCCCCTCTACCTCGCCTGAGCTCGCCGGGGAGCAGATCACCGCGGCACCCGATCTCCTGCGGGCCTCCTCACCTGCAAGCAGCCGGAGCAGCAGCTCCCAGTCCCCGGAGACGAGCACCACCACCACGCCATCGCCTCTCCCTACTACCCGTGCTCCCTCTTTTATCTTCTCCCCCGTCCTCACTCCTCTCCATCAACTCCCTCTCGCCTCTCTCTACAGGAAGCCGCCATGGACGCGAAGCCGCCGAGCCTCCCGAGCGTCGCCCGACCCTGCTTCCACCTTGTTCTCGCCGGAGCAAGAGCCTTCTCCTTCGCCGCGCCAAGTTCTGCAGCTCTGCCCGTCGCCGCTGCTGCCTTGCTTCATCTGAACCTGGACCCTCCAGTGCCGCTGCCTCCGCCATGGACGCCAGGTCCCCGCGCCCGTCGTCATGGCGCCCCGCATCCTCTTCATGGCCCCGGAGCTCCTCTGTTGCCATCCCCGACCTACCTCGGTCCACAGGGAATCCATTCCCGTCCTCCTCCACGCCGGATATGACAGGCACCGGTCGGATTTTGCGCCGCCGCAAGCCCTGCCACCGGCCACCAAGTTCCTTGCGCCTCCTCTGCATCCAGGTCGCCTTGCCTCCTCTCGCTCTCACTCCGGCTCTCTCTCTGTCCCTGCCTCTTGTCTGAATTCTCCCTGCCATGGCCCTGCAGTTCCTCCCCGCCTCCAGGGCTCCGCGTTGCGCCATCGGAGACCAGCTGCCGCCGCGCCTGTCCCCTGCCGGGCTACCTCGACCTGCTGCTGCCGTTTTCTTCAGAGACGCGCAGAGCGCACGCGGTCAGCGCCTTCGCTGCGCCTCGCGTTGACCCAGCGGCCTCTCCCATGCCCAGCTAAAGCCTGCCCTCTCACCTGAACTGGGCCTTGGCCCATGGTGACACGCCACCCAGTAGCGTCCCTTTTGTTTTTTTCCAGTTGGCCCAGACTTGCACCAGATTTGGCCCATTTGTTTTTTCCAGATCTGTGATTTTAGCTTTTTCCAGAGAGTGCCAGTTTTACAGAAAAGACCCTCATGTTCATACATTTAATATTCACAAACTAAGCATCACATGTAAAAAACTTTATATATGAAACTTGTCTAAAAGTTTGTCTAGTTTAATAATATCCAACTTTCATCCATGTTTAAAATGTTGTTTGTTTAATTTTGCATAAATGCCATGCTAAAATGTTTTAATTCATAACTATTTAACCGTAGCTCGGAATTTAATAAACATTATATGTAAATGGGGTGGAAAATGCCTACTTTAACATGGTGGACTTGCTTTGCATGTTTAACAACTATAAAACATGGTTTAGGGCAGAACAGTACCAAAACCTAAAATATGCACATGAGGAGTTTCCGGACTTGTTGTTTGTTGTTCCGTCCTCATTTAAACTTGCCTAGATAGGTAGTTTTCTTTTGCTTCAACCTCTTGCCATGTTTAACAACATTTAATATTGTTGGGTACATAAACAAGATCGAACTAAATAAGTCACGTGGTGTTTCGTCAATATTGAGCTCCACTTAATTTGTAGGGTTGTTTGTGCACTTTGCCATGCCATGCCTCTTTAAACCGGACATGCATCATACTTGGTTGTGCATCATGCCATTCTTATGTGATTTTTGTTTACTATGTTGTTTGCTTTCTTTCTGGGGTACTTCTTCTCGGTAATCTGGAAACATTGCGTTTGTTAGGATACGTTGCCTACATCCGTTTGTCTTCTTCATGGACTCGTTCTTCTTCCTTGCGGGATTTCAGGTAAGATGACCATACCCTCGAAATCACTTCGATCTTTGCTTGCTAGTTGCTCGCTCTTTTTCTATGCCTATGTTGCGATACCTACCACTTGCTTATCATGCCTCCCATATTGTTGAACCAAGCCTCTAACCCACCTTGTCCTAGCAAACCGTTGTTTGGCTATGTTACTGCTTTGCTCAGCCCCTCTTATAGCATTGTTAGTTGCAGGTGAAGATTGGAGCTTGTTCCATGTTTGGAATGTGGATATTTTGTTGGGATATCACAATATCTCTTATTAAATTAATGCATCTATATACTTGGTAAAGGGTGGAAGGCTCAGCCTTATGCCTGGTGTTTTGTTCCACTCTTGCTGCCCTAGTTTCCGTCATATCGGTGTTATGTTCCCGGATTTTGCGTTCCTTATGCGGTTGGGTTATAATGGGAACCCCTTGACAGTTTGCCTTGAATAAAACTCCTCCAGCAATGCCCAACATTGGTTTTACCATTCGCCACCTAGCCTTTTCTTTTCCCTTGGGAGTCGCGCTTTTGAGGGTCATCATTATTTTACCCCCCCCCCCCCCGGGCCAGTGCTCCTCTGAGTGTGGGTCCAAACTAGAGCCCTGTGCAGCGCCCCCTCGGGGAAACTCGAGGTTTGGTTTTAGTTGTATGGAGAGCTCACCTGAGTGTGCCCTGAGAACGAGATATGTGCAGCTCCTATCGGGATTTGTCGGCACATTCGGGCGGTGTTGCTGGACTTGTTTTACCATTGTCGAAATGTCTTGTAACCTGGATGCCGAGTCTGATCGGATTGTCTTGGGAGAAGGAATATCCTTCGTTGACGGTGAGAGCTTGTGATGGGCTAAGTTGGGACACCCCTGCAGGGATTTGAACTTTCGAAAGCCGTGCCCGTGGTTATGGGCACATGGGAATTTGTTAATGTCTAGTTGTAGCAAACCTGAAGTTGATCTTAATTAAAATACATCAACCGCTTGTGTAACCATGATGGTCTCTTCTTGGCGGAGTCCGGGAAGTGAACACGGTGTTGGAGTTATGCTTGACATAGGTTGTTCTAGGATCACTTCTTGATCATAGTTTCTCGACCGTGCTTTGCCTTCTCTTCCACTCTCATTTGCGTATGTTAGCCACCATATATGCTAGTCACTTGCTCCAGCTCCACCTCATACCTTTTACCTTACCCATAAGCTTAAATAGTCTTGATCGTGAGGGTGTGAGATTGCTGAGTCCCTATGACTCACAGATATTTCCAAAACCAGTTTTGCAGGTGCCGATGATACCGTGCAGATGACACAACCAAGCTCAAGGAGGAGCTCTATGAAGATCTTGTCCTTTATGTTGTTTCGTTCTAGTCGATCAGTAGTGGAGCTCAGTTGGGTCGATCAGGGATCTGTGTAGCATTTGGGGTAGTCTTCTTTTATTTTGGTTCCGTAGTCGGACCTTGATTGTATCTAGTTGATGTAATGATTTATTCATGTATTGTGTGAAGTGGCGATTGTAAGACAACTATGTATCTCTTTCCCTTATGTATTACATGGGTTGTGTGAAGATTACCTCACTTGCGACATTGCTTTCAATGCGGTTATGCCTCTAAGTCGTGCTTCGACACGTGGGAGATATAGCCGCATCGAGGGCGTTACAGGTACGAAACCACCTCAAAGTTATTTTTTCCAATCAATCGCTTGGGCTATTCCTATAAGTGTCACAAACAGCCCTAGAGTTCAGACTAGAATAACACCTTAAGACACAAATCAACCAAAACCCTAATGTCACCAAGATACTCCAATGTCACCTCAAGTATCCGTGGGTATGATTATACGATATGCATCACACAATCTCAGATTCATCTATTCAACCAGCACAAAGAACTTCAAAGAGTGCCCCAAAGTTTCTATCGGAGAGTCAAGACGAAAACGTGTGCCAACCCCTATGCATAGATTCCCAAGGTCATGGAACCTGCAAGTTGATCACCAAAACATACATCAAGTGGATCAATATAATACCCCATTGTCACCACGGGTATCCCACGCAAGACATACATCAAGTGTTCTCAAATCCTTAAAGACTCAATCCGATAAGATAACTTCAAAGGGAAAACTCAATCCATCACAAGAGAGTAGAGGGGGAGAAACATCGTAAGATCCAACTATAATAGCAAAGCTCGCGATACATCAAGATCGTACCACCTCAAGAACACGAGAGAGAGAGAGAGATCAAACACATAGCTACTGGTACATACCCTCAGCCCCGAGGGAGAACTACTCCCTCCTCGTCATGGAGGGCACCAGGATGATGAAGATGGCCAGCGGAGAGGGATTCCCCCCTCCGGCAGGGTGCCGGAACAGGTCTAGATTGGTTTTCGGTGGCTACGGAGGCTTCTGGCGGCGGAACTCCCGACCTATTCGGCTCCTCGAAGTTTTTAGTGTATATGGGTATATATGGGAGGAAGAAGTACGTCGGTGGACCTCCGAGCTGTCCATGAGGCAGGGGGCGCGCCTAGGGGGGTGGGCACGCCCCCCACCCTCGTGGGCAGCCCAGGACTCTCCTGGTCCAATTCCAATACTCCATAGGATTCTTCTGGTCCAAAAATAAGTTCCGTGAAGTTTCAGGTCAATTGGACTCCGTTTGAATTTCCTTTTCTGCGATACTCTAAAACAAGGAAAAACAGAAACTGGCACTGGGCTCTGGGTTAATAGGTTAGTCCCAAAAATAATATAAAAGTGTCTAATAAAGCCCATAAACATCCAAAACAGATAATATAATAGCATGAATACTTCATAAATTATAGATACATTGGAGACGTATCAGCAAGCGAGCACTTAGGGACGTCTACCCAGTAGAGCTAGTCGCCCCAAAATTCAATTCATGGTCGTCGTTCCCGATCACCTTCGATTGTCGAGATCACCCAACTAGTATCCGCCATGGCGGTTCAGCCACACTAGTCCTCGACCCAATTATCGACGGGTTTCACCTAACACGTGTCCTGATGGACGGTGGTAGCAGCCTCAACCTGCTTTATCAGGACACAGTGCGGAAGATGGGCATTAACCCCTCACGAATCAAACCAACAAAGACTACCTTTAAAGGAGTCATACCAGGCGTAGAGGCCCGCTGTTAGGGCTCAATCACTCTGGAGGTGGTCTTTGGTTCTCCGTACAACTTCTGAAACGAAGAGTTAATCTTTGATATTGTCCCCTTCCACAATGGCTACCACGCACTACTCAGACGAACCGCGTTTGCTAGATTCAACGCAGTACCACACTATGCTTATCTCAAGCTCAAGATGCCCGGTCCACGCGGTGTCATAACACTCAATGGAAATACTAAACGCTCCCTCCGAACAGAGGAGCACACCGCCGCCCTAGCAGCAGAGGTACAGAGCGGCCTTCTCAAGCAGCACCATAGTACGGCCGCCAAACCCCTGGACATCATTAAGCAGTTCCGAACTGCACTGCAACAGGACAGCGTGGCTCGTCAAGAGCTTGATTAGCAATTCGGCCTCTGTCCAAGTGCCAATGAAGTAGTGGCATTCATACCACGCGTACATAATTACGTACTCGAAATTCCATGGACATCGACGGAGGCACAAGCCAGCCCGGGATCTACAGTTTGGTTAGGCCGATCCCGGACACACATATAACTTTACTATCTCCTTTTCATTTTTTAGGTTTCTGTTATCTGGGCCTCCTTCGAAGGCCTGATTGATGGCCATGTCAAAGGACAAACACACCGGATTGACACAGAGCACAGGCGTACATGGGAAGCCCTAGAGGCTAACTAAATGATTACTCTATCCATTTTTAGGACCCACATGCAGCTCGCCTTTGGTCGCGGCATGTGAAATAGTCGGTTGCTCATTGCATTATTTTGTACCAATGTGCTTGGACGCATTAACCCAACTATAATGGAAACGGTTCATGATCCAAGTTCAAGGGCCCTAGGTCCTATCTCTGTCCTCCCTCTATTTTTCTTTAAATTACTTATTTTCTAGCAACAGTACACTCTGGTACGTTTCATATTTGCCAGGGGCTCCCCATTGCCCCACGATACGACAACAAAGTCCGAACAATCCTTAAAGATAAGTTCGGCACCCCAAATTTAGCATTATATGCATTGGCTCCGAATCATGTCTTTGGTTAATAGTTGGGTTGCCCGGCTCCTGTGCTTTCTACCCTACGTTCCGCTAAATCGGCTAGGGTAGTAAAGGGAGAACTACTGTGATTGTGCGCTAGCCTTGACCAGATGAGCACCTCAGTAGAGAAAGCCGAAAACTGACTGTCATGATACGGCGAGAGCCGGTTAGCTGTTCGAGGGTTACAAATCGTTGGAGATTTTTCCGCATTATGCGAAAGATCGGCACTTCCCGATCACATGTTGACAGCACCCTGGCTTGAACCAGGGGCTGCACCCATGCTTTATTATAAAACTGATATGGCTAAGTGAGGGCATTTAAGTCATATAGTCTGATTGCCTTGTTCGTTGCGCTAAACAACTCCTTTAAGGACCATATAATTGGATCAAGATTGTTTAGATTCCATCCCGAACACCTCCGTACTATCTACATGATGGCAGAAGTCGACGACTGGCCAACCCTCAGCTTACATACAACACGGCCACACATGAGGAAACAATTAAATGATAACAAAATTACATCACAAAACAGGCTTTGTTTTTATACAAGGCAAAGGCAACATGAATGCATTTATTCAAATACAACATCCTGCGAACATTGTGCTGCCGCAAGGCGAGACCCCTCAAGGACATCCGCAAAATACCGTTCGGGTGTGCAGTGCTCCTTGCCCTCCGGTGGCCCTCTAGTCACCTCGACGGCGTCCATCTTCACCCACCACATCTTGCAACGAGCAAAGGCCATGCGTGCACCTTCAATGCGGGCCGAGCGCTTGACGACGTCCAGCCGAGGACAGGCGTTCACCATCCACCTCACGAGTCCTAAGTAGATACTTGGCATAGCTTCGGCTGGCCATAGATGGATTATCAAATCCTTCATGGCTAGTTCAGCCACCCTATGCAGCTCCACCAGCTGTTTCAGTTGATCGGTCAAGGACATGGGATGCTCTGGCGCCGCATACTGCGACCAGAATAGCATTTTCGTAGAACCCCCTCCTTCGGCTCGATAGAACTCCGCGGCGTCTGATACACTGCTGGTAAATCCGCAAAAGCTCCTGGGGAACTCCGAACCCGGGTTAGTAAAAGGTACTGCTTCTCCGCACACTTGCTTTGCATCTTAAATGCCTTACCCGCCGTGATCTTCTTGGCCTCCTGGATCTCCTGGAGGGCGTCCTGGGCCACATTCCGTGCGGTCTCCGCGCTCTAACGAGCCTTGGCGAGTTCGGCCCCTTGAACCGACGCATCACGCTCCAAGGCCTCGCATTTTTTCGCCGCATCCTGGAGCTCCTGTTGGACTTCTTTGACCCGGGCCTTGAGCTTCTTACAGGTGGCTTGCTACTGGACAGCCTTCACCTCGGCCTCTCCCAACGCCTTCTTCAGGGCCTCGACCTCGGTCACGGCTCCTGCACATATTACGACACCGCGGTCAATATACAGCGCCTACTCCTTCCGAACACACAGCAAGTCGTCACTCACCATGCTTCTCCTGGAGCCGAACGCTAACCTCGCCGAGCTTGTTCTCGGTCCGCTCCAGCCTCTGCCTCAGTTCAAAGACTTCGGCAGCATGCGAGGTTGCGGCCAACAGCGATGCCTGCTTATCCATCTATATTACGTTAGTCTCCTATAACAAAAGATTGATCCTCTGTCCGGTTCTTCTTGCCGAACACCATACACTGTCTCAGTGCTACTGTCTACACAGGGTTTTTCTCTTTCTTACCTCGAAACATGTCAACAGGCTGCAGGCTTCATTCAGTCCACTCTTGGCGAACTAAATCTTCTCACCGCACCCATAAGGACACGGTGCTCGTCCACGATGGAGGCGCCTCAAAGCGCCTCCATCAGGTTATCCGGCACCCTTGGATGGATAGGGGCCATCGGTGGAAGCGGCACACCCCCCTCCATCAAAGGGGGCTGCTCGCCTGACTCCGGAGCCATATGGGCCTCTGGAATCATATTCGGCTGAGGGCCGAACTGGATATGGCCCTCTTCGCCAGTCTCCATGGGGATCGGCTCCTCCATGTGTCCGGCCGTGGAGGTCTCGTCTTGTGGCACCTCCCAGACGGTGTCTTGGGCTCCTCCCCGGTTCGGAGCGGTCCTCTAGGATAACACTTTGGTGTCGTCCCTGGCCCCGGGGGAATGAGTAGGTGGTGGCGACATGCTCGCCATCTCCGATGGAGCCAATGAACCTCCAGATGAGGATCGCTGGATAAGGTCGCGGGCCGGACTACAATAGTTCAATTAGCCATGTCAAGATAATGAAGAGAAAGGGCCGGATGCGCGCATGAGCGAGCCATGTCAGTTATGATGCGGCCTGGGGCTTAGTGCGGGGGCGTTGTTCCGGACTGCTGTCAACGTCCCACACGGTGTAGATCACTGGGGCGCCCGTCCCATTCTTAGGCGTTTCCGCCTTTGAATGCGCCGAAGCCGCCCTCTTCTTCTTCCTCTCCTTAGGGGGAGGATTGTTTTCCTCCTCCTCCTCTTCCTCTCCATTATCCTCAGGGACAGAGGAATGAGCTTCGTTGTCTTCGGACGTCACATCCGAAGTGCCCTTGCGACGGGGGCCACTCTTGGCCCCCTTGGCCTTCTTCTCCGGCGCCTTATAAGGCGCCGACACCAGCATCTTCGCGAGAGGCAAGAGGACCGATTCTTCAGGCAGCGGAGCTGGACACTTGATCCGCCTTGCCCTCTCCATCATGTCCTGAAAAAGCAATAATAAAAGCTTAGGCATCATCCTTGAAACAAACACGTGGAGAATGCATCAAAAAAGACACACCTTCGCTAGCGAGGTGTTTAGCGCTGTGCCTGCGATCTGAATCTGCGGCCGGTGGTTTCTCGTTGCCCTTAAAGAGAAACTTCCATGCACCTTCGTGAGTAGTCTCGAAGAGCCTCACCAAGGTCTGGTGCTTCTTCGGGTTGAACTCCCATAGAGGATGGCTTCGGCGCTGGCACAGAAGGATCCGGCGAACTAGCATCACCTGGATCACATCAACGAGCTTGACGTTCCTAGTTACCATGCTTTGAATGCGCGTCTGCAGCGCTATCAGCTCATCACGGGAACCCCAATCCGGACTCTTCTCGACCGAGGAGGTGACTCGCATGGGAGCGCCGGAGCGGAATTTGGCAGCTATGGCCCAGGTGGTGCCGTGAGGTTCTGCGGTGTAGAACCACTGCTTCTGCCACTCCTTTACCGTGTCCACATGTAACGCCCCGAGACCGATGCACCAGGTGTCTTCCAGTTATTCGCTGTTGTTGCCTTGTCATTCGCTTGCATGTTGCATCTTGCCATTTCATCATCCGCATTGCATCATCATGTTTGCAAAACTTGCATCTGTCCTAGTCTCCCCGTTCTTTCCGTTGTCCGTTCTAAGCTCGGACACACTTGCGCGTGCCCGCGGCACGGCCGAAACATTATTTTATAAGTGGCCGGAAAATGTTCTCGGAATGGGATGAAAGTTGCGTGCGGCATTGTTTTGTTGTAGGTAGGCCGCCTGCCAAGTTTCATCGCATTCGGAGTCCGTTTGATGACCCAACGGATAACTATATCGGTAGTATAGACGGTCTATCGTCGGACGTTTTTGTTCTCCGAAAACTATTGCCGGGCTTTCCCTCTTTTTCCTCCCTAGACCATCTACACAGTCCACTACCAATAGCCATGGACCCCCCCCCCCGTCGCAACCTCGCGTGTGCGTCCGAAACTTCCCCGGACCCGACCCAGGCAGTCGTTACCGATGTGTCCGGATCATCCCCAAGCATCCCCTAAACATCTCCGTTTTTATTTTTGGACTCCCTAGCCCATTTATTCCGGACCGCCCGATCGCGATCGAAGGATCCAAATCATCTCCCCTTTCGTATATATATAGTCCCATAGCCCATCTTTAGACCCAAACCCTAAATTCTAGGACATATGTCCCCGCCGCCGCCACACTCAAGAGAAACACCTCGGCATCCTCCCATTCCCCACCGAGCCAATCAATCAGCAGCCTCATCCGCCCCCGTTCCAAAAGTCGATCTGCCTCCTCTTCCATCCTCTACTCGATCCCGAGTGGATCGTGAGCACCAGCGCCTCCCCGCCGCCTACGCGCCCACGCCGCCGGCGACAACAGCAACAGCAGGTCATGCTGCCGGCCTCGTCCCGCTCCTTTTCCATACCTGCCTTCTCTTCATTTGCTCAGTGTGCTCCTCTCTCTCTCAACCTCTCTAATCTCTCCCGCCTCTCCCTTCCCTAGCAGGGACTGGACGCCAGGGACGCTCAAGTCCACGATCTTGCAGCACCGCCGCCTGGAGCTTCTTCGCCGGGGGCCTTCGCCTCGTCCGCATCGCTGGCATCCATCCCCACCTGAACCTCGTGCCCGAGGAGCCCCATGTCGAGCTCCTCCTCCCTGCCTTCGCCTCGGCCTCGTCCAGGAGACAAGAGAATGCATCAGTCCCGCAATGGACCGAGCCACTCGTCCAGCAAGGCCTCCTCTGCTCCCGCAAGCGAGGCGCCGCTGAGTCCCTTCCTCCTCGACTCCAGCAAGCCTCGTCGGAGTCCAAGCCATCGTCGTCCCGGTCCTGGAGCGGCGCCCCTCTGCCCCCTGCACGTGCATCATGCCTCTGCCGTCCTCTGCTTCGCCCGTGGATGAGCGAGACGACCGCGCTCGAGTCTACATTGACCTCGCCCACTCGATTCCCTGCCTCGCCTTGGTTCTCGCTGTCTCACTGCCGGATCTCGTCATCCTCGTCACCCACTTGTCGCCGGTGGTCGCCTCCGCGCCAAGTCCCTCGCCGCGCTGCATCTCGATGCAGGTCGCTTCGTTGACCAGGCCTCCTCTGCCCTGAACATCGTCAATCGGTCGAACCAGCCGAACCCGCTCGGTCTTGCCAGCTCGCACAAACCGGTCTGGCCCGATCCGTCCCAACCAGCCCCGACCCCTGCCCATCTTCAGCAGGCCTGTTAGGCCCAGGGTGAGCGTCCTCATGCTATCCATCGCCTTGGACGAGATATTCTCTCTTGCGCATGCTCCTGTGCAGCCCAGTTCATCCCAGATCCAACCCAGTGCATGTTTTTTTCCTGTTTGCGAATTTATCTTTTATTCCAGAGAAAGCAGTTTTGCAGAAAAACCCTCATGTTTCATGCATATATATAATAACTCATGAACTATGCATCATATGTAAAATCATTATATATGAAAAATCCTTAGAATATTGTCTAGTTTCATAATATGCCACTTTCATACAAGTTTAAAATGCTTAAAATGTTGTTTGAGTAAATTTTGCTCGAATGCCATGTTAAAATTCTTTATTTCATAACTAAATAACTGTAGCTCCAAACTTAACAAACTTTATATGTAAATGGTGTAAAAATGCCTAGTTTAACATGGTGGCATCACTTTGCATGTTTAATAACTCTAAAATATGGTTTAGGGAAGAGCAGTACCAAATCCATAATTTGCATATGAGGATTTTACGGAATTGTTGTTTGTTATTTTCGGCCTCATTTAAACTTGCCTAGATAGGTAGTTTTCATATGCTTCACCCCTTGCCATGCTAACCAACATTTAATATTGTTGAGTACTTAAATGGGAGAGAACTAAATAATTGTTGTGGTGTTTCGTCAAAATGCCTCGTTGCATATTGACCTCCACTTAACTTGTAGTTTTGTTTCTGCACTTTGCCATACCATGCATTTTTAAATCGGACATGCATCATACTTGGTTGTGCATCATGCCATGTTCATGTGATGGTTGTTTACTATGTTGCTTGCTTCTTTCCGGGTTGCTTCTCTCGTTAGCTTCGGTTCCATTCTGGAGTTGTGACGATTCGTTCGACTACGTCTGTTTGCCTTCTTCTTGGACTCGTTCTTCTTCCTTGCAGGATCTCCGGCATGATGACCATACCCTCGAAATCACTTCTATCTTTGCTTGCTAGTTGTTCGCTCTATTGCTATGTTGCGATACCTACCACTTGTTATATCATGCCTCCCTTTTTGCCATGTCAAGCCTCTAACCCTCCTTTCCTAGCAAACCGTTGTTTGGCTATGTTACCGCTTTGCTCAGCCCCTCTTATAGCGTTGCTAGTTGCACGTGAAGATGAACTTTGTTCCATGTTGGAACATGGATATTGTTTGGGATATCACAATATATCTTATTTACTTTAATGCATATATATACTTGGTAAAGGGCGGAAGGCTCGGCCTTATGCCTGGTGTTTTGTTCCACTCTTGCCGCCCTAGTTTTCGTCATACCTGTGTTATGTTCCTTGATTTTGTGTTCCTTACGTGGTTGGGTGTTATGGGAACCCCTTGACGGTTCGCTTTGAATAAAACTCCTCCAGCAAGGCCCAACCTTGGTTTTACATTTGCCTAACAACCTATAACCTTCCTGTTGGGGAACGCAGTAATTTCAAAAAATTTCCTACGCGCACGCAAGATCATGGTGATGCACAGCAACGAGAGGGGAGAGTGTTGTCTACGTACCAACGCAGACCGACTGCGGAAGCGATCACACAACGTAGAGGAAGTAGTCGTACGTCTTCTTCCCGATTCGACCGATCCAAGCACCGTTACTCCGGCACCTCCGAGTTCTTGGCACACGTTCAGCTCGATGACGTTCCTCGGGCTCCGATCCAGCAAAGCGTCGAGGAAGAGTTCTGTCAGCACAACGGCGTGGTGACGATCTTGATGTACTACCGACGCAGGGCTTCGCCTAAGCACTGTAACGGTATGATTGAGGTGGAATTTGGTGGCAGGGGGCACCGCACACGGCTAAGGAACGATCTCAAGGATCAAGTTGTGTGTCTTGGGGTGCCCCCTGCCCCCGTATATAAAGGCCAGGGGCAGGGGGTTCGGCCGGCTAGGAGGGAGGCGCAGGGAGGAGTCCTACTCCCACCGGGAGTAGGACTCCTCCCCTCCAATCCTATTCCAACTAGGACTCTTGGGGGGAAAGGAGAAAGAGGGGGCCGGCCCACCTCTCCTAGTCCTACTAGGACTTGGGGAAGGGGGGCGCCGGCTAGGCTTGTGGGCTGCCTCTTCTCTCTTTTCCACTAAGGCCCAATAGGCCCATTTGCCTCCCGGGGGGTTCCGGTAACCCTCCCGGTAATCCGGTAAAATCCCGATTTCACCCGGAACGCTTCCGGTGCCCAAACATAGGCTTCCAATATATCAATCTTTACGTCTCGACCATTTCGAGACTCCTCGTCATGTCCGTGATCTCATCCGGGACTCTGAACAACCTTCGGTACATCAAAATGCATAAACTCATAATACATGTCATCGTAACGTTAAGCGTGCGGACCCTACGGTTCGAGAACAATGTAGACATGACCGAGACATGTCTCCGGTCAATAACCAATAGCGGGACCTGGATGCCCATATTGGCTCCTACATATTCTACGAAGATCTTTATCGGTCAGACCGCATAACAACATACGTTGTTCCCTTTGTCATCGGTATGTTACTTGCCCGGGATTCGATCGTCGGTATCCAATACCTAGTTCAATCTCGTTATTGGCAAGTCTCTTTACTCGTTCCGTAATACATCATCTCATAACTAACATCTTAGTTATTATGCTTGCAAGGCTTATGTGATGTGTATTACCGAGAGGGCCCAGAGATACCTCACCGACAATCGGAGTGACAAACCCTAATCTCGAAATACGCCAACCCAACATCTACCATTGGAGACACATGTAGTACTCCTTTATAATCACCCAGTTACGTTGTGACGTTTGGTAGTACCCAAAGTGTTCCTCCGGTAAACGGGAGTTGCATAATCTCATAGTTATAGGAACATGTATAAGTCATGAAGAAAGCAATAGCAACATACTAAACGATCGGGTGCTAAGCTAATGGAATGGGTCATGTCAATCAGATCATTCAACTAATGATGTGACCTCGTTAATCAAATAACAACTCTTTGTTCATGGTTAGGAAACATAACCATCTTTGATTAACAAGCTAGTCTAGTAGAGGCATACTAGTGACACTCTGTTGGTCTATGTATTCACACATGTATTATGTTTCCGGTTAATACAATTCTAGCATGAATAATAAACATTTATCATGATATAAGGAAATAAATAATAACTTTATTATTGCCTCTAGGGCATATTTCCTTCACTTCCCTTGGGTTTTCGCGAGCCTGGGGGTCACCTTTATTTGAAGCCCCCCCCCCCCGGGCCAGTGCTCCTCTGAGTGTTGGTCCGAAATGGGAAACCTGCGAGGCCACCTCGGGGCAAGTTGAGGGTTGGTTTTACTCATAGCTTGACCTATCTGGTGTGCCTTGAGAACGAGATACGTGCGACTCCTATCGGGATTTGTCGGTACATCGGGGGCTTTGCTGGTCTTATTTTGCCATTGTCGAAATGTCTTGTAACCGGGATTCCGAGACTGATCAGGTCTTTTCAGGAGAAGGAATATCCTTCATTGACCGTGAGAGCTTGTGATGGGCTAAGTTGGGACACCCCTACAAGGTTTGAACTTTCGAAAGTCGTGCCCGCGGTTATGGGCAGATGGGAATTTGTTAATATCCGGTTGTAGAGAACTTGACACTTAACTTAATTAAAAGGAATCAACCGCATGTGTAGCCATGATGATCTCTTCTTGGCGGAGTCCGGGAAGAGAACACGGTTCTTGTGTTATGCTTGAACGTAAGTAGATTCAGGATCACTTCTTGATCACTTCTAGTTCACGACCATTGTGTTGCTTCTCTTCTCGCTCTTATTTCCGTAAGTTTTGCCACCATATATGCTTAGTGCTTGCTGCAGCTCCACCTCACTACCCTTTCCTACCCATAAGCTTAAATAGTCTTGATCTCGCGGGTGTGAGATTGTTGAGTCCTCGTGACTCACGAATACTTCAAAACAGTTGTAGGTGCCGATGATACCAGTGCAGGTGGCGCAACCGCGATCAAGTGGGAGCTCGATGAATATCTTGTTCGTTGTGTTGTTTCGTTTCCTATTGATCAGTAGTGGAGCCCAGTTGGGATAATCGGGGATCTAGCATTTGGGGTTGTCTTCTTTTATTTTGGTCCCGTAGTCGGACCTTGATTGTATTCTGGATGATGTATGTTTAATTTGTATTGGGTGAAGTGGCGATTGTAAGCCAACTCATTATCCCTTTCTTATCCAGTACATGGGATTGTGTGAAGATTACCCCTCTTGCGACAAACCGACCATGCGGCTATGCCTCTAAGTTGTGCCCCGACACGTGGGAGATATAGCCGCATTGTGGGTGTTATAAGTTGGTAATCAGAGCCATCCCCGACTTAGGAGCCCCCTGCTTGATCGAATCACTGACGTTTTTGAGTCTAGAGCAAAATGGTTTGAGTCTTAGGATTATATATATCGGAGAGTAGGATTCTTTTTACTCCTTAGTCCCTTCGTCGCTCTGCTGAGGCCTCCTAACGTAGAAGTTTTGACTTTTCTCTCCTCAAATTTCACGAAAAAATTTCTTAGGATCACGCGGGTATCTTGGAATCGTTCCGATAGTCTTGTGACGAGAAAATTGTTCTTGGTTCCTCCTGACATTTAGGGGTTGTGGCAGTGTCCCGGGGAGTTGAGCTCCGAGGTGTTGTCGTCACAATTTTATCGTTGCAGTTCTAGAATACCTGAGTTCACCGACATCAAAAATCTCTTTTATGCAGTTGTTGGTGAGAGAACCTCGACGCCACCCGGTACTGGGGCGGGAGTTCGGGAGTAGTGCCATAACTCGTATAATGGATGCTTTTCGAAGGTTGAGGTACATGATTTCCAAAGATTTCTTGGTTATGAGTTGATGGATGGATACAGCTGGATGTAGGGATTGTTAGTTTGGGTGAGATATTATGCTTCCCCTGTATCCCCAACACATGATTGCATAACCAGAAAGTTTCGGGAGTTTATAAGTGGGAATTCAAGTATCACGTAGGGATTCTTTCCAACAGACACATGATACGATATGGGATCTATCATATGTTTGTTTCCGGCACATTCTGCAAGCCAAATCCTTGTTTTTTTTTGTTTTGGTTTGTGGTATTCGAGTTGCTTCAATGTCAAGTGTGATTGCATACCTTTCCTTAGCCGTGTTCTCATATTTCTATGTGAATACTAATCCTTCATGATAATCGAGATTGTCATGTCAATCCTTTTCAACTGGCGTGTTTCTCTTCAAGTGGATCCGATCATTTCCAACATCCGCAAGATCCAGTCTCAGTTTTTTTCTCAACGGTGTTTGTTTCATCCATCGCAAGTTGTCTTTGTTTTCCCCTCCCTCCCATCCTTTTTTCCTTAGATGAATCAGATGTCTAAATCAAGTATCCATTTTATTCATGTGAAGTCTCTTCATTATTTTGCTTCAATGTTCTTATCCGGTGATTCTCAGGAAGATTCTAACGGAGTTTCAAGTTCATCATTCTTCATTATTTTTCTTCTCCAGTGGATTCAATTCAAGCTTTGTCGATCATATCCTTTCCTCATTTCAAACGTTTTCTCATGACGGTGCACCTCTTAATAATCCACTTCTCGTTATTCAATTTTTCTGGAGTGCTGAAGATATCTCAGAAGATTCAAGTTTCCATTCTCAATTCGCTCAAGTTCTTTTGAGGATGTTATCTCATTCTAGCCATTTAATTCAACCGATGCAATCTCTATTCAAAATCATTCCAATGGTGTTTCTCTTGAGTGGGCCCTAACCCATAGGTCCTTTCCCAGGATCTTACCTAACTCTTCTATTTTTTTCCCGGAGCTACCCTCAAATTCTTTTCCAAGTTTGACATAAGAATGAATTATCATCAGTCATATGTCTTTCTCCAAGATCTTTCAAATTCTTTGCATCGTTGGTTCAAACTTTCTACTTCTTCATTCCAGAGTGTCTGAACAATTCATGGTGGTGTTTCTCGTCACCATTCTCAACATTTGAAGTCCGAAGAAGAGTTTTCCCTCCAAATCTTATCCGTTGTCTCAGAGATGCGAAGTTCAAGCTTGCTGCCATCCTCTCATCATTGTTTTCGATTGTGAGAATTCTTTTCACCCATCTGGAGCAATTCAGGTGTATTTTTCAGTTTGATTCTTTGGAGCCCATCAGCATTATTCATTCCAGCTTTCAGCTCTCGTTCTCCAATATTACCGGTGCATCGTTCAAATATCCTCTAATGAGTTCATGATCTCTCCGTTCTCACGTATCTAAATTCTCTCAAGTATCTTCATTCGCTTTCTAATTCTTATGGTGATTCGTTCTCTTTTTCTTCAATCATTTTCAATTCTTATGGTGGCTTGTTCAAGATTCTTCTTCCTTCATTTTCATATTAATTCATTCGTTGTTTCCAAATCCTACCGGTGATTCATTGAAGTCCTTCTTAAGTTTGTGCTATATCTCTCTTAATCCTTTCTATGAGAATAAGTAGTATGCCAAATCCGTTGCTTGTCATCAATTTAAATTGGTGAAGGATAAGCATAATGTAATTCTTATTCTTGTTTCATCGAGTAAATTCAATTCCTTATTCCGGAAGTTCATAAAAGAATTATTGGTTCCAAGTTGCTTCATCTTTTCTTTTCCAGAGTTTCAAGTTTTCTACATTATCTCGTCGCGAAGCTCCATCTCGTCTATGCAAGGATTCATCTTATTCTTTTCAAGCTTCCTTTCCTTGCGACCTTTTTTATCTATCCGGAGTTTCTTCATGGAGACTCTACATGGTGGTCCGTCAAGGATTCTTTTCATTCTTCAATTGTTCTGCAAGATATCTCTTGAAGTTATGATCCGCCAAGCTATACTGTCTTATTTCAGGAGTTCAAGCATTCTTCATCTTGCATTCCAAAGTGCAATTTTTTTCATATCTCATTATTTGAGGTGGTGTTATGTCATTGTTGATAATTTCCCTTCGTGTTTCATGATTCACAAGTTATCAAGAATGAGGTATTTTAAATCCATTAATCTCTTCGTTAGAGTTATCTTGTGTCATATTTCACCTAAAGCCTTTCCTAAGGAATGTTGCTATTGTGGTGCTTATCAATGATTCAAGTTATCTCTCTATCATCTTGGTGGAAGAAGTTTTCATCTCTTCTTTGTTCCCGGGCAATCATTGCTTTCGGTGGTAGAATTTCACCTCAGTTTTGAGATGTTTTCCATAAGACCCCTACTAGCTTACTCTTTTCGTTGTTGGTTTTTCCAACAACTCTGTTCGACCCTTCTCCTAAAGATACTTTTTCAAGATCATTTGAGGTAGAAGATGTTGTTTTCTCCTCCGCTCTTTTGATTACATTCTTACATTTGTTCTGGAGGCAGTGTGTTGTTGATTTCATCAAGTATCCTCTCATCTTGTCAAGATCATATTCTATGCCTTCCTTTTTCCAACCGGAGTGTTATCGTAATTGATCTTTATCATTCCTTGTACATCATTGACACCGGAGTGCTTGTTTGTACTTCTTGTACATTGTAACACTTTTCTTATGTCTTTCAACCTACAAGGTTCTAGTAAGGTTCCTTGTTTCTCTTATCTAAAGGAGTGTTTTCAACTTTCTCCATCTTCGTTGTATTCTTTCTTTCAAGTTGTTCAACCTCTGAAGGCTCTTTGGTTTCACTCGTTTGTCAAAGAAGAAACTTAGTTTTACCTCTTCTCTTCCTCTTCTGTTTCTCTCCGGTGCCATCCTAGATCTCGGGACGAGTTCCCCTTATAGTGGTGGAGTGTTGTAAAGCCCCGAGACCGATGCGCCAGGTGTCTTCCAGTTATTCGTTGTTGTTGCCTTGTCATTCGCTTGCGTGTTGCATCTTGCCATGTCATCATCCACATTGCATCATCATGTTTTCAAAACTTGCATCCGTCGTCCGTTCTGAGCCCGCACACACTTGTGCGCACCCGCGGCACGTCCGAAATATTATTTTATAAGTGGCCAGAAAATGTTCTCGGAATGGGATGAAAGTTGGCGTGCGGTGTTGTTTTGTTGTAGGTAGGCCGCCTGCCAAGTTTCATCGCATTCGGAGTCCGTTTGATGACCCAACGGATAACTATAGCGGCAGTATAGCCGGTCTATCGTCGGACGTTTTCGGTCTCTGAAAACTATTGCCGGTGTCGGTGTCAAAAGTGGCAGATCTCGGGTAGGGGGTCCCGAACTGTGCGTCAAGGCCGGATGGTAACAGGAGACAAGGGACACGATGTTTTTACCCAGGTTTGGGCCCACTTGATGGAGGTAATACCCTACTCCTGCTTGATTAATATTGATGATATGGGTAGTACAAGAGTAGATCTACCACGAGATCAAGGAGGCTAAACCCTAGAAGCTAGCCTATGGTATGATTGTTGTATATGGAGTTGATGTCCTACGGACTACAACCCTCCGGTTTATATAGACACCAGATAGGGTTAGGGTTACACAGAGTCGGTTACAATGGTAGGAGATCTTGAATATCCGCCTCGCCAAGCTTGCCTTCCACGCTAAGGAAAGTCCCATCCGGACACGGGACGAAGTCTTCAATCTTGTATCTTCATAGTCCTGGAGTCCGGCTAAAGGTATTGTCCGGCCACCCGAACACCCCCTAATCCAGGACTCCCTCAGTAGCCCCCGAACCAGGCTTCAATGACGACGAGTCCGGCGCGCAGATTGTTCGGCATTGCAAGGCGGGTTCTTCTCCAAATCATGTATACCTGTAGGAATAATGTCCGATTTTTGTAATGTATTTCTCCTCGGCTTCCACGCCCAATAATGGTCGTCTTCCACGTGTCAAACGAATGCGAAAAGCTGGGGCGTTTTTACATCCACACCCCTAGACGTATAAACGAGCTGCCTATTTAACGGGATGGGGATTTAGGTCCAAACGACATCTTCTCCTCTCCGCGAGTTATCATCAGAGCGCTTCCAGCAAAGGTCCATTCCAACATGACCAGCCGTCGCAGCTCCTCCCCTCGCCCCTCCGGTCCCAAACCCGAGGACTGGGAGAGTTGCACTGTCCCGCATAGCGAGTTAGTGTCCCTTCAGGCCAAGGGATTTCTCCCTAAGGCGTACATGGTCCCGGTCCGAGACGGTCTCGCCACCTACAATGGCGGAAAACAAGCGGAGAGCACCCCCAATCCTTCTAAAGGAGAGCGAATGTGCCTCATCCCCTATCTAATAAGGGGACTGGGATTTCCAATTCATCCATTTCTCCGCGGGCTTCTGGAGTTCTACGGCCTCCAGCTGCACAATCTCACGCCCGCCTCCGTATTACATATTGCGGATTTCGTCGCCCTTTGCGAGCTATTTTTGGGCGTTGAGGCTCATTTCACGCTGTGGAAGAGGTTATTCTGCCTGGTGCCCCGCTCTCAAGAGGGGTCTATATACCAAGTGGGCGGAGCCGAAGTATGGCGCATCGCCGGGACCGGATACCTATCCGGAACCCCAAAGAAGGCGTTCGAGGACTGGCCTTCAGAATGGTTTTACATAGATGACGTCCCACTACCGGATCCTATCTGGCTCGGTCTCCCTGAGTTCAACAGTGCTCCATTGAAGAAGCGCTTGAGCTGGCGTCCGCGGAGCTCTCAGAGAGAAAGCGACAGAGACGTCCTTTACCTGATGAGCCGGATAAGACTGTTGGCTCATTCCGGACTAACCATGATTGGAGTCATGGCCGCATACATTATGCGGGGGGTGCAGCCGCTTCAATATAGAGGCCACCCCATGTGGGATTTCAACGGGGAGGATGACGCCACCCGTTACGGTCGTAAGGGGCCGGCCTCAGCCGCCGCCCTAGTAAAGATCTTATCCTCTTTGTACAAGGGAGAAAAGGAGGAATTCCTCCGCGTCAACCCGCGGGCCGGATTTACTATGTACGATCCACCAAGTTGGGTAAGTGAACAATTGCGCTTGCCCATTTGTTTTATACTCCCACGGTTAGATATGTAGTCTAACGACTTCAATGCAGGAACCGCGACAAGAGGTAAAGGATATAAACAGCCGCCCTCCACAGCCCGAGGACCCCGAACGGTCCCTCGGTCCGGACTCCGAAGAGGATCCGGACATATCGGTGGAGCTTATCGACAGGGTGTTCCATCAGCTAAGCAAGGACAATACCTTGGTAGCCATTACGGCTGATTACCCAGGACTAATCCCGGCCTCCCAGGTGACAGAAACCGGAGTCTCATTCCCTTGAGAGAGATTCCATTCTCACGTATTCTGGTGTTTCTGACGACAACCGTGTTTTGTAGGGGAGATTTCCGAGGCGGGAGGCCGAACTTGCGGCGGCTAGCCAATGAGGGGCCGGAGGGCCCCGTGGGGCAAAAAGGAATGTAGTCCGGACTGAGATGCTGGCGCAAAGGTATAGCGCACCCTCTGTTTCCCTGGTGTTATTCTGCCAGGGCATATTAACGTTCATGCTATCTTCAAAATGAAGAGACCTCGCCAGACTACATCCGGAGAGGTTGCCAATTGCGCCTCCACCATCCAGGTTCCAACGTCTGGCCAGGAAGCGGAGGCGAGCACAAGGCGCGCACCGGACGCTCCTCCGATAGAGGATGCAAACAGGCTGTCTGCCACAAATTCTGATCTGGAGAATGCCATGAACCACAGGCATCGCCAGACAGTTCTACGCGACGCTTGTTTCTCCCAAGAGTCTTTAGATGCCTTCAATTCGGGAGATGCGTACCTCCGTGCCGCTCAAAATGGTTTAGCCAGAGCCACGGAGCAGTATGTAAAAGACATACGAGTAAGAAAATTTTGGTCAAATATATATATATACCAGTAGCCCCCGAGACTTGAAACAGTTAGAGCAACTGATTTACGGATCATTTAATATGCAGGTTCTTACAGAGAAGAATACCGTACTGTCCCAGGAGCTGGAAAAGTGCAAGGCCCAACTGGAGGCCGCACTAGCCGCAGCAGGGGAGCCCAAAGAGACCCCATCAGGTAAGATACACTTTGAAAGATTAGTATTGTGCGGTGCGGTTGCAAATCTGACAAATCATATTGCAGATGGCGCCGGACTCGATCCGGAAAAGCAACAACTCTTACGCCAGCTAAAGGCCGGTGAGAGTACGTTGACAAAGGTGAGGCGAGAGAAGAATGATCTTCAGGATGCCAACACCAAGCTGGACGTCGAACTTAGAGATGTTCGTGGCCAGCTATCGGACTCCACGAAGGAGAATCAACGGCTTCGACGCGGCATATTTAGTAAGTTCTTGAACGAACTTTGAAAAAAGAGTTCGGCGAGGAAGTCTACTAACAGAGTAATGTTTGTAGGTATGCTCACAGGTCGTCTTGCGGAGGAGATGCCCGGTTCTACGGGTGACCTTCTTCCCGAACTCTTGCAACTGCACGAGCGAATTCGGCAGGCGATGTGAGGCGTTGCCCAAGCCTTATGGCCTGCCCACTCAATGCCCGAGGGCCTTGGAGAGCTTGCGGAGAAGCTGAAGGGAGCTCGGCGGCGCTTCCGGTTGTGGAAGATATCGGCCTGCCGATAAGGCGCTAGGGAGGCCTGGGCCATGGTGAAGACCCATTTTACGAAGTCTGACTCAAACCACATGGCCGAGGTCGGACCAATGGGGCTTGACGGGAAGGAGATCCCTGTAAGCTTAGTATACGGCCAAGTAGAGTTGGCCACAAAGTATTCCCAGCAGGACTATAATTAGACAGCATGTTAGATGGTATAGAAGAGGAATACAATCGGTCAGAATGACTATGTAATTTTGAATTGACATGTGTAATGCCTTCTAGCCGGATTGTAGATCGTTTGTTGTTGCCGGCCTTTTCGCTTCAACCTCGGGACCTGACGGTCCAGAGTGTGTCCGAATACCATAGCGGTTATATAAGAACCGGGGTATGCATGGAGACCAGGTGTAGGGGTCATTAGTGCTTTATCAGACAAGTGCCCAACTAGTTATGTTATATTACATGGTTAGTAAGAAACATCTTCCAGAGAGAATAGTTCCGTTAGGGGTTCCTTTCGCTGGGAGGCATGCCCTAAAGTGCATGTCCGGACTGCGTGAAAAAACGCAGAAAAAAGCATCTGGGGGCGCATAAAATGAGTAAAAAGATCATCTTTTATTTCACCGACCGAATATTCCCTTAAGAACGCTAGCTTTCGGCTTCACCCAGTCTGAGGTACACATCCGGCTGACCCGGCAGTAACAATCGCAGAGGTGCTCCCTTTACCGCCTAGCCAAACAATCGGGACCGTAGGGGTAAGCATAGGAGCCAGGAAACCCAGCTTGGCCAAAACTTAAGTCATATCGATGCATATAATGGTGAAGAAAAAGGTACATGCAGAAGTTTGACGCATGTGTTGGGCGTGAAGCCCGTATAAATAAGCTTCTGTTAAAGAAGCCCCTAGGTTCAATGAGCGCGAGTGGTGCGTCACTAGATGAGCCTTTAAGGGCTATAAAAGAAAAGAGGGGAAGGAGAGCAATGTAAGACAGAAAAATGCAAAAAATGGACAGAGGAAGGAGACGAACACAGAGTCCGGTGCTAGGCATAGAATCTTTGGAGACGGGTGGCGTTCCACGGGTTCAGCTCGAGTCGGTTATCCGACGCATCTCGCAGGCGGTATGCCCCACCAGTCAGGACTTGGTCGATTATGAATGGACCTTCCCACTTGGGCTTGATTTTGTCCTTTTTCTTATCCGACAGGCGTAGAACTAGTTCGCCAACATTGTAATTTTTGGCCCGTACTTCTCTGCTTTGATATCTTTGGGCCTGCTGTTGATAAAATGCGGAACGGGCTTTTGCCACGTCATGCTCCTCCTCCAAGGCGTCCAACTTGTCCTACCGATCGAGCTCGGCTTCTCTTTCTTCGTACATGCGCACTCTAGGTGAGTCATGAATTATGTCGCAGAGCAGAACTGCCTCTGCACCGTATACCATAAAAAAGGTGTGTATCCGGTGGTGTGATTTGGCGTGGTCCGCAGCCCCCATAGCACGGAGTCGAGCTCCTCTACCCAGTGCGTGTTAGATTCCTTGAGGGACCGCACCAGTCTGGGTTTAATGCCGCTCATGATAAGACCATGTGCACGTTCGACCTGGCCGTTGGTTTGTGGGTGATAGACGAAAGCATAATCGAGCTTGATGCCCATGTTTTTGCACCAGAGTTTTACCTCGTCGGCGGTAAAGTTTGTACCGTTATCAGTTATGATGCTGTGGGGGACGCCATAACGGTGTACAACCCCAGATATGAAGTCTATCACATGTCCGGATTCGGCCGTTTTAACAGGCTTGGCTTCTATCCATTTGGTGAACTTATCCACCATGACCAGTAAGTATTTTTTCCTATGGGTCCCACCTTTGAGGGGTCCGACCATGTCAAGCCCCCAGACCGAAAAAGGCCAGGTGATGGGTATAGTTTGGAGTGCGGTGGGTGGCATATGGCTTTGGTTGGCAAAAAGTTGGCAACCAACGCATCGTTGGACTAGGTCCTGAGCATCTTCCTGGGCCGTCGGCCAATAAAAGCATGTACGGAAAGCCTTGCTAACAAGTTACCGAGCAGCGGCATGGTGACCACCGAGTCCGGCATGAATTTCAGCCAGAAGGTTCCGCCCTTCCTCTTCGGAGATGCACCTTTGAAGAACTCCGGTAGTGCTTTTCTTATAAAGCTCTCCCTTATGTACTCTATCGGCTTTAGATCGCCGCACTATGCAGCGGGCCTCGTTTTGGTCCTCTGGGAGTTCCTGCCTAGTAAGGTAGGCTAGGAATGGTTCTGTCCACGGGGCGATAACCGCCATTATTACGTGGGCTGAAGGTGTAATTTCATTGGCAGAGCCTCCAATTATGTCAGATTGTACGGCGTCGAGTGGTGTGGCTGGGTCCGGGCTGTTATTTGCGGGTTCCCCCTCCCATGCTACGGATGGCTTGAACAATCTTTCCAAAAAGATGTTGGGGGGACTGCATCGCGTTTTGCTCCGATGCATGCCAGGACGTCCACTGCTTGATTGTTTTCTCGGGCTATATGGTGAAACTCCAGCCCTTCGAACCGAGCTGACATTTTTAGGACGGCGTTGCGGTAAGCTGCCATTTTTGGGTCTTTGGCATTGAAGTCTCCATTTATTTGGGATATCGCGAGGTTTGAATCCCCGCGTACCTCTAGGTGCTGGATACCCATGGATACTGCTATACGGAGACCATGTAGGAGGGCCTCATATTCGGCTGCATTGTTGGAATCCGTGTACATGATCTGGAGCACATATTGAACTGTGTCTCCTGTGGGGGACGTCAGGACGATGCCAGCCCCCAGTCCGGCCAACACTTTGGAGCCGTCGAAATGCATAATCCAGTTTGAATATGTGCCGTACTCTTTAGGGAGCTCGGCCTCTGTCCATTCTGCGATGAAGTCGGCCAAAACTTTCGATTTAATAGCTTGCCATGGCTTATAGGTTATATCGAACAGGAGAAGCTCGATGGCCCATTTTGCAATCTGGCCCGTTGCATCGCGGTTGTTGATAATATCGTTGAGTGGTACTTCCGAGGCTACTGTTATGGAACACTCTTGAAAGTAGTGTCGTAGCTTCCGGGATGCCATGAATACCGCGTATGCAATCTTTTGATAATGCGAGTACCGTGATTTGCATGGAGTGAGGACAGTGGACACGTAGTATACTGGCCTTTGAAGGGGGAATTTGTGTCCATCCGTTTCCCGCTCGACAACGAGCACTGCGCTGACAACTTGATGTGTTGCTGCAATGTACAATAACATTGGTTCGCCGGTGTTCGGCGCGGCCAGGACTGGGTTTGTTGCCAATATGGCTTTTATTTCATCAAGTCCGGTCGTGGCGGCATCCGTCCACTCGAAGTGTTCGGTGCGCCGAAGGACGCGATAGAGGGGTAGTGCCTTTTCTCCCAAGCGGGAGACGAAGCGGCTTAAAGCCGCCACGCATCCGGTTAATTTTTGTATTTGTTTGAGGTCCTTCGGGATATCCAATTTTGACAAAGCTCGGATCTTGGCTGGATTTGCTTCAATTCCTCTACAGGATACAATGAAGCCCAAGAACTTTCCTGCTGGAACGCCGAAGACGCATTTTTCCGGGTTGAGCTTGATGTCCTATTTTCGGAGGTTATCGAATGTAAGCCTCAAGTCGTCTACTAGAGATTCGACATGTCTTGATTTGGCGACCACATCATCCACATACTCCTCCACTATTTTGCCGATCTGGTTTGCCAGACATGTCTGGATCATGCGCTGATATGTTGCGCCGGCGTTTTTCAGCCTGAAGGGCATTGTGTTGAAGCAGAATGGGCCGTATGGTGTGATGAATGCCGTTGCGGCTTGGTCTGATTCTGCCATCTTGATTTGATGGTAACCAGAGTATGCGTCGAGGAAACACAACGAATCGTGTCCTGCGGTGGCATCGATAATTTGATCGATACGGGGGAGGGGGAAGGGATCTTTTGGGCAAGCCTTGTTAAGGTCTTTAAAATCGACACACAGGTGCCAGGATGTGTCCTTCTTTGGTACCATCACCAGGTTTGCTAGCCAGTCCAAATGTTTTATGTCTCTAATGAATCCGGCCTCCAATAGTTTGGCTAGCTCCTCTCCCATAGCCTGTCTCTTGGGTTCGGAAAAACACCGACGGGCTTGTTTGACAGGTTTGAATCCTTTTAGGATATTTAAGCTGTGTTCGGCCAGCCTGCGTGGGATCCCTGGCATGTCTGAAGGGTGCCAGGCAAAAATGTCCCAGTTCTCTCGTAGGAACTCTCGTAGTGCGGCGTCTACATCAGGGTTCAGTCGTGCCCCGATGGAAGCTGTTTTATTGGGGTCCGTTGGATGGACCTGGAATTTGACTATTTCGTCAGCTGGCTTGAAGGATGTGGATTTTGATCTCTTGTCGAGTATCACATCATCCCTGTTAACTGTGGAGCGCTACGCAGTCAGTTCCTCGGCCGCTAAGGCTTCGGATAGTGCCTCAAGGGCTAATGCGGCTGTCTTGTTTTCGGCGCGGAGTGCTATGTCCGGATCACTAGCTAGAGTGACAATTCCGTTTGGCCCGGGCATCTTAAGCTTCATGTACCCGTAATGGTGTATTGCTTGGAAGATTGTGAATGCTTCCCGCCCTAGTAAAGCGTGATATCCTCTTTTGAACGGGGCCACCTGAAACGTGACTTCTTCGGACCTGTAATTATCCGGCGTGCCGAACACCACATCTAGTGTGATTTTTCCTGTGCAGCGCGCTTCCTGACTAGGGATTATTCCTCTAAAGGTTGTGCTGCTTCGCTCGATGCGGTTCCAGTCTATTTCCATTTTTTGAAGTGTTTCCTCATAAATGAGGTTCAGTCTGCTGCCTCCATCCATGAGCACCTTGGTGAGGCGAAAGCCGTCCACTATGGGACTAAGGACCAATGGGGCTGGTGCTTGGGCTGTTCGGAATCTAGGTTCATCACTTGCGTTGAAGGTAATAGCAGTGTGGCTCCATGGATTTATTGTTGCAACTTGATAGACTTCGGCGAGGCTGCGGAGTGTTCTTTTTCGCATATTTTTTTATGCAAAAGTCTCGAAGACTGTGAGAACGGTACTGGTGTCCTCGAGCTGGCCTTCTGCGGCCTCCAGAATTAGGAGGTCCTCGCCAATTTTGGCCACCTGCCGGAGTATCCAACACGCTCTAAGGCTGTGAGTTGGTGTGGCGTCCTCTGTACTGTGAATTCTACATGGTCCATCAAGCCACCTTTCCAGTACGGTTCCATGCCCTGTAGAGGGTTTTGGCTTTTTGGTGTTTATCCCTGGTGTCCTATGATGATGCACCCTCTTAGTTCGGACGGGGTTACTATTCAAGGCCGGATTATCCCAAAATTTTATTTCGGTTTTCCAGGTGCTTTCCATCGCACAGTATTTTTGTACTATGGATGCCAAGTCAGCAAAGCGTGTAATATCACGACGACTTACGGCGTTAAGGATTCCCTTGTCCGTGCAATTACTGCAGAAAATTGAGATTGCGTCTCCCTCGTGGCAATCCTTTATCCTGTTCATAACCAGGAGGAATCTGGCCCAGTAATGATGTACTGTTTCCTCGGGCCTCTGCCTGATTTGGGAGAGATCGCTTATGTTCGGGTGGACGGGTGTCGTTGAATCTGAAACCTCATCCAATCCAAGATTCGGAGGCCGAAGAGTTTCCGAACTCTGAAGTTCGGGTTCTTGGATGTTGTCCAATGAATCTAGCCCGTTGCCTGATCCTAAGCTCAGGTCTTGAGTTACATCCTCCCCTCCACGGGTATCCGGTTTGGAGGGGTCGGGAATTCGGACGTAGCTAGTCCTTAAAATAGATGAAGGGTCGCCGCACTGCGCCTCTACCACGGCAACATGGTGGGTGACTTGGGGAGAGTTAATTTCTCTTAGATCGGGTTTAAGCCCAACCTAGTCGTAATCCGTAGCGACCCCCAGGGCGGCGATGCGATCCAAGGTTCGTTTACGGAAGAGAGCTCCATTGGATCTAGCTGCTCGACGACCTCCGAGCTGACGTGTAGGTTGCTTTTGATGACCCGAGAGGTCACCGTCGGCGCAACAGCCGAACAGGCGGTCATGAGGAAACCACCTAGCCAGAGAGTTTGGCCGACAGCCAAGGCTCCCTTAGCAATGGCTCCGTCTTTAAAGACGGGAGGAGGCATCCTTCCTGATTGCGATGGCACAGAGGAACTCTCAATGAAAGGACCAATGTCGGTGTCAAAACCGGCAGATCTCGGGTAGGGGGTCCCGAACTGTGCGTCAAGGCCGGATGGTAACAGGAGACAAGGGACACGATGTTTTTACCCAGGTTCGGGCCCTCTCGATAGAGGTAATACCCTACTCTTGCTTGATTAATATTGATGATATGGGTAGTACAAGAGTAGATCTACCACAAGAGCAAGGAGGCTAAACCCTAGAAGCTAGCCTATGGTATGATTGTTGTATATGGAGTTGATGTCCTACGGACTACAACCCTCCGGTTTATATAGACACTGGATAGGGTTAGGGTTACACAGAGTCGGTTACAATGGTAGGAGATCTTGAATATCTGCATCGCCAAGCTTGCCTTCCACGCCAAGGAAAGTCCCATCCGGACACGGGACGAAGTCTTCAATCTTGTATCTTCATAGTCCTGGAGTCCAGCTGAAGGTATTGTCCGGCCACCCGAACACCCCCTAATCCAGGACTCCCTCAGCCGGGCTTTCCCTCTTTTTCCTCCCTAGACCGTCTGCATAGTCCACTACCAACAGCCATGGACCCCCCCCCCTCGCAACCTCGCGTGTGCGTCCGAAACTTCCCCGGACCCGACCCAGGCAGTTGTTACCGATGGGTCCGGATCATCCCCAAACATCCCCTAAACATCTCCGTTTTTCTTTTTGGACTCCCTAGCCCATTTATTCCGAACCGCCCGATCGCGATCGAAGGATCCAGATCATCCCCAATTTCGTATATATATAGTCCCATAGCCCATCTTTAGACCCAAACCCTAAAATCTAGGACATATGTCCCCGCCGCCTCCACACTCAAGAGAAACACCTCGGGATCCTCCGATTCCCCACCGAGCCAATCAACTACCAGCCTCATCTGCCCTCGTTCCAAAATTCAATCTACCTCCTCTTCCCTCCTCTGCTCGATCCCGAGTGCATCGTGAGCACGAGCGCCTCCCCGCCTACGCGTCCACACCACCGGCGACAACAACAACAACAACAACAACAACAACAACAACAGGTCATGCTGTCGGCCTCGTCCCGCTCGCTTTCCTTCCCCGCCTTCTCTTCATTTTCTCACTGTGCTCCTCTCTCTCTCAACCTATCTAATCTCTCTCCCCTCTCCCTTCTCTAGCAGGGACTAGACGCCAGGGACGCTCGCGTCCACGATCTTGCAGCGCCGCCGCCTGGAGCTTCTTCATCGGAGGCGTTCGCTTCATCCGCGTCGTTGGCATCCATCCCCGCCTGAACCTCGTGCTCAAGGAGCCCCATGCCGAGCTCCTCCTCCTTGCCTTCGCCTCGGCCTTGTCCAGGAGACAAGCGAACACATCAGTCCCGCCATGGACCGAGCCACTCGTCTAGCAAGGCCCCTCTGCTCCCGCAAGCGAGACGCCGCTGAATCCCTTCCTCCTCGACTCCAGCAAGCCTCGTCAGAGTCCAAGCCGTCACCATTCCAAGCCTGGAGCGGCGCCCCTCCGCCCCCTGCACCTGCATCGCGCCTCTGTCGTCCTCTGATTCGCCCGTGGACGAGCGAGACGACCGCGCTCGAGTCTATGTTGACATCGCCCGCTCGACTCCCTGTCTCGCCTTGGTTCTCGCCGTCTCACCACCGGATCCCATTGTCCCCGTCACCCACTTGTCGCTGGTGGTCGCCTCCGTGCCAAGTCCCTCACCACGCTGCAAGTCGCTTCATTGACCAGGCCTCCTCTGCCCTAAACACCATCAACCGGTCGAACCAGCCGAACCCGCTCGGTCCTGCCGGCTCGCACGAACCGGTCTGGCCCAATCCGTCCCAACCGGCCCCGACCCCTGCCCGTCTTCAGCAGGCCTGTTAGACCCAGGGTGAGCGTCCTCATGCTATCCATCGCCCTGGACGAGATATTCTCTCTTGCGCATGCTCCTATGTAGCCCAGTTCATCCTAGATCCAGCCCAGTGCATGTTTTTTTCCTGTCTGCGAATTTATCTTTTATTCAAGAGAGAGCGGTTTTGCAGAAAAACCCTCATGTTTCATGCATATATATAATAACTCATGAACTATGCATCATATGTAAAATCATTATATATGAAAAATGCTTAGAATCTTGTCTAGTTTCATAATACGCCACTTTCATGCATGTTTAAAATGCTTAAAATGTTGTTTGATTAAATTTTGCTCAAATTCCATGTTAAAATTCTTTATTTCATAACTAAATAACCGTAGCTCCAAACTTAACAAACTTTATATGTAAATGGGGTATAAAAATGCCTAGTTTAACATGGTGGCATCACTTTGCATGTTTAATAACTCTAAAATATGGTTTAGGGCAGAGCAGTACCAAATCCGTAATTTGCATATGAGGAATTTCCAGAATTGTTGTTTGTTATTTCCGGCCTCATTTAAACTTGCCTAGATAGGTAGTTTTCATATGCTTCACCCCTTGCCATGCTAACCAACATTTAATATTGTTGAGTACTTAAACAGGAGAGAACTAAATAATTGTTGTGGTGTTTCGTCAATATGCAACTCGTTGCATATTGAGCTCCACTTAACTTGTAGTTTTGTTTGTGCACTTTGCCATACCATCAATTTTTAATTCGGACATGCATCATACCTGGTTGTGCATCATGTCATGTTCATGTGATGGTTGTTTACTATGTTGCTTTCTTCTTTCCGGGTTGCTTCTCAAATTAGCTTCGGTACCGTTCCAGAGTTGTGAGGATTCGTTTGACTATGTCCGTTTGCCTTCTACTTGGATTCGTTCTTCTTCCTTGCGGGATCTCAGGCAAGATGACCATACCCTCGAAATCACTTCTATCTTTGCTTGCTAGTTGTTCGCTCTATTGCTATGCCGCGATACCTACCACTTGCTATATCATGCCTCCCTTTTTTCCATGTCAAGCCTCTAACCCTCCTTTCCTAGCAAACCGTTGTTTGGCTATGTTACTGCTTTGCTCAGCCCCTCTTATAGCGTTGCTAGTTGCATGTGAAGATGAAGTTTGTTCCATGTTAGAACATGGATATTGTTTGGGATATCACAATATATCTTTTTTTTACTTTAATGCATCTATATACTTGGTAAAGGTTGGAAGGCTCGGCCTTATGCCTGGTGTTTTGTTCCACTCTTGTTGCCCTAGTTTCCGTCATACCAGTGTTATGTTCCTTGATTTTGCGCTCCTTACGCGGTTGGGTGTTATGGGAACCCCTTGGCAGTTCGCTTTGAATAAAACTCCTCAAGCAAGGTCCAACCTTGGTTTTACATTTTCCTAACAACCTATAACCTTCCCTTGGGTTTTTGCGAGCCCGAGGGTCATCTTTATTTTAAGGGACAATTCCATTTATCCCCCTAACTTGAGCCACCACCTGGCATTTGCCCCTAATTTCCAGGTATGCTCAAAAGGACCCCTCTTCCGTCAAGTCACCTTACTGAAATTCCCTTGCCGTCTGATCAAAGGGGTTTGACCGCCTGGTGAATAGTAACATGGGGAACAGTAAATTCGAAAAAATAGCAAAAAAATCAAAAAATCTGAAATTTTGTGGGATCGAAGATACTTACGGGCGCAAGGTGTGTGCAAAATTTCGCGTTGTTTGGACATTCCAAGAACTCTGGGAAAGGAAAAAAATTAAATCTATACGATGTGAACAGTAAATTCAAAAAAAATAGCAAGAAAATTTTAAAAAATATGAATTTTTTGGCATCAAAGAGGCTTGGGTGCACAAGGCGCTTGCAAATTTTTGTGATCAAATGGCATCCGAGGTGCTCTAGCAAAGAAACAAAATAGTGCATTTTTTCAAAGTTTTTTCATGCGCCAAATTTTGTTTTTTCTCCACGAGCTGCTATAGTGTCGAAACGCAAACAAAATTGCATGCTCCTTGCGCACGCCAGCCTCTTTGTGCCAAAAAAATTCATATTTTTTTTGAATTTTCTTGATATTTTTTTAATTTACTGCTCATACCGTACACTTTAAAGTTTTTCTTTTGACACGAGCTGCTGGAATGTCCAAACTATGCCAAAATTTGCACGCGCCTTGCTCCCTTGAGTATCTTCGATCCCACAAAATTTCTGATTTTTTTGATTTTTTTGCTATTTTTTTGAATTTACTGTTCACCATTTACTATTCACTAGACGGTCAAACCCCTTTGACCGGACGGTAATGGCACAGAAGGGCATTTTTGTAAGGTGACTTGACGGAAGAGGGTTATTTTGAGTATACCTGAAAATTAGGGGCAAATGCCAGGTGGTGGCTCAAGTTAGGGGGATAAATAGAATTGTCCCTTATTTTAAACCCCCCGGGCCAGTGCTCCTCTTAGTGTTGGTCTGAAACGAGCAACCTGTGGGGCCACCTCGGGGAAACTTGAGGGTTGGTTTTACTCATAGCTTGACCTATCCAGTGTGCCCTGAGAACGAGATATGTGTGACTCCTATCGGGATTTGTCGGCACATCAGGCGGCTTTGCTGGTCTTGTTTTACCATTGTTGAAATGTCTTGTAACCGGGATTCCGAGACTGATCGGGTCTTCCTGGGAGAAGGAATATCCTTCATTGACCATGAGAGCTTGTGATGGGCTAAGTTGGGACACCCCTGCAGGGTTTGAACTTTTGAAAGTCGTGCCCGCGGTTATGGGCAGATGGGAATTTGTTAAATCCCGTTGTAGAGAACTTGGCACTTAACTTAATTAAAATGAATCAACAGCGTGTGTAGCCGTGATGGTCTCTTCTCGGTGGAGTGCGGGAAGTGAACACGGTTCTTGTGTTATGCTTCAATGTAAGTAGATTTATGATCACTTCTTGATCACTTCTAGTTCACGACCATTGCGTTGCTTCTCTTCTCGCTCCTATTTGTGTAAGTTAGCCACCATATATGCTTAGTGCTTGCTGCAGCTCCAGCTCACTACCCTTTCCTACCCATAAGCTTAAATAGTCTTGATCTCGCGGCTGTGAGATTGCTGAGTCCTCGTGACTCACAGATACTTCCAAAGAGTTGCAGGTGCCGATGATACCAGTGCAGGTGGCGCAACCGCGATCAAGTGGGAGCTCGATGAAGATCTTGTTCATTGTGTTGTTTTGTTTCCCACTGATCAGTAGTGGAGCCCAGTTGGGACGATCGAGGATCTAGCATTTGGGGTTGTCTTCTTTTATTTTGGTTCCGTAGTCGGACCTTGATTGTATTCTGGATGACGTATGTTTAACTCGTATTGTGTGAAGTGGTGATTGTAAGCCAACTCTCTATCCCTTTCTTGTCCAGTACATGGGATTGTGTGAAAATTACCCCTCTTGCAAGAAACCTACCATGCGGCTATGCCTCTAAGTCGTGCCCTGACACGTGGGAGATATATCCGCATTGCGGGTGGTACACCACAAAAGTACCTTTGGGCCAGGAGACGTTGGACAACTTGCTCACCATGGCTCCTCCTTACTCCGCGTGCTGGCCATCCACCACCTTCGGCTTCACGTTAAAGACTTTGAGCCACAACCCGAAGTGGGGTTGGATGTGGAGGAAGGAATTCTGGGACAGATCATGGATATCTATCCCGTAATAATACATCAGCCCCCGGACGAAAGGGTGGAGTGGAAACCCTAGCCCGCGGAAGAAATGGGGGATGAACACTACCCTATCGGTGTGCTTCGGCATGGGGACGACTTGTCCCTCGGTCGGTAGGTGGTGAGTAATCTCCTTCACCAAGTATCCGGTCGCCCGAAGCTCAGTTATGTCCTCCTCCTTGACGGAGGAGACTATCCAGTTGCCTTGATCTCCGGACCCGGACATGTTTGCTTGAGTGGAAAGGAGATGAGAACTTGGGTGCTGGAGCTCGAGATTGGAAAGGCGGAGACAGAGAGAGGGCGTGAGAGAGGAAAGGGAATCCTTATCCCCTTATAAAGGCAATGAATATTAAATGCCTCCTCACTCGCCTTAATATTTGCCTATTTGTAGCGACCCGACCTCGAACGGTCAAGTCTCTGTGCTTCAGTGTCATCCCTGGATCGGTAATGCCGACACACACAGTACTTGAACGATTTATAACAGAGTAGCAATCACACACTTATTACATCGAATGTCTCCAAAGAGAACTTATTACAATAACTTGGCTTAAGGCCATCTAATGCGATAACAGCGGAAGGCTTGGAAGATAAGTGAGTCCATCAACTCCAACGGCATAGCTGAGCTGCACGGCAACGACCTAACGAACCTTACTCCTCGTCTGAAAAGTCTGCAACATAATACGTTGCAGCCCGAGAATGGGTCAGCACATGGAATATGCTGGCAAAGTAACACAGTAGAGCAAGAACAGAATAATGCTATCACTACATGCATATTTGGCTGGTGGAAAACTCTATGGTTACAGTTTTGTGTAAAGCCAATTTTTCCCTACAACAAAGGAATAGATTTTATTTAACTATCATGGTAGTTGAACAACATTGAGAAGGTAACCCCAACTCAATCCCAAATAAAGTATTTAATAACCCAACAAATTGAATTAAGAGTGATGAGATACATGTGATAACGCAAGTACTAGGTACTCAAGATTATCCATAATCGGGGACACGGCTAACCATGATTAGATTGTACACTCTGCAGAGGTTTGCACACTTTTCCCCACAAGACCCGATTGCCTCCGTTGGAATTCTCGCACTTCATGGTGTTTGAGAAACGGATGACCTAGACACAGTCTTTCAGAAACATTAACTCTTTACTCCGGGCAGACCATACCAAACCTACAAAACCCACTACCTGCTGATCTACCTCTTCAAGAGCTTCACGTAACTTACTCAACTATGCTAGAGCCCATAATAGCTTGTGGCCGCACATGGAAGTTTCTAGCATGAATCATCTCAGTTCCCTTTGATCCTGGGTGGCGGTCCATAGGATGATCACACGGGTACCCCAGGATTTCCAAAAAAACAGACAACACTGGGTTCCCCAGGTGCCTCAATCCACCCAGATGTGTATTCAAGTTGCCACCTTAAGTTGAACCATTAATTAACAATCTCACATCTGTCATGGATTTCACTCAAACCCAAACCACGTCTACAAGCATAGCATAGCAATAAGCAACGCACAAAAGTAACTCCCAAGGGTTTGATATTAACAGGGTAATGGGTTCTACCTCAATAACTACTTCCCAACCCACAAGTTAAAGACATCCTAATCATGCAATGTTTGAGGATTGGAACTAATGCATAAAAACTGGGTATGAAAAGAGTATGATCAAATGTGTTACTTGCCTTGCTGACGATCCGCGAAACATAGAGACTCGTAGTAACACGCTTCGCACTCTGGATGTTCTATTGCAAACAAACAATAACATACATAAGCAAGAGGCAAAGATGCACAAGTAAAACTCAAAGAAGAGAGGTTGACCAGAAAGTTCAACTTAAGAACTCCGGTACGCAAAAAGAATCAAATCAAACGGAGCAACGAAACTCAAACGGCGAGAGAAACAAGATCCGTTTACTAATCTGGACCTAGGTCAAATTTTACAGTAGCAAAAATGTGTGCAAGTTGGTCAAACAGAAAGAGGGTCTCGATATGAAGATCTAGGCGCTTGAATCGCCTCATTCCGACTAACGAGCGAAAAGATAAACAGAAACTAAGGTCGGATCAGAAATCACGATCGAGAATAATCGTGGATAAATCAGATAAAAAGAAAACTGACGAACAGACTAACGAACGAGCGTTCGTTAACTGTAACTAACGGGCGAAAACCATTCGTTAGGAGAACTGTACGGACGAACGTCCGCTAATTAGAAGAACCGAGAAAAACCGGCGAACTGATTTAAAAAAACAAACTAGGGTTTCTAAAAAACGAACAGTTTTAAAAAAACGACGGCTCGGGATTCGGCGCGGTACCTCCGGCGAGGCGGGGTTGGGCGGCGGCTCGCGGGGCGGCGGGGCGCGGCGGCGGCAGGCGCGGGCGGCGGCGGTTGCGGGGCGGCGGTGGTGTGGTGGTGGGGGGCCGGGGTGGCGCGTATAAATAGGAGGGGGCGACTTGGAGGAGGGGGCAAGGCGCGGCGGAGGCGGAGTCCGGCTCGGACTCCGGTCCGAGCTCGGCGGCGGCGGCGCTCGCGCGCGGGGAGGCGGCTACTACGACTTGGGCCGGCGGCCCGGCTGGGTTCGGCCCAGTCGGCGCGGGAAGTTCCTCTTAAAAAAACAATTTCGCCGACAGAAATAAAATCCTAGAAAATAATATAAAAATCTAAAAATGCCAAAACAAATTTTCGCCGTCTAAATAAAATATTTAGAACAAGATGAACATTTTCTTGGCCCTAAAATGCAATTTTGAAAACGTGCAATTTTTCTAATGCAAATAAAATCAAATAACTAATTTTAATATTTTCCCTCCAATATTTCAATTATTTTGGAGAAGTCATATTATCTCCTCGAAGAGAAAAATTATTACAATCAAAATCCTCGTTTCATTATTTGATAAAAATCAAACATGAAAACCGGGAAATCCCCAACTCTCTCCGAGGGTCCTTGAGTTGCTTAGGATTTCGAGGATTGCGGAACGAAAATGCAATAAAATATGGTATGCATGGATGGCCTATGTATAACATTCCAAATTGAAAATTTGGGATGTTACAAACCTACCCCCCTTAAGATGAATCTCGCCCTCGAGATTCGGGTTGGCTAGAAAATAGGTGCGGGTGGTCTTTGCGGAGATCATCCTCTCGTTCCCAGGTGGCTTCATCCTCGGTATGGTGGCTCCACTGAACTTTGCAAAACTTGATAACCTTGCTGCGGGTGACTCGGCTGGCAAACTCAAGAATCTTAACTGGCTTCTCCTCATTAGTCAAATCACTGTCCAACTGAATCGCCTCCAAGGGTACTATATCTCTTAACGGTATATCGGCCATCTCAGTATGACACTTCTTCAATTGTGAAACATGAAACACATCTGAACTCCTGAAAATCCCTCAGGTAACTCCAACTTGTAGGCAACTTCTCCCATCCGTTCCAAGACACGATATGGTCCTACAAATCTCAGGGCTAACTTTCCTTTAACTCCAAAACGTTTCACTCCTCGCAAGGGTGATACTCGCAAATATGCTATGTCTCCAATTTCATGTGTTACCTCCTTGCGTTTCGAGTCTGCGTAACTCTTCTGCCTGGACTGAGCAATCTTCAGTCTATCATGAATCAGTTTAACCTTCTCCTCAGACTCCTTGATCAAATCTGGTCCAAACAACTGTCGGTCTCCTACTTCATCCCACATCAACGGCGTTCTGCACTTGCGTCCATACAGGGCTTCAAACGGTGCCATCTTCAAACTGGCTTGGTAGCTATTGTTGTATGAGAACTCCGTGTAAGGCAAGTTGTCATCCAAACTAGATCCATAATCTAGCGCACAGGCTCTCAACATATCTTCCAGTATCTGGTTGACTCTCTCGGTCTGTCAATCCGTCTGCGGGTGAAATGTTGTACTGAACTCCAATCTCGTACCCAAAGTCTGGTGCAACTGATGCCAAAACTTTGAAGTAAACTATGTTCCTCTATCTGATATGATGGTCCTCGAAACTCCATGCAGACATACGATCCTGGACATATATATCTTGGCCAACTTCGCACTTGTATAGGTGGTTTTCACTAGGATAAAGTGAGCCACTTTGGTCAAGCGATCAACTACTACCCATATAGAATCATATCCTGCTTTGGTTCTGGGCAATCCAGTAATAAAGTCCATGCCAAGTTTATCCCACTTCCATTTGGGTATCGGCATAGGCTGTAACAATCATGCTGGCTTCTGATGCTCTGCCTTCACTCTCTGACAAACATCACATACGGCTACATACTCGGCAATATCCTTCTTCATACCAGTCCACCAGAAACGTTTCTTTCAAATCCAAATACATCTTGGTATTTCCGAGGTGTATCGAGTATGGCGAGTCATGAGCTTCCTGAAGTATCAACTTCCTGATCGCTGGGTTATTGGGCACATACACTCGGTCCTCAGACCATAAGGTATCGTGCTCATCCTCTCGAAAACCTTTGGCCTTTCCTTTGCTCATCTTCTCCTTTATCTCGGGAATCTCTTTGTCATCCTCCTGAGCTTCTCGAATCTTGCCCAACAATGTTGACTGAACCTCCATTGTTGCAATGAAACCTCTTGGAACAATCTCCAACCGAAGTTCCATAATATCCTCTGCTAACTCCTTTGGCAATCCCTTACTTTCAAGGATATTAGCATAACTCTTTCGGCTCAAAGCGTCTGCTACGGCATTGGCCTTTCCTGGATGATAGTGTAGCTGCATGTCGTAATCCTTTATAAGTTCCAGCCATCTCCTCTGCCTAAGGTTCAGCTCCTTCTATGTGAAAATTTACTTCAAACTCTTATGATCCGTGTACACATCACAGCGGTTTCCAATAAGGTAATGTATCCAAGTCTTTAACGCATGCACTACGGCTGCTAGCTCCAAATCATGTGTGGCATAGTTCAACTCATGAGGTTTTAGTTGTCGTGAGGCATATGAAACAACTCTACCGTCCTGCATAAGTACACATCCTAAGTCCTAAGCAGGAGGTGTCGCAATACACTTGGAACTCCTTATTTATATCTGGCAGTGTTAGCACTGGGGCTGTAGTGAAACGTTTCTTCAACTCCTGGAAACTTGCCTCGCAATCATCTGTCCATTTAAACTTGGTATCCATCTTCAATAGTTTAGTCATTGGCTTTGCAATCTTGGAAAAAAATTCAATGAATCTCTAGTAGTATCCTGCGAGTCCAAGGAAACTGCGGATCTCGCTAACTGAAGTGGGTGTCAACCATTCTATGACTGACTAAACCTTGCTGGGGTCCACTTCTATTCCTTCCCCTGATATAACATGTCCAAGGAATCCGACTTCCTTCAACCAAAATTCGCATTTGCTAAACTTAGCATACAACTGGTGTTCCCTGAGTTTCTCGAGAACTAAACGCAAATGCTCCTTGTGCTCCTCTTTATTCTTCGACTATACCATAATATCATCAATAAACACCACAAAAAACTTATCCAAATACTCCATGAACACCTTGTTCATCATGCTCATGAAATAGGTAGGGGCGTTAGTCAGTCCAAACGACATGACTGTATACTCGTATAATCCATACCGCGTGGTGAACGTTGTCTTTGGTATATCCTTCTCTCGAATCTTCAACTGATGGTATCCCGATCGTAGATCGATCTTCGAAAACACTTTAGCTCCTTGTAGCTGATCAAACAGATCATTGATCATCGGCAGTGGGTACTTATTCTTGATCGTCACTTCATTCAAAGCTCGATAATCAACAACCATCCTTAGGGATTTATCCTTCTTCTAAACCAAACGCACTGGGGATCCCCAAGGTGATGAACTTCTTTGAATGTAACCTTTCTCCAATAACTCCTTGATTTGTTTCTTAATTTCCTCCAGATCATTTGCGGGCATCCGATAGGGTCTCTTGGGTATTGGCCCCGTACCTGGCAATAGCTCCATCGAGAACTCAATGTCTCTATCCAGTGGCATGCCTGGTAACTCCTCTGGAAAAGCATCCGGGTAGTCCTGCACTACCGGCACTTCCTCCTGAACAACTCCCGTGAGGGCATTCAGTTGGCTCCTCCTAGGCACATGCCTAGATACATACTTCATCCTTTTTCCTCCGGGGTGGTGAGATAAATCGACTTACTAGCACAGTCAATACTTCCTCCATACTTTGACATCCAGTCTATCCCTAATATCACATCCAATCCTTGTGACTCCAAGATAATTAGGTCGGACGGAAAAACATGTGTGCCAATGGTTAGGGGTATCTGGTCGCACCATCGGCTAGCCATCTACTCTACTCCGGGTGAACTCACTAGAGGAGGGGTCCTAAGGGTTTGGGTTGGTAGTTTAAACTTATCCACGAATCCCCTTGATATGTATGAATGCAATGCTCTAGTATCGAAAAGAACAAGAGCGGTAAATAACTTAACCAAAAACTTACCTATTACTGCGTCCGGCTGCTCTTCAACCTCCTCCATGTTAACGTGGTTAACTTGTCCTTTGTTGAATGGGTTAGTCTTCTTCCCAGCGCTCCCATTTCCATTTCCATTCCTTCCTTCAGGGCAATCATTGGCATAGTGCCCTGTCTTCCCACACTTAAAGCAAGTAACTTGACTTAGGTCTCTTTTGGTGGGTGTGGCGGGGTTGGAGCGGTTCTCATTGTTGTTAGCTCCGTTCCCATTTCGATTCTTAGCACCATTGTGATTGTGCGATCCTCCTCCAGTGTGGTTGTGACCTCCATGGTTATGAACAAGTCCTCCTGAGTTCGGAGTTAGGCGAGGCTTCTGCTGGGCTCCTGAGTTATACTTCCCTTGTCCATACTTCCTCTTATGGTTCTCAATCTGCTGCTGCTTCCCTTCAATCATAAGAGCCTTATCTACCAACTCTTGGTAGTTGTTGAAGGTTGCTACCATCAACTGCATGCTCATCTCATCATTCAGCCCTTCCATAAACTCCTCCTGCTTCGCGGCATCTGTGGCCACATCACCAGGGGCATAGCGAGATAACTTGCTAAACTCATCCGCATATCTTCAAGTCCATCATGTCCACGCACATCTGGGTCTCCTGACGTCGAATGTGCTGGTTTAACTCCTGGATGAAAGCTGCAATGGATCTATCCTTCTTAGTGCTAATTACTTCCCATTGCTCGTCTCGGCGCCCACATATTTGGTAGATAGTGTCCTTGAGTTCCCTGCTGTAGACTTCTCCAATGTGTCCCATGGTAATGTAGGCTGCCATGCTCTTTCCTAAACTCCAGGTTGGTGCGTCGAAAGAAAATTCTGTGGGTTTGGAAGTTGGCGAGAATGTCCTTCCTGGAACTTGTACTTGAATCATCCGGCGCTCCTCTTCTGGTAAGGTGGCGTTGTATGCACTACAAAAAAAATACACTTCCATGATGATACGTGTTTGTCACAGTAGGTCGCATTTTTTGTCATGCATGTACATCCATGACAAATTTATGACAGAATCAAGATAGTCATACCTGTGTTGTCGTAGAAGTGTTCCATGACATTACCAAAATTATCATCACGGAAGTGTCCACTTCCATGATGATAAATCGCGCGTCACAGAAGTGCTTTCGTCAAGGGAGACCAACACATGGCATCCACCATAACGGAATGCCGTTAAGCTATCAGGTCGGGTTTTGGATCCGATAACCCGTTAACAGCCCTGACCAATGGGGATTTTCCACGTGTAAAATCATCATTTGCTAGAGGAAACACGTGTCGACTCATCATTGGGACAGATGTCATCCACTCATTGGACAGGAGGTGCCTATGATAGGTCGACACGTGGCACGGCTCAATAGTGGGCCATTCCGGTGAAAAAGGCCGGCCCAGTAAAAATTAACAGGCCGACCCATATAAGGCCTACTTGTGTCAGGTCCATTTAAGCCCACGACCCAGACGAGATGTGCCAATTCGTCCCGTTAAAGATTTTACACCATTGCAGCCCATCGTCAGTTCGAGCCCGTTAACAGCCCGCTATATATTTGGGCTCAATATCAGCCTAATGAGATTTCGGCCTGTTAACAGCCCATTTAATGGATGGGCCAATTTTCAGGATGTACATATTTCGGCCTTTTAGTGACCCATTTAAATGTTGGGCTAATTTCTGGCCCGGTGTGTCTTTCAGCCTGTTGACGGCCCATAAATCTGATGGGCCATTTGTAGTCGGACCTGAGTTTCGGCCTTTTAGCGGCCCATTTAAGTGTTGGGCCAATTTCTGGCCCGGTGTCACTTTCATCCTGTTGACGGCCCATAAATCAGTTGGGCCAATTGTAGTCGGACCTGAGTTTTGGCCTTTTAGCGACCCATTTAAGTGTTGGGCCAATTCCCGGCCCTGTGTCCCTTTCGGATATTAACGGACCATAAATGAGTTGGGCCATTTGTAGTCGGACCTTAGTTTTGGCCTCTTAACGGCCCATGCCCTTCATGGTCCAATACCAGCCCGGTTTCTCTTTCGGCCTGCTAAAGGCCCACAACATAGTTGGGCCATTTACAATATGACCTGACTTTCGGCCTCTTAGCGGCCCATGCTCTTCATGGTCCAATAGAAGCCTGCTGCCTCTTTCGGCCTGCTAAAGGCCTACAGTATAGTTGGGCCATATGTAGCCCAAACTTAGTAACGGCATGTTAACAGCCCGTGAAATAAATTGGGGCCACCTGTTGCCCGCTTCGAAGTCGGCCTGTTAACGACCCGGGAGGTAAGAGGGCCGACCATTAACTTCCGGCCTAGTAACGACCCATTAACTTAATGGGCCCACTAAACTTCATTCATGTCTTTAGGCCAAATTAGATAATTTGAGCCCATTACGATGAGCAAAGGTACGGCATACAGGGAATAACGTTGCACATACAGAATATATTACAGGAAATTACATCCACTGGGCAATCAAAGATTGATGTGAGTGCAAATAAATGAGCAAAACCTAACCATCTACAATGTCACAATCTGCAACCTCGGCACAGATGACGCCCATAAGCATGTGGGCAAGTTCTTGCTGCTTTGCCACACTGTCTCTCAAAACATTGATCAGTTGTTGTGTCGCACGACTCTGCACCTCTGATTCATCCACCATTTCCATCATTGCTTCAGCCATTAATTGGTTCACAAACATACATTTATTCCGTTGCATTCGAGACAGAGGATAATGAACAGATTCAGATGGCGATTTTGGCAGGCTTGTATTATTGATAGTCGAGAGTGTCTTGACCACTACATCATAACATAAATTAGGACGGAAACCAAATAGATTAATCATGAGTTATTGCTGTATTACCTAGCCTAGATTTACTAGAAAGAAACAATGGGGTTGCCTTGCTATTTTCAGAGTTTGTCTTCTTATCTTCAGCAGCCTGCACAAAATTAACACACTAGCATTGCTATCATTGGCCAAGTCAGATAATAGGAAAGCAACATTGACACGACGAACATTTGGGAAACTAGCCTACGCCAAATTAACACAATATGGCACATCTATCATCAGCCAGGTAAGGTAATACGAAAGCAACATTGACACAATGAATGAATGGGCAACCAGAGAAGCACTACAATTCAGTAATGTGTGTGATATGAGATAGGCAGATAGCACATTCATGCAGGTTAGTACGCAAAACTACCAGGCAGTTTTCCTTACAAAAATCAACATTGGCGCCTTTAACATTTTGCTACAAGTAATTTTAGATCAGATAAAGGTTAGATTCACGCCGATTAACAAAATACATGCTGATGTAAAAATATAGTGATATACAACAGGTACTTACATCAGCACTGGAGCACGGAGAATTCCCGCAAGATATTTTCCTCGAATACGATCCCAATGGAGGAAGTCTTGTATCGTTTAGCCTTATTTTCTAAAAGAGAGACGAGTAAGAAACATGTAGAAAATATGATCAGAATGCTATAAAATTTCATGATGCGAGGATACGCACACGCTTCTTAGAATGGAGTTGACATTCTTTTGCTGAACTAGAGCGGACTAGTTCTTTGGCCACTGGAATCTACTTATTATCAGTGGGAGTTGGGTTTCCCTGTGCTGGAGCAGTATCTATGAAAAATGGAGTTGGTTTATTATCTCCTAGCATTTGGATCTTTTGCAAAGACCTGGTTTGTAACCCTTCAGATTGGGAAAATAAGATGGCATTGCAACAGAGCACTAGAACACCACTTCAATGTAAAAAAAACATTGTATGGTAGACAGATGAAGTACATACTGATGAATAACAATGCATAAGATATTCAGAAGCATGATGTCCAAATTAAGCAGATGGCATCGCGATAGAGTAGAATGACAGTACTTGAATTTGAAAACATGTTTTCATGAATGGAATAGGTACTGAAAAATAGGAAGGCATGACATATTTACATGCATGATCAGCATGCTAAGCACATGGCATTGCAACAGAGTAGATACACTCCAGGACATTATATGCATGTTGTACCCATATCACAGGCCAAGTTAGAGCAAGGACCTTGTGGGGTGAAGATGATTCATCATCTTTCTGCAAGTCTTCTGAAGAACTGCCTTTACATGTTCCATCATATTAGGTATGATTGACATCAAGTTTATTGGCCTTTACATTGCTCCATGAGGTTCTTGTGGATATATCAGTGTGTACAATTATATCTGACATGCATGGAAGACAACTAGTAGTTAGATTTATGTAATGAGTGCCTGTAGGAGACGACATAAATAGTAGGACTGGGGTTAACTAGCAGCAACAGATCTCATAAACTAAAGGGAGAACACAGATGAAAGCTACAGAATATGTATCATTTGTACTCGAGATTAACTAGATGGCACACAAAAGTATTAAAGAACAACATAGGAAATACTAGAAGTGGTATAATACTATAATCACCAGCCTGTGGGATAGCATTGGCTGATGGATGATAGCTATGGAACAGTGTTACCTAAAGAACAAGTATCTTAGCTGAACTATGGAACAACGTTAACTCCTGATCAAGACCCGTAAGAGATCAGCATGAATATACAGTGAAATGTGATGATCTATTTTCTATGCTTAGATGAATAACAAAGCCATAAATGTTGCACACAAGTAAGATGAGGGTACAACCTATCTGGCTGCCATTCATAGGAGTGAGCATCATGTGCTGACTTGTCGATGGCCCTGCAGTTGTTATGGTTGTGCATGTCGGGCACGCGCATTCGATGCAGGGAACTCTTGAGTGGGGACTAGAGCTCCCTTCTGGTGTATGCTTCCCTTGTTGGAGCAGCTGCGGTGAGTCGGAAGACGGTGTGTCGGAAGATGCAGATAACGCATAATGTTAAGAACAACATATCTCTTTGATCTGAAGAAATACACTAAGATATCAACAGCAAGGTACGAGAGTGGTCACACGTCTATTGACTGAAGTCTAAATTGGGGTCACACAATTTTATTTTATTTTGGTACTGTCCGATCTACGCCGGATGGCTGGCCGTCTTGTGCCTCCCGGCTAACACTGTTCGGAATCTTCCCTGAAGAGCCAGCGACCAATGGCAGAGCAGCCTGCCTTTGCTGTCCGTGGCCCCGGCCAAAACCCCGCTCCCCGCCCCACCGCACTGCCTAGTTGCACCGTCCCCGGGCCAATCCACAAAGACTCCCCGTCATCCAGATCCGGTGGCAGTAGTACCTTGAACCCACGCAACTCTAAAAGATAGCCATCTAAGCACTGCTTCCGCTGCGAACTTGTGGCGCCGCACCCTTACGTTAGACACCAGCCAACCAGTAGCCTAGGAGCTCCGCCGCCTCGAGGGCTGCTGCTTCCCATTGCAAATTGATTGGCCCAGAATAAAAATTCAGACAACTGACGCCTAAATAAATTGATTTGAGATGAGGGTGCGACCTATCTGGCGGCATGGTGAAGTAGGCAGGTCCAGCTGCCGAGTCGGTGAGGCCGGCGCGGTTGCGGTGGCGACTGGCGGCAGGGAAAGTGCAATGTCGTGACGGTCGACGGCTATGCCGAAGCAGCACTAGGATTCTGGACGGATCCGAAGTTGGAGCCGCTCCGGCGCCGTGAACAACGGCGGGGGTGAATCGGCTCCGGTACAGTTCACGCGGCCGTCATCGAGGCAGCACTAGCAGCACGGAGTAAGAGGCACACGGCCCAGTGCACAATGGCAAATGGACAGCATCTCCAGCATTAGGGAGGAGGGCGGCTGTGAAATTGGTGCGGTGGGGGCGCCATGGACACTACAAAAAAAGACACATCCGTGACATTTTGGGCCGAACGAAAAGAATTTCTGTCATACATATGACACTTCTATGACGATAATTGTGACAAAACCCAGTATCATCATAGATGTGGTGGGCTCCTACTTCTATGACAGAAAAAGGGCTTTTCGTCCTGGGCGGGCCAGAGACGCAGCTGCATGACATTCTTTGGGCCGTCCATGACAGAAAAAATCGTGGTAGAAGCGAGGGGGGGATTTTGGGGAGTTCCCGGTTACGGCGGGAGGTTGGGGGCCGGGCGATGCGCGTTTCTCTCGTACACGTACGCGCATGTGTGCGAGCTGTTGGCTCTAACTGAACCCGAGCGAGGCGTTGGGCTCTAACTGAACCTGAGTGATTGCACTGCAGGCTACGCGTTACTGAACCCGAGCAATCGATCGATGGCTGTTAACTGAACCTGATCGAGTGATTCCTTCGCTAATGCTGCTAACTGAAGCCGATCGGTGCTGCCTCTGCATGAACAGTGAGCGTTGCGGGGGGTGGATGAACAGTTCCCGGTGGGGGTGGACGAACAGGACCCTGTGGTGTTGCCTCTAGATGAACAGGACCCCGTGGTGTTGCTTCTAGATGAACAGGACCCCGATCGATCGAGCCGGTTGGGGCTGGATCAACAGGACCCCGTGGAGGGCTTGATGAACAGGACCACCCCGTGGAGGGCAGGATGAACAGTAGACGGTGGAGGGCAGGATGAACAGTAGCCCGTGGAGGGGTGGTTGAACAGGAGCCCGTGGAGAAGGCTGGTTGAACAGTGGCCGGTGGAGTAGCGCGCGGTGGAGGCTGGATGAACAGGAGCCCGTGGATGAATAGTCGTAGGTGGAGGCTGGAGGAGGTCGACGGTGGATGAACAGTAGCTCGTGGAGGCTGGAGGGGGTCGACGGTGGAGATGAACAGTATCCCGTGGAGTCCCGTTTTGCGGTACACCACACCCCTCCCGATGAACAAGACCCCCGTTTCGACCGTAGGAGGTCTGTTTCCTCCATTTTGCGGTACACCAGACCCCTCCCGATCAACAGGACCACGTTCTGAACATAGGAGGTCTGTTTCCTCCGTTGTGCGGTACGCTAGGCCTCGTTTCCATCGCCTGTTCCGTCAAGCCCTCCCGATGAACATGACCACGCATTCCGTTCCGACCCAGCCGGTTGGCTCCCACGCATTCTGTTGGCTCCCGATGAACACGATGCATTCCGTTGCCTCCCCATGAACACGACGCATTCCGTTGCGTCCCCAGGAACACGACGACGACGTTGTTTCTCCGTTCCGACCCAGCCATGTATACGAGCCCTGGCCGTACGTATGCGCGAGTAGGCGTTCGAGACCCCGCCCGTATGTAAACATACGTGGCCGTATTTTCTTTCTTGCACCCTGGCTGCTGTACGTACGTGTAAATTCTACGTGCGCGCCTCTACTATGACACGTGCGCACCTCTACTACGACACGTGCACGCCTCTACATCGACCAATATGTACGTACACGTTCGTGACCAGAATGACAACGCTATGTACGCTTCGACCAGGTGGGTCCCAACTGTCAGGCACTTCCTTGCCTGCGAAGATGTAGCTGGTGGGTCCCAGCAGTCAGGGGGAGAATCGTTTTTTTGCCCAGACGCACTCCCTTGCGTGCGAAGATGTAGCTGGTGGGTCCCAGTAGTCAGGGGGAAACATTTTTTTGCGAAATACAGTGGCCCGTCCGGTGGGTCCCAGCTGTCAGGTGGAGGAATCATTATTTTCCGCGTAATAAAGAGGCACTTCCTTGCTGTGGCCATGGACCCAGCTGTCAGCCTCTCCACGTACAGTACGACTGTACGAGGGTTTACTGGTTCATCTGCCGTCACCGGAGAATAACAGCAGGTGTGGGTGAGTAGAGGGATGGCTAGGCCAGCGATGGGAGTACGGTCGGGCGGTAAGGCCTGCGCGGCAGCACAGCCGGCCATGAGGAGGAGGGAGAAGGCAGTCCCGCCGGTGCTTGTTTGAGCGGCTGGAGCAGGAAGAGCAGAGATTGAAGAAGCACGACGGCCGTTGGATGGACATCCAACAGTTAGAGCTTGTGCGTCAACCTTTTTTTAGGAAAGCCTCAAATCTATGGAAAACAGCATACAGCCCATCTGCCATTATTTCTAATAATTTACAGCTCATTTGCTAACTCTTAAGGTTTTTTTTGGAGCCCGTATTCTTTTCGTTAGCATTACAGCCCATATTGTGGCAACGGTTAAAAAATTATACGACATTTTGCATATTTCGGTGTGGTCCGAACTGTTTTTAATCCCGAAATTTCGACTCACATTCAAACTGATTTTGAAAATAAATGTATATCAATATAAAATCCAACAAATTCTCCACGCATAAAACTTAATGTAGTTTAAAATCTTGAAATGAAAAAAAGATATTTGAAACTAATTGCCGGTTTGATGTGTTTCAAAAATGTACAACCCATTGCTCATTACTGATGGGCCATTTTCTCGGTGAGCCGAATGAAAGCTCTCCTCGTCTTGAAAGATTTGTAGCCCAACAGGCCTGACAAAGCGACTTACTTGGAAAATTACAAAAAAAAACTGGGTTGTGGCCATGGACCCAGTCATCAACCTCTCCACGTACAGTACTCTTCTGATGGAAGCCGTTCCTTGACCACGTTGACCACGCCGCGCGGAGAGCACCACGGCGATGGATGACGACGAGGCCTAGGCACTACTAGGAAAAGGCCTACTAATGGCGCACCAGTTTTGCCTACTAATGGCGCACTACTGGTGCGCCATTAGTATCACGCCACAAGTATTTCTTACTAATGGCGCAACACTAGTGCGCCATTAGTATCTGGTATACTAATGGCGCACCACACAGTGTACCATTAGGATAGAACACCATGCGCCATTAGTATGCCTCCCAGGGGGCCATATTTAACCATGTTCTTTGGCATACTAATGGCGCACTGTTGTGTGATGCGCCATTAGTATACTTTGTCATACTAATGGCGCACTCTGTAGTGATGCGCCATTAGTATGAATATTAGGTTTTATTTTTTTACTTTTCTGATTTTTGCATAGGTTACAAAATATATTCTTTGACAGAATATAGATAGCAGCACACAGCAACAGCAGATTCATCGAATACAATAGAAGATTAGTCACCGAATACAATTCATCATATTAGTCTCCGAATTCAAAAGACCGAACAAAGATAAAACATTACAAGTCTCGAGACCGCGAGTATCGAGTTTGTCTTCACATTACAAGTCGATATCGATCATCTAAACTACCATCACGTAGAAGAGAGCTGCAGTCATCACGATGAGCATCATCGCGATGAAGCTGGTCTTCATCCGGTTCCTCCAACGCCCCCTCCTCTCTCCCGCTAGATAGCGGGCGTATCTAGATTCCGCCTCCGCCCTAGTGGTGTACCCTTTGTAACTGTTACCGCTGAAACGGTGAACCTGTCTCCGACACTCCTCCCAGTCGTCGTAGACTCCAGGAACCTTACCCTTGTACACGACATACAACGGCATCTCTATGCACAAGCCAAACAACAGACAATACATACATAAGCAATATATAAGTATGCAACAAAAGGATCGAAAGAGAAAAGCAAGACATGACATTAATAGCTTGATTCATGGTCCTACCAATAAATAGCATCGATTACATCTAAGTTGAACGACTGTCCAAACCAAAGAGACATACAAGTTCATTAAAGTTTAATTACAACATGAGCCAATCAATGTTTCACAACTACACATAGCATCACTACTGTCAACTCGACTCATGGGACCGGAGTGTGGATGAAGCCGCCGTCTGTCGTGATGGTCATGAAATCACGGGCGTTGTCAGCCTGCATTTGTAGCGTTCCATCTATCTCCCTGTTGGACGGTTGATATCTGAGGTAGAACTGCCCCGAGGTATGAAGGACATCTTGATGGATGATGTCCGCAAACTCCGACTGGATGCGAAAGAATTCTTGCCTGATGTCCGCGTCTTGGATTGCCGACAAGCTCGCGGCCCAATCTTTGAAATTATCTGGTAGCAGAAGGTGATGATGGTCCCTTACGATCGCCCGCATGTGATGGAGGGCATAGTAGGCATCCTTATGACCGCCAGGCGGCTCCTTGACGCAGCAGAACTTATTATTGTGGGCAAACACATGCTTGCCGTACCTACGAACTGGCCTGGTGAAGGTGCCTCTAGATTTGGCGTAGCCGGGGAGAACATCATCAAGAACTTTCTTGATATTTGTGTAGTCCATCTTGGAGTCACAGTTTGGATTGAAATACGTGGCCATGGAATATTTTGAGCTTAAGAGGATGAGTGTGCAATGCGTGTCACTGAACAGAACATGGAATGTTAGAAAAAAGAACGGTCGAAATCTAAGAAATCATATGTTACGGGGCGGTTAAGGGATGACTTACTCAGGAAAGTAAGCCACGAGGAAGTTATCCTTATCTGGGTTTGCCAGAATGACGCCTTCGAGGTGTGAACTCGCGACTTGGCGGTCCCCGGCACTGCCCAAGAGCTTGGCACGCATGTAGAAGGGGTCGACTATCACGATGTCCGGGGTCTTGTCTCTAATGATCCGCATCTCGATACTCAGCGAAAACAGCCGAACGAAGGTGTAGTGAAGCGTATGAAGGTTAAACATAGCAAAGATGTCATCAAACCGCAGGACGATCGTACCCCCGATGGCGCCATCCACAAAGCCCTTTCCCTTTGGCACCTTGGCCACGAAAACCGGGTATGCCACATCATTCTCTCTGAGACGCCGCTTCTCCAAAGGAAGAACACTATCATGCAGACTCCGCATAGCACCGGTTGCAGCATTGAGCATATTTGTCGGTAGCATCGCCCTACCCGCCACATGCACCCTCCTCGAGATATCCTTAGGTGAAGGTGCCCGTCCTGAGCACGGATCGTACTCGGTGCCGGCTGGCTCGCACCCTTGTTACTCTTTCTTTTCCGTCCCTTCTTCTTCTATTGTAATGGGACCGAGTTCTGCTCATAGACTGCCTTCTTGAGTGTGTTGGGGCTGATAATATTTGGCACCTCGGCTATCTGAGGCTCGGTGAAGTCTGCAGCTGGAGGCGTCTCCTGAGAACTGAACGCCACACGACGCCTATTGCAACTGGGTTTCTCCGTCGTACCAGCTAGACCGCGGTCGTCTTGGTTGGGTTCTTGAGAAAGAGGCCCACAGAATTCATCATCGTACCCATGTTCGGCCGTCGTCGTTGTCGTCGTCGTCCAGATCATGTGCCATATGCATGTTCGGATCCTGTGCCATAGGGATGTCCGGCATGTCCGGTAGCGTTGCGACGGTCTTGCCAGGGCTTGGCGCCGGCACGACTGGCGGTTTTGTCTTTGGGGTGGTGTCCCCCGCCCCCAAACAAATCTAGCTCTTCGGCCAAAGCAGGGGCCAGCTTATGTAGGTGTTGAGGGTCATCAGATCATCTTCGTCGGCCCCGGCGGGTTGAATCGGAGGTAACAACTCGTCGCAGCCTGGCAGCACCCGAACCAGTTGAACCCTATACACGGTGGGTCGCATCGGTTTACCGTGCAACACGGGGTTGCCTGGTTGAACGATTTTGCCCATGGCGACATCGACCAACTCGTCGTTCACGAAGTGCAGGAGAGTGCATGGAACCTCGGTGGCGTCCTACGAAAACATGTAGGGCGTCAGGGATGCCCAGTCAAAGGCAAGGAGATGAAGTCCTCGGCTGAGAGGCTTAATGAGTTACCACGATGATGGGGTCGAGCTTGGCTAATGTCGAGGCACCGCCAACGGCGGGCGTGCAACTGACGGAGGGGCCGCTTGTTGGCGAGGTGCCGGCCGGCGTACACCCGGGTGCATTAAGCTCCAATGCCGGCGTCGGAGACACCAATACCGCCGCCGCCAGAGACACCAATGGCGCCGCCGCCGGAGACACCAATACCGCCGCCGCCGGAGACACCAGTGGCGCTGCCTGCACGTTGTGCGAGTTGCTGGCCGTGAAGCTGGGAATCGGGGGCGACCCCTGTTGGCCACCCACAATCCACGTCGTTATCCCATGAATCAAGGTAGGCATAATGCCGGTGAGCGTCGATCCTAGTCGTTGTTGCACTTGCTCTTGGACCATCTCCGAAATCCGTGCCACTTGCGCCTTGAGTGCTTCAACCTCGCTCGACTGGCTTTCCGAGTTGGTCTTTTTCTCCTTTCGCCCACCAGCGGTATAGTATGACGACCATTTTGTGGACAAGCCTTTGCCGGCCACACGACTAGCTGATGTCGGCTTACTAAGCTTATCCTTGTTTTTCATTACATTCAACGCCCTATTCAAAGGGGTGTCGAAAGGGGAGCTCTGAGACGACCCCGCGCTACTACTTTCTTTGTCCTGCGGAAGGAACGTGAACCATTTAAAAATATTGGGGATTAATTAGAATGCAACCATATGGAGCTAATTACGCGGGGGTGTATTCCTTACCAGAACAAGCTCAAGCACCTTGGTCTTCGGATCCGTGGTAAGCTCCTTTGTTACCGGGTCCTCCTTGTACCGGGCCATGAGAAAGTTCCTGGTCTACTTGTCACGGTATTTCTCGAAGTGGGCGGTAGGCCTTTCTCGGCACGCTCCACGTCCTCCTTGTCCCATATAGGCTCCGCCACTCTGTAACCATCGGGACCGAGCTCGTGGACCTCTAAGTTCAACTGCCGCATTTCTTTCCCCCACTGACTTGATTCGGAGGTTGCGGGGCTCTCGCACTTGATCTTGAACTCCTTGTAGTCATCTTCGCTCATCAAAGGATATTTTGCCTTGATCTTCTCATAACTATCACCTTTTTCAATCATTTCCTTCACCGTGCTTTTCCAAGTAGACAAGGTTGTGCTCATCCTCGTGAGGGCGGCACCGTTCACTTTATTCCCTAAGAGGCGTGTGTTTGCAAACTCAGCAGGGAACTTGTATTGTTCGTGCAGCTTCGTGAAGAGGAGGCTGCGCAAATTCCCTCGGTCCTTATGCCTTAGGTTCTCGGTGTTGATCGAGACGGTGCTCCGGAGAATGCACCCGAGCTGAACCGAGTACCCCTTGACTACGTGTTTGGGCGCCGTCGGATGCCCATCGGAGTTCACTTCAGTAAATTCCTCCCTGACGGTGCCGAGCATGCTTGGGCGCCGGTCCTTCCGTTGCCTCTTCGGTTGGCTGCCATCTGTGCGTGCGCCGCCATCATCAGTGGTGGCATCCGCGGCGCCATCATCAGTGGTGTCATCCCCGACGCCACTAGGGGTTGTGTAGTCAGGATCGGTGTCTTCCGCGGCGTCCTCATAGTGGTGAGGTTCTTCCTCCAACTCCTGGGACAGCTCCCAAAATTGCTTGCCACCCAAACCGCCGGCCTCATCGTTGTGGGCCATGTTTCGCTCTAAATAGGAAAAAAGTTTGGTCAAAAAGTTGGTTATTGTCAAGGAACAAGATCATGGTCTCATCATTTAGGGTTTGTCGACACCGAAGCATCCTAAAAGCTAAGCTTTTATCATTTAGGGTTTGTCGACGCTGAGGCACCCTAAAAGCCTAAGCATACATCATTTAGGTTCTCATCGACACCGAGGCACCCTATAGAAGCCAAGTTAAGTTTTCATCATTTAGGGTTTATCGATGCCGAGGCACCCTAGGTTGGGCCTAATCACTTGGCACTAATCACTTGGCTCTATTGCCACCTATGTTGGGTTTATCATCTAGGGTTTATCGATGCTAAGGACAATTCTAAGTTGGGCCTAATCACTTGGCTCTATTGCCACCTATGGTTTAATGCAGCAAGAATGGCGGGGTAGTTGATCCAACTTAACTAAGTACTAAGATACCCCGGCCCATGCATTAGTCGCAAGTACCCCATATGTCCTATTTTTAGCAAAGTCATGCTAAAATTCACGGAAAATTTTGGCATGACCTTTGCTGAAAATAGGACATATGGAGTGCCCGAATTTGCCGGAACGGAAGTTAATCGACATTCCGGCAAACTCAAGGGCCTCTCGGGGTACCTGCAAATTCATCACGACACAATGGTCAGATACAAAACCCAGCAAACTAGCAAGATGATCATCATCTTTGCAAGTCATTACTTGTCAAATACAGAAGAAGGAACAATTTATTTGTGACATAGTTGGCCCATACAGAAGAAGCAACACCCTGCACTAGCCTAAAAACAAGTGAAGTTTCACCCATATAAGAACAACTTTATAAAATCAGAGAAGTTGCTATGTTTTTTCTACTGCTAGGAAAAACATCACTCATTGGAAATGAAAATCTCAGTACCAGCATTTTGAACTTTGAAATGAAATATAGTAGTAGTATTAGTAGTATATGGAGTAGTATCTTGTCTAGTAGTAGTATTAGTTGTATATGGAGTAGCAAGTTTTTCCTCAAAGACCGCAAAAGCTATGTTTTTTCTCAATTCAGATAGCTAAGTGGAAAACCACGTCAAGTTCTGTTTTAATACTCTATTTCTCAATGCATGCAATTGGTTTCATCTGGACTACATCATAGAACCACCAATAAAGGACATTGAAAAAATAAATAGAGAAGCCTACGGTTCCTATCCTTGAGTAGCATGATTAGAGATGAGTAGATCTCATAAAGGTGTCCTAAGCACCTGTTGTTACTCTTGGAAGCAATGCGAACATGTAAAAGTTATTACTGTTGACAATACTACTCAAATATCCAACTATCAGGACACAAGGCATGATAATCCATCTAATCTAATGAAATCTGAACTCAACCTGATCATGGTTCATGCCCTCAGACACATCAGCACCTCAAGAATGCCATGACAAAAATGAAAAGGACCAAGACAATCACCACACAAGCTCACATGACCCTCAACAAACTCCTGAATCTAAACTTTTTCAGTTAATAGAACCTAAACCTGACAATGTTCAGTTAACAGAAAGGGGTGAAAGGGGAACCAGTGCAGCTCACCGAGAGGAAGACGATGGCGAGCTCGTGCGGGACCGGGGTTGACGAGGTGACGCGGATCGACGGTAAGGCCGCGGTGGCCGGATGTGGAAGAAGGCGCAGACGCCATAGACGGTGGAGGTGTCGGTGTCGTAGAGGCTCCGGAGACCTTGCCCTGCAAGACAGAGAAGGGGCCATCAGCCCCGGCATAGGCGAGGGGCAAGGGGAGGAGGAGGGGGAAGAGGAGGAGGAGGGTCGGGGGGGCGTACGGTGCTGCATCGCTGCTCGGCGCCGATGGCAAGGAGGAAGGCGAAGACGTTCAGGGTCAGGGCGGCGGGGGTGGGGGCGCGGGGGCGGCGGGGTGGAGTCCAGTGGGGGTGGGGGCGTGGGGGCGGCGGGGGTGGGGGTGCGGGAGCGGCGGGGGTGGAGTCCGGCGGGGGTCGGGGCGGCGACGTCGTGGGTCGGGGCGGCGACGTCGTGGGTCTGGCGAGGGAGAGAGGGACGAAAGGGGATCTGGCGAGGGAGAGGGAGGACTTGGCTATAGGGGGAAGCTTACTAATGGCGCACCACCCATCGGCGCGCCATTAGAATTTTTTTTAGATAGCAATGGCGCACCACCAGGCCGGTGCGCCATCAGTATATTTTTATTATTATTTTTTAATAAATGAATATGAATATGAAATAGTAATATTTTTTTATAAAAACAGTAATAATTGTTGTTTAACAACAATTGTAGTCTACAATTTATTATTATTATTATTTAGAAAATGAATATGAATATGAAACAGTAATAATTTTTTATAAGAACAGTAATAATTTTTTAAAAAATATCATCAAATTTGTTATTTGAAAATATCATCGGCGGCGGCGATGGAGCGGTGGAGGGTGCGGGGGGTGCTCGTCGGCGGCGGTGGAGCGGGGGAGGGTGCGGGGGGGTGCTCGTTGGCGGCGGTGGAGCTAGCGGGGGAGGGTGCGGGTGGAATCGAGATCGAGATGGAGGGTTTCGAGATCCAGTGTCCTCATGAATTCAAAAAGTGCCAATGAAATTTAAAAATATTCATGATATCAAAAAGTGCCCATGAAATACAATTGAGAAATGAAGACTACGATTTAAATACAATCGATCTTAGCTAGCTATCTGTTCACAATCTTCTTGCCCTTCGTTTTCGCAAATGGAGTTCTTCTGTGGAACGGACGTCCTTTAGGTAGGGTGGTCCTGCCTCTTTTTGTGGTGTATGCTGCTACTTCATCATCGTCGTCATGTTCGATCTTCGGGTCGCCGTACTTGTCGAAGTCTTGCTCATTGGCTACTCCATCCATTCCGATGATCTTCCTTTTGCCTCTCCTCACGACAACACGACTGGGCTTTGACAGGTCGGTAATGAAGAAGCATTGGTCCACTTGGGAAGCCAGTACCCATGGCTCATTTTTCGCGGTGATGTTTACGCCTGCAGTCTTGGATGTGGCTTCGGGTATAACCATGATGGTGAAATACCGGTCTTCTTTTAGGACACTCTTGGCCCATCTGACACAGAACATCGGACCTTCTCTCCAGCGTAGCTCAGCTCCCAGATCTCCTCGATCCTTCCGTAGTATCTGTCCTTGTCATTACCGGTGTAGGATTCCATCGTTACCCCGGAGTTCTGATAACCATTTCTCTTCATGTCCTTGTCCTCGGTGTAGAATGTGTAGCCGTTCATATCGTACGTATCATAGGTCATTATGTTCTGCTCGGCGCCCTGTGACAAGGCGAATATGAGTTGTTCTTCCATGGAAGAATCCTCATGTAAAGGGTATGACAGAAGCTTCTGCTTGAACCAACGCGTGAAACATGAGTTGTGCTCTTTGATTATATCTCCATCCGTCCTCTGTTGGCCTCGGTCATTGTACGTCTTCTCAATAAAGGTTTTGTGCTCTACCACCCAAGGATTGACCACGTCTATGTGTTGTAGCGCGACTAGGTTTGCTCTTTCAAAGTCGGCGAGTCGACCCTCGAAGTCGACATGCATTTTGCGGCGACCCTCACGGTGACCCCATCCAGCGAGCCTGCCGAGGTGCCTGTTGACGGGCAGACCAATGGGGTTCTCGATGCCTAGATAATTCATGTAGTAGGAGATGCACTCTTCGGTCAAAAAGCCCCTGGCTATACTTCCCTCTAGACGTGACATGTTGCGAACGTATCCTTTGATGACACCATTCATCCTTTTGAATGGCATCATGCTGTGCAGGAACGTCGGCCCAAGTTGGATGATATCCTCCATGATATGGACCAGCAGATGCACCATAATGTCGAAGAATGCGGGCGGGAAGTACATCTCAAGCTCGCATAGTATCACCACGATCTCTTCATGTAGCCTTCTGACTTGCCTCACGCCAACCAACTTTCGAGAGATGGCATCGAAAAAGTTGCATAGGCCAAATAGCGTTTCACGGACGTGCACGTCCATGATCCCACGGATTGCAATTGGAAGTATCTGCGTCATCAGCACGTGACAGTCGTGAGACTTCATCCCGCTGAACTTCTGCTTCGCTGGGTCTAGGTATCTGCTTATCTTCCCCGCGTAACCGTAAGGAAGTTTTACTCCTACTAGGCAGGTGAAAAACTGCTCGATCTCCTCCTGACTTAGAGTGAAGCACGCAGGAGGGTAGTCATTTCTGGTCTTCTTGGCCTTTTTGCCTTTGCGGCGACTTTCTGTGTCCTGCTTCGCCTCATCATCGTCATCATCATCATCATCATCATCATTAGCATGAAGCTCCTGCCTAATGCCCATTGATTTCAAGTCTGCCCTTGCTTTCGGCCCATCTTTGGTCCTCTCTGGCATGTTGAGCAGGGTACCAAGCAGACTCTCGCACACGTTCTTTGTGATATGCATGGCATCAAGGCTGTGAGGCACACGGTGGATCTTCCAGTACGGCAAGTCCCAGAAAACAGACCTCGTTTTCCATACCTTCAGCAGCGGCTCTGGCACCTTTCGCTTCTTTCCCGGCTCTGGCGCCTTTTGCTTCTTTCCCGGCAGTGGGCAATCTTTCCAATTTTTCAACAGCCCGTCTATTTCCTCACTGCTCCTCCTACGCGGGCGTCCTCGGGGTTCAGTTTCACCATCGAATAGATCCTTGCGTTTCCTCCATGGGTCATCATCGTGAAGCCACCTTCGATGTCCCATGAACACGGTTTTCGAAGACCCGGGGATCTCTATCTAGCTGGCGATACGTGGTGTCATCCATGCACCTGACGCATCCAGAAAATCTGTGGACCACCTGCCCCACAAGATATCCCTAACCCAGATAGTCGTGCACCATCGTGAGCAGTGCGGCTCTCATAGGGAAATATTCTTTCTCTGCGGTGTCCCACGTATTGGCCGGCGTTTTCCACAGCGTGTCTAATTCCTCTTTCAGCAGCCCCAGATACAGATTGATGTCGTCCCCTGGTTGTTTTGGCCGTTCAATTAGCATACTCATGTGAATGTACTTTCCCTTCATGCACAACCAGGGGGGAAGGTTGTACATCCACACAAACACAGGCCAGGTGCTATGTGTGCTTCTCTGGCTGCCAAACGGATTGACTCCATCGGTGCTCGCGCCCAGCATGATGTTCCTTGGATCCTTCCCAAATTCTGGGTGTTTGAAGTTCAACGCTTGCCAGTGGCTCCCATCCATAGGGTGACTCAGCATCTTGTCTTTTTTATTTATCTCCGGATCATTTGCATCATCTTCTCGCTTCTTCTCCTCCCTATCCACATGCCAACGCAGGATCTTTGCTACCTTAGGGTCCGCGAAATACTGCTGCAGATGAGAAGTGATCGGAAAGTACCACACCACTTTTCGAGGAGCTTTCTTCCTCTTCTTGTATCGAGTGATGCCGCACACCGGACATATGGTAGACTCCGTGTGATTTTCCCGATAAATGATGCAATTGTTCATGCACACATGGTATTTCACGTGCGGTAAATCCAGAGGACACACGACATTCTTCGCCTCCTCAAAACAAGTCGGACACTTGTTCCCCTTGGGAAGACGTTCGTGCCAGAATGACATGTTCTCGTCGAAGCATGCGTCGGTCATTTTGTGTTTCACCTTAACCTCCAAAGCCATGAGCATTACTTTCAGGCGGGTATCCTCGGGTCTGCATCCTTCATACAATGGAGTAACCGTGTCTATCTCCAGTTGATCCAGCTTGGCTTTCTCTCGGGCAGCAGCTCTTGCATTATCCGTCTGCTTGAGAAGCAGCTCTTGAATATGAGGGTCCTGCACCCAGCCCATCCATGGTCCATCGTCGTCTGCTCTGCCGACATCTTCATCTTCATGATCATGCCCTTTGTCTGCTCCGGCATCTTCCTCATCATCATGTCCGGCATCTTCTACATGATGACTGTGTATAGCATCACCATCGTGATCATGTCCTGGAGATTCTTCGTCTTCTCGCCCACCCGAGCCGGGGTGGTTGTCTTGCTGCCCTTCCTCATTTCTTGCCCGGCCCCTATGGACGAGTTCATACTCATCTTCATCACCTTGCCACTGATAGCCATCCATGAAACCACGCAAGAGCAGGTGGTCCCGCACCTGCCCGGAATCTAGGTCCGCAATAAGGCTCTTCAGCTTGCATGTTCGACACGGATATCTTATCTCCATCTCGTTCTTTTGAAGCATCTCGGCCTTCCCGGAGCTCAAAAGCCTATTCACGATGCCTTCGGTCATCGTGCGGACCATGGTCGCCTGCGGGGTAGAGAAAAATGATATTTTAGAACCAAGAAAAAATTTGGCATGACTTTCCCTAAAAATAGGACCAAAAAGAATGCATAGTGCCAAATTCTCGCCGAAACGGAAATAAATCAACATTCTGGCAAAATATTGGCAACTATCGCATTTCAAATACTGGTACCTGCAAACACAAACATATATGCAACACCACAAACATATGCAACACCACAAACACACATAGATCTAGCTAGGCCACAAAAAGTGCGTGTGCACGTTGTTGGAGCGAGCTAGGGAGAAAAAAAGTAGATCTACAACATGAAGATAGCTTTCCCCTTACTTACCTATCAAAAAAGGTAATTTCACCACTTAATTTTGATGAATCTATGGTGCAAATGAGGTGAGGAGGTGGAAGCAGCCGACAAGCTTGGAGAAGGAGGTGGAGGGAATGAAGTGGGGAAAGTGAGTGTGTAGGTGTGGCTGTCCAAAATATCTAGCTGGTCCCAGGTTACTAATGGCGCACCACACAGCCATGCGCCATTAGTAACCCAACATACTAATGGTGCACCTCCTGGCCGTGCGCCATTAGTAGTTTTGCAAAAAAAGTAAATATATATATATATATACTAATGGCGCACCGTGGCATAGTGCGCCATTACTAGTTTAAACTAGTAATGGCGCGCTTTGCAACGGTGCACCATTAGTAGTTTTGCAAAAAAAAGAATTAAAAAAATATAGTAGTGGCGCACTCTACGGCTGGTGCGCCATTACTAGTTAGAACTACTAAGGGCGCACTTTGCCTGGATGCGCCATTAGTATGTTTGGCAAAATGAAAAAAAATTGTTACTAGTGGCGCCCCTTGTGCCTCGTGCGCCATCAGTGTCTTCCACACTAATGGTGCATCACCACATGGTGCACCATTAGTATATAGTAGTGGCGCACCACTTCTCTGGTGCGCCATTAGTGTCAATTTCATCTATAGCCCTTTTCCTAGTAGTAAGGAAGGGGATGACGCGACAGTGGAAGCTCGCGTGGAGAGGACTACGAGGGTTCACTGGTTCGGCTGCGGTGTGAGGCTGTCGTCGCCGCAGGGCCTGGCAAGCGGTGGGAATAGTAGGGGGCGGTGAGGCCTCTGCAGCAGCACAGCCGGCCACAGGAGGCAGGAGCATGCGGCACGACCGGCGCTGCTTTGGGCGGCTGGAGCAAGAAGACCAGAGGTTGAAGAAGCACTACGGCCGTTGGATGGACATCGTACGGTCATTGGAGCTAGAATCGTTCATATTGACTAAGTTGACAAAGCCCTTCGTCCCCGTCAACTTAGTAGGCCCACAAGTCAGCCTCCCAGCAAGGTGGGTCCCAGCTAGCCGGGGGAGTATTCATTTTTTTGTGCGTAATAAGGAGGAACTTCCGGTGGGTCCGAGCTGACGGCGGGGGGAATGTTTTTTTGTGAAATACGGTGGCCCGTCCGATGGGTCCTAGCAGTCAGGGGGAAACGATTTTTTTCACAAAATACTAGTGGCCCGTCCTGTGGGTCCCCGCTGTTAGGTGGAGGAATAATTATTTTCCGCGTAATAAGGAGGCACTTACTTGCGGCTGTCGTGGACCCAGCTGTCAGCCTCTCCACGTACAGTACTCTTCCGATGGAAGTCGGCCGTTGCCCATGTTGACCATGCCGCGCTGAGAGCACCAGGGCGGTATACGACGGCGAGGACTAGGAAGGGGACGACTCGGAGTCGGGGAAGACGCAGCAGTGGATGCCCACGCAAAGAGGAGTACGAGGGTTCACTGGTTCGTCTGCGGTGTGAGGCTGCTGTCGCCGTAGAATAACAGGGGTGTGGGTGAGTAGAAGGATGGCCTGACCAGCGTTGGGAGTAGTAGGGGGCGGTGAGGCCTCCGCAGCATCATAGCCGGCCATGGGAGGCAGGAGCATGCGGCACGACCGGCGCTGGTTTGGGCGGCTGGAGCAAGAAGACCAGAGGTTGAAGAAGCACTACGGTCGTTGGATGAATATTGTACGGTAACAGGAGCTAGAATCGTTCATATTGACTAAGTTGACAAAGCCCTCCATCCCCGTCAACTTGGTAGGCCCACAAGTCAGTCTCCCACTATGTTGGGTTCCATCTGGCAGGGGGAATATTCATTTTTTGTGCGTAATAAGGAGGCACTTCCTTGCGTGCGAAGATAGCTGGTGGGTCTGACATGTCAGCGGGGGGCACTTTATTTCGCAAAATACAGAGGCCCTTCCGGTGGGTCCCAGATGTCAGGTGGAGGAATCATTATTTTGCGCGTAATAAGGAGGCATTTCCTTGTGTGCGGCCGTGGACCCAGCTGTCAGCCTCTCCACGCACAGTCTACTTCCTATGGTGTCGTCCGTTGACCACACCGCGCTGAGCGCATCCAAGGTGGTGGACGACGGAGAGGCCCCGGACAGCAACGAGCCGGAGATGGGAAGACACGGGAGTACAGTCGCAGACAGAGAGGTGTGCGAGGGTTAACTAGTTTTAGTGCGTTGTGGTTCGGCAGTCGGTGGAGAAGAACAGGAGGTGTGGAGGGGTGGAGGGATGGCCTGGCCAACGGTGGAGTAGCGCTTCATAGCGAAGCGTGCTAAGCAAAGCTGCTAGCAGCAGGAGGCGGGAGGTGGTCCCGGCGGTGCTGGAGGAAGAAGACGAGAGATTGAAGATGGATGCCGGTCGTTGGATGTAAATCCAACGGCTAACATGTCAAAATCATTTGTTGACTAAATTGACAACGACTTGCATTGGCTTCAACCTATTGGCCCACATTTCAGCCTCCAAAAATGTGGCACGTATTCAACCCATTTTTTCAAAACTTACAGTCTTTTTTTGCGCGGTAGAATTTACAGTCAATTTGATCCTTTTTTTTTGAATTACAGCCATTAGCTAGGCTGGGTGAACAAATAATGTAGCGTCCATGCCGCCCGTTTATTTTATTTCCTAAAAAGTTACAGCCCATTTGCACTTTCTCAAAATACACGATTTTGCTGGGCTGATTCTAACTATAATGTTGGGTTGGGCCAGCAATGTTATCAAAAAATAAAAAGGGGCTGAGCATTTTGTTATAAATATATTTAAATAATAAGTGATATTATTACATTCATCCTTAAATTTACAGTCTTACCAAGCTTTATATAATAACATATAAAATAAATTTGTTTAGAAAAACAGGGAGCATCTCCCCGGTTCCATTGCTGAGAACGAAACCACAACATATTCTGATACAGTAGCTCAAAGAGTAGTTCGAAAGCAAAGGTAGAAAAGCTACAAACTAGGGGTTTGGATGAACAAGTTCTCTGAATAACACAAATCACCCAAGTGGTGCCAAAGGCAGAGCGGATAGAGCACTCAAAAGACACAAGGAGGGTCCAGCGAAGCCTTCATGGTCTTCAGCCAAGGGGTCGTGTCAGCCTGCGGTGACTAGTAAGTAAGCGGAGACACCGGGCTGGAAGGCGTAGCATGGTGGATGTCCCTCTTTTTCGGTGGCAGGTGCCCATCATCTTCATCAAAGACCTTGAGACGAGCCCATGGGTCCAGCCCCAGAGCAGGTCAAGCCTTGTTTAGCAACAAGTGATTGCCAACGGTTTCTGGAGGGATCTTGTTAGGGTTTCCACGAAGCTCATCAACTAACAGTGTTTAAAACTGAGCACTTTTTGGTAGCAATCCAGAATCTGGCGACAGATTCAAAGGATGAGCCAATCTGACTAGAGAAATATTCCTCAATGTGGGCCCAGAGATGTTTAGCAACTATACATTCAAAAAATAGGTGAGAACAAGACTCTTGTTCCAAGCAGTAAACACAATCAAGGGGTTTGATGATGTGTCTCTTCCTAAGGTTATCCCTAGTCATCAATTTTTTTTTGGACAGAAGCCAGAGAAATACATGAATTTTAGGGGGAACTCTCAATTTCCAGACAGCAGGGATAAACACGGGTTGAACCCCTCTAAAGTTGATAACATGATAGAGGGAGCTGGAGGAATACAACCCCTTATTGTCCAGCTGCCAAATCAGGGCATTCGGCTCGGCAGTAAAGGTAATGCTTTTGGCAATTTCCTCCAACTGGAACCATTGTTCCATGAGACTATCACTAAAGTTCCTTCTAAAAGAGAGTTTTAGGCATTGACCGTCCCAAACTTCATTGACACTTTTGTTAAGCTCATTGCGGACAGAGTAAATAGGCCAAAATTGGACTGCTAGGGGGGATGTTCCAAACCAAGTATCTTCCCAGAACCTGGTTCTGCTCACATCCCCTATGTTCCATCTGTAGCCAAATTTCACAGCATGCATAATAGATTTTAATCCTTTCCAGAATCTAGAGGTCTTCGGGTTGGAGGAAGGGACAAAAATATTAGGTTTATTTCCTAGGTATTTATGGGCAATAAGAAGCTTCCAGGGTTTCAGGTCTTCCTCATAGAATCTTTTAATCCAAGACCCTAGAAGTCAGATGTTAATTTCTTGGAGGTTAGGTATGCCTAGGCCTCCAAAATCTTTTTTCTTAGAGACTAGGGCCCAATTAGCAAGGTGTAGCTTCCTATTTCCCTCAAAATCATTCCACAAGCAATGAGACATCTAAGAATTGATGAGGTTCACTGCCCATTTAGGGAACTTGAAGAAGGAGAGGAGATACACTGGAATGCTAGCCAAACAAGCTTGTATGAGGATCAATCTACCTCTGTAAGAGAGAAGTTTGCCCCTCCACCCAGCAATCCTTTTAATGATTTTATCCAGAAGGGGCCGGATATCCTCTCTCCTCAGTTTATCATAGTGGAGAGGGAAACCTAGGTACTTAATGGGGAAGTTACCTTTATTACAGACTAGAATAGAGAGCAAGTCAGCTAACCCCTGATCATCCATGTTGATAGGGATGAGTTCACTTTTAGAGTAGTTGATTCTCATGCCTGAGACTTGTTCAAACCAGGTTAGAACAGTTTTCAGATTGCTAGCATGTGTGGAGTCATTGTCTAAGAAAAGGATGGTATCATCTGCATATTGAAGGTAGAAGATGCCACCAGGGCAGACCTGAGGACAGAGCCCTGCAATCAGACTATGATCAGCAGCTTTGCTTAGCATTTTAGTAAGCACGTCCACTACTAAATTAAACAAAAGCGGGGAGATGGGGTCACCTTGCCTAAGGCCTTTACCAGCAAGGAAAAAATCACTTTCACAGTTATTTTACTTGACCCCAACAGACCCCCCATGAGTAAGTTGCTGGATCCAACTTGCCTCTACGAAAGGCTTGGAAAAGATCTAAGAGATCATTTTTCACCAAGTCCCAAAAATGCTGGTAAAACAAGAAGGGAATCCCATCAGGACCAGGAGCCCCATCAGGATAAGAGCTAAAAATGGCTTCCTTCACCTCTGTCTCTGAAAAAAGGGCTTCTAGCAGCTCATTTTCAGCAGGAGAGACTTTTTCAGAAGCAGAGAAAAAATATTTTGTAGAGAGAACCCAGAAGGGTTTTCTTTCTTAAATAGGTCTTTGTAGAAGTCAAAAGCCACTTTCAGCATCTCATCTACCTCAGTAACAGGGCCATTTGGGCCATCAAGGGAGTGAATGAGGGTTTTCCTCCTACTCTGGTTAGCTACTGCATGGAAGTAAGCAGTATTTCTATCACCCTCCTTAATGTTCCTATCTCTAGACCTTTGTTTGGCTTTGATTTCTTCTTGAAGCCAAATTTTCTTGAGCTCTCCATGGACAAAGTTTAATCTATTAGTCTCAGCCTCAGAGAGGTCAGTGGTTTCTGCCTTAATATCTAGAGAATCAAACTCAAGGAGGAGAAGCCTTTTGTATCTTCTAAGATTAGCTTCCTCATTGGAGTTCCACCCTTTGGTAGTTCTTCTAAATCTCCTGATTTTGATCTGCCAATTTTCTAGGGGGCAGCAGCTCCTAGTAGGCTCATTCCAGATTTTCCTGACTAGCTCAGTAAAATCTTCTCTAAGCAACCACCACTTTTCAAATTTAAAACTATTGTTCTTTGGAGTTTGGTTAAGACCAGAGTCCCAGAGAAAAGGAGTGTGGTCACTACCACATCTGGGCAGAGCTCTACAACTAGAAAGGGGAAAAACTATCTAATTCTGTGTCACGGAAAATTCTGTCAATGGTGGACATAATCCTGAAGAAGCACTTCCAACATATCTAGCAGAACTGTGGGTTTTCCTTCTGACAGGGCAATTCTCAACTTTATGGATAACCATTTTGCAGATAAAACAACTCTTGGGCTTGACACATTTATCCAAATGATGCCCTGGTTCCCCATAGTTGTAGCAGATCACCTCAGAGTATGCCATAAGGCCCGAAGCAGGGGCAGGAGCAGTTTTCTGGATGTCCTATCTCTTCTTTTGCTGATTCTTGCCTTGAGATTTCCCACTGATCTGAGAGTCAGAACCACCAGCAGATTGATCTTGGGAAATTACAGGAGCCTGCCTAGATTGTGCCCCCATTTGGGGCGGAGGTGGGCCATACCACTGCCCAACCGGCGCTCCCCCCCATTGTGATAGGGGAAATTCATCGGAGTTCCTGGTTCCTTCTCATCCTCCAGCCAGATGTTGTCTCTCAGGAAGCAGAAATAACCACCAGACAGCTCAATTGAAGCAGATTGCAAGCCTAATTTCAATCTTCTGCGGGTTTGGGGGAGAGGTAAGGTAGGTGATCCACCTACTCGGGCTCCGGTGGCGTGCTGGTGGGCAGGAGTCCAGTCAAGCATTCCCATCTCGCAGCACGGCGTGGATCTCCTGAATGCACTTCTCCTTTTGCCCATCGAACAAACGCAATTGGCGGCTCACTGGGGTGGGGCATCCTGTGCTTCTCCGAGAAATCTCCTTCGAAGTAGATCCACAGGGCTAGATTCAGCAGCTCCCAGTCCACATGATCCTTGCACATCCGAGCATACTTGCGCGAGTGAGAGAACAGATTCGGTCCCTCCTTGGCTTCCTCCCTCGCAGCTTCCTCCTCTGCTTCCCTCCATTCGTGCGTGCACTGGGTCTAGGAGAGAGCGTCGTCGCAGATCCGCATCGCCCGCTTCCTCCATCTCCTCCCTCGAGTTTCCCGCAGCACCGCCGGCGCGGCGGAGTCGAGTGGCTGGAGCATCCACGGGAAGGCTTTGTAGACATGTGGGAGATGCATCTTGTACATCTGCCTGTCTTCCAGCCATTCCCCTGTGGATATGGCCGGTGACTCCACGGGGCGCGCGAGCGGCCTTGCTGAGGGGGGCAGGTGCGCCCGGAGTCAGGAGGCGGGGGTGGCAATGAGATCTATGGCGGCGGCGAGGGTGGAGGTAGTGGCGGGGGCGGCGGCGAGGGTGGAGGTGGTGGCGGGGGCGAAGGGGATCGCGAGAGCGGTCATCTATTTGCCAATTATGTGAACTAAACAGTCAACATATAAAGTAATTTAAATATATACAATATAGTTAGAAGGGAAACATAAGTTGGACCTGGCGTTCCTATTCTTATATAAAAATAGGACAGACCTCTGCGTTTTCTTCAAAAAAATACATAAATTGGGCTGCCAAAAATAAAACCTCGGATGGGAGGTCCATAGGCCGGTCGATGCATGACGGCCCTAAGAAAATACAAATAGGCCTATGGACCTCCCATCCGAGGACGTGGGCTGCGCATGTTAAAAATGAAAGCCAAGACGGGGCAGCCCAAAACCATGTCCAGCACTTGCCAAAACTTCATCCCTCATTTTCTCTGTGTTTCGCACACTCAACATTGTGCGGGCATTTTGACTGTGCATCATATGAAGATGTGCTAATCATGAATGTTGATCAGCATGATGTTAACTGGATGGTAGTTCCATTTTCGACCATGAATAAAACTTCCAACATGATGTTAACCTTGTTTGAAAAGGTCGTGTTAATATAAATGCTCTGCCTCTAAAAGTTGCAGTTTCTTATCTGAAACTAAACTTGCAGTTTCTTATCTGAAACTGAAACTTGCAGTTTCTTCTCTGAGAATCACATTGTCTGCACTTTTATACTCCTATGAAACTACATTTTTTAAGTGATAAAAATAGATATCTAGAATTCATAAAATACTTCATATACTCACTACTGCAAATCTGAAATTCAAAAGACATTCATATCTGAAAGTACTCTCAAAATACACAACACAAAACACAATTCACAACCTGCAAATACTGACAACCCTAAGCTCCTCCTGACAATTCACAACCTGCCTGACTATTGGGTTGGGGGGCAGCCCCCTCCTATTACTCGGTGGCAGGCAGCCGCCCTGTGAGACGATGTGAACGGCGAGGGAGACGATGGCGGGGAAGCGTCGTCGGGCCAACTGCTTTTCTCCTCTTGAAGTTGGGTTCGGTCGACGAAGACTCCACCGGCTCGCTCTGGCAGGACACCCTCACAAACGGCACCCTGTAGATGCTCGATCCTTCAATCTCTGGTGGATGCTCCATCTGGGATCGATACTCCCACCACCGCTCCCTCACAATCGGATTCGGTGAATCTGTTTGCTCCATGGCCCAGAGGAGCAACTCTATGTACTCCGGCATGACTCCCTCCGGGAGTATCGCCGCCTTTTCGCTCTGTTGCAGATATTTGGCCATGGATGTCGCCGTCGCCGCTAGCTGGTCCTTGTTGTCAAACCAAGACAGTATCTCCAACATCCTAACTAGCTTCACAGGGTCACCGTCTGCGATCCTCATGTATCAATTGTACTCCTCCATCGATCTACTTCTCCACAGCACCTTCACTCGCTGGCGGTGGTTTTTGAATGGAAGAGGAGAGGAGCAGCGCTGGTTTTGGATTAGAACGGGAGAGGAGCGATGCTGGTTTTGGACTAGAACAGGAGAGGAGGGGCGGTGGTTTTGAAATGGAAGAGGAGAGGAGCAGCGCTGCATTTAGATTGGAACAAGAGAGGAGCGGCGGTGGTTTAAGAGGAGAAGAGCGGAAGAGCGGCGCTGGTCTTGGAAGTATTTTTTTGTTGTTTTGCGTATTTTGGGTCAAAGTTTGACCACGTACTGTATTTGACAAGCAAAATGTGAATGCATGTCACCAAACTAATTTTGATTTTGATCCAGTCAGAGCGCGCCGGCCCTCTCGTCCAATCCTAAATCGATGTCGCATGCTCCTCTCCCTTTTCTCCATTGCAAAACCACCTCCTCTCCTCTCCATCATCTCCATTCCAAAACCACCGTCTCGCCTCTCCCTCTTCTCTATTGCAAGACCACCGTCTCTCCTCTGTTTTCTAGACGCTTTGCTCCATGGCGCGGGCGCAATCCATGGATACAAAATTAGTATACTGTATACTATATAAAAGTCAAGGGCGGGGCTTTTCCTACGCGGTAGGCGACGGGGCAGTTCCGCCTAGTCGGTTCAACAGAGACGCGAGAAGACGAGGGAGTAGGCTGCTGCAAACGTAGGGCTATGTGATTTGATAGCGAGTTACTGCTGGACAGGTGGGGCCCCATGATTTGACTTGCCATTATCATTTTAACTGCGGCGCTACGACCGGCGTGAGTCTCCCAGATTCCTAACCACCTCCATACAGGTGCCTCTCCCAATGCTCCACCATGTAGTAGAGGCTGGCTCTTGCATGAGAGCCCACTTCTCCACTTTTTCCTTGCCTCTCTTTCCTCCACATATGCAAAAATGCCATGTAAACCGCACTATTTTACTTACTTTTACTTGCTCCTACAGGTGCTTAAGCTTGCCACATAAGCATAAAGTATGATGTGGCAAGTTAATCAAGAAGAGAGAGACTAGTTTGGTGACCCGAGGAAGAAACGGTGCTAAGCGTGTGTACCTAGGTGAAAAGACAATTTTGATTCTATAGCTAATTAAATGAAGCAAACTTAGCAACACCATTTCATTGGAAGAGGTCATTCCTTGGCAAATGCAATAAATACACGCGCTTAGCACCGTTTCTTCCTTGAGTACGAAGAAAGAGATAGAGAGGAGTAAAAAAATACACTTATAGCCAACCTTGTTGTAGTATGAGTGACTAAGTGATGACTATGTATGACATGCCAACATCAGATAGCCTAACGCACCATGTTAAATCTCCAAGGGCGCGACCGCGTGAGCGACGCGACGGTCGTGGTAGGCGCGACCATGATACGGGCTGCTGGCAGCCCTTGGATCTGAGATCGAACGGTCGCATGCTAAGTTGCTGAAAATTTGCAGAATAACCCTCTAGGATAGGATATTCACCCATAGGTCTAGAATCTCGCCATGCAAACGTTCCATCTCAGATCCAAGGGCTCTCGAAAGCCCGTATCATGGGAGAACGGAAAGCCACTACCCTGTCGTTCGCATGCTGGCAGTTCTCTCCTACCCGTCCCCGCACGTCCTTCAATATTATGGCGGTTCGCTCCTAGTCGTCCCGTCCATTCACATTACGGTAGTTCCACTAATCCTAACCCTCCTCCCAAATCCATGGCGTCCCAAATCTCCACGATCGGCGATGAGTACAAGGTTAGAACCATCACCGGTGATGAGTTCGACGTCATCTACACCCGTTCTTCCGCGACAGTGAAAGGATGCCTTTCTCGCTTCAGACGAATGTTCGAAGACTCAGATGATGAGTGGGTCGCTGGGCTAGATGTTGAGTACACCACAGTCCTGGGACGACAGAAGGATCTAAAGGATGAAGAGAGGAAGAAGCATGCCGTGATCCAGGTTTGCATGCATGACTTATGCTTGGTCTACCACATATGCCATGCCGACATTGAGTGCCGGGATTTTAAGGACATCCTCAAGAGCAACCTAGTCAAATTCGTTATTGTAGACTTTGATAACGACAAAGAAGTCCTGCATCGGATAGGCCTCGTTGTAGGCAACACCTTCGACCTCCAGAAGAATCGACTAGTGTCCTCTCGTCAGCCTTCAATGCTGACCCTGGCAGGAGCCATGGTTCATCCTTCGTACGGTAAACTAGAGAAACCTCATTACACGTTTCGTCGTCATTCATGGCAGCGGAATGTACTAGATATAGACCACATCCACTACGCAGCAATGGATGCTACCTTTGCTTCAATATCTACAAGGGTTGGAAGAGCAACAGCCAAGTGTGCGGTTCAAGCAAAGAAGTATCGGCCAAGACGAACAAGGACAAGGACGAAGTCGAGGACGTGGACGAGGACTCCGAGTAAGGTGGCAGTGTCATTGCTCATGGTGGTTCTAATGCAGTGTCTACCTGAATAGTTGCAAAGTTTAATTTCAGGTGTGCTTAACTTAATTTGAGGGGTGTGTTGTGCTGAGCCCCCAGCAGAACTATGTTATGTTTATTCTCGTTACCTTAACTCTTCAGTACGTACATACTACTATTTCTTACATTTCATCTTTTAGTTGGTATAGTACTACCACTCGTTTCTTCACATTATATACGTACAATATATATGGCCAACATCATATAGCTAGCAGTTTAGTTGACAAAGAATTTCAGGGTGCTTAGTTTTGTCAAAGAATTCCAGGATGCTTAGAGGGTTCTTGGATCCAACGGACTTATTTTAGTCTGACTAAAAATAGTCTCTTTAAGAGGCTAAAGTTACAAGCACCCCTGACTAAAGAGGGGCTAAAACTAGTCTTGAGACTAAAAAATTTTAGTCAGGGGTACCCCTACTAAAATGTGGATTAGTCCTCTCTCTACTCATTTAACTCCTCTCCTTTAACATAGGCGAGTTCTGGATTGGAGGGTTTGGAGGATAATAAATGCTCATTAACTTGATTTTAGCCTTTTTAGTATTTGGATCCAAGCATGGGTGAGGCTAGCATGTTTTAGTCCCACTACTTTTAGTCATGGGACTAAAACGTATCCAGGCACCCTCTTAGTTTTATTTGAGGGGTGGGTTGTGCTGGACACCATTATTGTGACTAGCCTTTTTAATAGTACTATATGCATAATTTGGCGACGAGCGCTCTCTATATGTACCACCTTTTTTTAATTTCAAGCTTTGCTCCATGGCGCAATCCATCGATACTACTGCTGTACAAAAGTATACATTTTTTAAAAGGCTAGAGGGCGGGGCATTCTAGCATGGTCAGTTTCACGAGAGGCGAGGGCCTTTGTGATTTGACGGCTCATTACTGCTGGAAGGCGGGGCATTGTGATTTGACTGCTCGTATAAATGCGCCGACGACCTGATCGAGGAGGAGCAAAGAACCGTGCGGTATACACAAGTTTTCCACTGGAGTAGTACTGCGACGGAGGAGCACGAAACACAGCAGCCCAGTGTCATATGGTGATAAAAATGATCTAATTTGCTAGTCATCTCATTGTTAGCATTGTTCTATTCATTTCCTCAAAAAAACATTGTTCTATTCATGCCTCGCAGAGAACATGACACGTGCGGCGAAACACTCGAAGCAAAAGATGAAACACATGAGCAAAAGAAGAAGGAAGATTATCACCCCCAAATGATCTAATTCGCCACGGAGTCGTAACTGCTTCTTCGTCGCCTCCACGGCCTCCATCTCCTTGCGCATCTCCTCCTCCATCTTCATCATTGTGTCCATGACGCTGCATTTCTCGACGCGAGCCTTCATCATCTGTTCCACGGCCATATTACATACCTTGACAGCAGTCGGGTGCTCGATGCGGAGCTTCGCCAACTCTTCCTTTTGTTCCATGGCGAGGGCCTGCAACATCTTCATCGAGGAACTACTATTCTCATGCAACTTCTTCCAGCCGGCGTTCTTCTCATTCAACAGGTCGATCTCGTGGCAGAGCTTCACATTGTCCTCCCGAAGTCGCAAGATTTCGCCGGTCGCCTTCTTCTCTGAGGCAATGCTCTTCTTCAGCAGCATCACCAAGCCGGCGGTCAACTCCCCCTGCTGATTGAGCTCAGCGGGCATGTTGTCGAGGCTCTCCTTCAGCAACTCCATCAAGCCTTGGATGAACTCCTTCTGCTTATTGAGCTGGTCGGGCATGCCGTCGAGGGATAACGACTCCAGCTCCGCCGGCTCGGCATGTTTGCCTCCGCGGCTAGGGCGCTCCTGAGAGCCATCGCCTGCCCGTGAGAGATCTTTCAATGTCTCTGTGTGGCGGCCTGATCCGTCCATTTTGCATCATGCTTTTATATCGATATTTATTGCATCATGGACTGTTATTTCACTTTATGTCACAATACTTATGGCTATTCTCTCCTATTTTACAAGGTTTACATGAAGAGGGAGAATGCCGACAGTTGGAATTCTGGGCTGGAAAAGGAGCAAATATTAGAGACCTATTCTGCGCAACTCCAAAAGTCCTGAAACTCCACGGAACATCTTAAAATAAATAAAGAAAAATTCTCGCCAAAGATGAAGGCCAGGGGGCCCACACCCTTCTCACGAGGGTGGGGGCGCCCCCCCTAGGGCGCGCCCCCCTACCTCGTGGGCCCCCTGGTGGCTCTCCGACGTCCATCTTCTCCTATATGAAGTCTTTCAATGAGAAAAAAATAAGAAGGAACTTTTCGGGACGAGACTCCGCTGCCACGAGGCGGAACCTTGGCGGATCCAATCTAGAGCTCCGGCAAAGCTGTTTTGCCGGGGATACTTCCCTCCCAGAGGGGGAAATCATCACCATCGTCATCACCAACGCTCCTCTCATCGGGAGAGGGCAATCTCCATCAACATCTTCACCAGCACCATCTCATCTCCAAACCCTAGTTCATCTCTTGTATCCAATTCTTGTCTCAAAGTCCGGGAATGGTGCTAGTAGGTTGCTAGTAGTGTTGATTACTCCTTGTAGTTGATGCTAGTTGGTTTAATTGGTGGGAGATCATATGTTCAGATCCTATACGCATATTATTACCCCTCTCATTATGAACATGAATATGCTTTGTGAGTAATTACGTTCGTTCCTGAGGACAAGGGAGAAGTCTTGCTATGAGTAGTCATGTGAATTTGGTATTCGTTTGATATTTTGATAAGATGTATGTTGTCTAGCCTCTAGTGGTGTTATGTGAATGTCAACTACATAAAACTTCACCATTATTTGGGCCTAGAGGAAGGCATTGGGAAGTAATAAGTAGATGATGGGTTGCTAGAGTGACAGAAGCTTAAACCCTAGTTTATGTGTTGCTTCGTAAGGGGCTGATTTGGATCCATATGTTTCATGCTATGGTTAGGTTTACCTTAATACTTTTGTTGTAGTTGCGGATGCTTACAATAGAGGTTAATCATAAGTGGGATGCTTGTTCAAGTAAGAACAGCACCCAAGCACCGGTCCACCCACATATCAAATTATCAAAGTATCAAACTCGAATCATATGAACGTGATGAAAACTAGCTTCATGATATTCCCATGTGTCCTCGGGAGCGCTTTTCCTATTATAAGAGTTTTTTTAGGCATGTCCTTCACTACAAATAGGATTGGGCCACCTTGCTGCATTTTACTTACTTTTGTTACTTGTTGCTCGTTACAATTTATCCTATCACAAAACTATCTATTATCACTTATTTCAGTACTTGCAGAGAATACCTTGCCGAAGACCGCTTATCATTTCCTTCTTCTCCTCGTTGGGTTCGACACTCTTACTTATCGAAAGGACTACAATAGATCCCCTATACTTGTGGGTCATCAAGACTCTTTTCTGGCGCCGTTGCCGGGGAGTGTAGCGCCTTTGGTAGGTGGAGTTTGGTAAGGAAAAATTTATATAGTGTGCTGAAATTTACTGTCACTTGTTACTATGGAAAGTAATACTCTGAGGGGCTTGTTCGGGGTATCTTCACCCTGTCCAGTAGAGCAAAGAGTTGCTCCTCAACCTACTGAACCTATTGAAAATGAAACTCCTTTTGAATTTCCTTCGGGTATGATGGAAAGACTGCTAGCTGACCCTTTTACAGGAGATGGAACAAAGCATCCTGATGAGCACTTAATATATGTGGATGAAGTTTGTGGATTATTTAAGCTTGCAGGTATACCCGATGATGTTGCTAAGAAGAAGGTCTTCCCTTTATCTTTGAAGGGAGACGCATTGGTATGGTATAGGCAATGTGATGATATGAGATCATGGGACTATAAAAGATTGAAGTTGGAATTTCATCAAAAGTATTACCCTATGCATCTTGTTCATCGTGATCTCAATTATATATATAATTCCTAGCCTCGCGAAGGAGAAAGCATCGCTCAAGCTTGGGGGAGGCTTAAATCAATGTTATATTCATGCCCCAATCATGAGCTCCAGAGAGAAATAATTATGCAAAGTTTTTATGCTCGGCTTTCTGAAAATAATCGCAACATGCTCGATACTTCTTGTGCTGGCTCTTTTATGATGAAGACTATTGAATTCAGATGGAATTTATTGGATAGAATTAAACACAACTCTGAAGATTGGGATCTCGACGAAGGTAAGGAGTCAGGTATGACACCTAAGTTTGATTGTGTTAAATCTTTTATGGATAACGATATTTTCTGTAAGTTTGCACTAAATATGGACTTGATTCTGAGATAGTAGCTTCCTTTTGTGAATCCTTTGCTACTTATGTTGATCTCCCTAAGGAGAAGTGGTTTAAATATCATCCTCCCATAGAAGTAAAAGTAGATGCACCTATTAAAGTTGAAGAAAAGACTGTCACTTATAATGATCCTATTATTCCTACTTCTTATGTTGAGAAACCACCTTTCCCTGTTAGAGTAAAGGATCCTGCTAAAGCTTCAACTGTTGTTCGTAAAAAGCAATATTAGAACTTATACACCTCCTGAGCAAGTTAAAGTAGAACCTAAAATTGCTATTGTTAATGATCTCTTGTCTGATAATATTGATGGGCATGTTATTCAGTTCGAAGGTGAAACTGCTAGAATTGCTAAACCTTGTGATAAAGATAAACATAAACATGTGGTAGGCGTGCCTGTTATTTCTGTTAAAATAGGGCATCACTGTTATCATGGCTTATGTGATATGGGTGCCAGTGCTAGCGTTATACCTCATGACTTATACAAAGAAATTATGCATGATATTGCACCTGTTGAGTTAGAAGATATTGATGTCACAATTAAACTTGCTAATAGAGATACTATTTCACCAATTGGAATTGTTAGAGATGTTGAAGTCTTGTGTGGGAAAACCAAATATCCTACTGATTTTCTTGTTCTTACTTCTCCGCAAGATAGCTTTTGTCCCATTATATTTGGTAGACCCTTCTTGAACACTGTTAATGCTAAGATAGACTACGAAAAGAATGTTGTTACTATTGGCTTGGATGATATGGTGCATGAGTTTAATTTCTCTAAATTTAGTAAACAACATCGTGAGGAAGAATTACCTAGTAAGGATGAAATTATTGGTCTTGCTTCTATTGTCGTACCTCCTAGTGATCCTTTAGAACACTATTTGGTAGACCATGAAAATGATATGTTCATGAATGAAAGAAGGGAAATAGATGAAGTATTCTTTAAACAAGAACCTATTCTGCATCACAATTTTCCTGTTGAAATTTTAGGGGATCCTCCTCCACCCAAGGGTGATCCCGTGTTTAAGCTTAAACCTCTGCCTGATAATCTTAAATATGCTTATCTTGATGAAAAGAAGATATATCCTATTATTATTAGTGCTAACCTTTCAGAGCATGAAGATGAAAGATTATTGAAAACTCTAAAGAAGCATCGTGCTGCTATTGGATATACTCTTGATGATCTTAAGGGCATTAGTCCCACTCTATGTCAACATAAAATAAATTTGGAAGCAAATGCCAAACCAGTTTGTGATCCTCAACGACGTCTGAATCCTAAAATGAAAGAAGTGGTAAGAAAAGAAATATTAAAGCTTCTGGAGGCAGGTATAATCTATCCCGTTGCTGATAGTGAGTGGGTAAGTCCTATCCATTGTGTCCCTAAGAAGGGAGGTATTACTGTTGTTCCTAATGATAAAGATGAATTGATTCCACAAAGAATTATCACAGGTTATAGGGTGGTAATTGATTTCCACAAATTAAATAAAGCTACTAAGAAAGATCATTACCCCTTACCTTTTATTGATCAAATGCTAGAAAGATTATGCAAACACACACACTATTGCTTTCTAGATGGTTATTCTGGTTTCTCTCAAATACCTGTGTCGGCTAGAGATCAATCAAAGACCACTTTTGCATGCCCTTTTGGTACTTTTGCTTATAGATGTATGCCTTTTGGTTTATGTAATGCACCTGCTACCTTTCAAAGATGCATGATGGCTATATTCTCTGACTTTTGTGAAAAGATTTGTGAGGTTTTCATGGACGACTTTTCCGTCTATGGTTCCTCCTTTGATGATTGCTTGAGCAATCTTGATCGAGTTTTGCAGAGATGTGAAGAAACTAATCTTGTCTTGAATTGGGAAAAGTGCCACTTTATGGTTAATGAAGGTATTGTCTTGGGGCACAAAGTCTCTGAAAGAGGTATTGAAGTTGATAAAGCCAAGGTTGATGCTATTGAAAAGATGCCATGTCCCAAGGACATCAAAGGTATAAGAAGTTTCCTTGGTAACGCTGGATTTTATAGGAGGTTCATTAAGGACTTCTCAAAATTTCTTGGCCTCTGACTAATTTATTGCAAAAAGATATACCATTTGTCTTTGATGATGATTGTGTAGAAGCATTTGAAATACTTAAGAAAGCATTAGTCTCTGCACCTATTGTTCAGCCCCCTGATTGGAATTTACCCTTTGAAATTATGTGTCATGCTAGTGATTATGCTGTAGGTGCTATTCTAGGGCAAAGAGTTGATAAGAAATTAAATGTTATTCATTATGCTAGTAAGACTCTAGACAATGCTCAAAGAAATTATGCTACTACTGAAAAAGAGCTTTTAGCAGTTGTATTTGCTTGTGATAAGTTCAGACCTTATATTGTTGATTATAAAGTGACTATTCACACTGATCATGCTGCTATTAAATACCTTATGGCAAAGAAAGATGCTAAACCTAGACTTATTAGATGGGTTCTCTTGCTACAAGAATTTGATTTGCATATTGTTGATAGAAAGGGAGCTGAGAACCCCGTTGCAGACAACTTGTCTAGGTTAGAAAATATTCTTGATGACCCACTACCTATTAACGATGACTTCCCTGATGAACAATTAAATGTTATAAGTACTTCTCGTAGTACTCCATGGTATGCTGATTATGCTAATTATATTGTTGCTAAGTTTATTCCACCTAGCTTCACATACCAGCAAAAGAAAAAGTTCTTCTATGACTTGAGACATTACTTTTGGGATGACCCACATCTTTATAAAGAAGGAGTAGATGGTGTTATTAGACGTTGTGTACCTGAGCATGAACAGGAACAGATCCTACGCAAGTGTCATTCCGAGTCTTATGGAGGACACCACGCTGGAGATAGAACCGCACATAAGGTACTGCAATCTGGTTTTTATTGGCCTACTCTCTTCAAGGATGCCCGAAATTTGTCTTGTCTTGTGATGAATGTCAAAGAATTGGTAATATTAGTAGACGTCAAGAAATTCCTATGAATTATTCTCTTGTTATTGAACTGTTTGACGTTTGGGGCTTTGATTATATGGGACCTTTTCCTGCCTCCAATGGATACACACATATTCTAGTTTCTGTTGATTACGTTACTAAGTGGGTAGAAGCTATTCCAACTAGTAGTGCTGATCATAACACTTCTATTAAAATGCTTAAAGAAGTTATTTTTCCGAGGTTTGGAGTCCCTAGATATTTAATGACTGATGGTGGTTCACATTTTATTCATGGTGCCTTCTGTAAAATGCTTGCTAAATATGATGTTAATCATAGAATTGCATCTCCTTATCACCCACAGTCTAGTGGTCAAGTAGAGTTGAGCAATAGACAGCTCAAATTAATTTTGCAAAAGACTGTTAATAGGTCTAGAAAGAATTGGTCCAAGAAACTTGATGATGCATTATGGGCCTATAGAACTGCATATAAAAATCCTATGGGTATGTCTCCGTATAAAATGGTTTATGGAAAAGCATGTCACTTACCTCTCGAACTAGAACATAAGGCATATTGGGCTATTAAAGAACTCAACTATGATTTTAAACTTGCCGGTGAGAAGAGGTTATTTGATATTAGCTCACTTGATGAATGGAGAACCCAAGCTTATGAAAATGCCAAGTTGTTTAAAGAAAAAGTTAAAAGATGGCATGACAAAAGGATACAAAAGCGTGAGTTTAATGTAGGTGACTATGTATTGCTATACAACTCTCATTTAAGATTTTTTCAGGAAAACTTCTCTCTAAATGGGAAGGCCCCTACGTTATCGAGGAGGTCTATCATTCCGGTGCAATAAAAATTAACAACTTCGAGGGTACAAATCCGAAGGTGGTAAACGGTCAAAGAATTAAACATTATATCTCAGGTAATCCCATAAATGTTGAAACCAATATTATTGAAACCATAACCCCGGAGGAATACATAAGGGACACTTTCTGGAACGTTTCAGACTCCGAAAAGGAATAGGTATGTGGTACGGTAAGTAAACCGACTCCAAAACAATTTTTAAGGCAATATTTCTCCGTTTTGGAATATTTAGAAAAATAGAAAAATAAGTAGCAGTCCGGGAAGGACACGAGGGCCCCACGAGGGTGGTGGGCGCGCCCTACCCCCCTGGGCGCGCCCCCTACCTCGTGAGCACCTCATGTGCCTTCCGGACTCCATTTTCTTGCACGTTACGTATTTTGGTCGGTAAAAATTCATTATATAACCTCCCGAAGGTTTTGACTCCCGTATCACGCAAACCTCCTCGGTTCTTGTTCCGAGCTGTTTTCTGTCAGGGTTTCCCAGGCTAGGCATCATGTCGTCTCCCTCCTCCAACAATGGTGACAATGATGCTTGGCTAATGAAGATAGATCTGAAGAGAGAAGAACCCACGAGGGTCAACAAGGATGAAAGGATCAAGAAGGCCACTGAGGATCAAGCTCCGGCAACAAAAGACATCCTTCAACTTGATCATAACCTTCTTACCCCAACTGAGATTGAAGCTTTCAAGATGATTGAGTTAGCTCGTATACAAAACAAGTATCTCACACAAGAAAATACTTTGTTGAAGGAGCACATTGTAGCACTCAAGAGCATTATTCGCAAGCTGGAGGACCTCTTACGCTTGATGTGCGATTATCCGTCACCACCACCTTCTTCACCAACAAAGAGGGAGACATAATCACATGGGTATGGGCACTCCCCTTCGCAACTGCCAAGCTTGGGGGAGGTGCCCCGGTATCGTATCACAATCACTACTCCTATCATTACCGTTTTTCTTAGTCCGATCTTATTAGTAGTATCTTGATCTAGTAGAATAAAGTTTATGGCATGATCTAGTTTTGAGTTTTGCTTTATGATCTCTCTATGTAATCGAGTCCGTGAGCTATATATAATAAAGATTAGTGTTGAGTCAAGGGCTTGATTGTTTTGCTATAATCTTGGGTGAGTAAAAGAAAGAAGAAAATAATAAAAAGAAACAAAAAGTTCATATTGATCTTATTGAGAGTAATGACTTCACATAGAAAGAGTATGATGATTAAAAGTTGTTGGGAGTTGGCAGACATAGCTTTGGTCATTGTTGCCATTAATAGGAAGTAATAAGGAAAGAGAGGTTTTCACATATAGATATATTGTTATTGACATCTTTTATGATTGGGAGCACTCATTAAAATATGACATGCTAAAGAGTTGATGTTGGACAAGGAAGACAACGTAATGAGTTATGTCTTTCTTATATCTGAGATAAAGTATGTTGTCATGGTTCCTCTAACTTGTTGAGCTTGCCTTTCCCCCTCATGCTAGCCAAATTCTCAGCACCAAGTATAAATACTACTTGTGCTTCCAAAATCCCTTAAACCAGTTTGCCATGAGAGTCCACCATATCTACAGTGGATTGAGTAAGATCCTTCAAGTAAGTTGTCATCGGTGCAAAGCAATAAAAATTGCTCTAAATGTGTATGATTTATTGGTGAGGGAGAAATAAGCTTTATACGATCTTGTGATGTGGAAGTAATAAAAGCGACGGACTGCATAATAAAGGTTCATATCACAAGGGGCAATATAAAGTGACGTTCTTTCGCATTGAGATTTTGTGCATCCAACCATAAAAGCGCATGGCAACCTCTGCTTCCCTCTGCGAAGGGCCTATCCTTTATTATTATCTTCTACCTTATGCAAGAGTCACGGTGATCTTCAGCTTTTCTTTTTCATTTTATCGTTTGGCAACCTCAGCATGTTGGAAAGAACATGATATATATATATATAATTGGATGTTGGGGAGCATGAACCATTATTGTTGACATTACCCTTGAGGTAAAAGGTTGTGGGGCAAAACTATAAGCCCCTATCTTTCTCTGTGTCCGATTAAAACTCCGTAACCATAAGTATATTGCGTGAGTGTTAGCAATTATGGAAGACTAAATGGTGGTTGAGTATGTGGACCTGCTTTTTAGCTCTGACCTAGACTCTTTCCGATGTTATGATAAATTGCAATTGCTTCAATGACTGAGATTATAGTTTGTCGGAGCCCAATAAGGTTTATGATTTATAGTTTTGCATTGTGAATAGATCATCACTTGAACATAAGTAATCGTATGAAAAAAATCTATATAAGTTGTTGTTATGAGGATAATCATGATGCCTTCATGTCCGTATTTTATTTTTATCGACGCCTCTACCTCTAAACATGAGGACATATTTATTGTTATCGGCTTTTCGCTTGAGGACAAGCGAGGTCTAAGCTTGGGGGAGTTGATACGTCCATTTTGCATCATGCTTTTATATCGATATTTATTGCATTATGGACTGTTATTTCACTTTATGTCACAATACATATGGCTATTCTCTCTTATTTTACAAGGTTTACATGAAGAGGGAGAATGCCGGCAGCTGGAATTCTGGGCTGGAAAAGGAGCAAATATTAGAGACCTATTCTGCGCAACTCCAAAAGTCCTGAAACTCCACAGAACATCTTAAAATAAATAAAGAAAAATTCTCGCCAAAGATGAAGGCCAGGGGGCCCACACCCTTCTCACGAGGGTGGGGGCGCCCCCCCTAGGGCGCGCCCCCTACCTCATGGCCCCCTGGTGGCTCTCCGACGTCCATCTTCTCCTATATGAAGTCTTTCGATGAGAAAAAAAGAAGAAGGAACTTTTCAGGACGAGACTCCGCCGCCACGAGGCGGAACCTTGGCGGATCCAATCTAGAGCTCCGGCAGAGCTGTTCTGCCGGGGATACTTCCCTCCCGGAGGGGGAAATCATCACCATCGTCATCACCAACGCTCCTCTCATCGGGAGAGGGCAATCTCCATCAACATCTTCACCAGCACCATCTCATCTCCAAACCCTAGTTCATCTCTTGTATCCAATTCTTGTCTCAAAGTCCGGGATTGGTGCTAGTAGGTTGCTAGTAGTGTTGATTACTCCTTGTAGTTGATGCTAGTTGGTTTAATTGGTAGGAGATCATATGTTCAGATCCTATATGCATATTATTACCCCTCTGATTATGAACATCAATATGCTTTGTGAGTAGTTACGTTCGTTCCTGAGGACAAGGGAGAAGTCTTGCTATGAGTAGTCATGTGAATTTGGTATTCGTTTGATATTTTGATAAGATGTATGTTGTCTAGCCTCTAGTGGTGTTATGTGAACGTCGACTACATAACACTTCACCATTATTTGGGCCTAGAGGAAGGCATTGGGAAGTAATAAGTAGATGATGGGTTGCTAGAGTGATAGAAGCTTAAACCCTAGTTTGTGTGTTGCTTCTTAAGGGGATGATTTGGATCCATATGTTTCATGCTATGGTTAGGTTTACCTTAATAATTTTGTTGTAGCTGTGGATGCTTGCAATAGAGGTTAATCATAAGTGGGATGCTTGTTCAAGTAAGAACAGCACCCAAGCACCGGTCCACCCACATATCAAATTATCAAAGTATCGAACGTGAATCATATGGACGTGATGAAAACTAGCTTGACGATATTCCCATGTGTCCTCGGGAGTGCTTTTCCTATTATAAGAGTTTGTTCAGGCTTGTCCTTTGCTACAAAAAGGATTGGGCCACCTTGCTGCACTTTACTTACTTTTGTTACTTGTTGCTTGTTACAATTTATCCTATCACAAAACTATTTGTTACCACTTATTTCAGTACTTGCAGAGAATACCTTGCTGAAGACCTCTTATCATTTCCTTCTGCTCCTCGTTGGGTTCGACACTCTTACTTATCAAACGGACTATGATAGATCCCCTATACTTCTGGGTCATCACGGCGAGCCCTCTCTTTTTTTCCGCAGCCTTGGTTGCCGCTCCCTTGTTACGAGTAGTTCTCGACCTAGAGCTCTGCTCACCAGCCATGGCAACGATGGATGAAGAAGAAGCACTTATGAGGAGGAAAGTATAACGCACTCAATGCGGCTATATCTCCCACGTGTCGAGGCACGACTTAGAGGCATAACCGCATTGAAAGCAATGTCGCAAGTTAGGCAATCTTCACCACATCCCATGTAATATAGATATAATAAAGGGGAGATACAATAGTTGGCTTACACTCGCCACGTCACATCAAAGTACATAAATAACATACATCATCCAAACACTCATGGCCTGACTACGGCGCCAAAATAAAAGACAACCCAACAAGCGACATAGGTCTCGATCACCCGAACTGGGCACCACTACTGATCATCAGGAAACGACACATAGTAACGCTGAGAGTCCTCGTCATACTCCCACTTGAGCTCGAGCGCGCTATCTGGAGCGGTATCATCTGTCCCTGCATCTGGTGTAATAGTAATCTGTGAGCCACAGGGACTCAGCAATCTCGCACCCTCGCGATCAAGACTATTTAAGCTTAATAGGTAGGAAAGGGGTAATGTATAAGTGGAGCTGCAGCAAGAGACTAGCATATATGGTGGCTAACTTATGCGCAAAAGAGAGCGAGAAGAGGAGGCAAAGCACAAGCGAGAAACTAGAGAGCAACCTGCGCAGACATAACTCCAACACCGTGTCCACTTCCCGGACTCCGCCGAGAAGAGGCCATCACGGCAACACACTCAGTTCATTCATTTTAATTAATTAAGGTTCAAGTTATCTACAACCGGACATTAACAAATTCCCATCTGCCCATAACCACGGGCACGGCTTTCGAAAGATCAATCCCTGCAGGGGGTCCCAACTTAGCCCATAACAAGCTCTCACGGTGAACGAAGGAATAGACCTCCACCCAAGACACACCGATCAGACTCGGTATCTTGGTACAACAAGACGATTCGACAGGTTAAAACAAGTCCAGCAACACCACCCGCTGTGCCGACAAATCCCGATAGGAGCTGCACATATCTCGTTCTTAGGGCACACCGGATAAGCTAAGCGTACGGGAGCCAACGTAACCCAAGTTGCCAAGAGACAGCCCCGCACAATGCTCTAGGGTGGACCAACACTCAGAGGAGCACTGGCCCGAGGGGGTTAAAATAAGATGACCCTCGGGCTCCGGAAACCCAAGGGAAAAAGAGGCTAGGTGGCAAATGGTAAAACCAATGTTGGGCATTGCTGGAAAAGCTTTAATCAAGACGAACTATCAAGGGGTTCCCATTATAGCCCAACCGCGTGAGGGACGCAACAATCCGGGAACATAACACCGATATGACGGAAACTAGGGCGGCAAGAGTGGAACAAAACACTAGGCGAGAGGCCGAGCCTTCCACCCTTACCAAGTATATAGATGCATTAAGATAACATGGCAATATAATGATATCCCAACAAGTAAATAAATGTTCCAACAAGGAACGGCTCCAATCTTCACCTGCAACTAACAATGCTATAAGAGGGGCTGAGCAAAGCGGTAACATAGCCAATCAACGGTTTGCTAGGACAATGGTGGGTTAGAGGTTCAACATGGCAATTGGGAGGCTGACAAGCAAGTGGTAGGCATCGTAGCATTGGCATAGCAAAAGAGTGAGCAAACTAGCATAGCAAAGATAGTAGTGATTTCGAGGGTATGATCATCTTGCCTGCACAGTTGTCAGAGTTGACTGGATCCTCAAAAGCAAACTCAACGGACTCCTCGTTAGCGAACTCGTCTCCCGGCTCTACCCAACAACACAAACAAGCAACAAGGATACAATCAACCACGTGCAAAGACAAACAATAAGATGCAAAGATGGTATGCTATGCGGGATGCGATGCGGGATGCAAAATGCAAGACGTGACAGGAAATGCATGAACCTGGCCTCAACTTGGAAAACCAAGTGTGCCACTGGATAGAGGGGATGAAATCACTTGAAAACGATATAAAGATCATAGGAATCGGAGTTACGGTTTGGAAATGGCAAGCGTTTTAACAAATGAACCGGTCTGTGATTTACAGCAAGTAGGCACCTAAATGCAACGAAATGAACATGCTACAGCCACCAAACATGACAACAAAATACATGGCAGGGATGCCCATAAGATGCTTAACAAAACACTAGCACTGAGCCACGGCCAAATTCATCCATTATGAGGTTCAAACAAGCATGGCAAAAACGTAAACGCAAAACAGATTTCAGACTTAGTGAAATTAACACTAGTCTGAAATTTCAGACCACGATGCCCTCTTCGGAGCAGCAAAACAACATGATACATGACCTGATTATGACAAGTAAGAACATGGCATCGAGCTACTCAACAAGCTTAACAAAACACCCAAAGTGACCTGGGGCCGAAAAGGTTCACAAAATACTCTAACGAGCACACGAACATAGCTCACGCACATTCAGTTTTCAGACTTAGTGAAAACTGAGACATGCTGAAATTTAACTCACGAAGGCATGTAAACGAGCTCGATGCACTCACTACGGTGCAAGTCATAGCAAGGCAAGCATACATCCAGTAAGAAGGCACAAAATGCTAGCTAGACATGGCAAGAACAATGGCATAGCATGCATGGATCAATAACAATAGCATCGGCAAAATCGCAAACAAGTTGACGATCTGCCTAGATTTATCACGAAGCAAAAGTAGAGCTCGATTGACTCAAGCTAGAGCACTCCACATATGCAAACAAAGACATGGATGGATAGAGCATAACATGAATAACAAAACTCCCTTACTGATCATCCTCAAAAGAGGCACGGATCACTAGGAAACAAGATGAACACATGGCATCATGAACTAAAATATCCCAGACTTTGTGAAATCCACTAAGTCCCTGAAAACAGATCTACCAAGTGCCTCACTTTGCAAGCTTGCACAAGTCACCACACACATCCTAAAAATGCATGGGTTGCACCTCTGGAAAGAAGACAAAATGTTTAACAATTCATCCCAAAGACTCACAGGCATATCATGCACACAATAATCATGGCAAAAATGACAAAAGTCTATCATGAACTAACAGATCTGCAATTTAACTCACGAAGCCTCCTTCTAGCAGCATTTCGGGCATCAAGATGAACTCAAATGCAAATGATGCAATGGAATGAAATGATGTACATGTCGAGGCGAACATTTTGATATACTATATGTCCATAACGGAGCTACGGATGCGGAGATATCATCAGTCAAAGTTAGCACAAAAAATCAAGGGGGGGAAGTCAACCGGATCTAGGGTTTGTCCGGTTCCAGATCGGATCGGCGGTACTGTAGCAGCGGCGCGGCTCCCGAGGTCTCCGGCGAGGCGGCCGGCTCCGGCGAGCTTGAAACGGCAACGTGGAGGCAGCGAGGAGGCGAGGTCTGGCCGGATCCGGCCCGGGGCGGCGCGGCGGCGAGGGAGGCGAGGTCCGGGCGAGGCGGAGGCCCGAGGTGGAGGGCGGCGATGGCGGCGACGGCGGCGGTGGTGGCTCCGGCCACCGGAGCGCGGGAAGAAGCGGCGGCGCGGCGCGGGCGCCCCTGTCCTAGGCGGCGATGGGAGAGGGCCGGCTTCGGGCTTCGCGGGCCGGCGCGGATCGCGGCGAAGCGGTCCCCTCTCGGGACAGGTGGCGGCGCGGGATTGGCTCGGGCGGCGCGGGCGGACGCGTCCGGCCGGGTCGGACAATGTCCGGCCGGCGCGATGAAGGGGAAGACTAGGGTTTCGGGGAGAAGGAGATCCGAATTTGGAGGGGATGTATATATAGGCATAAATGGAGCTAGGAGAGTCCAAATGAGGTGCGGTTTTCGGCCACGTGATCGTGATCGAACGCTCTAGGACATGGAGCAGAGTTTGGTGGGTTTTGGGCCAAATTGGAGGGGTGTTGGGCTGCAACACACATGAGGCCTTTTCGGTCCCTCGGTTAACCGTTGGAGTATCAAACGAAGTCCAAATGGTACGAAACTTGATAGGCGGTCTACCGGTAGTAAACCAAGGCCGCATGGCAAGTCTCGGTCCAATCCGGAAATGTTTAATCCCCACACATGAAAGAAAGCTAGAATTGACCACCGGAGGAGAACGAAGCGCCGGAATGCAAAACGGACAACGGGGAAAATGTTCGAACGCATGAGATGAACATGTATGCAAATGCAATGCACATGATGACATGATATGAGATGCATGAAAAGAAAACAACACACGGAGACAAAGACCCGAACCCGAGAAATAAATATAACTTAATGCCAGAAACGGCATGAGTTGGAGTACAAATTGGGAAAGTTATATCTGGGGCGTTACAACACTCCACCACTACGAAAAGATCTCGTCCCGAGATCTAGGACTGAAAGAACTCTGGGTACTCAGAACGGAGGTGGTCCTCGCGTTCCCAGGTAGCTTCACGGTCGGAATGGTGTGACCACTTGACTTTGAGAAATTTGATTGACTTGTTGCGAGTCCTGCGTTCAGTCTCTTCAAGGATTGCAATTGGGTGCTCACGATAGGAGAGATCTTCTTGGAGCTCAATGTCCTCGAAGTTGACGGTGCGCTCAGGCGTCTTGAAGCACTTTCGGAGGTGGGAAACATGGAACACATCGTGAACATTTGCAAAGTTTGACGGAAGCTCGAGTTGATAGGCGAGGTCGCCTCTCTTGCTGACAATCTTGAAAGGTCCGACGTATCTAGGGGCAAGCTTCCCTTTGATACTGAAGCGACGAGTCCCTTTCATAGGAGAGACGCGGAGGTAAACATGATCTCTGATCTCGAAAGCCAAATCACGGTGCTTACTATCATAGTAGCTCTTCTGGAGGGATTGGGCTGCTTTGAGGTTATCATGAATGACCTTGCACATTTCTTCTACCTCTGTGATTAAGTCATTACCCAGCAGCTGACGTTCACCGGTTTCGGACCAGTTGAGAGGTGTACGGCACTTCCTACCATACAGAATTTCAAATGGGGCCTTGCCCGAACTTGCTTGAAAACTGTTGTTGTATGAGAATTCAGCATAAGGAAGACAATCCTCCCACTTCATGCCGAAGGAGATAACACAAGCCCTGAGCATATCTTCAAGAATCTGGTTGACACGCTTGACTTGACCGCTTGTTTGAGGATGGAAAGCAGTGCTGAAGCGGATGTTGGTGCCCATGGCCTTCTGAAAAGAACCCCAAAACTTGGAGGTAAAGATGCTGCCACGGTCTGAAGATATCACTTGAGGAATACCGTGAAGTGAGACAATTCGAGAGGTGTAGATTTCCGCCAATTGAACTGCAGTGATTGACTCTTTGATAGGCAGAAAGTGAGCCACTTTGGTGAGCTTGTCGATAACAATGAATATAGCATCATTGCCACGCTTGGACTTTGGAAACCCAGTCACGAAGTCCATTTCAATGTGGTCAAACTTCCATTCTGGAATGGCAAGAGGTTGGAGGAGACCTGCTGGCCTTTGGTGTTCTGCCTTCACTCTTTTGCAGACATCACATTCATTCACGAATTGAGCGATCTCGCGCTTCATTCGAGTCCACCAATAAGTTTGCTTCAGATCCTGATACATCTTCGTGCTCCCAGGGTGGATGGAGAGGAGAGAGTTGTGAGCCTCGTTCATGATCACTTTACGAAGTTCACCTTTGGGCACAACAATTCGATCCTCGAAGAAGAGAGTGTCCTTGTCATCAAGGCGGTAGCACTTGTACTTGGACTGACTCTTGACAATACCAATCTTCACCTTTTTCACCATAGCATCAAGAAGCTGGGCTTGGCGAATCTGGTCTTCCAGGGTAGGAGAAACTTGAAGGTTGGCGAGGAAACCTTGAGGAACAATTTGCAGATTAAGTTTGCGGAAAGCCTCACAAAGTTCGGGTTGATAAGGCTTAAGAATCAGACTGTTGCAATATGCTTTCCTGCTCAAAGCGTCAGCAATCACATTGGCCTTGCCTGGAGTATACTCGATACTCGGATTGTACTCTTGAATCATTTCGACCCATCGAGTTTGCCTGAGGTCGAGATTAGACTGAGTGAAGATGTACTTGAGACTCTTGTGATCAGTGAAAATATCCACTTTCCTTCCCAATAGAAGATGTCTCCAAGTCAACAAAGCATGCACAACTGCCGCCAACTCGAGATCATGAGTGGGGTAGTTCTTCTCATTAGGCTTCAACTGGCGAGAGGTATAAGCAACAACTTTCTTCTCTTGCATCAGTACAGCTCCGAGACCTTGGAGAGAGGCATCACAAAAGACCTCGTACGGCTTGGTTTCATCAGGCAGAGTTAGAACTGGAGCAGTGATCAACTTCTCTTTCAAAGTGTTGAAAGCAATATCACACTCCGGAGACCAAACGTACTTGACGTGCTTCTAAAGAAGATTAGAAAGAGGCTTCGCGATCTTAGAAAAGTTTTCAACGAATCTTCGGCAATAGCTTGCGAGACCGAGGAAGCTACGGAGTTGCTTCATGTTCTGAGGAGGTTCCCAATTAACAATTGCAGAGACCTTCTCAGGATTCACGGCAATGCCCTTGGCAGAGATGATATGACCAAGATAAAGCACCTCATCGAGCCAAAATTCACACTTGGAGAACTTGGCGTAGAACTGATGTTCCCTGAGCTTGTCAAGAACCAAACGCAAGTGCTTGGCATGATCTTCCTTGTTCTTGGAGAAAACCAGAATGTCGTTGAGATAGACCAAAACGAAGTCATTGGTGTAGGTGCTGAAGATGAAGTTCATCATGCGAGAGAACGTCGGAGGAGCGTTGGCGGGGCCAAAAGACATGACAGTGTATTCATATGACCCATAGCTTGTCCTGAAAGCCGTCTTGGGAATATCTTGCTCACGGATTCGAATCTGATGATAACCCATATGGAGATCAAGCTTGGAGAATACTTGGGCACCCTTGAGTTGTTCGAACAGCTCATTGATGTTGGGAAGTGGGTATTTGTTCTTGATGGTCTTCTTGTTCAATGGACGATAATCAACACAAAGTCGGTCTGTTCCATCCTTCTTCTTCACAAAAAGAACACCACAACCCCACGGAGAAGAACTAGGCCGAATGAGACCCATTCTTTCTTGAATATCGAGTTGTTTCTTCAACTCCTTCAACTCTTTAGGGCCGAGCTTGTAGGGACGTTTGCACACAGGTTCCGTACCGGGCTCAAGTTCAATAACAAATTCAACGGGCCGGTGCGGAGGCATTCCTGGGAGTTCTTCTGGGAAGACGTCTTGATACTCACAAACGACTGGGATCTGTGAAATAGCATCCAATTCACCCTTCTCATTGAGAGAAAACAACTGGATTGTATCATCACGAGCGGCAAAGACAATGACATCCTCAAACGAATGAGTCAGTTGAATCTGCCTGGCTGCAGAATCAAGCTGAGCTTTATGCTTAGAGAGCCAGTCCATCCCGAGAATAAGATCGATATCCGAATTACCAAGAACCATAGGAGAAGCCAGAAACTTGAAATCACCCATCATGATAGAAATATCCGGGACTATTGAAGTAGCCCTCATAGACTTAGCCGGAGAAACCACTCCCATAGGTTTACCCAACATTTTTGAAACGAAGTCATCCTTGGAAACAAAAGATCTTGACATGAAACAATGCGATGCACCAGTGTCAAAAAGAACTCTTGCGGGAATAGATTTAACTGGAAAGTTACCCATGATGACATTCGAAGAATCTTCTGCCTGAGCTGCATTCACCATATTGACCTTGGCGTGCTTGGGATTATGCTTGACCATAGTTGTACTTGCCGATCTGACAGGAGGAGGAGGAGGAAGACGCCTCTGGTTGAAACACTTGTTGGTGTAGTGACCCTTCTGTTGGCACTTGTTGCACGTGACCTCTGAAAGCGGACGGTGGTACGGAGCACTTGATCTTGGAGCTTGAGACGAAGTCTTGTTCTGAAAGCCTGGGTTGGGTGGGTGGGAAGAACCACTGCCACCTTTGCTCTTCTGCTGAAACGGCTGACGGAACGGAGGAGGAGGAAGCCAATACTTCTGCTGCTTGGTCACTTGAGTAGAGGAAGGAGGCGTAGTGTCTCTGACTCGCTTCCTGGAAGCATCACACCTCAACTGAGCAGCCTCTTGCTTTAGTGCCATGTTGTAGAACTCATCGTACCTCAACGGCTCAAAGAGGAGAAGAGCGAGCTGAATTTCTTCACGGAGACCACCCCTGAACTAATATATCATGCTCTTCTCATCAGGAACATCCTGCTTAGCAAAGCGGGCGAGCTTCTGGAACAACTTGTTGTAGTCATAGACAGACAAAGAGCCTTGCTTCAGATTGCGGAATTCCACACGTTTGCTTTCAGTCACACTCTGAGGGATGTGATGAGCTCGGAAATCTCAACGGAAATCATCCCAAGTGATCAAACGCCCACCTCTGGAATCCTTGTACTGCTGGAACCACTCTGCAGCCTGATCTTTGAGTTGGAAAGAAGCGAACTTGACGAAATCTTCAGGCCTGACGTTGCTGCATTCAAAATGCTTGCCCAGATCCACTAGCCAATCGTCAGCATCGGTAGCCTCAACACAATTGCTGAACGTCTTTGGACCATTTGCGAGGAACTGGTTCAGAGTAGCAAAATGGTTCTGATTGTTGCCTTGATTCCCTTGACTGCCTTGATTGCGCTCTTGGAGGATTTGCATGATCAACTGTGTGTTTGCATTGGTTGCGGCCATCATAGCTTGCCAAGCCTCCGGAGGAGGTGGACGTGGTGGCGGATCAGGATTCGGAGTCGTGCGCGTTGGAGGAGCCATCCTGAAGAGGTTGACCACCATTAGCACATATATAGACAAATATTGAAGGTGAACCCAACGGAATGAAAATTGCAACATAAAGTCTTCACATCCGAACAAAATGAACGAATGCACTTCTCTTGAAGTGGTCACATATTCCTAAATTGCGAAGCCACGTAGAATTAGGTAGAAGAGGTAAATCAACAAGGGATGGAATCAACATACGGCTTCGAAGCAACTCGAATACCACAACTCAAAATAAAAAACCAAGGATTGGCTTGCGGAATAAGCCGGAACAAACATATGATAGAGATTTCGTCCGAAGTTTTCGTGGTGGGACCTACACGGGCTCGATCATACAGCACCATCATGTACAAGGCAGTGCACATGACATACGAAGTGTCCCCGAGTCAGCATAGCCAAGGACTCTTTAAGACGCAACGGTACCACTGTAAAATCGACCGTGAATAGGCGAACCACTAGACGTCGAACCCCAATTTCATATCATACATTTGTTGGAAGGATATCCTAAGATCTACTAGAATTCCCACCTATGAAACTCCCAAAACTTTCTGGTTATGCAATCAGGTGTTGGGGATATAGGGGAAGCATAATATCTCACCCAAACTAGCAAATCCTACATCCAGTTGTATCCATCCTTCAACACATAACCAAGAAACCTTCGGAAACCATCTACCTCAACCTTCGAAAAGCATCCGTTATACAAGTTATGGCGATACTCCCGAACTCCCGCCCCAGTACTAGGTGGCGTCGAGGTTATCTCACCAACGAACTGCATAAAGGAGATTTTCGATGTCGACGAACATATCTCAAGTATTCCAGAATTGCAACGATAAAATTATGATGACAACACCTCAGAGCTCAACTCCTCGGGACACTTCCACTAAACCCCTGACAGGAGGCACCAAGACAGTATTCTCATCATAAGCCATCGGAACAAATCCAACATACTCGCGTGATCCTAAAAAAAATTTAGTGAAATTTGAGAAGAGAAGAGTCAAAACTCTATGTCAGGATGCCTTACCAGAGCGATGAGGAGATTGGGAAGTAAAAAGAATTCCTAAGCTCTCCGATATATAATTCCTAAATGACTCAAAACATTTTTCTAGACACAACTCGGCTGCTAAAAACGATCAAGCAATGGGGGCTCCTAAGGTCAGGGAAGGCTCCGATTACCAACTTTTAACGCCCTCGATGCGGCTATATCTCCCACGTGTCGAGGCACAACTTAGAGGCATAACCGCATTGAAAGCAATGTCGCAAGTTAGGAAATCTTCACGACATCCCATGTAATATAGATATAATAAAGGGGAGATACAATAGTTGGCTTACACTCACCACGTCACATCAAAGTACATAAATAACATACATCATCCAGACACTCATGGCCCGACTACAACGCCAAAATAAAAGACAACCCAACAAGCGACATAGGTCCCGATCACCCCAACTGGGCACCACTACTGATCATCAGGAAACGACACATAATAACGCTGGGAGTCCTCGTCGTACTCCCACTTGAGCTCGAGCGCGCCATTTGGAGCAGTATCATCTATCCCTACATCTGGTGTAATAGTAATCTGTGAGCCACAGGGACTCAGCAATCTCGCACCCTCGCGATCAAGACTATTTAAGCTTAATAGGTAGGAAAGGGGTAATGTATAAGTGGAGCTGCAGCAAGCGACTAGCATATATGGTGGCTAACTTATGCGCAAAAGAGAGCGAGAAGAGGAGGCAAAGCACGAGCGAGAAACTAGAGAGCAACCTGCACAGACATAACTCCAACACCATGTCCACTTCCCGGACTCCGCCGAGAAGAGGCCATCACGGCAACACACTCAGTTGATTCATTTTAATCAATTAAGGTTCAAGTTATCTACAACCGGACATTAACAAATTCCCATCTGCCCATAACCGCGGGCACGGCTTTCGAAAGACCAATCCCTGCAGGGGGGGGTCCCAACTTAGCCCATAACAAGCTCTCACGGTCAACGAAGGAATAGACCTCCACCCAAGACACACCGATCAGACTCGGTATCTCGGTACAACAAGACGATTCGACAGGTTAAAACAAGTCTAGCAACACCACCCGCTGTGCCGACAAATCCCGATAGGAGCTGCACATATCTCGTTCTCAGGGCACACCGGATAAGCTAAGCGTACGGGAGCCAACGTAACCCAAGTTGCCAAGGGACGGCCCCGCACGGTGCTCTAGGGTGGACCAACACTCAGAGGAGCACTGGCCCGGGGGGTTAAAATAAGATGACCCTCGGGCTCCGGAAACCCAAGGGAAAAAGAGGCTAGGTGGCAAATGGTAAAACAATGTTGGGCATTGCTGGAAAAGCTTTAATCAAGACGAACTATCAAGGGGTTCCCATTATAGCCCAACCGCGTGAGGGACGCAACAATCCGGGAACATAACACCGATATGACGAAAACTAGGGCGGCAAGAGTGGAACAAAACACTAGGCGAGAGGCCGAGCCTTCCACCCTTACCAAGTATATAGATGCATTAAGATAACATGGCAATATAATGATATCCCAACAAGTAAATAAATGTTCCAACAAGGAACGGCTCCAATCTTCACCTGCAACTAACAATGCTATAAGAGGGGCTGAGCAAAGCGGTAACATAGCCAATCAACGGTTTGCTAGGACAATGTTGGGTTAGAGGTTCAACATGGCAATTGGGAGGCTGACAAGCAAGTGGTACGCATCGTAGCGTTGGCATAGCAAAAGAGCGAGCAAACTAGCATAGCAAAGATAGTAGTGATTTCGAGGGTATGATCATCTTGCTTGCACAGTTGTCAGAGTTGACTGGATCCTCAAAAGAAAACTCAACGGGCTCCTCGTTAGCGAACTCGTCTCCCGGCTCTACCCAACAACACAAACAAGCAACAAGGATACAATCAACCACGTGCAAAGACAAACAATAAGATGCAAAGATGGTATGCTATGCGGGATGCGATGCGGGATGCAAAATGCAAGACGTGACAGGAAATGCATGAACCTGGCCTCAACTTGGAAAACCAAGTGTGCCACTAGATAGAGGGGATGAAATCACTTGAAAACGATATAAAGATCATAGGAATCGGAGTTACGGTTTGGAAATGGCAAGCGTTTTAAGAAATGAACCGGTCTGTGATTTACAGCAAGCAGGCACCTAAATGCAACGAAATGAACATGCTACAGCCACCAAACAAGACAACAAAATACATGGTAGGGATGCCCACAAGATTCTTAACAAAACACTAGCACTGAGCCACGGCCAAATTCATCCATTATGAGGTTCAAACAAGCATGGCAAAAACGTAAACGCAAAACAGATTTCAGACTTAGTGAAATTAACACTAGTCTGAAATTTCAGACCACGATGCCCTCTTCGGAGCAGCAAAACAACATGATACATGACCTGATTATGACAAGTAAGAACATGGCATGGAGCTACTCAACAAGCTTAACAAAACACCCAAAGTGACCTGGGGCCAAAAGGGTTCACAAAATACTCTAACGAGCACACGAACATAGCTCACGCACATTCAGTTTTCAGACTTAGTGAAAACTGAGACATGCTGAAATTTAACTCACGAAGGCATGTAAACGAGCTCGATGCACTCACTACGGTGCAAGTCATAGCAATGCAAGCATACATCCATTAATAAGGCACAAAATGCTAGCTATACATGGCAAGAACAATGGCATAGCATGCATGGATCAATAACAGTAGCATCGGCAAAATCGCAAACAAGTTGACGATCTGCCCAGATTTATCACGAAGCAAAAGTAGAGCTCGATTGACTCAAGCTAGAGCACTCCACATATGCAAACAAAGACATGGATGGATAGAGCATAACATGAATAACAAAACTCCCTTACTGATCATCCTCAAAAGAGGCACGGATCACTAGGAAACAAGATGAACACATGGCATCATGAACTAAAATATCCCAGACTTTGTGAAATCCACTAAGTCCCTGAAAACAGATCTACCAAGTGCCTCACTTTGCAAGCTCGCACAAGTCACCACACACATCCTAAAAATGCATGGGTTGCACCTCTGGAAAGAAGACAAAATGCTTAACAATTCATCCCAAAGAGTCACAGGCATATCATGCACACAATAATCATGGCAAAAATGACAAAAGTCTATGATGAACTAACGGATCTGCAATTTAACTCACGAAGCCTCCTTCTAGCAGCATTTCGGGCATCAAGATGAACTCAAATGCAAATGATGTAATGGAATGAAATGATGTACATGTCGAGACGAACATTTTGATATACTATATGTCCAAAACGCAGCTACGGATGCGGAGATATCATCAGTCAAAGTTAGCACAAAAAATCAAGGGGGGAGGGAAAAGTCAACCGGATCTAGGGTTTGTCCGGTTCCAGATCGGATCGGCGGTACTGTAGCAGCGGCACGGCTCCCGAGGTCTCCGGCGAGGCGGTCGGCTCCGGCGAGCTTGGAACGGCGGCGTGGAGGCGGCGAGGAGGCGAGGTCCGGCCGGATCCGGCCCGGGGCGGCGCGGCGGCGAGGGAGGCGAGGTCCGGGCGAGGCGGAGGCCCGAGGCGGAGGGCGACGATGGCGGCGGTGGTGGCTCCGCCCACCGGAGCGCGGGAAGAAGCGGCGGCGCGGCGCGGGCGCCCCTGGCCCAGGCGGCGACGGGAGAGGGCCGGCTTCGGGCTTCGCGGGCCGGCGCGGATCGCGGCGAAGCGGTCCCCTCTCGGGACAGGTGGCGGCGCGGGATTGGCTCGAGCGGCGCGGGCGGACGCGACCGGCCGGGTCGGACAATGTCCGGCCGGCGCGATGAAGGGGAAGACTAGGGTTTCGGGGAGGAGGAGATCCGAATTTGGAGGGGATGTATATATAGGCATAAGTGGAGCTAGGAGAGTCCAAATGAGGTGCGGTTTTCGGCCACGCGATTGTGATCGAACGCTCTAGGACATGGAGCAGAGTTTGGTGGGTTTTGGGCCAAATTGGAGGGGTGTTGGGCTGCAACACACATGAGGCCTTTTCGGTCCCTCGGCTAACCGTTGGAGTATCAAACAAAGTCCAAATGGTACGAAACTTGACAGGCGGTCTACCGGTAGTAAACCAAGGCCGCATGGCAAGTCTCGGTCCAATCCGGAAATGTTTAATCCCCACACACGAAAGAAAGCTAGAATTGACCACCGGAGGAGAACAAAGCGTCGGAATGCAAAACGGATAACGGGGAAAATGTTCGAACGCATGAGATGAACATGTATGCAAATTCAATGCACATGATGACATGATATGAGATGCATGAAAAGAAAACAACACACGGAGACAAAGACCCGAACCCGAGAAATAAATATAACTTAACGCTGGAAACGGCATGAGTTGGAGTACAAATTGGGAAAGTTATATCTGGGGCGTTACAGAAAGGTAGAGTGATTTTCGGTTAGGTAGTTCCCCTTTTTATAACCTAAGTACTAGAACTAGTACTAATACCTGCATAGTGGGAACACATTCAGGTTTGGGACGTACTACTAGTAGGTGTGAGCAGGCTTTCGAATGTGATGGGAACAAGGTAAAGATTGATTGATGGTTTTGGTTTCGAGGCCCGAAACGGCTCCCGGTGAGTTTAGTGGAACATAAATTTCAAGTACTACTACACCGCTCAAATGTGTAAATATTATGTTACTATCAAAAATTGGCACAAAATACGAAGGAGACCATTGGAAGTACTACAAGCAACCCACGATTTAACTACTCGCATGGCGCAGTGGAGTAATAATGTTTTTCTTCTGCCCTCACGTCCACTCAATTTGCATGTGCTGTATTAATTGACCATCAATGAAGTGAACAACTTTACACGCGTCAAATTATCACATGGGGTGGATCTTGGTACAAAATTGCGTCCGCCCATGTACCCGCGTGTGTGTGCGAGGAATGAATGTGTGCATGGAGTGCGTGCACATCTTCGCTTCGTGCATGTACCGCCAGTATGGCTCAGGGAGGACGAGTACATTCTTCTGGAACCAGCAGCACGTCACTTTGATCAATCCACGCAAGGAGGTCGCGACAACGCCTACACATGTGCCACGTGGCTTCATGAACTGTAAGAGAGACACTGTGTAGTGTGCCATTGGTATTCTAATTTATGTGTTTTGCACATACTCGAAGTACTAGTAAGGTACACGTGCATTGCACGCATCAGACTTTGCAACCAAATTATGAATAAATACCACACTATAGCATGTAAGCTCTGAGTCATATATGCCTGATGTATCCCTTCGTTTAATTCTTATAGTTCATCTCATTCAAAATCAATTAGTTTTTATAAAAAAGTTAAGAACGCGGGAATAGGAAAAACATGGGATTATAGTGGAATGTCGTCTTGAATCCTACAGGATTGTACGAGTGTTTGATTGTGCATAGAAAAAACGCAGAATTCTTTCAAAGAGATTTGAGTGGATGGGATGTTTCCTATGAAATCTAGTGTAAATGAATCATATGGAAAAATTCCTATGGTTTACAATCCTACGAATCAAACAACCAAGATAGGAAAAATTCCTAATGATTAGAATCCTCCAAAATTCCTTTGAGAATCCTTTGAATCAAAGAAGCCCTTAATCTATTTTATGATTCATGGAATTGTGTGTTGTAAAGCATAAAGTAAAAACAAATAATGGCAAATCAACTAGAAAAAAGTTTGGGCAGTTATGATACGGAAGATTCTAGAACAAAAGAGAACCACTGTTGTTTTGAGGTTTGTGCATTATGCTTAAGTTCAACCATGGAGTCTGCTAGATTGTACATGTGGCAAAATCCGGTGGGGGGCTAGAAGATGGTGCGAGGGGCCGAGTGGAGGGAGACTATGATGGAATGCACAAGTGCGAGATTGATATTTAGAGAGAGAGGGCGAACACGTGCGCTGATGCGCGCAGTGGCGGAGCCATGAAAAATAAATGAGCTAGGGGGCCAAGCATTGCTAATCCTTTACGAGGAGGGTCAATTCATGAACTTAAACCATTTTTAGCGGCAATTGTCTAATGATCACATTCATATTAGCCTTGATATATAGTGATGTTAGGGGGAGGGACAGGGCCCTTACTGCCCCCTGTCTTCGCCATTGTGCACGCGTCTGAGAGATGAAGCGGAAGGCATGGATGATGAGAGGGGGACGTTGGATACATAATTAATGTGGGTGTATTAGCTATATATGTTAATCCTATATAGAGAGTTATAGATTGATCGATGTGGACGTGGGAAAGAGGGTGAGACCTCACTGGATATATCGATTGATTGGTTTGTGTGGAAAACTATGAAAGACCTAGCTATATACACACATACATAGAGGAACATCGATCGTTGCGCATGCACGCGTGAGAGATAAAGAATGCCCGATATGATGGAGAGGGGGATGTGTGTTGGTGTGTGCCTTCATGGGAGACCGACCTAAAGAAAAAGATTGCAAGCGTGCGATGGATAATGCCGACTGGTAGTGTGTGTGCATGCATGCACGAGAGAAGGTTAGTGGTACAATTATAAAGAGAAGACTACTGTGTGGGTGTAAAAGAATAGCTGAATAGGTGAGGTCACAATCAATGTAAAGTTGAATTCAAATATTTGAATAAGAGATCCTGATGTTTGAAACCCATGCATGCATGAATATAACAGAGATTTGCGTGGTGTGGTTTGGAAATGAGCATGCTGTAATGTATACACATTGAACAAGGTCAGACTGATTTCAATTTGAGATACCGATGGCAGACATCAATTGGCCACGTCGCATCTATGCATGGACACACTATTCTAATTGGAGATCATGGGCGGCTTTTTCATCACATATCTATATCTATACCCCTATATATATTATATTTTATATATTTTTTATATTGTGTGCGGGTAACTTTAACTTTGAAAGATGGTCGTTGGATGAGGCGAATCTGATGGTCCAAAGATGGCAAATTTGAGCACTATTGGCCGTTGGATATCATCTAGATTCCACCAGATTTCGCCACATGTATAATCTAGAAGACTCGATGGTTGAACTTAAGCATAATGCACAAACATCAAAACACAAGCACATCTTATTTGTTCTAGAATCTTCCGTATCAGAATTGCCCAAATGTTTTTGTACATGATTTGCCATTATTTGTTTTTACTTTATGTCTTACGACGCACAATTCCATGTATCTTAAAATAGATTAGCTTTCTTATAAAAACTAGATGATTTTGAATGAAATGAACTATATTAATTAAACGAACATCTACATCATGCATATATGACTCAAATCTTGCATGCTATAATGTGGTATTTTTCATAATTTGGTTGCCAAATCTCATGCGTGCAATGCATGTGTACCTTACTCTAGTCTAAATGGTGTTTGTGTGTGTGTTGTGCGTGTTGAGGTGCAAATTGTCTTTTTTCTGGGTACACTTTAAGCTTGTTCTTCCGAAATTTCAAGCCGCGCCTTGTTATGCCGAAAATTCAAGCTAGTGTCTCTGTCTATCGTGCTGGGAAACTCCCGCCTCTTCAACCCGCGCCTTGTTAGCCCGAAATATTTAAGATATATCTTTGTCTCATTGTGCTCCGACAACTCCCTCCATCTCAACCCGCGCCTTGCTATTCCGAAATTACAACGCGCGCGAAAAGTCCCACCTCCTGTGAAATCCCGACACGCGAAATGCCCGTGGTACCCCTGAACCGAAAGAACCGCCTCAAATCGGTGGGGGTACTTTCGTAAGCTACCCCACATTTCGGACAAGCGCGTCTCTAAGCCATGGTTCCCCACTGCCATCCCATCCGCCCACCCATTTGTACACCGAGGCCGTGAAAACCCGCGACGAAACCCCACACCCTGCTCCATACGCCACCCAGCCGGAGCCTCTTCCCCGACGACATCGTCCACAGCAACACCTCGACGTCCCTCATCCACCGTACCGGATGAGGATCCGTCGTCAATGTCATCATCCCACCGGTTCAGCCACACCGTCCTCCACCTCCAGGGAGCTGCCCCGATGTTCCCCTCGTCTTTCGCGCCACCTCCATTCCCACACCATCGTCTTCACCTGCACCACCGGAAGAGCATCATCATCATCGTTTCCTCTGATGAAGTTGCGGCCTAATCAGCGCCACCAAAGAGGTTGTACACTAATCGCCGCATTTTATTCTTGATTTGATCTCACGGTGCTACTGGCGCTCGGTCCCGAGCCGACACGGCGTGGCTCCATCCACGGCGACGTCATCGGCCACTTCCTCCATGGCGTCGCTTCCTCGGCAGTGACGTCCACATCAGTAGGACCTGGTGCTGCTTTAGCTCTTGCTTGCGCTGCTGCTCTGCTCTTGCTCTCGGTCCCCTGCCTGGTCTGCTCTTGCTATTGCTCTTGCTCGCGCTGCTGCTCTCGCTCTTGCTCTTGCTTGCGATGCTGCTCCGATTTAGCTACACTTCACTCCGATGCCACCGGGGTGAAGGAAGAACCAGCTGCAGCGGGGAGGGGGGCTCGCCGGAGAGGTAACCCACTATCTATCTTAGGGTTTAGGAAGGGGGCGATGGTTGCCAGCGGTGGCGGGGCGGTGGCGTGGGGATCGCCGGAGAAAAAGCTCGGCACGGGAGGCCTAGAGGGATGGCCGGGGCGGCGGCGGACCGGTGGTGGTGAGTGTTTTCAGGGCGGGCGGGGCGGCGCACCGCCGGCCGCGGGCGGCGGGGGGCTGCTGTTTGGCCGGCTCAGGGGGTGGAGGTTGAAGATGAACCGCAGGCCCGTGATTTCGTATCCAACGGCTGCAAAATCGACTGACCGGAGATGAAAAAGTCAGTCGACCGACGTGTAGCCTCACCTTGCTAGTGCGTTCAGTTTCGACAGCAAAATTCAGTTTTGACAGCAGAATTCAGTTTCGACACTTAAGTTCAGTTTCGATAGCAAAATTCAGTTTCGACACTTAAGTTCAGTTTCGACAGTTAAGTTCAGTTTCGACAGTTAAATTCAGTTTCGACAGTTAAGTTCAGAGATGAGCGGCTGATGTATTTTACATCTAGCACTTTGTGTTTATGTATTTTACATCATGTATTGGAGATGCTATTAGAATTCCACTCAGGTTAACGTTGTCTGTTGTCTCTCTTGTCCTGCTTCAGCCTCGGCGTCGTACAACTCACCGGAGCTGCTCCAACGACGAAACCCTCCATCACAGCGGAGAAATACCTCGGGCTCCATCCCTAGACGCCTAAGATCTTCTTCCCCTCCTCTGACAGCCAAGTCAGCCGGAGCATCGTCACCGGCCAACCCAATCACGCTGAGATTGACATGGGTTCGCCAAAGAGGTTGTACACTTGTTGCATCTCTTTTTTACTCTACATGTTATATATATATATATATATATATATATATATATATATTGTCCACTGAGCACTCGTAGTAACAGGAAATACGATTATTTTATCCTACTATATGACAAGCAGTGAGGTACCAGGCAACTTAGCTATCCGTGATGGACTCTCTTGTACGCCATCATTATTTATCTCTGCGTGTTTGAGCTTTGCATTTGTCGATGGGCCTGGGAGTTGAGCTAGTATGGCAGTGGCCTGGGTCCAAAGTAATAGAAGTAGCACAAAAACATTTTTTTAGTGTAGGATTTTCCTTGCTCAAGCCTGCCTACTAGAATCGCCAGTGCTTGAAAGGAAAAGTAAATGAAGAACATCGGAATTGGAAAGTTTCCTATGGTACTACTTTTCATGAATTTGGTGCAAAGGAATGGAGCAAAGGAAAACTATAGGATTTGTTCCTTTAGTGTCTCCTTGAAAGAAAAACCGTAGGAATTCTAATTTCCACTTCTCCTCCTTTTCATATTCCTATTCATCAAGCACAAGACTAAGAGATAGTAGCATAATAGCATTATAACTGTACATTTTCTTGTGGTTTGACTTAATCTCACCATGCTTTTTTGCATCCTGTGATCTTCCAATTGTTGTGAATCAAACACCCAGATTGGCAGAAATCTGTGTTTTTAAATTCTCTGTTTTGCACGTGCATTCCTATCCTATTCCTGTCTATTTCCTATCCTTGCATTGTTAGAATCCTAAAATTCAAACAATCCCTTACTCAATTACTTCTGTTACAGATATGTGTCAAAGAAAACCTTGTGTGGTTTGTCCTGCTCCTGCGGCACTGTGTTCCACCCAGCTCAGCTGCTCCAACGATGGAAGGGTTCACCACAGCAGGGATACACTCTCCAGACTGTCTTTTGCCGCCTCAGATCTTGTTCCCCGCCGCCGGCAGCCACGGCAACTGCATTACCACCATCAACTGAGCAGATGACCTTGAGGACTACACGAGTCCGCAAGAGAGGTCGCACTCTTCCGTGTCTGCTTACGTTATGTGTCGCTTAATATGATGGCATGCTACATTATCGTCGTGTTCACCTATTAGACTCCGAGTCAGGTCCAAACTAATGCTGAAACTTGAGTTTTTAAATGGTTGTGGGGTACATATTGGGGCAGCAATCAGTACTATCTGTCTACTATCTAGTTAATCTCCGGTGTCTACTATGAGTTTCATGTTGGGTGCAAACAAACATTAAAGGAGCCATTATCTTTATTTTTTAACTAAAGCTATTATCTGCCTGCTATCATTGGTTTTGGGTCTATCCACAGTTTGCTACCATCACTCTTGATTTGTGCATGCACTCCTTACATAATCTCACTGTGTTTTATTCCTATGCATGCCAGTTATTGTACACAATGGAACTGATCATGTAGAGCAAAAGAGACGAGCCTTGTGTGGCAATAAAATTTCATGCAGACGTCGTTCCATGGTGGGCGCAAAGGCACCCCTCCCCTCCACCCATTTCGGATCGTAATCAAGAGGAAGATAACTGTTATGAGGGGGATTCAGAAGGAGAAGACCACTCCTATTTACCCCATGAGGTCTTCGCTCTAACTTGGCATGCTGATGTTGGTAATATCATGCATATGGTGCCTTGCATTTCTTACTGTATACATTAAAGATGTCACCTGCTTAGTTTAGACATGCTTTGTGTCAATGCCATCCGTTTAGTTTCTTTATCATATATGTGAATCATGCAATGCCATCTTGTCTAGCCAGGCATCATATATGTGAATTTTGCAATGCCACCCTGGTTAGCCAGTCATCTTATATGTGAATTATATCATGCCATCATTTTTATTACGTGTTAAATTTGTCAACAATTTTAGTACATTCAATTACTCTTCCTGTGCATCAGCCATTTGGCACGGTCATGGAAAAACCTGGAGTGGAAACAAGGTCTTCAGAGCAGACAATGCTATCTGACGAAGCGCATGTCTTGCTGGTTACCGATAGCTCCTCAGATGAGGATTCAGAGACAGATGACCAGTCATATCCCCCCCCCCCCCCCGAGGTGCATGCCCTAACTTGGCAGGGTTATGTTGCTCATATCGTGCATATGGTATCTTGTATTGCTATGTCATTTGCTTAGTTTAGACATGCTTTGTGTGAATGCCACCTGTTTAGTGTCTAATTACCATATATGTGAATTATGCAATGCCATCTTGTTGCAAGACATTATATATGTGAATTATGCAATGTTATCTTGTTGCAAGGCATTATGTATGTGAATTATGCAATGCCATGCTGTTTAGGCAAGCGTCATATATGTGAATTATATCATGCCGTCCTTTTTTTGTATTTCTCATTGCTTTTGTCGACAATGTTTGTATATTCAACTGCTCTTCCTGTGCATCAGCCATTTGAATTGGTGATGGAGAAATCTGGAATCAAAACAAGGTCTTCAGAGCAGACAATGCTACCTGCTGAAGCAGATATCTTGCTGGTTACAGATAGCTCTTCAGAGGAGGATTCAGAGGCAGATGACCAGTCCTATTATCCCCCTGAGGTGTATGCTCAAACTTGGCAGGGTTATATTACTCATATAATGCATATGTTGTATTGCAATGCTTAGTTTTTACATCATATACACAATATTGAATGCCATCTCCTTAGTTGACACATCATATATGCGATTGCCCTCTGCTCACTTCCTTAGTATATAAATCATATATTTGAATTATGTCATGCCATGATGTTTACATAGACAGCATGTAGCTGAATTATGGCATGCCAACCCATTTTCTAAAGACATAATATAGTTATATCATCTCATCCTATTTACATAGTCATCATATTTAAATTATGTCATTCTATCCATGAATTATATCATGCCATCATGTTTCCATCGACGGCATGTTTGTGATTTATGGCATGCCAACCACTTTAATAGACACACCGTATAGTTATATCATGTCATCCTGTTTACATAGTCATCATATTTTGAAGTATGTCATTATATCCTGTTTAGTTAGACATCATACATGTGAAATTGTGTCATGCTATCATGTTTAATTAGCCATCATATATGTCAAATTATGTCCTGCTATTCTGTTTGCTTAGACAACATAAATGTGAATTATTTCATGCCATGTTTTCTTCCCTACTATCCATTGCACCTGTCTATCTTACAATGTCTGTACATTCAATTACTTTTCTTGTTTATCAGCCATTTCAATTGGAGGGAGTGATGGCAGTATCTGTGGGAGTAAAAACACGGTCTTCAGAAAAGATCGTGCTACCTGTTGATGCAGATAGAACCACGGTTGTACTTGCCCAAGAACCAGCCCCACCACACATAACCCACACTCATGCAGATTGTACCCCTACCCAGTTGGACAGAGAACTAGCTACACCCCTTCTAACCCCAACCCCAGCAGATAGACACCCAGTTCCCGTTGACACAGCACCGTGTCCACCACAGAGCACCCAAACACGAGCAGTTAGTAAGGCAACTGCAGTGCCCAAATCACGAGGACCACCAGTCCGAACCCGAAGTCAATGCTTAAAGCAAAAGAAGAATTGTTCTCAGGTCAGGTTCCGTAGCTATGGTTCATTCTACTTTGCTCTTGCATCACTGTATTTACTGATACCAACTAATTTCAAATTTGAAGGATGCAATTGAAACTCCAATGGCGCAACAGGTATGTTTTAAACCTGTTTCTTCAACGTGTTTGGCTTTTTGCTGTTGTAACTTGCTCTATGTTGATTTCAGTTTCAATTGAATAAACATTTATGTTCTCATGCCATGCACATTACAAGTGTTGTTATTGCTGTGTAGTTTCCCACACTTATATTCTGTCTATGCTGCTTTGTCTTAAATAGATATGATTCGAATTGTATCTATCTTGATTTGGCAACATAAACTAGAATGATATAGACCATACAGTGACCATACTACATAGATATATGTTTGTTTCATGTTTTTATCCTGTCCACCTTACTACTGAACTAGTTTACCAAAATGAGTTTCATATACTATATTGTAAACCTGAGATGTGTTTATTTGTTTCTCTTTTAGAACGCGGATAAAATATTGGAGAACAGTACCCTGTTATGCAATGGTAAAGGAAGTAATGCAGATAAGGTTCAAGATAGTGAGACATCCCTGTTGGTCTCCAAGAAAGCTGATAAAAACTATATTGAAGACACTGAGACAACCCCAAAGTCCTGTCTTGATGTAGTGTTCGAGTTACTGGCTACCACTGCTGGCACCAGCTCTTCGAACTCATTGCCTGAATCAGTTCGGCTTCTTGAGTCTCAACTTCAAGTTGAAAGACATCGATTAGATGTTATGTGACAGGAAGCCGAAGGACTGAGGAAGTCCCTGCAGAATTCAGATGCATACTTTCTGGTGCAACAGCAAGCTGGAGGACTTAAGCCCCAAACAAGAGAAACTTAATAAGCTTGCTAAGCATCTTTCCAGCATTATGGGTACCCAGGATATTGTTTCTTGAGCTCTTCTAAAGTGGTTTTAGATCTGGACTTGTTTTGCTGTGGCGTTTATATGCTGCTGTGTTCCCTATATTTGCACTGGTGGCGAACTTTGATGCCTAGTGGATGTAATATGTGTAATAGCTGTGATAGCCTAGTGTAAGTTGCTTGCTTATTTATTTCCTTGTTGTCTTGTTTATTTGTTTGCTTGTAGTCAGTGCAGTTCTTTTTCTGCGGTTTGCTAGTGGCTGCAATAACCTATTTTTTAAAACTAGGCCACAATAACCATGGGCTAATATTTACTGTAGTGACACTGGGCCTCCTACGGGCCATAGAAACAGTGGGCCTTCTACGGGCCGTAGAAAAAGTGGGCCTTCTACGGGCCGTAGAAACAGTGGGCCTTCTACGGGCCATAGAAACAATGGGCCTTCTACGGGCCCTATCATCAATGGGCCTTCTACGGGCCGTATCATCAATGGGCCTTCTACGGGTCGTATCATCAATGGGCCTTATACGGGCCATATCATCGATTGGCCAAATAGACCGCATTCTGGCCATAAACGGGCTAGAGTTGGAATCATCCGTTCATGGGCCGACCATAATAGGCCATCGTTAATAGGCCGTATTTGATGATGCTATGAAAACGGCCCAATGTATTAACGGACCACAAACGGGCCGACTGTAACCACGGGCTGAATTTGGCCCACAAGCAGAAAATGACAGTAACGGGCCATAAGTAAACGAATGCTGGAAATGAGCCCAAGAATAAATGGGCTCTGAGAAGGCCGAAAGATAACATGGGTTGGAGACGGCCCAACGGAATAACGGGCCGTTAATGGGTATAAAGCGATACACTGTTCATTACGGGCTAGTTTCACCACGGGCCATTAATGGGTGTAAAGTGATACACTGTTCATTACGAGCCAGTTTCAGCACGGGCCGCTAATGGGCCAAGAGTTACAAAGGGCCTCATATGGGCCAAAAGACGTCATGGGCTATACATGGGCCAGAAGTGAAAACGGGCTGGAATCATATTGGACGGCCCAGATGACGCTACTGGGCCTAATTCAGATAGGGCGTAACAGGCCTTGGGTTAGCGGGCTGTAAATGGGCTATATGCGAATAGGCCATTAACAGGCTTTCCATGGGCCGGCCCGCCAGCTTTTGACCAAATCAAATGGGCCGGCCTTTTCACAGGAATGGGCCACTGTTGGGCCGTGCCACGTGTCGACGTACCATAGGCGCCTTCTGTCCAGTGAGTGGATGACATCTGTCCCAATGATGAGCCGACGCGTGTTTCCTCTAGCCAATGATGATTTTACACGTGGAAAATCCCCATTGGTCGTGGCTGTTAACGGGTTATCGGATCCAAAACCCGACCCGATAGCTTAACGGTGTTCCGTTACGGTGGATGCCACGTGTCGGTCACCCTTGACGAAAGCACTTCTGTGACGTGCGATTTATTGTCATGGAAGTGGACACTTCCGTGATGATAATTTTGGTAATGTCATGGAACACTTCTACGATAGCATAGGTATGACTATCTTGATTCTGTCATAAATTTGTCATGGATGTACATGCATGACAAAAAGAGTGACCTACTGTGACAAACACGTATCATCAAGGAAGTGTATTTTTTTATAGTGGGAGGTGAGGCTGAGGTTTCGCGGCTCGGGAGAAGGGAGCTTCCCGGGGAGAAGGTGATTTGGCACCCACGAGGTATGAATGGGGGAGGGCGGGGAAATTGGGAGGGGAGTGGAACCATGTCTTACGGACGCATTTGTCTGAAATGTGAGGGGGAGTTACAGTTCTACCCTTGCCTATCGGCTTCTCGGCTTGGGTCTGTGTACTGAGGGTCGGGGATAGTAGAGTAACTTTGCTTCTCTGCGCGGGAGCGATTTCGGGCGAGGAGGGCATGTTTTGAACTATAGTGGGAGCGAGCGAATTCGGGCGAGGAGAACGTGTTTTGAAATAGTGGGCGCGAGCTATTTCGGGCGAGGAGAACGTGTTTTGCCAACCATGGTTTATGAATTATTCGGCACATGTCATTTCAGCCGAGGAGAAGGCACGGTTGGATGAAGTTACGAACCTACCCTCGATGTACAATGGGCCAATTGATGCGTGTCCCACATAGGACGGTAATTTCGCATCTCCCATTTATTTTCTCGGGCGAATTCCACCGAGCAGAGAGGATGTTTAACGGTTCGTTCAAATTTTGGGAGAACGAGCATCCACGTCTACCTTACCAAGTCGATTCGGATCAAATTTTGAAATATTAGCTTGCCACTTCTTTTTTAGATGGAGAGATGATGCTCGGGAGTAATGTGTTTTTACATGCTCGTTGCTATCGATTTACTATATGAGAAATAGTTGACCCACTCAAAAATGCGAATCAAACCCAAAATGAAATATCTCAATTCAATGAAATAGCTCGTTCAGTAGGTCAAAATAGTGAACTAAATCCAAAATTGAACACCTCAATCGAGTAGCATGTCGTGCAGTATTATAGTACTCCATGAACATGTTGAAAGTCAAATTAATGAACTTGTTTGATATACACATATATCCGTTCATGTGTGGATTGCAGAAAACATGTTCTCCAATTTAAATATTAGAATGCAAGTTTATATCAAAACATGGTTTATATCAGTCTTTGATGCATAAAACGCGACCTCCCCCTCTCCCGGACTCCTGTTCTCTCTCTCTCTCTCTCTCTCTCTCACCGACAATCTTTGGTCGCACGCATCCGACACTTTCTAGTTCGCATGCATATATACACCATCTATAGGTCTCTCTCGCACACTATGTATGATACTCTAGCTAGTCCAAGCTAGATATCTTGGGTGCACTCATCGTACGCACACAAATTCCTTGGCTCTTTGTCTGTAACTCTCTCACGCACCACTATGTCATCTCGGAGCTCTCCCCCCCCCCCTCTCTCAAACTCTCCATCCACCTAGGTCACACATGCACATGCATATCTCACTCACACTCGATAGGCCCATCTAAAACTCTATCTCTCCCCCTCGTTCTCTCTCCATCTCACACGCGCACACACACAATCTCATGCCCAGCTAGCCAAGTATGATGGTCTCTCACTCAATTGTAGGCACATGCAGTCCCCCCTATATGTATATGACTAGCTCATCTTAGTCTCCATCACAAACATGTGCATGGTCTATCTCGATTTCTCTCGGGGCATCTTTCTATCGCGCACGCACTCCCTCGATCTCCCACCCGTATAGTCCCCTCACGATCTCGACGGGATCTCTCTATCACAAACACACCCTCTCTCCCTCCCCATGCGTCCATGCCATCCATGTGTCCCTCTCAACCTTTGTTCCTTGTTGGCCACACCTTTATTGGACATGTGCTACAGGGGTGTCTCTCTCCGTTGCAAATAATCACACACTAGCTATCTTCGTGTATCTCCTCGCCTCGCTTTTCCATCTCGGAGATGCATGCGTGATATGTTCGCATAAGAAACGAAAAAAACACACTCTCTCTCTAATTTATCGTTTGTTATCACTTTCTCTTTAACACACATACTCTTTTTGCACACTTACTCATTCTCCTTCACACGCACTTGATCTGTCTTGACTGAGTCACTCTCGTCGGTCCATAGCATATAGATTTATTGAAAATTCAAACATCACAAAGTTTGACCATGTACGTGGAGAAAAAGAATTACATCTAGTACGGCAAACATATACCATTAGATTCACCATGAGATGTAGTTTGGTATGATGTATCTTTGGTATTGTAGATATAAATAACATTTGTGTAAACCTAATCAAAGTTTCCAAAGTTTGACTTCTAAAAAATTTACATGCACGGCATTATCGAGCAGATGGAATATCTCTTTCCCCCTCTCAGCTATCTGATGCACCACTCAGCCTTATCGGGGCTCCTCAATCTCTCTCAAACTTTATTGGTCAGTTTGGTTCATGATCTGACCCTCATGCCTTGAGGGTCGGTACTGCCTGGTATGGACATGAGATGTAAAATATTTCTGCCTGGCCAGGCTTGTGTGGTGCTGAAGCGTTTGGTTCATGCCTGGGCCAGGAAAAGCATCAACGTCCCATCAATCAATCCATGCATCGATTATTTAATGCTAATATCCATCCATGTTGTTGTTAGCCTCGTGGCCACACGACCAGGCACGACCAGGTGTTCAAAATCGTTCGCTTGGGCCAGGCTACTTGCAGTGTCTGCAGTTCAGCCAGGCTAATTAAAGTGCAAGGGAACCCAGGCCAGGCGGGCTTTCTTTTTCACAGGGTAGCAACCAAACAAGCGTGCATGAAATCCAGCCACAACCCCAGGCCAGGCAAAAGATGCTCAGGACGCAAGCCAAACTAGCCTTATATCTCCCTGGTTCACACATACACATGTCTCGCTCGCGCTATACATATAGACCCATCCAACACTCTCTGCCCTTGTTCTCTCTCCATGTGACACGCACCCCCCTAAGTACCATAATCCCTCAATCCATCATAGGCGCAAGCACTCCCCCCCCCCCTCCTAAGTATGATTATCTCTTACTAGCCAACAGGAACACACGTATTGTCTCCTTCCATCCATACGTCTATCTCGATATCTCTCGGGGCATCTTCTATCGCGCACACACCTTGTCACTCGATCTCCCACCCATGTAGTCCCATCACGATCTCCAGGGGATCTCCCTATGACATACATACACTCTCTCCTCCCCATGTCTGCATTTTCTCCGTACGTCTCTCTCGACCTCTCTCCCTTGTTTGTTAGACCCCTCTTGGCCACGTGCTAGGGGTCTTGCTCTCTCAGTTCCAAACAACCACACACTATCTCCTCACCTTGCCTCCGTTGTCGAAGATGCATGTGTGATATGTTTCCATAAGACACGCATGCTTTTTCTCTACTTTTATCGTGTGTTGTCCATGTCTCTTTCACACACGCACCCACACTTTTCTCTCTCTCTCTCTCTCTCTCTCTCTCTCTTGTTAGGGACTCTGTCACGTCCATAAGCATATGGATGTTTTGAAAAGTCAAACCTCAAAAACGTTTGACCAGGTATGTGTGGAGAAAAACATTTACATCTGGAACGATCATTAGATTCATCACAACATGTACTTACTTCATACTATCATTTATCTTTGCTATTGTAGATATAAGTAATTTCTTTATAAACTTGGTCAAAGTTTCAAAAGTTTGACTTAAAAAATGTTGGAACTACATTATCGAACTGAGGGAGTAGCTCTTTCTCTCTCTCTGCTATCTCTCACGGGCCTCCCCTCTCACTCGAACTCTCTATACCGACGGATTATACGCTCACTGTGTCAGCGTATAGCTCCGTATATTGTTTGGTTGACCGTTCAACCAATCCACATGCTGCCTTGTCAACTTGTGTTCTGTATCTTCGTGTGCTGGCCCATGTGGCAGTGGGTGAAAATAAGTAAACTAGAGTCCCATCTGACACGCGGTGAAGTAAACAAAGTTGAAACCACTCGGGGTAGCACCTCGCACGCTAGTAAATTGAGGGCGCATTGAGGACAAACTTCTTGCGCGCGAAGGACGCACTCGCGCACAATTCACCACTGTGTGGCGGCATGCACAGAAGGACGCACTCGCGCACACCCAGCACACAACACACACCAGCACACGTGTACACCGGAGTCGCCGCCGGTTGAGATGGACAGCGAGGCAGCCAACAAGCGGAGACGGCTCGAGCCAAAACCGCATCCGGCGAGCCTGGACTTCATCAGCAGCCTCCCCGATGACACGCTGCTCGTCATCATCGGCCTTCTCCCCACCAAATCTGTCGTGCGGACCGCCCTGCTCTCCCGGCGGTGGCGCCCCCTTTGGCGTTGCGTCCCCCTCAACCTCACCGTCGAAAGTTACCTCTGCGACGGGGATTGCAAACGCATGGCCGCTGTCTCCAAGATCCTTTCGTCGCACCCTGTGCTAGCCAAACGCCTTGACATCCGCATGTTCAGTACCAACTGCAAGATCCAACCCAAGTTCGACGAGTGGTTCTTATCCCCCGCCCTAGATCAGCTCGAGGATCTCAGCTTTGAAGCTAGACGATGTCGCTCTCTGCCGCGCTCCGCCTCACGCCAACGCTGCGCCGCGCCAGCTTCAGCTCCTGCTATCTTCCCTAGATTAATGTCGCGCTCTCTCTTCTTCTCCCTCAACTCAAGCAGCTTGACCTCTTCGACATTGTCATCTCCAAGAAGGCTACAGAGCACCTGCTCCGCAGATGTACTGCGCTCGAGTGTTGGGGAATGTAGTAATTTCAAAAAAATTCCTACGCACACGCAGGATCATGGTGATGCATAGCAACGAGAGGGGAGAGTGTTGTCTACGTACCCTCGTAGACCGGAAGCAGAAGCGTTATAACAATGTGGTTGATGTAGTCGTACGTCTTCACGGCCCGACCGATCAAGCACCGAAACTATGGCACCTCCGAGTTCTAGCACGCGTTCAGCTCGATGACGATCCACGGACTCTGATCCAGCAGAATGTCGGGGAAGAGTTCCGTCAGCACGACGGCGTGGTGACGATCTTGATGTTCTACCGTTGCAGGGCTTCGCCTAAGCACCTCTACAATATTATCGAGGATTATGGTGGAGGGGGGCACCGCACACGGCTAAGAGATCAATGATCAATTGTTGTCTCTATGGGGTGCCCCCTACCCCTGTATATAAAGGAGCAAGGGAGGGAGGCGGCCGGCCTAGGAGGAGGGCTCGCCAAGGGGGGAGTCCTACTCCCACCGGGAGTAGGACTCCTCCTTCCCTTGTTGGAGTAGGAGAGAAGGAAAGAGGCCGAGAGGAACAAGGAAAAGTGGGCTGCACCCCTTGTCCAATTCGGACCAGAGGGGGGGCGTGCGCCTCCTTCCTTTTGGCCTCTCTCCTCTATTCCCGTATGGCCCAATAAGGCCCATATACTCCCCGGCGAATTCCCGTAACTCTCCGGTACTCCGAAAAATACCCAAATCACTCGGAACCGTTCTGATGTCCGAATATAGTCGTCCAATATATCGATCTTTACGTCTCGACCATTTAGAGACTCCTCGTCATGTCCCCGATCTCATCCGGGACTCCGAACTCCTTCGGTACATCAAAACTTATAAACTCATAATATAACTGTCATCGAAACCTTAAGCGTGCAGACCCTACAAGTTCGAGAACTATGTAGACATGACCGAGACATGTCTCCGGTCAATAACCAATAGCGGAACCTGGATGCTCATATTGGCTCCCACATATTCTATGAAGATCTTTATCGGTCAGACCGCATAACAACATACATTGTTCCCTTTGTCATCGGTATGCTACTTGCCCGAGATTCAATCGTCGGTATCTCAATACCTAGTTCAATCTCGTTACCGGCAAGTCTCTTTACTCGTTCCGTAATACATCATCCTGCAACTAACTCATTAGTTGCAATGCTTGCAAGGCTTAAGTGATGTGCATTACCGAGAGGGCCCAGAGATACCTCTCCAATAATCGAAGTGACAAATCCTAATCTCGAAATACGCCAACCCAACAAGTACCTTCGGAGACACCTGTAGAGGACCTTTATAATCACCCAGTTACATTGTGACGTTTGGTAGCACACAAAGTGTTCCTCCGGTAAACGGGAGTTGCATAATCTCATAGTCATAGGAACATGTATAAGTCATGAAGAAAGCAATAGCAACAAACTAAACGATCAAGTGCTATGCTAACGGAATGGGTCAAGTCAATCACATCATTCTCTAATGATGTGATCTCGTTAATCAAATGACAACTCATGTCTATGGCTAGGAAACTTAACCATCTTTGATTCAACGAGCTAGTCAAGTAGAGGCATACTAGTGACATACTGTTTGTCTATGTATTCACACATGTATTATGTTTCCAGTTAATACAATTCTAGCATGAATAATAAACATTTATCATGATATAAGGAAATAAATAATAACTTTATTATTGCCTCTAGGGCATAGTTCCTTCATCGAGTACCTTCGTCTTGAGCAGATCCACGGGTTCATTAGCCTCCACATCGCCTCGACGAATCTCCAATGGATTTATGTGTCTTGCTGGCCCCGCAACAAGATATCAATTGGGAAGAGACCACTCCAGCTGTTCCACATTATGGTCATTGAGAATGCGCCTTTCCTTGAGAGATTGCTTGTATCGGATCTAGAAGGTCCAACAAAAATCAGGGTCATTGACGCGCCAAAATTGACAGTGTTGGTGTACTCGTCTGCCAAATTCTCCAAACTCTTTATTGGATCTGTAATCGTTCAGGTACAGCACTCATCTTCTTCTCTGTCTTCTTGAAATTCACATTTTTAAATTTCTTCTCCAGAAAATGATTCCCACAAGCTTGTCCCAGTCCATGCGCACGGTGAAGATCTTAGCACTAAAATCTATCGGCCCCAATCTGGATCAAGTTGTTGGATTCCTTACATGCTTTCCGTGCATGGAGAAGCTACTCATCAAGGTGAAACTTCTTTCCTATAAGTAAACGGTAATCACAATGTAGCTCAATTTTTTCGTAATTTTCCCAAATTACGATGACAAGTGTGGTGTTCAAAACTGCATCTATGCACTGCACCGAAAGAAATGTTTTTAGTATTTTTTTCTCATGTGATCACCTGCATCGTTTTTATGATGTACTACTATAGTAGCCTATAGGCTAGTCATAGTGGAAAGTAACTTAGACTAGTCCAGTAACTCTATGGTTACCCTAAGAGCAAGTACTACCTCCGTCCTGGTTTACTCTTCCAATTTTGTAGTATCAAAATTTGACCATAGTTTAACTGACAAAATGTTAATGCATGTCACTAAGAACTATATCGTTGGATTCGTATTTGAACATAATTTCAAATGGTGTAATTTTTACTGACATGCATTGGCATTTTCTTAGGTAAATCTATGGTCAAAATTTTGTACTAAATATGAGGTAGTATTACAAAAGTGGGCTATGTAGGCCAAAACATGTGCCAAATTCACCTGTGATGCATTTGGCATCGATGCCCCTCCATTGCTCACCTGGTGTCCCAATCTGGATCACCTACTTTGCTCCAGTGCCAAATTAACTCACGCAATGAAAAAACACTGCGTGGGAGAGAGAGGACTGAGGCAATAAAAAAAACTTGTTTGGGAGAGTGAGAGGCTAGTGTAGTTGGTTTGATTGATTTGTTTATACATGTGGGTCTGTGTGCACAGCGGTGCCAAAATCTTTTGATTTGACATCGATGCGTGTTATGTGGCATACTTTTTGCGAAATATGGCATCGGCCACATAGTGGAAAGCAACAAATGCCCAAGCTCTTCACGTGCTCCTAGTTAAATGAGAGGAAACACAAAGAGAGAGAGAGAGAGAGAGAGAGAGTGAGTGAGTGAGTGAGAGTGAAAAAATATCACAAGCTAGCCAACCCTATCGTATGAGCGAATGATATTGGTACCTCTTGATGACACGGCAATCTTATGCAGCCAGCTGCTCTAATATGTTCTCTTCTTTTGCAGATAAAAAAAGAACCGAAAGTGAAAAATGTGCTGCCCTATAACAATCTCATCGAATGCCTTGATCTCCATCTTATAGAAATTGATTTGATGGACTACCAAGGCAGCACATCTGAGATTAAATTGGCCAGGTTCTTTGTTCTGGAGGCAAGTGTGCTCAAGGTAATGAGGTTTGGCGTTCTCTGGCGCAACAATGAATGGCGTGCTAATCACCGCAAGCGTCTAAGCCTAAATGACAAAGTCTCCGCAGAAGCTGAATTTGTTTTTGAAACATCAAGTGGCCAGAGACTCAAAAACTTATTTTCCCCTTAGTGACTTGTCAGGGCGGTGGATTTTAGTTTGTATGATAATGCTGCATCCACCTAAAGTAACGAAAGTTCTTACGTAAACTTCCTAGTAATTCCCTCTTCGTAGGTGCAGCATTACTCCTAACATTTGTAATATCAATTTGAAACTTGTAATATTGCCGTGTCCTATTCCTGCGTTTTCAAAATCCTGCGAATCAAACAGGTCCTGAGTTGGTGATGATGTTGTGCCTCCCATCTTTCACCAATAGCCGTCGGATCTAGATCTGACGCATACAAACCAAGATTCTCCATTTTTGCAAAAAGATGCCCGCACTTGTTCCCTATTTACAAACAACTCCTTGTCTCTCACAATCAGCCTCATCTCCTTCCCACCACATCTAGGAGTAGAAGGCCGTGGAAAAATCTGGCGCGATGGCCGCTACCGGAGCCGTCCACCCACAATCTTGGTGTTCCGTGCAATGCACGGGCATCTACGCACGGGAAATTATGTCGAATAGGGCTAGTTGTAAGCAGGCTAGCTCTACAGCCATGATGATAGTGATTGCAGACGGTGAGGATGACTATGGTATGCCGAACACGGCGCCTATACTCAGGTGTCATCTCTGGCGCAGGGTCTTGTCACTTCACTGTGAGGAGCAGCACGTAATAATTTGACCAACGGGTAGTACAGTGCTAGTACTCCTACTACTACATTGGTAGTACTACTACTAGTACTAGTAGCACCACCGTCTGGATTTAGGAGTACTACCACGTCCATCTGGATTTCAGTATTTGACTAGCAATATCTAGTAATGCATGTCACCAAAAATGTACAACTCCCTCTATAAATAAATACATGGTGTTTTATTCCTATCGACGAGAGAACTTAATTTTTTTTGCTACTCCTAACTAGAGTACTAATAGGATTACATGCAATGAACTAAACACTGCATGTCATGTTTGGTAGTCACAAGTCTTTGAAAGCATGCACGACCCACATCTCTCATTGGTTGATATGTCACGAAATAAGAAACAAGGAGGGATTTAATGCACCGTGCCTAAGTATTTTGGGATTATTTGGTTTTTGTAAGGTGACTTACACAACATTTTTGTTTACATGCATTAACATTTTAATAGTTAAATCGAAGGTCAAAACTTGGCGCAAAATGCAAAGGGGACCAATAAACCAGTAAACATCAAACTTATCTCGTTTGGCCCCAACTAGAGGTCCAGTGAGATGAATATACTGCACCGGCACGGAGGGGGACGCAGTTTCATTGACTTACGGCAACTGCCTTTGGGTGAATGACACATGGCCCCAGGGGGTGGCTGGCCCACCTATCATACAGCCAAAGGCAGGTGCAGTAGAGGGCCGAGGAGTAGTACGAAATCCTACGCACCTATGCACGCTAACCAAGGGCTGAGTGATCACTCGAGTCGCGAGATCAGTTGACTAGAAGCTACGCTACACCCATGGAGGCGGTGAGCGCAAGCATCAGCCGGCTGTGCCAGATGGTCCACGACACCGGCCTGCGGCCCGGCACCGAGGAACATCTCCAGGTAGTATTGCTTGAGGCCGCCAGGGCGAGGGGCCGCTTGGACGACAGCTTCGTCTCCTTGTTCGACAAGGTCCTTGACAAGTTCACCATCGTCAAGAAGCTTGCAGACGACTTTGACGTAAGCCTCCAGCCGACGCGCCCAGGCTCTGCGGTGCCCACCACCCTCAACGGCCACTATGCTAATAACCTCTTCGATGCACTAGTGGCCCTGCGACTGCCCGCCATCGCGCTGGAGAATGTCCACCTCGAGGTCGCGCTCGCCGCGCAGCACCTGGTGCAGCAAGACACCATCGACATAATCACCCACGTCTACGCGCAAATCGTCCACAAGGACTACTACATGCAAGAGGAGGACTGATAGGACGCTGGCCTTTTTGGAGCGCAGGGCAACCTTGGACGGCGCTGTTCAGAAGCACGTTGAGCTCGCCGCCTGATGGGGAACGTAGTAATTTCAAAAAAAAATCCTACGCACACGCAAGATCATGGTGATGCATAGCAACGAGCGGGAAGAGTGTGACCTACGTACCCTTGTAGATCGACAACGGAAGCGTTTGGTTGATGTAGTCGTACGTCTCCACAGCCCGACCGATCAAGCACCGAAACTACCGCACCTCCGAGTTTTAGCACACGTTCAGCTCGATGATGATCCCCAGACTCCGATCCAGCAAAGTGTCGGGGAAGAGTTCCATCAGCACGACGGCATGGTGACGATCTTGATGTACTACTGTCGCAGGGCTTCGCCTAAGCACTGCTACAATATTATCGAGGGCTATGGTGGCAGGGGGCGCCGCACACGGCTAAGAATATGATCACGTGGATCACCTTGTGTGTCTCTGGGGTGCCCCTGCCTCCGTATATAAAGGCTCAAGGGGGGTGCGGCCGGCCTAGAGGTGGCGCGCCAGGAGGAGTCCTACTCCCTCCGGGAGTAGGATTCCCCCCCCCAATCCTAGTTGGAATAGGATTCACGAAGGGGGAAAAGAGAAAGGGGGGCCGGCCCCCTCTCCTTGTCCTATTCGGACCAAGGGAGGGGAGCGGCGCGCGGCCCATCTCAGGCCACCTCTTCTCTTTTCCACTAAGGCCCACTAAGGCCCATATAGCTCCCGGGGGGTTCCGGTAACCTCCCGGTACTCCGGTGTAATCCCGATTTCACCCGGAACACTTCCGATATCCAAACATAGGCTTCCAATATATCAATCTTTATGTCTCTACCATTTCGAGACTCCTCGTCATGTCCATGATCACATCCGGGACTCCGAACAACCTTCGGTACATCAAAACGTATAAACTCATAATATAACTGTCATCGAAACCTTAAGCGTGCGGACCCTACAGGTTCGAGAACAATGTAGACATGACTGAGACATGTCTCCGGTCAATAACCAATAGCGGGATCTGGATGCCCATATTGGTTCCTACATATTCTACGAAGATCTTTATCGGTCAGACCGCATAACAACATACGTTGTTCCCTTTGTCATCGGTATGTTACTTGCCCGAGATTCGATCATCGGTATCCAATACCTAGTTCAATCTCGTTACAGGCAAGTCTCTTTACTCGTTCCGTAATACATCATCTCGCAACTAACTCATTAGTTGCATTGCTTGCAAGGCTTAAGTGATGTGCATTACCGAGAGGGCCCAGAGATACCTCTCCGACGATCGGAGTGACAAATCCTAATCTCGAAATACGTCAACCCAACATGTACCTTTGGAGACACCTATAGATCCCCTTTATAATCACCCAGTTACGTTGTGACGTTTGGTAGCACACAAAGTGTTCCTCCGGCACACGGGAGTTACATAATCTCATAGTCATAGGAACATGTATAAGTCATGAAGAAAGCAATAGCAACATACTAAACGATCGGGTGCTAAGCTAATGGAATGGGTCATGTCAATCAGATCATTCAACTAATGATGTGATCCCGTTTAATCAAATGACAACTCTTTGTCCATGGTTAGGAAACATAACCATCTTTGATTAACGAGCTAGTCAAGTAGAGGCATACTAGTGACACTCTGTTTGTCTATGTATTCACACATGTATTATGTTTTCGGTTAATACAATTCTAGCATGAATAATAAACTTTTATCATGATATAAGGAAATAAATAATAACTTTATTATTGCCTCTAGGGCATATTTCCTTCACCACCAACGCAGTTGCTCCTCACACGTCGGTTGGTGACCCAGCGCACTAGGGCGTGAGGATGTCGTTGAACGTTGATGGATCCGTATGTATTTTTATCTTTTCGTCAAATCCATGTAGTATATGATACTACAGTAATTATCTTACTTTTCGCATCAACTTCATAATTTTCATACGTACTCTATGCATGAACGGCGCCAGAACCAAACTTCTCATTACTCTAGGCAAAATTGTTATTTTCTATCTATCGGTCGTGCCGTGGAGCAGAACCAAATTTTACAAGTTACGAGTTCAAAAGGAAAAGCCTGCCGTGTTCGCGCCGCACCCCCACACGGTTGGTCCGGCACGCCGCTCAAGTGGGAATGCGTGCGGTGTTGCATTTTCAATTACAAGTGGGACCGCAGTTGAGCAAACCGACTATCGGCAAACCCCCCCACCCCGCCCACCGCGCGATGGCTGAGAAAACAGGAGGGAGAAGAGATGGCTGTAGCACGGACTCCAAGAAAATTGGTGTCGGATGGGACTCGTGTGGGTGGCGTGTGCCGTACTTCTAGACATGAATGCTAGTTATGGCCCATGCCACCCCACTATATCGAGCCTATATCGAGGTACGTAGAACAAATTTCCTGCAGTCCATGTTCAGCCCTCCTCTATCTCTCTTCTCAGCCAGCCAGCGGACGCGCGGAGCCCATCGTCTATTTGCTCACATGCGGCCCCACATGTCAGTGAAAACGCAAGAGGACCCACTGAACCTGCACATCTTTCACCTCGACGTGCTGGTGATGAAAAACAAATCCAATAAAGATCTTAGGTGGCCGCTTTTGGAGTTACTCAAGAGTAGTAAGATTCTATTTACAGTTTAACCCAAGATGCACATCTCGTGGCTTCAACTACCACTCTATTTTCTTTCATGACACGACCTGGATGCTGGATGTCCCACGTGTCGGCAAAAGGAAGAAGAACCCGACCAAATCTTCGGTTCTGCTCTCGGATTAGACTAGTTGTGCTAACTTAAAAATTTTATTGTGTACTCCCTCCGTTCCAAAATACTTGACTTCCATTTGTCCAAAAATTGATGTACCTATATACTAAGACATGTCTAGATACATATATATTTTGACAAATAGAAGGCATGTATTGTGCAACGGAGGGAGTAGAATGGATGCAAGTTTTTGTATTGGGAAGAAGAGTACATCCATATATTGATAGAGCGCAATTTAGTAGATGTTCTATCACTTTTAGCTAGCACAGATGCAAGATTGAGCCTCCGCAGATCAACAATGAATGCATCGAGAAGGCACTAATCCAACTTATAGGATTAGTAAAATATATTCTTGTGGTTCTTGTTTTCTTTGGTCTTGCTTTTCTAGTCAAAATTATCATTGGAGTTCGTGCAAAACGGAGGTGCGTTTGGGGTCATGTGTTGGAGTTGGCCTTACAAGTGGGACCGCAGTTAAGGAAACCGACTATCGGCAAACCCCCACCTCGCCCGCCGCGCGATGGCTGAAGTTAGAGAAATGACGAGGTTGAAGAGATTGCTCTATCACGGACTCCAAGAAATAATATGGTGTCAGATGGATGTCGTGGTGGTGGCGTGTGCTGTACTCCTAGACATGAATGCTTGTTCTGGCCCATGCCACCCTACTACTCCTACTACTTACTCCTACTATATAGTACTAGTATCGAGGATTCGAGGTGCTGGTTACGTACAGCGAACACATTAACATATGGCTACAGTAAAAACACCCGCCGACGCACGAAGCATGTGAAGCTAGTACAAATTTAGAGAAGCAACTCGAAAGCCATTCATAAATTTAGTAAGTTTATCACACGCATATCATTTTATTACATACAACAGGTCATCAACCCACATCAACAACGAGGATACATTATAAATACTAAAGTTTTCACCACACAACAAATAACAAGCAATGAAATGAACTTCAACTCAACCATTCCTCGGCGTTGGAAACGCTTGCTTTGAACCACAAGTGATTCTCTAGGATGGGCCATCGATTGTCGATCTGGAAACCAACGCAGGACTGATCATCCAGGCTGAAGTGGCCTACTATATCAGTACCAGGGTAGGGAACCACCCAAATGTCCGAGGTATAGACACAGTTGCTTCTCATAAATGGTACTGTTAATGTTGTGTCAACAGCAGTTGGATCGCCTTTGACCATCATCGGATAGTTTTGTCCAAGGAAGAGCGAGGTTTCTCCAAGACTATCAATTCTGTACCAGGGAGAAGGAGTTGGCACTAGCACACTAGTATCCATCCCAAATACCATGCAACGGGTGTTGGAATAGGTACGAAGAGTGCGACCATGGGAGACTACACCTGCTTCCTTAGCAGTAACATCATCAGTGGGCTGTATACACACAAGAAGAGGTGATCCATCGGAATTAGTTGCCAGGTGCCACAGAGTATATGGGCGCTGCTCATCCTCATGCTCGTGATCATCACCATCGTCATCTCCCCCTTGGTTATAATAATTTTCAAGTATAGGTGGTGGGATGTTCACAGGACCTTGGAAACACAAGAAGAAGGTTAATTAGTAAAGGGAAACTTGCTAACCCGCATGCATGTGGATGAAACAATTATAATTACGGTGGAAGACAAGCGTACCGAAACTATGAGTATTACATGCAAAAACAGTGCCGCTAGTGGTGGCAGCAAACACAAGGCCCTCGTATTGAATTGCATCACAACACTCATCCGTGTACAGAAACTGATTTTTGAGCAATGTCCATCGAGTCGAACCACAAAGGACGGCAACAAGCTTGTCGAAGATAGCAACAACTTGATAGTTGTTGTAATTCTAAGAGCGGTTGGGAACTCAAAAAATTGCTATCTTCCATAGAATACAGTCACAATTATCGTATTTGAACGTGCGTACAATACCGGTGTGCTCAACCTCTGGGCAGTGTGCTGAGATTTTTGGAAGTGGAACCCGGTCACGAGTGTAGACATTCACAAGTTCCCACTCACAGTTGGACCCAATGTAAACAACCCAATCTCCATTTGCTCCCGCCCAATCCTTGCCCTCAAGCGATGGCATCTTAACATCACACGTATCATTATCAAGTGGCATCAACTAGCACAGGGCGAGGCCTCCGTCGTGCCGGTGCCAGTCATCAGGGTCACGGAGAAGAAGATAGGGGAGATCAAACCACTCCTTGACTCTTGGGTTCTTTGTAATGATGTTATTAGTTGAGTCGAGAATGGGCTTGAATGAACCTGCCATGCTAGCCGAGGTGATGACGTCGCACCGATCAATGAGTTCCTCCATCATGTCATCTTTCAGATTGGGGCAAGAATAACGGGGTCGTTTCCGGCCTGTTCCCTCCATGGAGAAGACGATCGAACAATGGTAGAAGAAAGGGTGAAGGGCTGAAGGAAAATGGAGGAGGGAGAGGAAGAGCGTGCAACAACAGTTCCAAATCGAGAGGGAAAGGCGAAGAGTCAGTGGACGGTTGCGAGTTTGCCATGGTTCACGAAGAGGCGCCCCGGCCTACACGTCCGTTCAGAAATACTCCTACTACTCACCGTCGTCTCACTGATATGTTGGAACGAGACCACATGTCAACGAAACATGGTGTGTAATTTCTCATGCAAAATGTGATCTGGCCGCGTTGGCCCGAGGTGCTGCATTAGTTATCGACCTTTATTTTTTTAATGGCGTGCCGATCAGTTTTGAAGCACGAATAACTGGTATTGTACGCAGAGAAAATATAAACTACTCTACCACTACCCCACCTCCAGTACTAGTAGTATAAAAAAGATATATAGGTTGGAGCTTCAGCGCTTTCTTGCTAAGGGCTACCCACTTGCTTCTCACACTACCACCCTCTCTCCAGATCTAAAAAAGACACCCCCTCTCTCCCTCCTCACCAGTGGTCACAGATCCGCCGGGGAAGAAAAGGACGTGCAGCGTTGACGCACTCATCGTCGACGATTGAGGTCACGCACTGACGACAAGGCCGTCCTCTCAGACCTAGCGCCCGCGCGGGATGGCCTCTGTCCCCAAGCTCGCTGCCATAGTGTGTGCGGAGGACGATGACCACGAGCGAAGCCACTTCCCGCCGACCCTCAGGTATGCTACCTGTTTTCGAGCCATAACCTTGTTCTATTGCCCCATCTGCTACGTCGTTGCATGTGGATCTTTTTCCACTCCACCATCTTCCCAATTTGCTATCCTCTACTCTGCTGGCCACGCAGACGAAAACCATAATTTGCACTATTAAAGGAAACCCTACTTCATGCAGACTAATCCATGTCTGGGTTGAATAAGGAAAGGAAGGGAGACTGTACTGTCCAAGAGAGTAGGCATCAAACCCGCATCTAGGTTGAAAAGGGGAAAATCAGTAGCTAAGGAACGAGTCTCGTGTCTCTTGGTTGAAGAAGGGTAGAAAGGCATGACAACGCAATAGAGAATGACTAGGTCGATCGGTTTGTTGTCCTCGCATAGGAAAAAGGTGGCTAAAGAGAACAAAAATGGGACGTAATCCACATATGCTGCCTGGATATTTGTTGATCTGGGCAACCATACCTCCCTCACCACTCTGCGTCCGTGGAGGTACATCGTACTGGTGCGCCCACTGTCCGAATGGAACTCCCATGCTCTTATTGCCACTTTTTTGCTGTTAGTATAACGCCAGCAGTCAAGTCAAGCAATGCTACTGCTAAAGTGATGCCACATTTAACTAATGCCGCTCTCAGTCTAATGCCACCCATAAATCTAAGCAATGCCATTTAATGTCACTAGATTATTTCAGGGTTAGCTGTTGATTGTGGATGTATTAAAGATTTTTCAGCTAAGGCATTCTAATGCTGTTGCACAACCAGTATACCAACGATGAAACTTGTTACTACCTTCAGATTTTTAAACTATTAATGCTTATAGATTACATACCTCACTTTCATGAGATAAGTTAATTTTTTTCTACAGTGTCACCAAAATGCCAAGGCGCTGATGTCATTCTATTTTGGTTAAACTGCACAGACAATTATGAAGACAAGATGAAAGGTCAAGAGTGGGCACCTCCTCCTCCGGCTGTTCTCTTGAGGAGGTTTGTATGTTTGTCTCTAATGTCTGTCGACTACATACCTGACATCATGATGTAATGTTAAGTCATTTCCTTTTTTACAGTGTCACTGAATTGTCAAGGCGGTGATGGCATTTTATTTTAGTAGAACTTTACAAAATTTGCTTAAAAGAAGAGGAAAGGTCAGGAATGGCTCACTTTTCCAGAAAAAACTATGTACGCCTTCCTGGCATCAGCCATTGTTGCTTTATTTATTCCTTCAAACAGGGGGTTAGAAATAGTCTTGCTACCTTTTCCCATTACGAAATTGGAATGCTTATATTTGTGAGTCTATGCTTCAACTAGTGCCACCTTTAGAGTAATCACACTTTCAATATCTATGCAAACAGGGATGCTCGATTTTAGTGGAACTCCACAAAAAGTCCAACTGGTTCAACATTAGGAGCATGTTTTTTCCAAACCTTTATATCCAATTGGTGGCACTATGAGCTGTTCATTACGAAGGTACATGGTTTGCTACTATCTTGCTACTCTTTTTGTACTGTCATTAGATAGTAATACTAGTGGTTTGCAAGTGAATTTATTGGCAGGGTGGACCTACATTGGAGGTGCAGGACAGGATTCAATGATTGGATGCTCAATTTTGGTTGTATCAATTTCACCTCTTCCATCACTGTGAACATGGATATCCTTGGTCTGATGAAGAATAGGCGCTATATTTCTGCTCTGAACCAGTAAATCAATTCAGTATGAAATTGTCCAGGGCAAAACATAATTGTATCAGATTGTCCAGTGCAGAACATGACAGATGCTAAGCGGAAAAGACATGTTTAAACTGAAAATACAAGGTGTGGTATATGTTTACGAGCTTCTTGATATTTGTGCAGGCAAAGATGTCTGCCCGTTGCTATTTGGCAAACAAACAAAGTGCCCGCAATTTTGGTTGAATTGCACAAGAGAATAGTATAGTCACTGCATGCAGTGCCATTTGAAAATAGACACAGAAAGATTGGATAGTCACTTCATGGACTGCAGAAAAGTAGTACTATACTATTTATTGGCCAACACTAGGTGCTTCATTGCTTTGGTCTGATTATACAATGGGCATCATTTTGCCTAAGTTAAAGTTTGTATTCCAAAAATAGTCTCGCCGTGTGATCGAGAGAAGACCAAATCATATTGAAGTGGATGTTCCTCCATCATGTGTGGTTCATTCTCATGGTTCCAGCTGTTGGTGAAACCACTTACGTTTGCAAGAGGTGATGAAGCTATGTACCTAGGGTAGGGTCACGGATCTGTCCAAGATACCCTCCCCAAGGACATCTCTAAAGGAACCAAAAGCGGTCGAAGCAAAATCATCATCCACTCGATCGTGAAGCTATGTTCCACCAGACAGTATAGAAGACACTCGACTATGCGAACAACCACTCCACGATACAAGAAACCACTCGGAGTGTAGAAGGCCTAACGTCACTCAGGATAACAACGGTCGGTCATTCACTCTGTAACCTTAACGATCATTTATATCTCTTTATTACTAGCGTTAGCAGTAACGCCCTGCCTTAATGTACATTGAACCCTTTGTAACGTGGGCTGGCTGGGGTCCTGTCGCACTCTATATAAGCCACCACCACCCCCCCTCCTCCAGGATAGGGGTTTGCACCCTTTGTAATTCACACGCATATATCCAGTCGACCGCCTCCGGGCTCCAAGACGTACGGCTGTTACTTCCTCCGAGAAGGGCCTGAACTCGTAAAACTCACGTGTACAACTCCTCCATAGCTAGGATCTTGCCTCTACATTCCTACCCCCCCTATTCTACTATCAGGCTTAGAACCACGACAGTTGGCGCCCACCATGGGGCAGGTGTCTTAGCGACTTTTTGGAGAAGTTGCAATTTTTCCGATCCCCTTCATCATAGTTTCAAGCGGAGGTTTGGCTGAGGACCGCGAGATCCGTCTCGGCGTGCTCGTGTTTGTCGCCGACGACTCCGCTTGGCTTCAGGAGGCTCCACTCGACGTCGACGCACTCCCCGTCCATGGGGCGACGCACTTTCGCGCGTGCGTCCGTGGCGCCCTCCTGCGGCAGTCGTCGACCCAGTATCGATCGGCTCCTATGGCTTCCCCCCTCCCTGTGGCCCGCCAGAGCAAACGTTCCGGTCGGTCAAGGCTTTAGCGGTGGGTGAAGCATGCGGTGGCTCGTTAGTCGGCCACCCCTCAAGTCGCGGCAATTGAGCCCGACGAAACCCTCTACGGCTTGTTCGATCTGTCGACTGGCTCCGTAGAGACCGCATCCGAGTGCGATAGCAGCGACCCCGCGGCAGAAGTTTTGATGGTCAATGGACCACACAGTCCTCCTGGCTTCACCCGTGAAGACGGAGGCGATGGGAACGGCGATCCATTGCGCGTTCATGAAGAGTACCGTATAATGCCCTCGATGCGGCTATATCTCCTACGTGTCGAAGCACGACTTAGAGGCATAACCGCATTGAAAGCAATGTCGCAAGTGAGGTAATCTTCACACAACCCATGTAATTCATAAGGGAAAGAGATACATAGTTGGCTTACAATCGCCACTACACACAAAACATGAATATAACATTACAACATCCAGATACAATCAAGGTCCGACTACGGAACCAAAATAAAAGAAGACTACCCCAAATGCTACACAGATCCCCGATCGTCCCAACTGGGCTCCACTACTGATCAACTGGACACAGAACAACATAGCGAACACAATCTTCATTGAGCTCCTCCTTGAGCTTGGTTGCGTCATCTGCACGGTTCAACGGCACCTGCAAGCTGGTTTTGGAAGTATCTGTGAGTCACGGGGACTCAGCAATCTCACACCCTCGCGATCAAGACTATTTAAGCTTATAGGTAGGGTAAAAGGTATGAGGTGGAGCTGCAGAAAGCGACTAGCATATATGGTGGCTAACATACGCAAATGAGAGCGAGAAGAGAAGGCAAAAGCACGGTCGAGAATCTATGATCAAGAAGTGATCCTAGAGCAACCTACGTCAAGCATAACTCCAACACCGTGTTCACTTCCCGGACACCACCGGAAAGAGACCATCACGGCTACACACGTGGTTGATGCATTTTAATTTACGATAAGTTTCAGGTTTTCTACAACCGGACATTAACAAATTCCCGTCTGCCCATAACCGCGGGCACGGCTTTCGAAAGATCAAAACCCTGCAGAGGTGTCCCAACTTAGCCCATCACAAGCTCTCATGGTCAACGAAGGATATTCCTTCTAGCGGGATGACCCGATCAGACTCGGAATCCCGGTTACAAGATATTTCGACCAGGTAAAACAAGACCAGCAAGACCGCCCGATGCGCCGACATCCTGATGGGAGCTTCACATATCTCGTTCTCATGGCAACACCGAATGAACACTACGTAGAGCTAAAACCACCCCTCAAGTTTCCACGAGGTGGCGCCGCAAGTGGCTTTGTGTTGGACCAACACTTAGACAAGCACTGGCCCAGGGGGTTAAAATAAAGATGACCCCCGGGATGCGCGACTCCCAAGGGAAAAAGGCTAGGTGGCGAATGGTAAAACCAAGTTTGGGCCTTACTGGAGGAGTTTTATTCAAAGCGAACTGTCAAGGGGTTCCCATTATAACCCAACCGCGTAAGGAACGCAAATCCGGGAACATAACACCGGTATGACGGAAACTAGGGCAGCAAGAGTGGAACAAAACACCAGGCATAAGGTCGAGCCTTCCACCCTTTACCAAGTATATAGATGCATTGATTAAATAAGAGATATTGTGATATCCCAACAAAATATCCATGTTCCAACAAGGAACAAACTCCAATCTTCACCTGCAACTAGCAACGCTATAAGAGGGGCTGAGCAAAGCGATAACATAGCAAAACAACGGTTTGCTAGGACAAGGTGGGTTAGAGGCTTGGCTTAACAATATGGGAGGCATGATAAGCAAGTGGTAGGTATCGCAGCATAGGAATAGCAAAAGAGCGAGCAACTAGCAAGCAAAGATAGAAGTGATTTCAAGGGTATGGTCATCTTGCCTGAGATCCCGCAAGGAAGAAGAACGAGTCCATGAAAAGACAAACGGACGAAGTCGAACGGATCCTCACAAACGCGACGTTAACGGAACTAACCCGAAGAAGCAACACTGGAAAGAAGCAAACAACATGGTAAACAACCATCACGTAAGCATGGCATGATGCACAACCAAGTATGATGCATGTTTGGTTTAATGATACATGGCATGGCAAAGTGCAACAAACAACACTACAAATTAAGTGGAGCTCAATAGGCAATGAGTTGCATATTGACGGAACACCACATTCAAATTATTTAGTTCGATCTCGTTTATGTACCCAACAATATTAAATGTTGTTAAACATGGCAAGAGATGAAGCATAATGAAACTATCTATCTAGGCAAGTTTAAATGAGGCCGGAACAACAAAACAACAATTCCGGTAAAACCTCATGTGCATTTAGTAAATTAAGGTAACAACACTTTTAAACATTCTTGATGTTGTTATCATGATGCGGATGTCATGTTCAAGTTATGCAAGTTTTAAGAGAATGTTAACAAGAGCATATTATGAGGCATTCTCACCGTGGTGGAAAGAAAAAGGGTGCCATGGCAACGAAACAGAAATGATGACGCGGCAACAATTCGATGATCCGGTAGCTCACAGGGATACCGGTGCAAAAGGAAGTGGGTGCGAGTGTGTCATGCAAGAAGATGGGGTGCTCCCGGATTCCGAGTTCCCACATGACGGCGGCAAGGCAAAAGAGGGGCTTCGTGCAACGGGCAACTCGGACACGAAGCAACACACGGTTCAACTCATACATCGCAAGCATTCATCCACGGACGGTCGTTCTCGGCGGTTATAGCTTTGAAGTGTGTGTTCGCGGAGCGGTTCGGGTCAAGCGGTGTAGTCGTTCACGATCGTCGTGGGAAGTAGTGGTACTCGGCGATAGTAGAGGAAGTAGTTCTTCACGCGACAGTAATCAAGCTTGAAGATACTGTTACACGGGTCTTCGGCAATGGTAGTGGTACCCATTTTGTAGTCATGCACATTCCGTCGATGTTCGAGGTCACGGCGAGGATCTTGACGTCCACGGAGTCTTCGAGGGTCGACGGTAGTGGTACTCGGGTCGTCAGCGACGATAGTTGTTCTATGCATCGGGCGTCAAGGTACTTGCCGAGGTACTAGCCATTCTTAGCGGTTCCGAAAACGGCGGTAGATGAACAATACACATCATCGTGGTACTTGGTATCCTGGCGCCCTCTTGGCCTTGACATAGACGAAATGGAAATGCGACGATTGGTACTCGGTGTCCAGCGACAGCAACATAGGAGACTTGGGTGATGCTGGGCATCAAGAAGAGGAGCGTGCTCGCTCGGGCACGGAGGTGGACGCGGACAATGCACAAGGTGATCGAGCAGGCAGCAGCGCTGCTCTTCCTCCTCAGTTGAGGACGAGGCATAACGAGGCGTGGCGGGCAGACTTGGCACGAAGCAAGGAAGACCTGCAGGGAGGCGGACGAGGAGGAGGCCGACGTCACGGAGGAGGGCGGCACAGCAAGGAGCCTGAGGGAGTCCTGGATTAGGGGGTCTCCGGACAGCCGGACTATATCCATTGGCCTGACTGTTAGACTATGAAGATACAAGATTGAAGACTTCGTCCCGTGTCCGGATGGGACTCTACTTGGCGTGGAAGGCAAGCTAGGCAATACGGATATGTATATCTCCTCCTTTGTAACGGACCTTGTGTAACCCTAGCCCCTCCGGAGGCTATATAAACCGAAGGGTTTTAGTCCGTAGGACAAAATACAATCATACCATAGGCTAGCTTCTAGGGTTTAGCCTCTCTGATCTCGTGGTAGATCTACTCTTGTACTACCCATATCATCAATATTAATCAAGCAGGACATAGGGTTTTATCTCCATCAAGAGGGCCCGAACCTAGGTAAAGCATCGTGTCCCCTGCCTCCTGTTACCATCCGCCTTAGACGCACAGTTCGGGACCCCCTACCCGAGATCCGTCGGTTTTGACACCGACATTGGTGCTTTCATTGAGAGTTCCTCTTTGTCTTCGTCGTTAGGCTTGATGGCTCCTACTATCATCAATAGCGATGCAGTCCAGGCTGAGACTTTTCTCCCCGGACAGATCTTCGTGTTCGGCGGCTTTCCACTGCGGGCCAATTCGCTTGGCCATCTGGAGCAGATTGAAAGTTACACCCCTAGCCATCAGGTCAGGTTTGGAAGCCTAAACTACACAACCGATATCCGCGGAGACTTGATCTTCGACGGATTCGAGCCTCTGCCTTGTGCGACACACGGTCACGATGAGTACGATTTAGCTCTACCATCAGACAGCGTTCTGGAGATCGCACCGGCAGCCGCTCCGACCCTCAATTCAGAGCCAGCTGCGCTGACCATGGATGGGGGGATGGACCCCGCCACGGAGGCGTTACCCTCAGCGGCGAACGAGCCAAACATCGACCTTACCTTGCCCGAGAGCTGTGTTGTTAAACTGCCGAATTCTTCTCCGGCCACGGACTCCGAACCGCCTACGCCCGTTCCTATCGAATCTGATTGGGCGCCGATCATGGAGTTTACCTCCATGGATATCTTTCAGCACTCGCCCTTCGGCGACATACTGAACTCATTAAGGTCTCTCTCCTTGCCAGGTGAGTCCTGGTCGAACTATGTCCGGCAGGACTGGGATGCGGACGACGAAGAAATTCGCGGCCCACCCACCACCCACTTAGTAGCCACTGTCGATGACTTAACCGACATGCTCGACTTCGACTCTGAACACATCGACGGCATGGACAACGATGCGGGAGACGAAGAGGAACCACTGCCCATAGGGCACTGGACAGCCACCTCATCATACGATATATACATGGTGGATACACCCAAAGGAGGCAACGACAACGAGGCAGTGGAGGATGACCCCTCCAAGAAGAAACCCAAGTGCCGATGTCAGCGGCGCCGCTCTAAGTCCCGACAAAGCAAAAGTGGTGATACCGTCACAGGAGGTAATAACAGTCTGGATAGTGCTGAAGACAACAATAACCCCCTCCAGCAAGATTTAGAGCAGGAGGATGGAGGAGCTAGCCCTCCTGAGAGAGCGGTAGACGGAGAGGCGGAGGATGATAATTACATGCCCCCCTCCAAAGACGAGGCAAGCCTCGGCGATGACGAATTCGCCGTGCCAGAGGATCCCGTCGAACAAGAGTGCTTCAAGCGCCGGCTTATGGCCACGGCAAATAGCCTTAAGAAAAAGCAGCAGCAGCTTCAAGCTGATCAAGATCTGCTAGCTGACAGATGGACTGAAGTCCTCGTGGACGAGGAATATAAACTCGAGCACCCCTCCAAGAGTGACCCAAAATGCAAGCTACTACCTTGACTGGAGGAAGAAGCGTATGATGTGGCTGATCGACCACCACGTGGCCGTGATAGAGAGGCATTCCAGCCAAAAGCTCAGCCCGCACCCCGACGCCATTCAAATAAAAAAGCATGGGGAAATATGCCAGACCTGCGAGACGTATTGGAGGACAAAGAAAAACATGCAAGATCGATCTACAGATCATGAGGGCATGCCACTATGCGAGATGATAAACGTCACGCCGGATACAGTAAAAGTAAATCCGGCCGGGCCAAACACAGCGGGCAAGACCCATTTGAGCTGCGTCGCGATATAGCCCAATACAGAGGCGCCACACACCCCTTATGCTTCATAGACGAAGTAATGGATTATCAAATCCCAGAAGGTTTCAAACCTGTAAATATTGAATCATACGACGGCACAACAAATCCTGCGGTATGGATTGAGGATTTCCTCCTCCACATCCACATGGCCCGCGGTGATGACTTACACGCCATCAAATACCTCCCACTAAAGCTCAAAGGACCAATGCGGCATTGGCTTAACAGCTTTCCAGCAGAGTCCATCAGCTGTTGGGAAGATCTGGAGGCCGCATTCCTCGACAACTTTCAGGGCACTTATGTGCGACCACCGGATGCCGATGACTTGAGACACATAATTCAGCAGCCAGAAGAATCGGCCAGGCAATTTTGGACTCGGTTCCTAACAAAGAAAAATCAAATTGTCGACTGTCCGGATGCAGATGCCCTAGCGGCTTTCAAACACAACATCCGCGACGAGTGGCTAGCCCGGCACCTTGGTCAGGAAAAGCCGAAATCTATGGCAGCCCTCACGACACTCATGACCCGCTTTTTTGCGGGAGAAGACAGCTGGCTGGCTCGCAATAACAATATGTCAAAGAACCATGGTACCTTGGATGCCAAGGATGGCAATAGCAGGTCCCATCGCAACAAACATAAGTGTCACATTAACAGAGATAATACTGAGGATACGGCAGTCAATGCCGGATTCAAAGGCTCTAAACCTGGTCAGCGGAAAAATCCATTTAAACAAAGTACGCCAGGCCTGTCCAGTTTGGACCGCATACTCGACACCCCAGACAAGCCAGCCAATCACACAAACAGGGATTGTTGGGTGTTCAAGCAGGCCGGCAAGTTAATTGCCGAAAACAAGGATAAGGGGTCACATAGCGATGACGAGGAGGAGCCCCGACAGCCACACACTGGAGGACAGAAGAGGTTTCCCCCACAAGTGCGGACGATGAACATGATATGCGCAACCCACATCCCCAAGAGGGAGTGGAAGCGTGCGCTCAGGGACGTATATGCGTTGGAGCCAGTCACCCCAAAGTTCAACCCATGGTCCTCCTATCCGATCACTTTCGATCGCAGGGACCACCCCACTAGTATCCGTCATGGCGGATTCGCTGCACTGGTTCTAGACCCAATCATTGACGGATTTCACCTCACTTGAGTCCTTATGGATGGCGGCAGCAGCCTGAACCTGCTTTATCAGGACACAGTGCACAAAATGGGTATCGGCCCCTCAAGGATCAAACCCACAAAAACGACCTTTAAAGGCGTTATTCCAGGCGTAGAGGCCCATTGCACAGGCTCAATTACACTGGAAGTGGTATTCGGATCCCCGGATAACTTCCGAAGCGAAGAGTTAATCTTCGATATAGTCTCATTCCGCAGTGGTTATCATGCACTGCTCGGGCGAACCGCATTTCCGAGATTCAATGCGGTACCGCATTATGCATACCTCAAGCTCAAGATGCCAGGACCTCGTGGGGTTATTACAGTCAACGGAAACACAAAGCACTCTCTCCGGATGGAGGAGCACACTGCGGCCCTCACAGTAGAAGCGCAAAGCAGCCTCTCACGGCAATCCACCTGTTCGGCATTTCAAGACCCGGACACCTTCAAGCGCACTCGGAGCAATCGGCAACTAGACCGCCTGGCGCGATCTGAGCTCGCGTAGCAATGCGCCCCCACCCCCAGTCCCAGCCAAGTGGCGAAACTCATGACACGCGTACATAATTACGCATTAAAAATACCATGGGCACAGGCGAGGAGGGGGCACAACTGCGGCACGCCCCAAGACGCGGCTTAAACCGCACTAGGGGCTTCCCGCTTGGTTATTTTTCTCTTTTTCAGGACATTAATCTCTGGAAACCCTGTCCGGTAGCACTATTGCTGAACACATGATGCAGCAACCAAGGAGGCAGAAAGCTACGTCACACCATGAAATTCCCAAGTGGATTACAGTAACGAGCGAAATATTTGATTTAATACTATTCCTCAGCTTGCCCTTGGAAGGGACATAGTCCTACTCTTTGCTTATCGCACTATTTGTATCATTCTGCTTTAACGCACCTTTTCGAATAAACAATGCATAACATTATGACTATTATTGCATTCATGTTTTATATATATGTGTTCATTAATGACGCCTTGCAACCGTACACTTTGGTACGGCCAATACACCAGGGGCTTACGTACCCCACAATATGGTGTGAAAAGTCCGAACACTTTCACAAGTGCGGCACCCCGAACTTATAGCATTATATGCATCAGCTCCGAATCATGTCTTTGGTCAAATGTTGGGTTTGCCCGGCTCCTATGTTTTGGTACCTTACGTTCCGCTCTATCGGCTAAGGTAGCACTAGGAGAACTACTGCGATTGTGCCCCGGTTCTGCTGGGCTGAGCACCTCAGTAGAGAAAGCTAAAACTGACTGTCATGATAAGGCGAGAGGCTGGTCGCTGTTCGGCGAGGTTTCGAGTCCCTAAAGACTTATGCCTCTTAGAGCGAGGGGCCGGCCCTGTCTGGCTTAAAGGCGTGTATCGCGCCCCGAATTCGGCCTTCCGAATACCAGGGGCTTCGCCGAAATTTAAAATTATAGAATTCTATGGCTAAGTGAGAGTGATAAAGCATTATTTGTCCGGTTGCCTTGTTCGTTGTGTTGAGCGCCTCCCTCGAAGGACCCAAAAATGGGTACAAGAGTGCTCAGGTTTATCCCGAACACCCCAGCACTCGTGGCACGGGGGCAGAATCCGAGGACTAGCCATCTCTCAAATTGATAAACAGCCAAACAAAAGGTAATATTTTAAATTCAAAAAAGCATTGCATAGCGCACATGAACAAGTTTTCATAAATACAGGATCACAGGAGCAAGTTTCACTCAAATATTACATCTTTTGTGCACTCGTCCGCTATGAGACGGGCACCCTGCAGAACACCCTCGTAGTACATCTCGGGCTGGCGATGCTCCTTGCCCTCCGACGGCCCTTCCTTGATCAGCTTCACGGCGTCTAGCTTAACCCATTGCAACTTCACACAGGCGAAAGCCCGGCGTGCACCTTCAATGAAGACGGATCGCTTGACGACCTCCAGCCGTGGGCATGCATCCACAAGCCGCCTCACCAGGCCAAAGTAGCTGTTCGGAAGGGCGTCGCCAGGCCACAACCGGACTATAAAGCCCTTCATGGCCTGTTCGGCCGCCTTGTGCAGTTCGACCAGCTGCTTTAGCTGGTCGCTCACAGACACTGGGTGTTCGGTCCTAGTATACTGGGCCCAGAACAACTTCTCTGTTGAGCTTCCATCCTCGGCCCAGTAAAACTTCGACGCATCCGACACGCTGCGGGGCAAATCTGCGAATGCTCCTGGAGAGCTCCGAATTCGGGTAAGTAATCGGTAATTTACTTTTACATGCTTGCTTTGCATATAGAATGCCTTACCCGCCGCTATTTTCTTCATTGCGTCGATCTCCTGGAGGGCCTTTTGGCCTTCGGCCTTGGCATTCTTTGCGCTCTCGAGGACCGCGGCAAGCTCAGACTCCCGCGTCTTCGAGTCAAGCTCCAACGCCTCGTGCTTCATCACGAGAGCCTGGAGCTCTTGCTGCACCTCGCCCACCTGAGCCTCTTGCTTTTCTTGCTTGGTGCGCTCCTTGGCCGCTTTATCTTCGGCCTCGGACAGCGCTTGCTTTAGGGTCGCCACTTTGGTCATGGCCCCTGGCAAATTCATGATGATCCTGTCATTTTGCAATCGCATTATTTTTATACATATCCATAGACTAGGTACTACTTACCTTTGTTCTCCTCGAGCTGCCTCTTGGCAAAGCCGAGCTCGTCCTGGGACCCTTTAAGGTCCCGCTTCAGTACGGCGACCTCCGCAGTCAGTGCGGCGGACGCCAGCAGCGAAGCCTACATATGCATATTGACATACTCATATTAGACTCCTGCGATATTGTTTGCTCCTCTGTTCGGCTTTTCTTTGTGAACACTGAATAGAGCATTAGTGGCTACTGTCTATGCGGTAATATTTTTCATATACTTTAAACACTTACCTCAAAGCCTGTTAGAAGGCTGGCACAGGCTTCAGTCAATCCGCTCTTAGCAGACTGAACCTTCTGGATCACCGCACTCATAATAGTGCGGTGCTCCTCGTCGATGGAAGCATTGCGAAGCGCTTCCAGCAGATTATCCGGTGCCTCTGGATGGACAGAGGTCACCGGCGCAGGCGTCTTGCCCCTCTTAGAAGGAGGCCGCCTGCCCGAGTCCGGAACCACTGGAGGTTCTGGCGCGGTGTTCGGCTGAGGGCCGAACTCGGAGCCCTCACGGGCTTTGTCCCCTCTGCTCCCGAAGTCCGGGAGGCCTCTTTGAGGCGCCTCCGGGACTGTCTCCCCTCGACCCGGTGCCTCATGAGACAACACCTCGGTGCCGCCCGCAGGATGAGGGGAGGTGGCGGTCGGAACCGGATCGCTATCCATATCCGACGAGCCCAGGGAGCCGTTCGATGATACATCGATACGGGCTCAGGGCGGCCTGCATAATCATATTTCGGCGTTAGGTGAAGTAGTGCGACAAAGGAATAGTATGAGTTGTTGAGGAACGTAGCAGAAAACAAAAATTTTCCTACGGTTTCACCAAGATCCATCTATGAGTTCATCTAGCAACGAGTGATCGGATGCATCTACATACCTTTGTAGATCGCGAGCGGAAGCGTTCAAAGAACGGGGATGAGGTAGTCGTACACGACGTGACCCAAATCACCGGAGATCCTAGCGCCGAACGGACGGCACCTCCGCGTTCAACACACGTATGGTCAGCGTAACGTCTCCTTCTTCTTGATCCAGCAAGAGGAAAGAAGAGGTTGAGGAAGATGGCTCCAGTAGCAGCACGATGGCGTGGTGATGGTGGAGCTGCAGAACTCCGTCAGGGCTTCGCCAAGCACTATGGAGGAGGAGGAGGTGTTGGAGAGGGAGAGGGAGGCAACCAAAGGCGTGGGAGAAAAGCCCTCCCTCCCCCACTATATATAGGAGGGCCAAGGGGGGGCGCCGGCCCTAGGAGATCCAATCTCCTAGGGGGGGCGGCGGCCAAGGGGAGGTTTCCCTCCCCCCCCCAAGGCACCTAGGGGTGCCTTCCACAAGTGGGACTCTTCCCCTTTGGGAAACCCTAGGCGCATGGGCCCTTGGGGCTGGTGCCCTTGGCCCGTGCAGGCCAAGGTGTGCCCCCTACAGCCCATGTGGCCCCCACGAGGCAGGTGGCCCCACCCTGTTGACCCCCGGGACCCCTCCGGTGGTCCCGGTACAATACCGATAACCCCGAAACTTGTCCCGATGGCCAAAAAAGCACTTCCTATATATAATTCTTTACCTCCGGACCATTCCGGAACTCCTCGTGACATCCGGGATCTCATCCGGGACTCCGAACAACATTCGGGTTACTGCATATACATATCCCTACAACCCTAGCGTCACCGAACCTTAAGTGTGTAGACCCTACGGGTTCGGGAGACAGGCAGACATGACTGAGACGACTCTCCGATCAATAACCAACAGCGGGATCTGGATACCCATGTTGGCTCCCACATGCTCCACGATGATCTCATCGGATGAACCATGATGTCGAGGATTCAAGCAACCCCGTATACAATTCCCTTTGTCAATCGGTATGTTACTTGCCCGAGATTCGATCGTCGGTATCCCAATACCTCGTTCAATCTCGTTACCGGCAAGTCACTTTACTCGTACCATAATGCATGATCCCGTGACCAGACACTTGGTCACTTTGAGCTCATTATGATGATGCATTACCGAGTGGGCCCAGTGATACCTCTCCGTCATACGGAGTGACAAATCCCAGTCTTGATCCGTGTCAACCCAACAAACACTTTCGGAGATACCCGTAGTATACCTTTATAGTCACCCAGTTACGTTGTGACGTTTGGTACACCCAAAGAACTCTTACGGTATCCGGGAGTTACACGATCTCATGGTCTAAGGAAAGGATACTTGACATTGGAAAAACTCTAGCAAACGAACTATACGATCTTTATGCTATGTTTAGGATTGGGTCTAGTCCATCACATCATTCTCCTAATGATGTGATCTCGTTATCAATGAAATCCAATGTCCATAGTCAGGAAACCATGACTATCTGTTGATCAACGAGCTAGTCAACTAGAGGCTTACTAGGGACACGTTGTTGTCTATTATTCACACATGTATTACGATTTCCGGATAACACAATTATAGCATGAATAAAGACAATTATCATGAACAAGGAAATATAATAATAATGCTTTTATTATTGCCTCTAGGGCATATTTCCAACAGTCTCCCACTTGCACTAGAGTCAATAATCTAATTACATTGTGATGAATCGAACACCCATGGAATTCTGGTGTTGGTCATGTTTTGCTCTAGGGAGAGGTTTAGTCAACGGATCTGCTACATTCAGGTCCGTATGTACTTTACAAATATCTATGTCTCCATCTTGAACATTTTCACGAATGGAGTTGAAGCGACGCTTGATGTGCCTTGTCTTCTTGTGAAACCTGGGCTCCTTGGCAAGTGCAATAGCTCCAGTGTTGTCACAAAAGAGTTTGATTGGCCCCGACGCATTGGGTATGACTCCTAGGTCGGTGATGAACTCCTTCACCCAAATTGCTTCATGTGCTGCCTCCGAGGCTGCCATGTACTCTGCTTCACATGTAGATCCCGCCACGACGCTCTGCTTGCAACTGCACCAGCTTACTGCCCCACCATTCAAAATATACACGTATCCGGTTTGTGACTTAGAGTCATCCAGATCTGTGTCGAAGCTAGCGTCGACGTAACCCTTTACGACGAGCTCTTCGTCACCTCCATAAACGAGAAACATTTCCTTAGTACTTTTCAGGTACTTCAGGATATTCTTGACCGCTGTCCAGTGTTCCTTGCCGGGATTACTTTGGTACCTTCCTACCAAACTTACGGCAAGGTTTACATCAGGTCTGGTACACAGCATGGCATACATAATAGAACCTATGGCTGAGGCATAGGGGATGACACTCATCTCTTCTATATCTTCTGTCGTGGTCGGACATTGAGCTGAGCTCAATTTCATACCTTGTAACACAGGCAAGAACCCCTTCTTAGATTGATCCATATTGAACTTCTTCAATATCTTCTCAAGGTATGTGCTTTGTGAAAGACCTATGAGGCGTCTTGATCTATCTCTATAGATCTTGATGCCTAATATATAAGCAGCTTCTCCAAGGTCCTTCATTGAAAAACTCTTATTCAAGTAGGCCTTGATGATGTCCAAGAGTTCTATATCATTTCCCATCAAAAGTATGTCATCTACATATAATATGAGAAATGCTACAGAGCTCCCACTCACTTTCTTGTAAACGCAGGCTTCTCCACAAGTCTGCGTAAACCCAAACGCTTTGATCATCTCATCAAAGCGAATGTTCCAACTCCGAGATGCTTACACCAGCCCATAAATCGAGCGTTGGAGCTTGCACACCTTATCAGCATTCTTAGGATCGACAAAACCTTCCGGCTGCATCATATACAATTCTTCCTTAAGGAAACCATTAAGGAATGCCGTTTTGACATCCATTTGCCATATCTCATAATCGTAGAATGCGGCAATTGCTAACATGATTCGGACGGACTTCAGCTTCGCTACTGGTGAGAAAGTCTCATCGTAGTCAACCCCTTGAACTTGTCGATAACCCTTAGCGACAAGCTGAGCTTTATAGATGGTCACATTACCATCCGCGTCTGTCTTCTTCTTAAAGATCCATTTATTTTCTATGGCTCGTCGTTCAATGGGCAAGTCAGTCAAAGTCCATACTTCATTTTCATACATGGATCCTATCTCGGATTTCATGGCTTCTAGCCATTTGTCGGAATCTGGGCCCGCCATCGCTTCTTCATAGTTCGAAGGTTCACCGTTGTCTAACAACATGATTTCTAAGACAGGGTTGCCGTACCACTCTGGTGCAGAACATGTCCTTGTGGACCTTCGAAGTTCAGTAGCAACTTGATCAAAAGTTTCATGATCATCATCATTAACTTCCTCTCTAGTCGGTGCAGGCACCTCAGGAACATTTTCTTGAGTTGCGCCATTTTCTGGTTCAAGAGGTAACACTTCATCAAGTTCTACTTTCCTCCCACTTACTTCTTTCGAGAGAAACTCCTTCTCTAGAAAGCATCCATTCCTGGCAACAAAGATCTTGCCTTCGAATCTGAGGTAGAAGGTATACCCAACAGTTTCTTTTGGGGTATCCTATGAAGACGCATTTTTCCGACTTGGGTTCGAGCTTTTCAGGTTGAAGTTTCTTGACATAAGCATCGCATCCCCAAACTTTTAGAAACGATAGCTTAGGTTTCTTCCCAAACCATAATTCAAACGGTGTCGTCTCAACGGATTTCGATGGAGCCCTATTTAAAGTGAATGCGGCAGTCTCTAAAGCATAGCCCCAAAAAGATAGTGGTAAATCGGTAAGAGACATCATAGATCGTACCATATCTAATAGAGTGCGATTATGACGTTCGGACACACCGTTACGCTGAGGTGTTCCAGGCGGCGTGAGTTGTGAAACTATTCCACATTTTCTTAAGTGTGTGCCAAATTCGTGACTCAAGTATTCTCCTCCACGATCTGATCGTAGAAACTTGATTTTCCTGTCACGTTGATTCTCAACCTCACTCTGACATTCCTTGAACTTTTCAAAGGTTTCAGACTTGTGTTTCATTAAGTAGACATACCCATATCTACTCAAGTCATCAGTGAGGGTGAGAACATAATGATAGCCACCGCGAGCCTCAACGCTCATTGGACCGCACACATCAGTATGCATGATTTCCAATAAGTTGGTTGCTCGCTCCATTGTTCCTGAGAACGGAGTCTTGGTCATTTTACCCATGAGGCATGGTTCGCACGTGTCAAATGATTCATAATCAAGAGACTCTAAAAGTCCATCTGCATGGAGCTTCTTCATGCGTTTGACACCTATGTGACCAAGGCAGCAGTGCCACAAGTATGTGGGACTATCATTATCAACCTTACATCTTTTGGTACTCACACTATGAATATGTGTAGCATTACGCTCGAGATTCATTAAGAATAAACCATTCACCATAGGAGCATGACCATAAAACATATCTCTCATATAAATAGAACAACCATTATTCTCGGATTTAAATGAGTAGCCATCTCGAATTAAACGAGATCCCGATACAATGTTCATGCTCAAAGCTGGCACTAAATAACAATTATTAAGGTTTAAAACTAATCCCGAAGGTAAATATAGAGGTAACGTGCCGACGGCGATCACATTGACCTTGGAACCATTCCCGACGCACATCGTCACCTCGTCCTTCGCCAGTCTCCGCTTATTCCGTAGCCCCTGCTTTGAGTTACAAATGTGAGCAACTGCACCGGTATCAAATACCCAGGAGCTACTACGGGTACTGGTAAGGTACACATCAATAACATGTATATCACATATACCTTTTGTTTTGCCGGCCTTCTTGTCCGCTAAGTATTTGGGGCAGTTCCGCTTCCAATGACCGCTTCCCTTGCAATAAAAGCACTCAGTCTCGGGCTTGGGTCCATTCTTTGGCTTCTTCCCGGCAGCTTGCTTGCCGGGCGCGGCAACTCCCTTGCCGTCCTTCTTGAAGTTCTTTTTACCCTTGCCCTTCTTGAACTTAGTCGTTTTATTGACCATCAACACTTGATGTTCCTTCTTGACTTCTACCTCTGCTGATTTCAGCATTGCAAATACCTCGGGAATGGTCTTTTCCATCCCCTGCATATTGAAGTTCATCACAAAGCTCTTGTAGCTTGGTGGATGCGACTGGAGAATTCTGTCAATGACCGCATCATCTGGGAGATTAACTCCCAGCTGAGTCAAGCGGTTATGTAACCCAGACATAGTGAGTATGTGCTCACTGGCAGAACTATTTTCCTCCATCTTACAGCTAAAGAATTTGTCGGAGACTTCATATCTCTCGGCCCGGGCATGAGCTTGAAAAACCATTTTCAGCTCTTCGAACATCTCATATGCTCCATGTCTCTCAAAACGCTTTTGGATCCCCGGCTCTAAACTGTAAAGCATGCCGCACTGCACGAGGGAGTAGTCATCAGCACGTGTCTGCCAAGCGTTCATAACGTCTTGGTTCTGTGGGACGGGAGCTTCACCTAGCGGTGCTTGTAGGACATAATCTTTCTTGGCAGCTATGAGGATGATCCTCAGGTTTCGGACCCAGTCCGTGTAGTTGCTGCCATCGTCTTTCAGCTTGGTTTTCTCTAGGAACGCGTTGAAGTTGAGGACTACGTTGGCCATTTGATCTACAAGACATATTGTAAAGATTTTAGACTAAGTTCATGATAATTAAGTTCATCTAATCAAATTATGCAATGAACTCCCACTTAGATAGACATCCCTCTTCTAGTCATCTAAGTATAACATGATCCGAGTCAACTAGGCCGTGTCCGATCATCACGTGAGACGGACTAGTCAACGTCGGTGAACATCTTCATGTTGATCGTATCTTCTATACGACTCATGCTCGACCTTTCGGTCTTCTATGTTTCGAGGCCATGTCTATACACATGCTAGGCTCGTCAAGTCAACCTAAGTGTTTTCATGTGTAAATCTGTCTTACACCCGTTGTATGTGAACGTTTGAATCAAACACCCGATCATCACGTGGTGCATTGAAGCAACGAACTGTCGCAACGGTGCATAGTTAGGGGGAACACTTCTTGAAATTAATATGAGGGATCATCTTATTTACTACCGTTGTTCTAAGTAAACAAGATGCAAAACATGATAAACATCACATGCAATCAAATAATAAATGTGACATGATATGGCCAATATCACATAGCTCCTTTGATCTCCATCTTGGGGCTCCATGATCATCTTGTCACCGGCTTGACACCATGATCTCCATCATCATGATATCCATCATCGTGTCTCCACGAAGTTGCTCACCAACTATTACTTCTACTACTATGGCTAACGTGTTTAGCAATAAAGTAAAGTAATTTACATGGCGTTTCTCAATGACACGCAGGTCATATAAAAGAATAAAGACAACTCCTATGGCTCCTGCCGGTTGTCATACTCATCGACATGCAAGTCGTGATTCCTATTACAATGGCACGAACATCTCATACATCACATATGTATCATTCATCATTCATCACAACTTTGGCCATATCATATCACAAAGCACTTGCTGCAAAAACAAGTTAGACGTCCTCTAATTGTTGTTGCAAGTTTTACGTGGCTGAAGTAGGGTTCTAGCAAGAACCTTTTCTTACCTACGTGAAAGCCACAACGTGATTTGTCAACTTCTATTTACCCTTCATAAGGACCCTTTTCATCGAATCCGCTCCAACTAAAGTAGGAGAGACAGTCACCCGCCAGCCACCTTATGCAACTAGTGCATGTTTGTCGGTGGAACCGGTCTCACGTAAGCATACGTGTAAGGTTGGTCCGGGCCGCTTCATCCCACAATACCGTCGAAGCAAGATAAGACTAGTAGCGGCAAGAAAGTTGACAACATCTACACCCACAACAAATTGTGTTCTACTCGCGCAAGAAGAACTACGCATAGACCTAGCTCATGATGCCACTGTTGAGGAACGTTGCAGAAAACAAAAATTTTCCTACGGTTTCACCAAGATCCATCTATGAGTTCATCTAGCAATGAGTGATCGGATGCATCTACATACCTTTGTAGATCGCGAGCGGAAGCGTTCAAAGAACGGGGATGAGGTAGTGGTACACGACGTGATCCAAATCACCGGAGATCCTAGCGCCGAACGGACGGCACCTCCGCGTTCAACACACGTACGGTCAGCGTAACGTCTCCTTCTTCTTGATCCAGCAAGAGGGAAGCAGAGGTTGAGGAAGATGGCTCTGGTAGCAGCACAACGGCGTGGTGATGGTGGAGCTGCAGAACTCCGTCAGGGCTTCGCCAAGCACTATGGAGGAGGAGGAGGTGTTGGAGAGGGAGAGGGAGGCAACCAAAGGCGTGGGAGAGAAGCCCTCCCTCCCCCACTATATATAGGAGGGCCAAGTGGGGGCGCCGGCCCTAGGAGATCCAATCTCCTAGGGGGGCGGCGGCCAAGGGGAGGTTTCCCTCCCCCCCAAGGCACCTAGGGGTGCCTTCCACAAGTGGGACTCTTCCCCTTTGGGAAACCCTAGGCGCATTGGGCCCTTGGGGCTGGTGCCCTTGGCCCATGTAGGCCAAGGTGCGCCCCCTACAGCCCATGTGGCCCCCACGAGGCAGGTGGCCCCACCCTGTTGACCCCCGGGATCCCTCCGGTGGTCCCGGTACAATACCGATAACCCCGAAACTTGTCCCGATGGCCAAAACAGCACTTCCTATATATAATTCTTTACCTCCGGACCATTCCGGAACTCCTCGTGACATCCGGGATCTCATCCGGGACTCCGAAAAACATTCGGGTTACTGCATATACATATCCCTACAACCCTAGCGTCACCGAACCTTAAGTGTGTAGACCCTACGGGTTCGGGAGACAGGCAGACATGACTGAGACGACTCTCCGGTCAATAACCAACAGCGGGATCTAGATACCCATGTTGGCTCCCACATGCTCCACGATGATCTCATCGGATGAACCACGATGTCGAGGATTCAAGCAACCCCGTATACAATTCCCTTTGTCAATCGGTATGTTACTTGCCCGAGATTCGATCGTCGGTATCCCAATACCTCGTTCAATCTCGTTACCGGCAAGTCACTTTACTCGTACCATAATGCATGATCCCGTGACAGACACTTGGTCACTTTGAGCTCATTATGATGATGCATTACCGAGTGGGCCCAGTGATACCTCTCCGTCATACGGAGTGACAAATCCCAGTCTTGATCCGTGTCAACCCAACAGACACTTTCGGAGAGACCCGTAGTATACCTTTATAGTCACCCAGTTACGTTGTGACGTTTGGTACACCCAAAGAACTCTTACGGTATCCGGGAGTTACACGATCTCATGGTCTAAGGAAAGGATACTTGACATTGGAAAAACTCTAGCAAATGAACTATACGATCTTTATGCTATGTTTAGGATTGGGTCTAGTCCATCACATCACTCTCCTAATGATGTGATCTCGTTATCAATGACATCCAATGTCCATAGTCAGGAAACCATGACTATCTGTTGATCAACGAGCTAGTCAACTAGAGGCTTACTAGGGACACGTTGTTGTCTATTATTCACACATGTATTACGATTTCCGGATAACACAATTATAGCATGAATAAAGACAATTATCATGAACAAGGAAATATAATAATAATGCTTTTATTATTGCCTCTAGGGCATATTTCCAACATGAGTTACTCTGGTATCCGAACACTTACGGCTTCCCCAGGGGTTTGGCCCTGGGCAGCCACTCGTCTTCGCCATCGGCGGCGGTGGTAGAGCTGTCCGGAAGGAGAGTTCTCCCTTTCTTGGACCCTTCGCCCCCCCCCCCAGTTGGGGCGGCCATCCTTTTCTTGTCTCCCCCGTCTGGAGGGGGAGCATCTTCTTCTGCCTCCTCGTCTTCGGGGGAGAATTGCGCCGTAGAGTCCTTGGATGGTGAGTCCGATGATGCCTGGCGTCGGGAACTCTTTCGGGTTCCCTTGGCCTTCTTGGTCTTCTCCGACACCGTATAAGGAGCCGGAGTTAGCATCTTTGCCAAAAGGGCGTCTGCTGGGCCTTCGGGTAAAGGAGCCAGACAGTTGATCTGTCCGGCCGTCTCCTACCAGTCCTGTCAAAGGTATGGGAGTTTAGATCCTGCATGGAGTCAAGCTATGAAAAACAAGTATCCTGTAAGAGGTAAAGCAGCTTACCGCGCTGGCTTGGCGCTTCGCGCTGAATCCGCGATCCTCAATAGTGGGAGGGGGGACCTCGGCGCTCATGAACAGCACCCTCCAGGCATCTTCATGAGTTGTGTCGAAGAGCCTGTTCAGAGTTCAGTGATGCGCCGGGTCGAACTCCCACAAGTTGAAGGCCCGTTGTTGGCACGGGAGGATTCGGCGGTTGAGCATGACCTGGACTACGTTGACAAGTTTGAGCTTCTTGTTGACCATGTTTTGAATACATGTTTGGAGTCCGGTCAGCTCTCCCGAACTACCCCAGGACAGGCCCTTCTCTTCCTAGGAGCTGAGCCGTGTGGGGAAGCCAGATCGGAACTCGGGGGCCGCTACCCATGTAGGGTCACGTGGCTCGGTGATGTAGAACCACCCCGACTGCCACCCCTTTATGGTCTCCATGAAGGAGCCCTCGAGCCATGTGACGTTGGGCATCTTGCCCACCATGGCGCCTCCGCACTCTGCCTGGCGGCCGCTCACTACCATCGGCTTGACATTAAAAGTCTTCAGCCATAAGCCGAAGTGGGGCTTGATGCGGAGGAAAACCTCGCACATGATGATAAACGCCGAGATGTTGAGGATGAAGTTCGGGGCCAGATCGTGGAAATCCAGGCCATAGTAGAACATGAGCCCCCGGACAAATGGGTGGAGAGGAAATCCCAGTCCGCGGAGGAAATGGGTAAGGAACACTACCCTCTCATGGGGCCTGGGGGTGGGGATGATCCGCCCCTCTTCTCAAAGCTGATGCGCGATGTCGTCGGGCAGGTATCCGGCTCTTCTCAGCTTCTTGATGTGTCCCTCCATGACGGAGGAGACCATCCACCTACCTCCCGCTCCGGACATGGTTGGAGAAGGTCGAGGTGGGAAATGCGAACTTGGGCGCTGGAGCTCGAGTGTGCAAAAACGGATGAGCAAAGGAGGAAGAAGGCGTGGATGAAAAGGTAAATCCTTATCCCTTTATATGTGCGGATGAAACTATGCGTCCCCACTAGCCTGGTAAAACTCGCTTATCCCCCAAGCGCCGTAATCGATGGCGCGGTTGGGTTACCCACACCCGTATTGATGAGAATCCCGTGATAAGCGGACACGATCTCTGCTTTGACAAGCCGTGTCCAAAAACTTCCTCGCGTTATGTGCGGGGCTAGTTAAAGGAAACGGTTCGAATAATCACCGGTCCGTGACATAATTCCATGTTGCCAAAACAAGTCAGCAAATTGGATTTGTGGAAATATTATTCTCTCTACGATGGTATGTGGAACTTATTTTGCAGGGTTGGACACTATCCTTATATTCAAATTCTTCAGTGGTATATTCGGAGGAGGACCCGCCTTGCAATGCCGAAGACAATACTGCGCGCCGGACTCATCGTCATTGAAAGCCTGGTTCAGGGGCTACTGAGGGAGTCCTGGATTAGGGGTCTCCGGACAGCCGGACTATATCCATTGGTCGGACTGTTAGACTATGAAGATACAAGATTGAAGACTTCGTCCCGTGTCCAGATGGGACTCTACTTGGTGTGTAAGACAAGCTAGGCAATACGGATATGTATATCTCCTCCTTTGTAACCGACCTTGTGTAACCCTAGCCCCTCCGGTGTCTATATAAACCGGAGGGTTTTAGTCCGTAGGACAACATACAATCATACCATAGGCTAGCTTCTAGGGTTTAGCCTCTCTGATCTCGTGGTAGATCTACTCTTGTACTACCCATATCATCAATATTAATCAAGCAGGACATAGGGTTTTACCTCCGTCAAGAGGGCCCGAACCTGGATAAAACATCGTGTCCCCTGCCTCCTGTTACCATCCGCCTTAGACGCACAGTTCGGGACCCCCTACCCGAGATCCGCCGGTTTTGACACCGACAGAGCCACTCGGGGCGGAGGAAGGCAACGATGCAGGCGGCAGGAGATGGTAGCGGAGCTCTCTACCCGTCCGACAGGTCACAGGTGGCGCTGTAGTGAAGCGAGGTCGAGGAGGAGGCCAGGTCGGGGACGCAGCTGGACACCAGCACGGACCCCGGGGTGTCGCCGGACCTGGAGGTTGAGGCGAACGGGGGCGGAGCTTGGGGCGGCGCGCCATGGAGGTTCGGGCACGGTTGCAGGAGGTGGGAGGCGGGGCACTTGGGGTGCGGAGCGGCTGGACGACGCCGGGGACGAGGCGCATGAGAGGAGAGGCGATCGGTGTCGAGCAGAGGCGACGGGAGGAGGGAGCGGGGCTTCTCCCTGGTGCGTTGTGAGGAGAGCGAGAGGAGGGAGAGATGCACTCGCGGGAGGGAGAGGGGATCGACTCCTGGTAGCGCTGGAGGGATCGAGCAGGGAAGCGATAGGGGGGGTTTGGTCGGGCTAGGGTTGGAGGGGTTAGGTGGGCCGGCGCTGAATGGGCCTTGGTGGGCTGTCGAGAGCATGCTGCGAGGCTGGGTTAGGCCCCAGAGGCCGGTTAGGCTCTCTTTCCCTCTCATTCAAAGAAAAAAAACAAAGATATGAAAGAAAAGAAAAGGAGGTTAGGAAAAGAAGTGGGACACGCGGATAATTTTTTCGGACTCACAAAAATGAGCTTGATCCAAGAAAATAGAAGTGAGCATGTGCGTGAAGATTGGATTCGGACTCGTTTGAATTTAAATCCAAATGAGTTTGAATAAGAAGTGGGTATATGGTAGGTCCAAAAATATTGAGAATTTAGGAGGAGCCTCGATAAATGGGAAAAGAATTGTTGGCAAAGTTTGGAGGTGCAACTTGAAGCATAAGAGGCATGGAATTAAATTGCAAGTGTGTTATGGTGATTCCAAAGTTAATGGAATATTTTCATATAGCTCCCTAATAATAGTAGGAGACTTAGAATATGTTTTAAAGAGAAGTCACCATGTGCATTTCCCTCAATTTAAATAGATCAACGATCTATGCAATTTATTTAGTTGAGTTTTAAAAATTAAATGACATGATGGCATGATGACATGATGCAATGCACATGATGCCAAAATGAATGCAAAGAACCAAACAATTCACACGAAGAAACCCGGAAACCCTAGAAGGAATCTGAAGCTCCGGTCTTGGGGCGTCACAACACTCCACCACTACGAGAGGATCTCGTCCCGAGATCTAGAATGTCACCGGAGGGAAATGGAAGAGAAAGAGAAGAGGTAAAACTAAATTGCTTCTTGACAAATGAGTGAAACCACGAACCTTGAAAGCTTAAGCCATTTCGAGAAAAATACAACAGAGATGAATGAAGTTGAAAACACTCCGTTAGAAAAGAGGAACAAGGAAGAACAACTTCGGGCAGCACTCTGATTGAAAAGAAAATGAATTGAATAAGAACTTGATAAGATGAGAAGATACTTGAATGAAAACACGACACTCCGGTTGGAAAAGGATTAGCAAAGGAAAGAATAATGTCTTGACAAACCGAGATGAGGGGTGAAAAGAGCAACATCGCTAGACCTCCGGGAGAAAGAATAGAAGTTGGATCGTCAGAACAAAAGAACGGAGAAGAAAACAACATCTTCTACCTTAAATGAGCTTGCAAAAGCATCTCTAGGAGAAGGTTCGAACGTAGTTGTTGGAAAAACCAACAACGAAAAGAGTAAACTTGTTGTGGTCTTATGGAAAACATCTCAAAACTATGAGGTGAAATTCTTCCACTAACGAAAACGATAGATTGGATTGATATCAACAAGGAGACGAGAACTTACTCACCGGAAGGATAAATGAAGAACTTGGGTCATTTATGAACACCATGAATAGCAACAATCCTCAGGGAAGGCTTTAGGTGAAATATAACCCAAGATAACTCCAATGAAGAGATTGATGGATTTAAAATATTTCATTCTTAACTACATGTGAATCATGAAACATGAACTCAAATTATCAAGAATGACATAACACCACCTCGCAAGATAAGAGAGAAAGAATTGCACTTCGGAATGCAAGATGAAGAATGCTTGAGCTTCTCTGAAAAGAATCTCAATGAACACTCCAAGAAGGAATTAAATCCTTGATGAACCATCATGTAGAGCCTCCATGAAGAACTCCGGTAATAAAAGAATGATCAAAAGGAAGTGAAGGATGCAAAGAATAAGATTGAAGCCTTGCAATGATTAAATGGAGCTTTACGACGAGATAAGTGAAAATTTGGAATTCCGGATTAAAGATAAGCATCTCAAACCGAGAATTTGATGAGCCTCCGGAATAAAGAATTAAATCATTTGGGTGAATGAAGAATAAGAATTATGTTATGCTCATCCTTCACCAATTTAAATTGATGACAAGCCACGAATTTGGGATACAACTTATTCCCGTAGAAAAGATTAAGAGAGATATAAATCAAACTTGAGAAGGTCTTCAATGAACCACCGGTAGATTGAAACAACGAATGAATTAATATGATAACCATGGAAGAGAATCTTGAGCAAACCACCGGTCAAATTTGGAGAACGAGAGCTGAAAGCTAAGAATGAATAACCCAAAATGGTGGCCTCCGAAGAATCAAATTGAAAAGAACCCTGAATTGCTCCGGATGGGTGAAAAGAATTTTCACAATCAAAAACAATTATGAGAGGATGGCATCAAGCTAGAATCCAGAATCTTCAAGAGAACGGATAAGATTGAAGAGAAACTCTTCTTCGCTCTTCAAGTTTTGAGAATGACAAAGAGAAACACCACCATGAACAGTTGAGATACTCCGGGATGACGAATAGAAATGTTGAACCAATGATGAAAGAATTTTGAAAGATCTTGGAGAAAGACATATGACTGATGGTAAATCATTCTTACGTCAAACTTGGAAAAGAATTTCAGAATAGCTCTGGGAAAAGAATTAGAAGAGACAGGTAAGATCCTAGAAAAAGACATGTGGGTTATGGGCCCACTCAAAAGATACAATGTTGAATGATTACTTGAAAAGGAGAATGCACCGGTTGAATTAAATGACTTGAAAGATATAACAACCTCAAAATAGCTTGAACGGATTGAGAATGGAAATGAATCTTTTGAGAAATCTTTAGCACTCCGGAACAAATGAATAGCTAGAGGTGAATGATTAAGAGATGCACCGGCATACGAAAGCACTTGAAACGAGGAAGAGAATACGATCACACTTCGAAAACTTGAATTTGAATCCACCGGAGAAGAAAAAGAATGGAGAATGTTGAACTTGTAGAGCATCTTCATGAGAACCACCGGGTAATAACATTGATTGGAAAGAAAGAAGAGACTTCACATGAATAAAAGGATGCTTGATTAAGAAATCCGAGTCCTTGAAGGAAAAGGGTGGGAGGGTGGGAAAACAAAAACAATTTGGGAACGGATGAAACAAACACCATTGAGAGGACTTGAGTTGATCTTGCGGATGTTGAAAAGATCGGATCCACTTCAAGCGAAACACGCCGGTTGAAAAGGATTGGCATGACAATCTCGATGAACAAGAAGGATTAGTATCACATAGAAGTATGAGAACACTGCTTAGACAAGGTATGGAATCAACATTTGACTTCGAAGCAACTCAAATACTACAACTCAAAACAAAAAAAGGATTGGCTTGCAGAATACACCGGAACAAACATATGATAGATCCCATATCGTATCATGTGTCTGTTGGAAAGATATCCTACGAGCTACTTGAATTCCCACTTATAAACTCCTGAAACTTTCCAGTTATGCAATCAGGTGTTGGGGATACAGGGGAAGCATAATATCTCACCCAAAACTAGCAAATCCTACATCCAGCTGTATCCATCCTTCAACACATAACCAAGAAACCTTCAGAAATCATTTACCTCAACCTTCGAAAAGCATCCGTTATACGAGTTATGGCAATACTCCCGAACTCCCGCCCTGGTACTAGGTGGCATCGAGGTTATCTCACCAACAACTGCATAAAAGAGATTTTCGACGTTGGCGAAACTCAGGTATTCCAGAATTGCAACGATAAAATTGTGACGACAACACCACGGAGCTCAACTCCCCGGGACACTGCCACAACCCCTAAATGTCAGGAGGCACCAAGAACAATGTTCTCGTCACAAAACCATCGGAACGATTCCAATATACCCGCGTGCTCCTAAAAAAATATTTAGTGAAATTTGAGAAGAGAAGAGTCAAAACTCTATGTCAGGATGCCTCACCAGAGCGACGAAGGGACTGAGGAGTAAAAAGAATACTACTCTCCGATATATATAATTCTAAAAGACTCAAAACATTTTTCTAGACTCAACAACGCCAACAATTCGATCAAGCAGGGGGCTCCTAAGGTTGGGGAAGGCTCTGATTACCAACTCATAACGCCCTCGATGCGGCTATATCTCCTACGTGTCGAAGCACGACTTAGAGGCATAACCGCATTGAAAGCAATGTCGCAAGTGAGGTAATCTTCACACAATCCATGTAATTCATAAGGGAAAGAGATACATAGTTGGCTTACAATCGCCACTTCACACAAAACATGAATATAACATTACAACATCCAGATACAGTCAAGGTCCGACTATGAAACCAAAATAAAAGAAGACTACCCCAAATGCTACACAGATCCCCGATCATCCCAACTGGGCTCCACTACTGATCAACTGGACATGGAACAACATAGCGAACACAATCTTCATCGAGCTCCTCCTTGAGCTTGGTTGCATCATCTGCACGGTTCAACGGCACCTGCAAGCTGGTTTTAGAAGTATCTATGAGTCATGGGGACTCAGCAATCTCACACCCTCGCGATCAAGACTATTTAAGCTTATAGGTAGGGTAAAAGGTATGAGGTGGAGCTGCAGCAAGCGACTAGCATATATGGTGGCTAACATATGCAAATGAGAGCGAGAATAGAAGGCAAAAGCACGGTTGAGAATCTATGATCAAGAAGTGATCCTAGAGCAACCTACGTCAAGCACAACTCCAACACCGTGTTCACTTCCCGGACACCACCGGAAGAGACCATCACGGCTACACACGCGGTTGATGCATTTTAATTTAAGATAAGTTTCAGGTTTTCTACAACCGGACATTAACAAATTCCCATCTGCCCATAACCGCGGGCACGGCTTTCGAAAGATCAAAACCCTATAGGGGTGTCCCAACTTAGCCCATCACAAGCTCTCACGGTCAACGAAGGATATTCCTTCTAGTGGGAAGACCCGATCAAACTCAGAATCCTGGTTACAAGACATTTCGATCAGGTAAAACAAGACCAGCAAGACCACCCGATGCGCTGACATCCTGATGGGAGCTGCACATATCTCGTTCTCAGGGCAACACCGGATGAACACTACGTACAGCTAAAACCAGCCCTCAAGTTTACTCGAGGTGGCGCCGCAAGTGGCTCTATGTCGGACCAACACTTAGACAAGCATTGGCCCGGGGGGTTAAAATAAAGATGACCCTCGGGATGTGCGACTCCCAAGGGAAAAAGGCTAGGTGGCGAATGGTAAAACCAAGGTTGGGCCTTGCTGGAGGAGTTTTATTCAAAGCAAACTGTCAAGGGGTTCCCATTATAACCCAACCGCGTAAGGAACGCAAATCCGGGAACATAACACCGGTATGACGGAAACTAGGGCGGCAAGAGTGGAACAAAACACTAGGCATAAGGCCGAGCCTTCCACCCTTTACCAAGTATATAGATGCATTAATTAAATAAGAGATATTGTGATATCCCAACTAAATATCTATGTTCCAACAAGGAACAAACTCCAAATATTCACCTGCAACTAGCAACACTATAAGAGGGGCTGAGCAAAGCGGTAACATAGCCAAACAACGGTTTGCTAGGACAAGGTGGGTTAGAGGCTTGGCTTAACAATATGGGAGGCATGATAAGTAAGTGGTAGGTATCGCAGCATAGGCATAGCAAAAGAGCGAGCAACTAGCAAGCAAAGATAGAAGTTATTTCGAGGGTATGGTCATCTTGCCTAAGATCCCGCAAGGAAGAAGAACGAGTCCATGAAGAAAACAAACGGACGAAGTCAAATGGATCCTCACAAACGCGACGTTAACGGAACTAACCCAAAGAAGCAACACTGGAAAGAAGCAAACAACATGGTAAACAACCATCACGTAAGCATGGCATGATGCACAACCAAGTATGATGCATGTTCGGTTTAATGATACATGGCATGGCAAAGTGCAACAAACAACACTACAAATTAAGTGGAGCTCAATATGCAACGAGTTGCATATTGACGGAACACCACATTCAAGTTATTTAGTTCGATCTCGTTTATGTACCCAACAATATTAAATGTTGTTAAACATGGCAAGAGATGAAGCATAATGAAACTATCTATCTAGGCAAGTTTAAATGAGGCCGGAACAACAAAACAACAATTCCGGTAAAACCTCATGTGCATTTAGTAATTTAAGGTAACAACACTTTTAAACATTCTTGATGTTGTTATCATGATGCGAATGACATGTTCAATTTATGCAAGTTTTAAGAAAATGTTAACAAGAGCATATTATGAGGCATTTGTCACCGTGGTGGAAAGAAAAAGGGTGCCATGGCAACGAAATGGAAATGATGCCGCGGCAACAATTCGATGATCCGGTAGCTCACGGGGATACCAGTGCAAAAGGAAGTGGGTGCGAGTGTGTCATGCAAGAAGATGGGGTGCTCCCGGATTCCGGGTTCCCACATGACGGCGGCAAGGCAAAAGAAGGGCTTCGTGCAACAGGCAACTCAGACACGGAGCAACACACAGTTCAACTCATACATCGCAAGCATTCATCCACGGACAGTCGTTCTCGGCGGTTATAGCTTCGAAGTGTGTGTTCGCGGAGCGGTTCGGGTCAAGCGGTGCAGTCGTTCACGATCGTCGTGGGAAGTAGTGGTACTCGGCGATGGTAGAGGAAGTAGTTGTTCACGCGACGGTAATCGAACTTGACAATACCGTTAGACGGGTCTTCGGCAACAGTAGTGGTACCCATTTTGTAGTCGTGCACATTTCATAGATGTTCGAGGTCATGGTGAGGATCTTGACGTCCATGGAGTCTTCGAGGGTCGACGGTAGTTGTTCTATGCATCGGGCGTCAAGGTACTTGCCGAGGTACTAGCCATTCTTAGCGGTTCCGAAAACGGCGGTAGATGAACAATATGTGTCACCGTGATACTTGGTATCCTGGCGCCCTCTCGGCCTTGACATAGACAAAACGGAAATGCGACGATTGGTACTCGGTGTCCAGCGACAGCAACATAGGAGACTTGGGCGATGCTGGGCATCAAGAAGAGGAGCGTGCTCGCTCGGGCATGGAGCTGGACGCGGACAGCGCACGGGGTGATCGAGCAGGAAGCAGCGCTGCTCTTCCTCCTCAGTTGAGGCCGAGGCGTGACGAGGCGTGGCGGGCAGACTTGGCGAGGAGCAAGGAAGACCTCCAGGGACGCGGTCGAGGAGGAGGCAGACGTCACGGAGGAGGGCGGCACAGCAAGGAGACACTCGGGGCGGAGGAAGGCAACGATGCAGGTGGCAGGAGATGGTGGCGGAGCTCTCTGCCCGTCCGACAGGTCACCAGTGGCGCTGTAGCGAAGCGAGGTCGAGGAGGAGGTCAGGTCAGGGACGCAGCTGGACATCGGCGCGGACCTTGGGGTGTCGCCGGACCTGGAGGTTGAGGCGAACGGGGGCGGAGCTTGGGGCAGCACGCCATGGAGGTTCGAGTACGGCTAGAGGAGGTGGGTGGTGGGGCACTTGGGGCGCGGAGCGGCTGGACGATGCCGGGGACGAGGCGCATGAGAGGAGAGGTGATCGTGGTCGAGCAGAGGCGACGGGAGGAGGGAGCGGGGCTTCTCCTTGGTGCGTTGCGAGGAGAGCGAGAGGAGGGAGAGATGCACTCGCAGAAGGGAGAGGGGATCGACTCCTGGCGGCGCTGGAGGGATCGAGCAGGGAAGCGATAGGGGGGTTTGGTCGGGCTAGGGTTGGAGGGGTTAGGTGGGCCGACGCTGAGTGGGCCTTGGTGGGTTGAGGAGAGCATGCTGCGAGGCTGGGTTAGGCCCCAGAGGCCGGTTAGGCTCTCTTTCCCTCTCATTCAAAGAAAAAACAAAGATAAGAAAGAAAAGAAAAGGAGGTTAGGAAAAGAAGTGGGACACGCGGATAATTTTTCTAGACTCATAAAAATGAGCTTGATCCAAGAAAATAGAAGTGAGCGTGTGCGTGAAGATTGGATTCGAACTCGTTTGAATTGAAATCCAAATGAGTTTGAATAAGAAGTGGGTATATGGTAGGTCCAAAAATATTGAGAATTTAGGAGGAGCCTCGATAAATGGGAAAAGAATTGTTGGCAAAGTTTGGAGGTGCAACTTGAAGCATAAGAGGCATGGAATTAAATTGCAAGTGTGTTATGGTGATTCAAAAGTTACTGGAATATTTTCATATAGCTCCCTAATAATAGTAGGAGACTTAGAATATGTTTTAACGAGAAGTCACCATGTGCATTTCCCTCAATTTAAATAGATCAACAATCTATGCAATTTATTTAGTTGAGTTTTAAAAATTAAATGACATGATGGCATGATGACATGATGCAATGCACATGATGCCAAAATGAATGCAAAGAACCAAACAATTCACACGGCGAAACCCGGAAACCCTAGAAGGCATCTGAAGCTCCGGTCTTGGGGCGTCACATACCGCCCCGAACCCCTCTCCTCGCAGCGGAGAGAAGAACTTCGCCGCCGGAACATGGATGCACTTCACACTCCTATCGTTGGAGAAACCCCTGAGGCCCAGGCCTTGGAGGAGGCGCACCTGGCCAACTTGGCTGAGCGCACTCGACTGGAGAATCTCCAGCGCGCACTGGACGAGCGTGCTCCTAAATCCAGTCAACGTCAACTCTTTCCACCTCCGACTCAGGTATACCGAACTCCGATCCAGAATCTCGCAGCTGCAGCCTGGATAGCGGAGTCGATCAAACCTTCCCAATCAGAAGCTAGTCGAGGTCTGGTGCAGATCCGAGCTTTGCTCCGTGCAGCAGGAGAGCAGAATATAGTAGTATCAAAGTCGTGGAATAGGATCCATAGCAGGTTCGTGGTTGCAGACATAGTTCAGTCGGCTCACAGCCCAAGATCGCCCCGAGGCGTGAGGGACATGGGGATCGACGAGATTAGTATAGAAACCGTGAGCGGTATGATCACCGAGTCGATCGCAATGATCATCGTCGAGTGCCCACACCTCCCCCAAGGAGTGGGTCATACGTGCCTCGGCAACATGATGACAGACGCCCTCACAGTGTGGGGCGAGGGGTTCCAGTCGACCCCAGAGAATCGGGCTTTGATGCGAGATCTATTCTCGTTCAGCGCTTGGTCGACAGAAACAGAGCTCACCGAGAGGGTCGTGATGGAGATGTACCAACCAGCAGCAGGGCGCATGTTTCAGGTCCGAAGTGCTTCGGCAGGACCATTAGGGCTACAGTGATTCCTCCCAACTTCAGGTTGGCGACTGGAGTCAGTAAGTTCACTGGTTAGTCCAAGCCTAATACTTGGCTTGAAGACTACCGAGTGGCTATCCAGATTGGTGGCGGCAATGATGAAGTGGCCATGAAACACCTTCCTCTGATGCTGGAAGGCTCGGCTAGAGCATGGCTGAACCAGTTAGCACCAAGCAGTATTTATACTTGGGAAGATCTTGCCCGAGTATCTATCAGAACGTTCGAAGGGACTTGCAAACGGCCGGCGGGGCTGACTGAATTATAGTGTTGGATGCAGAAACCGAATGAGTCTTTGAGAGATTATATCCAGAGATGGATCACACTGCATCACACAGTGGAGAATGTGTCTGATCACCAGGCAATTTGTGCCTTTAAAGAAGGTGTCAAGTATCGGGAGTTGAATATGAAGTTCAGTCGGACAGGAGATATGACTCTGACTCGAATGATGGAAATTGCTACCAAGTATGCCAACGGTGAAGAAGAAGACCGACTCCGGAGTGGCAAGCACAAAACAGTCGCCCATGAAACCGGAGGAGGTAACTCCAGTCAGAAACAGAAAAGCAAGGCCGAGCCAGCCACCCCTGGTGAAGCCTTAGCTGTGACTCAAGGAAAATTCAAGGGGAAACCCAAGGGGCCGTGGAACCCCAAGAAAGTAAAAGATCAAGATGGAAATGATGTGCTGGATTTGCCATGCCACATCCACACCAAAAAAGATGAAGAAGGTAATTTCATTTACCCGAAGCATACCACTCGACAGTGTCGACTCCTAATCCAACAGTTCTGAGAGAAGCAGCCCAAGGAAAAGGAGAAGGAGGCAGACAAGGTTGAGGATGAGGAAGAGGATGATGATGGTTATCCCCACGTGAATTCCATCCTGATGATTTTCGCTGACATTGAGAGTAAAAGTCGATTGAAAGTCATCAACAAAGAAGTGAACATGGTCGCTCCGGTGACACCCAGTATTTGGAGTGGTCCCAGACTGCCATTACATTCGACCAGTCCGATCACCCAGCGCACATAGCCACCCCTGGGAGGCAAGCGTTGGTGGTTGACCCAGTAGTCGAAGGCACCCGACTGACAAAGGTTCTGATGGATGGTGGCAGTGGCCTGAATATACTATATGCAGAGACATTGAAAGTAATGGGCATTCCGATGTCCAGACTCAGTGAGAGTAATATGAGTTTCCATGGGGTCATTCTAGGCAAGAAGGCTGCATCACTCGGCCAAATTGCTCTCGACGTGGTTTTCGGTGATTCCAAGAATTACCGCAAAGAAAAGTTGACATTTGAAGTTGTCAATTTTCAGAGTGCCTATCATGCTATTCTGGGCAGGCCAGCTTATGCATGTTTTATGGCTTGACCATGTTACGTGTACCTCAAATTGAAGATGCCTGGTCCCAAAGGGGTGATCACTATCATTGGTAATTGGAAGAAGGCAGAAGAGTGCTTCCAGAAGGGCTCAAAGATCGCCGATGCACAGATGGTCGTGGTAGAATTGCAAGAATATCAGAAAAATGCAGATCCGAGTGATTTGTTGCGAGCCAAGAAGCCTACCACAGACTCAGCATTCCAGTCGTCTGGCGAAACAAAGTCGATTCACATTCACCCGACAGACCCCAATGCTGCTCCGACTCACATTTCAACTACACTCGACTCCAAATAGGAAGAAGCGCTCATCCAGTTCCTCCATGAGAACTGGGACATCTTTGCATGGAAACCTTCGGACATGCCAGGTGTTTCCAGGGGACTGGCTGAGCATCGTTTGTGAGTCGACCCAAAAGTGAAACCTGTAAAAGAACATCTTCGACGGTCCGCCGTACAGAAGATGAAGGCAATTGGTGAAGAGGTGGCTCGGCTTTTGGCAGCTGAGTTTATCCGTGAGATTTACCACTCCGAGTGGTTAGCTAATGTTTTCATGGTCCCAAAGAAGGACGACTCACTTTGCATGTGCATTGACTTCAAGCATATCAATCAGGCCTGCCCGAAAGATCACTTTCCTCTCCCTCGCATCGACCAGATAGTCGACCCGACTGCGGGGTGCGAGCGTTTGTCCCTTTTGGACGCCTACTCCGGGTACCACCAGATCCATCTGTACGGACCCGGCGAGATAAAAACAGCTTTCATCACCCCATTTGGGTGCTTCTGTTATGTCACTATGCCATTCGGCTTGAAAAATGTTGGAGCCACATTCATGCGGATGATTCAGAAGTGCCTGCTCACTCAGATCAGTCGAAATGTGGAAGCATACATGGATGACATTGTGGTCAAGTCACGTAAAGGTTCCGACCTACTGACTGGCCTTGTTGAAACCTTTGCCAACCTCAGAAGGTATGATGTCAAGCTCAATCCATCAAAGTGCACGTTTGGAGTTCCGGGCAGAAAATTACTCGGTTTTCTCGTTTCCGAATGAGGGATCGATGCTAACCCAGAGAAAGTGGGTGCTATACTCTGAATGAAATGCCCTGTGCGTGTGCATGATGTCCAGAAGCTTACTGGTTGCTTGGCCGCCCTAAGTCGATTCATTTCTCGCCTCGGTGAAAAGGCACTGCCTCTTTACCGACTGATGAAGAAATCAGATAAGTTTGAGTGGACTCCTGAAGCTAATGCAGCATTTGCAGAGCTAAAAGCCCTGCTTTCCACCCAGCTGGTGCTTGCTGCCCCAATCAGCAAAGAGCCTTTACTGCTTTATATAGCAGCCACTGGACAAGTCATCGGTACAGTACTTACGGTCGAGCGGGAAGAAGAGGGAAAAGCCTACAAAGTTCAGCGCCCAGTTTATTAAATTTCTGAAGTTCTGACTCCGTCAAAGCAAAGATATCCGCACTATCAAAAGCTCGTATATGGGATTTACATGACCACGAAGAAGGTTGCACACTATTTCTTTGATCACCATGTTACAGTCGTCAATGACGCTCCATTGTCAGAGAATTTACACAATAGAGACGCAACTGGACGAGTGGCAAAATGGGCGATTGAATTCCTTCCCTTGGATATCAAGTTTGAGGCAAAGAAAGCTATCAAGTCCCAGGCAATAGCAGATTTCCTCGCCGAGTGGATCAAACAGCAATTGCCGACTCAAGTTCACTCGGAGCACTGGACCATGTTCTTTGATGGATCCAAAATGTTGAATGGTTCTGGTGCTCGGGTAGTACTGGTACCCCCCGAGGAGACAAGCTCAGATATGTTCTCCAGATTCACTTTGATTCCTCCAACAATGAAGCAGAATATGAAGCACTCTTGTATGGGTTGCGCATGGCCATTTCACTCGGCGTCCGTCGCCTCATGATCTACGGCGACTCAGATTTGGTAGTCAATCAAGTGATGAAGGAGTGGGACATCAGAAGCCCAGTCATAACCGGTTACTGCAATGCGGTGAGGAAGTTGGAAAAGAAATTTGAGGGGTTAGAGCTTCATCACGTACCCCGACTGAAAAATCAAGCAGCCGATGACCTAGCAAAGATAGGATCCAAGAGAGAAGCCATTCCGAGCAATGTGTTTTTCTAACATATTCACACGCCGACAGTTCAGGAAGATCCTTTTACTGAAGAACCCCCACAGCCTAAGAGCGCCATAGATCTGACTAAAGTCAAGGTCCCAGCCGTGGTCGACCTAATCATGGAGGTTCTGGTCATTACTCCCGACTGGACAGTGTCATACATTGCGTACATCCTTAGGAAGGAACTCTCAGAGGACGAAGAAGAGGCTCGACAGATCGTCCGTCGATCCAAGGCCTTTACTATGATCAGAGGACAACTGTTCAGGGAAAGCGTGACTGGAGTCGGTCAGAAATGCATAACGCCAGAAGAAGGTCGAATGATCCTCAATGACATCCACTCGGGGACCTGTGGTCACCATGCGTCCTCTCGGGCCATTGTGGCTAAAGCATACCGAGCTGGATTCTATTGGCCATGAGCAAATGAAATGGCGAAAGATATAGTCGATAGATGTGAAGACTATCAGTTTTACTCTGACATGTCTCACAAGCCAGCGTCAGCCCTGAAGACCATTCCCCTCGTCTGGCCCTTTGCTGTTTGGGGACTGGATATGGTTGGACCACTGAGAACTGGTAGGAGCGGCTTCACTCCTATGCTCGTTGCAGTCGACAAGTTTACCAAATGGATCGAAGCTAAACCTATCAAGAATCTTGAAGCCAGCACTGCTGTTAGTTTTGTCAGAGAATTGACATTCAGATATGGAGTCCCTCACAGCATCATTACTGACAACGGATCGAACTTTGATTCTGATGAGTTTAGAACTTTCTGCACTTCTTAAGGCACACGAGTCGATTATGCTTCAGTCGCTCACCCGCAGTCAAACGGATAAGCAGAAAGAGCCAATGGCCTAATTCTCAAAGGATTGAAACCCCGACTGATGTGTGATCTCAAACACGCAGCAGGCACTTGGGTCGATGAACTTCCGTCAGTTCTGTGGGGTTTAAGGACAACTCCCAATCGATTGACTGGACGGACTCCTTTATTTTTGGTCTATGGAGCCGAAGCTGTTCTGCCAAGTGACCTGCTCCACAACGCACCCCGAGTCGAGATTTTCTCCGAAGAAGAAGCAGAGCAGGCCCGACAAGATTCAGTCGATCTCCTAGAGGAGGAAAGTGAGATGGCCTTGATCCGGTTGACCATCTATCAGCAAGACTTGCGTCGATTCCACGCCAGAAATGTGAGGGGTCGAGCCTTTCAAGAAGGAGGCCTGGTTCTTCGAGTGGATCAATAGAAACCACACAAGCTCGCCCCAGCTTGGGAAGGCACCTTCATCGTCACCAAAGTTCTCCACAATGGATCATACCATCTTTACAGTGTTGAGCATCAGAAGGACGAGCCACGAGCCTGGAACGCGGAGCTGCTCCGCCCCTTTTATACTTAAGCACTCACTCGAATAAAATGTAATAAGAAACACCTTTGTAATTTGTTTACCAAAGACAAGTGCTTTACAGTCCTCTAGTACGATTATTGTTGTTCTTATTTACCTCTAAAATCCCCCAGTGGGCGGGCTTAGCCGCGAATCCGTTTCGCCTAAGTTCGAAAGAAAATCCTACCGAGTGATGAGCAAGCCTCTCACTCGGGAGGCTTAGCTGCGAATCCGTTTCGCCTAAGCTCGAAAGAAAATCCTACCGAGTGGTGAGCAATCCTCCCACTCGGGGGCTTAGCTGAAGTCCAGTACTCGCCTAAGTTCTCTCACTCGGAGACTTAGCTGCAGTCCGGTACTCGCCTAAGTTTGAAAAAATCCTACCGAGTGGAGAGCAATCCTCCCACTCGGGGGCTTAGCTGCAGTCCAGTACTCGCCTAAGTTCTCTCACTCGGAGGCTTAGCTGCAGTCCGGTACTCGCCTAAGTTTGAAAAAATCCTACCAAGTGGAGAGCAATCCTTCCACTCGAGGGCTTAGTTGTAGTCCAGTACTCGCCTAAGTTCTCTCACTCGAAGGCTTAGCTGCAGACCGGTACTCGCCTAAGTTTGAAAAAATCCTACCGAGTGGAGAGCAATCCTCCCACTCGGGGCTTAGCTGCAGTCCAGTACTCGCCTAAGTTCTCTCACTCGGAGGCTTAGCTGCAGTCCGGTACTCGCCTAAGTTTGAAAAAATCCTTCCGAGTGGAGAGCCATCCTTCCACTCGGGGGCTTAGCTGCAGTCCAGTACTCGCTTAAGTTCTCTCACTCGGAGGTTTAGCTGCAGTCCGGTACTCGCCTAAGTTTGAAAAAATCCTACCGAGTGGAGAGCAATCCTCCCACTCGGGGGCTTAGCTGTAGTCCAGTACTCGCCTAAGTTTTCTCACTCGGAGGCTTAGCTGCAGTCCGGTACTCGCCTAAGTTTGAAAAAATCCTACCGAGTGGAGAGCAACCCTCCCACTCGGGGGCTTAGCTGCAGTCCAATACTTGCCTAAGTTTAAAAAAATCCTACCGAGTGGAGAGGAATCCTCCCACTCAGGGGCTTAGCTGCAGTCCAGTAGTCACCTAAGTTCGAAACATATCCCTATCCGCAAGGACGACGAGGTGCAAGTCGACTGCAACCTTCTCCTTTGGAGCTACGCCACAAGTACAATGTACGCTCCATCCCTATCCACAAGGACGGTGAGGTGCAGGTCGACTGCAACCTTCCACCTCAGAGCTACATCTCAAGCACAAGGATTATTCAGAGCAAAAAACAAAGTCCACTTGAAGGCAAAACGCTAGCATATTCAGAAATAAACCAAATTCGTATAAATCCTTAAGTTCCAACCAGCAAACCTAAAGTATTCGAGCATCAAGCCCGAAGGAGTTTAACGGTTACAGCAATCACTCGGCATTCCGAGGCAAATTTAAGGCAGATTCAAGTCTCATAAGTTTGTTCACTCGGCAGGAGAAGGGCTGGCAGGCTCGACGAATTCGTCCAAGTCGATCCCATCCGCGATCCGAGTGGCAGCAGTGATGAAAGTCTCCATGAAGGACTGGAAGTCACGCTTTTTGGTGTTAGCGACCTTGATCGCCGCCAGCTTTTCTTCACGAGCTTCCTTGCAGTGGACTCGCACCAAGGACAGCGCCACGTCAGCACCACACCGGGCGGAGGACTTCTTCCATTCTTGCACTCGATCAGGGATCTCGTTGAGTCGAGCCATCAGAGATTCCAGGTCATTTTGAAGCGTCGCCCTTGGCCAGAGCAATGAGTCGACTCGCGAGACTACTTCCTTCAGACACACGAGGTAGCTTGAGACGCCGGTGACATGAGACTCCAGTCAGAGCACGTTCATTGCAGTTTCAACGCAAACTAGAGAAGTGATAGGGTCCACACCCGTCTCGACCCTTCCAGTTTCCTCGTCAAAGTCTTGGCAGAATTCTGCAGTTAAAAGATTAGTGAGTCAACTGGACAGGGTTCATTTGCAAGCATCAACATAGTCGGGTTGAAAGGAGTACCTTCCAGCATCAGATAGAGCTTCTTGGCAAGAGTTCATAGATAAGCTTCCGTGTCATTCCTCTTGTGGACCGCAGACTCCAGCTTTTCATTGAGGACAATTTTATCCTTCTTCAAACGACTCACTTATCGGTTGGACTCGTTGAGGCAGGACTTAAGTTGTTCACCTCCCCTTCCAGCGCTCCTACTGAAGCCAGCTTCTAGTCTGCAAGGGCAGTTTTATCTTGGGCTTCTTTTTGCGCGACGGTGAGGTCCGAGTCCTTCTTCTCCAGAGCCAACTTCATTTTCTCTGCAAAAGAAGCAATCGAATCAAACAAGAGATCGAAGAAATATATTGAAAGACAGTCGACAAGCAGTTACCTTCCATACCAGGAGCTTCATCTTGAGCTTTCTTCAGATTCTGCGGGGCCAATTCCAAGTCGAGGTTGAGTTGCCTCTGCTTCTCCTCAAGTTCAGCAAACTTGGAAATAAGAGTACAAGACTTCTGCAGAAGGCAAAAGACGGGTCAATCGACAAGATCAAAGGTTGTTTACTTCCAAGTGGATAAAACCTAAAGAGGTCACTTAAGACCCCAGCCGACTGCACGCAGTCGACTGTGGTCTCGGGGACTACACCCAGCGGGTGCACTTGGCGTGCCCCCGCTGATCCAGACCCCACTCGACCGGCCCGCCCGGGTCGAGTAAAAAAACTATTCAGACCCCGGCCGACTGCCAGCAGTCGACCGCGGTCTCGGGGACTACACCCAGTGGGTGCACTTGACGTGCCCCCACTGGTTCAGATCCCATTCGACCGGTCCGCCCGGGTCGAGTGGAAGAACAGAAAGGAAAAAGAACTCAGACCCCAGTCGACTGCCAGCAGTCGATTGTGGTCTCGGGGACTACACCCAGTGGGTGCACTTAGCGTGCCCCCACCGGTTCAGATCCTACTCGCCCAGACCGAGCGGAAGAACGCAAATACCAAATACAACAAAACACCCAGTGGGTGTACAGATTCGACGCAAACAACAGGAGATTGTATGGAAGAAAATGTTTCAGATAGCATATCCTGGCAGAACAAGGTCAGCCAAAAAGTCTACTTACCTGGACATTGTCTCGGAGAGCAGTGCTTGCGTCATAAGCAGCCTGGCTATTCTCATGCACCGTCTTCATCCGCTCCATCATCACATTAGCCTGACGGATGGCTTCCGCAGCCGCTTTTGACTGGTTGTCCGAAACGGGGTAGCTGGTGAAAAAGAGAGCAGATGACCCAGGTGTGGCAGTTTGGAGCTCCATGGCATGGAGTTGGATGACTGGAGGAATCACCGGTGCAGTCGACGGTGTGGGGTGCTCACTCGACAAGGGTGCAGCGAAGGTTACAGAGGCCCTGCCCGCGTCTTCAGATTGACGGACGGGTGGTGTTGTTGTTGGTCCTTGCTGAGACATCTGGCCAACTGCTACCTTTTTGCTCTTCCTGGGCTTAAGAGCCACATCTTCATCATCATCTGGAAGATCGATGACGTTGGGTGGAGCTCCAAGACAGATCAGTCGACCCCAAGTGAACCACTAGAATGCAATCGACCAAGCAATCAAGAACAAGATCATAAGAGTTTCTACCTGGGTTGGAGGTAACCGCGTCTTCCATCTCCTCGTCTCGATACTGGAGGGAAGAGGTTCCCGATGTAGCAGCACTACAAGTGTCCGTACTCAGTCGGTTATGTTCTGTTGCTCGAGTCGATGAAAAGAACAAGTCAGAAGATTACCCGGAGATGGTAGGGACGGTCACTTTGATCTTGGGCAAAGCCTTGGGCAGTTTGGAGGAGGTGGCCTTCGGTGCTTTTGGAGCTGGAGGCAGCACAACCTTGGGCTACTTTGGGGCCTTCTCATTCGGCGTTGGGGAAGACGTCCGAGGACGCTTCAAAGACTGCCCAGTCAGCATGGTCGCCAGGTCCGGGGTGCTCGCCGGGTTGTGTGCGTGCTTGGATCTCCTCTCTCTGCGAGGAGGCGAGTCGACTTCTTCGTCATTGCTCGAGTCGTCACTCTCCTCATCCTCCTCTGCATCCGAGTGCCACTCGCCGCTCTCGCCCCCGCTCGCTCCCTCCTCGATGTCTTGCTCCTGCACTCCGTTGGGCATCGAGTACATGTTAATGAGAGCCTGAAAGAATAACGAGCAAAAGGACTACAATCGACCATGAACAAGGTGTCACACAGTGAATCGGAAAGATACTTGGTAAAATAGAATCATACCTGCTCCGGCTGGCGCGAGTGGTCGAATGGAATCACCCTCCTAGACCCCCGAGGGCTGTCTTTGTTGCTGGTGATTCCCATCAGCCACTTCTCCAAGATGTCCTTACTAACGTCCTCCGGGTGGATCCAAGTGGAGTCCTCGAGTCCAGAATACAGCCACATCGGATGATCACAGGCCTGAAGCGGTTGGATGCGTCGACCGAGAAAGACCTCCAGCAGGTCCATCCCAGTCACCCCATCGCGGACGAATTGGACGACCCGCTCAACCAGCACCTTGACATGCGCCTTCTCTTTGGGAACCACCTTCAAGGAGGAGGGCTTCTCCACTCGAGCCAGGGAAAAGGGAGGAAGTCCAGTCGACTGACCCGGGGTCGGCGAATCCTTGCAGTAAAACCAAGTCGACTGCCAGCCGCGGACCGAGTCGGGAAGGATCATCGTCGGGAAGCTTCTTTTGTTCCTCATCTGGATCCCCAAGCCCCCGCACATCTGGATCACGTGCGTCCTCTCATCACTCGGATTGGCCTTTTTGACCGACTGGGAGCGGCAGGTGAAGACATGTTTGAAGAGGCCCCAGTGCGGTCGACAGCCCAAGAAATTTTCACACATTGACACAAAAGCAGCCAGATAGACTATGGTGTTTGGAGTGAAGTGGTGGAGCTGAGCCCCGAAGAAGTTCAAAAGGCCCCGAAAGAAAGGATGGGGAGGCAGAGAAAATCCGTGATCGACGTGGGTGGTGAGGAGAACTCACTCACCCTTCCTTGGCTGCGGCTCGGTCTCGTTCCCCGGGAGCCACGTCGATTTGTGGGGAATGAGTCCCCCCTCCACCAGGTCATCGAGGTCATCCTGGCTGATCATCGAGCGGATCCAATAGCCCTGGATCCAACCCGGCAGCAGGCCGGATCTCGACGAGGATCCACCCCGGCTGGTCCGCTTGCCCTTCGCCTTCGCCGTCGCCTTCTTCGCGCGCTCCAGCGCCACTGTCTTCTCTTTTCCCATGGCGGCAGATCGAGTTCGAGCGAGGGTTCGGCGACGAGAGCAGAAGCGAGCGTGGAGAAGAGGTCGGAGGAAGAAGAAAAGAGAATGGGAGCGCATGGTGCAGAGACCCGGTCCGGTGCCTTTTATAAGGTCATTCCCCGAGTGACTGACTGGTAGGCCCAGATGATCTAAACAAATCCCGCAACAGTCGCACATGCAGTACGTGGCGAAAAAGGTGGCATGGAGATCGAGGAGACCTGCCTAATCCGTCTCGATTACCACGGCCTTGCCCGTCTGGCGCGCTTCCTGAAATTCGAATCCCGCGAAATCCGCGGAGAGCAGAGCAACTGGTCAGACTGAAAACATCCTCCAGATTATCATATGGAATTCTACCGTGAAAGTTCACTCGACAAAAACTAAGAATGGACCAAGACGACTGAAAAAGAAGTTGATGTTGTCTCCCCAGTTCATTGTTCCAGAACAAGTTATACTCATAGCACAAAGAATGAGTCGGAAGTGTTCCCAACTCCTTCCTCACTCAAACCTTGATCCATTCGGGGGCTAATGATGAAGCTATGTGCCTAGGGTAGGGTCATGGATCTGTCCAAGATACCCTCCCCAAGGACATCTCTAAAGGAACCAAAAGCGGTCGAAGCAAAATCATCATCCACTCGACCGTGAAGCTATGTTCCACTCGACAGTATAGAAGACACTTGACTATGCGAACAACCACTTGACGATACAAGAAACCACTCGGAGTGTAGAAGGCCTAATGTCACTCAGGATGACAACGGTCGGTCATTCACTCTGTAACCTTAAAGATCATTTATATCTCTTTATTACTAGCATTACCAGTAAAGCCCTGCCTTAATGTACATTGAACCCTTTGTAACGTGGGCTGGCTGGGGTCCTGGCGCACTCTATATAAGCCACCCCCCTCCTCCGGGACAGGGGTTCGCACCCTTTGTAATTCACACGCATATATCCAGTCGACCGCCTCCGGGCTCCGAGACATAGGGTTGTTACTTCCTCCGAGAAGGGCCTTAACTCGTAAAACTCGCGTGTACAACTCCTCCATAGCTAGGATCTTGCCTCTACATTCCTACCCCCCCCCTATTCTACTGTCAGGCTTAGAACCACGACAAGAGGAATTGTAGACTTCACAAACAAATTTGTCTTTCAGTCTGTACTGAATGTTGGCCAAGAGAAGCATCCATGTTAGTAGGAAGAACAGATGTTTTTTCTAGATCTTTGCTCTTGGAGCTACATATTTGTATATGATCTGTGAATCATTGAGATGCATTAACATGTTGATCTTATGTATGGGAATCATACTAGTTAGTTTTAGTTGCGACGCAAGATCCGAAGTGGCTGATCTTTGCTTTTGGAGCTACATATTTGTATATGATCTGTGAATCATTGAGATGCATTAACAGTTACTTATTTCTGTTCGCTCAGTGTTTACAAGTTACTGATCGATCACTAGCTAGCCTACAAATGTGCTCCTGGCAGTTTTACTTGTGACGCAAGATGCAAAGTGGCAGTTTTTTGAATAAAAATGCCTACCTTTGAGGAAACTGACAGGCTACACTATCTATCCTACATGGATAAAAATGCCTACCTCTGAAGAAACTGACAAGCTACACTATCAATCCTACACGGATAAATAGCGGATCACGCATGTACTACCTCCTTTCCGGTTTGCAGGGCTCAATTCAAGAAACGACCTACTCGATCCTACATGAATAAATAGCGGATCACGCACGTACTAGTACCTCCTTTCCGGTTTGCAGGGCTTAATTCAAACCTCTCACCAACCAAGGTACTCCCTTCGTCCGGGATTTATTAGTCCCATGAGCAAAGCAGCAAGACCAAGGCATGGCAATAATTAACGGCATGCAGAAGTTTAAGCCTAATTATCCAGCGATTTAAGTGGCTGCATGCGTGCCCTCGGCTGCGACTTGTTGCATGCTGCTTCGCGTACTGCCTGCGAGCGATTCTGAGTGCCTGCATGCAGCCGGCCGTAATTAAGGCAGCTAACTGATGCGAAAAAAGATACGCTTTAAATCCGTAGAATCATTATTGACAAGGAGGGAGATGATTCAAGTGCACTCGTTTGACCGCCATGCCGGCGTGCGACCGAGACGGGACGGGACGACACAGTCATAATTTCAGTTTCTCTAGTTTTCCATGGCAAGCTGGCGCGCTAAGCCATTATGCATTGAATTCCGATGACCGTCGTGCTACCTTCCGCCTATAAGTATTGTTTCTCGGCCTTCTCAGGTGCCACCATAACCCAACTCGCCATATCCTCATAAGCCCCCACGGGCCCGACATCACTTGCCATGTCCGCCATGCCCCCGCCTGTCCGCGGTAGGCGACGCCGGAGGCGGTCACCGCCGGAACTAGTGTTCGGGTTTTCACCGGAAGGCAGACGGAGGGAGGAGGCATTCTATCTATCTTTAGATGGCAATGTGGAGATCGAGGAGTTGTTGGAGCGCGACCGCATGGCAGAGGAGCAGGAGTTGTTGGAGCGCGACCGCCTGGCGGAGGAGCAGCGTATCGCCGATTTGCGCCGCCAGCGGGATATGGATCAGCAGCGCACCGACGCTCTGATTCGCGAGCAGAGCGCCCGCAACTGGGCCGACTACGTGGAGGCCGGCGCCCGGCAAATAGCCCTGGAGGCTGTTGGGCACGCACGCGTTCACGATGCCGATTTTTACTACCAGCTCGTCAAGTGGGTTTCCCGCTTGGAAGCTAAAGCTTCGGTGGACCACACCGGCATGGAAAGGGCCAACGCGCGCGAGCAATGCGCCCTATCGCCCCTCTGGCAAGTCCGAGGCGAGGCGGAGGACGCCGGTGCCGGTGTTTAGCATGGACAGCAGATGGCGGCCGGCATCGTCTAGTTAGCTAAGAGTAAGTTAGTACTTGTATGCTACTAGAGTGTTAGTGGGAGTAGATAGTTAACTTGGCTATGATGGTTGTCAATGTGGAAGTTCAGTACTCTATATATGGATCAAACCTGTTACTTTGCTCTGAATGTTGAACTTTCCGTTTGAACGTATGGAATGGGTTGTTATTTTTTAAATGGGTTGTATTTGTCCTCCACGGTTTAGAGGCTGACTTGTGGGCCTAGCAAGTTGACACGTACACAATCAGGAGATGATTGTACGTGGAGAGGATGATAGCAGGGACCCGCCAAGGTCATGGCAGTACGCAAGCAAGTGCCTCCTTATTTCAAGCCAATAAAAAATGGCTCCTCCTAGTGGATTTCTGACATCTGGGTCCCATGCCATTGTCAACGTAGTCAATAAACGAGAGAATTGCACAACGAGCGGGTGACACCAGGGACCCAGCAGCTCGCCCAGTTATTTTTGTTTTGGGTTAATTTGATAAATGCCACTCTAAATCTGGTGTATCTGAGAAATGCCACTGCAATTTCCAAACTTTGAAAAATGCCATTTCATGCCATTTCTAGTGGCATTTTTCGAAGTCTGGAGTGGCGTTTTTCAAAGTTTGCAAACTGCTGTGGCGTTTTTCAAAGTTTGCAAAAATTGCAGTGGCATTTTTCAAAGTTTGGAAATTGCAGTGGCATTTTTATGAATCACCATAATTGGAGTGGCATTTATCTAATTTGTTTTTGAGACGGAAGCAGGGTGTCAACTAGGCTGTGTGGGACACTCTGGCCTGTCTAGACAACCTTTTCTTTTATGTTTACCACAGACCAGCCCAGTAATTTTTTTCTTTCTGAAAATGGCTAGCCCAGTTCTTTTGTGATTTGTCAAGTAAGTCGCTTTATCAGGCCTGTTGGACTGCAAATCTTTCAAGACGAGGAGAGCTTCATTCGGCTGGCCGAGAAAATGGCCTACCAGTAATGAGAAATGGGTTGTACATTTTTAAAACACATCAAACCGGAAATTATTTTCAAATATCTTTTTTTTCATTTCGAGATTTTAAATTACATTGATTTTTATGTGTGGTCAATTTATTGGATTTTATATTGATATACATTTATTTTTAAAATCAGTCTGAATGTGACTCGAAATTTCGGGATTAAAAACAGTTCAGACCGCACCGACATATGCAAAATTTCGTATAATTTTTTAACTGTGGCCACAATATGGGCTGTAATGCTAACATAAAGAATATGGGCTCCAAAAAAAACCAGTAAGAATTAGTAAATGGGCTGTAAATTATTTGAAATAATGGCAGATGGGTTGTATGCTGTTTTCCACAGATTTGAGGCTTTCCACAGATGGCCTGTATACTGTTAGATGTCCATCCAACGGCCGTCGTGCTTCTTCAATCTCTGCTCTTCCTACTCCAGCCGCTCAAACAAGCATCGGCGGGACTGCCTGCTCCCTCCTCCCCACGGCCGGCTGTGCTGCCGCGCGGGCCTCACCGCCCCACCATACTCCCATCGCTGGCCTAGCCATCCCTCTACTCACCCACACCTGCTGTTATTCTCCGGCGATGGTAGACGAACCAGTAAACCCTCGTACAGTCGTACTCCCCTCCGCGTGGGAAACAAAAACAACGGCCGAGTCTTCCATGCCTCCGTGTCGTTCCCTTCCTAGGCCTCGTCGTCGTCCACCGCTCTAGTGCTCTCGGCGTGGCATCATCAGCGTGGTCAACGACCGACATGCATCTAAAGTGGACTGTACGTGGAGAGGTTGACAGCTGGGTCAACGGCCGCATGCAAGGAAATGCCTCCTTATTACACGCAAAATAATGATTTCCTCCACCTGACATCTGGGAGCCACCGAAACGGCCTTTGTATTTCGCGAAAAAAACGTTACCGCCGCTGACAGCTCGGACCCACCAGCTATATCTTCGCACGCAAGGAAGTGAGGCTGACTTGTGGGTCTACTAGGTTGGCGTGTACTTTGGCTTTGTCAACTTAGTCCACAAACGATTCTAGCAGCAGTGACCATTGGACGTTAATCCAACGGCTGTGCTGCTTCTTCAATATCTGATCTTCTTGCTCCAGCCGCCCAATTTTTTTGTGATTTTCCAAGTAAGTCGTTTTGTTAGGCTTGTTGGGCTGCAAATTTTTCAAGATGAAGAGAGCTTTCATTCGGCACATTTTTAAAACACATCAAACCGGCAATTAGTTTCAAATATCTTTTTTTTCATTTCGAGATTTTAAATTACATCAATTTTTATGTGTGGAGAATTTGTTGGATTTTATATTGACATACATTTTTTTAAATCAGTTTGAATGTGAGTCGAAATTTCGGGATTAAAAACAGTTCGGACCGCACCGATATATTCAAAATTTCATATAATTTTTTAACCGTGGCCACAATATGGGCTGTAATGCTAACAAAAAATATGAGCTCCAAAAAAACCTTAAGAATTAGCAAATGGGCTATAAATTATTAGAAATAATGGCAGATGGGATGTATGCTGTTTTCCACAGATTTGAGGCTTTCCTAAAAAAGGTTGACGCACAAGCAGTGACTGTTGGATGTCCATCGAACGGCCGTCGTGCTTCTTCAATCTCTGATCTTCCTGCTCCAGCCGCTCAAACAAGCGCCGGTGGGACTGCCTGCTCCCTCCTCCCCGCGGCCGGCTGTGCTGCCGCGCAGGCCTCAACGCCCCACCGTACTCCCATCGCTGGCCTAGTCATCCCTCTACTCACACACGCTTGCTATTATTCTCCGGCAACGGCAGATGAACCAGTAAACCCTCGTACAGTCATACTCCCCTCCGCGTGGGAAACAACTGCCAAGTCTTCCCTGCCTCCGTGTCGTTTCCTTCCTAGGCCTCGCCGTCGTCCACCGCCCTGGTGCTCTCGGCGCGGCCTGGTCAATGTGGTCAACGACCGACATGCATCTGAAGTGGACTGTACGTGGAGAGGCCGACAGCTGGGTCCACGGCCGCACGCAACGAAATGCCTCCTTATTACGCGCAAAATAATCCTCCACCTGACATCAAGGACCCACTGAAAGGGCCTCTGTATTTCACGAAAAAAACGTTACCACCGCTGACAGCTCGGACCCACCAGCTATATCTTCGCACGCAAGGAAGTGCCTCCTTATTACACACAAAAAAATGAATACCCCCCCTGCTAGCTGGGACCTAGTATAGTGGGCCTACTAAGTTGATGGGGACGAAGGGCTTTGTCAACTTAGTCAATATGCACGATTCTAGCTCGACTGACCGTACGATGTCCATCCAACGGCCGTAGTGCTTCTTCAACCTCTGGTCTTCTTGCTCCAGCCGCCCAAAGCAGCACCGGTTGTGCCGCCTTCTCCTGCCTCCCGTGGCTGGTTGTGCTGCCGCGGAGGCTTCATTGCCCCCATACTACTCCCACCGCCGGCCAGGCCATCCCTCCACTCTGCTCACCCATACACCCTGTTATTCTGCGGCGACGGAAGCACAGCCGAACCAGTGAACACTCATACTCCTCTCCGCGTGGGCATCCACTGCCGCGTCTTCCCCGGCTCCGCGTCGTCCCCTTCTTAGGCCTCGCTGTCGTCCACCGCCGTGGTGCTGTCGGCGCGGCGTGGTCAATGTGGTCAACGACCGAATTCCATTGGAAGAATATTATACGTGGAGAGGCTGACAGCTAGGTCCACGACATCCGCAAGGAAGTGCCTCCTTATTACGCAGAAAATAATTATTCCTCCACCTGACAGCAGGGACCCACCGGACGCCCACTAGTATATCGCGAAAAAAACGTTTGCCCCTGACTACTGGGACCCACCCGACGGGCCACCGTATTTCGCGAAAAAACGTTCCCACTGCTATTAGCTCAAACCCACCGGAAGTGCCTCCTTATTACGCACAAAAAAATGAATACCCCCCTGCTAGTTGGGACCCACCTTGGTGGGAGGCTGACTTGTGGGCCTAGTAAGTTGACGGGGACGGAGGGCTTTGTCAACTTAGTCAATATGCACGATTCTAGCTCCAGTGACCGTACGATGTCCATCCAACAGCTGTAGTGCTTCTTCAACCTCTGGTCTTCTTGCTCCAGCCGCCTAAACTAGCGCCGGTCGTGCCTCGTGCTCCTGCCTCCCGTGGCTGGCTACGATGTGGCGGAGGCCTCACCGCCCCCTACTACTCCCATCGCTGGACAGGCCATCCCTCTACTCACCCACACCCCCTGTTATTCTACGGCGACGGCAGCCTCACACCGCAGCGAAGCAGTGAACCCTCGTACTCTACGCGTGGGCATCCACTGCCGCGTCTTCCCCGGCTCCACGTCGTCCCCTTCCTAGGCCTCGCCGTCGTCCACCGCCCTGGTGCTCTCGGCGCGGCGTGGTCAACGTGGTCAAGGAATGGCTTCCATCGGACGTTGACTGTACGTGGAGAGGCTGACAGCTGGGTCCACGACCGCAGCAAGGAAGTGCCTCCTTATTACGTGCAAAATAATTATTCCTCCACCTGGCAGCGGGGACCCACCGGACGGGCCACCGTATTTCGCGAAAAAAACGTTTGCCCTTGACTGCTGGGACCCACCAGCTACATCTTCGCACGCAAGGAAGTGCTTGACAGTCGGGACCCACCTGGTCGAAGCATACGTAGCGTTGTCATTCTCATCGCGAACGTGTACGTGCATATATACTGGTGGATGTATAGGCACGCACGTGTCGTAGTAGAGGCGGCCAGGGTGCAAGAAAGAAAATACGGACACGTATGTGTACATACGGGTGAGCTCTCGAACGCCTACTCGCGCATATGTACGGCCAGGGCTCGTGTACATGGCTGGGTCGGAACGGAGAAACAGTGTCGTCGTCGTGTTCATGGGGAGGCAACGGAATGCGTCGTGTTCATGGGGAGGCAACGGAATGCGTTGTGTTCATGGGGAGGCAACGGAATGCGTCGTGTTCATCGGGAGGGCTTGGACGGAACATGCGATGGAAACGAGGCCTGACGTACCGCAGAACAGAGGAAACGGCCTTGTGTTCGACCGGCCACGTTTGAAACGGGGGTCCTGTTGATCGGGAGGGGTGTAGCGTACCGCAAAATGGGACTCCACGAGATACTGTTCATCTCCACCGTCGACCCCCTCCAGCCTCCACGAGCTATTGTTCATCCACCGTCGACCTCGTCCAGCCTCCACCTGCGACTGTTCATCCACGGGCTCCTGTTCATCCAGCCTCCACCGCGCGCTACTCCACCGGCTCCTGTTCAACCAGCCCTCTCCATGGGCTCCTGTTCAACCACCCCTCCACAGGCTACTGTTCATCCTGCCCTCCACCGTCTACTGTTCATCCTGCCCTCCACGGGGTGGTCCTGTTCATCCAGCCCTCTACGGGGTCCTGTTCATCCAACCCCAATCGGCTCGATCGATCGGGGTCCTGTTCATCCAGAGGCAACACCACGGGGTCCTGTTCATCTACCCCCACCGGGAACTGTTCATCCAACCCCCCCCCCCACAACGCTCATTGTTCATCCAGAGGCAGCATCGATCGGCTTCAGTTAGCAGCAATAGCGAAGGAATCGCTCAATCGGGTTCAGTTAACAGCCATCGATCGATCGCTCGGGTTCAGTAACGCGTAGCCTACAGTGCAATCGCTCGGGTTTAGTTAGAGCCCAACGCCTCGCTCGGGTTCAGTTAGAGCCAACGCCTCGCGCACACACGCGTACGTGTATGAGAGAAGCGCGCATCGCTCGGCCCCCAACCTTCCACTCTAACCGGGAATTCCCCGAAATTTTCCTCGCCCTCGCTTCTACCATGGTTTTTTCCGTCATGGATGACCCAAAGAATGTCATGCAGCTGCGTCTCCGACCCGCCTAGGACAAAAATCCCATTTTCTGTCATGATTTTTTGTCATAGAAGTAGGATCCCACCACATCTGTGATGATACCGGGTTTTGTCACAATTATCGTCATAGAAGTGTCATATGTATGACAGAAAAAAATTCCGTTCGGCCCAAAATGTCACGGATGTGTCTTGTTTTTTGTAGTGATGTCCCGATGAAGCTTGGTATTCCAATGTTCAAGTACCTAGTGACTTCCTTCACGTGGCGTCCAAAAGGTGTGTCTTCATCCGGTTGTGCAAACTTGTTCTTCATCTCCGTCATCCTAAAGAGTAGAAAATGGAGAGGAGTCAGAAATGAGAAGAGAATAGTGATCTATGGCTTTTGCTTAGTGGTCGTGTCCTACACTCAGCGTGTGCTCTGATACCATCTTGTAGCGACCCGGCCTCAAACGGTCAAGTCGCTGTGCTTCAGTGTCATCCTTGGATCGGTAATGCTGACACACACAGTACCTGAAGGATTTATAACAGAGTAGCAATCACACACTTATTACATCGAATGTCTCCAAAGAGAACTTATTACAATAACTTGGCTTAAGGCCATCTAATGCGATAACAGCGGAAGGCTTGGAAGATAAGTGAGTCCATCAACTCCAACGGCATAGCTGAGCTGCACGGCAACGACCTAGCGAACCTTACTCCTCGTATGAAAAGTCTGCAACATAATACATTGCAGTCCGAGAACGGGTCAGCACATGGAATATGCTGGCAAAGTAACACAGTAGAGCAAGAACAGAATAATGCTATCACTACATGCATATTTGGCTGGTGGAAAGCTCTATGGTTACAGTTTTGCGTAAAGCCAATTTTTCCCTACAACAAAGGAATAGATTCTATTTAACTATCATGGTAGTTGAACAACATTGAGAAGGTAATCCCAACTCAATCCCAAATAAAGTATTTAATAACCCAACAAATTGAATTAAGAGTGATGAGATACATGTGATAACCCAAGTACTAGATACTCAAGATTGTCCATAACCGGGGACACGGCTAACCATGATTAGATTGTACACTCTGCAGAAGTTTGCGCACTTTTCCCCACAAGACCTGATCGCCTCCGTTAGAATTCTCACACTGCATGGTGTTTGAGAAACGGATGACCTAGACACAGTCTTTCAGAAACATTAACTCTTTACTCTGGGTAGACCATACCAAACCTACAAAACCCACTACCTACTGATCTACCTCTTCAAGAGCTTCACGTAACTTACTGAACTATGCTAGAGCCCATAATAGCTTGTGGCTGCACACGGAAGTTTCTAGCATGAATCATCTCGGTTCCCTTTGAGCCTAGGTGGCGGTCCATAGGAAGATCACACGGGTACCCCGGGATTTCCAAAAAATAACAGACAACACTGGGTTCCCTAGGTGCCTCAATCCATCCAGATGTGTATTCAAGTTGCCACCTTAAGTTGAACCATTAATTAACAATCTCACATCTGTCATGGATTTCACTCAAACCTAAACCACGTCTACAAGCATAGCATAGCAATAAGCAACGCGCAGAAGTAACTCCCAAGGGTTTGATATTAACAGGGTAATAGGTTCTACCTCAATAACTACTTCCCTACCCACAAGTTAAAGACATCCTAATCATACAATGTTTGAGGATTGAAACTGATGCATAAAAACTGGGTATGAAAAGAGTATGATCAAATGTGTTACTTGCCTTGCTGACGATCTGCGAAACCTAGAGACTCGTAGTAACATGCTTCGCACTCTGGGTGTTCTATCGCAAACAAACAATAACATACATAAGCAACAAGCAAATATGCACAAGCAAAACTCCAAAAAGAGAGGTTGACCAGAAAGTTCAACTTAAGAACTCCGGTACGCAAAAAGAATCAAATCAAACGGAGCAACGAAACTCAAACGGCGAGAGAAACAAGATCCGTTTACTAATCTGGACCTAGGTCAAATTTTACAGTAGCAAAAACTTATGCAAGTTGGTTAAGCAGAAAGAGGGTCTCGAGACGAAGATCTAGGCGCTTGAATCGCCTGATTTCGACTAACGAGCGAAAAGATAAACAGAAACTAAGGTCGGATCAGAAATCGCGATCGAGAATAATCGCGGATAAATCCGATAAAAAGCAAACTGACAAACAGACTAACGGACGAGCGTTCGTTAACTATAACTAGCGGGTGAAAACCATTTGTTAAGACGAACGTACGGACGAACGTCCGCTAATTAGAAGAACCGAGAAAAACCGACGAACCGATTTAAAAAACGAACTAGGGTTTCTAAAAAACGACGGCTCGGGATCCGGCGCGGTACCTCCGGTGAGGCGGGGTTGGGCGGCGGGGCTCGGCGGCGGCAGGCGCGGTGGCGGCGACAGGCACGGCGGCGGCGGCTGCAGGCGCGGGTGGCGGTGGCTGCGGGGTGGCGGTGGTGTGGTGGTGGGGGGGTGGCGCGTATAAGTAGGAGGGGGCGACTTGGAGGAGGGGGCAAGGCGCGGCAGAGGCGGAGTCCGGCTCGGACTCCGGTCCGAGCTCGGCGGCGGCGGCGCTCGCGCGCGGGGAGGCGGCGGCTGCAACTTGGGCCGGCGGCCCGGCTGGGTTCGGCCCAGTCGGCGCGGGGAGTTCCTCTTTTTTTTAAACAATTTCGCCGACAGAAATAAGATCCTAGAAAATAAAATAAAAATCTAAAAATGCCAAAACAAATTTTCACCGTCTAAATAAAATATTTAGAACAAGATGAACATTTTCTTGGCCCTAAAATGTAATTTTGAAAACGTGTAATTTTTCTAATGCAAATAAAATCAGATAACTGATTTTAATATTTTTCCTCCAATATTTCAATTATTTTGGAGAAGTCATATTATCTCCTCTCATTTATTTTAAAATGAAATATTTTTCGGAGAGAAAAATTATTACAATCAAAATCCTCGTTTCATTATTTGATAAAAATCAAATATGAAAACCGGGAAATCCCCAACTCTCTCCGAGGGTCCTTGAGTTGCTTAGGATTTCGAGGATTGCGGAACGGAAATGCAATAGATTATGGTATGCATGGATGACCTATGTATAACATTCCAAATTGAAAATTTGGGATGTTACACTATTCCCAAGGGCTGTATAAATGGCACGGTTGGGTTACTCATGCCCGCATTGATGAGAATCCCGCGATAAGGGGACACGATCTCTGCTTTAACAAGACGTGCCAATGGCAACCGCGTCTCGGGACGTGGGGCATCGAAACATGAAAGCGATTTGGAATTGTGACCAGGCAGATGTGATGTCATGTTGTAAAAAGCTGTGAGCAGATTAGACTCGTGTAAAAATATATTCTCTTTGCGGTTATGTATGGTGTGTGTGTGTGACAAGTCCGGATACTATCATCACATCCGAAGACTATCTTGAAGTTCGGATAGAAGGGAACCCGCCTTGTAATGCCGAAGATAATCTGCGCGCCGGACTCCTCGTCATTGAAGCCAGGTTCAGGGGCTACTGAGGGAGTCCTGGACTAAGGGGTCCTCGGGCGTCTGGCCTGTTATCCATGGGCCGGACTGATGGGCTGTGAAGACATGAAGGCTGAAGACTGTACCTGTGTTCGGATTGGACTCTCCTTTGCGTGGAAGGCAAGCTTGGCGACCGACTCTCAAGATTCCTTCTTATGTAACCGACTCTATGTAACCCTAGATTCCCCCCGGTGTTTATATAAACCAGAGGGGTTAGTCCGGAAAGGATATACTCATTACCATAGTCATACAGGCTAGGCTTCTAGGGTTTAGCCATTATGATCTCGTGGTAGATCAACTCTTGTAACACTCATATTCATCAAGATCAATCAAGCAGGACGTAGGGTATTACCTCCATAGAGAGGGCCCGAACCTGGATAAACATCGTGTCCCCCGTCTCCTGTTACCATCGATCCTAGACGCACAGTTCGGGACCCCCTACCCGAGATCCGCCGATTTTGACACCGACACCCCCCATGGGTCTGAATTGGACTAGGGGAAGGGGGCGGCGCCCCCTTACCTTTTCCTCTTTCCTTCTCTCCTACTCCGAAAAGAAAAGGGATTTCTACTAGGACTTGGAAGTCCTAGCAGGACTCCATACTATTGGCGCACCCCTAGGGGGCCGGCCTCTCTCCCTTCCTCCTTTTATATACGTGGGCAGGGGGCATCCCAACGGCACACCAAGTCTTCTCTTAGCTGTGTGCGGTGCCCCCATCCAGAGTTACACACCTCGGTCATATCGTCGTAGTGCTTAGGCGAAGCCCTACGCCGATAGCTTAATCATCACCTTCGCCACGCCATCGTGCTGACGGAAATGTCCCTCGTCCTCAACTGGATCAAGAGCTCGAGGGACGTCATCGTACTGAACGTGTGCTGAACACGGAGGTGCCGTACGTTCGGTACTTGGATCAGTTGGATCATGAAGACGTTCAACTACATCAACCGCGTTAGTAAACGCTTCCGCTTTCGGTCTACAAGGGTACATGGACACACTCTCCCGTCTCGTTGCTATGCATCTCCTAGATAGATCTTGCGTGATCGTAGGTAAAATTTTGAAATATTGCGTTCCCCAACAGGTAACAAGGGACAAGTGGGACACAATCTTTACCCAAGTTCGGGCCCTCTTAATAGAGGTAAAACCCTAGGTCATGCTTGATTGTATTCGATGAGTATAAGGGTTACAAGAGTTGATCTACCTCGAGATCGTAATGGCTAAACCCTAGCTGTCTAGCCTATGAGAATTTTGATGAACTCTATGGACTAAACCCTCCGGTTTATATACACACCAGAGGGGTCTAGGGTTGTACAGAGTCAGTTTGTGAGGGAAGGAAATAACATATCCGGACACCAAACTTGCCTTCCACGCATATAGGAGTCCTACCCGGACACAGGGGAAAGTCTTTTGCTTGTATCTTCTCGGCCCATCAGTCCGGCCCATATCAAATAGCCCGGACACCCGAGGACCCCCTAATCCAGGACTCCCTCAGTGGTCTCGCTAGGGATAACTACTACAACGCCCACTTCTATGCTGCAGAGTAAGCCATTACCGACCCCACAACCGCCTATGGCGTGATTGCTGCTAATTTGAGAAAAATAATTAGGCCTCCTTTTGTTCATAGGACATATGAATATCATAGAATTAGAAAAATCATATGAAGTGAGATGACATGCATCCTAATTTCTATAGGAAAAGAGATGTCACTTGATTCATAGGATAAGGATTTTTTCATTGAGTTTATGCATCTTAATTTCTACACTAGGATTGATTTTTCATCCTACATAAAAATAGGAGTCCATTCCTACAAATCAAAGGGCTTGAAAAGAATTCTTACAAAATCCCTATCTTTTAGAATTTCTATAAAATTTCTTCAAACCAAAGGAGGCCTTAGAGGATATACAGTTTTTTTGAACAGAACCACATGGATTCAACTTAAACCTGGACCGCCAAATCGGCTTCCACCATGACAGATACAAAGTCTGGGGCATCGTACACCCACACAGAGGGCGGGTCAGCCGATCCCACTCCAAATTGCGCCAGACTATGCGCAACCTTATTACAGACTCGATTACTGAACATGAACTCACAAGATTGAAAGGATGCATGGCATTGGCTCCTCGCTTCTCTGTAGAGCACCCCAGGTCTGAAGCATCATGTTCCCGGCCCTTCAGAGCATTCACCAGAGTTAGACAGTTGGATTAAAAAAATGACACGTTGAGCCCCTAGATCAGACGCGCCCTCAATCGCTTTCAGGCATGCGTTGGCCTCCGCCTGAAGAGGGCTTCAGACATGCTCGAGCCTACCAGCAGCGGCCGCCAGAAACTGTCCTGTTTCATCCCTTGCAATGAAGCCCCATGCTCCTACGTGTCTGTCTTCCTTATAAGCTGCATCAAAGTTCAGCTTAACTGTACCCGACGGCGGAGGACTCCACCTAGGCATGGGCACATGCGTTGGTGGACTCTGAATGTTACACCTGCAGAAGTCAAGCAGGTGTCTGCTGATGAAGCCACTCACCTCGTCAGATGTTTTTTTGCTTCTCGCCAGCATTCACTTTATTTCGGGATGTCCACCAATCCCACAACAGTACAGCCACACGCAGCAGGTTCTCTCGTGGCAGGGTGAAGATCTTCTCAAACATGGCATGTGGATCCTGACACTCACAGAGCTGCAGCCGGACATCTTCCAACTGTTGCTCATGCCACACAACCTTTACTTTTTTGCACTTAAGGAACAAGTGGCACCCATCTTCATTTAGTCGCCCACACATAGGGCATAAGGTGTCTAGCTCAATGTGTTTCCTTTTGATGTTCATCCTTGTTGGAAGGCTATTGTGTGCCAACCACCAAAGGAACATGCGAACTTTCCCAGGCAGTTCTAGCTTCCAGATGTGCTGCCAATTTCCCATCACCTGTCCCTGCCCGCTTGAGGATTCAGCGTCCTGTTGGCCCCTAGCTTCCTTCAGGCTCACACCCAGCTGGTAGGCAGATTTTACAGAGAAAATTCCCTTCCTGTCATAGTGCCACGCAGGGAAATCTTCCATGTCTGGTCGCACAGGGATTGCAAGGATGATCTGAGCATCCTCCTCGATGTAAAGCTCCTTCACCAACTCTTTGTCCCAACCTTGAGTAACAGGGTTTAGCAGTTCATTCACTGTGGTAACAAGCGACTGGCCTTGCCGCGTTACTGGCCTCCTGGTGGTGCCCCTCGACAGCCACGCCGGCCGAGCAGCAGGTGTTAGAGTGGGACTGCATGGTGTGGCACCAAGCAAGCTTTGCATGTTGTGCGTTCTTCCTGATCGATCTACTCCGCGTACGTATCGTTCATCCACTGACTGTGTGGCTTCGTCCTAGATGGACGCCATGGCGTTTGCGCCCGGCCGACCGGAGATGGATAAAATTGGAGTAATTTCAGTTAAATTCATAATTTAAGATGCTACAGTTACCATAAAAGGCAGACCATTGTGAAGGGTGATTTTACCACTGTCTAGAGTTGACTTGGATGGTTACTATAGACGGGCAGGTGCCTGAAGTAGTGAACAACCCTTAGGTGCTTCTAGCGCCAGGGGTAAACTTGTCATTTCACGTGTCATTTAACACCATTAGGTCGAAAATTGGACGAAAGTGTTATATTGGGAACAAAATTTTAAGTTGGTGTTAGATAGGGAAACAATATTTTTTCAGTGTCAATAGGGAAACTAAATTTAAACAGTGTTAAATAAAGAATTCTTTCTTGGGATTAACCCGCATTAATCTTGGCCGTTGAATAACAGACTCCGCCCTGCACTCCCTCCATTCGTGACATCACCAAGCAAATGCCACATGACCCCGATGCTGCCCCTGTATTCCCGCCTCACACGCTCCAGCTCACGGTGACATGCGGACCCACACCCCGACCCCACCAGCCATAGACACTGTCTTCCACGCCCAGCCCAGACCGTCGCAGGACAAGGAAAAAAGCGAGGAAAATTTTACGCGAGCGGCGAGCCCATCGTTCCTTTCACCGTCTCTCCCCACCTTTCCCTCCCTCCCAGATCTCCCCACCCGCCTCTCCCTCGCTCCCCACCCCGCGCTGCAATGGCCGACGAGCCCCTCGACGCGTCGCCGGCGCCCGCGCCCCCAGCCGCGGCGTCGGACCCCGCCCCCTCCCCCGCGCCCGCCGCAGTCCCCGCAGCCGCGCCCGTGGCGACCGCGTCCCTGGTCCTCCGGCCGCGGCGGGAGTCGTTCGAGCACGGGCTCCTGCCGATCCCCAAGCTGGTCTTCCCGGAGGGCACGCTCACGCAAACCCTAGCGCAGCTCAAGGCGAAGCTCGCGGCGCCGGGGCCCGGGCGCGTGGGTGCCGCGGCGCTCGCGGAGGCGCTGCAGATCCCCGCCGACCAGGCCGCCCTCGCGCTCGCGACGCTCGCCGCGGTGCTCCCCGGCGACGACGATGGCCCCGCCGCGGACGGCGCGTGGGAGGCCGACCTCCGCGACGTGCTCCTCTTCCTCTACATCCAGTCCTACAAGCGCCTCGTGCCGCGCGCCCACAAGGACTCGCCGTCCGTCGCCGACGTCTGGCCATCCACCTCCGCCTTCGACGGCTACCTCTCCGCGCTCTCCCCGATCCAGGTCAGGTCCCGATCAACCCCCTTCCCGGCCCGATTGCTTGTGGCATGATTGCTGCGTGGATTGGGGAGCCCCCGACCGATTACTGTCTGGTACATGGATTTGGTTTCTGTTTGTACAGGGCTAAGAAATGACAACCCGGTGATATATCCATTACTGAAATGACGAGCATGAGAAACATTTGATTTTCCTTTGCTCCTTAGCGTTACTTTGTTAATCAGTAATGCACATGTAGCTCCATTTTTGTGCACTGTATGGTATTGGTGTATGGTAATGTACTCATACTTCTAGCAACCACTCTTTCTAGCTGCTGGGAGTTAGGGGCTAATGGGATGTTTGATTAGGGGCTAATGGGATGTTTGATGATTCAGTCAGTGATCAGGGTGATTGTTAGTTACACTGAAGTGTGATATTCCTTGTGCATTTTGGGCCTTTTTTCTGTGGTTGACTACACTGTGTTTTGCAGTATTTGACTGGTAATAACGTTGTACTTCAAAATACACCTTTCCCAGCTGCAACTTTACACCACCACACATGTAAAAAAAAAAAACTTTACACCACCACACATCTTTTATACTCCACGATCATATCTCTCTTTATAGAAGGCATTTTTGCCCATTGTTGAAATTTCCTGTCCAAATGCTGTTTTTCCCGTGAGCTAAGAAGCACCAACACGGGGATACAGACCGGCGGGGATATGCGATATGGCATTTTCCAGAAACAGCCAACAAGTATGTATAAATAGCTGAAAAATGTTGCATGTAATCAAGACAAAAAGATAATTTTAAGATTTCAGATCGAAGTACTACCCCATATCTTGCCTCCCTAGCCAGCAGCTAAAATACATCTCACCCAGTGTCTTAGATGGCATTTGTACCTAGCCAGCAATGACAAGGTGGCGGCAAAAAGGAAAGCCCGCAACGGCCAGCAATAGCTAACAAGAGCAATGCAGATGTGGATGTGAGATCCCGGCAGTGTCCTGGTCCTGGCTGTCGCCGCCTCTTCTCCAGGCGCATGGCATCGTCCACTTAGGGGAGGAGGAGACATTGTTGGCAATTACAGGGGAAGACATCGATGGCACTGGCCACTGGACATGGAGGATACGTCGCCTGTCGACGAGCAAGAAGATCCCGGTGATGGTGCAGTTGTGGCTCTCGCCTCTTCTCCAGGTGCAGGCTCTCGCACGACTGGGAGAGCCTGGAGGGTGGCTGCTAGAAGCAACTCTACTGTAGGTTTAAGCTCAACATGTGTCCCAGCCATGTCTTCCAAGTATCCCGACCGCCAGGGCATCACATTACTTTTAAATAAAAAAGGAGGGGATACTTAGCGATACGCGTATCCGTATCGGTGCATGGCCGTATCGGTGCTTCAGAGCCTGCGAGGGCCTTTAAAGTGCGTTGTTTACATGCATCATGCTATCCTCCACTCCAAGTATGCAGTTATCATACGTTGTCCAGAACAAAATTTAAAGGCACTATTTTTCATGACAATGAGTTATGCAAGCACGGGCTTGTGCTACTGTGCTCCTTTTCCACGATTACTACTCAGTTACAATTACATTTGTCTCCTGTTGCCATTACATGCAAAGCACAAGCTGCATTTCTTCTGCCTAGATTAGGCAGAGATCCACAACCTCTACTTTTGTTAGTTGTCAAGCAGATCCTTACTATTTATCTTCTATTGCAGCTTGTACGCAGTAATAGCCGTCGGTTTATGCCTTCGCAAGCAGATGAAGAAGCTCATCAATTATCTTATTTACAAAAGCATATGGCCAATGTTTTAACTCTTTTGGCAGATTCTGTTGATGGAGAGGGTGATGAATCTATGGTTAGTATCAATTAATCTGTAACAAGTTTTCTTTAAGAAATTCAATATTTTGTGTGACAAAGTTGATCACTTTTGTTCTTTGTCAATAACATTAATGCACTCTGATCAATTCCCCTACTCGAACGTCATCATGTCAAGCTGTAACTTCAGATCTTAGACAGTGTGTGTAGTAGATGTAGGGCACAATTTTGAATAAAACTGGTAGAGTACCGGTAATACTTGGTTTCCTGACAATAATACTGGTAACTGAATTGAAAAGAAGGCACAACTACTTTGTGTAACCCCTGCCCGATGCTCATGGCCACTGAAATCAATGAATTAACAATTAAATAATTAACCCAAGCAGTGCAAGTGCATGCACGTCAAAGGCTAGAAGCCTCATCAAACAAATAAAGGAACTGCAAGGATCACAATTGTGTGGTGAAGACATTTAAGGATGAAAGTAGACAAGATATTCATATTCCTATGGGCTGTTGAGGATAAGGTAACCTGGGTTGGTCATTCTAGGAAGCACATATGATGAATATATCTGTAGATTACTTTGCAAATGCAAGGCACTTTCGATGAATCGGATCTTAGATTGAAGGAAGAACAGAGCTAGTTCATCTTCTCTGCAGTACAAAAGATCTTGATATATACCATCCATGGTTGTGTATGATTGCAGAACAAAATTATCCACATTACTGTCATATAGGAGTAAATGAAATAATCTCGGCCGCATTGCTGTATGATATACTCTTACTCTGAAAACTCCCTAGAGTAGAGTAGTATAGACACTAACTGTCATTTGTATTTCTCTATATGCAGGTACTGACAATGGAGACTTTTGAGCACCTTGGATTCTTGTTGCAGTTCTCGGAAGGAACTCCTTTAAGCCAAGCTGCTCCATTTTTTGCGAATTCTGATCCAGACATGCCTGCTGCTCCTGTTCCGGCTACTCAAGTTCATGACTGGATTCTGCAGAATATAGCTTCTTCCTTGGAATATACTGCAGAAAAAGCTATAACCAAGGAAAACAATCAACGGAGTGTATCTGATCCTGATGTGGCAATGGCTGATGCTGTCACAAATACAAGAATCCAGAGCAGCTCATCAACTGGTGCTTCTGTGCAAAACAATCCTGGATACTACCGAAATACATCTTTTGTGGAGGGTATCTCCAAAACTTCTGTTGTCAAACACGGGTCTGATATTAAAGGGCATTCAATAAAGGTACCCATGTATTAGTTTTTAGTAATGTAAGTTGATATCAAGGTTTACTGAAGATGATTTGCTCTGTGATTCATATCTCGGTTGAAGTTCCAAGTAACATAAAGTGTCTATTTAAGTAAGGGAATTCCAAAGCTGAGTTTTGTGACCCTTCCTACAAAAAAATAATTGTTTTTTTTGTAGGTTTTGAACTGCCATGATTCTGTTATCTACATCCTAGCCCCTCTCAAATATGCTACGGTGTATGGATGTTCGGACACAACTGTTGTTCTTGGTGCTATTGGCAAGGTATGCATGTGATGTAATTTTACTATCCATATTTCTATTTGAATGCATCAGGCAACATAATGTTATTCATAAGACTATTGTTCTTATATTCCAATGCATAGTTTTTAAGTCTGCTTTATCCTATATTAATTATTATGCACATAGAAATTGGTATCTTCAATTACATAGTTTCAAGCCCACGGTTAAAAAAAGTGCTAGGCGTTAATTGTGCGTTTAGTCACTGCCTTGCGCTTTTCTAACCAAAGTGCACGCTTATGCGCAAATGTGCACATTAAGCGCTAGGCTTTTTTTTCCTATCTCCTAGGGCCTATGCGCGCTTAAGCGCCCGCGTAGGCCCGCCTTTTTAAACTATGTTCAAGCCTAATATTGTTTCATGCTGTCAGGTGGTAAAAGTTGAGCATTGTGAACGTGTGCAAATAGTTGCGGCTTCTAAAAGAATTTTTATTGCCAATTGTCGAGAATGTATCTTCTACTTGGGAGTAAATCACCAACCACTTATTGTGGGGGACAACCATAAATTACAAGTGAGTATATGTTTATCCAATTATTGTTATCATCTGATGAAGTGTACACTACCACATATCCTTGTTATAAAAAGACAAAAAAGCTGTATGAACAGTGGGATTCAATTATTATTTTCATCTGATGAAGTATACACTACCGCATATCCTTGTTATAAAAGACCAAAAACTGTATGAACAGTGGGATCAAACTTTGCAAGCATTTAGATATATACGAGGCACAATATGTTATGTTTTCCCCATTCCTGCACATTTGGAGATCAAAGAGGCACCCTTTGGAGCACTTGTGAAGTTTTTAAGTCAATCCTACCAAATGTAGAAGACTAGCATCTATCCTGCTAAATTATAACAGCAAAAGTTGATGATGGGCCTGTATTATTTGATATTTACTGCGCACTTCAACAACAATTTTCTTACCTCTTGTTTTAACAGGTTGCTCCATTTAATACTTATTATCCACAACTTGGGGAGCATTTGGCACAAGTTGGTGTGGACCCTAACGTCAACAAGTGGGATCAACCTTTTGTGCTGGGAGTTGTTGATCCACATGATTCATTATCTCATCCTGCAGGGGTTTCTGATGTCCAAGCCGAGTCTGCCACTTGTCTAGATCCTGATCTATTCACAGACTTCATGGTATGGAAATATGTTATTTATCTAGATTATTGCAGCTTAAATAAAGATAAACTAATGAATTCCATGAAAATCTTTGTTTGTTTTGCCGAGCAGATCTCAGTTCTCAATCTATTGGTGTATGTCAACTTGTTGTATCTGATGCGTCCACATTAACCTTATTATTTCCTTGTCCGTGCCAGTTGTAGTAATAACTGAGATGTCATTTTGACATATTTCTCAGTTGTAACTAGTTAGTTGTCACTTGGCAACAGTGAATAACCTGATGCTGAAACTTGATATATTATTGAAGATTCACAATGTTATTTTTTCCATGGTTTCTGACCAGCCAAATATTATTTTTATGGGTTGTGCTGTAGTAATGTAGAATTCATCATGCAATACATTTTACACTGTTAATCTTCTCTGTATTTTTTTGACTGATTGGCTAATATCTTTCTGCAGATTCCTAGTTGGTTTGAGGCAGAAGGTCCTACCAAATACAATCCATTTACGTTACCTGAAGTTTACTGGGCATCACAGAGGAAAAAGGTTCATCTGCAATCCAAATTCATTTTTGCATCATTTACTCGTTAGTCATTACAAACTAGGACAGTTATCTTGGACATACTTGCACACAATTGTGGGATTTGATTAAAGCAGGCACACACTGTTTATTAAATTACAGTATTTATATAGTGGAACGTGGTGCTTGAGTATGTCTGGAGCAGGAAGGATCCGAAGTTGTTGTAGGAATTACTATAGATTACCCTGAACTTTTGGGGTTCGGTCACTTAACCCCCTGAATTAAATAACCAGGTATTTAGAAGCTTCACATTTGGAGCAAGATTACGTGGATCAGTTCTGCCATTAGAAATACCACAACTAGCCCTTCCACTGGTCAGCTCTCTCCTAACAACTGGCCACAGCTGGAAAATTATTCACTCCAATTCTCTCAACTCTCCCCAACTCACCGCTCTTGCTAGTGGTCAGAGGCAGAAGTCCCCAATTGAACCCTTAACTCTTAGAAAAGTCCGCTTTTCAACTCTAAACTCCAAAATCGTTTCGGATTGCACAATTAACTTTTTCATTTGAAAATATCTATTTAGTATGATGATTAGGCTTGCAAAGTTTACGTCACCTACACCACTCTACGCTATCTTGAAGTAAACCAGGCTAGGGAGTTATTTTCTCTGGTTTGGAGCTGTAGGGGCTAGAATACCCTGTTTTTCAGATTATGGGGTTAAGGCTGTAGCATTGATATTAAGGGAGTAACTTGGACTTACTTCTTGAATGTAAATATGTAATATTAATTTAGTAAGGGTATATATATGTCAAAACCGTTGCCCTTTCGTCAACCACCAATGTTATTTGAATTATTGCTGATTCAGATAAGCACAATGAGCTGAAAGCTTGAAATGAATATGTATTTCCTGGTAGGGTTTTGAGGTGCTGGCTTGGACTTAGTGAGTCCAATGTTGTTGGGAACAGTGTGATTAGTTCACTCTCTTGTTATTGTCTGCTGCTCATTATGTGATAACATACTGATATGTTAATGAGTATATTTCACATATTCTGATATCTTATATATTTCTAAAATTTGGTTTCCTTGCTGCACTTCTTCAGAATGCTTCTCTGGAAGACATTCAAAAGAATATACGAGAGCTGGAGCTTGATGATAACCGGAAAAAAGAATTGGCATGTGCCCTTCATGCTCAATTCAAGGACTGGCTATATGGTAATTTATTCCTTTATTGACATTACTGTGATGATAGATTAATGTTTGCATATTTGTTTTTTTTCGTACTTGTCTCCTACCAGCTTTTGACTTGACGCCCTCTCTTTTTTGAGGTCTGGCAGTTTTTCCTTAAGTCCATGACACTGTAATTGGCTATCTCATGGTAATCCGTGAGAACTTGATTTTCGTGCAATATCCGTTCTAGTTAGTTAGTGGTCATTGAAAAATGATCTTACATTGTGCATTATGGTGGTTAATTATGACTTCAAGCAACGATCTGGCACTGCCTTTTCGAGAGTCATTACCATTGATTTCTACATATGTTTGGAACTGCACATAATGTAGTCATCTTTGTTTTTCTATTAATAATATTCTACTGACCGTAACCACTTTCTAGAGAACAACTGATGATCTCACTGCTAAAATAAAACAAATTTTAAAAATGGTTATAGATCCCTGTTTAGGATTCAGGATTAGTCAAGTTTGTAATTTGGGAGACTTGGACAGGACTAATGCACTTCTGATGCTTGCCATGGTTAGTCCTGGTTGCTTTGTTCTTCATTCCTGAAGTGATGTTTACAATATTTAATACAGTGATGAGAATGTGCTTCTTGGTTTGTTCTTTCATTTGAGTCATAAATTGGTAAACTTAACCAAATGAATTGGTATTTGTTACCGAAGTAGCAAACTCAACTATATGACTACCTGGTCCTTATATCTTCAGTTTCCACCATCAGACTTCTTTTCACTGCAAAAATTGTTTCCTTTGCTCTTGAAATGAAATGTTGGGAGTTAACAATTAAGTGTTTTAAATCTTGTGTCCAGCTTCAGGAAATATCCGCCAGCTTTACTGTTTGCAAGGCGAATAAGCGTATATGATCTTCATCCGTAAGTGCTTAGGCGCACCTGTGAAGATTGTGCATCCTTTGCCCGGTCCCCTTCCATAGTCCAGTCCTGTCCATCCGACCGCATCGTCCATGCTGACTTCTCGTCGACTGAGCTGATTCAACCATGTAGTGTTTGTCAATGTAAAAGAAATAATGTACTGCCCATTTTGTCTATTAATTTTGATCGGCTTCCCCTTGTGTTGGTTGTGGTTGGTGCAAGGATCCAAATGGGGGTTTGGTAGTTTCATATTTATATCCTTTGTAACATATATGACCATGAAAGCGGTTACTCGATTCTTTAGTGGAAATAAACATTTTTTTTTTGCTCATCAGTTTGGCCTATTTCTATTTATACTGTAAATGCACACTTCAAGATTGGTGTACTGAGTAAGCGGTACGCAAACGTGTTCGCTGTGTATGTTTTGCACTCTGTTTGCCCTGGAGATTTTTGCCCAAGACTTCTAAAATTGTTAATCACACCAGGCTACATGTTCACGAGTTATATGCTAATTTATAGAGCGCTATCAAATACACCCTATGTTCCTAAATGTAAGACGAGTTGGCAGTTCAAAATTGCGTCTTACATTTAGAAACAAAGTGTAGCACTTTATTAGACCAAAGTTGACATCAAGATCTCCATGAATTAAAATATCCATGTGCCATCCTCTCCGGTCAGAATGATGTCCCCGATTTGCATAGCCTGTATGCCCTATTTAAATGGCCTCACTAGAGCTTCACAACCTTCATTGTTTGCAATGCGTGCACGGGTGGACCCATGTAACAATAGCTTTCGTGTGTGACGCCGCCGAAGTAGCAAAGTAGGCACACAACCAAAATCTCTTTTCTCTTTTCCTTCAGAGAGATGAGATTGATGAAAACAGCAAATTGACGAGATTAGCAAATGCCATGTGTATATAAATGCCGATGTGGGAAAGGGAGACACCGAGAATTCAAGTTAATGGCCCATGACATATTATATCAACTGGCGTCCTCAGGGTTGCACTAGTAGTACATGAAGCGCCGTTTGGTGGGCGCATGATTGCATTAGTATTCCGCCAAATCGTGCTTGCTGGGTGAATGGATCTCTTTGTGAGTTATGTGTCCCATCAAGAGTGTATGAGTGTATTTTACACTGTGAATGCAATCTCACAAGATAGACTTTCAGCTCTGGGATATATAGATTAGATGTGTTACCAGCATATGGTTGCCTATATTACCATGTTGTGCGTATCTAGTGAAACCCGATTTATTAAAAATTTTGATATGCATTTTGTTATGGATTTTAGCTCATAAACACTAGTTGCAACTCGAGAAATTGCATCAGTAGACCCCAGCCAAACCATACATGCCTAAGATGAAGGTAGGTTGAAGCGCTATCAGAGTTTTGTTGTAGATTTATGTGATTAGGGAACTGATGACATTCATGAGTTGTATGATCAAGTATTAGGGAAAGGACATGCGGTGCCCTCATGTGTGGTTTTGGTAATTGATGACATTCTCTATGGACTAATGGTTGCATCGAGTTATATTTGAAGAATTTGTCCATAGGCACTTCTTGAAGTCCATGTGTTGGTTTCAAGGAGTTTATGTGTTGACCAAGGTGTTATTAAGGAATTATCCAAACATTGGTCATGTGAGAATTGATCTTATTGCAAGCATGTCTTGAAAAATAAGATTGTGTGATCATTCATGCTTACCTTCAAGGCATCATCCAAATGAAGAGAGCTGGAAATGTTCAAGGTTGATCAAGACTAAGTCAAGAGTGAATCAAGTTGATCAAATCACAAAGCATAGAAGATGTACCGAGAGGGATCAAGTGATCCCATGGTATGGTAAGCATTGACCATTACGCTTTGTGTACTAACCCATAGTCTTCGTGAGAGTTTTTTATGGGGTTAGGTTGCGGTGTGCACGTTCAAGTGATGCATCACGAAGAGATCAAGTGCTTGAAGATTGCCGTCCATTGTGGTGACAACAAACTTGTGAAGATGTGCCGAAAAGTAGCTCACCCATAATGGAGTATGGGGGAGCAATCTACTAGTCTTCACCGAGCCAACGCAATCAAGAAAGGTGGTCCTACTTGAGGAAGTCAAGATCGTCTACATCTAGCTCAAGTGGACTTTGTGCAAGGCAAAAGTTTGGCCTTGATAGGTTCTCTATTTTATTCGTCTCATGGTGGTAGTTTGGAGACCGAGTTATAGGATCATTTGTCATACTATCAAGGGGGGATCTCAAGTGAGTAGCTTGATCGTATCGTTCGTAGATAGCTCAAATCATTGCATGCTTGCATCATCTTTCTTGGTTCTTATTTGGTTTTCTCCTTGTGAGATTTGGAGCTTATGGTCATCTTCTTGACAAGCTCGAGTTCATCGAAAACGAAGTTCACATGCTTTTTCTATTGCGTTTTCGGTGTTGGAGGTTTTACCAGTCTTATTCGAGAAAGGGTTCTCACCATTATGGGCCTTTTCTAATTTGCTTCTTATTGTTTTTTCTATCAAGATTGTGTTAGCCCTTGTCGCTAGCTTTCCAACAAACTTGGTTTCGTTGAATTCAGAGTCCGTTTGCAGAAGTTGTGTCAGTTTTGGTGTCCTTATAAAAGTTGCAGCGGTACTACCGCTCGTGGTAGTGGTACTACCGCTTGGAGGGGATGTAATTTTTTTACTATCGCTCTTGGGAGCGGTACTATCACTTGAGCGGTAGTACCGCCACTACTTCCGTGGCTACTTCCGCTCCGGACCAAAAACTCGTCACAAGTCCAGCGGTGGTACGCACGGATGTATGTTTTTAGTACCGCTCGCAAGCAGTAATACCGCTACCCTTTGAGGTAGTACCGTGAGGATGAGCGGTAGTACCGCTCTGTGCGGGCTGTGAGCATAACGGTTGGTTTTTCCCCACCTATAAAAGGGGGTCTTCTTCCCCAATGAACTATATCCTTTGAGCTCGTGTTCTTTCCCCATTGTTGACCTTCATCGAGCTTGCTATCTCTCAACCCCTCCATGGATTCTTGCTAGTTTTTGAGAGAAAAGAGAGAGGAGATCTAGATTCACTTTTCCACTAATCACTTTCTCCTCTATGTGAGGGGAACCCCTTGGATCTAGATCTTGGAGTTCTCCTTCTTGTTCTTCCTCTCATTTTCCTCTCTAACATTAGTTGCTTCGGTGGGATTTGAGAGAGAAGGACTTGGGCACTCCGTGCGCCCTTGCCATTGCATTTGGTGCATCGGTTTGAGTTCTCCATGTGATACGTGGAAGTTACAAGTTGAGAAGCTTATTACTCTTGGGTGCTTGGTACCCTTGAGCTTGTTCCTCTTGGGTGCTTGGACGCCCTAGACGGTTGGTGGTGTTCGGAGCTCAATCATTGTGGTGTAAAGCTCCGGGCAAGCACCGAGGTCTTCAATTAGGTTGTGGAGATCGCCCCGAGCAATTTGATGGGTACCGGTGACCGCCCCCAAGGGTTGCCAAAGTGTACGGGTTCGGTGACCGCCCCCAAGGGTCTCCATTTGTACGGGTTCGGTGACCGCCCTCAAGGGTCCCTTAGTCGAATCACGACATCTTGCATTGTGCGAGGGCTTGAGGAGATGTAGCGACCAGACCTCAAACGGTCCAATCTCTGTGCTCCGGTGTCATCCCTGGATCAGTAATGCTGACACCACACAGTACTTGAAGGATTTATAACAGAGTAGCAATCACACACTTATTACATCGAGTGTCTCAAAAGAGAACTTATTACAATAAATATGGCTTAAGTCCATCTAATAACGATAACAGCGGAAGGCTCGGAAGATAAGTGAGTCCATCAACTCCAACAGCATCACTGAGTATAGAACCACGACCTAAAGGCACCTTACTCGTCGCCTGAAAAGTCTGCAACATGAACGTTGCAGCCCGAAACAGGTCAGCACATGGAATATGCTGGCAGTGTAACACATAGAGAGCAATGAAAGAATAAGGCTATACTACATGCATATTTGGCTGGTGGAAAACTCTATGGTTACAATTTTGCGTAAAGCCAAATTTTCCCTACTGCAAAGAATACATTTTATTTAACTATTATGGTGGTTGTTAAACATTGAGAGTGTAGACACCCTCTCAATCCTAATTAAACATCATCATTAAAACCCAACAAAATTAATTAGAGTAACATGATAAGATTCACATGATAATCCAAGTACTAGATACTCAAGATGTCCATAACTGGGGACACGGCTAACCATGATTAGTTTATACACTCTGTAGAGGTTTGCACACTTTTCCCCATAAGACTCGATCTCCTTCGTTGGGATTCTCGCACTACATGATGTTTGAGAAATAGATGACCGAGACATAGTCTTTCAGAAGCGCTAGCACCTTACGATCGGGTAGACCGTTACACCTACTTTCCCCTACATCTGCTAGTCTACCACTGTAAGAGTTCGCACAACTTAGTCAACTATGCTAGAGCCCATAGTAGCTTGTGGCTGCACACGGAAGTTTCTAGCATGAATAATCTCATGATCCCTTTGAGCCTGGTTGGCGGTTCAAAAGAAAAACAGACAATCGCTGGAATACCCAGGTGCCTCAATCCACCCAGATGTGTATTTAAGTTGCCACCTTAGATAAACCATTAATTTAACAAACTCACATCTGTCATGGATTCACTCACCCAATCCACGTCTACTAGCATAGCATGGCATAGTAAGCAAACGTAGAAGTAACTCCCAAATGTTTGATAATAACAGATAATAGGTACTACCTCATCTACTTCCCAAACCCATAATTTAATTAGATCCTAATCATGCAATGTGTGAGGGTTGATCTAATACAATAAAAACTGGGTAATAGGAAGTATGATTAAAGTGTTACTTGCCTTGCCGATGATCCGCAAAACCTAGCGATTTGAAGTAACAAGCGGCGCACTCCGGGTACTCTATCGCAAACAAACAAGCATACAATAAGTACTCAACTAATGCACAGGTAAAACTCAAATAAGAGATCTAACCAGAAAGTTCAACTTAAGAACTCCGGTTGGCACAAAGAATCAAATCGAACGAAACAACGAAAGACAAACGGTAAAAGAAACAAGCTTCGTTTACTAATCTGGATCTATGTCAAAATTTTACAAAGGCAAAAACTTATTTGAGTTGGTTAAACGGAAAGAGGGTTTCGAGACGAAACTCCAGGCGTTTGAATCGCCTGATTCCGACAAACGAGTGAAAAGTTATACTAGAACGAATATCGGATCAGAAATCGCGATCAGAAAAATCACGGAATAAATCCGAGAAAAAGAAAAACGACGAACAGATTAACGAACGAACGTTCGTTATCTGGATCTAAACGATGAACGCGTTCGTTAAAACGAACGGACGAGCGAACGCTCGCTAATTAACTAAACCGAGAAAAAACCCGATCTATCAAAAAAACAAAACTAAAAAAATCGAAAATAAACCGGTGAAAACCAACGGTTTTCTAAAAAAACCTGGCGGGCGGCGGCGGCTAGGGTTAGGGTTTAGGCGGCGGCGGCTTAGGCTTGGGGCGCGGCTCGGGTGGGCTGCTGAGGCTCGGGGCGGCGCTATATAAAGCCCCCCTCCGGAGGAGTCCGGGCCTAACGCGGCCCGTAGGTCGGTTCGGACGTTTTTTTAAATAATTACGCTCAGGAAAAAAACAAAAGAAATACTAAACGGACTCCAAAAATCCCGAAATAAATTTTCCCCGGCTTCTAAAATCAAGCTGCACAGGATGAACATTTATTTGGGGCCTAAATGCAATTTTGAAAACACGCATTTTTCCTAAATTCAAATAAAATAGCAAATAAAACCAAAATAAAAATCTTATTTGATTTTATTATTAAATCCTCAATATTTGTTTATTTTGGGAAAGTCATTTTATTCCCTCTCTCATATTTTTATAATAGAAATAATTGAAGATAAAATAAATAAAATCAAATGATCCTATTTTCATAATTTGAGAAAACTCAAATATGAAAATAACGAAATCTCCAACTCTCTCCGAGGGTCCTTGAGTTGCGTGAAATTTCTAGGATCAACCAAAATGCAATAAAATATGATATGCAATGATGATCTATTGTATAACATTCCAAATTGAAAATTTGGATGTTACAAACCTACCCCCTTAAGATGAATCTCGCCATCGAGATTCGGGTTGGCTAGAAAATAGGTGAGGATGGTCCTTCAGCAATTCTTCCTCTCGTTCCCAGGTGGCTTCGTCCTCCGTGTGGTGGCTCCACTGAACTTTGCAAAACTTAATAACCTTGCTGCGGGTGACTTAGCTGGCATACTCAAGAATCTTAACTGGTTTATCCTCGTAGGTCAAATCACTGTCCAACTGAATCGCTTCCAGCGGCACTGTATCTCTCAGCGGTATATCAGCCATCTCCGCGTGGCACTTCTTCAACTGTGAAACGTGGAACACGTCGGGAACTCCTGACAATCCTTCGGGCAATTCCAACTTATAAGCTACTTCTCCCATACGCTCCAAAACCTTATATGGTCCTACAAAACGTGGCGCTAACTTTCGCTTAACTCCAAAGCGCTTAACTCCTCGAAGTGGAGATACTCGAATATAAACTCGGTCTCCGACTTCGTAAACTGTCTCCTTGCGTTTAGAATCGGCGTAGCTCTTCTGCCTGGACTGGGCTACCTTGAGCCTATCGCGAATCAATTTTACTTTCTGTTCAGACTCCTTAATCAGATTCGGTCCTCCTTAATCAGATTCGGTCCAAACAACTGGTGGTCTCCAACTTCATCCCACGACAATGGGGTCCTACACCTCCTTCCGTACAAGGCTTCGAAAGGTGCCATCTTCAAACTGGATTGATAACTGCTGTTATAAGAGAACTCTACGCATGGCAAATTGTCGTCCCAACTAGATCTATAATTTAGCGCACAAGCTCTTAGCATATCCTCCAAAATCTGATTGACTCTCTCGGTCAGTCCATCTGTTTGCAGATGGAAAGCTGTACTGAACTCTAGCCTGGTACCCAAAGTTTCATGCAACTGATTCCATAACTTTGAGGTAAATTGGGTTCCTCTATCTGATACAATGCTCCTTGGAACTCCATGCAGACATACGATCCTGGTCATGTATGTCTTTGCCAAATTGGCACTAGTATAGGTAGTCTTCACTGAAATGAAATGATCTACCTTTGTCAAACGATCAACTACAACCCAAATCGAGTCATAGCCTGAAAGAGTTCTGGGCAATCCTATAATAAAATCCATGCCTAACTTATCCCACTTCCATTCGGGTATCGACAATGGCTGTAGCAATCCGGCTGGCTTCTGATGCTCTGCCTTTACTCTCTGACATACATCACAAACTGCTACATACTCCGCAATATCCTTCTTCATTCCGGTCCACCAGAAAGTATCCTTCAAATCCAAATACATCTTGGTATTTCCTGGGTGAATCGAATATGGTGAATCATGGGCCTCTTGCAAAATCAACTTCCTGATCTCCGAATCATTAGGCACATAAACACAGTCTTCAAACCATAAGGTATCGTGCTCATCCTCACGAAATCCTTTAGCTTTTCCTTTGCTCATTTTCTCCTTAATAGAAGCAATCTCCTTGTCAGTCTTCTGGGCTTCTCTGATCTTATCCATCAAAGTAGATTGAATCTCCAATGCTGCTACATAGCCTCTCGGGACTATCTCCAAACATAGCTCACGAAGATTTTCGGCTAACTCCCTTGGTAAATCTCCCATCATTAGGGTGTTGACATAACTTTTACGGCTCAGTGCATCAGCTACTACGTTAGCCTTTTCGGGGTGATAATGCAATCTCATATCATAATCCTTGATGATCTCCAACCATCTCCTTTGCCTGAGATTCAACTCCTTCTGCATGAAAATATACTTCAAACTCTTGTGATCCGTGTACACCTCACAATGGTTTCCAATGAGAAAATGTCTCCAAGTCTTCAATGCATGCACTACGGCTGCTAACTCCAAATCATGCGTAGCATAATTCAACTCATGTGGCTTAAGCTGTCGTGAGGCATATGAAACAACTCTTCCTTCCTGCATAAGCACTGCTCCAAGTCCTCGACGTGAAGCGTCGCAATACACCTCATAATCCTTGGTCTGATCTGGCAAAATCAACACTGGTGATGTAACCAAACGTTTCTTCAACTCCTGGAAACTGGCCTCACATTCCTCGGTCCATATGAACTTGGTATCCTTCTTCAACAACTCCGTCATAGGCTTCACAATCTTCGAGAATTTTTCAATGAATCTCCGGTAGTATCCTGCAAGTCCAAGAAAACTTCGGATCTCTCCAACTGTTGTTGGTGCTTCCCAATTTGTCACGATATCAACCTTGGTGGGATCTACTGCTATACCTTCTCCGGATATAACGTGTCTGAGGAATCCAACTTCCTTCAACCAAAATTCACATTTGCTAAACTTGGCATATAACTGATGTTCTCTGAGTTTACCAAGTACCAAACGCAAATGCTCCTTATCCTCCTCTTCATTTTTCGAGTAAACCAGGATATCATCAATGAACACTATGACGAACTTATCCAAAAACTCCATAAATACTTTGTTCATCATGTTCATAAAATATGCAGGTGCGTTAGTCAGACCAAATGACATAACGGTATACTCGTACAGCCCATACCTGGTGGTAAAAGCCGTCTTAGGTATATCCTGTTCCCGAATCTTCAACTGATGGTATCCTGATCGCAGATCGATCTTGGAAAATACCTTAGCTCCTTGCAATCGATCAAACAGATCATTGATCATCGGTAGTGGGTACTTGTTCTTGATGGTTACTTCATTCAATCCTCGATAATCAACAACCATCCTTAACGATCCATCCTTCTTCTTTACTAGAAGTACTGGCGATCCCCAAGGTGAAGAACTTGGGCGAATATAACCTTTATCCAGTAACTCCTTAATCTGTTTCTTAATCTCCTCCAAATCCTTTGCGAGCATCCTATATGGTCTCTTAGATATTGGTCCCGTGCCTGGCAAAAGCTCAATCAAAAACTCAATGTCTCTATCCGGTGGCATGCTTGGCAACTCTTCTGGAAATACATCCGAAAAATCCTTTACCACCGGTACTTCCTCCTGTACAACTCCTATTAGGGAATTTACTTGAGTCCTATTCGGCACATGCCGTGATACATACTTGATCCTTCTTCCTTCTGGGGTGGTAAGCAAAATTGACTTACTGGCGCAATCGATGTTTCCCCCATACATTGATAGCCAATCCATACCCAAAATTACATCCAAACCTTGTGATTCCAAAATGATTAAATCCGAGGGAAACACATGCCTACCTATACTCAATGGCACTTGAAAACATCCCTTACTGGCCATATACTCCGCTCCTGGTGAGCTTACTAACATGGGTGTTCTAAGAACCTTAGTGGGCAGGTTATACTTATCCACAAATCCCCTTGATATGTATGAATGCGATGCACCAGTATTGAAAAGAACGATTTGTAGGATCGAAAGTATGTCTAGAGGGGGGGGGGTGATTAGACTACTTGACCAACTAAAAACTTAGCCTTTTCCCAATTTTAGTTCTTGGCAGATTTTAGCTATCTTAGAGCAAGTCAAGCAATCATCACACAATTCAAGCAAGCATGCAAAGAGTTTATTGGCAGCTGAAAGTAAAGCATGCAACTTGCAAGAATGTAAAGGGAAGGGTTTGGAGGATTCAAACGCAATTGGAGACACGTATGTTTTCCCGTGGTTCGGATAGGTGGTGCTATCCTACATCCACGTTGATGGAGACTTCAACCCACGGAGGGTAACGGTTGTGCGAGTCCACGGAGGGCTCCACCCACGAAGGGTCCACGAAGAAGCAACCTTGTCTATTCCACCATGGCCATCGCCCACGAAGGACTTGCCTCACTAGCGGTAGATCTTCACGAAGTAGGCGATCTCCTTGCCCTTACAAACTCCTTGGTTCAACTCCACAATCTTGTCGGAGGCTCCCAAGTGACACCTAGCCAATCTAGGAGACACCACTCTCCAAGAAGTAACAAATGGTGTGTTGATGATGAACTCCTTGCTCTTGTGCTTAAAATGATAGTCTCCCCAACACTCAACTCTCTCTCATAGGATTTGGATCTGATGGAAAGAAGATTTGAGTAGAAAGCAACTTGGGGAAGGCTAGAGATCAAGATTCATATGGTAGGAATGGAATATCTTGGTCTCAACACATGAGTAGGTGGTTCTTTCTCAGAACATATGAGTAGGAATGGTGTATGTGTTCTGATGGCTCTCTCTTCGAATGAAGAGGAGGTGGAGGGGTATTTATAGCCTCCACACAAAATCCAACCGTTACACACAATCTACCAATCTCGGTGGGACCGAATCAGAAAACTTGGTCTGACCGAAATAGTAAACCTAGTGACCATTAGGAATTTCGGTGGGACTGAGATGCAACTCGGTAGGACCGATTCGGTTAGGGTTTGGGCATAACGTAATCTCGGTGAGACCGACCGCACAAACTCGGTGAGACCATGTTCGGCAATTAGCTAACCAGAGAGTTGGTCAGGCAAACTCGGTGGGACCGACTTGCTCTTTCGGTGAGACCGAAAAGTTACAAGAAGGAAACAGAGAGTTTGCATTGCATTCTCGGTGGGACCGATTCGCTCTTTCGGTGAGACCGAAAAGTTACGAAAGGGAAACAGAGAGTTTGCAACCCCATCTCGGTGTGACCGAGATCCTTATCGGTAGGACCGAATTGCTAGGGTTTGGCAGTGGCAAATGACAAGTGAAACTCGGTGGCGCCGGATTGACAGAATCGGTATGACCGAGTTTGGCTTAGGGTTTAGGTCATTTGTGGATATGGAAAGGTGGTTGAGGATTTTGGAGCATATCACTAAGCACATAAAGCAAGAGGCTCATTAAGCAACTCCTCATCCCTCCTTGATAGTATTGGCTTTTCCTAAAGACTCAATGTGATCTTGGATCACTAAAATATAAAATGAAGAGTCTTGAACTTTTGAGCTTGAGCCAATTCTTTGTCCTTAGCATTTTGAGGGTTCCACTTTCACATCCATGCCATGCCAATCATTGAGCTTTCCTGAAATAATCATCTTGGAATAGCATTAGCTCAATGAGCTATATGTTGTTATGAATTACAAAACCACCTAGGGATAGTTGCACTTTCAATCTCCCCCTTTTTGGTAATTGATGACAACATATAGATCAAAGCTTCGACAAATAATTATAATCATGAAATACATCGTCGCTTTGAGAAGTATGTGATAAGTAAGAGCTCCCCCTAAATTTGTGCATATTTTAAAATTTGCTTTGGACTGCAAATGCACAAGGAGTTAGAATCATGGGTTACTCTTCCATGTCACATACATCTTGGTGGAGCGCTAAAAAATGATAAGATTGAAATACATGCACTCATCACCAAGAATAGTGAATGATCAGAGACAATAGATAGAATGATAACATTTAGCAAGCATTAAGCAACCATTAAGTGTAGCTTATGATCAAACAATTGATCATCGATGTCTCACGAATAATGACATAGTATCGCACACGCAAGCAAACACAGTTCGAAAAACCACCAAATAGAAACAAGAGAGAATAAAAGCAACACTCTCTCTCGAAGCCTATGATCTATACATCCCCCCCCCTTTGGCAACAAGTTACCAAAAAGTCCCTAGAGAATGCATAGTGCTAAGTCGACGCTCAGGCTTGATCTTCAGGTGGTGGTGGAGTCCGGAGCACGCCAAGGACGAAACCTTCAGTAGATGTGGTAGGAGTTGAGGCTGTGGTGGATGCTGGAGCTGGTGGAACGGAGGCTGTAGCTGGTGCAGACGTTGTAGCTCTAGTGTCAGCAACTGGCAGTGCAGACGACCTCGGACCTCGTGGCACCCTGGCAAAAGCATCAGTTGTGGTTCTGCCTCTTTCTCAGTCACTTTGATGTCCAGGTCATAGCACCTCTGTTCCATGATCCTCTCTAGGCTCGCCTGGTTCTGAGTCAGGGTAGCTATACTCTGCTCAATCCGCAGGGTGGACGCTATCAGGTAACCGAGCTGCTCTTGTTTGGTCTTCAAGAAGTAATCAGATGCCTCCGCTTGAGTAGGCATCCTGGCAGCTTTCTCCTTCTTCGCCTTCTCCTTCTGAGCTTGTGCATGGGCAGATGAGGGTTCATTCTCAGTCATAACCACTTGGTTATCCTCAAAATCTGGACGGATAGGCAGGTGTTCCTTATCCAATAAATACACGCCCGTGCCCATCTTGGAGTTGATGAGCTCCTGAATCTGTGGGGCATACCCACAACTCCTCTTCTGGTCTGCAGCTGTCCTCTTGATTGTTTCCACAATGAGACTCATGACCTTGAATTTCGGAGGCACGTCAAAGACATGAAGCAAGTTGATCGCGTGACCTCTGATCATCTTGTGATCTCCAGATTTGGGCAGAAGGGTGTGCCTAAGGATCCAGTTGATCGTAGGCAATCCTGAGAGCAGATAGTGCACTGAGCCAAACTTGAACGTGTTGAGCGCTTCATTCGGGATCTCCTTGTACATGTTGGACATGGAGTTGTGATCCATCTTTTTCTTGGCATAAATGTCCAAGTCATCAGCTTGCTCCTCTGGGGCATTGATCAACTTCGCCCATTCTTCAACAGTGGATTGGTACCTTGTACCCTCTGACATCCATGTGATCCTGCCATCCGGATAAAAGTGTGCTGTGGAGTAGAATTGCATGATCAGCTCCTCGTTCCACTTTGTGAGCTTCTGCCCAACAAAGTCTGCAACTCCACATGCACTAAAGCTGTCAAATACACCGGGGTAGTACTCTTCATTGTCCTTGATGTAGGTCCAGTCGACCCATCTCATGTCACAAACGATTGGCTTCTTGTCAAGAAAAACAGTCTCATAGAAATCTTGCTGCTCCTTGGTATGAAATCTATAATCCACGGCAGTCCTTCTCCTAGAAGCATACGGATCTGCTTCTCTCCATTTCCCCAGCCCTGAATCTCTCATGAGCTTCATATCCTCAGCCACAGGATGAGCATCGTTGTGGTCTGGGATCTTGGGCTTGAGCTTCCTAAGGACACTCTCTTCCTCTTCTTCAATAGCTTCAGGCACTGGGGCCTTGTTCTTTTCCGCAGTTGGGATGCTTCATGTGTTTCTCTTTGGTGCACTCTTAGGCTTAGATGCAGCCTTAGGTGCTTCCTTGGGCTTGGATGCAGCTGTTCCTGACCTTATAGCATCTCCCATGAGTTTGGCTGCCTTGGGTGCTGGTGCAACAACCTCTTCTTCTTCTTCCTCCTCATCTACCATGATGGAGGCCTTCCCAAGCACTCTGGCTACAGTCTTCTTCACCCTCTCTTTCCTCTTCTTGCCTTGGCCACCTACTTCTTCAGATTCCAGGGCAAGCTTCATGGTTTCTTCAGTTGCAGCCTTCCTAGGTTTGGAAGTGGGAACTCTTGCCTTAGACATGGGCTGCCTGCCTGCTGGCCTTTTGATTTTCAGCCCTGACTTTGTGCCTTGAGCTGGTTCAACTCTCTTTGATGTGGCCTCTTCCTCTGCCACATAGTCTTCATCCTCAGAATCAGACGTTCTCTTCTTCCTTTGACATGTGGCAGCCTTAGGCAGATTGCTGGGGGTGCTCCTGCTGCCATCATCAGAAGAACTTGAGGGGCTAGTGCCCTCACTCATCACAACTTGCTGCTCAGACACATTCTGGCTGTCACTTTGATCAGACATGTTGCAAACTGACTGCTGACCCTGTGAATAGATTATGGATAAGATAGAGTGGATGAGCATCACAAAAAGCAGAGATTTTTGCAAAAGATTAATTCAAAAACTTAGTTTTAGTTTTCCATAGAAAGCATCTCGGATCTACCGATTTTCAAACTCGGTGACACCGAAGCAGTTTTGGCACCAGAACTGGTGAACTCGGTCAGACCGAGTCACAGTTCGGTGGCACCAAGACTGCTAGGGTTTCACAGAATTCGAAAATTGGTCGCACCGATAAGTTATTCTCGGTCAGACCGAGTTTTACTTGTGCAATGGCAAAAGCCAGATCGGTGGGACCGAGTTTTTCAACTCGGTGGGTCCGAGATGGTTTCGGCGGAAACCTAACCCTAAAATTTTCGAATTAGACCTAATCTACGAGTTCATTGACTGGATAGGAGTGTTTCAATCATGGCAAGAATCATGATGATCACAATGTGCTAGGAATCGGAGTGGAGAATAGCACAAAGGTCGAGTCCATACCCTAGTTCAGCGGAGACTCGCTACGGCGGCAACGGCGGGGCAGAATTCCGTTGACGGCGGTGGAGACCAGCGACTGGAGGCTGCTGGCGGCGAGAAGACGATCCGGAGACCACGAAGGCAGAGCAGGCTATCGCGCGGGCGAAGAGGTTTCGGAGAAATTTCCAAAATTTTGCCCGTCACTATATATAGCCCGACCCTGTCAGTGTGACCGAGTGGAACAACTCGGTGGCACCAAGATGCAAAACTGTGTGCAGTTATTGCAACTCGGTGTGACCGAAAAGTTCAAATCGGTTGCACCGAGATCGAAAACCTAGATCAACTTAATGAACTCGGTAGGACCGAAAATGGAGTATCGGTCAGACCAAGATTCATAAAGAGGTTTTGGAAGTTTAAGTCTATGACGAATCGGGGACTCCGAGCGCTCCTCACACAGAGTGGTTCGAATCTGACTTGATGAAGTTTTGTGATGCAGCATGAATAGAGTTTGAGACGAGAAAAGCATAGATAGCTAGAGGAGGTTCTTAGGCATTCTTGTCCATCCACTTGGCAAAAGAAGAAAGCCAAACAATCAAAACAACAAGGGGATGTCCTCGAATGAGTAAAATATGCAACCAACATGCTCACACAATAAGATGGCAAATGAAATATGTGGCAAAGCATGCACAACCAATTCTAGCATCTATCAAGCAATTTGCGATGACTAGGTCATCTATATATGAGTATATTGACTTAGGAGTCAAGTGAGAACACTTGATCATAGGTCATACTCATCGTTTAAGCTCAAGTGGGGTTACCACTTTTACATAAAGCATTGTTGTATTCACATCTTTAGAGTTGCTTTAGCTCAAGTCTTAGAGTAAAGCTCCCCCTAGATGTGATATCCCCCCTAAGAGGGATGAACTAACCTTGGGTTTTGTCGATGATGACTTCATGTAGATGTTGAAGATGTGGATGCTCAATGTTGATGTAGATCACTTGGAGCTATCCATTTGAGTGAATTGCACTTTCAATACCTACATGGGTTAGTCCCACAAGGAACAAACAAGGATATCCATAGACATAGAGTGATGCACACACAAGATGATGTCCATGAAAACTTTAGGTTACCTTGTCCCTTGTCTTACCAACAAGAGGGTTTGTGACTCCTTGAACTAGTGCAAGATGTGGAAGTTGATTGCACTTGTTCTTGCCAAAATGATAAGAGTGAAGTATGTTGGCGGAGTCACCCTCAAGAACTCTCTAGTTCTTCTTATTTTGGATCCACACCATCTTGATGGGAATCCTTGGAGTTGTAGTCGTACTTGATGTAGTGGAACTTGAAGTAGTCTTGGGAATCCACTTGACTAAGGTCTTAGGAGCTTCTTCAAATGCATCAATCTCCTCTTGAAGCTTGTCCTTGCCTTTTTGCTTGTAGTCTTGTGGTGGAAGATCATCTTGAGCTTGTGTTCCCTTGAAGGAAGTATCATACTTCTCTTGTTGAGGAATAAACTTTGTCTTGGGGTATTGATCTTCTTCCCATTCAACTCCATTGGCATTGAACTTTCATTCAAAACCAACACCTTGATTCTTCCGGTGCATTCCTTGCTTGCGCACAATTTCCTCGAATTGCTTACTTACGGCAAGGCTCTTGTAAACACCTTTCTCTATAATTCCCTTCAATAAGCTATTTTCTTGCTCAAGTGTAACTTGGCTAAGAGAATCATTAGTGGAATCAAGAGAACTACTAGAAGCAACAATATTGGATTTAGCATGATCATTGTTACTACTAGAGGAAGAATCTTTCTTATTCTTGTTACTAGTCTTGACTTGAGGCATGTAGGTGGATAAAAGTAAACGCTTGGCAATGTGAGAAGAACTTTTCTTGCGGAGATCATCATTGATTGCTTTTAAGAACTCGTGCTCTTGCTCAAGATTAAGCTTTTCAAAGCGTAGTTTCTCATGAGCTCTTAAAAGTTCTCAATGATCTTCGAAGATAGTTTCATGGGCTAACTTAAGAGTGTTTAGTTCTTTAGTTAGAGCCTCAATCTTCTCCTTATCATTGTCATTCGTTTTAGCATGATTAATTGATATTTCACCATAATATTCTTCACTAGAGTTGTCAACAAGCAAATCATCATCACCTAACAAGTCATCTTCATCACTATTAAAGTCAACATACTCGGGGTGTGTTACCTTAGGACCTTTGGCCATGAAGCATCTTCCAATTCCTTCATTTGGTGAGTCAAATATGTAGTAGGAGTTGGTTGACACAAGTGCTAGACCGGCAACACCTTCATCTTGAGTATCTTCGGAGTCGGAGTGATAACTTCTCTCGGAGTGGCTGTCGGAGTCGGAGCCGGATACCCATTCACCAACATGAGCTTGATGTCTTCGTTTTGTATAGCTCCTTGATGATTTTTCCTTCCTTTCCGAATCCTTGCTTCTCCGTGAGTATCTTCGTTCATAACGATCATCTCTACTCCTTCTCTCTCTTGGTGGAGATTCTTTGCTTCTTCTTTTTGGAGAATCTTCTCTTCTCTTGTAGGGAGCCGTACACTCATTGGAATAGTGTCCGGGTCTTCCACAATTATAGCAGTTTCGCTCTCGACTAGAAGATCTTTTGTCATTGTAGGACCTTGACTTGAAGCTTCTATCTTTGTTTCTACTCTTGTAGAACTTGTTGAAGTTCTTCACCATTAAGCTCAATTCTTCATTGAAGTTTTGTTTCTCACTTGATGATGTGGGGACTTCACATGACGCTTTGTAGGCACCACTTGATTTATTGTGAAGTTCCTCTTTATCCTTGAGTGACATCTCATGAGCAACAATCCTTCCAATTACTTCCGTTGGCTTGAGATCTTTGTAGTTGGGCATCATTTGGATTAATGTGCACACGGTATCATATTTCTCATCCAAGGCTCTTAGGATCTTCTTGATGATGAATCTATCGGTCATCTCTTCACTTCCTAAGTCGGCAATCTCATTTGTGATGAGAGCAAGCCTAGAGTACATTTCAGCGACACCTTCACCATCCTTCATCTTGAACTTGTCAAGTTGACTTTGGAGCACATCCAACTTGGATTCCTTGACGGAGTCGGTACCTTCGTGCATATCAATCAAAGTATCCCAAATTTCCTTTGCATTCTCAAGGCGGCTGATTTTGTTGAATTCTTCGGGGCACAATCCGTTGAAGAGAATATCACAAGCTTGAGCATTGTATTGCAACATCTTCAACTCATCCGCGGTAGCTTCATGATTTGGTTCTCTCCCATCAAAGAACTCACCTTGCAAACCAACACAAACAATAGCCCATACGGCGGGGTTATGTCCAAGAATATGCATTTTCATTTTATGCTTCCAACTAGCAAAATTAGTGCCATCAAAGTAAGGACCTCTACGGTGATAATTTCCCTCGCTAGACGCCATACTCTCCTAGGTTGTGAAACCAAGGCTATGACCACCAAAAGCTATGGAGATCAAGGCAAATGGAGACCAAAGCTCTGATACCACTTGTAGGATCGAAGGTATGTCTAGAGGGGGGGGGGGTGATTAGACTACTTGACCAACTAAAAACTTAGCCTTTTCCCAATTTTAGTTCTTGGCAGATTTTAGCTATCTTAGAGCAAGTCAAGCAATCATCACACAATTCAAGCAAGCATGCAAAGAGTTTATTGGCAGCGGAAAGTAAAGCATGCAACTTGCAAGAATGTAAAGGGAAGGGTTTGGAGGATTCAAACGCAATTGGAGACACGGATGTTTTCCCATGGTTCGAATAGGTGGTGCTATCCTACATCCACGTTGATGGAGACTTCAACCCACGGAGGGTAACGGTTGCGCGAGTCCACGGAGGGCTCCACCCACGAAGGGTCCACGAAGAAGCAACCTTGTCTATTCCACCATGGCCATCGCCCACGAAGGACTTGCCTCACTAGCGGTAGATCTTCACGAAGTAGGCGATCTCCTTGCCCTTACAAACTCCTTGGTTCAACTCCACAATCTTGTCGGAGGCTCCCAAGTGACACCTAGCCAATCTAGGAGACACCACTCTCCAAGAAGTAACAAATAGTGTGTTGATGATGAACTCCTTGCTCTTGTGCTTCAAATGATAGTCTCCCCAACACTCAACTCTCTCTCATAGGATTTGGATCTGATGGAAAGAAGATTTGAGTGGAAAGCAACTTGGGGAAGGCTAGAGATCAAGATTCATATGGTAGGAATGGAATATCTTGGTCTCAACACATGAGTAGGTGGTTCTTTCTCAGAACATATGAGTAGGAATGGTGTATTTGTTCTGATGGCTCTCTCTTCGAATGAAGAGGAGGTGGAGGGGTATTTATAGCCTCCACACAAAATCCAACCGTTACACACAATCTACCAATATCGGTGGGACCGAATCAGAAAACTCAGTCTGACCGAAATAGTAAACCTAGTGACCGTTAGGAATTTCGGTGGGACTGAGATGCAACTCGGTAGGACCGATTCGGTTAGGGTTTGGGCATAACGTAATCTCGGTGAGACCGATCGCACAAACTCGGTGAGACCGAGTTTGGCAATTAGCTAACCAGAGAGTTGGTCAGGCAAACTCGGTGGGACCGACTTGCTCTTTCGGTGAGACCGAAAAGTTACAAGAAGGAAACAGAGAGTTTGCATTGCATTCTCGGTGGGAACGATTCGCTCTTTCGGTGAGACCGAAAAGTTACGAAAGGGAAACAGAGAGTTTGCAACCCCATCTCGGTGTGACCGAGATCCTTATCGGTAGGACCGAATTGCTAGGGTTTGGCAGTGGCAAATGACAAGTGAAACTCGGTGGCGCCGGATTGACAGAATTGGTATGACCGAGTTTGGCTTAGGGTTTAGGTCATTTGTGGATATGGAAAGGTGGTTGAGGATTTTGGAGCATATCACTAAGCACATAAAGCAAGAGGCTCATTAAGCAACACCTCATCCCTCCTTGATAGTATTGGCTTTTCCTAAAGACTCAATGTGATCTTGGATCACTAAAATATAAAATGAAGAGTCTTGAACTTTTGAGCTTGAGCCAATTCTTTGTCCTTAGCATTTTGAGGGTTCCACTTTCACATCCATGCCATGCCAATCATTGAGCTTTCCTGAAATAATCATCTTGGAATAGCATTAGCTCAATGAGCTATATGTTGTTATGAAGTACCAAAACCACCTAGGGATAGTTGCACTTTCACGATTGCAGTAAATGACTTAACCAAAAACTTACCGATTACTTCATCCGGCCGCTCTTCAACCTCCTCCACGTTAATGTGGTTCACCTGTCCCCTATTGAAAGGGTTCGGCTTCTTCCCAGAGCTTCCATTGCCATTGCCATTCTGAGATTCAGGACATTCATTGGCATAATGTCCGGTCTTCTGGCACTTAAAGCAAGTGACTTGGCTCAGGTCTCTTTTGGCTGGGGTTGATGGGTTGGTACGGTTCTGGCCGTTGCTTCCTCCATTCCCATTACCATTCTTGGGGCCATTATGATTGTGCGAGCTACCTCCTCCATGGGTATGCCGAAAATGTCCTCCTGGTCTAGGGGTAAAACGCAGCTTCTGCTGAGCTCCAGAATTGTACTTCCCTTGTCCATACTTCCTCTTGCGGTTCTCAATCTGCTGCTACTTCCCTTCTATCATAAGAGAACGATCTACCAACTCCTGGTAGTTGTTGAAGGTTGCTACCATCAACTGCATGCTCAACTCATCATTCAGTCCTTCCAGAAACTTCTCCTGCTTAGTTGCATCCGTAGCAACGTGTAACGACCTCGATGCGGCTATAGCTCCCACGTGTCGAGGCACGCCTTAGAGACATAACCGCATTGAAAGCAATGTCGCAAGTTAGGCAATCATCACAACATCCCATGTAATATATAGAATAAAAGGGGAGATACATAGTTGGCTTACACTCGCCACGTCACATCAAAGTACATAAATAGCATACATCAACCAAATACTCATAGCCTGACTACGGCGCCAAAATAGAAGAAAACCGAACATGCGTCACGGTCCCGATCAAACCCCAACTGGGCACCACTACTGATCATCAGGAAAAGAGACATAGTAACGCTGAGAGTCCTCGTCAAACTCCCACTTGAGCTCGTATGCGTCACCTGGAGCGGAATCACCTGGACCTGCATCTGGAGTTATAGTATCTGTGAGCCACAGGGACTCAGCAATCTCGCACCCTCGCGATCAAGACTATTTAAGCTTATAGGAAGGGGTAAGGCAAATATATGTGGAGCTGCAGCAAGCGACTAGCATGTATGGTGGCTAACTTATACGCAAAAGAGAGCGAGAAGAGGAGGCAAAGCGCGAGCGAGAATCTAGAGGAACAACCTGCGCAAGCATTACTCCAACACCGTGTCCACTTCCCGGACTCCGCCGAGAAGAGGCCATCATGGTAACACACTCAGTTGATTCATTTTAATTAAGTTTATGTTCAAGTTATCTACAACCGGACATTAACAAATTCCCATCTGCCCATAACCGCGGGCACGGCTTTCGAAAGTTCAATCCCTGCAGGGGAGTCCCAACTTAGCCCATGACAAGCTCTCACGGTCAACGAAGGAATAGACCTCCATCCGAGACATTCCGATCAGACTCGGTCTCCCGGTACAACAAGACATTTCGACGTGTTAAAACAAGTCCAGCAACACCGCCCGAATGTGCCGACAAATCCCGATAGGAGCTGCACATATGTCTTTATCAGGGCACACTCAGATTGTCTTAGGTACGGGTAGGCCAGCCCAGAGTTGCCCCTGGTGGCCACCGGCAGCTGACAGGTGGACCAACACTCATAGGAGCACTGGCCCGGGGGGGGGGGGGTTTAAATAAGATGACCCTCGGGCTCCGGAAACCCAAGGGAAAAAGAGGCTAGGTGGAAAATGGTAAAACTAAGGTTGGGTATTGCTGGAAAAGCTTTAATCAAGGCGAACTATTAAGGGGTTCCCATTATAAGCCAACCGCGTAAGGAACGCAAAATCCGGGAACATAACACCGATATGACGGAAAACTAGGGCGGCAAGAGTGGAACAAAACACTAGGCGAGAGGCCGAGCCTTCCACCCTTTACCAAGTGTATAGATGCATTAAGATAACATAGCAATATAATGATATCCCAACAAGTAAAAAAATGTTCCAACAAGGAACAACTCCAATCTTCACCTGCAACTAACAACGCTATAAGAGGGGCTGAGCAAAGCGGTAACATAGCTAATCAACGGTTTGCTAGGACATGGTGGGTTAGAGGTTCAACATGGCAATTGGGAGGCTGACAAGAAAAAGGTAGGCATCGTAGCATTGACATAGCAAAGAGCGAGCAAACTAGCATAGCAAAGATAGTAGTGATTTCGAGGATATGATCATCTTGCCTGCAAAGCTGTCCGAGTTGACTGGATCCTCAAAAGCAAACTCAACAGGCTCCTCATTAGCGAACTCGTCTCCCGGCTCTACCCAAACAAGACAAACAAGCAATAAGGATACAATCAACCACATGCAAACTCAGACAATAAGATGCAATGATGGTATGCTATGCGGGATGCGATGCGGGATGCAAAATGCAAGATATGACATGAAATGCATGAACCTGGCCTCAACTTGGAAAACCAAGTGTTCCACTGGAAAGATGAGATGAAATCGCTTGAAAACGATATAAGGAACACAGGAATCGGAGTTACGGTTTGGAAATGGCAAGCGTTTCAATATTGGCACCGGTCTGCGATTTACAGCAAGTAGGCCTCAAAATGCAATGAAATGAACATGCTATAGCAATCAAACATGGCATCAAAATACATGGCAGGGAAGCATTCAAGATGCTTAACAAAAGACTAGCACCGAGCCACGGCCAATTCATCCATTAAGAGGTTCAAACAAGCATGGCAAAAACACAAATGCAAAACAGATTTCAGACTTAGTGAAATTAACACTTGTCTGAAATTTCAGATCATGAAGCCCTCTTCGGAGCAACAAAACAACATGCTACAGGACCTGATTAGGACAAAAAAGAACATGGCATGGAGCTACTCAACAAGCTTAACAAAAGACCCTAAGTGACCTGGGGCCAAAAGGGATCACAAAATATACTAACAAGCACACGAACATAGCTAAAACATCATCAGTTTTCAGGCTTAGTGAAAACTGAGACATGCTGAAATGTAACTCACGAAGGCATGTAAATGAGCTCGATGCACTCACTATGGTGCAAGTCATGGTGAGGCAAGCATACATCCATTAAGAAGGCACAAAATGCTAGCTAGACATGGCAATAACAAAGGCATAGCATGCATGGATCAACTACAATAACATCGGCAAAATCGCAAACGAGTTGACGATCTGCCCAGATTCACCGCGAAGCAAAAGTAGAGCTCGATTGACTCAAGCTAGGGTGCTCCATAATTGCAAGTAAAGACATGGATGGATAGAGCATAACAAGATTAACAAAACTCCTTTACTGATCATCCTCAAAAGAGGCATGAATCACTAGGAAACAGCATGAACATATGGCATCATGAACTAAATAATCCCAGACTTAGTAAAAACTACTAAGACCCTAAAAACAGATTTACCGGGTGCCTCACTTTGCAAGCTTGCACAAGTTACCACACACATCACAAAAATGCACGGGTTGCACCTCTGGAAAGATAATAAGATGCTTAACAAAACATATGAAGGACTCACAGGCATATCATGCACACAACAATCATGGCAAAAATGACAAAAGTCTAAGATGAACTAGCAGATCTGACAATTAACTCACGAAGCCTCCTTCTAACAGAATTTCGGGCATCAAAATGAACTCAAATGAAAATGATGCAATGGAATGAAATGATGTACTCGTCGAGACGAACATTTTGATATACTATATGTCCAAATTGGAGCTACGGATGCGGAGATATGGCAGGTCAAAGATTGCATAAAAATTTAACAGAGAGAGGCAAAAGTCAACCCTAGGGTTTTCAGATCTGAGATCCGGATCGCGTGTACTGTTCATGCACTGTTCACCGAGCGCGGTTTTCAAGGTTGGCCGGCTGGAGACGGTTGTCGTCGAGGGAAGGAGAGGCCGGGGCGGCGACCGGAGCACCGAGGCGTGGCGGGGTCGCGGTGGCGCGCGGTGGCGCGGCCACCGGAGTCGGCGGCCGGCGCGGTCCGGCGACGAGGGTCGGTCGGCGGGGCGAGCGGCGCCCGGCGAAGGAGGCGGCGGCGCGTGGCTGAGGAGGCGACGGGGCGGATCGGCCGCGGAGACGAAGGTCCCGGGAGGCGGCGGCGTTCGACGGGCCTCGGGGGCCCCTCCTGGGCCTCCCGGGCCGGTGGCGGGTGAAGGACGCTGCGGCTCGCCACTGGCTGCGGGCGGCGGCGGAAGATCTATTTCTTTTCTAGGGTTTCGGAGAGGGAGAGAGTTCCGAAAATGGAGGGGTCTATTTATAGGCATAAGTGGAGCTAGGAGAGTCCAAATGAGGTGCGGTTTTCGGCCACGCGATCGTGATCGAACGCTCTAGATGATGGAGCAGAGTTTGGTGGGTTTTGGGCCAAATTGGAGGGGTGTTGGGCTGCAACACACACGAGGCCTTTTCGGTCCCTCGGTTAACCGTTGGAGTAGCAAACGAAGTCCAAATGATACGAAACTTGACAGGCGGTCTACCGGTAGTAAACCAAGGCCGCTTGGCAAGTCTCGGTCGAATCCGGAAATGTTTAATCCCCACACACAAAAGAAAGGTAGAAATGACCACCGGAGGAGAACGAAGCGCCGGAATGCAAAACGGACAACGGGGAAAATACTCTAATGCATGAGATGAACACGTATGCAAATGCAATGCACATGATGACATGATATGAGATGCATGACAACGAAAACAGCACACGGAGACAAAGACCCGAACCCGAGAAATAAATATAACTTAACGCCGAAAACGGCAAGAGTTGGAGTACAAATTGGGAAAGTTACATCCGGGGCGTTACAACACTCCACCACTACGAAAGGATCTCGTCCCGAGATCTAGGACTGAAAGAACGCTGGGTACTCAGAATGGAGGTGATCCTTGCGTTCCCAGGTAGCTTCACGGTCGGAATGGTGTGACCATTTGACTTTGAGAAATTTGATTGACTTGTTGTGAGTCTTGCGTTCAGTCTCATCGAGAATAGCAACTGGGTGCTCATGATAAGAGAGATCTTCTTGGAGCTCAATGTCCTCGAAGTTGACTGTGCGGTCAGGCGTCTTGAAGAACTTTCGAAGCTGAGAGACATGGAACACATCATGAACATTTGCAAAGTTTGAAGGAAGCTCGAGTTGATAGGCGAGGTCACCTCTCTTGCTGACAATCTTGAAAGGTCCCACGTATCTAGGGGCAAGCTTCCCTTTGATACCGAAGCGACGAGTCCCTTTCATAGGAGAGACGCGGAGGTAAACATGATCTCCGATCTCGAAAGCCAAATCACGGTGCTTACTATCATAGTAGCTCTTCTGGCGGGATTGGGCTGCTTTGAGGTTATCACGAATGACTTTGCACATTTCTTCTGCCTCTGTGATTAAGTCATTACCCAGCAGCTGATGTTCACCGGTTTCAGACCAGTTGAGAGGGGTACGACACTTCCTGCCATACAGAATTTCAAATGGGGCCTTGCCCGGACTTGCTTGAAAACTGTTGTTGTAGGAAATTTCAGCATAAGGAAGACAATCCTCCCACTTCATGCCGAAGGAGATCACACAAGCCCTGAGCATATCTTCAAGAATCTGATTGACATGCTCGACTTGACCGCTTGTTTGAGGATGGAAAGCAGTGCTGAAGCGGATGTTAGTGCCCATGGCCTTCTGAAAAGAATCCCAAAACTTGGAGGTAAAGATGCTGCCACGGTCTGAAGATATCACCTGAGAAATACCGTGCAGACAGACAATTGGAGAGGTATAGAGTTCCGCCAATTGAGCCGCAGTGATCGACTATTTGATAGGCAGAAAGTGAGCCACTTTGGTGAGCTTGTCGATGACAACGAATATAGCATCATTGCCACACTTGGACTTTGGAAACCCAGTCACGAAGTCCATTTCAATGTGATCAAACTTCCATTCTGGAATGGCAAGAGGTTGGAGGAGACCTGCTGGCCTTTGGTGTTCTTCCTTCACTCTTCTGCAGACATCACATTCGTTAACGAATTGAGCGATCTCGCGCTTCATTCGAGTCCACCAATAAGCTTGCTTGAGGTCCTAATACATCTTCATACTCCCAGGGTGGATGGAGAGGAGAGAATTGTGAGCCTCGTTCATGATCACTTTACGGAGGTCACCTTTGGGGTACAACAATTCGATCCTCGAAGAAGAGAGTGTCCTTGTCATCAAGGCGGTAGCACTTGTACTTGTACTGACTCTTGGCAATCCCAATCTTCACCTTTTTTACCATAGCATCAAGAAGCCGGGCTTGGCGAATCTGGTCTTCCAAGGTAGGAGAGACTTGAAGGTTGGCGAGGAAACCTTGAGGAACAACTTGCAGATTCAGTTTGCGGAAAGCTTCACAAAGCTCGGGTTGATAAGGCTTAAGAATCAGACTGTTGCAATACGCTTTCCTGCTCAAAGCGTCAGCAATCACATTGGCCTTGCCTGGAGTATACTCAATACTCGGATTATACTCTTGAATCATTTCGACCCATCGAGTCTGCCTGAGGTTGAGATTAGGCTGAGTGAAGATGTACTTGAGACTCTTGTGATCAGTGAAAATGTCCACTTTTCTTCCCAATAGAAGATGTCTCCAAGTCAAAAGAGCATGCACAACTGCCGCCAACTCGAGATCATGAGTGGGGTAGTTCTTCTCATTAGGCTTTAGCTGGCGAGAGGTATAAGCAACAACTTTCTTCTCTTGCATCAATACTGCGCCAAGACCTTGGAGAGAGGCATCACAAAAGACCTCGTACGACTTGGATTCATCTGGCGGAGTCAAAACTGGAGCAGTGATCAATTTCTCTTTCAAAGTGTTGAAAGCAATATCACACTCCGGAGACCAAACGTACTTGACGTGCTTCTGAAGAAGATTAGAGAGAGGCTTCGCGATCTTAGAAAAGTTTTCAACGAATCTTCGGCAATGCTTGCGAGACCGAGGAAACTCCGGAGTTGCTTCATGTTTTGAGGAGGTTCCCAATTCACAATTGCAGACACCTTCTCAGGATTCACAGCAATGCCCTTGGCAGAGATGATATGGCCAAGATAAAGAACCTCATCGAGCCAAAATTCACACTTGAAGAACTTGGCGTAGAACTGATGTTCCCTGAGCTTATCGAGAACCAAACACAGGTGCTTGGCATGATCTTCCTTGTTCTTGGAGAAAACCAGAATGTCGTCGAGATAGACCAAAACGAAGTCATTGGTGTAGGCATTGAAGATGAAGTTCATCATGCGAGAGAACGTCGGAGGAGCGTTGACGAGGCCAAAAGACATGACAGTGTATTCATATGAACCAAAGCTTGTCTTGAAGGCCGTCTTGGGAATGTCTTGCTCACGGATACGAATCTGATGATAACCCATGCGGAGATCAAGCTTGGAGAATACTTGAGCACCTTTGAGTTGTTCGAACAGCTCATTGATGTTGGGAAGTGGGTATTTGTTCTTGATGGTCTTCTTGTTCAATGGACGGTAACCAACACAAAGTCGGTCCGATCCATCCTTCTTCTTCTTCACAAAAAGAACACCACAACCCCACGGAGAAGAACTAGGCCGGATGAGACCCATTCTCTCTTGCTCATCGAGTTGTTTCTTCAACTCCTTCAACTCTTCAGGTCCGAGCTTGTAAGGACGTTTGCACACAGGTTCCGTACCGGGCTCGAGATCAATAACAAATTCAACTGGCCGGTGCAGAGGCATTTCTGTGAGCTCTTCTGGAAAGACGTCTTGATATTCGCAAACGACTGGAATTTGCGAGATAGCATCCAGTTTACCCTTCTCATTTAGAGAAAACAGATGGATGGTATCATCACGAGCGGCAAAAACAATAACATCCTCAGACGAATGAGTCAATTGAATCTGCCTGGCTGCACAATCAAGCTTAGCCTTGTGCTTAGAAAGCCAATCCATTCCGAGAATAAGATCAATATCCGAGTCACCAAGAACCGTAGGAGAAGATAGAAACTTGTAGTCGCCCAAAGTGATAGTCACATCCGGAGCAATGGAGTTAGCATGCATGCGCCTACCAGGAGAGACAACTGCTAATGGACTAGGCAAAATTTGCTGAGCCAAACCATGCTTAGATGAAAACGGCCTCGATATGAAACAATGCGATGCACCACTATCAAAAAGTACTTTTGCAGTAATATCATTAACAGGAAGGTTACCCATGATCACATCTGACAAATCCTCTGCCTGAGCCGCGTTCATCAAGTTGACCTTGGCATGCTTGGGGTTATGCTTGATCACTGCTGTACTTGCCGATATCACAGGAGGAGGAGGAGGAAGACGCCTCTGGTTGAAACACTTGTTGGCATAGTGACCCTTTTCTTGGCACTTGTTGCACGTGACCTCTGAAAGCGGACGGTGGTACGGAGCACTCGATCTTGGAGGTTGAGACGAAGACTTGTTCTGAAAGCCAGGGTTGGGTGGGTGGGAAGAACCACTGCCACCTTTGCTCTTCTGCTGATACGGCTGCCGGAACGGAGGAGGAGGAAGCCAATACTTCTGCTGCTTGGCCACTTGAGTAGAGGAAGAAGGAGTAGCATCTCTGACTCGCTTCTTGGAAGCATCACACCTCAACTGAGCAGCCTCTTGCTTCAGTGCCATATTGTAGAACTCATCGTATCTCAACGGCTCAAAGAGGACAAGAGCGAGCTGAATTTCTTCTCTGAGACCACCCCTGAACTGGTATATAATGCTCTTCTCATCAGGCACGTCCTGCTTGGCAAAGCGGGCGAGCTTCTGGAACAACTTGTTGTAGTCATAGACAGACAAAGAGCCTTGCTTCAGATTGCGGAATTCCTGACGCTTACTCTCAACCACACTTTGAGGGATGTGATGAGCTCAGAAATCTTGACAGAAATCATCCCAAGTGATCAGACGTCCACCTCTGGAATCCTTGTACTGCTGGAACCATTCTGCAGCTTGATCTTTGAGTTGGAAGGAACCGAACTTGACGAAATCTTTAGGCCTGACGTTGCTGCACTCAAAATGCTTACGCAGATCCACAAGCCAATCGTCAGCATCGGAAGCCTCAACACAATTGCTGAATTTCTTTGGCCCATTAGCAAGGAACTGGTTCAGTGTAGCAAAATGATTCTGATTGTTGCCTTGATTCCCTTGACTGCCTTGATTGCGCTCTTGGAGGATTTGCACGATCAACTGTGTGTTTGCATTGGTAGCGGCCATCACAGCTTGCCATGCCTCCGGAGGAGGTGGAGGTGGTGGCGGATCTTGATTCTGGTTCTGACTGGTGCTCTTAGCGGGAACCATCCTGAAGAGGTTGACCAGCGTTAGCACATAGACAGATAAATGAAGCTGAAACCAACGGAATGAAAATTGCAACATAAAGTCTTCACATCCGAACAAAATGAACGAATGCATTTCTCTTGAAGTGGTCACATATCCCTAAATTGCGAAGCCACGTAGAATTAGGTAGAAGAATTAAATCAGCAAGGTACGGATCAAGAACGAATAATCGGTAAGAAATCCCAATCTCAAACCAATATCCGTGGAAGAAGAACTAGAGCTACAAGAATTTCCACCTATGAAACCCCCGAAACTTTCCGGTTATGCAATCAGGTGTTGGGGGTACAGGGGAAGCATAATATCTCACCCAAACTAGCAAATCCTACATCCAGCTGTATCCATCCTTCAACACATAACCAAGAAACCTTCGGAAACCATCTACCTCAACCTTCGAAAAGCATCCGTTATACAAGTTATGGCGATACTCCCGAACTCCCGCCCCAGTACTGGGTGGCGTCGAGGTTATCTCACCAACGAACTGCATAAAAGAGATTTTCGATGTCGGCGAAAATATCTCAAGTATTCCAGAATTGCAACGATAAAATTATGATGACAACACCTCAGAGCTCAACTCCCCGGGACACTTCCACTAAACCCCCGACAGGAGGCACCAAGATAATGTTCTCATCATAAGCCATCAGAACGATTCCAAGATACTCGCGTGATCCTAATTTTTTTAGTGAAATTTGAGAAGAGAAGAGTCAAAACTCTACGTCAGGATGCCTTACCAGAGCGATGAGGAGACTGGGAAGTAAAAATAATTCCTAAACTCTCCGATATATAATTCCTAAATGACTCAAAACATTTTTCTGGACACAACCCGGCTGCTAAAAACGATCAAGCAATGGGGCTCCTAAGGTCGGGGAAGGCTCTGATTACCAACTTGTAACGCCCTCGATGTGGCTATAGCTCCCACGTGTCGAGGCATGACTTAGAGACATAACCGCATGGAAAGCAATGTCGCACGTTAGGCAATCATCACAACATCCCATGTAATATATAGAATAAAAGGGGAGATACATAGTTGGCTTACACTCGCCACGTCACATCAAAGTACATAAATAGCATACATCAACCAAACACTCATGGCCCGACTACGGCGCCAAAATAGAAGAAAATCCAACATGCGACACGGTCCCGATCAAACCCCAACTGGGCACCACTACTGATCATCAGGAAAAGAGACATAGTAACGCTGAGAGTCCTCGTCGAACTCCCACTTGAGCTCGTATGCGTCACCTGGAGCGGAATCACCTGGACCTGCATCTGGAGTTATAGTATCTATGAGCCACAGGGACTCAGCAATCTCGCACCCTCGCGATCAAGACTATTTAAGCTTATAGGAAGGGGTAAGGCAAATATATGTGGAGCTGCAGCAAGCGACTAGCATGTATGGTGGCTAACTTATACGCAAAAGAGAGCGAGAAGAGGAGGCAAAGCGCGAGCGAGAATCTAGAGGAACAACCTGCGCAAGCATTACTCCAACACCGTGTCCACTTCCCGGACTCCGCCGAGAAGAGGCCATCACGGTAACACACTCAGTTGATTCATTTTAATTAAGTTTATGTTCAAGTTATCTACAACCGGACATTAACAAATTCCCATCTGCCCATAACCGCGGGCACGGCTTTCGAAAGTTCAATCCCTGCAGGGGAGTCCCAACTTAGCCCATGACAAGCTCTCACGGTCAACGAAGGAATAGACCTCCACCCGAGACATTCCGATTAGACTCGGTCTCCCGGTACAACAAGACATTTCGACAGGTTAAAACAAGTCCAGCAACACCGCCCGAATGTGCCGACAAATCCCGATAGGAGCTGCACATATGTCTTTCTCAGGGCACACTCAGATTGTCTTAGGTACGGGTAGGCCAGCCCAGAGTTGCCCCTGGTGGCCACCGGCAGCTGACAGGTGGACCAACACTCATAGGAGCACTGGCCCGGGGGGGTTTAAATAAGATGACCCTCGGGCTCCGGAAACCCAAGGGAAAAAGAGGCTAGGTGGAAAATGGTAAAACTAAGGTTGGGCATTGCTGGAAAAGCTTTAATCAAGGCGAACTATTAAGGGGTTCCCATTATAAGCCAACCGCGTAAGGAACGCAAAATCCGGGAACATAACACCGATATGACGGAAAACTAGGGCGGCAAGAGTGGAACAAAACACTAGGCGAGAGGCCGAGCCTTCCACCCTTTACCAAGTGTATAGATGCATTAAGATAACATAGCAATATAATGATATCCCAACAAGTAAAAAAATGTTCCAACAAGGAACAACTCCAATCTTCACCTGCAACTAACAACGCTATAAGAGGGGCTGAGCAAAGCGGTAACATAGCCAATCAACGATTTGCTAGGACATGGTGGGTTAGAGGTTCAACATGGCAATTGGGAGGCTGACAAGCAAAAGGTAGGCATCGTAGCATTGGCATAGCAAAGAGCGAGCAAACTAGCATAGCAAAGATAGTAGTGATTTCGAGGGTATGATCATCTTGCCTGCAAAGCTGTCAGAGTTGACTGGATCCTCAAAAGCAAACTCAACGGGCTCCTCGTTAGCGAACTCGTCTCCCAGCTCTACCCAAACAAAACAAACAAGCAAGAAGGATACAATCAACCACGTGTAAACTCAGACAATAAGATGCAATGATGGTATGCTATGGGGGATGCAAAATGCAAGATATGACATGAAATGCATGAACCTGGCCTCAACTTGGAAAACCAAGTGTGCCACTGGAAAGATGAGATGAAATCTCTTGAAAACGATATAAGGAACACCGGAATCGGAGTTACGATTTGGAAATGGCAAGCGTTTCAATATTGGCACCGGTCTGCGATTTATAGCAAGTAGGCCTCGAAATGCAATGAAATGAACATGCTACAGCAATCAAACATGGCATCAAAATACATGGCAGGGAAGCATTCAAGATTCTTAACAAAAGACTAGCACTGAGCCACGGCCAATTCATCCATTAAGAGGTTCAAACAAGCATGGCAAAAACGCAAATGCAAAACAGATTTCAGACTTAGTGAAATTAACACTTGTCTGAAATTTCAGATCATGAAGCCCTCTTCGGAGCAACAAAACAACATGCTACAGGACCTGATTAGGACAAAAAAGAACATGGCATGGAGCTACTCAACAAGCTTAACAAAAGACCCTAAGTGACCTGGGGCCAAAAGGGATCACAAAATATACTAACAAGCACACGAACATAGCTAAAACGTAATCAGTTTTCAGGCTTAGTGAAAACTGAGACATGCTGAAATGTAACTCACGAAGGCATGTAAACGAGCTCGATGCACTCACTATGGTGCAAGTCATGGCGAGGCAAGCATACATCCATTAAGAAGGCACAAAATGCTAGCTAGACATGGCAATAACAAATGCATAACATGCATGGATCAACTACAATAACATCGGCAAAATCACAAATGAGTTGACGATCTGCCCAGATTCACCGCGAAGCAAAAGTAGAGCTCGATTGACTCAAGCTAGGGTGCTCCATAATTGCAAGTAAAGACATGGATGGATAGAGCATAACAAGATTAACAAAACTCCTTTACTGATCATCCTCAAAAGAGGCACGGATCACTAGGAAACAGCATGAACATATGGCATCATGAACTAAATAATCCCAGACTTGGTGAAAACTACTAAGACCCTAAAAACAGATTTACGGGTGCCTCACTTTGCAAGCTTGCACAAGTCACCACACACATCACAAAAATGCATGGGTTGCACCTCTGGAAAGATAATAAGATGCTTAACAAAACATATGAAGGACTCACAGGCATATCATGCACACAACAATCATGGCAAAAATGACAAAAGTCTAAGATGAACTAGCAGATCTGACAATTAACTCACGAAGCCTCCTTCTAACAGCATTTCGGGCATCAAAATGAACTCAAATGAAAATGATGCAATGGAATGAAATGATGTACTCGTCGAGACGAACATTTTGATATACTATATGTCCAAATCAGAGCTACGGATGCGGAGATATGGCAGGTCAAAGATTGCATAAAAATTTAACGGAGAGAGGCAAAAGTCAACCCTAGGGTTTTCAGATCCGAGATCCGGATCGCGGGTACTGTTCATGCACTGTTCACCGAGCACGGTTTTCGAGGTTGGCCGGCTGGAGACGGTTGTCATCGAGGGAAGGAGAGGCTGGGGCGGCGACCGGAGCACCGAGGCGCGGCGGGGTCGCGGTGGCGCGTGGTGGCGCGGCCACCGGAGTCGGCGGCCGGCGCGGTCCGGCGACGAGCGTCGGTCGGCGGGGCGAGCGGCGCCCGGCGAAGGAGGTGGCGACGCGTGGCTGAGGAGGCGGCGGGGCGGATCGGCCGCGGAGACGAAGGTCCCGGGCGGTGGCGGCGTTCGACGGGCCTCGGGGGCCCCTCCTGGGCCTCCCGGGCCGGCGGCGGGTGAAGGACGCGGCGGCCACGTGGCGGCTCGCCACTGGCTGCGGGCGGCGGCGGAAGATCTATTTTTTTCTAGGGTTTCGGAGAGGGAGAGAGATCCGAAAATGGAGGGGTCTATTTATAGGCATAAGTGGAGCTAGGAGAGTCCAAATGAGGTGCGGTTTTCGGCCACGCGATCGTGATCGAATGCTCTAGATGATGGAGCAGAGTTTGGTGGGTTTTGGGCCAAATTGGAGGGATGTTGGGCTGCAACACACACGAGGCCTTTTCGGTCCCTCGGTTAACCGTTGGAGTATCAAACGAAGTCCAAATGATAAGAAACTTGACAGGCGGTCTACCGGTAGTAAACCAAGGCCGCTTGGCAAGTCTCGGTCCAATCCGGAAATGTTTAATCCCCACACACGAAAGAAAGGTAGAAATGACCACCGGAGGAGAACGAAGCGCCGGAATGCAAAACGGACAACGGGGAAAATGCTCGAATGCATGAGATGAACACGTATGCAAATGCAATGCACATGATGACATGATATGAGATGCATGACAACAAAAACAACGCACGGAGACAAAGACCCGAACCCGAGAAATAAATATAACTTAACGCCGGAAACGGCAAGAGTTGGAGTACAAATTGGGAAAGTTACATCCGGGGCGTTACACAACGTCATCTGGGGCATAACGTGCTAGCTTAATAAAGTCCTCCACATACTGGCCAACTGTCCGTCCTACTTGGCGCAAGTTGCGAAACTCACGCTTCTTCATGGCCATTGCTCCCGCTGAAACATGGGCAGTACGGAAAGCCTGCTGGAACTGGTCCCATGTGACAGTGTCGATAGGGAAAGTGGTGGTGAAATTCTCCCACCATGATGTTGGGGAACGTAGTAATTTCAAAAAATTTCCTACGCACACGCAAGATCATGGTGATGCATAGCAACGAGAGGGGAGAGTGTTGTCCATGTACCCTCGTAGACCAAAAGCAGAAGCGTTAGCACAACGCGGTTGATGTAGTCGTACGTCTTCATGATCCGACCGATCCAAGTACCGAACGCATGGCACCTCCGAGCTCAGCACACGTTTAGCTCGATGACGTCCCGCGAACTCCGATCTAGCAGAGCTTCACGGGAGAGTTCCGTCAGCACGACGGCGTGGTGACGGTGATGATGTTGCTACCAACGCAGGGCTTCGCCTAAGCACCGCTACGATATGATCGAGGTGGATTATGGTGGAGGGGGGCACCGCACATGGCTAAGAGATCAAGAGATCAATTGTTGTGTCTATGGGGTGCCCCCTGGCCACGTATATAAAGGAGTGGAGGAGGGGAGGGGCCGGCCCTCTCTATGGAGCGCCCTAGGGGAGTCCTACTCCCACCGGGAGTAGGATTCCCCCTTTCCTAGTAGAACTAGGATCCCTTCCAAGTAGTAGGAGTAGGAGAGAAGGAAAGGGAAGGGAAAAAGAGAAGGAAGGAAAAGGAGGAAAAGGAGGAAAGGGGGGCCGGCCCCCTAGTCCAATTCGGTTTGGGCTAGGGGAGCTGCGCGCCCTGCTTCCTCTCTTCCACCACTTGGCCCATGAGGACCATTACTTCTTTCTCGTATTCCCGTACCTCCCCGGTACCCCCGAAAATACCCGCATCACTCAGAACCTTTCCGATGTCCGAATATAGTCGTCCAATATATCGATCTTTACGTCTTGACCATTTTGAGACTCCTCGTCATGTACCCGATCTCATCTGAGACTTAGAACTACCTTCGGTACATCAAATCACATAAACTCATAATACAATCGTCATCGAAACTTTAAGCGTGCGGACCCTACGGGTTCGAGAACTATGTAGACATGACCGAGACATGTCTCCGGTCAATAACCAATAGCGGAACCTGGATGCTCATATTGTCTCCCACATATTCTACGAAGATCTTTATCGGTCAGACCGCATAACAACATATGTTGTTCCCTTTGTCATCGGTATGATACTTGCCCAACATTCGATCGTCGGTATCTCAATACCTAGTTCAATCTCGTTACCGGCAAGTCTCTTTACTCATTCCGTAATACATCATCCCGCAACTAACTTATTAGTTGCAATGCTTGCAAGGCTTAAGTGATGTGCATTACCGAGAGGGCCCAGAGATACCTCTCCGACAATCGGAGCGACAAATCCTAATCTCGAAATATGCCAACCCAACAAGTACCTTCAGAGACACCTGTAGAGCACCTTTATAATCACCTAGTTACGTTGTGACTTTGGTAGCACACAAAGTATTCCTCTTGTAAACGGGAGTTGCATAATCTCATAGTCATAGGAACATGTATAAGTTATGAAGAAAGCAATAGCAACAAACTAAACGATCAAGTGCTAAGCTAATGGAATGGGTCAAGCCAATCAAATCATTCTCCTAATGATGTGATCCCGTTAATCAAATGACAACTCATGTCTATGGTTAGGAAACATAACCATCTTTGATCAACGAGCTAGTCAAGTAGAGGCATACTAGTGACACTCTGTTTGTCCATGTATTCACACATGCATTATGTTTCCGGTTAATACAGTTCTAGCATGAATAATAAACATTTATCATGATATAAGGAAATAAATAATAACTTTATTATTGCCTCTAGGGCATATTTCCTTCAGTCTCCCACTTGCACTAGAGTCAATAATCTAGTTCACATCGCCATGTGATTTAATACCAATAGTTCACATCACCACGTGATTAACACCTATAGTTCACATCGACATGTGACCAACACCCAAAGGGTTTACTAGATTCAATAATCTAGTTCACATCGCTATGTGATTAACACCCAAAGAGTGAAGGAAATATGCCCGAGAGGCAATAATAATGTTATTATTTTTATTTCCTTATATCATGATAAATGTTTATTATTCATGCTAGAATTGTATTATCCGGAAACATAATAGTTGTGTGAATACATAGACAAACCAAACGTCACTAGTTTGCCTCTACTTGACTAGCTCATTAATCAAAGATGTTTATGTTTCCTAACCATAGACAGGTGTTGTCATTTGATTAATGGGATCACATCATTAGGAGAATGATGTGATTGACATGACCCATTCCATTAGCTTAGCACCCGATCGATTAGTATGTTGCTATTGCTTTCTTCATGACTTATACATGTTCCTATGACTATGAGATTATGCAACTCCCGTTTACCAGAGGAACACTTTGTGTGCTACCAAACGTCACAACGTAACTGGGTGATTATAAAGGAGTTCTACAGGTGTCCCCAAAGGTAAATGTTGGGTTGGCGTATTTCGAGATTAGGATTTGTCACTCCGATTGTCGGAGAGGTATCTCTGGGCCCTCTCGGTAATGCACATCACATAAGCCTTGCAAGCATTGCAACTAATGATTTAGTTGCGAGGTGATGTATTACGGAACGAGTAAAGAGACTTGCCGGTAATGAGATTGAACTAGGTATTGAGATACCGACGAGCGAATCTCGGGCAAGTAACATACCGATGACAAAGGGAACAAAGTATGTTGTTATGCGGTCTGACCGATAAAGATCTTCGTAGAATATGTAGGAGCAAATGTGAGCATCCAGGTTCCGCTATTGGTTATTGACCGGAGACATGTCTCGGTCATGTCTACATTGTTCTCGAACCCGTAGGGTCCGCACGCTTAAGGTTTCGATGACAGTTATATTATGAGTTTATGCTTTTTGATGTACCGAAGTTTGTTCGGAGTCCCAGATGTGATCACGAACATGACGAGGAGTCTCGAAATGGTCGAGAAATGAATATTGATATATTGGAAGTCTATATTTGGATATCGGAAGTGTTTCGGGTGAAATCGGGATTTTACCGGAGTACCGGGAGGTTATCGGAACCCCCCGGGAGGTATATAGACCTTAGTGGGCTTTAGTGGAAGATAGGAGAGGTGGCCAGGGCTGGGCCGCGTGCCCCTCCCCCCTAGTCCGAATAGGACAAGGAGAGGGGGGCGGCGCCCCCCCTTTTCTTCTCTCTCTCTCTCCTCTTTCCCCCTCCCCGAATCCTATTCCAACTAGCAAAGGGGGGAATCCTACTCCTGGTGGGACTAGGACTCCTCCTGGCGCGCCCTCCTCATGGCCGGCCGCACCCCCCCTTTGATCCTTTATATACGGAGGTAGGGGGCACCCCTAGACACACAAGTTGATCCACGTGATCATATTCTTAGCCGTGTGCGGTGCCCCCTTCCACCATAATCCTCGATAATATTGTAGCGGTGCTTAAGCGAAGCCCTGCGATGGTAGTACATCAAGATCATCACCATGCCGTCGTGCTGACGAAACTCTTCCCCGGCAATTTGCTGGATCGGAGTCCGGGGATCGTCATCAAGCTGAACGTGTGCTAAAACTCGGAGGTGCCGTAGTTTCGGTGCTTGATCGGTCGGCCCGTGAAGACGTACAACTACATCAACCGCGTTGTGCTAACGCTTCCGCTGTCGGTCTACAAGGCTACATAGATCACACTCTCCCCTCTCGTTGCTATGCATCACCATGATCTTGCGTGTGCGTAGGATTTTTTTTTAATTACTACGTTCCCCAACAGTGGCATCAGAGCCTAGGTTTTATGTGTTGATGTTATATGCACGAGTAGAACACAAGTGAGTTGTGGGCGATATAAGTCATACTGCTTACCAGCATGTCATACTTTGGTTCGGCGGTATTGTTGGGCGAAGCGGCCCGGACCGACATTACGCGTACGCTTACGCGAGACCGGTTCTCCCGACGTGCTTTGCACATAGGTGGCTTGCGGGTGACAGTTTCTCCAACTTTAGTTGAACCGAGTGTGGCTACGCCCGGTCCTTGCGAAGGTTAAAACATCACCAACTTGACAAACTATCGTTGTGGTTTTGATGCGTAGGTAAGATTGGTTCTTGCTTAAACCCGTAGCAGCCAAGTAAAACTTGCAACAACAAAGTAGAGGACGTCTAACTTGTTTTTGCAGGGCATGTTGTGATGTGATATGGTCAAGACATGATGCTAAATTTTATTGTATGAGATGATTATGTTTTGTAACCGAGTTATCGGCAACTGGCAGGAGCCATATGGTTGTCTCTTTATTGTATGCAATGCAATCGCGCTGTAATGCTTTACTTTATCACTAAGCGGTAGCGATAGTCGTGGAAGCATAAGATTGGCGAGACGACAACGATGCTATGATGGAGATCAAGGTGTCACGCCGGTGACGATGGTGATCACGGCGGTGCTTCGAAGATGGAGATCACAAGCACAAGATGATGATGGCCATATCATATCACTTATATTGATTGCATGTGATGTTTATCTTTTATGCATCTTATCTTGCTTTGATTGACGGTAGCATTATAAGATGATCTCTCACTAATTATCAAGAAGTGTTCTCCCTGAGTCTGCACCGTTGCGAAAGTTATTTGTGCTGAGACACCACGTGATGATCGGGTGTGATAGGCTCTACGTTCAAATACAACGGGTGCAAAACAGTTGCACACGCGGAATACTCAGGTTATACTTGACGAGCCAAGCATATACAGATATGGCCTCGGAACACGGAGACCGAAAGGTCGAGCGTGAATCATATAGTAGATATGATCAACATAGTGATGTTCACCAATAAAACTACTCCATCTCACGTGATGATCGGACATGGTTTAGTTGATTTGGATCACGTAATCACTTAGAGGATTAGAGGGATGTCTAGTTCTTAAGTAATATGATTAATTGAACCTAAATTTATCTTGAACTTAGTACCTGATAGTATCTTGCTTGTTTATGTTTGATTGTAGATAGATGGCCCGTGCTGTTGTTCCGTTGAATTTTAATGCGTTCCTTGAGAAAGCAAAGTTGAAAGATGATGGTAGCAATTACACGGACTGGGTCCGTAACTTGAGGATTATCCTCATTGCTGCACAGAAGAATTACGTCCTGGAAGCACCGCTAGGTGCCAGGCCTGCTGCTGGAGCAACATCAGATGTTATGAACGTCCGGCAGAGCAAAGCTGACGACTACTCGATAGTTCAGTGTGCCATGCTTTACGGCTTAGAATCGGGACTTCAACGACGTTTTGAACGTCATGGAGCATATGAGATGTTCCAGGAGTTGAAGTTAATATTTCAAGAAAATGCCCGGATTGAGAGATATGAAGTCTCCAATAAGTTCTATAGCTGCAAGATGGAGGAGAACAGTTCTGTCAGTGAGCATATACTCAAAATGTCTGGGTATAGTAATCACTTGATTCAATTGGGAGTTAATCTTCCAGATGATTGCGTCATTGACAGAATTCTCCAATCACTGCCACCAAGCTACAAGAGCTTCGTGATGAACTATAATATGCAAGGGATGAATAAGACTATTCCCGAGCTCTTCGCAATGCTGAAAGCTGCGGAGGTAGAAATCAAGAAGGAGCATCAAGTGTTGATGGTCAACAAGACCAATAGTTTCAAGAAAAAGGGCAAAGGGAAGAAGAAGGGGAACTTCAAAAAGAATAGCAAGCAAGTTGCTGCTCAAGAGAAGAAACCCAAACCTGGACCTAAGCCTGAAACTGAGTGCTTCTACTGCAAGCAGACTGGTCACTGGAAGCGGAACTGCCCCAAGTATTTGGCGGATAAGAAGGATGGCAAGGTGAACAAAGGTATATGTGATATACATGTTATTGATGTGTACCTTACTAATGCTCGCAGTAGCACCTGGGTATTTGATACTGGTTCTGTTGCTAATATTTGCAACTTAAAATAGGGACTACGGATTAAGCGAAGATTGGCTAAGGACGAGGTGATGATGCGCGTGGGAAATGGTTCCAAAGTCGACGTGATCGCAGTCGGCACGCTACCTCTACATCTACCTTCGGGATTAGTATTAGACCTAAATAATTGTTATTTGGTGCCAGCGTTAAGCATGAACATTATATCTGGATCTTGTTTGATGCAAGACGGTTATTCATTTAAATCAGAGAATAATGGTTGTTCTATTTATATGAGTAATATCTTTTATGGTCATGCACCCTTAAAGAGTGGTCTATTCTTATTAAATCTCGATAGTAGTGACACACATATTCATAATGTTGAAGCCAAAAGATGCAGAGTTGATAATGATAGTGCAACTTATTTGTGGCACTGCCGTTTAGGTCATATCAGAATAAAGCGCATGAAGAAACTCCATACTGATGGGCTTTTGGAACCACTTGATTATGAATCACTTGGTACTTGCGAACCGTGCCTTATGGGTAAGATGACAAAAACACCGTTCTTCGGTACCATGGAGAGAGCAACAGATTTATTGGAAATCATACATACAGATGTATGTGGTCCGATGAATGTTGAGGCTCGTGGCGGATATCGTTATTTTCTCACCTTCACAGATGACTTAAGTAGATATGGGTATATCTACTTAATGAAACATAAGTCTGAAACGTTTGAAAGGTTCAAAGAATTTCAGAGTGAAGTTGAAAATCATCGTAACAAGAAAATAAAATTCCTACGATCTGATCGTGGAGGAGAATATTTGAGTTACGAGTTTGGTGTACATTTGAAACAATGTGGAATAGTTTCGCAACTCACGCCACCCGGAACACCACAGCGTAATGGTGTGTCCGAATGTCGTAATCGTGCTTTACTAGATATGGTGCGATCTATGATGTCTCTTACCGATTTACCGCTATCGTTTTGGGGATATGCTCTAGAGACGGCCGCATTCATGTTAAATAGGGCACCATCAAAATCCGTTGAGACGACGCCTTATGAACTGTGGTTTGGCAAGAAACCAAGTTGTCGTTTCTGAAAGTTTGGGGCAGAGATGCTTATGTGAAAAAGCTTCAACCTGATAAGCTCGTACCCAAATCGGAGAAGTGTGTCTTCATAGGATATCCAAAGGAAACTATTGGATACACCTTCTATCACAGATCCGAAGGCAAGACTTTTGTTGCTAAATTCGGAAACTTTCTAGAGAAGGAGTTTCTCTCGAAAGAAGTGAGTGGGAGGAAAGTAGAACTTGACGAGGTAACAGTACCTGCTCCCTTATTGGAAAGTAGTACATCACAGAAACCTGTTTCTGTGACACCTACACCAATTAGTGAGGAAGCTAATGATAATGATCATGAAACTTCAGAACAAGATACTACTGAACCTCGTAGATCAACCAGAGTAAGATCCGCGCCAGAGTGGTACGGTAATCCTGTATTGGAAGTCATGCTACTAGATCATGATGAACCTACGAACTATGAAGAAGCGATGGTGAGCCCAAATTCCGCAAAATGGCTTGAAGCCATGAAATCTGAGATGGGATCCATGTATGAGAACAAAGTATGGACTTTGGTTGACTTGCCCAATGATCAGCAAGCAATTGAGAATAAATGGATCTTCAAGAAGAAGACTGATGCTGACGGTAATGTTACTGTCCACAAAGCTCGACTTGTCGCAAAAGGTTTTCGGCAAGTTCAAGGGATTGACTACGATGAGACCTTCTCACCCGTAGCGATGCTTAAGTCCGTCCGAATCATGTTAGCAATTGCCGCATTTTATGATTATGAAATTTGGCAAATGGATGTCAAAACTGCATTCCTGAATGGATTTCTGCAAGAAGAGTTGTATATGATGCAGCCGGAAGGTTTTGTCGATCCAAAGGGAGCTAACAAAGTGTGCAAGCTCCAGCGATCCATTTATGGACTGGTGCAAGCCTCTTGGAGTTGGAATAAACGTTTTGATAGTGTGATCAAAGCATTTGGTTTTGTACAGACTTTTGGAGAAGCCTGTATTTACAAGAAAGTGAGTGGGAGCTCTGTAGCATTTCTGATATTATGTGTGGATGACATATTGCTAATCGGAAATGATATAGAATTTCTGGATAGCATAAAAGGGTACTTGAATAAGAGTTTTTCAATGAAAGACCTCGGTGAAGCTGCTTACATATTGGGCATTAAGATCTATAGAGATAGATCAAGACGCTTAATTGGACTTTCACAAAGCACATACCTTGACAAAGTTTTGAAGAAGTTCAAAATGGATCAAGCAAAGAAAGGATTCTTGCTTGTGTTACAAGGTGTGAAATTGAGTAAGATTCAATCCCCGACCAATGCAGAAGATAGAGAGAAAATGAAAGATGTTCCCTATGTTTCAACCATAGGTTCTATCATGTATGCAATGCTGTGTACCAGACCTGATGTGTGTCTTGCTATAAGTCTAGCAGGGAGGTACCGAAGTAATCCAGGAGTGGATCACTGGACAGCGGTCAAGAACATCCTGAAATACCTGAAAAGGACTAAGGATATGTTTCTCATATATGGAGGTGACAAAGAGCTCATCGTAAATGGTTACGTTGATGCAAGCTTTGACACTGATCCGGACGATTCTAAATCACAAACCGGATACGTGTTTACATTAAACGGTGGAGCTATCAATTGGTGCAGTTCTAAACAAAGCGTTGTGGCGGGATCTACATGTGAAGCGGAGTACATAGCTGCTTCGAAAACAGCAAACGAAGGAGTCTGGATGAAGGAGTTTATATCCGATCTAGGTGTCATACCTAGTGCATCGGATCCAATGAAAATCTTTTGTGACAATACTGGTGCAATTGCTTTGGCAAAGGAATCCAGATTTCACAAGAGAACCAAGCACATCAAGAGACGCTTCAATTCCATCCGGGATCTAGTCCAGGTGGGAGACATAGAAATTTGCAAGATACATACGGATCTGAATATAGCAGACCCGTTGACTAAGCCTCTTCCACGAGCAAAACATGTTCAGCACCAAAGCTCCAAGGGTGTTAGAATCATTACTGTGTAATCTAGATTATTGACTCTAGTGCAAGTGGGAGACTGAAGGAAATATGCCCTAGAGGCAATAATAATGTTATTATTTTTATTTCCTTATATCATGATAAATGTTTATTATTCATGCTAGAATTGTATTATCCGGAAACATAATACTTGTGTGAATACATAGACAAACCAAACGTCACTAGTATGCCTCTACTTGACTAGCTCATTAATCAAAGATGGTTATGTTTCCTAACCATAGACATGTGTTGTCATTTGATTAATGGAATCACATCATTAGGAGAATGATGTGATTGACATGACCCATTCCATTAGCTTAGCACCCGATCATTTAGTATGTTGCTATTGCTTTCTTCATGACTTATACATGTTCCTATGACTATGAGATTATGAAACTCCCGTTTACCAGAGGAACACTTTGTGTGCTACCAAACGTCACAACGTAACTGGGTGATTATAAAGGAGTTCTACAGGTGTCTCCAAAGGTAAATGTTGGGTTGGTGTATTTCGAGATTAGGATTTGTCACTCCGATTGTCGGAGAGGTATCTCTGGGCCCTCTCGGTAATGCACATCACATAAGCCTTGCAAGCATTGCAACTAATGAGTTAGTTGCGAGATGATGTATTACGGAACGAGTAAAGAGACTTGGCGGTAACGAGATTGAACTAGGTATTGAGATACCGACGATCGAATCTCGGGCAAGTAACATACCGATGACAAAGGGAACAAAGTATGTTCTTATGCGGTCTGACCGACAAAGATCTTCATAGAATATGTAGGAGCCAATATGAGCATCCAGGTTCCGCTATTGGTTATTGACCGGAGACGTGTCTCGGTCATGTCTACATTGTTCTCGAACCCGTAGGGTCCGCACGCTTAAGGTTTCGATGACAGTTATATTATGAGTTTATGATTTTTGATGTACCGAAGTTTGTTCGGAGTCCCGGATGTGATCACGGACATGACGAGGAGTCTCAAAATGGTCGATACATGAAGATTGATATATTGGAAGCCTATATTTGGATAGCGGAAGTGTTCCGGGTGAAATCGGGATTTTACCGGAGTACCGGGAGGTTACCGGAACCCCCCGGGAGGTATATGGGCCTTAGTGGGCTTTAGTGGAAGAGAGGAGAGGTGGCCAGGGCTGGGCTGCACGCCCCTCCCCCCTAGTCCGAATAGGACAAGGAGAGGGGGGTGACGCCCCCCCCTTTCCTTCTCCCTCTCCTCTTTCCCCCTTCCCGAATCCTATTCCAACTAGGAAAGGGGGGGGGGAATCCTACTCCCGGTGGGAGTAGGACTCCTCCTGGCGCGCCCTCCTCATGGCCGGCCGCACCCTCCCCTTTGATCCTTTATATACGAAGGTAGGGGGCACCCCTAGACACACAAGTTGATCCACGTGATCATATTCTTAGCCGTGTGCAGTGCCCCCTTCCACCATAATCCTCGATAATATTGTAGCGGTGCTTAGGCGAAGCCCTGTGACGGTAGTACATCAAGATCGTCACCACGCCATCGTGCTGACGAAACTCTTCCCCGACACTTTGCTGGATCGGAGTCCGGGGATCGTCATCGAGCTGAACGTGTGCTAAAACTCGAAGGTGCCGTAGTTTCGGTGCTTGATCGGTCGGGCCGTGAAGACGTACGACTACATCAACCGCGTTGTGCTAACTCTTCCACTGTCGGTCTACAAGGGTACATAGATCACACTCTCCCCTCTCGTTGCTATGCATCACCATGATCTTGCGTGTGCGTGGGAATTTTTTTGAAATTACTACGTTCCCCAACAAAGAGTACTAAGGTGCGATCATGTTTTGCTTGTGAGAGAAGTTTAGTCAACGGGTCTGCCACATTCAGATCCGTAAGTATTTTGCAAATTTCAATGTCAACAATGCTCTGCACAGAGCTAATCTAGCTAATTGCTCCCACTTTCAATATGTATCCAGATTGAGATTTAGAGTCATCTGGATCAGTGTCAAAATTTGCATCGACGTAACCCTTTATGACAAATCGTTTTTTCACCTCCATAATCGAGAAATATATCCTTATTCCACTAAGGATAATTTTGACCGCTGTCCAGTGATCTACTCCTAGATCACTATTGTACTCCCTTGCCAAAAACAGTGTAGGGTATACAATAGATCTGGTACACAACATGGCATATTTTAGAACCTATGGCCAAGGCATAGGGAATGACTTTCATTCTCTTTCTATCTTCTACCGTGGTTGGGCTTTGAGTCTTACTCAGTTTCATACCTTGTAACACAGGCAAGAACTCTTTCTTTGACTGTTCCATTTTGAACTACTTCAAAATCTTGTCAAGGTATGTACTCATTGAAAAAACTTATCAAGCATCTTGATCTATCTCTATAGATCTTGACGCTCAATATGTAAGCAGCTTCACCGAGGTCTTTCTTTGAAAAACTCCTTTCAAACACTCCTTTATGCTTTGCAGAATAATTCTACATTATCTCCGATCAACAATATGTCATTCACATATACTTATCAGAAATGTTGTAGTGCTCCCACTCACTTTCTTGTAAATACAGGCTTCACTGCAAGTCTGTATAAAACTATATGCTTTGATCAACTTATCAAAGCGTATATTCCAACTCCAAGATGCTTGCACCAGTCCATAGATGGATCGCTGGAGCTTGCATATTTTGTTAGCACCTTTAGGATTGACAAAACCTTCTGGTTGCATCATATACAACTCTTCTTTAATAAATCCATTAAGGAATGCAGTTTTGTTTATCCATTTGCCAGATTTCATAAAATACGACAATTGCTAACATGATTCGGACAGACTTAAGCATAGATACGAGTGAGAAACTCTCATCATAGTCAATACCTTGAACTTGTCGAAAACCTTTTGTGACAATTCTAGCTTTCTAGATAGTAACAATACTATCAGCGTCCGTCTTCCTCTTGAAGATCCATTTAATCTCAATGGCTCGCCAATCATTGGGCAAGTCAATCAAAGTCCACACTTTGTACTCATACATGGATCTCATCTCAGATTTCATGGCCTCAAGCCACTTCACGGAATCTGGGCTCATCATCACTTCGTCATAGTTCGTAGGTTCGTCATGGTCAAGTAACATGACCTCCAGAATAGGATTACCGTACCACTCTGGTGCGGATCTCACTCTGGTTTACCTACGAGGTTCGGTAGTAACTTGATCTGAAGTTACATGATCATCGTCATTAGCTTCCTCACTAATTGGTGTAGTAGTCACAGGAACAGATTTCTGTGATGAACTACTTTTCAATAAGGGAGCAGGTACAGTTACCTCATCTCCTCCCACTCACTTCTTTCGAGAGAAACTCCTTCTCTAGAAAGGATCCATTCTCAGCAATGAATATCTTGCCTTCGGATCTGTGATAGAAGGTGTACCCAACATTTTCTTTTGGGTATCCTATGAAGAGGCACTTCTCCGATTTGGGTTTGAGCTTATCAGGTTGAAACTTTTTCACATAAGCATTGCAACCTCAAACTTTAAGAAACGACAGCTTAGGTTTCTTGCCAAACCATAGTTCATACGGTGTCATCTCAACGGATTTAGATGGTGCCCTATTTAACGTGAATGTAGCTGTCTCTAATGCATAACCCCAAAACGATAATGGTAAATTGGTAAGAGAAATCATAGATCGCACCATATCTAATAAAGTACGGTTACGATGTTCGGACACACCATTACACTATGGTGTTCCGGGTGGCGTGAGTAGTGAAACTATTTCACATAGTTTTAAATGAAGGCCAAACTCGTAACTCAAATATTTTACTTCTGCGATCATATCATAGAAACTTTTATTTTTGTTACGATGATTCTCCACTTCACTCTGAAATTCTTTGAACTTTTCAAATGTTTCAGACTTGTGTTTCATCAAGTAGATATACTCATATCTACTCAAATCATCTATGAAAATCAGAAAATAATGATACCTGCCGCGAGCCTCAATATTCATCGGACCACATACATTAGTATGTATGATTTCCAACAAATCTGTTGCTTGCTCCATTGTTCCGGAGAACGGAGTCTTAGTCATCTTGCCCATGAGGCATGGTTCGCAAGCATCAACTGATTCATAATCAAGTGATTCCAAAAGCCCATCAGCATGGATTTTCTTCATGCGCTTTTACACCAATATAACCTAAACGGCAGTGCCACAAATAAGTTGCACTATCATTATTAACTTTGCATATTTTGGCTTCAATGTTATGAAAATGTGTATCACCACGATCGAGATCCAATAAAACATTGTCATTGGATGTATGACCATAGAAGGTTTTATTCATGTAAACATAACAACAATTATTCTCTAACTTACATGAATAACCGTATTGCAATAAACATGATCCAATCATATTCATGCTCAATGCAAACACTAAATAACATTTATTTTAGGTTTAACTCTAATCCCGAAAGTATAGGGAGTGTGCGATGATGATCATATCAATCTTGGAACCATTTCCAATACACATCGTCACTTCACCCTTAACTAGTCTCTGTTCATTCTGTAACTCCCGTTTCGAGTTACTATTCTTAGCAACTAAACTAGTTTCAAATACTGAGGGATTGCTATAACCACTAGTAAAGTACACATCAATAACATGTGTATCAAATATACCTATGTTCACTCTGCCATCCTTCTTATCCGCCAATTACTTGGGGTAGTTCCGCTTCCAGTGACCAATCCTTTTGTAGTAGAAGCACTCAGTTTCAGGCTTAGGTCTAGACTTGGTTTTTTTTTCACTTGAGCAGCAACTTGCTTGCCGTTCTTCTTGAAGTTCCCCCTTTCTTCCCTTTGTCCCTTTACTTGAAACTAGTGGTTTTGTTTACCATCAACACTTGATGCTTTTCTTGATTTCTACCTTCGTCGATTTCAGCATCACGAAGAGCTTGGGAATTGTTTCCGTTATCCCTTGCATATTATAGTTCATCATGAAATTCTACTAACTTGGTGATGGTGACTAGAGAATTCTGTCAATCACTATTTTATCTGGAAGATTAACTCCCACTTGATTCAAGCGATTGTAGTACCCAGACAATCTGAGCACATGCTCACTGCTTGAGCTATTCTCCTCCATCTTTTAGCTATAGAACTTGTTGGAGACTTCATATCTCTCAACTCGGGTATTTGCTTGAAATATTAACTTCAACTCTAGAACATCTCATATGGTCCATGACATTCAAAACGTCTTTGAAGTCCCGATTCTAAGCCGTTTAAGCATGGTGCACTAAACTGTCAAGTAGTCATCATATTGAGCTAGCTAAACGTTCATAACATCTGCATCTGCTCCTGCAATAGGTTTGTCACCTAGCGGTGCATCAAGGACATAATTCTTCTATGCAGCAATGAGGATAAACCTCAGATCACGGATCCAATCCGCATCATTGCTACTAACATCTTGCAACTTAGTTTTCTCTAGGAACATATCAAAAATAAAACAGGGGAGCTAAACGCGAGCTATTGATCTACAACATAGATATGCTAATACTACCAGGACTAAGTTCATGATAAATTTAAGTTCAATTAATCATATTACTTAAGAACTCCCACTTAGATAGACATCCCTCTAATCCTCTAAGTGATCACGTGATCCATATCAACTAAACCATGCCCGATCATCACGTGAAATGGAGTAGCTTTCAATGGTGAACATCAATATGTTGATCATATCTACTATATGATTCACGCTCGACCTTTCGGTCTCAGTGTTCCGAGGCCATATCTGCATATGCTAGGCTTGTCAAGTTTAACCTGAGTATTCTGCGTGTGTGAAACTGGCTTGCACCCGTTGTAGATGGACGTAGAGCTTATCACACCCGATCATCACGTGGTGTTTGGGCACGACGAACTTTGGCAACGGTGCATACTCAGGGAGAACACTTTTATCTTGAAATTTAGTGAGAGATCATCTTATAATGCTACCGTCAATCAAAGCAAGATAAGATGCATAAAAGATAAACATCACATGCAATCAATATAAGTGATATGATATGGCCATCATCATCTTGTGCTTGTGATCTCCATCTCCGAAGCACCGTCATGATCACCATCGTCACCGGCGTGACACCTTGATCACCATCGTAGCATCATTGTCGTCTCGCCAATCTTATGCTTCCATGACTATCGCTACCACTTAGTGATAAAGTAAAGCATTACAGCGCAATTGCATTGCATACAATAAAGCGACAACCATATGGCTCCTGCCAGTTGCCGATAACTCGGTTACAAAACATGATCATCTCATACAATAAAATCTAGCATCATGTCTTGACCATATCACATCACAACATGCCCTGCAAAAACAAGTTAGATGTCCTCTACTTTGTCGTTGCAAGTTTTACGTGGCTGCTATGGGCTAAGCAAGAACCGTTCTTACCTACGCATCGAAACCACAACGATAGTTTGTCAAGTTAATGCTGTTTTAACCTGCTCAAGGACCGGGCGTAGCCACACTCGGTTCAACTAAAGTTGGAGAAACTGACACCCACTAGCCACCTGTGTGCATAGCATGGTGGTAAAGCAAGTCTCGCGTAAGCGTACGCGTAATGTCGGTCCGGGCCGCTTCATCCAACAATACCGCCGAACCAAAGTATGACATGCTGGTAAGCAGTATGACTTATATCGCCCACAACTCACTTGTGTTCTACTCGTGCATATTACTTCAACGCATAAAACTTGGCTCGGATGCCACTGTTGGGGAACGTAGTAATTTCAAAAAATTTCCTACGCACACGCAAGATCATGGTGATGCATAGCAATGAGAGGGGAGAGTGTTGTCCACGTACCCTCATAGACCGAAAGCGGAAGCATTAGCACAACGCGGTTGATGTAGTCGTACGTCTTCACGATCCGACCGATCCAAGTACCGAACGCATGGCACCTCCGAGTTCAGCACATGTTCAGCTCGATGACGTCCCGCGAACTCCGATCCAGTAGAGCTTCACGGGAGAGTTCCATCAGCATGACGGCGTGGTGACGGTGATGTTGTTGCTACCGACGCAGGGCTTCGCCTAAGCACCGCTACGATATGATCGAGGTGGATTATGGTGGAGGGGGGCACCGCACACGGCTAAGAGATCAAGAGATCAATTGTTGTGTCTATGGGGTGCCCCCTGGCCATGTATATAAAGGAGTGGAGGAGGGGAGGGGCCGGCCCTCTCTATGGCGCGCCCTAGGGGAGTCCTACTCCCACTAGGAGTAGGATTCCCCCTTTCCTAGTAGAACTAGGATCCCTTCCAAGTAGTAGGAGTAGGAGAGAAGGAAAGGGAAGGGAAAAAGAGAAGGAAGGAAAAGGAGGAAAAGGAGGAAAGGGGGGGGGGCGGCCCCCTAGTAAAATTCGGTTTGGGCTAGGGGGGCCGCGCGCCCTGGCTCCTCTCTTCCACCACTTGGCCCATGAGGCCCATTACTTCTTTCTCGTATTCCCGTAACTCCACGGTACCCCCGAAAATACCCAAATCACTCGGAACCTTTCCGATGTCCGAATATAGTCGTCCAATATATCGATCTTTACGTCTCGACCATTTCGAGACTCCTCGTCATGTCCCCGATCTCATCCGGGATTTCGAACTACCTTCGGTACATCAAATCACATAAACTCATAATACAATTGTCACCGAAACTTTGAGTGTGCGGACCCTACGGGTTCGAGAACTATGTAGACATGACCGAGACATGTCTCTGGTCAATAACCAATAGCGGAACCTGGATGCTCATATTGTCTCCCACATATTCTACGAAGATCTTTATCGGTCAGACCGCATAACAACATATGTTGTTCCCTTTGTCATTGGTATGTTACTTGCCCGAGATTCGATCGTCGGTATCTCAATACCTAGTTCAATCTCATTACCGGCAAGTCTCTTTACTCGTTCCGTAATACATCATCCACAACTAACTTATCATTTGCAATGCTTGCAAGGCTTAAGTGATGTGCATTACCGAGAGGGCCCAGAGATACCTCTCCGACAATCGGAGTGACAAATCCTAATCTCGAAATACGCCAACCCAACAAGTACCTTTGGAGACACCTGTAGAGCACCTTTATAATCACCCAGTTACGTTGTGATGTTTGGCAGCACACAAAGTGTTCCTCCGGTAAACGGGAGTTGCATAATCTCATAGTCATAGGAACATGTATAAGTTATGAAGAAAGCAATAGCAACAAACTAAACGATCAAGTGCTAAGCTAATGGAATGGGTCAAGTCAATCACATCATTCTCCTAATGATGTGATCCCGTTAATCAAATGACAACTCATGTCTATGGTTAGGAAACATAACCATCTTTGATCAACGAGCTAGTCAAGTAGAGGCATACTAGTGACACTCTGTTTGTCTATGTATTCACACATGTATTATGTTTCTGGTTAATACAATTCTAGCATGAATAATAAACATTTATCATGATATAAGGAAATAAATAATAACTTTATTATTGCCTCTAGGGCATATTTCCTTCACATGATGCTGCGGGTCCTTCAAGCTGATGTGTGGCAAACTTCACCTTTTCCGCATCTGTGCATCCTTCCGTGGTCAAATCCCTTGCTGTCTTGCGGAGCCAATCATCTGCTACTATAGGTTCGGTGCTACTGGAAAACACCAGCGGATTCAGCCTAAGAAAACGAGCTAAGTGATCAACAGGTGGTGGTGGTGGTGGGTTGTTGTTCCCCTAATTCTGATTCTGGACTAGCAACTACATGAACGTGTTATGCTGCTGGATCAACTGAGTGAGCTCCAGTGGGAAGGTAAATCCGGGGTCACGTCTCGGAGGCATCTGAGGGTTTAGAAAGGATGAGATTTAAGAATAGAGAGGGGTCTAGAGAGAAAACACTACCCATATGCACATGAGGCAAAAGCAAATAATTCACTTCATTCAATCAAACAAGGGCATACAATTGATCTAACTATCGCAAAAGTGCTCGGACTACTATATTGACATGGTGGACTACTACTACTGATGGGGTGGTCTACTAGAAATATTCTTCGGTTGCAAACTCCATGATATCTGCTCCAGCTTCATCAACATAGTCATCATCGCTATCATCTGGATCCGAGTCGGTGTCGTCGATGATGATGTAGTCTTCCGGGCGAATCTCCTTGGGTTCTTCATCTTCCTCTATTGGTGTAGGGCCTCCCATAAATATTCTGATCTTCATTGTTAGGTCGGCATTCTTGCCCACTAGTACTTCGATTTCCTCTTCATAATCTTCACGTGTAGCCTTGAGTTCTTCCTCCAGTTCCTTGATTCTTGTCCTTTCCTTGTTCACATCTAGTTCTCCTGACGTCGAATGTACTGGTTTAACTCCTGGATAAAAGCTGCAATTGATCTATCCTTCTTGGTGTTGATCATCTCCCAGTGCTCATCTCGGCGCCCACAAATCTGGTAGATTGTATGCTTGAGATCATTGCGGTAAACTTCTCCAATGCGTCCCATGGCGATGTGAGCTGCCATGCTCTTTCCTAGACTCCAGGTTGGTGCATCAAAGGAAAACTCTATGGGCTCAGTGACTGGCATGAATGTCCTTCCTGGAACTTGAACTTGAATCATCCAGCGCTCCTCTTCAGGTAAAGTGGCATTGTAGGTTCTGGTGAAGCTTGGTACTCCTATGTTCAGATATCTAGTGACTTCCTTCAAGTGACGTCCAAAGGGTGTATCTTCATCCGGTTGCCTGAACTTGTTCCTTGCATCCGCCATCCCAAAAGAGTAGAAAAGATGAGGAGTCAGAATGGGAAGAGGGAGTAGTGATCTAGGGCTTTAGCTTAGTGGTCGTGTCCTATAGTCAGCGTGTGCTCTGATACCATCTTGTAGCGACCAGACCTCAAACGATCCAATCTCTGTGCTCCGGTGTCATCCCTGGATCAGTAATGCTGACACCACACACTACTTGAAGGATTTATAACAGAGTAGCAATCACACACTTATTACATCGAGTGTCTCAAAAGAGAACTTATTACAATAAATATGGCTTAAGGCCATCTAATAACGATAACAACGGAAGGCTTGGAAGATAAGTGAGTCCATCAACTCCAACGGCATCACTGAGTATAGAACCACGACCTAAAGGCACCTTACTCGTCATCTGAAAAGTCTGCAACATGAACCTTGCAGCTTGAAACGGGTCAGCACATGGAATATACTGGCAATGTAACACATAGAGAGCAATGAAAGAATAAGGCTATACTACATGCATATTTGGCTGGTGGAACGCTCTATGGTTACAATTTTGCGTAAAGCCAATTTTTTCCTACTGCAAAGGAATACATTTTATTTAACTATCATGGTGGTTGTTAAACATTGAGAGTGTAGACACCCTCTCAATCCTAATTAAACATCATCATTAAAACCCAACAAAATTAATTAGAGTAACATGATGAGATTCACATGATAATCCAAGTACTAGATACTCAAGATGTCCATAACCGGGGACACGGCTAACCATGATTAGTTTATACACTTTGCAGAGGTTTGCACACTTTTTCCCACAAGACTCGATCTCCTCCGTTGGGATTCTCGCACTACATGGTGTTTGAGAAACGGATGACCGAGACATAGTCTTTCAGAAGCGCTAGCACCTTACGATCAGGTAGAACGTTACACCTACTTTCCCCTACATATGCTAGTCTACCACTGTAAGAGTTCGCACAACTTAGTCAACTATGCTAGAGCCCATAGTAGCTTGTGGCTGCACATGGAAGTTTCTAGCATGAATAATCTCCCTTTGAGCCTGGGTGGCGGTCCAAAAGAAAAACAGGCAATCGCCGGAATACCCAAGTGCCTCAATCCACCCAGATGTGTATTAAAGTTGCTACCTTAGATAAACCATTAATTTAACAAACTCACATCTGTCATGGATTCACTCACCCAATCCACGTCTACTAGCATAGCATGGCATAGTAAGCAAACATAGAAGTAACTCCCAAAGGTTTGATAATAACAGGTAATAGGTACTACCTCATCTACTTCCCAAACCCACAATTTAATTAGATCCTAATCATGCAATGTGCGAGGGTTGATCTAATGCAATAAAAACTGGGTAATAGGAAGTATGATCAAAGTGTTACTTGCCTTGCCGATGATCCGCAAAACCTAGCGATTCGAAGTAACAAGCGGCGCACTCCGGGTACTCTATCGCAAACAAACAAGCATACAATAAGTACTCAACTAATGCATAGGTAAAACTCAAATAAGAGATCTAACCAGAACGTTCAACTTAAGAACTCCGGTTGGCAAAAAGAATCAAATCGAACGAAGCAACGAAAGACAAACGGCAAAAGAAACAGGCTTCGTTTACTAATATGGATCTAGGTCAAAATTTTACAGAGGCAAACACTTGTTTGAGTTGGTTAAACAGAAAGAGGGTTTCGAGACGAAACTACAGGCGCTTGAATCGCCTGATTCCGACAAACGAGTGAAAAGTTATACTAGAACGAACATCGGATCAGAAATCGCGATCAGAAAAATTGTGGAATAAATCCGAGAAAAAGAAAAACGACGAACAGATTAATGAACGAACGTTCGTTATCTGGATCTAAACGATGAACGCTGTCGTTAAAACGAACGAATGAGCGAACGCTCGCTAATTAACTAAACCGAGAAAAAAACCGATCTATCTAAAAAACAAAACTAAAAAAAACCCAAAATAAACCGGTGAAAACTAACGGTTTTTTTTAAAAAGCCGGCGGGCGGGGGAGGTTCGACCTCATCGGCGGTGGCTAGGGTTAGCGTTTAGGCGGCGGCGGCTTGGGCTTGGGGCGCGGCTCGGGTGGGCTGCTGGGGCTCGGGGCCGCGCTATATAAAGCCCCCCCGGAGGAGCCCGGGCCTAACACGGCCCGTAGGTCGGTTCGGACGTTTTTTTCAAATAAATACGCTCAGAAAAAAACAAAAGAAATACTAAACGGACTCCAAAAATCCCGAAATAAATTTTCCCCGGCTTCTAAAATCAAGCCGCACAGGATGAACATTTATTTGGAGGCCTAAATGCAATTTTGAAAAACGTGCATTTTTCCTAAATTCAAATAAAATAACAAATAAAACCAAAATAAAATCTTATTTGATTTTATTATTAAATCCTCAATATTTCTTTACTTTGGGAAAGTCATTTTATTCCCTCTCTCATATTTTTATAATAGAAATAATTGAAGATAAAATAAATAAAATCAAATGATCCTATTTTTAAAATTTGAGAAAACTCAAATATGAAAATAACGAAATCCCCAACTCTCTCCGAGGGTCCTTGAGTTGCGTGAAATTTCTAGGATCAACCAAAATGCAATAAAATATGATATGCAATGATGATCTATTGTATAACATTCCAAATTGAAAATTTGGGATGTTACAGGATATTATGGTGGCCCTAGTGGCTTCTTGGGGAGCATTGTGTCTCCACACCACTCCAAATGGAGATTAGCATCCGCAAGGGTGTGAACTTTGGGATACATCGTCGTGTCCGCGTGCCTCGGTTATCTCTTATCCGAGCTCTTTACTTATGCTCTTTACTTTGTGATAGCCATATTATTCCTTGTCATATATCTTGCTATCACATAGTTGTTTATCTTGCTTAGTATAAGTTGTTGGTGCACATAGGTGGGCCTAGCCATTTTAGGTTTTGTGCTTGACAAATTAATCACTAGGTTTATTCCGCATTTGTTCAAGCCTAAACCGTAATTATTTTAAAGCGCCTATTCACCCCCCTCTAGGCAACATCCTCGATCTTTCAATTGGTATCAGAGCCTCGTCTCTCGTATTTAGGATTAACCGCCTAGAGAGTAAAGATGTCGACTAGGGGATTAGGATTCCCTGACACTCTTAGTTTCGATGACACAAATTTTGATGTTTGGGTAATTCACATGCTTAATCTCTTTAGAGTCATGGACCGAAATTTATAGCGAATTGTAGATATGAGTTTTTCTCCTCCAAAGGATCCCCAAAAATTATATTTAGAGGATGAGAAAAACTCTTATCTCAATGCTCAAGCTTCTGATGTGCTTTTCGATGCTTTGAGCAATGTAGTTATATTTCAACTCATGCCGTTCCGGGATGCTCACGAGTTGTGGACAAAGCTTCAAGATAAATATGGGGTGTCCAAGTTTTGTGGGGATAATTGTTCTCCCTCCATCTCCAGCCGTGTTGTGTTCTCAACTTCTTCTACTTCACCTACATGTGGTTTGCCACAAGGTAATGACATGGTGAGTAGTGGTGTTCATTGCAATGATGATAGTGGGCTTAGTGTTGATAATCCTTCATCACTTTCTTACTGGAATGCTTCATCTTTGGACTTTAGCACTTCGAGCACTCCAAATGTTTCACATGCTTGTGTTGATAGTCCTTGCATATCTTGTAGAAATTGCTTGACTAAATCTCATGATGATATGCTTACTATGTCTTGTTGCCATGATAAAAATGCATCTATTTCCTCGAATTGTTGTGCTAATAACGTAGAGGAAACCCAACACCCCATGGAATAATATGTGGTCTTGAATGGTGCTTCAAGGGATCCTACATCATCATCTATTGCAGTTTGCCTTATGGCCAGGGCTTCAAAGGTATCTCCCACTTTGAATCCTAATATATCTTGTGATGATATTGATGATGGCAAGAATGATGACGATGTTGATTATGATGAAGAGAATGATAATGTTGCCTCCTTAAAAATTAAGGGGGAAATGATTTTTAAAGCTCTTCTTAAGAATAAAATTGCTCGTTCCAACTTCATGGAAATCATGTCTATTGCTATTGAGGGCAAGAAATATATTGATGAGTTGGAATCTCGTCTTGAGGGGCATGAGGTCACCATTGATAAAATGGAATGTCATGAGCGTGATTACGCTAATGAGATTGCAGACCTCTCCCAAGCTCTTGAACTTGAACAAACCACCAAGGAATCTCTTGAGGAGACTTTTGCTGTAGAATTATCTAGAGTGAAGGAATCTCATGATAGAGCTCTTGAAGGTGGCCAATGTTTTTGAAACTAAAAATGAGAAGCTTGAAGTTGCGCATGCTAAACTCCTTGAGGACTTTGGGCACCTCGAAAATGGCTCAAGGGTCATTAAGAGTGAGCTCATCAAACTCACCGATTCTCATGCTCAACTTAAAGCTTCATATTCTAAAGACCTTGCCAAGTTTCCTTCTCCTCTTGCTATTATTGATTATGCTTGTGCTACTAACTCTATTACTTGTGAATCATCCATTTTGAAGGAGAATGTTGAGCTTCGGGCTCAACTTGAGTTGCTATCTATCAATTATGGGAAATTGGAAGAAATCCATGAAAAGCTCTCAAGCTCTCATGCTGATCTTCTAGTATCCCATAATGTGGTAAAGATATCTCATGAGGCCATGATTGCTAAGGTAACATCTAGTGAGCCTCATGTGGATACTAGCACTACTTTTAGTCAAAATGCTATATTGCCTTATGCTAGTCCTCGTGATTCATCCATGCATAACATTGGTACATCTTGTGATGAATTGCCTTCCTTGCCTTATTGCTCTAACGATGAAGCTTATACTTCCTCTAGTGCTTGTGTTGAGACTAACCATGTAGAAGAAATCAAAGAGCTCAAGGCCCAAGTCACTTCTTTGAAGAAAAACTTGGAAAAGTGTCATGAAGGGAAGGCCACACCCAACAATATATTGAGTGTGAAAAATCCCCCAATGACAAAGGTGGACTTGGATTCAACTCCAATAAGAAGAAGAAGTCCAAGAGCAACAAGAAGAAGGGACAAAAACAAGTCAAGAATCCGTCCAAGATCATTTGCTTCAAGTGCAAAATTTAAGGGCATCATTTTAGATCTTGCCCTTTGAAGAAGAAGGCCATCAATGATAAGCAACAAGGGAAGTGGACACAAGTTCATTCTCATGCTCAACCTCAAGTTTAAGAAAGACCTCTTCCCAAGAAAACTCAAGCTAATGCTTCTCAAGTTGAGAAATCAAGTGAGAAGAAAGGGAAGAGTAGGCGTTGCTACCTATGTCGTGAAAAAGGTCACGTTGCTTCTTCATGCACGAATGGTACCCTATCCAACCCTATTATAATTGCTGATATCTATTCTCTCGGGAAGGATAAGGTTGGCAATGTGTTTGCCAAATTTGTTGGTACTCAAAGTGGTGTTAAGAAAAGAACCACTTGGGTAGCGAAGCCTATTGTGACTAACCTCTTAGGACCCAACTTGGTTGGGGACCAACAAGCTCAAATTTGATCAATAGGTGTCTTTGTAGGGCATTGGAGACTTGGCTACATTATGAAGAATTAAGGGGACTTCATCATTTTTATTGTCTCAAGCCAAGTCAATTGGGTTATCAAGTTTCTATACTATATCCAATGTGCCTCCTTTCGGTAACTTGTACTCAAATTGTTTACATTGAAAGTTACTTGCCCCTTTGCTTGTTTTGGCTTTGTTCCTTGCATGTGTTTGTATATGTGTGCTTCCAATTTGCTTATCTTGAGTAATCAAGTATGTGTATGTTGGTTTGCACTTCATGTATGTGTGAGTTGTGTTTTGAGCCTTTTGCATATTGTTGTATCTCAATTGTCTCTTGTGAGAGATTAATGGAATATCCCATTGTGGGGGAGTGATGTGCTTTGCGCACCCCACAATCCTATAAATGTGTGTACATGAGGAATATCATCTAGTATTGATATTACAAGATTATCTAGTCGCCATGTGGTATGTCTTCTCATGAGAAATTAAAATTCTAAATAGTCCATTAATTATATCTCGTTGAATCCTCTTATTGCCTCTTGTTAAATTTTTATTGGTATCACATTATGGGGGAGTAATATACTATATGCATATTACAAGCCTAGAAAATGTGTACATTTGAGATATTGTCACCTAGAATTGATATTGTAAATTATCTTGTTCCTAGGTGGCATGTTAGCTCTACAAGTTGCAATTTGCTTGTGTTTGGTGTGAAGATGATGTTGGATATCCTTGCTATCTACCAACAGGAACTATTTCCAAATACTTCTTGTCTTATGAAAATTGGTACTCACTTATGTGCGGTAGAAATTATTGATCATCTTTACGTTGGCCTTTGATTTTATTTGCCTTATCTCTTGCCTAGGATTGTGTCATCTCCCATTGTATTTCATACCACTTGTGGATATTGTTATTTCCTTGAGCTTGTCTAGTGTTTGTATAGATATAGTGAAAGTGGTGATCCCATCTTGTGCATTTTGTATTCAAATGCAAATTCTCTCTAATGCACAATGCTTGGGGGAGCTATCCTATTTTTCTTAGAACGCTCACCTTGTGATCCTTATCAAGTGTGTGTTGGTGGAATGCAAATCGTTTCTTTTTGGTACTTTGTGCCATCATGAAACTTTGTAGAGCACTTGGTTTGTTTGAAACCATTCTCTCGTTTGGGAGTTTGACATCTTTCTTTTTGCGTGTATCAATGGATATCTCATTCCTAGATGTATCTTTTATGGATATCCTCCAAGTGATGATTTATTCATTTGGTATCTTTTCTTCACTTGGTATTTCTTTGTCATTTGGTATCGGTTCTTGAAAGTCTTGAGCATGCATATTAACTTCATGTAGTTTCCTTGGCATGCTTTATTTCTTTGACCATATATATAGGGGAAACTCCACCAAGTTTCAAATTGGATGAGATGTGCATGAAATTCATTTTCATATATATATATATATATATATTTATGTGGAGTTTGTCCTATGTATTGTTGGTTCTCTAGCTCCTTGGTCCCAATGAGCTTGGGTACCATTTTGTTTGTGTTGTTGGTCTAGGAACAATTGGAAATGCATTGGATGCTCGGCTTACTCACAGGGAAGGTGGTGTCACCATGTGCTTATTGGAGTCAAGCGAGGATGATCAATGAGCTACTATCTACCTTTAATTGGTATCTACTACTTCCTTCCATTGATATCTTGATAACAAGTATCATTATCTACTTCATGCACACATTTCTTGCATCAACCTTGTATAGGTTGCATCATGGCGTGCAATTCATTCTTTCTTGTGATACTTGTTTCCTTCCTCAAAGCATACCAACGATGATCTCTTGTTGCTAGATGTGATGTGTTTGATGGATGTGTGGTTGGACTTCATTTATATACAATAATACCATATCTAGCCATGTGCTATGCTTTCAAGCAAATATCTTATTGGTATATTTATGACTTCCTTGTGGATATCTTGTTCTTTCCTTTGTGTAATTATTTCGTGTGTACATCCTTCTTTGTGGATTGATATTCATCTACCTAGAATCTTATACACTTGAGGGAAGTTGCATTTCTAGTTGATATCCCTTTCTTTCACGCCCACCGTTTCTTTCTCTTGTTATTTCTTTGGTGGCTCCGTGAAAGTGTGTGCCTTGAGTGTGGGTCATATCTCGTTGCATCTTGATGCACTCTTGTGTGGTGAAGATCTTTTTCCTCATGCTTGTCTTGACGAGGCTTTGGTATCCCTCGTCTTGATGAGGCTTTCACTTTCTATCTTCACCATGGGTTGTCACAAGCTTTGTTGTAATTTCACTTTTTAGTAAGCTTGTCTATCTATTTGCTTGGTGTGTGTGGGAAGGACATGTCATGCACCTTGTATCTCCACTATTCAAGACTATGTTGATGCTTAATGCTCACCCTTACATTAGTCTTCCCAAGTGCTTTGCCATGACTCACACACATCATTTTGGTTGAGCCTACTCTTAAGTTGCCTCTTTTATATGTTGCTCAACCATTTGTTTGTTGCAAGTGCTAGGCTTTGTTTCCTACATGCTCACTTGCACTTGTTCTGAGTTTCTATTGATTTTCGGGGAGTGATGATCCTATTTTGTGCACTTGGTATCCTAATGCAAATATTCTAAGGAGTGCACAAATCATGGGGAGCTTCACTAGTGTCTTTAGAACACTCCGTTGCTCTCTTGCACTTGTCGTGAGGTTCTATTGATCTTGGGGGAGTGACGATCCTATTTTGTGCTCGTTGTATCCAATTACAAAACTAAATTGTGCACAAATCATGGGGAGCTTCTCTAGTTTCTCTAGAGCACTCCTTTGTTCATATCATAATATCTTTTATTCATGTGGCACGTAGGATCATTGGTCTAGTTGGTTCAATTGGTATCTTTTGATAGCTTGCTTCAATTGGTATCTTTTGATTGCTTTATTGCTTGTTTCTCTCTTTGTTATGTTTTTGTGGCATATCATTCTTTTGCAATCTTTGGGCCTCAATATAGTTTGTCTTCCTCCAAGTATTTACTGTTGGATATGTGTATTGCATTCCACTCTCTTGTTGAGAAATAGACAATTTATGGAGGAACGCAATTTATTAGCCTTCTAAGCTTTTCTCCCATTTTCGCAATCGATGCTAATGGGGAGAAGTTTCAGAGAGTTTTGTGGAGAAGTTTTCAGAGTTTTGTTCTTGCTTTGGTTTTGTTCCTAAGCTTTTGCATCTCATACTCATGCATTGCATTGGTTTTGTTCATAAGCATCTGCATCTCATACTCATGCATCATTCATTGTTGCATTGCATGATGATGCATAATTCCTTATATAAACTCTCTTGAAAGTGATTTTCATCAATTACTAAAATGGGGGAGATTGAAAGGACATGCGGTGCCCCCATGTGTGGTTTTGGTAATTGATGACATTATCTATGGGCTAATGGTTGCATTGAGTTATATTTGAAGGATTTGTCTATATGCACTTCTTGAAGTCCATGTGTTGGTTTCAAGGAGTTTATGTGTTGACCAAGGTGATATCAAGGAATTATCCAAAGATTGGTCATGTGAGAGTTGGTCTTATTGCAAGCATGTCTTGAAGAAGAAGATTGTGTGATCATTCATGCTTACCTTCAAGGCATCATCCAAATGAAGAGAGTTGGAAAGGTTCAAGGTTGATCAAGACTAAGTCAAGAGTGAATCAAGTTGATCAAATCACAAAGCGTAGAAGATGTACCGAGAGGGATCAAGTGATCCCATGGTATGGTAAGCATTGACCATTACGCTTTGTGTACTAACCCATAGTCTTCATGAGAGTTCTTTGTGGGGTTAGGTTGCGGTGTGCACATTCAAGTGATGCATCACGAAGTGATCAAGTGCTTGAATATTGCCGTCCATTGTGGTGACAATGGACTTGTGAAGATGTGCCGAAAAGTGGCTCACCCATAATGGAGTATGGGGGAGCAAGCTACTAGTCTTCACCGAGCCAACGCAATCAAGAAAGGTGGTCCTACTTGAGGAAGTCAAGATCGTCTACATCTAGTTCAAGTGGACTTTGTGCAAGGCAAAGCTTTGGCCTTGATAGGTTCTCTATTTTACCGGTCTCATGGTGGTAGTTTGGAGACCGAGTTATAGGATTGTTTGCCGTATTATCAAGGGGGATCTCAAGGAGTAGCTTGATCATATCGTTCGTAGATAGCTCAAACCATTGCATGCTTGCATCATCTTTCTTGGTTTTTGTTGGATTTTCTCCTTGTGAGATTTGGAGCTTATGGTCATCTTCTTGACAAGATCGAGTTCATCGAAAATGGAGTTCACATGCTTTTTCTATTGCGTTTTCGGTGTTGGAGGTTTTACCAGTCTTATTCAAGGAAGGATTCTCACCATTTTTGTGGGCCTTTTCTAATTTGCTTCTTATTGTTTTTTCTATCAAGATTGTGTTAGCCCTTGTCTCTAGCTTTCCAACAAATTTGGTTTCGTTAAATTCGGTGTCCGTTTGCAGAAGTTGTATCAGTTTTGGTGTCCTTATAAAAGCTGCAGCGGTACTACCGCTCGTGGGAGCGGTACTACCGCTTGGAGGGGATGCAATTTTTTACTACTTCCATGGATACTTCCGCTCCGGACCAAAAACTCGTCACAAGTCCAGTGGTGGTACGCACGGATGTATTTTTTAGTACCGCTCGCAAGCAGTAGTACCGCTACCCTTTGAGGTAGTATCGCGACCCCTAGAGATAGTACCGTGAGGACGAGCGGTAGTACCGCTCTGTGCGGGCTGTGAGCATAACGGTTGGTTTTCCCCCACCTATAAAAGGGGGTCTTCTTCCCCAATGAACTATATCCTTTGAGCTCGTGTTCTTCCCCCATTGTTGATCTTCTTCGAGCTTGCTAACTCCTAATCCCTCCATGGATTCTTCCTAGTTTTTGAGGGAAAAGAGAGAGGATATCTAGATCCACTTTTCCACCAATCACTTTCTCCTCTATGTGAGGGGAACCCCTTGGATTTATATCTTGGAGTTCTTGTTGTTTTCCTTCTTGTTCTTCCTCTCATTTTCCTCCCTAGCATTAGTTGCTTCGGTGGGATTTGAGAGAGAAGGACTTGGGCATTCCGTGTGCCCTTGCCATTGCATTTGATGCATTGGTTTGAGTTCTCCACGTGATACGTGGAAGTTACAAGTTGAGAAGCTTATTACTCTTAGGTGCTTGGTACCCATGAGCTTGTTCCTCTTGGGTGCTTGGGCGCCCTAGACGGTTGGTGGTGTTCGGAGCTCAATCATTGTGGTGTAAAGCTCCGGACAAGCGTCAGGATCTCCAATTAGGTTGTGGAGATCGCCCTGAGCAATTTGACGGGTACCGGTGACCGCCCCCAAGGGTTGCCAAATTGTACGGGTTCGGTGACCGCCCCAAGGATCGCCATTTGTACGGGTTCGGTGACCACCCTCAAGGGTCCCTTAGTGGAATCACGACATCTTGCATTGTGCGAGCGCGTGAGAAGATTACGGTGGCCCTAGTGGCTTCTTGGAGAGCATTGTGCCTCCACACCGCTCCAAACGGAGATTAGCATTCGCAAGGGTGTAAACCTCGGGATACATCGTCGTCTCCGCATGCCTCGGTTATCTCTTATTCGAGTTCTTTACTTATGCACTTTACTTTCTGATAGCCATATTATTCCTTGTCATATATCTTGCTATCACATAGTTATTTATCTTGCTTAGCATAAGTTGTTGGTACACATAGATGAGCCTAGTCGTTTTAGGGTTTGTGCTTGACAAATTAACCGTTAGGTTTATTCCGTATTTATTCAAGCCTAAACTGTAATTATTTTAAAGCGCCTATTCAACACCCCCCCCCCCACTCCTCTAGACGACATCCTCAATCTTTCAATTAGTCTCATGCATATAAAGTAAAGGTGGTCGGGACCCAAGCATAAAGGAGAGTTGAACACTACTGCATAATGTATACTAGTATGTATTAATGGACGACAAGGCAGAGGAATAGAGGGTAGACTGAGCCCTAATTTCTAACAATATTCTAGCATGTCATGCTTGTCAATGTAAAGTAAATAATTATACTGCTCATTTTTGCCTATTAATTTTGGCTTTACCTTTTGTTGGCTGCGGGTGGTGCAGTATGGTGGCTTATTATGACTTCAAGCAACGATCTGGCACTGTCTTTTCTAGAGTTATCACTATTGATTTCGTATATATGTGTATGAAACAGTACATAATGTAGTCATCTTTATTTTTCCATTGATATTCAACTGACCCTAACCACTTTTCAAAGAACAGCTGATGCTCTCACTGATAAAAAAAATGGTTCAGGATGCCTGTTAGAATTCAGGATTAGTCAAGTTCGTAATTTGGGAGACTTGGACAGGACTAATAATATTGCAGTTCCTGATGCTTGCGCCATGGCTCTTGATTGCTTTGTTCGCCATTCTTGAAGTGATATTGACAATATTTAATACAGTGATAAGAATGTGGTTCTTCGTGCATTCTTTCATTTGAGCCAAAAATTGGTAAACTTAACCAAATGAATTTGTATTTGTTATTGAATTATCAAACTCAATTATATGATCGACCTGGTCCTTATGTTTTCAATTTCCACCATCAGACTTTCTTTCACTGCAAAAATTGTTTCATTTGCTCTTCAAATAAACTGTTGGAGTTGACAATTAGTAGATGTGTTAAATCTCGTGTCCAGTTTGAGGAAATATTCACCGGCTTTACTGTTTACAAGGCGAATTAGCATATACAATCTTCATCCGTAAGTACTTAGCCGCACCTGTGAAGATTGTGCATCCTTTGCCCGGTCCCCTTCCATAGTCTAGTCCCGTCCATCCGACCACATCGTCCACGCTGACTTCTCGTCGACTGAGCTGATTCAACCTTGTAGTGTTTGTCAATGTAAAAGAAATAATGTACTATCCATTTTGTCTATTAATTTTGATCGGCTTCCCCTTGTGTCGGTTGTGGTTGGTGCAAGGATCCAAATGGGGGTTGGTAGTTTCATATTTATATCCTTTGTAACATATACGACCATGAAAGCGGTTACTCGATTCTTTAGTGAAAATAAACATTTTTTTGCTCATCAGTTTGGCCTATTTCTATTTATACTGTAAATGCACTCTTCAAGATTGGTGTACTGAGTAAGCGGTATGCAAAAGTGTTCGCTGTGTATGTTTTGCACTCTGTTTGCCCTGGAGATTTGCCTAAGACTTTTAAAATTGTTAATCACACCAGGCTAGATGTTCACGAGTTACATGCTAATTTATAGAGCGCTATAAAATACACCCTCTGTTCCTAAATGTAAGACGATTTGACAGTTCAAAATTATGTCTTACATTTAGGAACAAAGTGTGTACAGTCAGAATGATGTCCAAAGTTGACATCAAGATCTTCATGAATTAAAAAAAATAAATCCATGTGCCATCCTCTCCGGTCAGAATGATGTCCCTGATTTGCATTGCCTGTATGTCCTATTTAAATGGCCTCACTAGAGCGTCACAACCTTCATCGTTGTTTGTAATGCGTGCACCAGCGGACCCACATAACAACAACTTTCACGTGTGACGCTGCCGAAGTAGCAAAGTAGGCACACAGACCAAGAGATGAGATGGAAACGGCAAATTGATGAGATTAGCAAATGCCATGTGTATATAGATGCCGATGTGGGAAAGGGAGACACCGAGAATTCAAGTTAATGGTCCATGAAATATTATATCAACTGGCGTCCTCAAGGTTGCACTAGTAGTCCATGAAGCGTCGTTTGATGGGCGCATGGTTGCAGTAGTATTCCGCCAAATCGTGCTTGCTGGGTGAATGGATCTCTTTGGGAGTTATGTATCCCAGCAACGGTGTATGAGTGTATTCTACACCGTGGATGCAATCTCACAAGATAGGGTTGCAGCCCAGGGATATACAGATTAGATGTGTTACCAACATATGGTTGCCTATACTACCATGTTGTGCATATCTAGTCAAACCCAATTTATTAAGAATTTTGATATGCATTTTGTTATGGATTTTATCTCATAAACACTAGGTGCAACTCGGGAAATTGCGTCCGCAGACCCCAGCCAAACCATACAGGCCTAGGGTGAGGGTAGGTTGAAGAGCTATCAGAGTTTTATTATAGATTTATATGATTAGGGTACTGATGATGTTCATGAGTTATATGAAATAAAAGGTGGTCGCGACCCCAAGCATAAAGGAGAGCTGAACACTACTGCATAATAGGAATAGAGGGTTGACTGAACCTGATTTCTAACAATATTCCAACGTGTCATGCTTGTCAATGTAAAATACACCCTCCGATCCTAAATGCAAGTCTTTTTAGAGATTCCAATAAGAGATTACATATGGAACAAAATGAGTGAATCTACACTCTAAAGTATGTCTATATACATCCGTATGTCGTTTATATTGAAATCTCTAAAAAGACTTATATTTAGAAACAGATGAAGTAAATAATTGTACTGCCCATTTTTGCCTATTAATTTTGGCTTCACCCTTTGTTGGCTGCGGGTGGTGCAAGGATCCAAACGGGAGTTTGGTAGTTTCATATTTACATCCTTTGTAACATATACAACCATGAATAGCGGTTACTCCATTCTTTAGTGGGAATAAACATCTTTCACACTTTAACTTGGCTCATTTCTATTTATACTATAAAAATGCACTATGAAGATCGGTATATGAGTAAACGGTACACACATGTGTTTGCTGCGTATCTGAGCACTCTATTTGATCCGAGGATTTGCACAATACTTTGAAAATTATTAATATAAGCTAAAATTCCTAGTTAATCATACTAGGTTACACGTTCGCAAACTATATGTTAATATAAGCTAAAATTCCTAGTTAATCACACTAGGTTACATGTTCGCAAACTATATGTTAGTATTAGCTAAAATTCCTAATTAATCACAGTAGGTTGCATGTTCGAAAACATAAGTTAATTAAAAGTCCATGCTATTGTCACTCACTATCTCATGGTAATATGTGAGAACTTGATTTTCATGCAATATCCGCTCTAGTTAGTTAGTGGTCATATGATCTTACATTGTGCAGTATGGTGGATAATTATGACTCCAAGCAATGATCTGGCACTGGCTTTTCTGGAGTTATCACTATTGCTTCTCATATATGTGTTTGGAACCGTACATAATGTAGTCATATTTATTTTTCCATTAATATTCAACTGACACTAACCACTTTCTAAAGAACAACTGATGCTCTCACTGATAAAAAAATGGTTCAGGATCCCTGTTAGGATTCAGGATTAGTAAAGTTCGCAATTTGGGAGACTTGGACAAGACTAATAATAGTGCAGTTCTTGATGCTTGCCATGGTTCTTGATTGCTTTGTTCGTCATTTCTGAAGTGATATGGACAATATTTAATACAGTGATAAGAATGTGGTTCTTGGTGCATTCTTTCATTTGACTCAAAAATTGGTAAACTTAACCGAATGAATTTGTATTTGTAACCGAAGTAGCAAACTCAACTATATGATCGACCTGGTCTTTATGTTTTCAGTTTCCCCCATCAGACTTTTTTTCATTGCAAAAATTGTTTCATTTGCTGTTCAAATAAACTGTTGGAGTCGACAATTAGATGTATTAAATCTTGTGTCCAGCTTCAGGAAATATGCGCCAACTTTACTGTTTGCAAGGCGAATAAGCATATACGATCTTCATCCGTAAGTACTTAGGCGCACCTGTGAAGATTGTGCATCCTTTGCCCGGTCCCTTTCCATAGTCCAGTCCTGTCTGTCCGACCGCATCGTCCACGCTGACTTCTCGCCGACTGAGCTGATTCAACCATGTAGTGTTTGTCAATGTAAAAGAATAATGTACTGCCCATTTTGTCTATTAATTTTGATCGGCTTCCCCTTGTGTTGGTTGTGGTTGGTGCAAGAATCCAAATGGGGGTTTGGTAGTTTCATATTTATATCCTTTGTAACATATACAACCATGAAAGCGGTTACTCGATTCTTTAGTGGAAATAAACATTTTTTTTGCTCATCAATTTGGCCCATTTCTGTTTATACTGTAAATGCACTCTTCAAGATTAGTGTACTGAGTAAGCGGTACGCAAACGTGTTCGCTGTTTATGTTTTGCAGTCTGTTTGCCCGGGAGATTTGCCCAATGACTTCTAAAATTGTTAATCACACCAAGCTAGATGTTCATGAGTTATATGCTAATTTATAGAGTGCTATCAAATACACCCTCTGTTCCTAAATGTAACGATTTGGCAGTTCAAAATTACATCTTACATTTAGGAACAAAGTGTGTACTTTATTAGACCAAAGTTGACATCAAGATCTCCACGAATTAAAATATCCATGTGCCATCCTCTCCTGTTAGAATGATGTCCTCGATTTGCATAGCCTGTATATCCTATTTAAATGGCCTTACTAGAGCTTCACAACCTTCATTGTTGTTTGTAATGCGTGCAAGGCTGTCCCACATAACAATAGCTTTCATGTGTGACGCCGCTGAAGTAGCAAAGTAGACACACGACCAAAATCTCTTTTCCTTCAGAGAGATGAGATTGATGAAAACGGCAAATTGATGAGATTAGCAAATGCCATGTGTATATAGATGCCGATGTGGGAGAAGGAGACACCGAGAATTCAAGTTAATGGTCCATGAAATATTATATCAACTAGCGTCCTCAGGGTTGCACTAGTAGTACATGAAGCGCCGCTTGGTGGGCGCATGGTTGCAGTAGTATTCTGCCAAATCGTGCTTACTGGGTGAATGGATCTCTTTATGAGTTATGTATCCCATCAACGGTGTATGAGTGTATTCTACACCGTGAATGCAATCTCCTTCACTCGTTCAACCGCGCCGCAAAACTGAATGGCGGAGTTGCAAATGATGACTACCAATGTGTAAGCGCCTTCACATTTTGTTCATGGACGACGTGCATGTCAAAGGGCGCGAAGTTCTTTCGGTCATGAAGCAGAGCATGCAAGCTTTGCTAAAAGGCCGGGCCCTTGTTCACGCCTACAAAGTTCAAAGTTTGCAGATACGGTCAACCACGCATCACCACTATTCAAAAAAGCACTATTAGGCGCTCGCCTAGGCGTGCTTAAGCGCTGGGTGTTGGCATAGCGCCTCGTTTTGGCCCTAGGCACTCAAAAAAGCGGCCAGCAAGGTCCTCCGGCGAGAAATCAGCCTTTCTGCGCGAGGAATCAGTCTCCCCGGCGAGGGAGAGAGGCAGCCTCGTGCAGCAAGACAGAGAGAACGAGAGAGAGGGGGGGGGGGGGGGGTATCGACTGCACCCGACAAGAGCTTTTGTAGGTGGATATGAAGATGGACCCGTGGTTTAATGGGCTAGGCAAGCCCATCTAGCTTATTTCTTCACGTTATAGTACTAACATATAATTGCGCATAAGCTAGAAATGCCCAAGTAGGTGCCCAAACGTATAATTAACGCCTAGCGCTTTTTTAAAATTTGCACATCACACAACAACTCATCCTTGATCACCGAGTACCCCATCATCGTCTTACTCTAGAAAACAAGTTAAGAAAACTCAATGGCATTTGACCACATGTGTCAGACGTGGGGCCGCCAAGGACGACGTCTCAAAAGTGTGACTATGGAGGATACCTGGCTAGTGTGCTGACTGGTCCGGACCGCCTGGATGCGGGCGGTTTAAGGGTCCATGTTTGGGATGCCCAAACATCCTGGATATAAAATTGGAAATGCAATACTGAATACCATCAATGAAACCAATGCACATCAGCTAAAGGGCCGTACAGATTCTACCGTTCTATTATGCTTGTGTTGATAAATGATGCTTCCACGTTCAAATATACAACTATAGCAAATACTCCCTCCGTCGAGAAATACTTGTCTTAGAAATGGTTGTATCTAGATTTATTTTAGTTATAGATAAGTCCCTTTTATCAATTTCTAGGACAAGTATTTCCGGACAGATGGAGTATTCATTTTCGACGACATGTTCGAATAGATGATACACTACCTCACACCTCACATATATCATATTAAACTAATACATTATGTTCCATCATACAAAGAAGAAACATATCAGAAGATTCTACCCTTCCATTCTTTCAACTTCCTAGCCACATTGGAGATAGGGTTCATTTCTGCAAACTTTGAATCCATATTGGGATAAAAATAGATGAAATCTTGTGTCATTGTGGCCATTACATCAGAATGAGAATGACAGGAACTGGTAAGAAGTTCATTCTGAGTGCCATGTTTACCATGAGCCATAAGTTTGAAATCCTCGTAGCGCCCATAGTATATTTCATCATATGGATGCACAATCTTCGCCCCATTAAATTCGCAAGAGAAACATCGAGCTTGCATCAAAATAAAAAAAACAATTAGATTATTAAGTACTTTTATTATATCTCTTACAACCATGTTAGAACATCACTGTACATTATCAGTGTTTTTATAATCTGGAAGTTAATTACTATCATCATATCATGTACTCCTTCCCTTACGAAATACAGTATATGGCATTAAACTGAACTGCTTAAACGTCATATATTTCGTAACGGAGGGAGTACGTCTTAAGAAACATTCTTATCATATAACTATAAAAAGCAGTATACATCTCTGATGTCCAGATCATGACAATAATATTTGTAGAGAGAAACAGAAAAGAAAATGTAGTTCTATTTGGCCAGGTTTTCTAAAGCTCTATTATCTCTTTATTAATAATGCAGCATCCATGTTAAACCATGTCATCTTTGAAATAATAAACAGCCATCAGATTGAGTTAATTATAAATCCAAAGCCTTGGGTTATATAAGAGACATCTTCTGTAAACATATGGAAGTTAAACGAACAAGAATATGTCAACGTCGATGATACATAGGCAATTGCCTTTTCTTCAAACCGTCATCAGTGTTCTCTCACATACCAATTTCTTTCCCTGGGAACTAAGAACCGGAGAACAAAATAGTGTTCAAGGTCTGAACTACGAGATGGTCAGCGCTGACGCTGGTGCACATGCATGGCAAGTGCGTCCATCTGCTGGCAACTCACATGGGAGATGCTCATCTGCTAAGTTTTACACTCTCATCATGCACAAGGGGCGCTTAACTAATCATGGCTGCATCCGTCCATCGCTGCAAGTGAGAGTCCACTGACGACATGCATGGTTGCACTGCCAGGTATTTCTATTATTTTCTCTCATAACGTGGCTCCATATAAATGCATTAACAAGAATGTTTAGAAAAATTGCCCACGTATATTGGCTAATCGACTGTGATAAGTTTTCCGTTTGAGTTTTCAGAAAAACAAAATTTAATTCATTGCACAAGCCACCAAATACCAGTGTGTACATGATAAGAGAGAGCTGAGAGCATACCATTATCTATAGAAGAATCCGATACAGGGGTGCACCAGGATGGTCTCTCCTGCCTCTCTTTGATACTATTGCTACATTGAGCAAAGAACAGTTCTGGAGATGCGACAGCAGAATTTGGCGCTGTTGCCAAAAAGTTGATATGGAAGTATTCAAATTGGAATTTCTTCTTAACGAGAGCAACACTTGGTCCGTCTGGCACCCTAGGATTCACACCGCAAATGATATGAAGTTTATAGTGCACCTATATGTAAGACAGCAGAAGAGGGCATCCGATAAGGCAATAAGTGAAAAAAGGACTTGAGCAGATGGAAGTAAACTGGTGCACATTATTAGAATTAGAATTCAAAAGCAAGAAAACAAAAAATAGAAACCAATGCACCAACCCCTTTTTGCTGAGAGTAGTCGCTCAATACCGCCTTGACCTTTCTGACAAAGAAGTTTTGGTCGCGCCTAAACTTTTTCCGGAACTCTGAAATGAAAATTTTCTGGTTCTTGCTCAAGACCTGTGAGCTTGAGGTCACCTGGTTCGGTTGCTGAGCCTGCTTCTCGGACTGGGTAGGTGGAGATTTATATGGCAGAGCCATGGTGAGGCATTCAACTCCATCGTTGGTAAGTGTGCCCTGCAATAGTGCTAACAACTTGGCAGACTCCATGTTCAATGAAGACGTAGCAAATTTGACCAGCTCATCAGGGTCATCGTGCCATGAAACAACCGCCGCTTGCATATAGGCGTCCTGGAAATTGCCAGGCACATGATGACCATGCTTCTTTACCTCACGGATGGCCTTGTGTACATCCGCACCGCTCCTGAACAAATACCAGATGGCGTCGTGCTCTGTGAGTTCAGGGGCACAGGTGCGAAGGAACGTAACAAGGCCATAAAGGGAGCAGCACTCGATGCGTGCAAGCATGCGTGTGCATATCATGTCCACCTTAAATTGCAGCTCAAACTTCTGGGGCGTGGGGAACATAGAGCCGTACCAGATGGTGCTGAGGATGATGTTGGAGACAGGATCCCTGGGGCCATAGCAGTATCCACCCCTCAGGAGGCTGCAGTGGTGATGCCTGCGCAGGCCGTCCCGAGGCAGCTTGGCAAGTGCCTCTAGGTAGTGCCCATGGATCTTGCCAAGGAGCAAAAGCTTCGGAGCCAGCGTGTATCTGAATGTCAACTGAGGACCGAGCCTCTTCTTATGTGCCCTACTCCCCTCTGTGGATTCTGATGTCTGTCGGCTTCTCTTTCTCTTTTTATTGTTGTCCTTCTCATTAACACGAAGATAATCCAGTGATATGTTGATGAGATCCATGCCCGTAGGGCCTTGCCTGAGCAGCTCGGCGATCCTCTCGAGGGTTGCAGGCGAGAGAGGGTCTTGTCCAGTCAAAAGCATGGAGACGTCGCGAGAGGCCATAGTCAGCGACGCTTTCACCAGGACATCTGGTTCAGGATGCCTTGCAGACACAGCAGCACATTCCAGAGCGACCTTGTTGGTAGAGGAGGTAATACTGAACACACTGTGCCCCTTGTTACGATCTCGCTCGATGAGGCGCACAGCAGTGAGAAGGTCGGCCCTGGCCAGGAGCAGGTAGCTCATGGCTTCCCTGCTGATGAGGTAGCGGTAGTGGGAGGTGAGGAAGCTGACAAGACCGTCCAGCGACCGCCGCGCGAGGGTCATACCATGGGCATTTTGCCGGGAAAGCGGCACTCTGAAGACAGACTTGTCGTTCATGTCGGTGATGATCTTGGAGAGGATCCACTCCGACGACGGCGCCTCCACCCCTTCGTCGGATTGAAGCGTCGGCGGAGGGGTGTAGGCGATGGTGTTGGCGATGATGTTGGAGACTGGGTCGAGGAAGCCGATGGGCATGCCGGCCTTGAGGAGGCGCGGGGCCAGCGAGGGAATCGCCGCCATCGGGAGCAGATCGAGCGCCTCCCTGTAGAAATCATGGATGTAACCAAGCAGATCGCTTATATCCTGCTTCTCATCGGTTAAGACGGAAAGACAACGGTCGCCGATGAGGCGGTCACGCTTGCCATGCATGTCGACTTGCTTTCCTCGCCGGCGGAAGTGCCTTGTTCGTGCGGTTTCTTGTGGGCGTGGGTGGGGATTGGGGAAGGAGGACGGCGGCCGGTAATGTTGGGGGGAAGACGACCTAGCAGTCACCTAAATTTTTACGGGATTTGTTTCGCCGCAGCTCGCAAGGTACCGCAGGACATGTTTTAGGTTTTCCTTATAATACTTTTACGGTACTGATCTGCAAATGCTAAGCATGGGCCGGCCAAATAGGATTTGCCGGCGACATCAGCTCGGAGCAGCGTTCCATGCCGTGCTGCGACCGGGGAGGGCACTCCGTTCCATCCGCGCTATAATTCAGTTTGAGCTGCAAAAACGCGGTCATGGCGGCTCCATGGATCTGGACCATGGCTGGACTCCGATTCAGTAAATAAGCAGTGTTCTGATTCCATCATATCAAACTGGATTAATTAGGGGTTTCTTGTTTTTTTTTCTCTCCAGATCCGGCTCGATCTGGTACATCCAACTCCAGTTCTTTCCGGATCGAATTGGCACGGGGTGGGAACTGGGAAGGATCTATAACTAGTCAGAGTTGCAACCCTTGTCGTTCTGATCCACCTGCTGTAAGTTTGTTCATCCATCAGGATCTACCATGGAAGCTCCAGATCGAGATTGGTCCGAGCTACCAATCGGCATATTGTGCTCCCTGAACTTCCGATCAAGAACTGGATCGGCTCATCGCACGGATGGCTAGTCACTATGGATGACAAGTCTGAGCTGATGCTGCTCAACCCGATCACCAGCAACACAATTGTACTCCCTCCGGTGACAACCATGGAACATGTTAAACCTGTCCTAAACGGCGACGAAGTTCTTGAAAAGTATGAGGTGTTTTACTATGATGGAGAGCTTCCGAGGGTCGTGGAGAAGAACACCAATATATTTTCTTTGGAGGAGTCTGGTCACATGGTCTATCCAAAGGCGACCTTATCGCGTGATCCATCGGTAGGTGGATGCATCGTCATGCTCATCCATCAGCCGTACGTCCAGCTCTCGTTTGCCAAGCTAGGAGATGATCGCTGGAATTGGCTCATCGTATGTAGCTACTACACAGATTGTGTATACCACGACGGGTGGTTCTATGCAGTTACTGAAGATGGCGCGATCGATGCGTACAATTTACATGAACCGTCTGTCATCCACAAAAAGTTCTTGCCCAAAATAATCCAGAGGGTTTCGAAATGTCACGTTGTTCAGGCACAATGGGGAGATGTCCTCCAAATCATTAGGAGGCAGATTCTTAATCCTGATCGTGAACAACCGGGCAGTCGGAAGTGGATCACTGAAATTGAAGTGTACAGTGTTGATTTTGATGTCTTTAGTCCCGGTTCTTATACCAACCGGGATAGATGGGCCTCCACGTGGCCGCTCCGGCGAGCCCAGGCAGGAGGGCCTTTGGGCCACCAACCGGGACCAATAAGCTTCTACGCGTCAACATTTCAGCGGCTGGTTTTTTTAAAGGAGGTGGTTTAGGGATTTTTGGGGTTAATTTAAGTTCGTATAGGTAGCTAATAGAGAGATGTGTCCTCTCTTATCTCCGTGCTACTGCTATACCTAAACATGACTTAGATTGAAATGAGGCAACATGTGGTGCATGTCGAAAGTAATTCTAATCCTAACTTGATCCAGTTTGGATTGTACTACTTTCGACATGCACCACATGCATGTTGCCTTTACTTCAATCCAATCCATGTTCATTTCACCCACAGATATATAATAACTCTTCATGCTCGCATCATGCATCATCATAATAACAAGTCCTACTAATCATCATCATACAACTTCTACTCGTTATTAATAACAAGTCATGCGATCATCATCCTCATAGTCATCGAACCAACCCTACTTAATTGTTCTTAGCACATGTTCATCAGTATTAGGTAGGACCTAAATACCCTCTTTAAGGTAAAATAACATAAAACAAAATAGACCCTGACTCTCCGTTATGGAGAATGGATATCATCCTGTCTCCAATTTTTGCGCTTCGCTTCCTTTTACTTCTAAGAACCTCCTTACGACTGTCCATACATTTTTTCCACCCTTTGATTTGCATGTCTCCACTTCTTTTAGAAATCTGGTATGGACAGTTGAGATTCGTAGGATGACCTGGCTGTATGTTCAAAACATTAAGGCTACCTTTCTGATACATCAAATGAGGCACACAATTCTCTAGAATTATCTGTTGAAAAACATAGTAATAACTTCATAGTTAGCAATGATGTACTAGTTTTAGAAGTATGCAAAAGATGCACGGATGTCGTAATAGTAAAAAATCTTACCAGGGTATCTCCATGGTAGTTACCGTAGTTGAACACATGCACTAGTGGCACGTATTGACCATAATGTTGAGGAGTTTGATTGTACATATTGTAATTCTCAATGTCAGTACAAAATCCGACCAGATGATTTTTCTCCTTGTAAGTTAATTCGGAGCCATCGGTGTAGTGGGTTTTGTCTACCATCTCCCGCACATTCTTTGAACAATGAAAATAAGCTGTCAACTATTTTGAAATAAACAATATAAATTAGCTAATAACTATGTTTGAGAAACTCACATAGCGGTAGAATTGGAGGCGTATCAACAATGACCCAAATGTCCATATTGTCTTGCTCGATTTTAGGATCACCAAGATCCATGGTGACAAGCATACCCTCATCAAAACCATACATCTTGCAAAGTGCTTCCCATTTTTTGCAACCAAAATGAGTTAGGCTCTCAGAATTGTACAGCTTTACATCAAAATCCACATCATGATGAGTCCTTAGGTGAATTTTCTTTGTTTTGAAACTTTCATGGTCTTCAAAACCCATCCTCTCCAAAACATAGCGCCTTGCATGGCATGGGATAAGCTACTTGAATTGTAAAAGATGAAAATTACACATTGAAATAGTTGTAGTCATGCTTAATTACGAAAAACACTTGTCGTCGTTGCGTACCGTTTCAACATCGAAGGTCTCCTCGAGCTTAATGCTGAAGCGCCGATCATCGTCCAGGTGAGGCATGTCGCACAGACCTCGATCGTCGTGGCACCAGCTGCACTCCCCCGGGAGACTTTCGTCGTCTGATGACGACATTTCCTACGTTCACAATTCAAAGATTAAACTTGTACAATTAAATATATGTACTACAAAAACTAAATTAGATCATTATTATTCATCAGGGTTGACTATCGGTCTATCGAGTCTTTTCTTGAAAACTCTCAGCTCACGTGGTGTATCTATTCGACTCTTGGTGATGGTCGCTCATCACTTTGTCCCCGAGTGCATTACACCAAAATGTCTAGCACACGGGAACAAGGAGAAGCGACCCCCACGACAACAGTCGGGATTCTTCGTCCTCTCATATATATATATATATATATATATATATATATATATATATATATATGGTGGAACTCTCCCTCACTGATTCCTCTCTGACATTTGCGACTGCCGGTGATGGTCGTTACTCCTTCTTCCCCTAGTGCATAACAAAGGTCTAGCACCCGGAGAAGAAGGAGAAATGACCCCCACGACAATAGTCGGGCTTCTTCGTCCTCTCATATATGGTGGAGACTCGACAGACTTAAAGTCAACCCGAAATATCGTTTAATTATCTTTCTAAAAAAGGATTTGGCTGGTCTCACCTCGATGTCGGAGGGGGTCGGTGACGGGAATGACGGCGGGGATGATGGAGGGGGGCTCCTAGATTTCTGCGAAAACAAAAACCCTATAAGCTATCAACTAATCATATGCATACGCCTTGCATAGTGCTCTCCAATTTTAGCATTCAAAGTAGGAGTAGTTTTCCAATTTGAGCATTCAATAAGCAAAATCAAATCGCAAAATAAAGTAGTATTCAAATTAGGATGCATTCAGTTATAAGCAAAACTACATCATCTCTTGCGTCCGTACATCGTTGAATATTATCACTAATACACCTCGAATACTATCATACATATAACATCGCTAGTACAGCTAGAACCGTAGCGCCCGACGGATGTCGGCACGGGCGGTGGACACCCAAAGAGAAGGAACCATCACAGGATCGCTCCAGTGAGATCCCTGAAGAACCTGCTACCTCTTGAGCACTGCATTGGTTTTCTCCGAAGAGGAAGGGATGATGCAGCAAAGTAGCATAAGTATTTCCCTCAGTTTTTGAGAACCAAGGTATCAATCCAGTAGGAGGCTACGCACGAGTCCCTCGTACCTGCACGAAACAAATAAATCCTCGCAACCAACGCAAATAGGGGTTGTCAATCCCTATAAGGCCACTTACGAGAGTGAGATCTGATAGATATGATAAGACAAATTTTTTGGTATTTTTGTGATAAAGATGCAAAGTAAAATAAAGGCAAAGTAAATAGCAAAGGAAATAACTAACTAGTAGGAGATCAATATGATAAAGATAGACCCGGGGGCCATAGGTTTCACTAGTGGCTTCTCTCGAGAGCATAAGTATTCTACGGTGGGTGAACAAATTACTGTTGAGCAATTGATAGAACCGAGCATAGTTATGAGAATATCTAGGTATGATCATGTATATAGGCATCACGTCCGAGACAAGTAGACCGACTCCTGCCTGCATCTACTACTATTACTCCACTCATCGACCACTATCCAGCATGCATCTAGAGTATTAAGTTAAAAACAGAGTAACGCCTTAAGCAAGATGACATGATGTAGAGTGATAGACTCATGCAATATGAATAAAACCCCATCTTGTTATCCTCGATGGCAACAATACAATACGTGCCTTGCTGCCCCTACTGTCACTAGGAAAGGACACCGCAAGATTGAACCCAAAGCTAAGCACTTTTCCCATGCAAGAAAGATCAATCTAGTAGGCCAAACCAAACTGATAATTCGAAGAGACTTGCAAAGATAACCAATCATACATAAAAGAATTCAGAGAAGATTCAAATATTGTTCATAGATAGACTTGATCATAAACCCACAATTCATCAGTCTCAACAAGCACACCGCAAAAAGAAGATTACATCGAATAGTTCTCCACAAGAGAGGGGGAGAACATTGTATTGAGATCCAAAAAGAGAGAAGAAGCCATCAAGCTACTAACTATAGACCCGTAGGTCTGAGGTAAACTACTCACACTTTATCAGAGAGGCTATGGTGTTGATGTAGAAGCCCTCCGTGATCGATGCCCCATCTGGCGGAGCTCCAGAACAGGCCCCAAGATGGGATCTCATGGATACAGAAAGTTACGGCGGTGGAATTGGGGTTTTGGCTCCGTATCTGATCGTTTGGGGGTACGTCGGTATATATAGGAGGAAGGAGTACGTCGGTGGAGCAACAGGGGGCCCATGAGGGTGGAGGGCGCGCCTGGGGTAGGCAGGCGCGCCCCCTACCTTGTGGCCTCATGTTTCCTTTCTTGACATAGGGTCCAAGTCTCCCGGGTCTTGTTCGTTGAAAAAATCACGTTCCTGAAGGTTTCATTCTGTTTGGACTCCGTTTGATATTCCTTTTCTTCGAAACCCTAAAACAGGCAAAAAACATCAATTCTGGGCTGGGCCTCCGGTTAATAGGTTAGTCCCAAAAATAATATAAAAGTGGATAATAAAGCCCAATAATGTCCAAAACAGTAGATAATATAGCATGGAGCAATCAAAAATTATAGATACATTGGAGACGTATCAGAACCTGCCAGGTATTGTCGAACCTGCCCTCCAACGCAACCATGTAGCGACGGACATGCTTGTCCTCCTCGCTGACACGGTGACTGAAGGAAATATGCCCTAGAGGCAATAATAATGTTATTATTTTATTTCCTTATATCATGATAAATGTTTATTATTCATGCTAGAATTGTATTATCCGGAAACATAATACTTGTGTGAATACATAGACAAACTAAACGTCACTAGTATGCCTCTACTTGACTAGCTCGTTAATCAAAGATGGTTATGTTTCCTAACCATAGACATGTGTTGTCATTTGATTAATGGGATCACATTATTAGGAGAATGATGTGATTGACATGACCCATTCCATTAGCTTAGCACCCGATCGTTTAGTGTGTTGCTATTGCTTTCTTCATGACTTATAAATGTTCCTATGACTATGAGATTATGCAACTCCCATTTGCCGGAGGAACACTTTGTGTGCTACCAAACGTCACAACGTAACTAGGTGATTATAAAGGAGCTCTACAGGTGTCTCCAAAAGTACATGTTGCGTTGGCGTATTTCGAGATTAGGATTTGTCACTCCGATTGTCAGAGAGGTATCTCTGGGCCCTCTCGGTAATGCACATCACATAAGCCTTGCAAGCATTGCAACTAATGAGTTAGTTGCGAGATGATGTATTACGAAACGAATAAAGAGACTTGCCGGTAACGAGATTGAACTAGGTATTGAGATACCAACGATCGAATCTCGGGCAAGTAACATACCGATGACAAAGGGAACAACGTATGTTGTTATGCGGTCTGACCGATAAAGATCTTTGTATAATATGTAGGAGCCAATATGAGCATCCAGGTTCCGCTATTGGTTATTGACCAGAGACGAGTCTCGGTCATGTCTACATTGTTCTCGAACCCGTAGGGTCCGCACGCTTAAGGTTTCGATGACAATTATATTATGAGTTTATGAGTTTTGATGTACCGAAGTTAGTTCGGAGTCCCGGATGTGATCACGGACATAACGAGGAGTCTCGAAATGGTCGAGATATAAAGATTGATATATTGGACGGCTATATTCGGACACCGTAAGTGTTCCGGGTGATTTCGGAGAAAACCGGAGAGCCGGAGGGTTACCGGAACCCTACCGGAAGAAGTAATGGGCCATATGGGCCTTAGTGGAAAGAGAGAGGGGCAGCCAGGGTGGGCTGCGCACCTCCTCTCCCTGGTCCGAATTGGACTAGGAGAGGGGGGCGCCGCCCCCCTTTCCTTCTCCCTCCCCACTTCCTTCCCCCTCCTAGTAGGAGTCCTACTCCTCCTAGGAGGAGGACTCCTCCTTGGCACGCCTATAGGGCTGGCCGGCCTCCTCCCCTTGCTCCTTTATATACGAGGGCAGGGGGCACCCCTAGACACACAAGTTGATCCACGTGATCATTTTCTTAGCCGTGTGCGGTGCCCCCTTCCACCATAATCCTCGATAATATTGTAGCGGTGCTTAGGCCAAGCCCTGCGACGGTAGAACATCAAGATCGTCACCACGCCGTCATGCTAACGGAACTCTTCCCCGACGCTTTGCTGGATCGGAGTCCGGGGATCGTCATCGAGCTAAACATGTGCTAAAACTCGGAGGTGCTGTAGTTTCGGTGCTTGATCGGTCGGGCCGTGAAGACGTACGACTACATCAATCGCGTTGTGCTAACACTTCCGCTGTCGGTCTACAAGGGTACATAGATCACACTCTCCTCTCTCGTTGCTATGCGTCACCATGATCTTGCGTGTGCGTAGGATTTTTTTTGCAATTACTACGTTCCCCAACAGTGGCATCCGAGCCTAGGTTTTATGTGTTGATGTTATATGCACGAGTAGAACACAAGTGAGTTGTGGGCGATATAAGTCATACTGCTTACCAACATGTCATACTTTGGTTCGGCGGTATTGTTGGACGAAACGGCCCGGACCGACATTACACGTACGCTTACGCGAGACCGGTTCTCCCGACGTGCTTTGCACAAAGTGGCTAGCAGGTGACAGTTTCTCCAACTTTAGTTGAACCGAGTGTGGCTACGCCCGGTCCTTGCGAAGGTTAAAACAGCACCAACTTGACAAACTATCGTTGTGGTTTTGATGCGTAGGTAAGATTGGTTCTTGCTTAAGCCCGTAGCAGCACATAAAACTTGCAACAACAAAGTAGAGGACGTCTAACTTGTTTTTGCAGGGCATGTTGTGATGTGATATGGTCAAGACATGATGCTAAAATTTTATTGTATGAGATGATCATGTTTTGTAACCAAGTTATCGGCAACTGGCAGGAGCCATATGGTTGTCGCTTTATTGTATGCAATGCAATTGCGCTATAATGCTTTACTTTATCACTAAGCGGTAGCGATAGTCGTGGAAGCATAAGATTGGCGAGACGACAACGATGCTACGATGGTGATCAAGGTGTCGCGCCGGTGACGATGGTGATCACGACGGTGCTTCAAAGATGGAGATCACAAGCACAAGATGATAATGGCCATATCATATCACTTATATTGATTGCATGTGATGTTTATCTTTTATGCATCTTATCTTGCTTTGATTGACGGTAGCATTTTAAGATGATCTCTCACTAATTATCAAGAAGTGTTCTCCCTGAGTATGCACCGTTGCGAAAGTTCTTCGTGCTGAGACACCACGTGATGATCGGGTGTGATAGGCTCTACGTTCAAATACAACGGGTGCAAAACAGTTGCACATGCGGAATACTCAGGTTATACTTGACGAGCCAAGCATATATAGATATGGCTTCGGAACACGGAGACCGAAAGATCGAGCGTGAATCATATAGTAGATATGATCAACATAGTGATGTTTACCAATGAAACTACTCCATCTCACGTGATGATCGGACATGGTTTAGTTGATTTGGATCACGTAATCACTTAGAGGATTAGAGGGATGTCTATCTAAGTGGGAGTTCTTTAGTAATATGATTAATTGAACCTAAATTTATCATGAACTTAGTACTTGATAGTATCTTGCTTGTTTATGTTTGATTGTAGATAGATGGCCCGTGCTGTTGTTCCGTTGAATTTTAATGCGTTCCTTGAGAAAGCAAAGTTGAAAGACGATGGTAGCAATTACATGGACTGGGTCCGTAACTTGAGGATTATCCTCATTGCTACACAGAAGAATTACATCCTGGAAGCACCGCTAGGTGCCAGGCCTACTGCTGGAGCAACACCAGATGTTATGAACGTCTAGCAGAGCAAAGTTGATGACTACTCGATAGTTCAGTGTGCCATGCTTTACGGCTTAGAATCGGGACATCAATAACATTTTGAACGTCATGGAGCATATGAGATGTTCCAGGAGTAGAAGTTAATATTTCAAGCAAATGCCCGGATTGAGAGATATGAAGTCTCCAATAAGTTCTATAGCTGCAAGATGGAGGAGAACAGTTCTGTCAGTGAGCATATACTCAAAATGTCTGGGTATAATAATCACTTGATTCAATTGGGAGTTAATCTTCCAAATGATTGAGTCATTGACAGAATTCTCCAATCACTACCACCAAGTTACAAGAGCTTCATAATGAACTATAATATGCAAGGGATGAATAAGACTATTCCCGAGCTCTTCGCAATGCTGAAAGCTGCGGAGGTAGAAATCAAGAAGGAGCATCAAGTGTTGATGGTCAACAAGACCACTAGTTTCAAGAAAAAGGGTGAAGGGAAGAAGAAGGGGAACTTCAAAAAGAACAGCAAGCAAGTTGCTACTCAAGAGAAGAAACCCAAACCTGGACCTAAGCCTGAAACTGAGTGCTTCTACTGCAAGCAGACTGGTCACTGGAAGCAGAACTGCCCCAAGTATTTTGCGGATAAGAAGGATGGCAAGGTGAACAAAGGTATATGTGATATACATGTTATTGATGTGTACCTTACTAATGCTCGCAGTAGCACCTGGGTATTTGATACTGGTTCTGTTGCTAACATTTGCAACTCGAAATAGGGACTACGGATTAAGCGAAGATTGGCTAAGGATGAGGTGACGATGTGCGTGGGAAATGGTTCCAAAGTCGATGTGATCGCGGTCGGCACGCTACCTCTACATCTACCTTCGGGATTAGTATTAGACCTAAATAATTGTTATTTGGTGCCAGCATTAAGCATGAACATTATATCTGGATCTTGTTTGATGCGAGACGGTTATTCATTTAAATCAGAGAATAATGGTTGTTCTATTTATATGAGTAATATCTTTTATGGTCATGCACCCTTAAAGAGTGGTCTATTCTTATTAAATCTCAATAGTAATAACACACATATTCATAATGTTGAAGCCAAAAGATGCAGAGTTGATAATGATAGTGCAACTTATTTGTGGCACTGCCGTTTGGGTCATATCGGTGTAAAGCGCATGAAGAAACTCCATACTGATGGACTTTTGGAACCACTTGATTATGAATCACTTGGTACTTGCGAACCGTGCCTTATGGGTAAGATGACAAAAACACCGTTCTCCGGTACTATGGAGAGAGCAACAGATTTGTTGGAAATCATAAATACAGATGTATGTGGTCCGATGAATGTTGAGGCTCGTGGCGGATATCGTTATTTTCTCATCTTCACAGATGACTTAAGCAGATATGGGTATATCTACTTAATGAAACATAAGTCTGAAACATTTGAAAAGTTCAAAGAATTTCATAGTGAAGTTGAAAATCATTGTAACAAGAAAATAAAATTCCTACGATCTGATCGTGGAGGAGAATATTTGAGTTATGAGTTTGGTGTACAGTTGAAACAATGCGGAATAGTTTCGCAACTCACGCCACCCGGAACACCACAACGTAATGGTGTGTCCGAACATCGTAATCGTACTTTACTTGATATGGTGCGATCTGTGATGTCTCTTACTGATTTACCGCTATCGTTTTGGGGTTATGCTCTAGAGACAGCCGCATTCACGTTAAATAGGGCACCATCAAAATCCGTTGAGACGACGCCTTATGAACTGTGGTTTGGCAAGAAACCAAAGTTGTCGTTTCTGAAAGTTTGGGGTTGCGATGCTTATGTGAAAAAGCTTCAACCTGATAAGCTCGAATCCAAATCGGAGAAATGTGTCTTCATAGGATATCCAAAGGAAACTATTGGATACACCTTCTATCATAGATCCGAAGGAAAAACTTTTGTTGCTAAATTCAAAAACTTTCTAGAGAAGGAGTTTCTCTCGAAAGAAGTGAATGGGAGGAAAGTAGAACTTGATGAGGTAACTGTACCTGCTCCCTTATTGGAAAGTAGTACATCACAGAAACCAGTTTCTGTGACACCTACACCAATTAGTGAGGAAGCTAATGATGATGATCATGAAACTTCAGAACAAGATACTACTGAACCTCGTAGATCAACCAGAGTAAGATCCACACCAGAGTGGTATGGTAATCCTGTTCTGGAAGTCATGCTACTAGATCATGATGAACCTACGAACTATGGAGAAGCGATGGTGAGCCCAGATTCCGCAAAATGGCTTGAAGCCATGAAATCTGAGATGGGATCCATGTATGAAAACAAAGTATGGACTTTGGTTGACTTGCCCAATGATCGGCAAGCAATTGAGAATAAATGGATCTTTAAGAAGAAGACTGACGCTGACGGTAATGTTACTGTCTACAAAGCTTGACTTGTCGCAAAAGGTTTTCGACAAGTTCAAGGGATTGACTACGATGAGACCTTCTCACCCGTAGCGATGCTTAAGTCTGTCCGAATCATGTTAGCAATTGCCGCATTTTATGATTATGAAATTTGGCACATGGATGTCAAAACTGCATTCCTGAATGGATTTCTAGAAGAAGAGTTGTATATGATGCAGCCGGAAGGTTTTCTCGATCCAAAGGGAGCTAACAAAGTGTGCAAGCTCCAGCGATCCATTTATGGACTGGTGCAAGCCTCTCGGAGTTGGAATAAGTGCTTTGATAGTGTGATCAAAGCATTTGGTTTTGTACAGACTTTTGGAGAAGCCTATATTTACAAGAAAGTGAGTGGGAGCTCTGTAGCATTTCTGATATTATATGTAGATGACATATTACTAATCGGAAATGATATAGAATTTCTGGATAGCATAAAGGGATACTTGAATAAGAGTATTTCAATGAAAGACCTCGGTGAAGCTGCTTACATATTGGGCATTAAGATCTATAGAGACAGATCAAGATGCTTAATTGGACTTTCACAAAGCACATACCTTGACAAAGTTTTGAAAAAGTTCAAAATGGATCAAGCAAAGAAAGGATTCTTGCCTGTGTTACAAGGTGTGAAATTGAGTAAGACTCAATGCCCAACCTGTTGGGTAACGTAGTAATTTCGAAAATTTTCCTACGCACACGCAAGATCATGGTGATTCATAGCAACAAGGGGGAGAGTGTTGTCTACGTACCAACGCAGACCGACTGCGGAAGCGATCACACAACGTAGAGGAAGTAGTCGTACGTCTTCTTCCCGATCCAACCGATCCAAGCACCGTTACTCCGGCACCTCCGAGTTCTTAGCACACGTTCAGCTCGATGACGATCCTCGGGCTCCGATCTAGCAAAGCATCGAGGAAGAGTTCCGTCAGCACGACGGCGTGGTGACGATCTTGATGTACTACCGACGCAGGGCTTCACCTAAGCACTACAACGGTATGATCGAGGTGGAATTTGGTGGCAGGGGGCACCGCACACGGCTAAGGAACGATCAACAATGATCAACTTGTGTGTCTATGGGGTGCCCCCTGCCCCCGTATATAAAGGAGCAGGGGGAGGGGTTCGGCCGGCTAGGGAGAGGGCACGGGAGGAGTCCTACTCCTACCGGGAGTAGGACTCCCCCCCTCAATCCTATTCCAACTAGGACTCCCAAGGGGGAAAGGAGAGAGAGGGGGCCGGCCCCTTCTCCTAGTCCTAATAGGACTTGGGGAAGGGGGGGGGGGGGGCGGCCAGCTATGGGCTGCCCATTTTCTCTTTTCCACTAAGGCCCAATAGGCCCATTTGCCTCCCGGGGGGTTCCGGTAACCCTCCCGGTATTCCGGTAAAATCCCGATTTCACCCGGAACACTTCCGGTGTCCAAACATAGGCTTCCAATATATCAATCTTTATGTCTCGACCATTTCGAGACTCCTCGTCATGTCCGTGTTCACATCCGGGACTCCGAACAACCTTCGGTACATCAAAATGCATAAACTCATAATAACTGTCATTGTAACGTTAAGCGTGCGGACCCTACGGTTCGAGAACAATGTAGACATGACCGAGACATGTCTCTGGTCAATAACCAATAGAGGGACCAGGATGCCCATATTGGCTCCTACATATTCTACGAAGATCTTTATCGGTCAGACCGCATAACAACATACGTTGTTCCCTTTGTCATCGGTATGTTACTTGCCCGAGATTCGATCGTCGGTATCCAATACCTAGTTCAATCTCGTTACCGGCAAGTCTCTTTACTCGTTCCGTAATACATCATCTCACAACTAACATATTAGTTGCAGTGCTTGCAAGGCTTATGTGATGTGCATTACCGAGAGGGCCCAGAGATACCTCTCCGACACTCGGAGTGACAAACCCTAATCTCGAAATACGCCAACCCAACATCCACCATTGGAGACACCTGTAGTACTCCTTTATAATCACCCAGTTACGTTGTGACGTTTGGTAGTACCCAAAGTGTTCCTCTGGTAAACAGGATTTGCATAATCTCATAGTTATAGGAACATGTATAAGTCATGAAGAAAGCAATAGCAACATACTAAATGATCGGGTGCTAAGCTAGTGGAATGGGTCATGTCAATCAGATCATTCAACTAATGATGTGACCTCGTTAATCAAATAACAACTCTTTGTTCATGGTTAGGAAACATAACCATCTTTGATTAACGAGCTAGTCAAGTAGAGGCATACTAGTGACACTTTGTTGGTCTATGTATTCACACATATATTATGTTTCCGGTTAATACAATTCTAGCATGAATAATAAACATTTATCATGATATAAGGAAATAAATAATAACTTTATTATTGCCTCTAGGGCATATTTCCTTCAGTCTCCCACTTGCACTAGAGTCAATAATCTAGATTACACAGTAATGATTCTAACACCCATGGAGCCTTGGTGCTGATCATGTTTTGCTCGTGGAAGAGGCTTAGTCAACGGGTCTGCAACATTCAGATCCATATGTATCTTGCAAATCTCTATGTCTCCCACCTGGACTAAATCCCGGATGGAGTTGAAGCGTCTCTTGATGTGTTTGGTCCTTTTGTGAAATCTGGATTCCTTTGCCAAAGCAATTGCACCAGTATTGTCACAAAAGATTTTCATTGGACCCGATGCACTAGGTATGACACCTAGATCGGATATGAACTCCTTCATCCAGACTCCTTCGTTCGCTGCTTCCGAAGCAGCTATGTACTCCGCTTCACATGTAGATCCCGCTACGACGCTTTGTTTAGAACTACACCAACTGACAGCTCCACCGTTTAAAGTAAACACGTATCCGGTTTGCGATTTAGAATCGTCCGGATCACTGTCAAAGCTTGCATCAACGTAACCTCTTACGGTGAGCTCTTTGTCACCTCCATATACGAGAAACATATCCCTAGTCCTTTTCAGGTATTTCAGGATGTTCTTGACCGCTGTCCAGTGATCCACTCCTGGATTACTTTGGTACCTCCCTGCTAAACTTATAGCAAGGCACACATCAGGTCTGGTACACAGCATTGCATACATGATAGAGCCTATGGCTGAAGCATAGGGAACATCTTTCATTTTCTCTCTATCTTCTGCAGTGGTCGGGCATTGAGTCTGACTCAACTTCACACCTTGCAACACAGGCAAGAACCCTTTCTTTGCTTGATCCATTTTGAACTTCTTCAAAATCTTGTCAAGGTATGTGCTTTGTGAAAGTCCGATTAAGCGTCTTGATCTATCTCTATAGATCTTTATGCCTAATATGTAAGCAGCTTCCCCGAGGTCTTTCATCGAAAAACTTTTATTCAAGTATCCCTTTATGCTATCCAGAAATTCTATATCATTTCCAATCAGCAATATGTCATCCACATATAATATCAGAAATGCTACAGAGCTCCCACTCACTTTCTTGTAAATACAGGCTTCTCCAAAAGTCTGTATAAAGCCAAATGCTTTGATCACACTATCAAAGCGTTTATTCCAACTCCGAGATGCTTGCACCAGTCCATAAATGGATCGCTGGAGTTTGCACACTTTGTTAGCTTCCTTCGGATCGACAAAACCTTCTGGTTGCATCATATACAACTCTTCTTCCAGAAATCCATTCAGGAATGCAGTTTTGACATCCATTTGCCATATTTCATAATCATAAAATGCGGCGATTGCTAACATGATTCTGACGGACTTAAGCATCGCTACGGGTGAGAAGGTCTCATCGTAGTCAACCCCTTGAACTTGTCGAAAACCTTTTGCGACAAGTCGAGCTTTGTAGACAGTCTTTTTCTTGAAGATCCATTTATTCTCAATTGCTTGTCGATCATCGGGCAAGTCAACCAAAGTCCATACTTTGTTCTCATACGTGGATCCCATCTCAGATTTCATGGCCTCAAGCCACTTTGCAGAATCTGGGCTCACCATTGCTTCTTCATAGTTCGTAGGTTCATCATGATCTGGTAGCATGACTTCCAGAACTGGATTACCGTACCACACTGGTGCGGATCTCACTCTGGTTGATCTACGTGGTTCAGTAGTATCTTGTCCTGAAGCTTCATGATCATCATCATTAGCTTCCTCACTAATTGGTATAGGTGTCGCAGAAACAGTTTTCTGTGATGTACTATTTTCCAATAAGGGAGCAGGTACAGTTACCTCGTCAAGTTCTACTTTCCTCCCACTCACTTTTTTCGAGAGAAACTAATTCTCTAGAAATGATCCATTCTTAGCAACGAATGTCTTGCCTTCGGATCTGTGATAGAAGGTATACCCAACAGTTTCCTTTGGGTATCCTATGAAGACACATTTCTCCGCTTTGGGTTCGAGCTTATCAGGTTGAAGCTTTTTCACATAAGCATCGCAGCCCCAAACTTTAAGAAACGACAACTTTGGTTTCTTGCCAAACCATAGTTCATAAGGCGTCGTCTCAACGGATTTTGATGGTGCCCTATTTAACGTGAATGCGGCCGTCTCTAAAGCATAACCCCAAAACGATAGCGGTAAATCAGTAAGAGACATCATAGATCGCATCATATCTAGTAAAGTACGATTACGATGTTCGGACACACCATTACGCTGTGGTGTTCCGGGTGGCGTGAGTTGCGAAACTATTCCACAATTTTTCAAATGTACACCAAACTCGTAACTCAAATATTCTCCTCCATGATCAGATCGTAGAAATTTTATTTTCTTGTTACGATGATTTTCTACTTCACTCTGAAATTCCTTAAACTTTTCAAATGTTTCAGACTTATGTTTCATTAAGTAGATATACCCATATCTGCTTAAATCATCTGTGAAGGTGAGAAAATAATGATATCCGCCACGAGCCTCAATATTCATCGGACCACATACATCGGTATGTATGATTTCCAATAAATCTGTTGCTCTCTCCATAGTACAGGAGAACGGTGTTTTGGTCATCTTGCCTATGAGGCACGGTTCGCAAGTACCAAGTGATTCATAATCAAGTGGTTCCAAAAGCCCATCAGTATGGAGTTTCTTCATGGGCTTTACACCGATATGACCTAAACGGCAGTGCCACAAATAAGTTGCACTATCATTATCAACTCTGCATCTTTTGGCTTCTACATTATGAATATGTGTATCACTACTATCGAGATTCAACAAGAATAGACCACTCTTCAAAGGTGCATGACCATACAAGATATTACTCATATAAATAGAACAACCATTATTCTCTTATTTAAATGAATAACCGTCTCGCATTAAACAAGATCCAGATATAATGTTCATGCTCAACGCTGGCACCAAATAACAATTATTTAGGTCTAATATTAATCCCGAAGGTAGATGTAGAGGTAGCGTGCCGACCGCGATCACATTGACTTTGGAACCGTTTCCCACGCTCATCGTCACCTCGTCCTTTGCTAGCGTCCGCTTATTCCGTTGTCCCTGTTTCGAGTTGCAAATATTAGCAACAGAACCAGTATCAAATACCCAGTTGCTACTGCGAGCTCTAGTAAGGTACACATCAATAACATGTATATCACATATAACTTTGTTCACCTTGCCATCCTTCTTATCCGCCAAATACTTGGGGCAGTTCCGCTTCCAGTGACCAGTCTGCTTGCAGTAGAAGCACTCAGTTTCAGGCTTAGGTCCAGACTTGGGTTTCTTCTCCTGAGCAGCAACTTGCTTGCTGTTCTTCTTGAAGTTCCCCTTCTTCTTCCCTTTGCCCTTTTTCTTGAAACTAGTGGTTTTGTTAACCATCAACACTTGATGCTCCTTCTTGATTTCTACCTCCGCAGCTTTCAACATTGCGAAGAGCTCGGGAATAGTCTTGTTCATCCCTTGCATATTATAGTTCATCACGAAGCTCTTGTAGCTTGGTGGCAGTGATTGGAGAATTCTGTCAATGACGCAATCATCTGGAAGATTAACTCCCATCTGAATCAAGTGATTATTATACCCAGACATTTTGAGTATATGCTCACTGACAGAACTGTTCTCCTCCATCTTGCAGCTATAGAACTTATTGGAGACTTCATATCTCTCAATTCGGGCATTTTCTTGAAATATTAACTTCAACTCCTGGAACATCTCATATGCTCCATGACGTTCAAAACGTCGTTGAAGGCCCGATTCTAAGCCGTAAAGCATGGCACACTGAACTATCAAGTAGTCATCAGCTTTGCTCTGCCAGACGTTCATAACATCTGGTGTTGCTCCAGCAGTAGGCCTGGCACCTAGCGGTGCTTCCAGGACATAATTCTTCTGTGCAGCAATGAGGATAATCCTCAGGTTACGGACCCAGTCCGTGTAATTGCTATCATCATCTTTCAACTTTGCTTTCTCAAGGAATGCATTAAAATTCAACGGAACAACAGCACGAGCCATCTATCTACAATCAACATAACAAGCAAGATACTATCAGGTACTAAGTTCATGATAAGTTTTAAGTTCAGTTAATCAAATTACTTAGGAACTCCCACTTAGATAGACATCCCTCTAATCCTCTAAGTGATCACGTGATACAAATCAACTAAACCATAACCGATCATCACGTGAGATGGAGTAGTTTTCAATGGTGAACATCATCATGTTGATCATATCTACTATATGATTCACGCTCGACCTTTCGGTCTCTGTGTTCCGAGGCCATATCTGCATATGCTAGGCTCGTCAAGTTTAACCTGAGTATTCCGCGTGTGCAAAACTGGCTTGCACCCATTGTAGATGGACGTAGAGCTTATCACACCCGATCATCACGTGGTGTCTGGGCACGACGAACTTTGGCAACGGTGCATACTCAGGGAGAACACTTCTTGATAATTTAGTGAGAGATCATCTTATAATGCTACCGTCAATCAAAGCAAGATAAGATGCATAAAAGGATAAACATCACATGCAATCAATATAAGTGATAAGATATGGCTATCATCTTCTTGTGCTTGTGATCTCCATCTCCGAAGCACCGTCATGATCACCATCGTCACCGGCGCGACACCTTGATCTCCATCGTAGCATCGTTGTCGTCTCGCCAATCTTATGCTTCCACGACTATCACTACCGCTTAGTAATAAAGTAAAGCATTACATCGCGATTGCATTGCATACAATAAAGCGACAACCATATGGCTCCTGCCAGTTGCCGATAACTCGGTTACAAAACATGATCATCTCATACAATAAAATCAGCATCATGCCTTGACCATATCACATCACAACATGCCCTGCAAAAACAAGTTAGACGTCCTCTACTTTGTTGTTGCAAGTTTTACGTGGCTGCTACGGGCTTAAGTAAGAACTCATCTCACCTACGCATCAAAACCACAACGATAGTTCGTTAAATAGACTCCATTTTAACCTTCTCAAGGACCGGGCGTAGTCACACTTGGTTCAACTAAAGTTGGAGAGAGAGTCTTCCGCAAGCCATCTGTGTGCATAGCACGTCGAGGGAACCGGTCTCACGTAAGAGTACGCGTAAGGTTGGTCCGGATCGTCTCGTCCAACAATACCGCCGAACCAAAGTATGACATGCTGGTAGGCAGTATGACTTGTATCGCCCACAACTCACTTGTGTTCTACTCGTGCAAATAACATCAAACCATAAAAAACCTAGGCTCGGATGCCACTGTTGGGTAACGTAGTAATTTCGAAAATTTTCCTACGCACATGCAAGATCATGGTGATGCATAGCAACGAGGGGGAGAGTGTTGTCTACGTACGAACGCAGACCGACTGCGGAAGCGATCACACAACGTAGAGGAAGTAGTCGTACGTCTTCTTCCCGATCCAACCGATCCAAGCACCGTTACTCCGGCACCTCCGAGTTCTTAGCACACGTTCAGCTCGATGACGATCCTCGGGCTCCGATCCAGCAAAGCGTCGAGGAAGAGTTCCGTCAGCACGACGGCGTGGTGACGATCTTGATGTACTACCGACGCAGGGCTTCGCCTAAGCACTACAACGGTATGATCGAGGTGGAATTTGGTGGCAGGGGGCACCGCACACGGCTAAGGAACGATCAACAATGATCAACTTGTGTGTCTATGGGGTGCCCCCTGCCCCCGTATATAAAGGAGCAGGGGGAGGGGTTCGGCCGGCTAGGGAGAGGGCGCGGGAGGAGTCCTACTCCTACCGGGAGTAGGACTCCCCCCCTCAATCCTATTCCAACTAGGACTCCCAAGGGGGAAAGGAGAGAGAGGGGGCCGGCCCCTTCTCCTAGTCCTAATAGGACTTGGGGAAGGGGGGAAGCTATGGGCTTCCCCTTTTCTCTTTTCCACTAAGGCCCTATAGGCCCATTTGCCTCCCGGGGGGTTCCGGTAACCCTCCCGGTATTCCGGTAAAATCCTGATTTCACCCGGAACACTTCCGGTGTCCAAACATAGGCTTCCAATATATCAATCTTTACGTCTCGACCATTTCGAGACTCCTCGTCATGTCCGTGATCACATCCGGGACTCCGAACAACCTTCGGTACATCAAAATGCATAAACTCATAATAACTGTCATCGTAACGTTAAGCGTGCGGACCCTACGGTTCGAGAACAATGTAGACATGACCGAGACATGTCTCCGGTCAATAACCAATGGCAGGAACTGGATGCCCATATTGGCTCCTACATATTCTATGAAGATCTTTATCGGTCAGACCGCATAACAACATACGTTGTTCCCTTTGTCACCGGTATGTTACTTGCCCGAGATTCAATCGTCGGTATCCAATACCTAGTTCAATCTCGTTACCGGCAAGTCTCTTTACTCGTTCCGTAATACATCATCTCACAACTAAGATATTAGTTGCAGTGCTTGCAAGGCTTATGTGATGTGCATTACCGAGAGGGCCCAGAGATACCTCTCCGACACTCGGAGTGACAAACCCTAATCTCGAAATATGCCAACCCAACATCCACCATTGGAGACACCTGTAGTACTCCTTTATAATCACCCAGTTACGTTGTGACGTTTGGTAGTACCCAAAGTGTTCCTCTGGTAAACGGGAGTTGCATAATCTCATAGTTATAGGAACATGTATAAGTCATGAAGAAAGCAATAGCAACATACTAAACGATCGGGTGCTAAGCTAATGGAATGGGTCATGTCAATCAGATCATTCAACTAATGATGTGACCTCGTTAATCAAATAACAACTCTTTGTTCATGGTTAGGAAACATAACCATCTTTGATTAACGAGCTAGTCAAGTAGAGGCATACTAGTGACACTTTGTTGGTCTATGTATTCACACATGTATTATGTTTCCGGTTAATACAATTCTAGCATGAATAATAAACATTTATCATGATATAAGGAAATAAATAATAACTTTATTATTTCCTCTAGGGCATATTTCCTTCACAACCAATGCAGAAGATAGAGAGAAAATGAAAAATGTTCCCTATGCTTCAGCCATAGGCTCTATCATGTATGCAATGTTGTGTACCAGACCTGATGTGTGTCTTGCTATAAGTCTAGCAGGGAGGTACCAGAGTAATCTAGGAATGGATCACTGGACAGCGGTCAAGAACATCCTGAAATACCTGAAAAGGACTAAGGATATGTTTCTCATATATGGAGGTGACAAAGAGCTCATCGTAAATGGTTACGTTGATGCAAGCTTTGACACTGATCCGGACGATTCTAAATCGCAAACCGGATACGTGTTTACATTAAACGGTGGAGCTGTCAGTTGGTGCAGTTCTAAACAAAGCGTTGTGGCGGGATCTACATGTGAAGCGGAGTACATAGCTTCTTCGGAAGCAGCAAACGAAGGAGTCTGGATGAAGGAGTTCATATTCGATCTAGGTGTCATACCTAGTGCATCGGGTCCAATGAAAATCTTTTGTGACAATACTGGTGCAATTGCCTTGGCAAAGGAATCCAGATTTCACAAGAGAACCAAGCACATCAAGAGACGCTTCAATTCCATCCGGGATCTAGTCCAGGTGGGAGACATAGAGATTTGCAAGATACATATGGATCTGAATGTTGCAGACCCGTTGACTAAGCCTCTTCCATGAGCGAAACATGATCAGCACCAAAGCTCCATGGGTGTTAGAATCATTACTGTGTAATCTAGATTATTGACTCTAGTGCAAGTGGGAGACTGAAGGAAATATGCCCTAGAGGCAATAATAATGTTATTATTTTATTTCCTTATATCATGATAAATGTTTATTATTCATGCTAGAATTGTATTATCCAAAAACATAATACTTGTGTGAATACATAGACAAACTAAACGTCACTAGTATGCCTCTACTTGACTAGCTCGTTAATCAAAGATGGTTATGTTTCCTAACCATAGACATGTGTTGTCATTTGATTAACGGGATCATATTATTAGGAGAATGATGTGATTGACATGACCCATGCCATTAGCTTAGCACCCGATCGTTTAGTGTGTTGCTATTGCTTTCTTCATGACTTATACATGTTCCTATGACTATGAGATTATGCAACTCCCGTTTGCCGGAGGAACACTTTGTGTGCTACCAAACGTCACAACGTAACTGGGTGATTATAAAGGAGATCTACAGGTGTCTCCAAAGGCACATGTTGGGTTGGCGTATTTTGAGATTAGGATTTGTCACTCTGATTGTCGAAGAGGTATCTCTGGGCCCTCTCGGTAATGCACATCACATAAGCCTTGCAAGCATTGCAACTAATGAGTTAGTTGCGAGATGATGTATTATGAAATGAGTAAAGAGACTTGCCGGTAATGAGATTGAACTAGGTATTGAGATACCGACGATCGAATCTCGGGCAAGTAACATACCGATGACAAAGGGAACAACGTATGTTGTTATGCGGTCTGACCGATAAAGATCTTCGTAGAATATGTAGGAGCCAATATGAGCATCCAGGTTCCGCTATTGGTTATTGACCGGAGACGAGTCTCGGTCATGTCTACATTGTTCTCGAACCCGTAGGGTCCGCACGCTTAAGGTTTCGATGACAGTTATATTATGAGTTTATGAGTTTTGATGTACCGAAGTTAGTTCGGAGTCCCGGATGTGATCACGGACATAACGAGGAGTCTCAAAATGGTCGAGACATAAAGATTTATATATTGGATGGCTATATTCGGACACCGGAAGTGTTCCGGGTGATTTCGGAGAAAACCGGAGAGCCGGAGGGTTACTGGAACCCTACCGGAAGAAGTAATGGGCCATATGGGCCTTAGTGGAAAGAGAGAGGGGCAGCCAGGGTGGGCCGCGCGCCTCCTCCCCACTGGTCCGAATTGGACTAGGAGATGGGGGGGGCCCCCCTTTCCTTCTCCCTCCCCACTTCCTTCCCCCTCCTAGTAGGAGTCCTACTCCTACTAGGAGGACTCCTCCTTGGCACGCCTATAGGGCCGGCCGGCCTCCTCCCCTTGCTCCTTTATACACGGGGGTAGGGGGCACCCCTAGACACACAAGTTGATCCACGTGATCGTTTTCTTAGCCGTGTGAGGTGCCCCCTTCCACCATAATCCTCGATAATATTGTAGCGGTGCTTAGGCGAAGCCCTGCGACGGTAGAACATCAAGATCGTCACCACGCCATCGTGCTGATGGAACTCTTCCCCGACGCTTTGCTGGATCGGAGTCCGGGGATCGTCTTCGAGCTGAACATGTGCTAAAACTCGGAGGTGCCATAGTTTCGGTGCTTGATCGGTCGGGCCGTGAAGACGTACGACTACATCAACCACGTTGTGCTAACACTTCCGCTGTCAGTCTACAAGGGTACGTAGATCACACTCTCCCCTCTCGTTGCTATGCATCACCATGATCTTGCATGTGCGTAGGAATTTTTTTTGAAATTACTAAGTTCCCCAATAGTGACATACCACCTCCGCGGTGTCCGAAAGCCTAAGCACCGTCACTGGCCCACGCGACCGCCACCAAACGAGGATCGGGTCAACGACGGGCTGGCTCCTCACCAACCTAAGCTCCCCGGAAGGGAGGTGGATCCTCTAACTTAGAGAAGTAAAGTCACGGTGCTACAGTGTAATCATAGTGTAAAATGAAGAAGGAACATTAGAGATGTTTAACTAATTATTTACTATTGATATTTACTGTAGATATAAATAATCTATAATTGATTTTATTTCACCATCAAATTGTCTGTATGTAATGATTATGAATGTAAATATTAAATATGTAATTTGCATATTAATTTAAATCATTTTACCCTTAATCATATGGATTGCAAGAAGGAAAGTTAGAGGATTGTAGCTTCTCTAACTTTCCTTCTTAATGTTAGAGGATCTGGTTCCCCCCGGAAGGTAGCACCTCCCAATACCAGCCCGGCGGAGCCCAGTCCCGGACATGGCCCCTCTGATCAAGCCGGCCTCCTCCGCCGAGTCGATGATGAGGATGCGGGATAGGCACCGCCGGCTTGCCATCTGCCAGCTCTTTGCCGTCTGCTAGCTGACGGCAAAGAAGCTCTTTGCCATCAGCTACCAAAAAGAAGACGGCAAAGAAACGACAGACGGCAAAGAAGCTCTTTGCCGTCCGCGAGATCTTTGCCGTCTGCCAGCAGACGGCAAAGAGAGAGGTTTCCCCCACCCCCCGCCCGTTTGGAAAAAACTTAACGGCCCACCTCTTTGCCGTCTGCCAGCAGACGGCAAAGAGGCAAAAGGGCGGATGACAAAGAGAGGCGGACGGCAAAGAGGACACTATCTAACGGCCCGTACCCCCCGCCCCTCTCTGTTCTCTCCTCGCCCCGCCACCACTTCCCACCCCACCACCGCCGCCGCCGCCCGCCGCGCGCCGCTGCCTCTCGCCCCCGCTGCCCGGCCCCCGCCGCCCCACCGCCCCACCGCCCCGTCGCCCCGCCCCCCGCCGCCTCGCGCCCCACCGCCCCGGGCCCGGTCCCCCGCCGCCCCAGGCCGCCCCCGCGCCCCGGCCAGCTCCTCCACCGCCCCGCCCCCCTCCTCCACTGGCCCTGCCCCAGGTGAGCCCCCCTCCTTTTTTTCCTGTTTTTTTCCTTTTTAGTTTTAGTTTAGATTTAGATTTAGATTTAGTTTTAGTTTAGTTTTAGGTTTAGATTTAGTTTTTTTTCCTTTTTTCTGTTTTATTAGTTTTAGTTTTATGTTTAGTTTAGATTTAGTTTTAGTTTTAGGTTTAGTTTTAGGTTTAGTTTAGTTTGAGGAAAGAAGAAGAAGAAGAGAAAAAGAGGAGAGGAGGAGAAGAAGAAGAGGAAAAAGTAAAGGAAGAAGAAGAAGAGGAGGAGGAGAAGAAAAAAGAAGAAGAGGAAGAAGAAGAAGAAGAAAAAAGAGGAGAGGAGGAGAAGAAGAAGAGGAAAAAGGAAAGGAGGAGGAAGAAGAAGAAGAAGAAGAAGGAAAAAAAGGAAGAAAAGGAAGAAAAGGAAGAAAAGGAAGAATAGGAAGAAGAAAAGGAAAAAAGAGGAAAAAACCCCGACCCGACACGGCACCCCGACCCGACACGGCACCCCGACCCCGACCCGGCACCCCGACACGACACCCCGACCCCTAGACCCCGACCACGACACCCCGACCCCGACCCCGACACCCCGACCCCGACCCCGACCCCGACACCCCGACCCCGAGCCTGACCCGACACCCCAACCCCGACACCGACACGGCACCCGACCCCGACCCGGCACCCCGACCCAACACCCCGACCCCGAGACCCCGACCCCGACACCGACACGACACCCCGACACCGACACCCTGACACACCCTTACCCCGACACCGACACGGCACCCCGACCCCGACCCAGCACCCCGACCAGACACCCCGACCCCGAGACCCCGACCCCGAGCCTGACCCGACAACCCGACCCCAAGACCCCGACCCCGGGCCTGACCCGACACCCCGACCCCGACACTGACACGGCACCATGACCCCGACCCGGCACCCCGACCCGACACCCCGACCCCGAGACCCCGACCCCGACCCCGACCCCGACACCCCGACCCCGAGCCTGACCCGACACCCCGACCCCGACACCGACACGGCACCCCGATCCCGACCCGGCACCCCGACCCGACACCCCGACCCCGACACGGCACCCCGACACCGACAGGACACCCCGACCACCGACACCTCCCGAAAAGGTGTTCTTTGGCCTTACAGGGGCCGACGGGGTCATATATTTGTGAATTATTAGTTAGGTCATATATTTTTCGATTTAGTTATGAAAAACATCATATATAATTGTGTTGATCGTGTAGTTTTAAATGTGCAGTAGTTTCATCACTGTGAGGTTTGGTGTTCGACGACCTCGCCGTGCGTTTGACGAGCTCTGCCCCTTCGTTCGTGGGTGAGCACAAATGACAAGTCCTCCTCCCCCATTAATTATTTGATCTATTCCGATGAAACTTGATAGCTAGCTATATATGTGTCTTGAATCATCAGTATGCGTAACCAATATGTGTCTCCCGTTCGAAAGCGTCATAGTTATAAATATGCATGCATTTGCATATTTATGACCTTGATTCTTTTGAATTGTCCAACGCTATCCATGGACAGCCCGAGTATGTGTAGATTGGGTTCGTTTTCCCATATGCTTTGCTCCGGATCCGACGCATATATTTCGTCAGTGCCTCCCCTGTTGTTCTCCGGGTACACATCCTCTCTGTTTATTGCAGAGACGTGTATCAGGAGAACAGCGGGGAGGTGCTGCCGAAATTTTACGTCGGATCCGGAGCATAGCATGGGAAAATAAACCCAATCTACACATACACGGGTGGGATTAGGACCTATCATTACCTATTAGAGTGTAGGTTGCATGGACGTAATAAAATTGACAAAGTAGATCAACTGATGAATATATACATGGTGAATTACATATATAATTGTTGTGTGTCCAGTAGCTCTGAAAGTCAAGATGAGTGACCGTGCTTGGATGTATACCGGTCACACTGGTCAGAACAAATGGAGCGCTGAATGGTTCACAAAAACTAAGGGGTTTGTGCAAGCCGCATTTGCAAATGGCCAAAAGAAAACCTGGTGCCCCTGTTTCTGGTGCGGCAATTGGGAAAAGAAGACAGAGGCTGAAATGGGCAAACACCTGCAGAAGAGTGGTTTTACGCCCGATTATACGGTGTGGACATTTCATGGTGAGTCTGCCCAACGTGACCGAGCTGAGGTGGATCGTCGTCGCACCGACGAGCATGGTACCGGGCTGGAAAACATGGTGCAAGGCTATGATGATGCTCGGGATTCGGACGAGGAGATGGAGGAATCTGCAAAGGCCTTCAATGAAATGTTGGAGTCTTCGAAACGTCCGCTCCACGAGCACACTGAGCTTTGTCAGTTGGATGCCATCTCACAAGTAATGGCTCTGAAGGCTCAGTTCAACTTGGGCAGAGAATGCTATGACGCAATTATGACAGTATTTGGACGCTTTCTACCCAAAGGCCATGTAATGCCTGCAAACCTGTACCAGTCGGACAAAATCCTCCTTGCACTGAAGATGCCCTATGAGAAGATACATGCCTGTGAGAAAGGATGTGCCTTATTTAGGCTTAACTATGCGGACTTGAACTATTGTCCCATTTGCAAGTCTTCCAGGTATATTGTGGTAGACAACGGTATGGGTGAGAAGACACAGACCAAAATCCCCGTTAGTGTTCTTCGGTATATGCCAATCGTACCAAGACTTCAACGTCTTTTCATGGTCGAAGAGACGGCCAGACAGATGACATGGCACAAAACAGGCAAAAGAACCGAACTAGATGCAGATGGGAATATGATGATGGTACACACATCGGATGGTGTTGCGAGGAAAAAGTTTGATGAATTACATGCTGACAAAGCGGCAGATCCGAGGCATCCTCGAGTCAGTATCAACATGGATGGGTTCAGTGTGTTTGGTATGACGGCAGCCCAATATAGTTGTTGGCTCGTATTTGTCTTCCCACTCAATCTCCCCCCCAGACAGATTATGCAAAGAAAGAACATTTTCCTGACGTTGATAATTCCAGGACCCAACTATCCGCGCAAAAATATGAATGTGTACATGCAGCCGCTTAAGGACGAATTGCAAGAAGCTTGGGATAATGGGTTCAAGACATACGACACCTTTAGCAAACGGAACTTCATAATGCGTGTCTGGTACATGTACTCGACGCATGACTTGCCGGCGTATGCACTATCCGTTGGCTGGTGTGTGCATGGAAGGTTCCCGTGCCCCACATGCAAGGGAGCTCTTGAGTTTCATTGGCTTCAGTCCGGTCGCAAGTTTTCTTGCTTCGACATGCATAGACAGTTCCTGGATCCTCGCCATAAGTTCAGGAAAGACAAGAAGAACTTCATCGGGGGTAGAGTTGTCAAAAACTCTGCACCACCTGTATTGACAGGCCAACAGACCCTGGATCAGTTAAATGCTCTCGAGCCAGATCCACAACGTCCAGGGTACTTCAAGGGGTATAATACTAAGCACGCGTGGACTCACAAAACATGCTTATGGGATCTGCCTTACTTCAAAGACCTCCTTTGCCCACACAACATCGACGTGATGCACACTGAGAAGAATATCCCCGAGGCACTTTTTGGTACATTGTTCAGCATAGATGGGAAGTCAAAGGATAATACTAAGGCTAGAGTCGATCTGGAGGCGCTATGTGATAGGCCGTTACAAAACATGAAAGAACCGAAAAGAAAGCAGAACTGGACGAAGCCAAAGGCATGGTTCAATCTTGGAAGGCCAGCTATGAGGGAAATTCTCTTGTGGGTGCAACAGCAGTTGATGCTCCCCGATGGGTATGCAGCGAATCTAAAGAGGGGAGCAAATCTTGATAAACTGAAGATATTTGGTCTCAAGAGTCATGATTGGCACATATGGATTGAGCGGGTAATGCAGGTGATGTTGCGTGGCTTCATCCCTGAGGATGAATGGCTAGTACTGGCAGAACTCAGCTATTTCTTCTGTGTTCTTTGTGTGAAAGAACTATCGCCTGGTGTGCTAGAAGAAATGGAAGAGTTGGCGCCGGAGTTGATCTGCAAGTTAGAGAAGATCTTTCCACCGGGCTTCTTTAATCCAATGCAGCATTTGATTTTGCATCTCCCGACCGAGGCAAGATTGGGGGGGCCCGTGCAAAATCGTTGGTGCTACCCAACTGAGAGGATGCAGAAGACGCTTCGAGAAAAATGTAAAAGTAAACGTAGAATTGAAGCATCGATGGCTGAGGCATTCATCACAGAGGAGGCGGCAAACTTCGTAACAGCGCACTACGAAGCCAAAAATCGTCATTTGCATAATCCGAAGCCTCGGTACAATGCTGACGAGCCTAAAAAGGGTGGATCCAACCTCAGCCTATTCAAAGGGAATCTCGCACCAGCTAGTGTTTCACATCTAGTATCTTTGGATAATGAAGAATGACGGACCATTTCGTTGTATATCTTCAACAACCTGAGAGAAGTGCGGCCGTACATCTCGGTACATTGTTTCGCAACTTCTATTTCCTTTGAACTACTCTTATTCCTGGATATGTCATACAGTCGATACGTCACCATATTCTCGTATGGAGTGGAGATCCAAAAGGATTCCGTCGAAGAGTATGAGCTTCTCGCAAAGCAAGGAGGTGGCTATCCCGGTTTCATCTCTTGGTTCAACCAAATGGTAATTTCTATTAGACAATTTCATTTCATTCGCTAATTTGTGCATAATGCAACAATCCTTTCATATTAAACTTGTAGGCTAATTCAGAGTCTATGGACGCCGAATTGAGACAAGTCGCTAATGGTTTTGACTATAAGGTCCGTTCATTTGACAAGTACGACATCAACGGGTATTGCTTTCATACCTATGGCAAAGAGCTATCTATGGCCGACCGAAAGTCAACAAATTGTTGTGTATCTGCTATCGGTGAAGGAGGTACCGAGTATTATGGGAGAGTTGAAGCAATTTATGAACTTCTGTTCTATGGTGAAATCCCACCGAATGTCGTAGTCTTCAAATGTTATTGGTTTCAGCCGAAGGAGACTAGAAAGACTCATGAACATGTAGGGCTAGTTGAAATCAACCAAAGCACTCATTTAGATGTTCCTGATGTCTATATTATGGCTCAACAGGCGACCCAAGTATTCTATCTACCGTGGGCCTGCCAAACTAATCCAAATCTGAAAGGTTGGGATGTCGTTTATGAAGTGCCGCCACGTGCTAGACTTTCTCCCCCAAAGGAAGAGGATTATGAACCTCACATTAACCCAGACACATATGAAGGAGAATTCTTCCAAGAGACACGTCTTTCCAAAAAGCATTTCAAGAACCGCTATACTTCACCCCAAAACATTGAAGTAGACAATGACAATGAATCCGACATCACCCTAGAGGAGGAACAAGAAGAGCCGGAACAAGAAGAGGTTACTGCTGCGGATGACCTGTCAATGCTTGACCGATTACGTCAAGGTGGCCTTGCACATGTTGATGCCAATGAACCCTATGAGCCCGTCATTGATTATAGTGATGGTGATGATTATGCATTTATTGATGATACTGATCGAGATTATTAGTAGTGTCAGGTATTACATTTTTTATGTTGTACTTGATGATGATACACTTAAGTGATACACATATTATTATTCATGTCGGTCTTTTTTTATGTCGTACTAATTTCGTTTACTGTTTGTCATGGCAGGCGTTGAAAGATGGTGGGCGCTGGTCGGGAGCGTGTTCTGAGGTCTTCCATTCCATACGCACCTCTCCGCCGAGCGTTGCTGGACAGTATGGCCACACCGCCGGGCCCTTCTTCGTCGACCGTGGTGCCCAGCAGGGGACGAGGTAGGAAAAGAGGAGGTGGGGCACGTGGTCGTGGGAGAGGAGGTAGGGTGACTGCTACGACGCCTTCCTTGCCGCCACCCCCAGCCATTTCACCCGAGCACATGACTGCTAGGGTGGACTCGTCCGAGGAGGAGGCTACACGGACTCCGGTCCACGAGCCTCGGGTCCACGGGTCTTGGGCCCACGAGCCTCGGGTCGACTGGCCTTCGGCCCACGAGAGTTCGGCCCATGTGACCCCGGAGGAGCACACGTCCGGATGGGTTACCTGGCCGGATCAGCCCGAGGAGCCGAGTGGCCATGCTGATGATGGCGGGGAGCCGACTGATATAGAGGAGGAGGGGGGCACCATCTACCAGCGTGGTGCTACACGGCTCCCGTCCGTGCCGGTGACCCGCGAGCAGAGGTGGTTGATTTTCCCTGAAGGGGAGAGGTACGTAAGTGCATTTAATATTTTTATACCTTGTGCATTCACATTTTTTCAAATAACTAATGCGTTGGCCTTGTCATGCTGCAGGGGTTGGGACCACCATCATAGTGTCTGCCGGCCCAACTCCGTCCTTGGAGTTCTTTGCCGGCAAAACTTCCCGGGGTTTGTCACGTTGCCTGGTGAGGGTCGGCTTCCAGAGCTTGGATTGAGCTGGGAGCACTACGTGGCTGCCCCGGCCCCACCGGATGAGATTATCGATGGTGTCGTGTGCGACACGAGGGCAGACATGGTGATCAGAAAGTTCTGGGTAATTTCTCCTTTACACATTTAAAAATCTTCAACTAGCTAGTTATTAATTGTACTAATCAATATTGTCTCATTTGATTGCAGACATTCTACAGGTGTGAGGAGGGATACGAGGAGGACGCGGCACATGTTATCGAGAACGTCTGCAAGCGCCTACTCTAGAACTTACGTCACGAGGCTCGGGTGCAGGCTGTTCGAGACTACTACGCCTTGCGTGGTATCAAGAAGACCAAGCCGGCGTGCCGCGATAAGTTCCTGAGTAAGGAGCAGTACATGAAGGTAATTCTTAAGGCCTTCTCTACTTAAGTTCCTTCATTTAGTAATTCTTAGCCGTAGCGCTCAAGTTTCTATTTGCTAACTTAGGCGCCTCCGAGATGGTGTGCGGATCGGATGGATTGTTGGGAGGTGTTGGTCGATGAGTGGTGCTCAAAACAATGGCTAGCCATCCACAACGAGGCCAAGGACAAACGTGCCCAAATGGAAGGTGTGCCACACCATCAAGGCAGCTCCAACTTATATCAGTTCGGGCGCAACTGGGTATGTGGTTTGCTTCATGATTCATGCAATTCATTCATCATGCTAGCTTGAGCCCTTTAATTACTAATTTTCATTGTTTCTCTCTTTCAGGCACGCTACAATAAGGCGGATAAGGTTCCAGAGGTGTACGACCTGTATGCCATGGCCCACACTGCCTCTTTCAAGAAATTCAAGGCTTTCTTTCAGTCTGACCTCGATGATGCAAACAACTTCACCAACATCTCCTCCCACAACAAGCTCGTGAGATATAGAGATGAGGGGAAGGCGAGGAAAGGGGAGTACTTTAACCCGAGCCAGGGTCCCATTGATCCAGAGCTGTTGATGATATCTGGTGGCGGGAGGTCCCATGGCTCCATAGCCATTGGAGATGGACTTATCCGTTGTCCTAGCACTCTCCCGGAGATCAAGGCGCACCAGTCGAGCTCTGCTCCTGAGATAAGGCCTCGTGAACGGCCCGTGCAACTCGCCATCAAGGTTAGTGATACGTACTCAGTTATCTTTCTCCATTACATTGTGTGCGCTTCCATCAATGATTACGAATGGTCATGTGAGTGGTGTTGCAGGCTGCTATACAGAGTGAGAGAGATAGAACGGAGAAACTTCTGGCGGAGGCGGCGGAGAGGCAGCGGGAGTTGGAGGAGAGGACGGCAAAGATGATGGAGGAGGAGAGGGCACGGAATGACATGCAGGCAAGGGCCATGTACGAGCTCCTTGTGGTAAGTTTCTTTTGCAGATTAGCCAAAACATTCATGTAGTGTTTGTCTCATTACTAACTAGTATGACTGAGTCGTCAAAACCAAATGTGCAGTCTGTGTGCGAGAAGACAGGTCAGACCGCTCCGCCGATGCCAGTGATTGCTCCTGGGACCACGGTGAGTTTTATTTGAATGGACATTACTTGCTAGTCTTAACATTTGAGTGTCATCATGCTAACAAGACATTGGAAATGATCTTTGGTGCAGCGTAACTCCAGACAAGCATCGCACGATCCTTCTCCAGCTACCGACACGAGCCACCCCGCTGCTACACCTCCTGGATCTTGGTAAGTTTATCTAGTGTTTTGCTTAACACATGCATAAAGACCTAGACTTAGCTTTATTTCCTCCAATGCTTACCATAATGACCTAGACTTAGCTTCTTCACCTCCAAAATGACTTAATAAGCTTACTGACCTCCAAAACCATCCATTTTACCTAAGTTAGCTCTAAAACGATCTGTACTTAGCTTACTTATGTCAAAAATTGCATAATTAGCTTAGTTAGCTCATAGACGATCCATTTTACCTAAGTTAGCTCTAAAATGACCCATTTTACCTAGGTTAGCTTAAAAATGATCCAGTTCATCCAAGTTAGCTCAAAAATGACCCATTTTACCTAGATTAGCTCCTAAATGATCCATTTTACCTACGTTAGCTTTAAAATGACCCATTTCACCTAGGTTAACTCCAAAATGACCCATCTTACCTAGGTTATCTCATAAACGATCCATTTCAACTAATTTAGCTCATAAACGATCCATTTCACCAAGTTAGCTAAAAAAATGATCCATTTCACCTAAATTAGCTCTTAAATGATCCATTTCACCTAAGTTAGCTCAAAAAGATCCATTTCAACTAAATTAGCTCATAAATGATCCATTTCACCTAAGTTAGCTCAAAAACGATCCATTTCAACTAAGTTAGCTCATAAATGATCCACTTCACCTAAGTTAGCTAAAAAACGATCCATTTCACCTTAGTTACCTCAAACGATCCATTTGACCTTAGTTAGCTCATAAACGACCCATTTCAACTAAGTTAGCTCATAAATGATCCATTTCACCTTAGCTAGCTCATAAACGACCCATTTCAACTTAGTTAGCTCATATATGATCCATTTCACGTAAGTTAGCTCATAAATGACATACTCTTCTTGTTCTAGTCTTCTTCTTGTTCTACTCTTCTTGTTCTAGTCTTCTTCTTGTTCTACTCTTCTTGTTCTAACTTTCTTGTTTTTCATTTTGCAGATTTCATTCACTTGACGAAAGCTTGCATAGATGGAGTGCTCCTTATCCCTTTCTCTGTTTCTTTTGTATCGTTGAACTATGCATGTATCGTTGGATGAAACTATTGTAATATATATGGTTGGATGCCTCTATGTTGATATATATGGTTGGATGATGAAGTTATGTGTTGGATATCTTATATGTTTGCTCTGTAATGGCCTTTTGAAATATATCTATATATGCCATATATATTTGTGATGAAAATTGTTGGATTTAATAAAAAACAGATAAAAGAGCCAATATGCAGGCTCTTTGCCGTCTGCCACCGATGGCAACGGGCTCTTTGCCGTCTACCGCGGACGGCAAAGAAGCCACGTGGCATCCAGCTGTGCTTCCTGGGAGCTGACCCATTTGGTCAGTTTGCCTACAGTGGCAGACGGCAAAGCCTTTGCCATCAGTGGCAGACGACAAAGAACCTGCCATGTAGTGACGTGTAGATGACATCATACGGCTGACAACAAAGACACTAGAAATTTTGCCGTCAGCGGCGGACGGCAAAGGCCTGCCGTTAGCCACTTAACGGACTGACAGCGCAATTATTGCCGTCCGCTCTCTTTGCCGTCCGCCGCGTTCTCTTTGCCGTCCGCCGCAGACGGCAAAGACTTTGCCATCAGTAGCAGACGGCAAAGAAACTGTTTACCGGAGCCTACGTTGCCGGAGCCTTTTGCCGTCCGCGGCTGACGGCAAAGCTCTTTGCCGTCCGCCGTTCCTGTAGTGGCCGACGTCAATGCGGGAATAATTGCTTGAACTAAAAAAATAAACTAGTTCTATTAATTTTCTTGCTAAAAATAAACTACTTTGATAGTAAAATAAAGTAGTTTTATTAAATCAACTAGTTCAACTACTAATTAAGCACTTACTATAAATAAAATAAAGTAGTACTTACTAAAAATAAACTACTTCTATATATAGTAAAATAAAGTAGTTTTATTAAATCAACTAGTTCAACTAATAAACACTTACTATAAATAAAATAAAGTAGTACTTATTAAAAATAAACTACTTCTATAGTAAATAAAGTAGTTTTATTAAATCAACTAGTTCAAGTACTAAGCACTTACTACAAATAAAATAAAGTAGTACTTACTAAAAATAAACTAGTTTAACTAGCTAGTTATATTATTTATCGACCCCCCTCTCATGTCGAAGTTATCAGGGAGGAGGTATATCGACAACGACATACCCGATAAAAAATAAGAAGAGGAAGAAGAAGAAAAAAAGAGGAGAAGAAGAAAGGAATAGAGGAGAAGATCGAAGAAAAAAAAGAGGAGAAGAAGAAAGGAATAGAGTCTTGTCCTCTATTCCTTTCTTCTTCTCCTCATTTTTTTCTTCTTTTTTCCTCTTCTTATTTATTTCTCCACTTCTTCCTCTCCTCTTCTTGTCCTTCTTCTTGTCCTTCTTCCTCTTCTTATTTTCCTTTTTCCTCTCCTTCTTTTTCTCCTTCTTCCTTCTTCCTTCTTCCTCTTTTCTTCCTTTTCATTATTTTACTTTTTCCTCTCCGATCCACTAACCTAGAATCTACTATCCTAAAATGCACTAACAGTAGAACTAATAACCAAAAATGCACTAAATCAACTAACCTTAAATGTAACATTTGCAACACATTTTTTTTCTAAATATGAACATATATATGTGAACATATATATACATAAATCGACAAAAAATCTATGAACAAAAAAAATCATACATCAATGCATACACATCCATGGATCATACATACATCTGCATATATATACATATACATACAACATCCATATATACATACATCCATACATCCATATATACATCCATATATATACATCTACAAAAACCAGATCGAGAGCAGGCCGGGGCGGCGGCGGCGGCGCGTGGCAAAGCAGAGCAGGTAGGGGCGGCGGTGCAGGGAAAGGGAGGGGGCTCACTGGGCGGCAACGATGAGGCGCGGCAGAGGGCGGCGACGCCGAGGTCGGGGCAGAGGGCGGCCACGTCGGGGCAGGGGTGGCACGGGGCGGCGACAACAACGGGGCGACGCGGGACGATGTCGGAGGGGCGCGGGATGGCGCGCAGCGACGACGGCGACGACGAGGCAGAGGGGCGGGATCGAAGACCTGAACGGATTTTTTCACAAGTGTTGATTATATAGACAGAGCATTGGTCCCAGTTCGTGCCACCAACCGGGACCAATGCCCCCTTTAGTCCCGGTTGGTGCCACCAGCCGGGACCAAAGGCCTCTGCTTCCCGCCCAGAGGCCTTTGGTCCCGGCTGGTGGCACCAACCGGGACTAAAGGATGGGCATTGGTTCCGATTGGTACCATGAACCGGTACCAATGGACACCTTTAGTCCCGGTTGGCGGCACCAACCGGGACTAAAGGCCTTGTGCTGCCCGCATCGCGGCACGAAAGTTTAGTCCGACCTCGCTAGCTGAGGGAGCGCGAGAGTGGTTTATAAGACCCACTCCCGCTGCCCTCTCGAGCTTCTCTCAAATGTAGGCTTTCGGGCCTAAACACACTATATATATTGGGCCTTCTACGGGCCTGAATCCTGGCCCATGGGTAGGTTTCTAGTCGTATTCAGGCCATGGTGGCCTAGTAGGTTGCTTTTTCCCCAGTTTATTTCTTTTCTTTTTTTCTTTATTTATTTTATTTTGTTTCTAATTACTTACTTATTATGTAATTTTTCTATTAAAGTTTCTAACAAAAAAAGTTCTTTATGAAAATTCTTTTTGCTTTTAATGATTTCGAACCGAAAATACTTTGATAATTTTGTTTTATTTTTCCTTTTTTCCGTGATTCTTTTTGTTCTATTTTTATTTATTTTATTAAAGTTTATTTTGTTTCTACTTATTTGTTAAAGTTTATTTTGTTCCTACTTATTTATTTATTTTATTTTTTATTTATTTTATGAAAATTCTTTTTTCTTATAATGTTTTGAATAGAAAATAATTTGATAATTTTAGTTGCATAAATTTTATATAATTTTAGTTTCAATAATACTAGAGGATTATAAAAGTTTTATGAAAATTCTTTTTGCTTATTATTTTTCTATTACAGTTTCATAACAGTTTTCCAGATCATTCTTTTTTATATTCGTTCATTATTTGAGCTAAATGACCCAAAAATTGAAAATGCACCATTCAAAGCCACATCATCAATTTTCAACCCTTTCTGACTTCATTTGTTATTTTTCATGCATTTATTGATTTTTTTGAGCTATATGACCCTGAAAATGAAAATCACTACAAATGAACTCTGAAAAGGTTGAAAGTTGGCATGGTATCATCATTTCACCTACATAGCATGTGCTAAAAAGTTGAGAGGGTTACGACAAAAATTGGATGCACTTTGTGTACAAAATGGACAATCTCTTTCTAAGTATCAGGGTTTCATACGGAAACTCGTCTGTTATAAAGGGATTTCATTTTTTGAACTTATTTGAACTCCAGGCTTTTTGTGTGTTCAAAATGCACCATTAAAAGCCACATCATCAATTTTCAACCCTTTCCGACTTTATTCGTTATTTTTCATGCATTTACTGATTTTTTTGAGCTATATGACCCTGAAAATGAAAAGCACTACAAATGAACTCTGAAAAGGTTGAAATTTGGCATGGTATCATCATTTCACCCACATAGCTGTGCTAAAAAGTTGATAGGGTTACGACAAAAACTAGACGCACTTCGTGTACAAAATGGCAGAAACTCGTCTGTTACAACATGCATTTCAAATGAACTAGGAAAAGGTTGAAAGTTGGCATGGTATCATCATAATAGTTGTGGACAGAAAGTCTTCACTTTTTCTTCGCTTGTGTGCTTTTCTTATTGCGCCGTAACCATGGATAATATTCATCATTTATCAGGATGCTTGGGTTAGCCTTGACTTTGAAGGGAGGAATTTCATGAAAATTTTCAAAATCTTCGGACATTTAGACAATGGTAAAACAAGACCAGCAAAGCCGCGCGATGCGCCTACATCCTGATAGGAGCTGCACATATCTCTTTCTCAGGGCAACACCGGATGAGACTAGCTACGAGTAAAACCAACCCTCAAGTTTCCCCGAGGTGGCCCCGCAGGCAGCTCGGTTCGGACCAACACTCAGAGGAGCACTGGCCCGGGGGGGGGGGGGTTAAAATAAAGATGACCCTTCAGTCTGCAGAACCCAAGGAAAGGTGATAGGTTGTTAGTGCAAATGGTAAAACCAAGGTTGGGCCTTGCTGGAGGAGTTTTATTCAAGGCGAACTGTCAAGGGGTTCCCATTATAACCCAACCGCGTAAGGAACACAAAAGCAAGGAACATGACACCGGTATGACGGAAACTAGGGCGGCAAGAGTGGAAGAAAACACTAGGCATAAGGCCGAGTCTTCCACCCTTTACCAAGTATATAGATGCATTAAATTAAATAAGAGATATTGTGATATCCCAACAATAATCATGTTCCAACATGGAACAAACTCCAATGTTCACCTGCAACTAACAACGCTATAAGAGGGGCTGAGCAAAGCGGTAACATAGCCAAACAATGGTTTGCTAGGACAAGGTGGGTTAGAGGCTTGACATGGCAATATGGGAGGCATGATAAAGCAAGTGGTAGGTATCGCATCATAGGCATAGCAAAAGAGCGAGAAACTAGCAAGCAAAGATAGAAGTGATTTCGAGGGTATGGTCATCTTCCCTGCAAAGTTCTCCAAGAAGACGAAAGCTTGATCCTCATAAGCGTACTCAACGGGTACCTCGAACACGAACTCGTCTCCCGGCTCTACCCAAGACAAGAACACAAGCAAAGGAAACCACAATCAACCACGGTGCAATGCGCAAGAAACATGATGCAAAACATGGCATGATATGCGAGATGTGATATGCAATGCATATGCGTGCTCCAGAAGGAAAAGATTGAACCAGGCCTCAACTTGGCAAACCAAGAGTGCCGCTGGAAAGATGAGTTGATTTCGGTCGAAATCAATATAAGGATCACCGGAATCGGATGCACGGTTTGCAAATGGCAAGCAAAACAATAATGGCACAAAACTGCGATTAACAACATGATGCCATCTAGAATGCAACAATAAACTAAGCTACTGCACTCCAACATAGCAACAAAGCACACGGCAGTGATATAATCAAGATGCTTGACAAAAGATGAACACTGAGGTACAGCTAAATCACACAATAGCAGGTTCAAACAAGCATGACAAAAGTGCAAAAGATATCAGGTTAACCGACTTAGTGAAAATAACAACATGACAGGATTTAACATCAGGAAGCAATGTTTAGAGCAAGATAACAACATGCTACAGGATCAGATCATAGCAATAGAAGGCATGGCATGAATCTACTCAAAGCATATAACAAAAGTCCCTTACTAACCATAAGCCAAAAGGGATCAGAAAATACAATGGCAACCATGTAAACATAGCAAGATTCGTTAACACATTCAGACTTAGCAGAAAACTGGACATGGCAAAAACAGAGTTACGTAGGCATGTTTGCGAGCTCGATGCACTCACCACAAGGCATGGCATGACAAACTAAGCATACACCCAGCAAGAAGACATGATCAATAAGCTAAACATGGCAAGAACACTCTCATAGCATGCATGGATCAACTACAACAACCTCGCCAAAATTGAATAACATGTAAACAATCTGCCAGGAACATTTTATAGCAAAAGTAGAGGAAGATTGAGTCATGCTAGGGTACTCCATAATTGCAAACAAAGACATGTATGGATAGAGCATAACAATATCTCAAAATCATCCTTACTGAACATGCTCAAAAGAGGCATGGATCACTCTATAGCAACATGAATACATGGCATAAAAATAACAACAGGAAAAAGACTTAGTGAAATTCTAAGTCCGAGGGAGTCCTGGATTAGGGGGTCTCCGGACAGCCGGACTATATCCTTTGGCCGGACCGTTGGACTATGAAGATACAAGATTAAAGACTTCGTCCCGTGTCCGGATGGGACTCTACTTGGCGTGGAAGGCAAGCTAGGCAATATGAATATGTATATCTCCTCCTTTGTAACCGACCTTGTGTAACCCTAGCCCCCTCCGGTGTCTATATAAACCGAAGGGTTTTAGTCCGTAGGACAACAGACAATCATACTATAGGCTAGCTTTTAGGGTTTAGCCTCTCCGATCTCGTGGTAGATCAACTCTTGTACTACTCATATTATCAAGAATAATCAAGCAGGACATAGGTTTTTACCTCCATCAAGAGGGCCCGAACCTGGGTAAAACATCGTGTCCCCTACCTCCTGTTACCATCCGCCTTAGACGCACAGTTCGGGACCCCCTACCTGAGATCCACCGGTTTTGACACTGACATTGGTGCTTTCATTAAGAGTTCCTCTGTGTCGTCACCATTAGGCTTGATGGCTCCTTCGATCATCGATAGCGATGCAGTCCAGGGTGAGACTTTACTCCCTGGACAGATCTTTGTATTCGGCGGCTTCGCACTGCGGGCCAACTCGCTTGGCCATCTGGAGCAGATCGAGAGTTACGCCCCTGGCCATCAGGTCAGGTTTGGAAGCTTAAACTACACGGCCTATATCCACGGAGACTTGATCTTCGACAGATTCGAGCCCCTTCTTAGTGCGCCACGCGGTCACGATGAGCATGATTTAGCTCTGCCATCAGACAGTGTCCAGGAGATCGCACCGGCAACCGCTCCGACCCTCAATTCGAAACCAGTTGCGCCATCCATGGACGGGTGGATAGACCCCGCCACGGAGGCCGCATCCTCAGCGGCAATCGAGCCGAATATCGACCTTACCCTTCATGAGAGCCGTGATGCCACACTGCCGGATCCTTCCCCGGCCACAGACTCTGAACCGCCTACGCCCGTGCCTATCGAATCCGACTGAGCGCCGATCATGGAGTTTACCTCCGCGGATATCTTTCAGCACTCGCTCTTCGGCGACATACTGAACTCATTAAGGTCTCTTTCCTTGTCAGGAGAGTCCTGGCCGAACTATGTCCGGCAGGATTGGGATGCGGATGACGAAGAAATTCGCCGCCCACCCACCACCCACTTAGTAGCCACTATCGACGACTTAATCGACATGCTCGATTTCGACTCCGAGGACATCGACGGTATGGACGACGATGCGGGAGATGAAGAGGAACCACTGCCCATAGGGCACTAGACTGCCACCTCATCATATGATATATACATGGTGGACACACCCAAAGAAGGCAATGGCGACGAGACAGCGGAGGATGACCCCTCCAAGAAGCAACCCAAGCGCCGACGTCAGCGGCGCCACTCTAAGTCTCGCCAAAGCAAAAGCAGTGACACTGGCACAGGAGATAATACCACTCCGGACAGTGCCGAAGACGACAAAAATCCCCTCCAGCAAGATTTAGGGCAGGAGGATGGAGAAGCCAGCCCTCCCAAGAGAGCGGCAGATGGAGAGGTGGAGGATGATAATTACATGCCTCCCTCCGAAGACGAGGCAAGCCTCGACGATGACGAATTCGTCATGCCTGAGGATCCCATCGAACAAGAGCGCTTCAAGCGCCGACTTATAGCCACGGCAAATAGCCTTAAGAAAAAGAAATAGCAGCTTCAAGCTGATCAATATTTGCTAGCTGACAGATGGACTAAAGTCCTTGCGGCCGAGGAATATAAACTCGAATGCCCCTCCAAGAGTTACCCAAAGCGTAGGTTGCTACCCAGACTGGAGGAGGAAGCACTCAAACCTACATCTTCGGCATATGATGCGGCTGACCGGCCACCTCGTGGCCGCGACAGAGAGGCATTTCAGCCAAAAGCTCAGCTCGCACTCCGACGCCACTCAAATAAAAATGTCAAGGCATGGGGAAATACGCCAGACCTGCGAGACGTATTGGAGGACAAAGCAAAACATGCAAGATCGATCTACGGATCACGAGGGCGCACCACTATGCGAGACGATAATCGTCACGCCGGATACAGTAAAAGTAAGTCCGGCCGGGCCGAACATAGCGGGCAAGACTCATTTGAGCTGCGTCGCGATATAGCCCAGTACAGAGGCGCCGCACACCCCCTGTGCTTCACAGACGAAGTAATGGATCATCATATCCCAGAGGGTTTCAAACCCGTAAATATATAATCATACGACGGCACGACAAATCCTGCGGTATGGATCGAGGATTTCCTCCTGCACATCCACATGGCCCGCGGTGATGATCTACACGCCATCAAATACCTCCCACTAAAGCTCAACGGACCAGCTCGGCATTGGCTCAACAGCTTGCCAGCAGAGTCCATTGGCTGTTGGGAAGATCTGGAAGCCGCATTCCTCGAGAACTTCCAGGACACTTATGTGCGACCACCAGACGCCGATGACTTGAGCCACATAATTCAGCAGCCAGAGGAATCGGCTAGGAAATTTTGGACACGATTCCTAACAAAGAAAAATCAAATCATCGACTGTCCGGATGTAGAGGACCTAGTAGCTTTTAAGCACAATATCCGTGACAAGTGGCTCGCCCGGCACCTTGGCCAGGAAAAGCCGAAATCTATGGCAGCCCTCACGACACTCATGACCCGCTTTTGTGCGGGAGAAGATAGCTGGCTAGCTCGCAGCAATAACATATCAAAGAACCATGGTACTTCAGATACCAAGGATGGCAATGGTAGGTCACGTCGTAACAAATACAAGCGCTGCATTAACAGCGACAATACCAAGGATACGACAGTCAATGTCGGATTCAAAGGCTCTAAACCCGGTCAGCAGAAAAAGCCATTCAAAAGAAGCACTCCGGGCCCGTCCAGTTTGGACCGTATACTCAACCGCTCGTGTCAAATACACGGCACCCCCGACAAGCCAGCCAACCACACCAACAGGGATTGTTGGGTGTTCAAGCAGGCCGACAAGTTAAATGCCGAAAACAAAGATAAGGGGTCACATAGCGATGACGAGGAGGAGCCCCGACAGCCGAACACCGGAGGACAGAAGAGGTTCCCCCCACAAGTGCGGACGGTGAACATGATATACGCAACCCACATCTCCAAGAGGGAGCGGAAGCGTGTGCTAAGGGACGTATATGCATTGGAGCTAGTCGCCCCAAAGTTCAACCCGTGGTCCTCTTGTCCAATCACCTTCGATCGCAGGGACCACCCCACTAGTATCCGTCATGGCGGATTCGACGCACTGGTCCTAGACCCAATCATTGACGGCTTTCACCTCACTCGAGTCCTTATGGATGGCGGCAGCAGCCTGAACCTGCTTTATCAGGACACAGTGCGCAAAATGGGTATAGACCCCTCAAGGATCAAACCCACAGAAACGACCTTCAAAGGCGTCATACCAGGTGTAGAGGCCCATTGCACAGGCTCAGTCACACTAGAAGTGGTCTTTGGATCCCCGGATAACTTCCAAAGCGAGGAGTTAATCTGTGATATAGTCCCGTTCCGTAGTGGCTATCATGCACTGCTCGGGCGAACCGCATTTGCGAGATTCAATGCGGTACCGCATTATGCATACCTTAAGCTCAAGATGCCAGGATCTCGGGGGGTCATCACAGTTAATGGAAACACAGAGCGCTCTCTCCGTACGGAGGAGCACACTGCGGCCCTCACAGCAGAAGCGCAAAGCAGCCTCTTAAGGCACTCCACCAGTTCGGTGATTCAAGACCCGGACACCTTCAAGCGCGCCCAGAGTAATCGGCAACAAGACTGCCTGGCACGTTCCGAGCTCACATAGCAATGCGGCCCCCACCCTAGTACCAGCCAAACGGCGAAATCCGTGCCACGCGTACATAATTACGCATTGAAAATACCATGGGCGTAGGTGGGGAGGGGTGCACGACTATGGCACGCCCCAAGACGCGGCTTAACCACACTAGGGGCTTCCCGCTTTATTATTTTTCTCTCTTTTAGGACTTTAATATCTGGAAACCCTGTCCAGTAGTATGATGGCCGAACACATGATGCAGCAACCAAGGAGGCAGAAAGCTACGTTGCACCACATAACTCCCAGGTGGATTATGATTACGAGTGAAATACTTGCTTTAATACCATTCCTCAGCTTGCCCTTGGAGGGGACATGTCAAATAGTCCTACCTTTTGCTTATCGCGCTACTTGTATCATTCTACTTTAACGCACCTTTTTGAATAAACAATGCATATCACTAGACTATTATTGCATTCTCTATTCTTCTTTTATATATATATGTATATGTTCATAACATCCAGCACCCGCACACTCTGGTATGACCAGTACGCTAGGGGCTTAAGCATACCCCATAATATGGCGTGAGAAGGCCGAACACTTTCGACAGTGCGGCACCCTAAACTTATAGCGTTATATGCATCAGCTCCAGATCATGTTTTGGGTCAATAGTTGGGTTTGCCTGGTTCCCATGTTTTGGTACCTTACGTTCCGCTATATCGGCTAAGGTAGCACTGGGAGAACTACTACGATTGTGCCCCGGTTCTGCTGGGCTAAGAACCTCAGTAGATAAAGCTAAAATTGACTGTCATGATAAGGCGAGAGACTGGTTGCTGTTCGAGAGGTTTCGAGTCCCTAAAGACTTATGCCGCTTAGAGCGAGGAGTCGGCTTTGTCCAGCTTAAGGCGTGTATAGTGCCCCAAATTCGGCCTTCCGAATACTAGGGGCTTCACCAAAATTTAAAATTATAGAATTCTATGGCTAAGTGAGAGTGATAAAGCATTATAGTCCAATTGCCTTGTTCGTTGTGCTGAGCACCTCCCTCGAAGGACCCAAAAATGGGAACAAGAGTGCTCAGGTTTACCCCGAACACCCCAGCACTCATGGCATGGGGGAAGAAGCCGATGACTTGCCATCTCTCAGATTTGATAAATAGCCGAACAGAAGGTAATATTTTAAATTCAAACAAGTGTTGCATAGCGCATATGAACAACTTTTCATAACACAGGATCACACGAGCAAGTTCATTCAAATATTACATCTTTCGCACACTCGTCCGCTACAAGACGGGCACCCTTCAGGACACCCTCATAATACATCTCAGGGTGGCGATGCTCCTTACCCTGCGGCGGCCCCTCCTTCACCAGCTTCTTGGCGGCCATCTTGGCCCAGTGCACCTTCGCACGGGCAAAAGCCCGGCATGCACCTTCGATGCAGATGGACCGCTTGATGACTTCCAGCCATGGGCAGGCATCCACAAGCCGCCTCACTAGGCCGAAGTAGCTGTTGGGAAGGGCGTCGCTAGGCCACATCCGGACTATAAGGCCCCTCATGGCCTGTTCATCCGCCTTGTGCATCTCGACCAGTTGCTTCAGCTGGTCTCTCATAGGCATCGGGTGTTCTGTCCCAGTATACTGAGACCAGAAAAGCTTCTCCGTCGAGCTTCCCTCCTCGGCCTGGTAAAACTTTGCGGCATCCGAGATGCTACGGGGCAAATCTGCGAATGCTCCTAGAGAGCTCCGGATTCGGGTAAGTAACAAGTAATTTACTTTCACATGCTTGCTTTGCATATTGAATGCCTTACCCGCCGCTATCTTCCTCATCACCTCAATCTCCTGGAGGGACTTTTGGGCTTAAGCCTTGGCATTCTTTGCGCTCTCAAGGGCCGCGGCAAGCTTAGACTCTCGCGTCTTCGAGTCAAGTTCCAATGCCTCATCTTCATCACGAGAGCTTGGAGCTCTTGCTGCACCTCGCCCACCCGTGCCTCGTGCTTTTCCCGCTCGGTGTGCTCCTTGGCCGCTTTGTCTTCGGCCTCGGACAACGCTTGCTTTAGGGTCGCCAGTTCGGTCGTGGCCCCTGGCAAATTCATGATGATCCTGTTATTTTGCAATCGCATCTTTTTTTGTATATATATATATATATATATATAGACAAGGTATTACTTACCTCTGTTCTCCTCGAGTTGCCTCTTGGCAAGGTCGAGCTCTTTCTCGGACCCCACAAGGTCCTGCTTCAGTGCGGCGACCTCCGCAGTAAGTGCGGCAGAGGTCAGCAGTGAAGCCTGCATACGCATATAGACATACTTATATTAGACTCCCGCGGATATTATTTGATCCTCTATTCGGCTTTTCTTTGAGAACACCAAATAGAGCATCAGGGGCTATTGTCTATGCGGTAATATTTTTCCTATATTTTAAATACTTACCTCAAAACCTGTTAAAAGGCTGGCATAGGCTTCAGTCAGTCCGCTCTTGGCGGACTAAACCTTCTTGATCACCGCACTCATAATAGTGCGGTGCTCTTCGTCGATGGAAGCGCCACGAAGCGCTCCCAGCAGGTTGTCCGGTGCCTCTGGATGGACAGAGGTCACCAGCACGGGCGTCTTACCCCTGTTGGAAGGGAGCCGCCTACCCGAGTCCGGAACCATTGGAGGTTCCGGCGCGGTGTTCGGCTGAGAGCCGAACTTGGAGCCCCCGGGAGCCTTGCTCCCTTTGCTCCTGGAGTCCGAAAGGTCGCCTTGAGGCGCCTCCGGGACTGTCTCCCCCTGGCTCGGTGCCCCTTGAGACAATAGCTCGGCATTGTCCGTAGGGCAAGGGGAGGAGGCGGTCGGAAGTGGATCGCTATCCATATCCGACAAATCCAAGGAGCCGTCCGATGAGGATACGTCGATACGGGCTTGGGGCGGTCTGCATAATCATATTCGGCGTCAGGAGAAGCTGTGCGACAAAGGTATGCTATGAGTTACTCTAGAATCCGAATACTTACGACTTTGCCAGGGGCTTGGCCCTGAGCAGCCACTCGTCTTCGCCTTCGGCGACGGTGGTTGAGCAGTCCGGAAGGAGAGTCCTTCCTTTCTTGGACCCTTTGGCCTCCCCGGTTGGGGCGACCTTCCTTTTCTTGTGTCCCCCGGCTGGAGGGGGAGCATCTTCATCTTCCTCCTCGTCTTCATGGAGGAGTGCGTCGCGGAGTTATCGGACGATGAGTCCGATACCACCCGGCGCTGGGAACTCTTTCGGGTTCACTTGGCCTTCTTCTTGGTCTTCTCCGGCACCTTATAAGGAGCCAGAGTCAGCATCTCCGTCAGGAGAGCGCCCGCAGTGTCTTCAGGCAGAGGGGCCGGACAGTCAATCTGCTCCGATGCCTCCACCTAGTCCTGTCAAAGGCATGGGAGCTCAGACCCCGCACGTGGTTAAGCTATGGGAAATAAATATCCTACCAGATGTATAGAACTTACCGGATTTTCAGGGCGCTTCGCGCTTAGCCCGCGGTCCTCGGCGAGGAAGGGAGGGACCTCAGCGCCCTTGAACAGCACCCTCCAGACGTCTTTGTGCGTCGTGTCGAAGAGCTCACTTAGAGTCTGGTGCTGGGCCAGGTCGAACTCCCATAAGTTGAAATCCCGTTGTTGACACGGGAGGATCCGGCGGAAGAGCATGACCCGGACTATGTTGACAAGCTTAAGTTTCTTTCTTGTCATGTTCCGGATACACTTCTGGAGTCCGTCCAGCTCCACCGATGAACCCCAGGACAGGCCCTTCTCCTTCCAGGAAGTGAGATGTGTTGGGATTCCGGATCGAAACTTGGGGGCCGCCACCCAGTTGGTGTCACGCGGCTCGGTGATGTAGAACCACCCCGATTGCCACCCCTTTACGGTCTCCACGAAGGAGCCCTCAAGCCATGCAACATTGGGCATTTTGCCCACAATGGCTCCACCGCATTCTGCTTGTTGGCTGCCCACCACCTTCGGCTTGATATTGAAGGTCTTTAGCCACAGGCCGAAGTGGGGCCGGATGTCACATCCCTAGCTTCTGGTAATGCTCTAGGCTACCTTCATGTGTGCATCATGTCTATATTCCGAAAGTTGAAATGGGGGATTGTTGAAACCCTAGCACCAGATCAAGTCAAATAGGTTCAACCTAAAATAATCTTCAATGATTCCAAAATCCCTTTGAAAATGTTCATTATTTTTGTTAAAGGTGAAAACCTCTGCCAAAAATGATGCAAATATTTTTAGGCCATTCTCGATAATTGAACTAATTCATAAAGTATTTGAATTGGGGCATTTAATTGCTATAAATATTATTAAATGCTCCAGAAATTCTGGAAAATAGCTAAGAGCCTCTGAGAAAGTTCAGTTATTGCCCATAATTAGTTTCAGGATTTACAGAAATGATTTGGTGTTTTTGCTAAATCAAAAACAAATTGCAAAATTAGAAAAACAGAAACAAAAGAAAAACGAAAGGCCACTAGGCCACCTACCTAACCTACCTGGCGGCCCAGCTGCGGCCCAGCACTGTTGGCCCAGCCCAGCAGGCGCCCCCACCGTCTTCAACCTCCTGCCAGTAGGCAGGAGGGCGTGTGCTCACCGCGCGCCGGCAGGCGCCGGCTACCTCCTGCCTCCCTGCCTGTCTCCCCATCGCCCTGGCATTGCCACGCACCCCCAACCCCCTCGTCCACTCCCCTCCCCTTTGGTCGCCCCTCCGCCTCCTCTGCTCTCTCCCGCACCACCACCGAACGGAGCCGTCGCCACCGTCGCCGTTCTTCGTGGCCACCGACCTCCCCACGCCAAGCCAGCTAGCCCACGAGCACCGCCTCGCTACGGCGCACCTCTATGACCAGTCCCACGAGCCCGGACGCCTTGAAGAGACGCCTTCGAGCTCGTCTTCTACCTCGGACCCGCCGGTCGCTGTCGCCCGATTCGTGGAACTCCGGTCGCCTCCGAGCTCGCTGACCACCTCTTCCTCTCCACTGTGAGCTCCTACGCCTCCCCTCTCTCTCCCCGAGCTCGATCTCGCCGCGTAGCCGTCGCCTCTGTCGATCCCGAGAACCCGTCGCCGCCGGCTGTGTCGCCGCCGTGGCTAGAGCTCACGCACATCGCGTCTGTGCATACCACCGTGCTCAGCGCGATGCCAAAAGCCCAAAACCCCCACCCACTGCTCCTGCCGTTCGCTGTAGCATCATTTCCGCCGACGCCCGATCTCCAGCCACTGCCCAAGTGCTTGCCGTCATCAACTCCGGCTACCTCCCGCCCTCCCCCTGCCACCGTTGGATGCGCACGATCCCCACCTCCTCGTAGATGGGCTCGGCCATCGATTTGGTCGCCGGAGCCGCCGTTCCGATCATCACCGCCGCGTTCCCAGGTCGTCGGCGTTGAGCTCCGGCGATGCTGCCGTGGCAGTCTCATTAGCTGCTAATGACCACTCTAAACACCCCCTTGAGCCACTGCCATGTGGGCCCCTGAGCCTAATTAGTTTAGTCTAATTTTTCTGTTAGATTAGTGCTAATGCTGTGGACCCCATGTGTCAGCTCTGACCATGGCCTAGTCAGCGTTGACCGGGCCCACCTGTCATCCACCCAAAGCAGCCCTGAGACACTGACGTGTGGGTCCCAGCCGTCAGGTTTGACCTGGACTGGCATTGTTGACCTACTGACGTCGTGCAGTCGTCATGCTGGCGCTATAAATCATTTTCTCGATTTAAGTTTATTCAGGAAATTCCAGAAAATGCCCAAAACTTCTAAAAATCATAGAAAATTATCTATAACTCCAAATGAAATAATTTATATATGAAAAATTATCAGAAAAATTCAAGGAATCCATCTGTACCATTTTCATGCATGTTTGAGAAAGTGAACCTCACTGTTTAGGATGAAACATGATTAGGGCAAATTTTCATAATAGATTTGGAGTTGGATTTTGATATAGTTTGAATTCCACTTCAATTAAGATGACTTTATGTTGCATTAGCCCAAATCACAACATATTGCCATGTCATGATCATGCATCATATTGTTGCATCGCATTGATTGTGTTCCCTCTTGTTTGCCGGTGTTTGTTCCCCCTCGGTAGACGTATGTTCCGACGATGAGAACGATGACACCGATGAAGTGTGTTCCTCTTCAGAAGTGTCAGGCAAGCAAAACCCCCTTGTTCATCCCGACATAATCCCACTCTCTCACTCCTGCTCTCTTTTACTGCATTAGGACAACAACGTTTCAACTGTTACATGCTGCGGTAGCTGAACCCCCTCTCCTCTGCATGACCTGTCATTGCCACAGTAATTAGATGAAACCCACTAGCATGAGTAGGAGTTGTTTGAGCCCTGATGTGCCTAATCATTCATGCTTGTTTGTCATGCCTGCTATTGCTTAGAGTTGAGTCAGGTCTAATTCATCGGGGATGAATTAGAATGGTGTTGAACATGTCCTACTGTGTGTGAGCTAAGTGTGTGAACATGATTTGGTAAAGGTAGCAGTGAGAGGCCATGTAGGAGTACATGGTGGGTTGTCTCATTGTAGCCGTCCTTAGGAACTAAGTTCTGTGTTTGTGATCCATGAACAGCTACTACCACACATTGGAATGCTTAAGTGCCCCTCTCGACTTATTAATCAACTCGATCTCTGTCCAGGAGTTGCAACTAGTTTCTGGTGTTTGTAGGTAGTGTTAGTAGTCTACCAAGTGGCACCCGATACAGGTGGGCTTGGGACAGACTAGGCACAGTGGCACGGTGTACCAAGTGGCACCCGGATGGTGGGCTTGGGAACCCTGCACACATCGTTTGGGGCCGTGAGCGACACCCCGGCCAGATCTCCTTGCGGATGGAACCCGAATAGGCGATAAACCTGGACTAGAGACTTGTTGGTTAGTCAGGTCGTGGCCGACTCCCTCGCCAGGCTTCCGCTTGAAGGTTGCCGAGATACACGTTGTGTACATGGTGGTAAGTGGCGAGAGCGTGTGTGAAGAAGTACACCCCTGCAGGGTTATCATTATCTATTCGAATAGCTGGATTCCTCGGATATGGAAACTTGGACCCCTTGCATAGTTCATAGACAAGTGAAAGTGGATACTCTAAAATGCGCAAGATAAGTGTGAGTGCTCTGGATGGCCTTCTCGTAGGGAGACGGGAGCGCATCCATAGTGGAGTATTGATATGGTGAATATGTGGACTCGTGTGCGCCACCTCAAAAGAGTTACTTGCAGTCGTAGTTCATGTTAGCCTCTAAGTCAAAGATGGCTTGCTGCAGTTAAACTCCACCACCCCTTTGTTGATATCGATGCATATGTAGATAGTTCTTATGTAAGTCTTGTTGGGTACATTTGTACTCACGTTTGCCTATTTTATGTTTTGCAGAGACGTCAGTCTCGCTAGTAGTTCCGTGTGGACTTCGACGTTTAGCTTGATACCTCAGCTACGATCTTGTACCCTTGGGAGGGTCATGTAGATAGTCAGGCTTCTGAGCCTTCTTCATTTGTAGTTGTCTGTACTCAGACAAGTTAAGCTTCCGCATGTGCTTGTTGCTTGTATGCTCTGAATGTTGAGTCATGAGACCCATGTTTGTAATTTTTGGCTCCTCGGAGCCTAATGAATAAATACTCTGAGTCGTAGAGTCTTGTTGTGATGCCATGTTGTATTGCACATATTGAGCATATTGTGTGTATGATTGAAATGCTTGGTATGTGTGGGATCCAACAACCTAGTTGTTTATCCTTAGTAGCCTCTCTTATGGGGAAATGTAGTCTTGTGCTTCCATGAGCCATAGTAGTCCGCTACAGCCTGGTTCACCGGAGTCCTGCTAGCCCAACACTACTGCTCTGGAACACTTGACTGGCCGGCATGTGATTCACTTCGTTCCTGTGTCTGTCCCTTCGGGGAAATGTCACGCGGTGACATCCGGAGTCCTGCCTAGCCTGCTACAGCCCGGTTCACCGGAGTCCTGTTAGCCCAGTGCTACAGCCCGGATTCGCACGCTGCTGACCGACATGCTCGATGTTGATTCATGTATGCCTGTCCCCGTAAGTTAGTGCCACTTTGGTTTCACGACTAGTTATGTCGGCCCAGGTTCTCTGTTATATGGATGCCAGCGACACTGTCATATACGTGAGCCAAAAGGCGCAAACGGTCCCGGGCCATGGTAAGGCGACACCCATGGGAATACCGTGCGTGAGGCCGCAAAGTGATATGAGGTGTTACCGGCTAGATCAATGTGACTTGGAATCGGGGTCCTGACAGCTTTGGTATCAGAGGCTGATTGCTTGTAGGATTACCAAGCCAACCGGTCAAAGTTGAGTCTAGAAATGCTTTAGTTAAGTAAGGGAATTAATTGTGGAAGGGAACGTAAGGCTCTTTTTACTCCTTATCCTCATGACCTTCTGATCTGAGTCATCTTATCTTTTCTACGGGGTTAACAACTAGGCTTCTCTTCTATCTCTCAGGATGACGTGTTACTAAACCATAGTTGCCTAGGATTGTTGAGTTTAAGCCTCAGTTTAGTTCCTACTACTTCCATATGTTCATAGATGGCCTCAGAACCTTGATATTGTGATGTTGAGTGGCTATGCCACCATTTTTGCAGGTTGTCTCAAATCTTTTTGAGAAATTACAGCCGTTATGCTGTCCGAGTCATCCCAGGTCTCTAAATAGTCTAATGCATTTGCAAATCCTTCCTTCCCATTCCCGGTGTTCCTTTGAGCCAGATTAACCACACTAGTCGGTAAGTTGAGGTAATCCATTGCCTCGGTATATATATTGGAGCTATTATTGTGACCCTAGGTGTTTTAGGGAGTCACCTAGTAATATAGCCATGTTTTGTGTCCAGGTGTGATGATTCTGGCCACCATTCTCGAAAGCATCCCTTGATGCCATTTAGTAGTAGGCATTCTACTCCTGGGTTTTGAACCCGAGATTCACCCTACTTACCTCATGTCGATAGTGTTTCTAGTTCCTTTAGGATATTAGTAACCTTTGCATTAGTCCTCGAGGTCCGTGGTATTTCCTTCTTCCAAATACCATGAACCATTAAGGCAGAAGTTCTTTGAACCAAAAGATCACCATTAGAGTAATCCTGAGGAGTTCTCCATTCATAATCGTGATTCTTCTAGTTCTACCTTTCTACATGGGTTATCCGGAAGAAATATGTTGAACTCGTTCGATATACTACTTTATGCATCCACAACTCAGAAAGTTATATGTTCCTTTGAGTTGTCCCCCTTCAGTTATATCCCGACCTTCATGTATCAATTGATAGTTAGGAGTAGTCATGCACTCGTGTTATCGATGCCTATTACTCTTGTGGTTCGTCAAGCCATTCTATTCTAGAATGACTAGGAGAAACAAACTCCAGTGCCTCTTCCATATCCAGGATTGGGTCAAAGTGGTTGTAACCCGCAAATCAAATGCCAATCTAGCCTTTGATTCTGTTCTACCTTGGAGTATTACCATCTTTATATCAAGAATGTCATGGAAATTGCACAACATCCTATGAACTCTTGATACAATGATACTTCTTGCCATCATTATTCATTCCTTGGTCCCCATGTTGTTGTAACCAGAATGCCGACAAGTGAATTGTGATGTGTGAAATAAATACTCCAGGCAACTCGTTGCTTTGCAGTAAATGGACAGTATTCTCATTCTTAGCGTGTTGGTTATTGAATCATTATCCTAAGATTGATCGTGCTACCTAGTCAATATTTCTGTTGCACACTTCGATCAATGAGTTGGGATTGTGCCAACCCCTCGCTTATTTGATCATATTGTCTTGCCCTGAAAAGCAAGATTATTCTCGAGTTTAATAACATATCGGTGGTTCGTGATTTTCTGATTATCTTCTCGGAAGTATCACCAGGTTGTCCCCTGACTGTTATGTTGAGCTCGTGATTAAGTTGGTTTCTTGCAAACCACCCCTTCTCCAAGAATCTGTGTTGGATTGTAGCGACCCGACCCGAATGGATCAAGCCTACTGTGCTTCGGTGTCATCCCTAGATCAGTAATGCTGACACCACACAGTACTTCGAAGGATTTATAGCAAAGTGGCAATCACACACTTATTACATCGATGTCTCAAAGAGAACTTATTACAATAAATATGGCTTAAGGCCATCTAATATCGATAACAACGGAAGACTTGGAAGATAAATGGGTCCATCAACTCCAACGGCATCACTAAGTATAGAACCACGACCTAAAAGCACCTTAATCGTCGTCTGAAAAGTCTGCAACATTAACGTTGCAGCCCGAAAATGGGTCAGCACATGGAATATGCTGGCAAGGTAACACATAGAGAGTAATGGAATGTAACAGCTATACTACATGATATTTGGCTGGTGGAAAGCTCTATGGTTACTATTTTGCGTAAAGCCAGTTTTTCCCTACTGTAAAGGAATAAATTTATTTAACTATCATGGTAGTTGTTAAACATTGAGAATGGTTGACAGCATTCTCAATCCCAATTAAAAGTAGTCATCAATAACCCAACAATATTAATTTAGAAGTAACATGATGAGATTCACATGATATTCAAGTACTAGATACTCAAGATGTCCATAACCGGGGACACGGCTAATCATGATTAGTTTATTACACTCTGCAGAGGTCTGCGCACTTTTCCCCACAAGACTCGATCGCCTCTGTTGGATTTCTCGCACTACTGGTGTTTGACAAACGGATGACCGAGACACAGTCTTTCAGAAGCACTAGCACCTTACGATGGATAGACTGGTACACCTATTTTCCCCTACATCTGCTAGTCTACCCTGCAAGAGTTCGCACGACTTAGTCAAATATGCCAGAGACCATATTGGCTTGTGGCTGCACACGTAAGTATTTAGCATGAAAGATCTTATGATCCCTTTGAGCCTGGGTGGCGGTCCATAAAAAAAACAGGCAAGTCCTGATAGACATCAGGTGCCTCAATCCACCCAGATGTGTGTTTAAGTTGCCACCTTAGATATACCATTAAAATTATCAATCTCACATCTGTCATGGATATCACTCACCCAATCCACGTCTACTAGCATATCATGGCATAATAAGCAAACGTAGAAGTAACTCCCAAAGGTTTCATGATAAACAGGTAATAGGTACTACCTCATCTACTTCCCATCCCACAATTTAATTAGATCCTAATCATGCAATGTGTGAGGATGGATCTAATGCAATAAAACTGGGTTGTAGAAAAGGTATGATCAAAGTGTTACTTGCCTTGCTGATGATCCGCGAGTCCTAGAGATTCAAAGTAACAGGCGGCACAATCCGGGTAATCTATCGCAGACAAACAACAAGCATACAATAAGTACTCATCTAATGCACAGGTAAAACTTGAACAGGAGATCGAACCAGATAGTTCAACTTAAGAACTCCAGTTGCAAAGAAAGAACGAACCGAACAAAGCAACGAAAAACAAACGGCGGAAGAAAACAATTCAGTTCTAGCAAGTTGAAACTAGGTCAAAATTTTACCATAGCAAAAACTTGTCTAAGTTGATTAGTCGGAATGGCGGTTTCAAAACAAAACTCCAGGCGCTTGAATCACCTGATTCCGATAAACGAGCGAGAAGATAGACTAGAATGAAGATCGGATCTGAGATCGCGATCGCGGAATAAATCCGACGAAAAGAAAAAGAAAAACGGTTAAATGAATGGACGTTCGTTAACCTAGAATAATCCGGTGATCACGTTCGTCAGGACGAACGGTCCGACGAACGGTCTCTAGGCAACTAAACCGGAACAAAGAATCGAAAAGAAAACCGGAATGGTTAAGAAAAGAACCGGAACGGTTTATAAGAAAAACCGAACCGCGGGGAGAAAAAGAGACGCGGCGCGGGGCTACCTCCGGCGAGGGGCTCCGGCGAGGGCTCCAGCGGCAGCGGGATTGGGCGGCGGCGGTGCTAGGCGGTGCTAGGGGCGGCGGCGGCGGTGCTATGGGGCGGCGGCGCGGGTACAAGGCGGCGGCGGCACAAGGGTGGCGCGGCGCGGGGTGAGGGCGCGGCTTGGGGCTTGGGGCTTGGTTTGGTGTGGGTTTTAGAGGGGGGGGGGGTGTTGGTATTTATATAGGTGAGGGGAGAGGAGACTTGAGGGAGGGGGCAAGAAAAAGAGAAGGAGAGGGAGTCCTAAAAAAAAGAAAACGGAGTCCTACTAGGACTCAGGTGAACTCCTGACAGTCCCTCTGGTAATTCCAACTTATAAGCGACTTCTCCCATGCGTTGCAAGATCTTATATGGTCCAACGAAACGCGGTGCTAATTTTCCCTTAACTCCAAAGCGCTTAACTCCTCGAAGTGGGGATACTCGGAGATACACCCTGTCTCCGTTTTCGTAAACTGTCTCCTTGCATTTAGAGTCTGCGTAGCTCTTCTGCTTGGACTGGGCTACCTTGAGCCTATCGCGAATCAACTTAACTTTCCGTTCAGACTCCTTAATCAAATCTGGTCCAAAGAGTTGACGGTCTCCAACTTCGTCCCATGACAACGGTGTCCTGCACCTCCTTCCGTACAAAGCTTCGAAAGGTGCCATCTTCAGTCTGGTTTGGTAACTGTTGTTATAGGAAAACTCCGCGTACGGCAAGTTATCGTCCCAACTAGATCCATAATCTAGTGCACAAGCTCTCAGCATATCTTCCAAAATCTGATTGACTCTCTCGGTCTGTCCATCTGTCTGCGGATGAAAAGCGGTGCTGAACTCTAGCCTGGTTCCCAAAGTTTCATGCAACTGATTCCAAAACTTTGAGGTAAATTGGGTTCCTCTGTCTGATACAATACTCCTTGGAACTCCATGCAAACAAATGATCCTAGTCATGTATATCTTTGCCAACTTAGCACTGGTGTAAGTGGTCTTTACTGGAATGAAATGTGCTACCTTCGTTAAACGATCAACTACTACCCATATCGAGTCATATCCTGCTTTCGTCCTGGGTAGTCCTGTGATAAAATCCATGCCTATCTTATCCCACTTCCACTCGGGTATCGGCAATGGTTGTAACAATCCGGCTGGCTTCTGATGTTCTGCCTTCACTCTATGACATATGTCACAAACTGCTACATATGCTGCAATATCCTTCTTCATTCCGGTCCACCAGAATGTCTCCTTCAAATCCAAATACATCTTGGTATTTCCTGGGTGAATCAAATATGGTGAATCATGTGCCTCTTGTAGAATCAACTTCCTGATCTCTGGGTCATTTGGCACATAAACACGGTCCTCAAACCATAGGGTATCGTGCTCATCTTCACGAAATCCCTTTGCTTTTCCTTTGCTTAGTTTCTCCTTTATAGAAGCAATCTCCTTGTCAGATTTCTGAGCTTCTCTGATCTTATCCATCAATGTTGATTGAATCTCCAATGCTGCTACATAGCCTTTCGGAACTATCTCTAAACTTAGTTCACGAAGGTTTTCTGCTAATTCCTTGGGTATTTCTCCCGTCATCAACGTATTTACATGGCTCTTGCGGCTCAATGCGTCAGCTACTACATTAGCTTTTCCGGGATGGTAATGCACTCTCATATCATAATCCTTGATGAGCTCCAACCATCTCCTTTGTCTGAGATTCAACTCCTTCTGCGTGAAAATGTACTTCAAACTCTTGTGATCCGTGTACACCTTGCAATGATTTCCAATGAGGAAATGTCTCCATGTCTTCAATGCATGCACTACGGCTGCTAACTCCAAATCATGTGTGGCATAATTCAACTCATGAGGTTTCAGTTGTCGTGAAGCATACGAAACAACTCTCCCTTCCTGCATAAGTACTGCTCCAAGTCCTCGACGTGAAGCGTCGCAATACACCTCATAATCCTTGGTCTGATCTGGCAAAATCAACACTGGTGAGGTAACCAAACGTTTCTTCAACTCCTGGAAACTAGCCTCACACTCCTCAGTCCAATTGAAATTGGTATCCTTCTTTAACAACTCCGTCATAGGCTTTGCAATCTTTGAAAAGTTCTCAATTAATCTCCGGTAGTATCCAGCGAGTCCAAGATAACTCCGGATCTCTCGAACTGTCGTTGGTGCCTCCCATTCGGTTATGGTCTCAACCTTTGTGGGGTCAACTGCTATCCCTTCTCCGGATATAACATGTCCGAGGAATCCTACTTCCTTCAACCAAAACTCACATTTGCTAAATTTGGCATATAACTGATGTTCCCTTAGTTTCTCCAAAACCAAACGCAAATGTTCCTTATGCTCTTCTTCATTCTTTGAATAAACCAGGATATCGTCAATGAACACTACGACGAACTTATCCAGAAACTCCATAAACACTTTGTTCATCAGATTCATAAAATAGGCAGGCGCGTTAGTCAATCCAAATGACATAACGGTATACTCATACAGTCCATATCTTGTGGTGAAAGCTGTCTTAGGAATATCCTGTTCTCGAATCTTCAACTGGTGGTACCCTGATCGCAAATCGATCTTGGAAAACACTTTAGCTCCTTGCAAACGATCAAACAGATCATTGATCATTGGCAGTGGGTACTTGTTCTTGATGGTTACTTCGTTCAATCCCCGGTAATCAACACATCCGTAATGATCCATCCTTTTTCTGCACTAGAAGTATGGGTGATCCCCAAGGCGAAGAACTTGGGCAAATGTAACCTTTCTCCAATAACTCCTTAATTTGATTCTTAATTTCTACCAAATCCTTTGCAGGCATCCTGTACGGTCTCTTTGATATTGGGCCTGTACCTGGCAATAACTCAATCAAAAACTCAATGTCTCTATCCGGTGGCATGCCTGACAACTCTTCCGGAAATACATCAGGAAAATCCTTTACCACAGGTACTTCCTCCTGCACTACTCCTGTTAGGCAATTTACTTGTGTCCTATTTGGCACATGCCGGGATACATACTTGATCCTTCTTCCTTCTGGCGTTGTAAGCAAAATAGACCTACTAGCACAATCGATGTTTCCTCCATACATCGGCAACCAATCCATACCGAGAATTACATCTAGACCTTGGGATTCCAGAATAATCAAATCTGTTGGGAAAACATGGCTTCCTATGCTTAATGGGACTTGAAAGCATCCTTGACTGGCCATGTATTCTGCTCTTGGCGAACTTACTAGCATAGGTGTTTTAAGAATCCTAGTGGGCAGGCTATATTTTTCCACAAATCCCCTTGATATGTATGAATGTGATGCACCAGTATCGAAAAGAACGAGTGAGGTAAATGACTTAACCAAAAACTTATTGATTACTGCATCAGGCTGGTCTTCAACTTCCTCCACGTTAATGTGGTTCACCTGTCCCCTATTGAAAGGGTTCGGCTTCTTCCCTGAGCTTCCATTGCCATTTCCATTCTGGCCTTCAGGACATTCATTTGCATAATGTCCGGTCTTGGAACACTTGAAATAGGTGACTTGACTCAGATCTCTCTTGGCTGGGGTTGATGGGGTGGTATGATCTACCAACTCCTGGTAGTTGTTGAAACTTGCTACCATCAACTGCATGCTTAACTCATCATTCAGTCCTTCTAGAAACTTCTCCTGCTTGGTTGCATCCGTAGCAACGTCATCTAGGGCATAACGTGCTAACTTGCTGAAGTCGTCAACATACTGGCCAACTGTCCTTCCTCCTTGGCGTAAGTTGCGAAACTCACGCTTCTTCATGGCCATAGCTCCTGCTGAAACATGGGCAGTGCGGAAAGCTTGTTGAAACTGATCCCATGTGACAGTGTCAACTGGGAAGGTGGCTGTGAAATTCTCCCACCATGCTGCCGCGGGTCCGTCAAGCTGATGTGCGGCAAACTTCACTTTCTCGCCATCCGTGCATCCTACAGTGGTCAACTCCCTTCCTATCTCGCGGAGCCAATCGTCTGCTACTATCGGCTCGGTGCTACTAGAAAACACCGGCGGATTTAGCCTAAGGAAACGGGCTAAGTGGTCAACAGGTGGTGGTGGTGGTGGTGGTGGGTTGTTGTTCTTGTTGTTTTGCTGGTTCTGAACTAACATCTGCATCAATTGATTCTGCTGCTGGATCAATTGAGTGAGCTCCGGTGGAAATCCATTGTCACGTCTCGGAGGCATCTGAGGGTTTAGAAAAGACGAGATTTAAGAATAGAGTGAGGTCTAAAGAGAAAACACTACCCCAATGCACATGAGAAAATTCACACAAAATCACTTCATTCAATCAAACAAGGGCTTACAATCGATCTAGCTATCGCAAAAGTGCTCGAACTATAGTGTTTACATGGGGGAAAATACTACTAATATCTGGTGGTCATCTAAAAATTTGAACCGGTGGAAGACTCCATGATGTCCGCTCCAGCTTCGTCTTCAAAGTCGGGTTCACTTGGATCCGAATCGGTGTCGTCGATGATGATGTAGTTGTCTGGACATGCGACGTACATGTCTTCCTTCCTGGATGCTAACTCCATCTTGAGTTCTTCAATCTCTTGCTTAAGATCGCAGTTGTGTCTTGCTAGAGCTACGATCTCGTCCATGTAGTCCTTGCGTGTAGCCTTCAGTTCTCCTTCTAGCTCGATGATCCTCGCCTTCGCATTCTTCAACTCTATCATATCATTGCACATCTGGTTCTCGTGGTGTCGAATGTGCTGGTTTAACTCCTGGATATAAGCTGCAATGGATCTATCCTTCTTGGTGCTGACTAACTCCCATTGTTCATCTTGGCATCCGCAAATCTGGTAGATAGTGTCCTTGAGGTCTTCTTGATAAACTTCTCCAATGCGTCCTATGGTGATATGGGCTGCCATGCTCCTTCCTAGACTCCAGGTTGGTGCATTGAAAACACTATCTATGGGCTTCGTGATTGGCGCGAACGTCCTTCCCGGAATGTGAGCTTGAATCTTCCAGCGCTCCTCTTCAGGCAGAGTGGCATTGAAGGTTCCCGTGAAACTTGGTAATCCAATGTTTAGGTACTTGGTGACTTCCTTCAAGTGAAATCCAAAAGGTGTGCCCTCATCTGGTTGAGCGTACTTGATCTTCGCGTCCTTCATCCTAAAGAGTAGAAAAGATGAGGAGTTAGAAAATGAGGAGAGAATAGTGATCTATGGCTTTAACTTAGTGGTCGTGTCCTACAGTCAGCGTGTGCTCTGATACCATCTCTGTAGCGACCCGACCCGAATGGATCAAGTCTACTGTGCTCCGGTGTCATCCCTGGATCAGTAATGCTGACACACCACACAGTACTTCGAAGGATTTATAGCAGAGTGGCAATCACACACTTATTACATCGATGTCTCAAAGAGAACTTATTACAATAAATATGGCTTAAGGCCATCTAATATCGATAACAGCGGAAGACTTGGAAGATAAATGGGTCCATCAACTCCAACGGCATCACTGAGTATAGAACCACGACCTAAAAGCACCTTAATCGTCATCTGAAAAGTCCGCAACATTAACGTTGCAGCCCGAAAATGGGTCAGCACATGGAATATGCTGGCAAGGTAACACATAGAGAGTAATGGAATGTAACAGCTATACTACATGCATATTTGGCTGGTGGAAAGCTCTATGGTTACTCTTTTGCATAAAGTCAGTTTTTCCCTACTGCAAAGGAATAAATTTATTTAACTATCATGGTAGTTGTTAAACATTGAGAATGGTTGACAGTGTTCTCAATCCCAATTAAAAGTAGTCATCAATAACCCAACAATATTAATTTAGAAGTAACATGATGAGATTCACATGATATTCAAGTACTAGATACTCAAGATGTCCATAACCAGGGACACGGCTAATCATGATTAGTTTATTACACTCTGTAGAGGTCTGCGCACTTTTCCCCACAAGACTCGATCGCCTCTGTTGGATTTCTCGCACTACTGGTGTTTGAGAAACGGATGACCGAGACACAGTCTTTCAGAAGCGCTAGCACCTTACGATGGATAGACCGGTACACCTATTTTCCCCTACATATGCTAGTCTACCCTGTAAGAGTTCGCACGACTTAGTCAACTATGCCAGAGCCCATATTGGCTTGTGGCTGCACACGTAAGTATTTAGCATGAAAGATCTTATGATCCCTTTGAGCCTGGGTGGCGGTCCATAAAAAAACCAGGCAAGTCCTGATAGACATCAGGTGCCTCAATCCACCCAGATGTGTGTTTAAGTTGCCACCTTAGATATACCATTAAAATTATCAATCTCACATCTGTCATGGATATCACTCACCCAATCCACGTCTACTAGCATAGCATGGCATAATAAGCAAACGTAGAAGTAACTCCCAAAGGTTTCATGATAAACAGGTAATAGGTACTACCTCATCTACTTCCCATCCCACAATTTAATTCGATCCTAATCATGCAATGTGTGAGGATGGATCTAATGCAATAAAACTGGGTTGTAGAAAAGGTATGATCAAAGTGTTACTTGCCTTGCTGATGATCCGCGAGTCCTAGAGATTCAAAGTAACAGGCGGCACAATCTGGGTAATCTATCGCAGACAAACAACAAGCATACAGTAAGTACTCATCTAATGCACAGGTAAAACTCGAACAAGAGATCGAACTAGATAGTTCAACTTAAGAACTCTGGTTGCAAAGAAAGAACGAACCGAACAAAGCAACGAAAAACAAACGGCGGAAGAAAACAACTCGGTTCTAGCAAGTTGAAACTAGGTCAAAATTTTACCATAGCAAAAACTTGTTTAAGTTGATTAGTCGGAACGGCGGTTTCAAAACGAAACTCCAGGCGCTTGAATCAGCTGATTCCGATAAACGAGCGAGAAGATAGACTAGAACGAAGATCGGATCTGAGATCGCGATCGCGGAATAAATCTGACGAAAAGAAAAAGAAAAACGGTTGAACAAACGGACGTTCGTTAACCTAGAATAATCTGGTGATCACGTTCGTTAGGACGAACGGTCCGGTGAACGGTCTCTAGGCAACTAAACCGGAAAAGAAAACGAAACCGATCTAGGGTTTCGAAAAGAAAACCGAAACAAAGAATCAAAAGAAAACCGGAACAGTTAAGAAAAGAACCGAAACGATTTATAAGAAAAACCGAACCGCGGGGAGAAAAAGAGATGCGGCGCGGGGCTACCTCCGGCGAGGGGCTCCGGCGAGGGCTCCGGCGGTGGCGGGATTGGGCGGCGGCAGCGCTAGGCGGCGCTAGGGGTGGCGGCGGCGGTGCTATGGGGCGGCGGCGCGGGCACAAGGCGGCGGCGGCACAAGGGCGGCGCGGCGCGGGGTGAGGGCGCGGCTTGGGGCTTGGGGCTTGGTTTGGTGTGGGTTTTAGAGGGGGGGTGTTGGTATTTATATAGGTGAGGGGAGAGGAGACTTGGGGGAGGGGGCAAGAAAAAGAGAAGGAGAGGGTGTCCAAAAAAAAAGAAAACAGAGTCCTACTAGGACTCAGGTGCGGCGGCGGTGGCCTGCGCAGGCGCGGTGCGCGGCGCGCGAGATGGCCGGCCTGGCCGGCGGCTTGGGCCTTGGCCGAGGCGTGCTGCGGATTTTTTTAAATCGGTTACGCGCGCAAAAAAACACAGAAAAGAAAATCTAAACGAACTCCAAAATTCCCAAAGTAAATTTTCCCCGACTCCTAAAAATGAGTCGAACAAAATGAACTTTTCTCGGGACCTAGAATGCAATTTTGGAAAACACGCATTTTTCCCTATCCAAATAAAATGCAAAAGAACTCCGACAAAATCCAATGATCCTCTTTTCAAAATTTGAGAAGAACTCAAATATGAAAATGACGAAATCTCCAACTCTCTCCGAGGGTCCTTGAGTTGCGTGAAATTTCTAGGATCGACCAAATGCAAAAAATATGATATGCATGATGATCTAATGTATAACATTCCAAATTGAAAATTTGGGATGTTACATGGATACCCCCTGAGCTAGTTGGATAAGCTAAACAACAACTTGGAGAGTTGGAAGATAAAGCTTTGTCTGACTTAGTTCATCTCTAAGGGATATATTTGGTGTGCGTGTGTGTTGAATAAAGATGATATCTTCATCAATTGATTCTCGTGATAAATTGTCGGTGCTATTGTCTTACTGTCAGGACCCCGATTCCAGGTCACATCGATCTAGCATGTAACACCTCATATCGCTTTGCGGCCTCACGCACGGTATTCCCACGGGTGTCGCCTTACTATGGCCCGGGACCGTTTGCGTCTTTTGGCTCACGTATATGATAGTGTCGCTAGCATCCATATGAAAGAGAACCCGGGCTGACATGGCTAGTCGTGAACCCAAAGCGGCACCAACCTATGGGGACAGGCATACATGTATCACATCGAGCATGTCGGTCAGCAGCGTGTGAATCCGGGCTGTAGCACTGGGCTAACAGGACTCCGGGAACCCGGGCTGTAGCAGGCTAGGCAGGACTCCGGATGTCACTGCGCGACATTTTCCCGAAGGGACAGACACAGGAACGAAGTGAAACACATGCCGGCCAGTCAAGTGTCCTTAGCAGTAGTGCTGGGCTAGCAGAACTCCGGTGAACTGGGCTGTAGCGGACTACTATGGCTCATGGAAGCACAAGACTACATTTCCCCATAAGAGAGGCTACCAAGGATAAACAACTAGGTTGTCGGATCCCACACATACCAAGCATTTCAATCATACACACAATATGCTCGACATGTGTAAATACAACATGGCATCACAACATAACTCTACGACTCAAAGTATTTATTCATTAGGTTCCGAGGAGCGAGATATTACAAACATGGTTCTCATGACCCAACCTTCAGAGCAGACAAGTCAAAACACACGCGGAAGCTTAACTTGTCTGAATACAGACAACTACAAATGAAAAAGGCTGAGAAGCCTTACTATCTACCAGATCCTGCTGAGGGCACAAGATCGTAGCTGAGGTAACAAGCTAAACGTCGAAGTCCATGCGGAACTACTAGCAAGACTGACGTCTTTCTGCAAAAACATAAAGTAGGCAAATGTGAGTACAAATGTACCCAGCAAGACTTACATCAGAACTAACTACATATGCATCGGTATCAACAAAGAGGTGGTGGAGTTTGACTGCAGCAAGCCAGCTTTGACTCGGTGGCTATCCTGAACTACGACTGCAAGTAACTCTTTGAGGTGGCGCACACGAGTCCACATATTCACCATATCAATACTCCACTATGGATCCGCTCCCGTCTCCCTACGAGAACACCATCATAGCACTCACGCTTATCTTGCGCATTTTAGAGTATCCACTTTCACTTGTCTATGAACTATGCGAGGGGTCCAATTTCCATATCCGAGGAATCCGGCTATTCGAATAGATAATGATAACCCTGCAGGGGTGTGCTTCTTCACACACGCTCTCGCCACTTATCGCCCTGTACACGTCATGTACCTCGGCAACCTTCAAGCGGAAGCCGGGCGAGGGAGTCAGCCACGACCTGACTAGCCACCAAGTCTCTCGTCCAGGTTTATCGCTTATTCAGGTTCCATCCGCAAGGAGATCCGGCCGGGGTGTCGCTCACGGCCCCAAACGATGTGTGCAGGGTTTCCAAGCCCACCATCTGGGTGCCACTTGGTACACCGTGCCACTGTGCCTAGTCTGTCCCAAGCCCACCTGTACCGGGTACCACTTGGTAGACTACTAACACTACCTACAAACACCAGAAACTAGTTGCAACTCCTCGACAGAGATCAGGTTGATTAATAAGTCGAGAGGGGCACTTAAGCATTCCAATGTGTGGTAGTAACTGTTCATGGATCACAAACATAGAACTCAGTTCCTGAGGACGGCTGCAATGAGACAACCCACCATGTACTCCTACATGGCCTCTTACCGCTACCTTTACCAAATCGTGTTCACACACTTAGCTCTCAACAATAGGACATGCTCACCACATTCCAATTCATTCCCGATGAATTAGACCCGACTCAACTCTAAGCAGTAGCAGGCATGACAACAAGCATGAATGAGTAGGCACATTGGGGCTCAAACAACTCCTACTCATGCTAGTGGGTTTCATCTATTTACCGTGGCAATGACAGGTCTTGCAAAGGAAAGGGGTTCAACTACCGCAGCATGTAACAGTTGAATCGTTGTTGTCCTAATGCAGTAAAAGAGAGCAGGAGCGAGAGAGTGGGATTGTATCGGAATGAACAAGGGGGTTTTGCTTGCCTGGCACTTCTGAAGATAGTATAGTTCTTCATCGGGTCATCGATCAATTTATCGGAACATCATCTACTGAGAGGGGACAAACACCGGCAACAGAGAGGAAACACAATCAATGTGATGCCACAATATGATGCATGATCATGACATGGCAATATGCTATGATTTGAGCTAATGCATCTAGCTATGATTTAAATGAAGTTGGTTTGAGTACAAGATTCAAATTCCAACCCCACATATGATTTTTTAAATGCCCTTTATTTGTTTTGTCCAAAACAGAGGACAAACATTGTTCAACCATGCATGAAAATGGTACATATGGATTCCTTGAATTTTTTTGATAATTTTTTCATATATAAATTATTTCATTTGGAGTTACGGTTGAATTTCTATGATTTTTTAGAAGTTTTGTGCATTTTCTGGAATTTCCTAATTTATTTTAAATCCAGAAATCCATTACTGCGCCAGTATGACAACAGCATTGCGTCAGCAGGTCAACTGGGTTCACCCAAGTCAAACCTGACGCGTGGGACCCAACAGTCAGTGTCTTAGGGCTGGTTAGGGTCACAGACATGTGGGCCCAGTCAACAGCCACGTCAGCTTGGTCAAAGCTGACACGTGGGCCCACAGTGGTTAGGTTAAAAGTAAACAGGGGTTACCCCATGGTTAATTAGGGTGGTGGGGCCTGTCTGTCAGTGACACAGGGCGAGGGTAACACGGTAATTAGCCTCAAGCTATTGACGCCACGTCACCTCACCGGAGTTGGGCCGGCGACGACCAAACCGAGCGGCGGAGACGCGTCGGGTTCGCGCTGTAGTCCACGGAATCGAGCGCCGTTTGGACCTATCGCTAGCTGGGGCCAGCACGCATCCATTGGTGATGGTGGGGGTTGCTGGGGTGGCCGGGAATGGCGCCGACGTCGAGCCAGGTGGCGGCCGGAGTTGGGTTCGAGCCGGTCCGGTGCTGCAGTGCTCGAGCGAGCAAACGTAGCGGCTAGGCAGCCTCCTGGAGGCGCCAGGAGCGTGTCGATGCCCCTGGAGCAAGCACGAGAGGCTCGGGAGCGCGGGCTCGCCAGCCATGGCGGACGGTGGCCTCGGTGACCTCGGGGCTATGGCTAGAGGGCGGGAGCAAGCAGGGAGGTCAAAGGAGAAACGGTCAGTAGCTCATCGCGGTTCGAAAGAGCCAGGCATTGAGCTCGGGGAGGCATGGACGACGGCAGGGGGTCGGAGGCGATCTCGGCGACTGAACGGCGAAGGCGAGGTCGGGGAGGTCGTGTCGTAGTGTCCGGCATCGCTTGAGTAGGTGCGGAGGACGGCGACGTTGCGGCGGAGCTCGGGAGCAGCTCGGGCAGGCGAGGCAGTGGCTGTGGTGGTGGCGAGCAGCGGCGACGAGCGCGTTCAGGTGGACGCGCGCGAGAGAGAGACAGAGAAGGGAGGGCGCTCGCGGGAGAGAGTGGGAGGGGCTCCAGGGGGTTCGTGGCATCGCGGTGGCGTGAGGGGGAGGCTCGGGAACGCCTCGGTGGAAGCAGGAGGTGGAGGCCTCCCAGCGAGCGCGTGCGTCATCGCCTCTGCCTACTGGCAGAGGTTCAAGATGGCACGGCTGCCTGGTGGGCTGGGCTGCCTAATGGGCTGGCTACAGGTAAGCCAGGTACAGTGCCCTCTCTTTTCTTTCTGTTTTTTTGTTTTTCTATTCTTGTTATTTTGTTTTGTTTTAGTTCAAAGACCAAACCATTTTCAAAATTCATAAAAATAATTGTGTGAACTAAATGGACTTCTCCAAAGCTACACACCAATTTTTAGAATTATTGAACATATATTTATTATATAATAAATATAGATCCAATTCAAATAGTTATTGAATTAATTTCAAATTCCCAAAATAAATATTTATGAAACTCCAAAAATATTGGTTTGAATTTTACCTCTTGCCAATATTTTTACAGAATAACAGGAACATTTCCTTGGACTCATTTGAAAAGATTTTTAATGTTGATTATTTCTGAAGTGATTTCTGAGGGTTTCAACTAACCTCAATTCAACTTTTAGAATTTAGACATGATGCATGGATGCTCTCATATGCAACTATTGCAAACAATTCTAGGGCTGTGACACTTACCCAAACTTTGATTTGAGTGTGGGCTATCGTTAAATCAAATCAGAACCAACGATATTCGTAATGTTGTCTTACTCGTGGTTGATTCCTCGAGCATACATCATTATATTCTTTGGGTCTGACCAATGCTATCACCGTGTTCACTTAATTATGGAATTCCATTTATATGGAAACCTAGGTGAATTGTTGTAGAGCCCATCGACAACATCCATGTCCTCTCCATGATTTTGTCGAACATTAAGCGAGTGTTGGAAACTTTTGAAAGCATCTCTTCATGCTAGCTCATGAAGCATATGTTGGATGAAATAAGTGACTTCCTCTGATTCACGTGCATTTGGTGCAAGTTGCCGCTGTGAGTTTGAGAAAGTTAGTTTTGCTTCCTCTGGAATCATCCCAAGTCAGTCATGCACGTGCGAAGTATTCCATGGTCTGAGTAGACTGATCATCTTCATTCCATATGAATTCCATAGCACACTAAGCCACTGATTGACCTGTTCCAGGAAAAGGAGTTTTTGTGCTATCCTAGGTCATGCACAAGATTTCGATATCCTTAATGATGGTTCCCAACCAGGACTCGATAGTGTTTTATTATAAGACTACTATGTGGTCATACTTGTCTGGGACAACATGTTCACATGTTGTAGCAGAACCAACTCATGTTTTGGAGCTTGCCATCGTAGTTCATTTCCCGAGAATCTCGCAACGTCATCTCGTCGGTTTGTGTTGCAAACTTTCTTTTCTAGAAATGACATCTGAAATATCCCGTTGCCAACCAGATCTGAATCTCAGGCAGATATGATGGTTGGAGCATTCCCAACATTTGCATTTTGTTCCCAGCTTGCACCCGTCTTTGTGCCATTTTACTATGGGCTGCCTTATTAGTAATTCTTATTCAGGATCATCTTTAGAAGTTGTCCTACCATGGGTTCCATCCATTTTTCGACGATGAGCAAAATCATCCATTGCGTTGTCTTCAACAAGGTAGTCCACATCATCCATTCTAGTCTGAGTATGCCATCCTTTTGAACTTCTTCAAATGATCGATTGTGATTGCCTTAGGCTGCTATAAAGAGTTTCAATGATCTATGTATCAAAAGTAATTCTTTTTGCCACTTAAGGGAATAATTCTATGAGCCACCTTCCCTAAGGTGCCCCGTTATGGAGTCATGGCAATTAACTCCTTGCTACTTTGAAGCCATGCACCATCTTATTCAGCGTGGAATTGTGCTTATCAACTTGAATCCTCATTCTCTGTTCCACTCCATCCCTCCTAATGTATGTTTTGTGTCTCAGCTCGAGAGATGTTTCAATGTCTGACTCCGTGAGTTGATCCTGAGTTGTTCGACCTTCGATAAGATCGATCCCTCTCGAGTTTTCCTTCTCCTCTCATTGTCATGTTAGTTGGAGTTCTCGGGGCAAGACATTGAGACAAAGATGGTGATTGAATCAACATTCATTTGAAGTGCAACCTGGATCGTGGGGATTGCGTTAGTTGCATTCCCCCATCATCTTACCCTACGCTTGAATCTCGGGACGAGATTCTTGTTTAGTAGGGGTGAGCTGTCACATCCCTAGTTTCTGGTAATGCTCTAGGCTAGCTTCATGTGTGCATCATGTCTATATTCTGAAAGTTGAAATGGGTGATTGTTGAAACCCTAGCACCAGATCAAGTCAAATAGGTTCAACCTAAAATAATCTTCAATGATTCCAAAATGCCTTTGAAAATGTTCATTATTTTTGTTAAAGGTGAAAACCTCTGCCAAAAATGATGCAAATATTTTTAGGCCATTCTCGATAATTGAACTAATTCATAAAGTATTTGAATTGGGGCATTTAATTGCTATAAATATTATTAAATGCTCCAGAAATTCTGGAAATAGCTAAGGGCCTCTCAAAAAGTTCAGTTATTGCCCATAATTAATTTCAGGATTTATAGAAATGATTTGGTGTTTTTGCTAAATCAAAAACAAATTGCAAAATTAGAAAAATAGAAACAAAAGAAAAACGAAAGGCCACTAGGCCACCTACCTAACCTACCTGGCGGCCCAGCTGCGGCCCAACACTGTTGGCCCAACTCAGCAGGCGCCCCCACCATCTTCAACCTCCTGCCAGTAGGTAGAAGGGCGTGTGCTCGCCGCGCGCCGGCACGCGCCGGCCACCTCCTGCCTCCCTGCCTGTCTCCCCATCACCCTAGCATTGCCACGCACCCCCGACCCCCCCTCGCCCACTCCCCTCCCCTCTGGTCGCCCCTCCCCCTCCTCTGCTCTCTCCCGCAGCACCACCGAACGGAGCCATCGCCACCGTCGCCGTTCGTCGTGGCCACCGACCTCCCCACGCCAAGCCAGCTAGCCCACGAGCACCGCCTCGCTGCGGCGCACCTCTACGCCCAGTCCCACGAGCCCGGACGCCTTGAAGAGACGCCTTCGAGCTCGTCTTCTACCTCGGACCCGCCGGTCGCCGTTGCCCGATTCGTTGAACTCCGGTCGCTTCCGAGCTTGCTGACCACCTCTTCCTCTCCACTGTGAGCTCCTACGCCTCCCCTCTCTCTCCCCGAGCTCGATCTCGCCGTGTAGCCGTCGCCTCTGTCGATCCCGAGAACCCGTCGCCGCCGACCGTGTCGCCGCCATGGCTAGAGCTCACACACGTCACGTCTAAGCATACCACCGTGCTCAGCGCGATGCCAAAAGCCCCAAACCCCCACCCACTGCTCCTGCCGTTCGCTGTAGCGTCGTTTCCGCCGACGCCCGATCTCCGGCCACCGCCCAAGTGCTCGCCGTCGTCAACTCCGGCTACCTCGCACCCTCCCCCTGCCACCGTTGGATGCGCACGAGCCCCACCTCCTCGTAGATGGGCTCGGCCATCGATTTGGTCACCGGAGCCGCCGTTCCGATCATCACCGCCGCGTTCCCAAGTCGTCGGCGTTGAGCTCCGGCGATGCTGCCGTGGCAGTCTCATTAGCTGCTAATGACCACTCTAAACACCCCCATGAGCCACTGCCATGTGGGCCCCTAAGCCTAATTAGGTTAGTCTAATTTTTCTGTTAGATTAGTGCTAATGCCATGGACCCCACGTGTCAGCCCTGACCATGGCCTAGTCAGCGCTGACCGGGCCCACCTATCATCCACCCAAAGCAGCCCTGAGACACTGACGTGTGGGTCCTAGCCGTCAGGTTTGACCTGGACTGGCGTTGTTGACCTGTTGACGTCGTGCAGTCAAGATGCTGACGCTATAAATCATTTTCTGGATTTAAGTTTATTCAGGAAATTCTAGAAAATGCCCAAAACTTCTAAAAATCACAGAAAATTATCTATAACTCCAAATGAAATAATTTATATATGAAAAATTATCAGAAAAATTCAAGGAATCCATCTGTACCATTTTCATGCATGTTTGAGCAAGTTAACCTCACTGTTTAGGATGAAACATGATTAGGGCAAATTTTCATAATAGATTTGGAGTTGGAATTTGATATAGTTTGAATTCCACTTCAATTAAGATGACTTTATGTTGCATTAGCCCAAATCATAGTATATTGCCATGTCATGATCATGCATCATATTGTTGCATCGCATTGATTGTGTTCCCTCTTGTTTGCCGGTGTTTGTTCCCCCTCGGTAGACGTATGTTCCGGCGACGAGAACGATGACACCGATGAAGTGTGTTCCTCTTCAGAAGTGTCAGGCAAGCAAAACCCCCTTGTTCATCCTGATATAATCCCACTCTCTCGCTCCTGCTCTCTTTTACTACATTAGGACAACAACGTTTCGACTGTTACATGCTGCGGTAGCTGAACCCCCTCTCCTCTGCATGACCTGTCATTGCCATAGTAATTAGATGAAACCCACTAGCATGAGTAGGAGTTGTTTGAGCCCTGATGTGCCTACTCATTCATGCTTGTTTTCCATGCCTGCTACTGCTTAGAGTTAAGTCAGATCTGATTCATCGGGGATGAATTGGAATGGTGTTGAACATGTCCTACTGTGTGTGAGCTAAGTGTGTGAACACGATTTGGTAAAGGTAGCGATGAGAGGCCATGTAGGAGTACATGGTCGGTTGTCTCATTGTAGCCGTCCTTAGGAACTGAGTTCTGTGTTTGTGATCCATGAACAGCTACTACCACGCATTGGAATGCTTAAGTGCACCTCTCGACTTATTAATCAACTCGATCTCTGTCCAGGAGCGACACCCCGGCCGGATCTCCTTGCGGATGGAACCCGAATAGGCGATAAACCTGGACTAGAGACTTGTTGGTTAGTCAGGTCGTGGCCGACTCCCTCGCCAGTCTTCCGCTTGAAGGTTGCCGAGATACACGTTGTGTACATGGTGGTAAGTGGCGAGAGCGTGTGTGAAGAAGTACACCCCTGCAGGGTTATCATTATCTATTCGAATAGCCGGATTCCTCAGATATGGAAACTTGGACCCCTTGCATAGTTCATAGACAAGTGAAAGTGGATACTCTAAAATGCGCAAGATAAGCGTGAGTGCTATGGATGGCCTTCTCGTAGGGAGACAGGAGCGGATCCATAGTGGAGTATTGATATGGTGAATATGTGGACTCGTGTGCGCCACCTCAAAAGAGTTACTTGCAGTCGTAGTTCAGGTTAGCCACTGAGTCAAAGATGGCTTGCTGCAGTTAAACTCCACCACCCCTTTATTGATATCGATGCATATGTAGATAGTTCTGATGTAAGTCTTGCTGGGTACATTTGTACTCACGTTTGCCTATTTTATGTTTTGTAGAGACGTCAGTCTCGCTAGTAGTTCCGTGTGGACTTCGACGTTTAGCTTGATACCTCAGCTACGATCTTGTACCCTAGGGAGGGTCTTGTAGATAGTCAGGCTTCTGAGCCTTCTTCATTTGTAGTTGTCTGTACTCAGACAAGTTAAGCTTCTGCATGTGCTTGTTGCTTGTATGCTCTGAATGTTGGGTCATGAGACCCATGTTTGTAATTCTTGGCTCCTCGGAGCCTAATGAATAAATACTCTGAGTCGTAGAGTCTTGTTGTGATGCCATGTTGTATTGCACATATTGAGCATATTGTGTGTATGATTGAAATGCTTGGTATGTGTGGGATCCAACAACCTAGTTGTTTATCCTTAGTAGCCTCTCTTATGGGGAAATGTAGTCTTGTGCTTCCATGAGCCATAGTAGTCCGCTACACCCCGGTTCACCGGAGTCCTGCTAGCCCAACACTACTACTCCGGAACACTTGACTAGCCGGCATGTGATTCACTCTGTTCCTGTGTCTGTCCGAAATGTCACGCGGTGACATCCGGAGTCCTGCCTAGCCTGCTACAGCCCGGTTCACCGGAGTCTTGTTAGCCCAGTGCTACAGCCCGGATTCGCACGCTGCTGACCGACATGCTCGATGTTGATTCATGTTTGCCCGTCCCCATAAGTTAGTGCCACTTTGGTTTCACGACTAGTTATGTCGGCCCGGGTTCTCTGTCATATGGATGCTAGCGACACTGTCATATACGTGAGCCAAAAGGCGCAAATGGTCCCGGGCCATGGTAAGGCGACACCCGTGGGAATACCGTGCGTGAGGCTGCAAAGTGATATGAGGTGTTACCGGCTAGATCGATGTGACTTGGAATTGGGGTCCTGACACCGGATGCGGAGGAAGGGCTCGCACATGACGATGAACACCGAGATGTTGAAGATGAAGTTCGGGGCCAGATCATGAAAGTCCAGCCCATAATAGAACACGAGGCCGCGGACAAATGGATGGAGGGGAAACCCTAGTCCACGGACGAAGTGGGGGGGAGGAAGACCACCCTCTCGTGAGGTTCTGGGTAGGGATGACCTGCCCCGCGGCTGGCAGCCGGTGCGCGATGTCCGCGGCTTAGTATCTGGCTCCGCGCAACTTTTTGATGTGCACCTCCGTGACGGAGGAGGCCATCCACTTGCCTCCCGCTCCGGACATGTTTTGGAGAGAGTTGAGGAGGAGGATGCGGACTTGGGCGCTGGAGCTCGAGTGCACGAGAATGGATGAGCAAGGAGGAAGAAAGCGTGGGTAGAAAAAGGTGAGGTCTTATCCCTTTATAAGGCTGGGCTAAACTATACGCCCCAACTTGCGTGGTAAAACTCGCTTATCCCCCAAGCGCCGTAATTGATGGCACGGTTGGGTTACCCATGTCCGTATTGATGAGAATCCCGTAATAAGGGGAACACGGTGTCTGCTTTGACAAGACGTGTTAAGAAACTGCCTCACGTTATGTGCGGGGCTGGTTAAGGAAAAACAGTTCGAATAATTACCGGGACATGGCATGATGTCATGCTACCAAAACGTGTCAGCAGATTGGATTTGTGGAAATATTACTCTCTCTATGGTGGTATGTGGAACTTATTTTGCAGGGTCGGACACTATCCTTGTATTCAAACTCTTCTGTGGTGTATTCGGAGGAGGAACCCGCCTTGCAATGCTGAAGACAACACCGCGCGCCGGACTCATCGTCATTGAAGCCTGGTTCAGGGGCTACTAAGAGAGTCTTGGATTAGGGGGTCTCCGGACAGCTGGACTATATCCTTTGGCCGGACTGTTGGACTATGAAGATACAAGATTGAAGACTTCGTCCCGTGTCCGGATGGGACTCTACTTGGCATGGAAGGTAAGCTAGGCAATACGAATATGTATATCTCCTCCTTTGTAACCGACCTTGTGTAACCCTAGCCCCCTCTGGTGTCTATATAAACCGGAGGGTTTTAGTCCGTAGGACAACAGACAATCATACCATAGGCTAGCTTTTAGGGTTTGGCCTCTCCGATCTCGTGGTAGGTCAACTCTTGTACTACTCATATTATCAAGAATAATCAAGCATGACGTGGGGTTTTACCTCCATCAAGAGGGCTCGAACCTGGGTAAAACATCGTGTCCCCTGCCTCCTGTTACCATCCGCCTTAGACGCCCAGTTCGGGACCCCCTACCGGAGATCCGCCAGTTTTGACACCGACAAAGTCCCTGAAATCAGCAACATCATGAGAGCTACTTTGCATGCTTGTGCTAGTCACCACATTGATCACAAAAATACATGGCATACACCCCTATAAAGATGGCATGGCATACATCAAAACACATGTAGGGCTCAAGTTCATAGGATGCACACATTAATCATGGCAAAAATGACAAATGTCCAAGATCTGATAAGAATCAGAACCTAACATTTTATAGCACTCTTGCAACAGCATTTAGGGCATCAATATGGACTGAAACAAGCATGGTGCAATGGAATGAAATGAAGAGGACATCGAGACGAACAATTTGATATGCCACACACATGAAACGGAGCTACGATGGTAGAGTTATGATGCAATGAACAGTGCTCGAAAATATGCAGATCTGGGGACTTAGAGAAAAATAGACCTCCGAAAAGTCAACGCGGGATGAGACAGAGCGGGATTAGGAGATCCGGGATGAGGGAGGCCGTTTGGATCGGTGAGGTGGTGGATCTGATCCAACCCGGTCCAGATCTGGCCGGACTCGAACTCAGGCGAGGATCCAGCGGCTCTGGTGGTGAGGTGGACTCCGGAGAGGCAGGCCATCTCCGGCGAGCCCGTGGTGAGTGGCGGTGGTGGCCGGCGGGAAGATGGCGGGTGGCGGCACGGCGCTCGGTGGGCGAGCAGTCAACGGCGGTGGTTGGCGCGTGCGGCGGCGGTGCGCAGCCAACGATGGTGGCTGGCCACGGGAAACAGTGGCGAGCCGCGACAGGGAGCCGGTCGGCGCACGGTGCGCGAGTGTGCGCTGCACAGTCGGACGGCGGGGCGCGGGCGGGCCCGGCGCGGCCCGACGCGGGCCGGCCGTGGGCTCTGCGGGCCATGGCGCGGTGGGGAGGAGAGAGAAGGGCGGCGGGGACAGGTGGCGCGATGCCATTGGCCAGGACCGGCGGTCCTGCTGAGGTGGCATGACGGGATTGGCCGGAGTGATGTGGAGGGCGGACATGTCCGGCGCGGACAAATTTGTCTGGCGGCGCGAGGTGGACGAAGGTTAGGGTTTATCTGCGCGAGAATTTCGGAGGGAGACACGTATTTATAGGTAGAGGGAGCTAGGAGAGTCCAAATGAGGTGCGGTTTTCGGCCACGCGATCGTGATCGAACGACCGAGAGGATGGAGGGGGTTTAGGTGGGTTTTGGGCACTTTGGAAGGGTGTTGGGCTGCAACACACACGAGGCCTATACGGTTCCTCGGTTAACCGTTAGAGTATCAAACAAAGTCTAAATGGCTGGAAACTTGACAGGCGGTCTACCGGTAGTATACCAAGACCGCTTGGCAAATCTCGTTCCAATCTAAGAATGTTTAACACCCGCACACGAAAAGAGGCAAAAGGGATCGCCGGAGGACGTAGGAGAACTGGAATGCAAAACGGACAACTGGGAAAAATGCTCGGATGCATGAGACGAGCATGTATGCAAATGCGATGCACATGATGACATGATATGAAAAGCATGACACGCAAAAAAATGACATGGCAAAAACAAAGAATAACTGGAAGACACCTGGCGCAACGGTCTCGGGGCGTTACAACACTCCACCACTACGAGAGGATCTCGTCTCGAGATCTAGAATGGCACCGGAGGGAAAAGGAAGAGGAAGATGAGAGGTAAAACTAAGTTGCTTCTTTGACAAATGAGTGAAACCAAAGAACCTTGAAAGGTTGAACCATCTCGAGAAAGGAATGCAATGAAGATGAATGAAGTTGAAAAGACTCCGTTAGAAAAGAGGAACAAGGGACATTACGAGAAACTTTGAGGTTAAAAGCCAAGATAGATATTGGAACCACTCCGGTTAAAACAAGATATTGAAGGAAAAAGAATGATATAATTTGGGTAGCACTCCAACTGAAAAGAGAAGCAAGACATGATAAGGTGAAAAGAACTTGAGCAGAGGGCACAACACTCCGGATAAAAGGATAAGCAAGGAAAGAACATGATCCTCATAATTCGAGATGATGATTGAAAAGAGCAATATCACAAAGCCTCCGGAAGAAATGAAAGAATGGAATGAAATGGACGAAGGAGAAAAAAATATCTTCTACCTCAAATGATCTTGAAAATCATCTTTAGGGGAAAGTTCGAGCGGAGTTGTTGGAAAACCAACAACGAAAAGAACAAGGTTGTAGTGGGCTTATGGAGAACATTTCAAAATTATGAGGTGAAATTCTGCCACTTATGGAAACAATAGATTGGATTGATATGAACAAGAAGACGAGAAACTTATTTCACCGTGGGGATAGATGAAGAACTTGGGTCATTTATGAGCACCATAAATAGCAACAATCCTTAGGGAAAGCTTTAGGTGAAACATGACACAAGATAACTCCAACGAAGCGGTTGATGGATTTAAAATACCTCATTCTTAACAACATGTGAATCATGAAATATGAACTCAAATTATCAAGAGTGACATAATACCACCTCCAATGATACGGTAGAAAGAATTGCACACCGGATTGCAAGATGAAGAATGCTTGAGCTCCTCTGAAAAGAATCTTGATGAACACTTCGAGAAGGAATTAAATCCTTTATGAACCAACATGTAGTGTCTCCATGAAGAACTCCGGTAACAAAGAATGATCAAATGAAAGGAAAGTGAAGTTGAAAACACAAGGTGAAACCTTGTAATGATTTAGATGGATCTCCATGATAATTAGAGCTTGGAACTCCGAGAAAGAAAAGATGAACAAAAGAAAATCAAGAATTTGATGAGCCTCCAGAATAAAGAATTAATCCTTTGGGTGAATCAAGAATAAGAATTATGTTATGCTCATTCTTCACCAATTTAGATTGATGACAAGCAACGGATTTGGCATACTACTTATTCTCCTAGAATGGATTAAGATAGATATAGCACAACTTGAGACGGTCTTCGATGATCCACCGGTAGGATGAAGAACGAATGAATCTGTATGACAACGAAGGAGAAGAACTCTTGAACGAACCACCATAAGAATTATAAATGAATGAAGTAAAGGGATGAATCACCGGTAAGAATTAGCAAATGCACGAAAATGCATGAGAGAGTTTAGATACAAGAGAACGAAGAGATCAAGAACTGATAGGAGAATACTTGAGCGAAGCACCGGTCAGATTTGGAGAACGAGAGCTGAAGGCTGAGAATGAATAACCCAAAATGATGGCCTTCGGGCAATTGAATTGAAAAGACTCATGAATTGCTCCGGAAAGATGAAAAGAATTCTCACAATCGAAAACAATTATGAGAGGATAACACCAAGATAGAGCCATGAATCTTCAAGACAACGGACCAAGATTTAGAGGAAACACTTCTTTGGTCTTCAAAAGCAGAGAATGACGACGAGAAACACCACCAAATTGTTGAGATACTCCAGGATGACGAATAGAATGGTTGAGCCAACGGTGAAAAGAATTTGACAGATCATGGAGAAAATACATAAGACTGATGATAATTCATTCTTACGTCAAACTTTGAAAGATTTGAGAAATAACTCCGGTAAAATTAGAAGAGTCAGGTAAGATCCTGGAAAAAGACCTGTGGGTTAGGGAACACTCAAAGAAACACCGTTGAACGATTGCTTGGAAAGAGAGCTTGCACCGGTTAAATTAAATGGCTTGAATGAGAGAACATCCTCGAAAGATCTTGAACGAATGCAGAGTGGAAACACGAATCTTCGAGATATCTTGAGCACTCCAGAATAATTGAATTGCGAGAAATGAATGAATATGAGGAGCACCAGCATGAGAAGGTATTTGAAACGAGGAAAGGGATATGATCAATAACGCTTGAATTTGGATCCACCGGATAAGAAAAGAGAACGAAGAATGATAACTTGTATAACATCTTCATGAGAATTACCGGATAAGAACATTAACGGAAAAGAATGGAGAGACTTCACATCAATAAGATGGATACTAGATTAAAAGATCTGAGTCCTTGGGGAAAAAGGGTGGGAGGGCGGGAAAAGACAAAGGCAACTTGGGATGGATGAAGCAAACACCGTTGCAAAGAACTGAGAATTGATCTCGCGAATATAGGAATGATCGGATCCACTAGAAGAGAAGCACATCGGTTGACCAGAATTGACATGACAAACTCAGTGATCGAGAAGGATTAGTATTCACATAGGAACACAAGAACACCGCTTAGGAAAGGTATGGAATCAACATTTGACTGAAGCAACTCGAATACCACAACTCAAAACAAAAACAAGGATTGGCTTGCAGAATAAGCCGGAACAAACAAACATATGATAGAGATTTCGTCCAAGTTTTCGTGGTGGGGCCCACACGGGCTCGATCGTACAACACCATCATGTACAAGGCAGTGCACATGACATACGAAGCGTCCCCGAGTCAGCATAGCCAAGGACTCTTTAAGGCACAACAAGACCACTATAAAACCAACCGTGGATAGGCGGACCACTAGACGTCGAACCCCAATTTCATATCATACATCTGTCGGAAAGATATCCTAGGAGCTACTTGAATTCCCACTTATAAACTCCCAAAACTTTTTGGTTATGCAATCAGGTGTTGGGGATACATGGGAAGCATAAAATCTCACCCAAAACTAACAAATCCTACATCCAGCTGTATCCATCCTTCAACACATAACCAAGAAACCTTCGGAAATCATTTACCTCAACCTTCGAAAAGCATCCGTTATACGAGTTATGGTAATACTCCTGAACTCCCGCCCCAGTACTGGGTGGCGTCGAGGTTATCTCACCAACAAATGCATAAAAGAGATTTTTGATGCCGCCGAAACTCAGGTATTCCAGAAGTGCAACAATAAAATTGTGACGACAACACCTCGGAGCTCAACTCCCTAGGACACTGCCACAACCCCTAAATGTCAGGAGGCACCAAGAACAATGTTCTCGTCACAAAACCATCGGAACGATTCCAAGATACCCGCTTGATCCTAAATTTTTTTAGTTAAATTTGAGAAGAGAGAGTCATAACTCTACGTCAGGATGCCTCACCAGAGCGACAAAGGGACTGAGTAGTAAAAAGAATCCTACTCTCCGATATATATATATATAATCCTAAAAGATTCAAAACATTTTTCTAGACTCAACAACGCCAACGATTCGATCAAGCAGGGGGCTCCTAAGTCGGGGAAGGCTCCGATTACCAACTTGTAACACCCACGATGCGGCTATATCTCCCACGTGTCGGAGCACGACTTAGAGGCATAACCACATTGTAGGCATGTCGCAAGAGGGGTAATCTTTACACATCCCATGTACTGAATAAGAAACAGGTACAGAGTTGGTTTACAATCGCCACTTCACACAATACATGAATATAGCATTACATCATCCAGATACAAACAATGTCCGACTACGGAACCGAAATAAAAGAAGACCACCCCTAATGCAACAGATCCCCGATCGCCCCGACTAGGCTCCACTACTGATCAACTGAGATGAAACAACACAAAGACCAAGATCTTCATCGAGCTCCTCCTTGAGCTCGGTTGCGTCACCTGCAACTGGTTTTAGAAGTAATTGGTGAGTCACGAGGACTCAGCAATCTCACACCCTCGCGATCAAGACTATTTAGGCTTATGGGTAGGAAAAGGTATGTGAGGTGGAGCTGCAGCAAGCACTAGCATATATGGTGGCTAATATACGCAAATGAGAGCGAGAAGAGAAAGGCAAGGCACGGTCATGAACTAGAAGTGATCAAGAAGTGATCCTGAAACTACTTATGTTCAAGCATAACTCCAACACCGTGTTCACTTCCCGGACCCCGCCGAGAAGAGACCATCACGGCTACACACACAGTTGATGCATTTTAATTAAGTTAAGTGTCAAGTTCTCTACAACCGGACATTAACAAATTCCCATCTGCCCATAACCGCGGGCACGACTTTTGAAAGTTCAAAACCCTGTAGGGGTGTCCCAACTTAGCCCATCACAAGCTCTCACGGTCAACGAAGGATATCCCTTCTCCTAGGAAGACCCGATCAGACTCGGAATCCCGGTTACAAGACATTTCGACAATGGTCAAACAAGACTAGCAAAGCCGCCCAATGCGCCGACATCCTGATAGGAGCTGCACATATCTCTTTCTCAGGGCAACACCGGACGAGACTAGCTACGAGTAAAACCAACCCTCAAGTTTCCCTGAGGTGGCCCCGCAGGCAGCTCGGTTTGGACCAACACTCAGAGGAGTACTGGCCTGGGGGGGGGGGTTAAAATAAAGATGACCCTTGAGTCTGCAGAACCCATGGGAATGTGATAGGTTGTTAGTGCAAATGGTAAAACCAAGGTTGGGCCTTTCTGGAGGAGTTTTATTCAAGGCGAACTGTCAAGGGGTTCCCATTATAACCCAACCGCGTAAGGAACGCAAAATCAAGCAACATAACACCGGTATGACGGAAACTAGGGCGGCAAGAGTGGAACAAAACACCAGGCATAAGGCCGAGCCTCCCACCCTTTACCAAGTATATAGATGCATTAAATTAAATAAGAGATATTGTGATATCCCAACAATAATCATGTTCCAACATGGAACAAACTGCAATCTTCACCTGCAACTAACAACGCTATAAGAGGGGCTGAGCAAAACGGTAACATAGCCAAACAATGGTTTGCTAGGACAAGGTGGGTTAGAGGCTTGACATGGCAATATGGGAGGCATTATAAATCAAGTGGTAGGTATCGCAACATAGGCATAGCAAAAGAGCGAGAAACTAGCAAGCAAAGATAGAAGTGATTTTGAGGGTATGGTCATCTTGCCTACAAAGTTCTCCGAGAAGACGAAAGCTTGATCCTCGTAAGCGTACTCAACGGGTACCTCAAAAACGAACTCGTCTCTCGGCTCTACCCAAGACAAGAACACAAGCAAAGGAAACCACAATCAACCACGGTGCAATGCGCAAGCAACGTGATGCAAAACATGGCATGATATGCGGGATGTGATATGCAATGCATATGCGTGCTTCGGAAGAAAAAGATTGAACCATGACTCAACTTGGAAAACCAAGAGTGCTGCTGGAAAGATGAGTTGATTTCGGTCGAAATTGATATAAGGATCACCGTAATCGGATGCACGGTTTGCAAATGGCAAGCAAAACAATAATGGCACAAAACTGTGATTAACAACACGATGCCATCTAGAATGCAACAAGAAACTAAGCTACTGCACTCCAACATAGCAACAAAGCACATGGCAGTGATATACTCAAGATGCTTGACAAAAGATGAACACTGAGCTACGGCTAAATCACACAATAGCAGGTTCAAACAAGCATGGCAAAAGTGCAAAAGATATCAGGTTCACAGACTTAGTGAAAATAACAACATGACATGATTTAACATCAGGAAGCAATGTTTAGAGCAAGATAACAACATGCTAAGGATCAAATCATAGAAATACAAGGCATGGAATGAATCTACTCAAAGCATATAACAAAAGTCCCTTACCGACCATATGCCAAATGGGATCATAAAATACAATGGTAACCATGTAAACATAGCAAGATTCGTTAACAGATTCAGACTTACAGATAACTGGACATGGCAAAAACAGAGTTACGTAGGCATGTTTGCGAGCTCGATGCACTCACCACAAGGCATGGCATGACAAACTAAGCATACACCCAGCAAGAAGACAGGATCAATAAGCTAAACATGGCAAGAACACTCTCATAGCATGCATGGATCAACTACAACAACCTCGGCAAAATTGAATAACATGTAAACAATCTGCCAGGAACATTTTATAGCAAAAGTAGAGGAAGATTGAGTCATGCTAGGGTACTCCATAATTGCAAACAAAGACATGGATGGATAGATCATAACAATATATCAAAATCATCCTGACTGAACATGCTCAAAAGAGTCACGGATCACTCATTAATCATGGCAAAAATGACAAATGTCCAAGATATGATAAGAATCAGAACCTAACATTTTATAGCACTCTTGCAACAGCATTTAGGGCATCAAGATGGACTCAAACAGGCATGGTGCAATGGAATGAAATGAAGAGGACATCGAGACGAACAATTTGATATGCCACACACATGAAACAGAGTTACGATGGCAGAGTTATGATGCAATGAACAGGGCTAGAAAATATGCAGATCTAGGGACTTAGAGAAAAATAGAGCTCCGAAAAGTCAACGCGGGATGAGACGTAGCGGGATGAGGAGATCCGGGACGGGGGAGGCCGTTTCGATCGGTGAGGTGGTGGATCTGATCCAACCCGGTCCAGATCTGGCCGGACTCGAATTCCGGCGAGGCGGGCCATCTCCGGCGGCTCCGGTGGCGAGGTGGACTACGGCGAGGCGGGCCATCTCCGGCGAGCCCGTGGCGAGTGGCGTCGGTGGCTGGTGAAGCTATGTATCTAGGGTAGGGTAATGGATCTATCCAACATACCCTCCCCAAGGACATCTCTACCAAGAATCAGAAGCAGTCGAAGAGAAACCATCATCCACTCGACCATGAAGATGTGTTCACTCGACCACCTTGAAGACACTCGACCACCAGATGATGAGAAGCCCTTCACTCTGCATTGGACATTTATAGCACTTTACTTCGGATGTTACCAGTAACGCTCCCCCTTTATGAACATTGAACCTTGTGTAATGAGGAGAGTAGGGGTCCTGGCGCACTCTATATAAGCCACCCACTCCTCTAGGACAAGGGTTCGCATCTTTTGTAAACACACACACACACACACACATAATCCAGTCGACCGCCTCAGGGCACCAAGACGTAGGGCTATTACTTCCTCCAAGAAGGGCCTGAACTCGTAAAACTCATGTGTACAACTACTCCATAGCTAGGACCTTGCCTCCTCATACCTACCCCCATTCTACTATCAGTCTTAGATCACATCCGAGTGCGACAACAGCGACCCAGCGGCTGAAGTTCTGATGGTCAATGGACCATGCAGCCCTCCTGGCTTCACCCGTGAAGACGGAGGCGACGGGAACGACGATCCGTCGCGCATTCATGAAGAGTATCGCCCCGAACCCCTCTCTTCGCAACAGAGGGAGGAACTTCGCTGCCGGAACATGGATGCACTGCATACTCCTATAGTTGGAGAAACCCCCGAGGCCCAGACCTTGGAGCAGGCGCACTTGGCCAACTTGGCTGAATGCACTCGACTGGAGAACCTCCAGCGCGCACTCGACGATCGCGCTCGGCAGTGCACTCCCGAATCCAGTCAACGCCAACTTCCTCCAACTCAAGTATACCGAACCCCGATCCAGAATCTAGCAGCTGCTGCCCGGATAGCGGAGTCGATCCAACCCTCCCAGTCAGAAGCTGGCCGAGGTCTGGTGCAGATCCGAGCCTTGCTCCGGGCGGCAGGAGAACAAACTACGGTTGTATCTCAGTCGCGGAATAGGATCCATAGCAGATGCGTGGCTGCAGACATAGTTCAGTCGGCCCATAGCCCAGGATCACCACCGAGGCATGAGGGACGTGGAGATCGACGAGATCAATACAGAAACCAAGAGCAGTATGATCACCGAGTCGATCGCGATGATCGTCGTCGAGTGCCCACGCCTCCCCCAAGGAGTGGGTCGTACGTGCCTCGGCAACATGAAGACAGACGCCCTCACAGTGTTGGGCGAGGTATTCTAGTCGACCCCAGGGAGCCAGGCTTTGATGCGAGATCTATTCTCGTTCAGGGCTTGGTCGACAGAAACAGAGCTCACCGAGAGGGCCATGACAGAGATCCGCAATCCAACAATAGAGCGCATGTCTCAGGACCAGAGTGCTTCAGCGGAGCTATCAGAGCTGCAGTGATTCCCCACAACTTCAGGTTGGCGACTAGAGTCAGTAAGTTCACTGGTGAGTCCAAGCCGGACACTTGGCTTGAAGACTACCGAGTGGCTGTCCAGATTGGTGGCGGCAATGATGAAGTGGCCATGAAACACCTTCCTCTGATGTTGGAGGGCTCGGCTAGAGCATGGCTGAATCAGTTGACGCCTAGCAGTATTTATACTTGGGAAGATCTCGCCAGAGTGTTTTTCAGAACATTTGAGGGCACTTGCAAACGGCCGGCAGGTTTGACAGAATTACAGTGTTGTGTTCAGAAACCAAATGAAACTTTGAGGGATTATATCCAGAGATGGATCACCCTACACCACACGGTAGAGGATGTGTCAGATCATCAGGCAATTTGTGCCTTTAAGGAAGGTGTCAGGTATCGGGAGTTGAATATGAAATTCGGCCGGACAAGAAATATGACTCTGGCTCGGATGATGGAGATTGCCACCAAGTACGCCAATGGTGAAGAAGAAAAACGACTCTGGAGTGGCAAGCACAAAGCAGTCGCCCACGAAGCCGGAGGAGGAAACTCCGGTCGGAAACAGAAGCGCAAGGCCGAGCTAGCTGCTCCTGGTGAAGCCTTGGCTGTGGTTCAAGGAAAGTTCAAGGGGAAGCCCAAAGGGCCGTGGAACCCCAAGAAAGTAAAAGATCAAGATGGAAATGACGTGTTGGATCTGCCGTGCCACATCCACACCAAAAAAGATGAAGAGGGTAATTTCATTTACCCGCGGCACACCACTCGGCAGTGTCGGCTCCTAATCCAGCAATTCTGAGAGAAACAGCCTAAGGAAAAGGAGAAGGAAGCAGACAAGGCCGAGGATGAGGAAGAGGATGATGATGGTTATCCCCACGTGAATTCCACTCTGATGATTTTTGCTGACGTTAAGAGCAAAAGTCGATTGAAAGTCATCAATAGAGAAGTGAACATGGTAGCTCCGGTGACATCCAGTTATTTGAAGTGGTCGCAGACTGCCATTACATTCGACCAGTCTAATCACCCAGCGCACATAGCCACCCCTAGGAGGCAAGCACTGGTGGTCGACCCAGTGGTCGAAGGCACTCGACTGACAAAAGTCCTGATGGACGGTGGCGGTGGCCTGAACATACTGTATGCAGAGGCATTGAAGGGAATGGGCATTCTGATGTCCAGACTCAGCGAGAGCAATATGAGTTTCCATGGGGTCATTCCAGGCAAGAAGGCTGCATCACTCGGTCAGATTGCTCTCGACGTGGTTTTCAGTGATTCCAAGAATTACCGCAAAGAAAAGTTGACATTTGAAGTTGTGGATTTCTAGAGTGCTTATCATGCCATTCTGGGTAGGCCAGCTTATGCACGATTTATGGCTCGACCATGTTACGTGTATCTCAAATTGAAGATGCCTGGTCCTAGAGGGGTGATCACTATCTCTGGTAATCGGAAGAAGGCAGAAGAGTGCTTCTAGAAGGGCTCAAAGATCGCCGATGCTCACATGGCCGTGGTAGAATTGCAAGAATACCGGAAAAATGCAGATTCGAGTGATTTGTTGCGAGCCAAGAAGCCAGCCACAGATTTAGCATTCTAGTCGTCCGGTGAAATGAAGTCGATTCACATTCACCCAACAGATCCCAATGCTGCTCCAACTCATATTTCAACCACACTCGACTCCAAATAGGAAGAAGCGCTCATCCAGTTCCTCCATGAGAACTGGGACATCTTTGCATGGAAGCCTTCTGACATGCCGGGTGTTCCCAGGGGACTGGCTGAGCATCGTTTGTGAGTCGACCCAAAAGTGAAACCAGTCAAAGAACATCTTCGACGGTCCACCGTACAGAAGAGAAAGGCAATCAGTGAAGAGGTGGCTTGGCTTTTGGCAGCTGAGTTTATCCGAGAGATTTACCACTCCGAGTGGTTAGCCAATGTTGTCATGGTCCCAAAGAAGGACAACTCACTTCGCATGTGCATTGATTTCAAGCATATCAATCGGGCCTGCTCGAAAGATCACTTTCCTCTCCATCGCATCGACCAGATAGTCGACTCGACTGCAGGGTGCGAGCGTTTGTCCTTTTTGGACGCCTACTCCGGGGACCACCAGATCCGTCTATATGGACCCGACAAGATAAAGACAGCTTTTATCACCCCATTTGGGCGCTTCTGTTATGTCACAATGCCATTCTGTTTGAAGAACAATGGAGCCACATTCATGCGGATGATTCAGAAGTGCCTGCTCACTCAGATCAGTCGGAATGTGGAAGCATACATGTATGACATTGTGGTCAAGTCACGTAAAGGTTCTGACCTACTGACTGACCTTGCTAAAACCTTTACCAGCCTCAGAAGGTATGATGTCAAGCTCAATCCATCAAAGTGCACGTTTGGAGTTTCGGGCGAAAAATTACTCGGTTTCCTCGTTTCCGAACGAGGGATCGATGCTAACCCAGAGAAAGTGGGTGCTATACTCCGAATGAAATGCCCTGTGCGTGTGCATGATGTCCAGAGGCTTACCGGTTGCTTGGCCTCCCTAAGTCGATTCATTTCTCGCCTCGATGAAAAGGCACTGCCTCTTTACCGACCGATGAAGAAATCAGATAAGTTCGAGTGGACCACAGAAGCTAATGCAGCATTTGCAGAGCTAAAATCCCTGCTTTCCACCCAGCCAGTGCTTCCTGCTCCAATCAGCAAAGAGCCTTTACTGCTTTATATAGCAGCCACTGGATAAGTTGCCAATACAGTACTTACGGTCGAGCGGGAAGAAGAAGGAAAAGCTTATAAAGTTTAGCGCCTAGTTTATTATATTTCTGAAGTCTTGACTCCGTCAAAGCCGAGATATCCGCACTATCAGAAGCTCGTCTATGGGATTTACATGACCACGAAGAAGGTTGCACACTATTTCTCTGATCACTCTGTTACAGTCGTCAGCGACGCTCCATTATCAGAGATTCTGCATAACAGAGATGCAACTGGTCGAGTGGCAAAATGGGCGATTGAACTCCTTCCCTTGGATATCAAGTTTGAGGCAAAGAAAGCTATCAAGTCCCAAGCAATAGCAGATTTCCTCGCCGAGTGGATTGAACAGCAACTGCCGACTCAAGTTCACTCAGAGCACTGGACCATGTTCTTTGACGGATCCAAAATGCTGAATGGTTCTGGTGCTGGGGTAGTACTGGTATCCCCCCGAGGAGACAGGATCAGATATGTCCTCCAGATTCACTTTGATTCCTCCAACAATGAAGCAGAGTATGAAGCACTCCTGTATGGGTTGCGCATGGCCATTTCACTCGGCGTCCGTCGCCTCATGGTCTACGGCGACTCAGATTTGGTAGTCAATCAAGTGATGAAGGAGTGGGACATCAGAAGCCCAGCCATGACTGGTTACTGCAACGCGATGAGGAAGCTAGAAAAGAAGTTTGAGGGGTTAGAGCTCCATCACATACCTCGACTGAAAAATCAAGCAGCCGATGACTTGGTAAAGATAGGTTCCAAGAGAGAAGCCATTCCCAACAATGTGTTTTTGGAGCATATTCACACGCCGACAGTTCAGGAAGATGCTTTTACAGAAGAGCCTTCACAGCCTAAGAGCGCCATAGACCAGACTGAAGTCGAGGTCCCAGCCATGGTCGACTTGATCATGGAGGTTCTGGCCATTACTCCCGACTGGACAGTGCCCTACATTGCGTACATCCTTAGGAAAGAACTCCCAAAGGATGAGGAAGAGGCTCGATAGATCGTCCGTCGATCCAAGGCCTTTACTGTGATAAGACGACAACCGTTCAGGGAAAGCGTGACTGGAGTCGGTCAGAAATGCATAACACCAGAAGAAGGTGGAATGATCCTCAATGACATCCACTTGGGGACCTGTGGTCACCATGCGTCCTGTCGGGCCATCGTGGCTAAAGCATACCGAGCTGGATTTTTTTGGCCACGAGCAAACGAAATGGCGAAAGATATAGTCGACAGATGTGAAGGCTACTAGTTTTACTCCGACTTGTCTCACAAGCCAGCGTCAGCCCTGAAGACCACCCCCCTCATCTGGCCCTTTGCTATTTCGGGACTGGATATGGTTGGACCATTGAGAACTGGCAGGAGCGGCTTCACTCATGTGCTCGTTGCAGTCGACAAGTTTACCAAATGGATCGAAGCTAAACCTATCAAGAATCTTGGGGCCAGCACCGCTGTCAGTTATATCAAAGAATTGACATTCAGATATAGAGTTCCACACAGCATCATCACGGACAACGGGTCGAACTTCGATTCTGATGAGTTTAGAGCTTTCTGCGCTTCTCAAGGCACACGGGTCGACTATGCTTCAGTCGCTCACCCGCAGTCGAACGGACAAGCAGAAAGAGCCAATGGCCTAATTCTCAAAGGGCTGAAACCCCGATTGATGCGTGATCTCAAACACGCAGCAGGCATTTGGGTTGATGAACTTCCGTCAGTTCTGTGGGGTTTAAGGACAACTCCTAATCGGTCACTGAACGAACTCCGTTCTTCCTAGTCTATGGAGCCGAAGCTGTTCTGCCAAGTGACCTGGTCCACAACGCACCCCGAGTCGAGCTCTTCTCCGAAGAGGAAGCAAAACAGGCCCGGCAAGATTCAGTCGATCTCTTAGAGGAGGAAAGAGAGTTGGCCTTGATCCGCTCGACCATTTATCAGCAAGACTTGCGTCGATTCCACGCCAGAAATGTGAGGGGTCGAGCCTTTCAAGAAGGAGAACTGGTTCTTCGAGTGGATCAACAGAAACCACACAAGCTCACCCCGACTTGGGAAGGCCCCTTCATCATCACCAAAGTTCTCCACAATGGAGCATACCATCTTTATAGTGTTGAGCATCAGAAAGACGAGCCACAGGCTTGGAAGCGGAGCTGCTCCGCCCCTTTTATACTTAAGCACTCATTAGAATAAAATGTAATAAGAAACACTTTTGTAATTTGTTTATCAAAGACAAGAGATTACAGTCCTCTCATACGATTGTTGTTGTTCTTACTTACTTCTGAAATCCCACAGTGGGTGGGCTTAGTCACGAATCCGTTTCGCCTAAGTTTGAAATAAAATCCTACCGAGTGGAGAGCAATCCTCCCACTCAGGGGCTTAGCTGCAGTCCAGCACTCGCCTAAGTTCTCTCACTCGGAGGCTTAGCTGCAGTCCAGTACTTGCCTAAGTTTGAAAAATCCTACCGAGTGGAGAGCAATCCTCCCACTCGGGGGCTTAGCTGCAGTCCAGCACTCGACTAAGTTCTCTCACTCGGAGGCTTAGCTGTAGTCCAGTACTTACCTAAGTTTGTAAAATCCTACCGTGTGGAGAGCAATCCCCCCACTCGGGGGCTTAGCTGCAGTCCAACACTCGCCCAAGTTCTATCACTCGAAGGCTTAGCTGCAGTCCAGTACTCGCCTAAGTTTGAAAAATCCTACCGAGTGGAGAGCAATCCTCCCACTCGGGGGCTTAGCTGCAGTCCAGCACTCGCCTAAGTTTTCTCACTCGGAGGCTTAGTTACAGTCCAATACTCGCCTAAGTTCGAAAAAATCCTACTGAGTGGAGAGCAATCCTCTCATTCGGAGGCTTAGCTGCAGTCCAGTACTCGCCTAAGTTTGAAAACATCCTACCGAGTGGAGAGCAATCCTCTCACTCGGAGGCTTAGCTGTAGTCCAGTCCTCGCCTAAGTTTGAAAAAATCCTACCGAGTGGAGAGCAATCCTCTCACTCGGAGGCTTAGTTGTAGTCCAGTACTCGCTTAAGTTTGTAAAATCCTACTGAGTGGAGAGCAATCCTCCCACTCGGGGGCTTAGCTGCGGTCCAGCACTCGCCTAAGTTCTCTCACTCGGAGGCTTAGCTGCAGTCCAGTACTCGCCTAAGTTTGAAAAATCCTACCGAGTGGAGAGCAATCCTCCCACTCGGGGGCTTAGCTGCAGTCCAGCACTCGCCTAAGTTCTCTCACTCAGAGGCTTAGCTGCAGTCCAGTACTTGCCTAAGTTTGAAAAAGTCCTACCGAGTGGAGAGCAATCCTCCCACTAGGAGGCTTAGCTGCAGTCCAGTACTCGCCTAAGTTTGAAAAAATCCTACCGAGTGGAGAGGAATCCTCCCACTCAGAGGCTTAGCTGCAGTCCAGTACTCGCCTAAGTTCGAAACATATCCCTATCCATAAGGACGACAAGGTGCAAGTCGACTGCAACCTTCTCCTTCGGAGCTACGGCACAAGTACAACGCACGCTCCATCCCTTTCCGCAAGGACGATGAGGTGTAGGTCGACTGCAACCTTCTCCTTTGGAGCTACGACACAAGTACAATGTATGCTCCATCCCCATCCGCAAGTGTCGGATTTCGGGTTCCGGCAGACCCTTAAGGTTCGAACACTGGGGTGCGCGCGGAGATTACGCCTTCAACCTCTCTGTCTCGCAAGGAACTAAAACTACTAAGAGAACCGCACAAGAGACACAAGATTTATACTAGTTCGGGCCACCGATGTGGTGTAATACCCTACTCCAGTGTGTGGTTTGTGGATTGCCTCCTGGGGCTGGTGAGGATGAACAATACAAGGAAGAACAGCCTCGCGAGGGTCTGTTCTTGGCTGGGGTGATGAACTGCTGGGTGGAGCTCAGTCGCCCTTTCTCTCTCTCTCTCTCTCGTCAATCGTCCGGTCCCTCGAACCCTCTGAACCTCCTGCTATGTGGGTGGCTGGTCCTATTTATAGGGGCCCTGGTCCTCTTCCCCAAATATTAAGCGGGAAGGGAGCCAACAATGGCGGGCTAATTTGAAGGGGGACAACTAGTACATCTATCCTGACAAAAGCAGTCTTCGCCTGGCAAAGGCTCTGGTGATGACGCCGCGCTGGGCTCCATGGTGACCTCCGTCTTGTAGTCCCACTGGTCTTGGTTTCGTTGCACTGAAGTGGCAACCTTTGCCTGATGCCTCGGTACTCCGCGACTGCGCTGTCCCCTTTGCACCGAAGAGGAAAGAAGGACGCTGCGCGCGCTGGCGCCCGCCTGGCATCCTGAGTCGTCATGGCTTACGTCAGGGGCACCTCGCAAGGCACCCCGCCTTGAACTCTCCGCCTCCTCGCGAGCCAGCCTGATGAGGCTGTGCCTGAGGATGCGCCGTGTCGTCCCCATCGCGAGGCTTGGCCCCTCGCGAGGGTCTTGAGTCTTGTGTTCATGAAGATGGGCCATGTTGGGCCCCCACTTGAGCCACGCCGCAGGCCGCAGGCAGGCAAGTCTGGGGACCCCCGTTCCCAGAACGCCGACAATAGCCCCCGGACCCAAGGCGCGCATGGACTTGGCCGTGCCGAGAGGCGAAAGGGCAAGGGCGAAGCACCGCGGGCCCTAACAGCCTGCGGCCTTGGGCGCCGCGTGGCGGTTGATTGGACGCGGCGTCTCCACTTCCCCGCGACACCTTGGTGGTCGTGCGAGTCGGACAAGTCCTTGCATGCAGAACGTGTTATGATTACCTGTGATTGTGGAGGCCGGCGGTTGGCCTTCGCCGGCTATAAGTACGGCACCGCGCATGCCCTTCTAGTCCATCTTTTCTTGCTCTCTCCTTCGCCTCAGTTCTTGCTCCGTCTTGGTGTGATGGCTCTAATTCGCCGATTCTCTGCAGCGGAGAAGGGAAAGGCTCCTCGAGAGGGACCAGACCCTCTCCCGCCGAAGAAGCGACTCGCCCTCTACAGCCGGGACGAGGAGGATCGTCAGGCGGTGGCGAGGCCCTGGGGCGAGCGGGCTCCGCCGGGGTTCCCGCTCCCCTTGTATGCCCACATCGAGGGCCCCGGAGGTGTTGAGGATGATCCCCGCGGCCAGCGCCATCGCCGGCGCCGTCGGGTCACGAAGGCGTGGGTGGTTCCTCCTGGAGTCCACGCCGAGGGCTCCTCCCAGGAGGGCGTGCTCCACGTCGCCATTCCGCTTCAGTCCTGGATTCGCCTTCCTCCCTTCTTCGCCTCCATCGTTCCTCCAGGAGGGCCCCTGGAGCTCTGGCTGCAGCACGCCGACTGCAGCGCCCTCACGACCGAGGCAGAGGTCGTGGTCGCCGCCCCGGGCGAGGTCTTCATGACCCGCGGCTGGAGGGAGATCGCCCGGGTCTGCAGGGATAGGGGCGTCTTCGCGGTCCACCTGGAGTACGACGGCGCGGCGGTGATGTTCTTCAAGGCCTTCGACGCGCACGGGCGCCGGCTGGAGTGCTGCCGCGGGGGAGGTGGCCAGGACCCTGCCCTGGTGAGGGCTAGGCCCGTCGACCGCCCCCTCGGTGAAGGCACCGGAGGGTCCAGCGACTCGAGCGAAGGCTTCGCGACGCCGGAGACGAGCGACAACAGCTACGAGCCCCTGAGTCGGCGCCGCTCCCGGAGCCGGGCGGATTCGTCAGGCCGCCGCAGACCCTGATCTGGATGGAGTTGGCGCCGGCGCCTGACGGCCCACTGTTGATGATGGCATCTTCTGCTTGAGCTCGTGTAGTTAGCGTCCCTTAGGATTCGTTCCCTGCGAGGAATCGAAAACGCGTCCCGTGGGGGCTTGTATGGTGTGTGTAGTCCCTTTTGTTAATATATGCCCTTTGCTATGGATTTGTGCGAATTGCTGATTCCGTCGTAGTTCGGTCCTCCCTTTCGCACCTCACGAGGGCCTTGGTGCTCTGCGTCGACAGGACCCAGTCCCAAGGCGGCGTCAGCCGTTGCTGGTATGCCAGGTCGCGATGCCGTGGTCAAGGCCAGGAGGTGAGCGACCCGGGGTCCGGTAAGAGCCCTAGAGTCGCGATGCTCAGGAGGTCCCCTTTGGCGCCCAAGTAGCCGTCGCTTGGTGAGAAAGGGAAGCAGCATCACCAGTACGGAATTGCTTTAGGTGTGGGGGTAGTGCCACGGTAGCCAGTGCTTTGGATGGTGATTTATCTTGGGAGTCAGGGGTTGTTCCTGATGCACCGCCGGGTCCGCGCGTAGGCTGGAACGGAATCGCTCGGCAAGGTCCTCGCGAGCCCCTTCTCCCTCGCCTCTGCTCCCCTTTCTGCTCTACGTCCACGGGTCCGGGCCGTCGAGCTGGTCTCAACCGTCGCTGGTATGCCAGGTCACGATGCCGTGGACAAGGCCAGAGGGTGAGGGCTGGAGAGGCAGTAAGAGCCCTGAGTCACGATGCTCAGGCGCCCCCCCTTTAACGTGCAAGCGGTTCGCGTGGGCGAGGGAGAAGGGAACCTCGTGAGGGCCTTGGCCAGCGCTGTTCCCTCCAAGGATCCTGCAGAGTCATCACAGAAAGAAGATGGTGTAGCCAGGGCGGCCATTAGTCGATCGTTAGTCACTCAAGAGTTTGCTGGTTGGAGTAGGTGAGGTGTATCTGGGCGCCCGTGAGCCAGCACGGGACTCACGAGGCCCTACCTCTAGGCGGGTTGCGCCTGGCACCGGGCCGTATCTTGAGATGTGTCCCTGCAAAATTTGGTTAGATGCCGGTACTCTATGTTCTCGGGTCCCGGCCCTCGAGCTTGTCTCAGCCATCGCTGGTATGCCAGGTCGCGATGCCGTGGACAAGGCCAGAGGGTGAGGGCTGGAGAGCCAGTAAGAGCCCTGAGACGCGATGCTCAGGCACCCCCCCTTTAACGTGCAAGTAGCCGACATGGAGAAGAAGGGATGCCGTGGACAGGCATCAAGCAATCAAGCGTGATAGGCAAATGCATGGTTGGAAATAAGCGCGATGGAGATACACGCCGCTGGGCGTAGCCCCAGCGGCTTGGGGATGATGCAGCCCAAGGGACGCCCCCAACAAAGCAAACTAACCGACCGAAAGGTAAAAGCAGATACATGCCGCAGGGACGGACCCGCGCGGCCTGGGGGAGATGCAACCCTGGAAGGGCGCTCCCAGCTGGGAATGACACTTGGAAGGTGTCACCTGAGGATGTCGTTCGCGAGGTGGCGTTGGTGCAATAGGCTCGGTGGGCTGCGGAAGCTGATCCTCATGAGCCCCCAGGCCCCGGGGCCTCGGGAGGCTCTGGAGGCACTGGTGACTCCTCGCGAGCTGCCCTCATTTCCGCCATGGCCGCGGAACGCCTGTCTTCCTGAGCCTCCACGATGCCCCTCATGAGGCGCTAGCATGCCACAACCACGCTCGGCAGGCCATAAGGCATGCGAACATGACTGCGGGGTGGGCCTATGCAGCGCCCCGCTTGCGAGGGCCAGAGGCGCTCCGTCGCGGCGATCTGATTGAGCCCTGGTACGTCGACGCAGACACGCAGCCCACCATCCTCGCCTGGATGTCGGGCTACAGCTGGCGGACAATGGCAACCTCTCATGATCCTTGACTCCTGTAACTCTTGAATGGCCTCGTTGACGAACTCGTGCTGGTCTGGCCTTCCTCGCCTGGCTCCTTCCCGAGGGAAACATGCTTTGAAGCACGCCTCCACATGGTGCCCAAGCGCCTCCCTCGTGACCTCGGCTAGGTTGGTGGCCCTCTTGGTGAGAGCCCCCGAGTCCTGCCTGAGGAGGGCGCCGGGCGCGCTTTCCTATGCGATGGAAGGAGGGTCCTCCCGGGAGACGCGGGCCCTGAGGGGCCTGCCTCCCGAGGGGCTGAGCCTGGCAACATCTTCTTCTTCTTGGGGGTGGTCTCAGGAATCCTCCTGCTTCCGCGATCTGGGTCCTCTAGTGACGCGGCCTGAAAGGCTCGCTCCAGGGAACACACTGCATCTCTCTCTTCACAGGGCACCGTGATGACGCCGCCACTCCCTGGCGTCTTGAGGACGTTGTAGACGTGGTGAGTCACGGCCATGAACTTTGCCAGCGCTGGGTACCCGAGGATGGCGTTGTACGGCAGGCGGATGTCGGCGACGTCGAAGTCGATGAGCTCGGTGCGGTAGTTGCTGCGGGCCCCGAAGGTGACAGGGAGGCGGACCTACCCGATCGGGACTGTGGAACCGTCGGTGACTCCGGAGAAGGGCTTGGTTGGCTGCAGCTGATCATAGGGCACTTGGAGGTTGTTGAAGGTCTCCACGGACAGGACGTTGAGCCCTGCCCCTCCGTCGATGAGGGTCTTGGTGACCAGCACGTTGCTGATGACTGGGGAGCAAAGCATCGGGAGGACTCCAGCTGTGGTCGAGCACTTGAGTTGATCTGCTGAGCTGAACGTGATGGCGCACGCCGACCACCTGAGGGGGCGCGTTGCTTCGAGCTTGGGGAGGACTGCATTCACCTCGCGGGCGAACTGCTTGAAGATGCATTGGGAGGCTGGGGCTTGAGCTCCGCCCAGGATGCATGCGATTGCGCGTGGCTCCTAGAAGCCCCCAGCTCCCTCGTCCTGATGGCTATCTTCGTTCCCTCTTGGTGGAGGCGGCAGAGGAGGTAAGCCTGCATTGCCGTGAGGGCGATCCTCACGAGGCTGATCCCTCCAGTCCCCCTCGCGAGGCAGGTCCCGCCAGCGGTCCTCGCGAGGTTGGTCGCGCCACCCCTGGCGCGGGCCATGGTCTTCCCAGTGTCCTGGGTTTCTTCCTCCTCCTCGGCCGTAGCCCCGGTCAGCACGGTCACGGCGACGGCCGATCCTTCCTTCTCGCACGACGCGGAGCTCTTGACATTCGTTGGTGTTGTGGGTGTGGAGATCATGGTACATGCAGTACCGGCTACCTCTGGAGGAGTCGGGCAGATCCTTGCCACGCTTGGTGTCTGGTTCGGCTGCGAGTACGGCAGCCCCCTTGCGCTTCACGTCCTTGGCCTTGGACTTCTTCTCTTCTGGGTCTGCGATAGGCAGCTCGAGGAGGGAGAGGCGTCCCTCCTCAGCCCTGGCGCACATGTTTGCCAAGTTGAACAGCTCCAGGGAGGTGCAGAGGTCTTCATGCATCGCCAGCTCCTCCTTCATCTTGACGTCACGCACACCATCGGAGAAGGCCGAGATGATGGCCTCCTCTGACACCTTGGGGATCTTGAGGCGCGCGCTGTTGAAACACTGGATGTACTTCTGCAGGGTCTCTCCGGGTTGTTGCTTGATGCGGCGCATGTCGCTCACGGCGGGCGGCCGGTCGCGAGTTCCTTGGAAGTTGGCGATGAAGCGGGTGCGCATCTGGTCCCAGGAGGAGATCGTGCCTGGAGCCAGATTCAGGAGCCAGGTGCGAGCTCCTTCCTTGAGCGCCATGGGGAACCAGTTCACCATGACCTTCTCGTCCCCGCCGGCAGCCTCGATGCCTAGCTCGTAGAGCTGGAGGAACTCTGCGGGATCAGTTGTGCCGTTGTAGCGCGGAGGCAGGTCTGGCTTGAACTTGCCGGGCCATGCGACGCTACGCAGCTCGGTGGTGTAGGCGAGGCAGCCCGTGGTGGCCATGAAAGGCTTCGGTTGGTGGAGAGCTCGGTCTTGAGGGTCCCCACGCGGTGCAGCTTAGAGCAGGGTGGGGTCTTGGCGTGCTGGAGCTGGAGCAGGCAGTGCCCGGGCAGCCCTTTGCGGGCGAGGGACTTCTTGGCAGCTCCGTTCTTGCTGCGCTGGCACCTGGCGGAGCGGGTTCCGCCCAGGGGCCTCGTGCCTTGGAGCCAAGACATCTTCTTGGAGCGGGGGCGGCTGGTACGCCCCCGGAGCTTCATTGCCCGCGCGGGGCGGAGTGCGGCGCAGCGGAGCGGACGGCGCAGGAGAGCCCCCTGCGGCGCGGACGAGCTCGGCGACGCGGTCGAGCCACTCCTCGTAGACGTCGTCGACGGGGCGGTAGCGCAGGAGCTCGTTTGCCGCGATGAGCACAGCTTGAGCCTCCAAGGGTGCACGGAGCACGCGGGATGAAGATCTAGCAGGTGCGAGTGATGGAGAAGCGGTGCGGCCGTCTTGCCGCACGGACGGTTGCTGAGACGATGCCTGCTGCTCGCCCCCCGCCGGGCCGGTGGCGGCGTTGACGGCGGGCGACGGGGAAAAACAAGGACGCCCACCGACGGGGGCCGTCTGGGCGACGCGAGAAGCGATGGCGGCCCGGCGCTCGGCGCGGGCTCGACGAGCGTCAGACATGGATGCTGCGGTTGGAGGAGAGCTGAGCGGTGGGAGACGGACTCTGGCACACCCCTACCTGGCGCGCCAAATGTCAGATTTCGGGTTCCGGCAGACCCTTAAGGTTCGAACACTGGGGTGTACGCGGAGATTACGCCTTCAACCTCGCCGTCTCGCAAGGAACTAAAACTACTAAGAGAACCGCACAAGAGACACAAGATTTATACTGGTTCGGGCCACCGATGTGGTGTAATACCCTACTCTAGTGTGTGGTTTGTGGATTGCCTCCTGGGGCTGGTGAGGATGAACAATACAAGGAAGAACAGCCTCGCGAGGGTCTGTTCTTGGCTGGGGTGGTGAACTGCTGGGAGGAGCTTAGTCGCCCTTTCTCTCTCTCTCTCTCTCTATCTCTCTCTCTCGTCGATCATCCGGTCCCTCGAACCCTCTGAACCTCCTGCTATGTGGGTGGCTGGTCCTATTTATAAGGGCCCTGGTCCTCTTCCCCAAATATTGAGCGGGAAGGGAGCCAACAATGGCGGGATAATTTGGAGGGGGACAGCTAGTACATCTATCCTGACAAAAGCAGTCTTCGCCTGCCAAAGGCTCTGGTGATGATGCCGCGCTGGGCTCCATGGTGACCTCCGTCTTGTAGTCCCTCTGGTCTTGGTCTTGTTGAACCGAAGTGGCAACCTTTGCCTGATGCCTCGGTACTCCGCGGCTGCGCTTGTCCCCTTTGCACCGAAGAGGAAAGGACGCTGCGCGCGCTGGCGCCCGCCTGGCATCCTGAGTCGTCATGGCTTACATCAGGGGCACCTCGCGAGGCACCCCGCCTTGAACTCTCCGCCTCCTCGCGAGCCAGCCTGATGAGGCTGTGCCTAAGGATGCGCCGTGTCGTCCCCCTCGCGAGGCTTGGCCCCTCGCGAGGGTCTTGAGTCTTGTGTTGATGAAGATGGGCCATGTTGGGCCCCCACTTGAGCCACGCCGCAGGCCGTAGGCAGGCAAGTCTAGGGACCCCCGTTCCCAGAACACCAACAGCAAGGACGACGAGCTGTAGGTCGACTGCAACCTTCTCCTTCGGAGCTATGGCACAAGTACAATGTGTGCTCCATCCATATCCGCAAGGACGACAAGGTGCAGATCAACTGCAACCTTCTCCCTCAGAGCTACGGCACAAGTACAACGTGCACCCCATCCCTATTCGCAAGGATGACAAAGCGCAGGTTGACCATAGCCACCATTTCAGAGTTGCATATGCAGCGCAAAGACTATTCCGAGTAGTGAACAAAGTACATTCGAAGGCAAAACGCAAGCACATTTAGAGATAAACCAAATTCAGATAAATCCTAGAGTTCCAAGCAGCAAATCAAAAGTATTCGGGCATCAAGCCCGAAGGAGTTTAACGGTTGCAGCAATCACTCGGCATTCCGAGACAAATTTAAAGCAGATTCAAGTCTCATAAGTTGTTCACTCGGCAGGAGGAGGGCTGGCAGGCTCCACGAATGAGTCCAGGTCGATCCCATCAGCAATCTGAGTAGTGGCAGCAATGAATGTCTCCATGAAGGACTAGAAGTCATGCTTTTTGGTGTTAGCGACTTTGATCGCAGCCAGCTTGTCTTCACGAGCCTCCTTGCAATGGACTCGCACCAAGGACAACGCCATGTCAGCACCACACCGGGCGGAGGACTTCTTCCATTCTTGCACCCGGTCAGGGATCTCGTTCATTCGGGCCATCAGGGATTCCAGGTCATTTTGAAGTGTCGCCCTCGGCCAAAGCGATGAGTCGATTCAGGAGACTACCTCCTTCAGACGCACGAGGTAGCTTGTGGTGCTGGCGATACGGGACTCCAGGCGGAGCACGTTCATTGCGGTTTTGTCGCAAACTGGAGAAGCGATAGGGTTCAAACCCGTCTCAACCTTTCCAGTTTCCTCGTCGAAGTCTTGGCAGAATTCTGCAACCAAAAATTAGTGAATTGACCGAGCAGGATCCGATCGCAAGAACCAACACAGTCGGTTTAAAAGAAATACCTTCCAGTGTCCTCAGATAAGCTTCCGTGTCATTCCTCTTGCGGATCGCGGACTCCAGCTTTTCATTCAGGGCAACGGTGTCCCTCTTCAGACTAGTCACTTCACAGTTAGCTTCATTGAGGCAAGATTTCAGTTTGTTCACCTCCCCTTCCAGCATCCCGACTGAAGCAAGCTTCTGGTCTGCGTGGGCAGTTTTATCTTCGGCTGCTTTTTGCGCGGCGGCGAGGTCTGAGTCCTTCTTCTCCAGAGCCAATTTCATTTTCTCTGCAAAAGAAGCAATCGAATCAAACAAGAGATCAAAGAAATATATTGAAAGTCAGTCGACAGCTAGTTACCTTCCATACCAGCATATTCGTCTTGAGATTTCTTCAGATTCTGCTTGGCTAATTCCAAGTCGAGATTCAGTTGCCTCTACTTCTCCGCAAGTTCAGCAAACTTGGAAATAAGAGTACAAGACTTCTGCAGAAGGCAAAAGACGGGTCAGTTGATAAGATCAAAGGTTGTTTACTTCTGAGTGAATAAAACCTAAAGAAGTTCGCTTAGACCCCAGCCGATTGCACACAGTCGACTGCAGTATCGGGGGCTACACCCAGCGGGTGCACTTGGCGTGCCCCTGCTGATTAAGACCCAACTCGACTGGTCCACCCAGACCAAGTAAAAAAAGCTGTTCAGACCACAGTCGACTGCCAGTAGTCGATTGCGGTCTCAGGGACTACACCCAGTGGGTGCACTTGGCGTGCCCCCACCGGTTTAGATCCTACTCGACCGGTGTTCCTGAGTCGAGTGGAAGAAAATGAAAAGAAAGGAAGGTAGAACTCAGACCCCAGTCGACAGCCAGCAGTCGACCGCAGTCTCGGGGACTACACCCAGTGGGTGCACTCAGCGTGCCCCCACCGGTTCAGATCCCGCTCACCCAGACCGAGTGGAAGAGGGCAACTACCAAAGACAACAAAACACCTAGTGGGTGCTCTGATTCGACACAAACAATAGGAGATTGTGTAGAAGAAACTTTTTCGGGTAACATATCCTCATAGAACAAGAGCAGTCGAAAAGTCTACTTACCTGGACGTTGGCCCGAAGTGCAGCACTGGCGTCGTAGGCAGCCTGGCTATTCTCATGCACCGTCTTCACCCGCTCCATCATCACGCCAGCCTGTCATATGGCTTCCACAGCCGCTTCCGACTGGTTGTCCAGGACGGGGTAGCTGGTAAAAAAGAGAGCAGATGACCCAGGTGTGGCAGCTTGGAGCTCCATGGCGTGGAGTTGGATGACTGAAGGAATCACCGGTGCAGTCGACGGTGCGGGGTGCTCACTCAACAATGGTGCAGCGAAGGTTACAGAGGCCCTGACCGCGTCTTCAGGTTAACGGACGGGCGGTGTTGTTGTTGGCCCTTGCCGAGACAACTTACCAGTTGCTTCCTTCTTTCTCTTCCTGGGCTTAAGAGCCACATCTTCATCGTCATCTGGAAGATCGATGACGTTGGGTGGAGCTACAAGACAGTTCATTCGACCCCAAGTGAACCACTAGAATGCAATCGACCAAGGAATCAAGAACAAGATCATAAGAGTTTCTACCTGGGTTAGAGGTAACCGCGTCTTCCATCTCCTCGTCTCGGTACTGGAGAGAAGAGGTTCCTGACGTAGCAGCACTACAAAAACCCGCATTCAGTCGGTTACATTCTGTTATTCGAGTCGACGAAAAGAACAAGTCAGATGATTACCCGAAGATAGTAGGGACTGTCGGATTTCGGGTTCCGGCAGACCCTTATGGTTCGAACACTGGGGTGCGCGCAGAAACCTCGCCTTCAACCTCTCCGTCTTGATGGGACCTAAACTACTCAAAGAACTGCACGAAAGACACAAGATTTATACTGGTTCGGGCCACCGATGTGGTGTAATACCCTACTCCAGTGTGTGGTGGATGGATTGCCTCCTAGGGCTGGTGATGATGAACAATACAAGGAAGAACAACCTCGCGAGGGTCTGTTCTTGGCTAGGGTGATGAACTGCGGTGAAGAGTTCAGTCACCTTCTTCTCTCTTTCTCTCTCAGATCCCGGACCGAACAACCAGGAATCGAACCCCTTGCTATGTGGGTGGCTAGTCCTATTTATAGAGGCCCTGGTCCTCTCCCCAAATATTGAGTGGGAAGGGATCCAACAATGGCGGGCTAATTTGAAGGGAACAACGAGTACATCTATCCTGACAAAAGCAGTCTTCGCCTGCCAAAGGCTCTGGTGGTGACGCCGGGCTGGGCTCCACGGTGACCTCCGTCTCGTAGTCCTCCTGGTCTTGGTCTCGTTGCACCGAAGTGGCAACCTTTGCCTGATCCCTCGGTACTCCGCGGATACGCTTGCCCCCTTTGCACCAAAGAGGAAAGAAGGACGCTGCGCGCGCTGGCACCCGCCTGGTGCCCCGAATCGTCATGGCTTGCGTCATGGGCACCTCGCGAGGTACCCCGCCTTGAACTCTCCGCCTCCTCGCGAGCCAGCCTGAGGAGGCTGTGCCTGAGGATGCACCATTTCGTCCGCCTCGCGAGGCTTGGCCCGTCGCGAGGGTCTTGAGCCTCGTGTTGATGAAGATGGGCCGCGCTGGGCCCCCACTCGAGCCACGCCACAGGCCGCAGGCAGGCAAGTCTAGGGACCCCCGTTCCCAGAAAACTGACAGTAGCCCCCGGGCCCAAGGCGCGCATGGACTTGGCCGTGCCGAGAGGCGAAAGGGCAAGGGCGAAGCGCTGCGGGCCCTAACAGCCTGCGGCCTTGGACGCCGCGTGGCGGTTGATTGGACGTGGCGTCTCCGCTTCCCCACGATGCCTTGGTGATCGTGCGAGTTGGACAAGTCCCTGCATGCAGAACGTGTTATGATTACCTGTGATCGTGGAGTCCGGCGGTTGGCCCTTGCCGGCTATAAGTACGGCACTGCTCGTGCCCGTCCAGTCCATCTCCTCTTGCTCTCCCCTTCGCCTCAGTTCTTGCTCCGTCTTGGTGTGATGGCTCCGATTCGCCGATTCTCTGCAGCGGAGAAGGGAAAGGCTCCTTGAGAAGGGCCAGACCCTCTCCCGCCGAAGAAGCGACTCGCCCATTGCTGCCGGAACGATGAGGACCATCCGGTGGTGGCGAGGCCCTAGGGCGAGCGGGCTCCGCCGGGGTTCCCGCTGCCCTTGTATGCCCACGTCGAGGGCCTCGGAGGTGTTGATGTTGATCCCCGCGGTCAGCGTCATCGTCGGCGCCGTCGGGTTACGAAGGCGTGGGTGGTTCCTCCTGGAGTCCATGCCAAGGGCTCCTCCCATGAGTTCGTGCTCCACGTCATCACTCCTCTTCAGTCCTGGATCCGCCTTCCTCCCTTCTTTGCCTCCATCGTTCCTCCAGGGGGGCCTCTGGAGCTCCAGCTGCAGCACGCCGACTGTGGCACCCCCGCGACCGTGGCCGAGGTCGTCGTCGCTGCCCCGGGTGCGGTCTACATGTCCCGCGGCTGGAGGGAGATCGCCCGGGTCTGCAGGGAAAGAGGCGTCTTCACGGTCCACCTGGAGTACGATGGCGCGGCGACGATGCCCTTCAAGGTCTTCGACACGATCGGGCGCCGGCTGGAGTGCTGCCGTGGGAGAGGTGGCCAGGACCTCGCCCTGGTGAGGGCTAGGCCCGTAGACCACCCCCTTGGCAGAGGCGCCCGAGGGTCCAGCGATTCCAGCGAAGGCTTCATGGCCCCGGAGACGAGCGACGACAGCTACGAGCCCCCGAGTCGTCGCCCCTCCAGGAGCAGGGCGGACGCGTCAGGCCGTCGCCAACCCTGATCTGGATGGAGTTGGCGCCGGTGCCTGACGGCCCACTATTGATGATGGCGTCTCCCGCAGTAGCTCATGTAGTTAGCATCCCGTAGGATTCATTCCCTGCGAGGAATCAGAATGCGCCCCGTGGGGGCTTGTAAGGTGTCTGTAGTCCTATTTGTTAATATGTATAACCTTTTGACATGGATCTGTGCGAGCTGCTAACTCCGTTATAGTTCAGCCTTCCCTTTCGCACCTCACGAGGGCTTGGTGCTCTACGCCGACAGGTCCCAGTCCCAAGGCGGCGTCAGCCGTCGCTGGTATGCCAGGTCGCGATGCCGTGGTCAAGGCCAGGAGGTGAGCGACCCGAGGTCCGGTAAGAGCCCCTGAGTCACGATGCTCAGGAGGTCCCCTTTGGCGCCCAAGCAGCCATCACTTAGTGAGAAAGGGAAGCAACGTCGCTAGTATGGAGTCGCTTTAGGTGCGGGGGTAGTGGTGCAGCAGCCAGTGCCATGGGTGGTAACTTATCTTGAGGGTCAGGGGCCGTTCCGAGTGTGCCGTTGGGTCCGTGCGTAGGCAGGAGCGGAATCGCTCGCCAAGGTCCTCGCGAGGCCCCTTCTTCCCCGCCTCTGCTCCCCTTTCTGCTCTACGTCCTCGGGTCCCGGCCCTCGAGCTTGTCTCAGCCGTCGCTGGTATGTCAGGTCGCGATGCCGTGGACAAGGCCAGAGGGTGAGGGCTGGAGAGCCAGTAAGAGCCCTGAGTCACGATGCCCAGGCGCCCCCCTTTAACGTGCAAGCGGTTCGCGCGGGCGAGGGCGAAGGAAACCTCATGAGGGCCTCGGCTTGCACAGTTCCCTCCAGGGATCCTGCAGGGTCATCACAGAAAGAAGATGCTGTTGCCACGGTGGCCATTAGTTGATCGTTAGTCACTCAAGAACCTGCTGGTTGGAGTAGGCGAGGTGTGTCTGGACACCCGTGAGCCAGCGCGGGACTCACGAGGCCCTACCTCTGGGCGGGTTGCGCCCGGCACTGGGCCGTATCTTGAGATGTGTCCCTGCAAAATTTGGTTAGATGCCGGTACTCTACGTCCTCGGGTCCCGGCCCTCGAGCTTGTCTCAGCCGTCGCTGGTATGCCAGGTCGCGATGCCGTGGACAAGGCCAGAGGGTGAGGGCTGGAGAGCCAGTAAGAGCCCTGAGTCGCGATGCTCAGGCACCCCCCCCTTTAATGTGCAAGTAGTCGACATGGAGAAAAAGGGATGCCACGGACGGGCAACAAGCAATCAAGCGTGACAAGAAAATGCATAGTTGGAAGTAAACACGACGGAGATACACGCCACTGGGCCTGGCCCCAGCAGCTTGGGGATGATGCAGCCCGAGGGGCGCCCCCAATCAAGGCAGGCTTACTACCGAAAAGTAAATGCAGGTACATGCCGTAGGGACAGACCCACGCGGCCTGGGAGTGATGCACCCTGGGAGGGCACTCCCAGCTGGGAATAAGGCTTGGAAGATGTCACCTGAGGATGTCGTTGGCGAAGTGGTGTTGGTGCAGTAGGCCTGGCGAGCTGCGGAAGCCGATCCTCACGAGCCCCCAGGCTCCGAGGCCTCGGGAGGCTCTGGAGGCACTGGTGACTCCTCGCGAGCTGTCTCCATCTCCGCCACGGCCGCGGAACGCCTGTCTTCCCGTGCTCCCATGATGCCCCTCGTGAGGCACGGGCACGCCGCAACCACGCTCGGCAGGCTGTAAGGCACGCGAACACGACTTTGGGGTGGACCTCCACAGCGCCCCACTCGCGAGGGCCAGAGGCGCTCCGTTGTGGCGATCTGATTGAGCCCCGGTACATCGACGCAGACGCGCAGCCCACCATCCTCGCCTGGATGTGGGGCCACAGCTGGCGAACGACGGCAACCTCTCATGATCCTCGTCTCCTGCAGTTCTTGAACGGCTTTGCTGATGAACTCGTGCTGGTCTGGCCCTGCTTGCTTGGCTCTTCCTTGAGGGAAATGTGCTTCGAAGCACGCCTCCACGTGGTGCCCAAGCGCCTCCCTCGTGACTCCGGCTAGGTCGGTGGCCCTCCAGGTGGGAGCCCCCGAGCCCTGCCTGAGGAGGGCGCCGGGCGCGCTTTCCTATGCGATGGATGGGGGGTCCTCCTGAGGAGGCATGGGCCCTGAGGGGCCTGCCTCTTGAGGGGCTGAGCCTGACGACGTCTTCTTCTTCTTGGGGGTGGTCTCAGGAAGCCTCCTGCTTCCGCGATCTGGGTCTTCTAGCGACGCGGCCTGAAAGGCTCGCTCCAGGGAACACACTGCATCTCTCTCTTCACAGGGCACCGTGATGACGCCGCCACTTCCTGGCATCTTGAGGACGTTGTAGCCATGGTGGGTCACGGCCATGAACTTGGCCAGCGCTGGGTACCCGAGGATGGTGTTGTACGGCAGGCGGATGCGGGCGACGTCGAAGTCGATGAGCTCGGTGCGGTAGTTGCTGCGGTTTCTGAAGGTGACAGGGAGGCGGACCTGCCCGATCGGGACTGTGGAACCGTCGGTAACTCCGGAGAAAGGCTTGGCCGGCTGGAGCTGATCATAGGGCACTTGGAGGTTGTTGAAGGTTTCCACCAACAGGACGTTGAGCCCTGCCCGTCCGTCGATGAGGGTCTTGGTGACCAGCACATTGCTGATGACTGGGGAGCAAAGCATCGGGAGGACTCCGGCGGTGGCTGAGCACTTGAGCTGATCCACTGAGCTGAACGTGATGGCGCACGCCGACCACCTGAGGGGGCGCATTGCCTCGAGCTTGGGGAGGACTGCATTCACCTCATGGACGAACTGCTTGAAGATGCGTTGGCAGGCTGGGGCTTGAGCTCCGCCCAGGATGCAGGCTATCGGGCGCAGCTCTTGGAAGCCCCCAGCCCCCTCGTCTTGATGGCGGTCTTCGTTCCTTCTTGGTGGAGGCGGTAGAGGAGGCAGGCCTGCGTTGCCATGAGGGCGGTCCTCACGAGGCTGCTCTCTCCAGTCGCCCTCACGAGGCAGGTCCCGCCAACAGTCCTCGTGAGGCTGGTCGCGCCACCCCTGGCGCGGGCCGCGGTCTTCCCAGCACCCTGGGTTTCATCCTCCTCCTCGGCCGTAGCCTCGGTCAGCACGGTTAGGGCGACGGCTGATCCTTTCTTCTCGCACGGCGCGGAGCTCTTGACATTCATTGGTGTTGTGGGTGTGGAGGTCATGGTACACACAGTACCGGCTGCCTCTGGAGGGTTCGGGCAGATCCTTGCCCCACTTGGTGTCTGGTTCAGCTGCGAGCACAGCAGCCCCCTTGCGCTTCACGTCCTTGGCCTTGGGCTTCTTCTCTTCTGGGTCCACTGCAGGCAGCTCGAGGAGGGAGAGGCGTCCCTCCTCAGCCCTGGCGCACCTGTTCGCCAAGTTGAACAGCTCCAGGGAGGTGCGGAGGTCCTCATGCATCGCCAGCTCCTCCTTCATCTTGACGTCACGCACGCCATCGGTGAAGGCCGAGATAATGGCCTCCTCGGACACCTTGGGGATCTTGAGGCGCGCGTTGTTGAAGCGCTGTATGTACTTTTGCAGGGTCTCTCCGGGTTGTTGCTTGATGTGGCGCATGTCACTCACGGCGGGCGGCCGGTCGCGAGTACCTTGGAAGTTGACGACGAAGCGGGTGCGCATCTGGTCCCAAGAAGAGATCGTTCCCGGAGCCAGATTCAGGAGCCAGGTGTGAGCTCCTTCCTTCAGCGCCATGGTGAACCAGTTAGCCATGACCTTCTCGTCCCCGTTGGCAGCCTCAATGCCTAGCTCATAGAGTTGGAGGAATTCCGCCGGATCAGTGGTGCCGTCGTAGCGAGGAGGCAGGTCCGGCTTGAACTTGCCGGGCCACGCGACGCTGCGCAGCTCGGGGGTGTAGGCGCGGCAGCCCGCGGTGGCCATGAAAGGCCTCGGTCGGTGGAGAGCTCGGTCTTGAGGGTCCCCACGTGCTGTAGCTAGGAGCAAGGCGGGGTCTTGGCGTGCCGGAGCTAGAGCAGGGAGCGCCCGGGCGGCCCCCTGCGGGCAAGGGATTTCTTGGCAGCTTCGTTCTTGTTGCTATGGCGCCTGGCAGAACGGGTTCCGCCCAGGGGCCAGTCGCCTTGGAGCCATGGCATCTTCTTGGAGAGGAGGCGGCTGGTTCGCCCCCGGAGCTACGTTGCCCGGGCGGGGCGGAGTGCGGCGCAACAGGGCGGACGGCGCAGGAGAGCCCCCTGTGACGCGGACGAGCTCGGCGACGCGGTCGAGCCACTCCTCGTAAACGTCGTCGACGGGGCGGTAGCGCAGGAGCTCGTTTGCCGCGATGAGCGCAACTCGAGCCTCCAAGGGTGCGCGGAGCGCGCGGGACGAAGAGCCGGCTGGTGCGAGCGACGGAGTGGCGGTGCGGCCGTCTTGCCGCACGGACGGGTGCTGAGACAACGCCTGCTGCTCGCCACCCGCCGAGCCGGTGGCGGCGTTGACGGCGGGCGCCGGGGAACGACGAGGACGCCCACCGATGGGGGCCGTCTGAGCGACGTGAGAAGCGATGGCGGCCCTGCGCTCAGCGCGGGCCTGACGAGCGTCAGAGATGGACGCGATGGTCGGAGGAGAGCGGAGCGGTGGGAGACGAATTCCGGCGCACCCCTACCTGGCGCGCCAAATGTCGGATTTCGGGTTCCGGTAGACCCTTAAGGTTCGAACACTGGGGTGCGCGCGGAAACGTCGCCTTCAACCTCTCCGTCTCCATGGGACCTAAACTACTCAAAGAACTGCACGAAAGACACAAGATTTATACTGGTTCGGGCCACCGATGTGGTGTAATACCCTACTCCAGTGTGTGGTGGACGGATTGCCTCCTAGGGCTGGTGAGGATGAACAATACAAGGAAGAACAGCCTTGCGAGGGTCTGTTCTTGGCTGGGGTGATGAACTGCGGTGAAGAGTTCAGTCACCTTCTTCTCTCTTTCTCTCTCAGATCCCAGACCGAACAACCAGGAATCGAACCCCTTGCTATGTGGGTGGCTAGTCCTATTTATAGAGGCCCTGGTCCTCTCCCCAAATATTGAGCGGGAAGGGATCCAACAATGGCGGGCTAATTTGAAGGGGAGCAGCGAGTACATCTATCCTGACAAAAGCAGTCTTCGCCTGCCAAAGGCTCTGGTGGTGACGCCGGGCTGGGCTCCATGGTGACCTCCGTCTCGTAGTCCTCCTGGTCTTGGCCTCGTTGCACCGAAGTGGCAACCTTTGCCTGATGCCTCGGTACTCCGCGGATACGCTTGCCCCCTTTGCACCAAAGAGGAAAGAAGGACGCTGCGCGCGCTGGCACCTGCCTGGTGCCCCGAGTCGTCATGGCTTGCGTCATGGGCACCTCGCGAGGTACCCCGCCTTGAACTCTCCGCCTCCTCGCGAGCCAGCCTGAGGAGGCTGTGCCTGAGGATGCACCGTGTCGTCCGCCTCGCGAGGCTTGGCCCATCGCGAGGGTCTTGAGCCTCGTGTTGATGAAGATGGGCCGCGCTGGGCCCCCACTCGAGCCACGCCGTAGGCCGCAGGCAGGCAAGTCTGGGGACCCCCGTTCCCAGAATGCCGACAGGGACGGTCACATTGATCCTGGGCAAAGCCTTTGGCAGCTTGGAGGAGGTGGCTTTCGGTGCTTTCGGCGCTGGAGGCAGCACAACTTTGGGCTGCTTCGGAGCCTTCTCAGTCGGTGTTGGGGAAGACATCCTGGGACGCTTCGAAGACTGCCCAATCGGTGCGGCCACCAGGCCCGAAGTGCTCGCCGGGTTATGAGCGTGTTTGGATCTCCTCTCCCTGCAAGGAGGCGAGTCGACCTCTTCGCCATCAGTCGATTCGTCGCTCTCCTCATCCTCCTCGGCATTCGAGTACCCTTCGCCGCTCTCGCCCCCGCTCGCTCCTTCCTCGATGTCTTGCTTCTGCACTCCGTTGGGCATCGAGTACATGTCGATGAGGGCCTGAAAAGACAACGATCAAAAGAAATTCAGTCGTCCATCAACAAGATGTCACACATTGAATTGGAAAGATACTTGATAAAACAGAATCATACCTGCTCCGGCTGACATGAGTGGTCGAATGGAATCATCCTCCTAGACCCCCGAGGGTTATCTTTGTCGCTGGTGATCCCCATCAGCCACTTCTCTAAGGTGTCCTCACTGACGTCCTCTGGGTGGATCCGAGTGGAATCCTCGAGCCCAGAGTACATCCACATCAGATGATCACGTGCCCGAAGCGGTTGGATGCGTCGACCGAGAAATACCTCCAACAGGTCCATCCCGGTCACCCCGTCGCGGACGAGTTGGATGACCCGCTCGACCAGCACCTTGACCTGCACCTTCCCTTCTGGAACCACCTTCAGGGGGGCGGGCTTCTCCACTCAAGCCAAAGAAAAGGGAGGAATTCCAGTCGACTGACCCGGGGTCGGCTGGTCCTTGCAATAAAACCAAGTCGACTGCCAGCCCCGGACCGAGTCGGGAAGGATCATTGCTGGGAAGGTGCTCTTGCTCCTCATCTGGATCCCCAGGCCCCCGCACATCTAGATCACTTGCGTCCTCTCATCACTCGGATTGGCCTTTTTGACCGACTGGGAGCGGCAGGTGAAGATGTGTTTGAAAAGACCCCAGTGTGGTCGATAGCCCAAGAAATTTTCACACATTGAAACCAAAGCGGCCAGATAGACTATGGTGTTTGGAGTGAAATGGTGGAGCTGAGCCCCAAAGAAGTTCAAAAAGCCCCGGAAGAAAGGATGGGGAGGCAATGAGAATCCGCGGTCTACGTGGGTGGCGAGGAGAACGCACTCACCCTCCCTTGGCTATGGCTCGGTTTCATTCCCCAGGAGCCGTGTCGACTTGTGGGGGATCAGTCCCCCCTCCACCAGGTCGTCGAGGTCGTCTTGGGTGATCGTCGAGTAGATCCAGTCGCCCTAGATCCAGCCCGGCGGCAGGCCGGATCTCGACGAGGATCCGCCCCGGCTGGTCCGCTTGCCCTTCGCCTTCATGGTTGCCTTCTTCGCGTGCTCCAGCGCCACCATCTTCTCTTTTCCCATGGCGACAGATCGAGTTCGAGCGAGGGTCCGGCGACGAGAGCAGATGCGAGCGTGGCGGAGAGGTCGGAGGAAGAAGAGAAGAGAATGGGAGCACCCGGGGCAGAGGCCTGGTCCGGTGCCTTTATAAGGTTATTCCCCGAGTGACTGACTGGTGGACCCAGACGATATAAATAAATCCCGCAACAGTCGCACACGCAGTACATGGCGAAAAAGGTGGCGCGGTGATCGAGGAGACTTGCCTAATCCATCCCGATTACCATGGTTTCGCCCGTCCGGCGCGCTTCCCCAAAATTCGAATCCCGCGAAATCCGCGGAGAGCAGAGCAACTTGCCAGACTGAAAACGTCCTCTACATTATCATTCGGAGTTTTACCGTGAAACTTCACTCGACAAAAACCAAGAATGCACCAAGGCGACTGAAAAAGGAGTCGACATTGTCTCCTCAGTTCATTGTTCCAGAACAAGATATGCTCATAGCACAAAGAATGACTCGGAAGTGTTCACAACTCCTTCCTCACTCAAACCCTGATCCATTCGAGGGCTAATAATGAAGCTATGTACCTAGGGTAGGGTCATGGATCTATCCAACATACCCTCCCCAAGGACATCTCTACAAAGAATCAGAAGCAGTCGAAGAGAAACCATCATCCACTCGACCATGAAGATGTGTTCACTCGACCACCTAGAAGACACTCGACCACCAGAAGATGAGAAGCCCTTCACTCCACAACGGTCGGGGCTTAAACCATAGCTTTATAGACATTTATAGCACTTTACTTCGGACGTTACCAGTAACGCTCCCCCTTTATAAATATTGAACCCTGTGTAATGGAGGAGAGAAGGGGTCCTGGCGGACTCTATATAAGCCACCCCCTCCTCTGGGACAAGGGTTCACATCTTTTGTAAACACACACACACACACATATAATCCAGTCGACCGCCTCAGGGCACTGAGATGTAGGGCTGTTACTTCCTCCGAGAAGGGTATGAACTCGTAAAACTCGTGTGTACAACTACTCCATAGCTAGGATCTTGCCTCCTCATACCTACCCCCATTCTACTGTCAGTCTTAGATCCACAACAGTGGCCGGCGAGAAGATGGTGGGCGGCAGCGCGGCGCTCGGTGGGCGAGCAGTCAACGACGGCGGTTGGCGCGTGCGGCCGCCGGCGACGGGAAACGACGGTGAGCCGCGGCAGGGAGCTGGTCGGCGCACGGTGCGCGAGCGGCGTGCTGCTCGGTCGGGCGGCGGGGCGCGGCCGGCCCGGCGCGGGCCGACAGTGGGCTCCGTGGGTCGCGGCGCGGTGGGGAGGAGAGAGAAGGGCGGCAGGGACAGGTGGCACGATGCCACTGGCCAGGAGCGGCGTCCTGCTGAGGTGGCACGACGGGATTGGCCGGAGTGATGTGGAGGGTGGACATGTCCGGTGCGGACAAATTTGTCCGGCGGCGCGAGGTGGATGAAGGTTAGGGTTTATCTGCGCGAGAATTTCGGAGGGAGACACATATTTATAGGTAGAGGGAGCTAGGGGAGTCCAAATGAGGTGCGGTTTTCAGCCACACGATCGTGATCGAATGACCGAGAGGATGTAGGGGGTTTTGGTGGGTTTTGGGCCACTTTGGAAGGGTGTTGGGCTGCAACACACACGAGGCCTATATGGTTCCTCGGTTAACCATTAGAGTATCAAACGAAGTCCAAATGGCACGAAACTTGACAGGCGGTCTACCGGTAGTATACCAAGGCCTCTTGGCAAATCTCGGTCCAAGCCGAGAATGTTTAACACCCGCACACGAAAAGAGGCAAAAGGGAACGCCAGAGGACATAGGAGCGCCGGAATGCAAAACGGACAACGGGGAAAATGTTCGGATGCATTAGACGAGCATGTATGCAAATGCGATGCACATGATGACATGATATGAAAAGCATGACACGGAAAACAAATGACAAGGCAACAACAGTGAATAACTGTAAGACACCTGGCGCAACGGTCTCGGGGCGTTACAATCACTCCTTAGCCTTGGTATGATTTCTGGACCGATCACCTTCTGAGAGATTGCATTAAGAAATGCACATAGCTTCACAATGGCTAATCGGACGTTTTCCGGTAGAAGCGCCCTCAATGCAACCAGAAGCAGTTGTGTCATAATCACATGGCAGTCATGAGACTTTAGGTTCTAGAACTTTTTCTCTGGAATATTTATTATTCCCTTTATATTCGACGAGAAGCCACTCGGGACCTTCATACTGAGCATGCATTCAAAAAAGATTTCCTTCTCTTCTTTGGTAAGAGCGTAGCTGGCAGGACATTCATACTGCTTTGGAGGCATGCCGTCTTTTTCGTGCAAACGTTGCAGGTCCTCCCGTGCCTCAGGTGTATCTTTTGTCTTCCCATATACTCCCAAGAATCCTAACAGGTTCACACAAAGGTTCTTCGTCACGTGCATCATGTCGATTAAAGAGCGTACCTCTAGCTCTTTCCAGTAGGGTAGGTCCCAAAATATAGATTTCTTCTTCCACATGGGTGCGCGTCCCTCAGCGTCATTCGGAACAGCTAGTCCGCCGGGACCCTTTCCAAATATTATGTGTAAATCAGAGACCATATCAAGTACGTGATCACCGGTACGCATGGCGGTATTCTTCCGGTGATCTGCCTCGCCTTTGAAATGCTTGCCTTTCTTTCGACATTGATGGTTGGTTGGGAGAAATCGACGATGGCCCATATACACATTCTTCCTGCATCTGTCCAGGTATATACTTTCGATGTCAGCTAAACAGTGTGTGCATGCGTGGTATCCCTTGTTTGTCTGTCCTGAAAGGTTACTGAGAGTGGGCCAATCGTTGATGGTTACAAACAACAATGCATGGAGGTTAAATTCCTGCTATTTGTGCTCATCCATGCACGTACACCCTTTCCATTCCACAACTATAAAAGTTCTTCAACTAATGGCCTTAGGTCCACATCAATGTCGTTGTCGGGTTGCTTAGGGCCTTGGATGAGAATTTGCATCATAATGAACTTCCGCTTCATGCACATCCAAGGAGGAAGGTTATACATACATAGAGTCACGGGCCAGGTGCTGTGATTGCTGCTCTGCTCCCCGAAAGGATTAATGCCATCCATGCTTAAACCAAACCATATGTTCCTTGGGTCACCTGCAAACTAAGCCCAGTACTTTCTCTAGATTTTTCTCCACTGCGACCCGTCAGCGGGTGCTCTCAACTTCCAGTCTTTCTTACGGTCCTCACTGTGCCATCACATAAACTTGGCATGCTCTTTGTTTCTGAACAGCCGTTTCAACCGTGGTATTATAGGAGCATACCACATCACCTTCGCAGGAACCCTCTTCCTGCGGGGCTTGCCCTCAACATGACCAGGATCATCTCGTCTGATCTTACACTGCAATGCACCGCATACCGGGCATGCGTTCAAATCCTTATACGCACCGCGGTAGAGGATGCAGTCATTAGGGCATGCATGCATCTTCTCCACCTCCAATCCTAGAGGGAATACGACCTTCTTTGCTGCGTACGTACTGTCGGGCAATTTGTTAATCCTTTGGAAGCTTCTTCTTCAAAATTTTCAGTAGCTTCTCAAATCCTTTGTCAGGCACAACATTCTCTGCCTTCCACTGCAGCAATTCCAGTAAGGTACCGAGCTTTGTGTTGCCATCTTCGCAATTGGGGTACAACCCTTTTTTTGATCCTCTAACATGCGATCGAACTTCAGCTTCTCCTTTTCACGTTCGCACTTTTCCCTTGCATCAACAATGACCCGATGGAGCTCATCATCAGGCACATCGTCTGGTTCGTCTTGATCTTCAGCTTCATCTTGATCTTTAGCTTCCCCGGTTGCAGCATCACTGTATTCAGGGGGCACATAGTTGTCATCGTCCTCTTCTTCTTTGTTGTCTTCCATCATAACCCCTATTTCTCCGTGCTTCGTCCAAACATTATAGTGTGGCATGAAACCTTTATAAAGCAGGTGAGTGTGAAGGATTTTCTTGTCAGAGTAAGACCTCGTATTCCCACAATCAGGGCATGGACAACAAATAAAACCATTCTACTTGTTTTCCTCAGCCACTTCGAGTAATTTACGCACGCCCTTAATGTACTCTGAGGTGTGTCTGTCACCGTACATCCATTGTCGGTTCATCTGTGTGCATTATATATAGTTATGTGTGTCAAAAGTAAGAAAATTAGACAAGTATCTATCTAAAGTAAGATTTTTTCTTTCAGAAAGAAGAAAAGAACAATAGGCTCACCACGGTGATGCCGGCGACGAGATCGGCGCGGGCGATCGACGACGGTGAAGACGAGGACGGGGCGTGACGGACCGCTAAACCTAGACAAATCTCGGAAAAAAATGGAGCTCCGAGGTCGAGCTTCGAGAGGAGAAAGCCTAACTAATGTGGCTCGGGCATTTCATCGAACACCTCACATGCATAAGAGGTGAGCTAGAGCACCCAATTTCCCTTCCTCGCCGGCCAGCAAAAAACAGAGCACTGTGGAGTGCTCTGCTCGCCAGCGATGGGGTATATATAGGAAGCTCATTTGTCCCGGTTCGTGGCTGGAACTGGGACTAAAGCCCAACCTTTTGTCCCGGTTCGAGCCAAGAACCGGGACCTATGTTTGTGGGCCAGGAGTGAGGCCCATTGGTCCCGGTTCATACCAGGAATCAAGACAAATGGGTCCATACGAACCGGGACCAATGCCCACGAGGCCCCGGCCGCCCCCCTGGGCTCACGAACCAGGACGAATGCATCCATTGGTCCCGGTTCATGGCAGAACCGGGACTAATGGGATGGCGAGGCCCGAATGAAAGCCCCTTTTTTCTACGAGTGCGTTGTTCATTGGGAGCAGCACAACATCTTCTTTAAGCGTGAATGACTATCTAGACTTTTTTTTGAAAGAAAGTTCGAGCTTTATTCATTAGCAATAATCATTATATCGTTTATGAGGATTGGTACAATTGCATTATGTGGTTCCTCGAACCAATCAGAAATGAATGAAAATCTAGCCAACTTGGCAAGTTCATGAGCAACTTTATTTGCTTCTCTATTACAATGCTCGAATCTAGAAATAGGAAAATCACAAGCTAAGTGAAAACAATCATCAAAAATTGAGGACTATCCAGACTTGATGCCACACCATGTCTATTTTCCTGATGAAGATGAGGCAGCACACATTTTCAGAAAGATGACCCTCCTAAGGTTGGAATTTACGACATTAAAAGTAATACAATGGTGAATGTGGTTCATCCTGAACATTGGATGAATTGGTTGCCTCCAATATGGTTGACGCCGAGTCTTGCAAAAACGGGTACGGTTCTACTTGGCCCTTGATATCTATTTTGGAAGATGCTGCTTGTTGTATATCTCAAGCTTTGAGCAGCATTTATTTACGTGTTATATTTTCTAGTGCCCTCCTCATAGAATGTATAGAAATCAACTCCCAACACTAAGACAGTTAAAAGTTTGCCATGTAACATTTTTTCCTTTTCTCTTGAACATCATTATTGCTTCATACTGGTTTTGATGTGGATGTTTAGTTGTACTTTTTATTGATAAAATTCGCTTGGTTGTGTTGAACTTGCAAAACCTATTTTTCCTAAGGTTGACATGTTAGGTCATTTGGTCTTCTTGTTAGACGGCATGTAACATGACACTGTTTTCTTTTAACCAAACCTGTAGAAATTTCTTCTCACATTTTTTTGATAAATTATGAGAAGTTATATACAGAGTTAAAGCTAGACTAGGCCAAAAAGAAAAGGAACTATACAGCAAAGACACACGCAGTATATAACTCTGTATATAAAGCTTCTCATAATTTATCAAAATGTGGACTGCCGACCGTCTGGCCCGCCATGGTCTGCAGCATCATCCGCGCTGCCTCCTGTGGACCGGGTGCCGGAAACGATCCGACACCTCATGCTTGACTTCCCCTTCTCTTGGTAGGCATGTCACGAGAACCTGGCCTGGCTACGCATACCAGCACCGATCCCAAACTAGGAGCACACTCTCATGGACCGGTGGCGGCACGCCAAGGACGACACGCCGCAAGCACAACGCAAGGCCTTGCAATCCATAGCGCTTTAGTACCATGGATCGTCTGGAAACACAGGAACAGCTGAGTCTTTGACAACCCGACACCCTCCCTCGGCATGCTTGTCGACCGGATCAATGAGGAAGCCGGCTCCTGGCCTAAGGCTGGAGCTGCAGGCCTTAGAGTAGTCCTGCCCCCTTCTTGGGACATGCACCGAGCTTTGTACCCGCCTCTCGATTATTCGTCCTAGGACGACTGTAACTGACTCCCTGCCTTTTCAATGAAAAGAAACGCAAGGTCTTCTGCGTTTTCTCAACAAACAAAAAAAAGACACACACAGTACCCGGAGAGCTAGCCATGCAAAAGAATGAACCTAGACCTCAAAATTCTCACTAGCAAGATGCCCATGCTACGCTACGGAACCACATATAACAAGGAACAACAAATGAATGAGCCACTTTGAGATAATATTGAATTTTAAATACATCAGACAAGAGTCTTTATACAGTGACATCGTCAACATAACCGAAGTTCTATGAAGCCACACATCTGTTGCAATGACGCCGCTAACACAACCCAAGTTTCGTGGAGCCACACATGTAGATTGTTAGATGTGTATAGTTCCTTTCGGTACATATCCATTGTATAAGGGGCTTTTCTGCACTTTACCGCACATGTATATGTTCTGGCCTTTGGCCCTCAGTAAAGCTAGTTGCTGATTATCCAACATAGTATCAGATGCTAGGCTAGCCCCTTCCTCCCACACGCTGCACCTCCGTGCCCCTCGTTCCTAGGCTGCTCGCCTCCATCTCGTCCGGCAGCCGCCCCGTCCGGCGGCCGTCCCGTCCAGCCGTCGCCCTGCTCAGTCGCTGCTCCGTCCGACGCCATCTCGCCCGGCCTCCCCATCTAGTGCTGCGGCCGCTGCCTCATCCGTTGCCCCGTCCGGCAACTGCGGGCGTTGTGCCGCTCGGCTCCGCCTCTGGCTAGCACTGCTGAGTCTGGCTAGCGGCTTGTGGATCGGGCTGCTGCTGCTCCGTCCAGCAGCTGCCTCTCCTCTCTGACCGGCCGCCGCCCCTCCTCTTTTGCTCCGGCCGGCTACGGGCGCTGCTGTCCTCGGGCGATGCCGGTCCTCCTTCGCCCGCTCTCCTCGGGCTCTGCTGGTCCCCGATCTAGATCGGGCCTAGTTTGCCTGCTTGATCCCCTGCTCGCTCTATAGCCTCGTGAGTGATTCTGCCCAATCCAGATCAGGCCTCCTGTAGCAGTTGACTCCAAAAAAAGGCTCCTCATGTCTTCTTTGGGCTATGTCGCTGTCCCTCGGTGCTCGGTGATCTTTGATGGCACCAACTATGCTGAGTTTGCGGGCTTCATGCGTATCGATATGTGCGGTCTTCTTCTATGGGGTGTTCTCCCTGGCGAGTTCCCCTGTCTGCCATGCCTTGTTGCGCCTGTGGCCCTAATACCCCTGGTGCCACCGGTCCTTGCTGCTGATGCTTCTCAGGCTGACCGGGATGCAGCCAAGGCTCTCGATGATGCTGCAGTTGATGCTTATGACTAGCAGGTATCAGCTTATTCAGATGCTCTCTCTGTATATCGTGATGCTCTGTCTGCCTACACTCAATGGTGCAATGATGATGCTCATGCTGCTTCTGTTCTCACTACGAGTGTCCTCCCTCAGTTTGCTTCCGAGTTCATGGGACTTGGCATAGTTGCCGCCATGTGGTCTTATCTCTGTCAGCGCTATCAGCCCTCTAGTGATGCTCTTTACCTACCTGTGGTGCGTTAGGAGCACACACTCCAGCAAGGTGATTCCTCTGTTGATGAGTTCTATTCACAGTGCTCTGCCATCTGGCGCCAGCTTGACTCTCTTCAGACAGTTGTTTATGGGACTTGCCATTGCTGTTAGACTACACGGTCCGATTTGGAGTTTCAGAGGGTCCATGAGTTCTTATCTCGCCTCCGCTCTGAGTTTGAGCCTCAACGTGCTCACTTGCTTGCTCATGGTCGTGCTTCTATCTTAGAGGTTCTTGTTGAGCTTCGTGCTGAGGAGACCCGCCTTCACTCTGCTAGTTTTCTTGCTGTTCTGTCAGTATTGGCTGCCCGAGCTCCTATGCCACCTGCTCATCTCACCGCTCTACCACTACTACCTACTCCTTCAGGGGGTGGGTCGCCCTCCTTATGCTGAGAAGGGCACGTCGCGCCGAGACACCTTCTGTGGTTACTGCTCCCGGACTGGTCACCCTGAGTCTAACTGTCGCCAGAAGAAGCGAGATCAGAGGCGCTCCTCTTCAAGTGGGACTCCTGCGTCCTCCTCGTCTTCCTCGACTCTGTCACTCACTGACTAGGACATTATATGCCTCAAGCGTCTGCTTGCTTCCTCCGGCTCCTCGTCGACTGGTTCCGTTGTTGCTGTGACGGCATCCACTTCTCCACCACCGTCGGCATCTACACAGTCAGGTTAATCTACGTGGGTTCTGGATTCTGGAGCCTCCTTTCATATGTCTTCTGATTCTTCCGCACTGTCTTCTCTCTGACCTCTTGATTCGCCTGTTAATGTTCTTACCGCCGATGGCACACCTCTTTCTGTTGCTAGTCATGGTATTCTTTCCACTCCATCCTTTTCTGTTCCTAGTGTTTCACATGTTCCTCGCCTTACCATGAATCTTTTTTCCGCTGCCCAACTATCTGATTCTGGTTGTCGTGTCATCAATAATACCGATGCTTGCTCCATTCAGGATCGTCGCACCAAGGCTTTGGTTGGTGCTGGCCTCCGGCGCCGTGAGTCAGAGGGCCTTTGGGAGGTTGACTGGCTTTGTGTTCCTTTCGCTGCCACGACTTCTGCCAACTCATGCTCTTGCTGCCTCTTTGTCTGTGTCCTTCCAGCAGTGGCATCATCACCTGGGTCACATCTGTGGCTCTCACTTGTCTCCTTTAGTTCGCCAGGGCCTCTTAGGGTCTGTATCTAGAGATGTCTCCTTACATTGTAATGGTTGCAGACTTGGAAAACAGACTCAGTTACCTTATCCTACTAGTGAGTCTGTATCTCAACGTCCTTTTGACTTAGTTCATTCTGATGTCTGGGGTCCTGCTCCCTTTGATTCGAAAGGTGGTCATTGCTACTATGTTTTGTTTATTGATGATTTCTCTCGCTACACTTGGCTCTACTTCATGAAATCTCGTAGCGAGGTTCTCTCTATATACAAATGTTTTGCTGCCATGGTTCACACCTAGTTTTCCACGCCCATTCGTACCTTTCGTGCTGACTCCGCTGGATAGTAGATCTCTCAGCTGTTGCGTGGTTTTCTCGCAGAACAGGGTACTCTTGCCTAGTTCTCATGTCCTAGTGCTCATGCTTAGAATGGCGTTGCCGAACGTAAGCATCATCATTTGCTTGAGACGGCTCGTGCACTGATGATTGCTGCTTCCCTTCCACCCCATTTTTGGGCTGAGGTTGTTTCCGCATCCACCTATCTCATAAACATTCAGCCATCGACTGCACTGCAGGGTGGTATTCCTATGGAGTGTCTCACTGGTCGCTCTCCTTTCTACTTAGCTCTCCGTATGTTTGGATGTGTGTGCTATGTTCTTCTTGCCCCCCGAGAATGCACCAAACTGACTAATCAGTCGGTTGAGTGTGTTTTCCTTGGCTATAGTGATGAGCACAAGGGCTATCGATGTTGGGATCCTGTGGGTCGTCACTTGCGCATCTCGCGTGATGTGACTTTTAACGAGTCTTGTTCTTACTACCCACGTCCTTCTTCCTCGAGTTTCTCTGTGGACAATATTTCTTTCCTTCTTCTTCTCGATACATCCTCCTACGTGCCTCATGTGTCACCTCTTCCTCCGACACCTCTCATTCCTTCTCATTCATCACATACCCCATCTTCTCCATCCTCCTCCTCCACCTCTCCACCATCATCTCTAGTCTGTCGCCCTCTCTCACCATTCCCTCTACATTATACACATCGCCCTCGTACTGAGGATGTCTCCCCTGACGTGCCTTCCACCTCTGGTGCACCTCCCTTCATGCCTCCCCCGATTCACAACCTCCATGCTCGGCCTCGCCCCCACCTGATCGCTACTCCCTTGATCGGTACGGTCTCTCTGTTATTGCTGAGCCCACTTCCTATCGGACTGCCATGACTCAGTCTGAATGGCAGCTTGCGATGGCCGAAGAGCTTGCTGCCCTTGAGCGCTCTGGCACATGGGATCTGGTTTCTCCCTTCCGGTGTATGTCTCCTCACCTGCAAGTGGGTCTACAAGATTAAGACTCACTCCGATGGTTCTCTTGACCGCTACAAAGCTTGTCTTGTGGCCCATGGTTTTCAGCAGGAGCAGGGACGCGATTATGATGAGACATTCGCTCTTGTGGCCCACGTGACCACTGCCCGCACTCTCCTTGCTATGGCTTCTGTTCGTCATTGGTCTATCTCTCAACTTGATGTCCAGAACACCTTTCTCAACGGTGAGTTGCGTGAGGAGGTTTATATGCAGCCACCACCGGGGTACTATGCTCCTGACGGTATGGTCCGTAGACTTCCCCGCTCCCTTTACGGTCTTAAGCCGGCCCCTCGCACCTGGTTTGAGCGCTTCGCCTCTGTGGTGACTGCCGATGGTTTCTGAAGGAAATATGCCCTAGAGGCAATAATAAAGTTGTTATTTATATTTCCTTATATCATGATAAATGTTTATTATTCATGCTAAATTGTATTAACCGGAAACTTAGTACATGTGTGAATACATAGACAAACACATTGTCCCTAGTATGCCTCTACTTGACTAGCTCATTACTCAAAGATGGTTACGTTTCCTAGCCATAGACATGCGTTGTCATTTGATGAACGGGATCACATCATTATAGAATGATGTTATGGACTAGACCCATCCGTTAGCTTAGCACTATGATCATTTAGTTTATTGCTATTGCTTCTTCATGACTTATACACGTTCCTATGACTATGAGATTATGCAACTCCCGAATACCAGAGGAACACTTAGTGTGCTATCAAACATCACAACGTAACTGGGTGATTATAAAGATGCTCTACAGGTGTCTTCGATGGTGTTTGTTGAGTTGGCATAGATCGTGATTAGGATTTGTCACTCCGATTGTCGGAGAGGTATCTCTGGGCCCTCTCGGTAATGCACATCACTATAAGCCTTGCAAGCAATGTGACTAATGAGTTAGTTGCGGCATGATGCATTACGGAATGAGTAAAGAGACTTGCCAGTGATGAGATTGAACTAGGTATGATGATACCGACGATCGAATCTCGGGCAAGTAACATACCGATGACAAAGGGAACACCGTATGTGGTTATGCGGTTTGACTGATAAAGACCTTCGTAGAATATGTAGGAGCCAATATGAGCATGCAGGTTCCACTATTGGTTATTGACCGGAGATGTGTCTCGGTCATGTCTACATAGTTCTCAAATCCGTAGGGTCCGCAAGCTTAACATTCGATGACGATTTGTATTATGAGTTATGTGATTTGATGACCGAAGTTTGTTCGGAGTCCCGGATGAGATCACGGACAAGACGAGGAGTCTCGAAATAGTCGAGAGGTAAAGACTCATATATTGGAAGGCTATATTCGGACATCGGAAAGGTTCCGAGTGATTCGGGTAATTTTTGGAGAACCGGGGAGTTACGGGAATTCACTGGGGGAAGTATTGGGCCTTATTGGGCTTTAGTGGAAAGGAGAGAAGGGCCAGAAGGGGAGGCAGCGCGCCCCCCATGGGCTGGTCCGAATTGGACTAGGAGGGGCGGCGCCCCCCTCTTTCCTTCTCCATCTCCCTCTCCTTCCTTCATCTCCTACTTGGACTAGGAAAGGGGGAAACCTACTCTTACTAGGAGTAGGAATCCCCACCTTGGGCGCCCCCCTTGAGGCCATCCCTCCTCCTCCCCTCCTTTATATACGGGGGAGAGGGGCACCCCATAGACACACAAGTTGATCTTTATCCGTGTGCGGTGCCCCCCTCCATAGTTTTCCACCTCGGTCATATTGTCATAGTGCTTAGGCGAAGCCCCACGTCGGCAACTTCATCATCACCATCAACATGCCGTCGTGCTGACGCAACTCACCCTCAGCCTCAACTGGATCAAGAGTACAAGGTATGTCACCGAGCTAAATGTGTGCATATCACAGAGGTTTCGTGCGTTCAGTATTTGATCGGTTGGATCGCGAAGACGTTCGACTACATCAAGCGCGTTACTTAAATGCTTCCGCTTTTGGTCTACGAGGGTACGTAGACACACTCTCCCCTCTCGTTGCTATGCATCTCCTAGATAGATCTTGCGTGATCGTAGGAAAATTTTGAAATACTGCGTTCCCCAACAGTGGCATCTGAGCCAAGTTTATGCGTAGATGTTATATGCACGAGTAGAACACAAAGAGTTGTGGGTGATTATAGTCATACTGCTTACCAGCATGTCATACTTTGATTCAGCGGTATTGTTGGATGAAGCGGCCCAGACCAACATTACATGACCGTGTTCATGAGATTAGTTCTACCGCCGTGCTTCGCACACATGTGGCTAGTGGGTGTTTGTTTCTCCAACTTTAGTTGAATCGAGTGTGACTACGCCCGATCCTTGTTGAAGGTTAAAACAGAACACTTGATGAAAGATCGTTGTGGTTTTGATGCGTAGGTAAGAATGGTTCTTGCCAAGCCCGTAACAGTCACGTAAAACTTGCAACAACAAAGTAGAGGACGTCTAACTTGTTTTTTTGCAGGGCATGTTGTGATGTGATATGATTAAGACGTGACAATATATAAATTGTTGTATGAGATGATCATGTTTTCTTAAAGTTATAGGCAACTGGCAGGTGCCTTAGGGTTCTCTCTTTATTGCATAAGTTGCAAGTGCCATATAATTACTTTACTTTATCGCTATGCGATAGCAATACTTGCAAAAGAAATAGTTGGCGAGACGACCATGTGACGACACGTTGATAAAGATCAAGATGATGGAGATCATGGTGTCATGCCGTTGACGATGGAGATCATGACGGTACTTTTCAGATGAAGATCAAAGGCACAAGATGATGATGGCCATATCATGTCACATATTTTGATTGCATGTGATGTTTATCTTTTATGCATCTTATTTTGCTTAGTACGATGGTAGCATTATGAGATGATCCCTTACAAAAATTTCAAGGTATAAGTGTTCTCCCTGAGTATGCATCGTTGCGACAGTTCTTCGTGCTGAGACACCACGTGATGATCGGGTGTGATAAGCTCTACGTTCACATACAATGGGTGCAAGTCAGTTTTGCACAAGCAGAATACTCAGGTTAAACTTGACGAGCCTAGCATATGCAGATATGGCCTTGGAACACTAAGACCGAAAGGTCGAGCGTGAATCATATAGTAGATATGATCAACATAGTGATGTTCACCATTGAAAACTACTCCATCTCATGTGATGACCAGACATGGTTTCGTTGATGTGGATCACATGATCACTTAGATGATTAGAGGGATGTCTATCTAAGTGGGAGTTCTTAAGTAATATGATTAATTGAACTTTAATTTATCATGAACTTAGTACCTGATAGTATTTTTCATATCTATGTTGTAGATCAATAGCTCGCGTATAGCTCCGTGTTTTATTTTTTGATATGTTCCTAGAGAAATATAAGTTGAAAGATGATAGTAGCAATGATACAGACTAGGTCCATGATCTGAGGATTAACCTCATTGCTGCACAGAAGAATTATGTCCTTGATGCAGCGCTAGGTGACGGACCTATTGCAGGAGCAGATGCAGACGTTATGAATGTTTGGCAAAGCTCGGTATGATGACTAGTTTGTAGTTTAGTGCACCATGCTTTACGGCTTAGAACCGGGACTTTAAAAACGTTTTGAACGCCATGGAACATATAAGATATTCCAAGAGATGAAATTTGTATTTCAGACTCATGCCCGAGTCAAGAGGTATGAGACATCTGACAAGTTCTTTGCCTACAAGATGGAGGAGAATAGCTCAACTAGTGAGCATGTGCTCAGAATGTCTGAGTACTACAATCACTTGAATCAAGTGGGAGTTAATCTTCTAGATAAGAAAGTGATTGACAGAGTTCTCTAGTCACCATCACTAAGTTAATAGAACTTCGTGATGAACTATAATATGCAAGGGATAATGGAAACGATTCCCAAGCTCTTCGCGATGCTGAAATTGGCAAAGGTAGAAATCAAGAAAAAGCATCAACTGTTGATGGTTGACAAGACCACTAGTTTCAAGTAAAAAGGCAAGGGAAAGAAAGGGAACTTCAAGAAGAATGGCAAGCAAGTTACCACTCCCATGAAGTAGCCCAAAGCTAGACCTAAGCCTGAAGCTGAGTGCTTCTACTGCAAAGGGAATGGTCACTGGAAGCAACTACCCCAAATACTTGGCGGATAAGAAGGATGGCAAAGTGAACAAAAGTATATTTGATATACATGTTATTGATGTGTACTTTACTAGTGTTCATAGTAACCCCATGGTATTTGATACCGGTTCAGTTGCTAAGATTAGTAACTCGAAACAAGAGTTGCAAAATGAATAGAGACTAGTTAAGGGCAAGGTGACGATGTGTGTTGGAAATGATTTCAAGGTTGATAAGATCACCATCGCACACTCCTTTTACCTCCGTGATTAGTGTTGAACCTAAAATAAATATTATTTGGTATTTGCGTCGAGCATGAATATGATCGGATCATGTTTATTGCAATACGGTTATTCATTTAAGTCAAAGAATAATTGTTGTTCTGTTTACATGAATAAAACCTTCTATGGTCATACACTTCATATAAATGGTTTATTGAATCTCGACCGTAGTGATACACCTATTCATAATATTGATGCCAAAAGATGCAAAGTTGATAATGATAGTGCAACATACCTGTGGCACTGCCGTTTAGGTCATATTGGTGTAAAGCGCATGAAGAAACTCCATGCAGATGGACTTTTGGAATCACTTGATTATGAATCATTTGATGCTTGCGAATCATGCCTCATGGGCAAGATGACTAAGACTTCATTCTACGGAACAATGGAGCGAGCCACTGACTTATTGGAAATAATACATACCGATGCATGCAGTCCGATGAGTGTTGAGGCTCGCAGCGGGTATCATTGTTTTTCTGACCTTCATAGATGATTTGAGAAGATATGAGTATATCTACTTAATGAAACACAAGTCTGAAACATTTGAATAGTTCAAAGAATTTCAGAGTGAAGTGGAGAATCATTGTTACAAGAAAATAAGTTTCTATGATCTGATCACAGAGACGAAATATTTGAGTTAGGAGTTTGGCCTTCAGTTGAAACAATGTCGAATAGTTTTAATTGAAGGCCAAACTCGTAACTCAAATATTTGCCTCCGCGATCAGATCGTAGAAACTTTATTTTTCTTATTACAATGATTTTCACTTCACTCTGAAATTCATTGAACTTTTACATGTTTTAGACTTATGTTTCATTAAGTAGATATACCCACATCTGCTCAAATCATCTGTGAAGGTCAGAAAATAACGATACCCGCCGGGAGCCTCAACACTCATCGGACTGAATACATCAGTATGTATTATTTCCAATAAGTCAGTTGCTAGCTCCATTGTTTCGGAGAACAGAGTCTTAGTCATCTTCCCCATGAGGCATTGTTCGCAAGCATAAAGTGGTTCATAATCAAGTGATTCCAAAAACCCATCAGCATGGAGTTTCTTCATGCACTTTACACCAATATGACCTAAATGGCAATGCCACAAGTATGTTGCACTATCATTATCAACTTTGCATCTTTTGGCATCAATATTATGTGTATCACTACGATCGAGATTCAGTAAACCATTCACCTTGGGTGTATGACCACAGAAGGTATTATTCATGTAAACAGAATAACAATTATTCTTTGACTTAAATGAATTTGCAAGAAACATGATCCGATCATATTATGCTCAACGCAAACACCAAATAACATTTATTTTAGGTTCAACACTAATCCCGAAGGTAAAGGGAGTTTGCGATGGTGATCTTGTCAACCTTGGAATCACTTCCAACACACATCGTCACCTTGCCCTCAACTATTATTTGTTCATTTTGTAACTCCTATTTTGAGTTACTAATCATAGAAACTGAACCAGTATCAAATACCCAGGGGCGACTATGAATACTAGCAAAGTACAGATCAATAACATGTATATCATATATACTTTTGTTCACTTTTCCATCCTTCTTATCCGCCAAGTGTTTGGGGCAGTTCCGCTTCCTGTGACCATTTCCTTTGTAGTAGAAGCACTCAGTTTCAGGCTTGGGTATAACTTTGGGCTTCTTCATGGGAGTAGCAACTTGCTTGTCCTTCTTCTTGAAGTTCCCTTTTCTTTCCCTTGCCCCTTTACTTGAAACTAGTGGTCTTGTCAACCATCAATATTTGATGCTTTTCTTGATTTCTACATTCGTCGATTTCAGTATCACGAAGAGTTCAGGAATCATTTTCGTCATCCCTTGCATATTATAGTTCATCATGAAGTTATAGTAACTTGGTGATAGTGACTAGAGAACTCTGTCAATCACTTATTTATATGGAAGATTAACTCCCATTTTATTCAAGTGATTTTAGTACTAAGACAATCTGAGCACATGCTCACTGGTTGAGCTATTATCCTCCATCTTGTAGGCAAAGTACTTGTTAGAGGTCTCATACCTCTCGACTCGGGCATGAGTCTGAAATACCAATTTCAGCTCTTAGAACATCTTATATGCTCCGTGGCATTCAAAACGTTTTTGAAGTCCCGGTTCTAAGCCATAAAGCATGGTGCTAAACTATCAAGTAGTCATCATACCGAGCTTGCCAAACGTCATAACATCTACATCTACTCCTGCAATAGGTCCGTCCCCTAGAGGTGCATCAAGGACATAATTCTTCTGTGCAGCAATGCGGATAATCCTCAGATCACGGAGCTAGTCTGCATCATTGCTACTAACATCTTTCAACGACATAGTTTTCTCTAGGAACATATCATAAATAAAACAGGGAAGCTATACGCGAGCAATTGATCTACAACATAGATATGCAAAATACTATCAGGACTAAGTTCATGATAAATTTAAGTTCAATTAATCATATTACTTAAGAACTCCCACTTAGATAGACATCCCTCTAATCATCTAAGTGGTCACGTGATCCATATCAACTAAACCATGCCCGATCATCACGTGAGATGGAGTAGTCTTCAATGGCGAACATCTCTATGTTGATCATATCTACTATATGATTCACGTTCGACCTTTCGGTCTCCAGTGGTCCGAGGCCATATCTGCATATGCTAGGCTCGTCAAGTTTAACCCGAGTATTCTGCGTGTGCAAAACTGGCTTGCACCCGTTGTATGTGAATGTAGAGCTTATCACACCCGATCATCACGTGGTGTCTCGGCACAACAAACTGTAGCAACGGTGCATACTCAGGGAGAACACTTATACCTTGAAATTTAGTGAGAGATCATCTTATAATGCTACCGGTGAACTAAGCAAAATAAGATGCATAAAGGATAAACATCACATGCAATCAATATAAGTGATATGATATGGCCATCATCATCTTGTTCCTTTGATCTCCGTCTCCAAAGCACTGTAATGATCACCATCGTCACCGGCTTGACATCTTGATCTCCATCGAAGCATCATTGTCGTCTCGCCAACTATTACTTCTACGACTATCGCTACCGCTTAGTGATAAAGTAAAGCAATTATATGGCGATTGCATTTCATACAATAAAGCGACAACCATATTGGTCCTGCCAGTTGCCGATAACTGTGTTACAAAACATGATCATCTCATGCAATAAAGTTTAGCATCATGTCTTGACCATATCACATCACAACATGCCCTGCAAAAACAAGTTAGACATCCTCTACTTTGTTGTTGCAAGTTTTACGTGGCTGCTACGGGTTGAGCAAGAATCGTTCTTACCTACGCATAAAAAACCACAACGCGGTATAGTGATTGCTTTTTGATCTTCAGAAAGAACCCTATTCATTGAATCCGATTCAACTAAAGTTGGAGATACTGACACCCACCAGCCACCTGTGTGTGAAGCACATCGGTAGAACCAGTCTTGCGTAAGCATACGCGTAATGTCGGTCTGGGCCGCTTCATCCAACAATACTGCCGAATCAAGAAACAACTAGTGACGGTAAGCAATATGTATATACCCACGCCCACAACTCCTTTCTGTTCTACTCGTGCATATAACATCTACGCATAAACCTGGCTCGGATGCCACTGTTGGGGAACGCAGCAATTTCAAAAAAATTCCTACGCACACACAAGATCATGGTGATGCATAGCAATGAGAGGGGAGAGTGTTGTCTACGTACCCTCATAGACCGTAAGCGGAATCATTATGACAACGCGGTTGATGTAGTCGTATGTCTTCACAATCGACCGATCCTAGTACCGAAGGTACGACACCTCCGTGATCTGCACACGTTCGGCTCGATGACGTCCCATGAACTCATGATCCAGCAGAGTGTCGAGGGAGAGCTTCGTCAGCATGACGGCATGATGGCGGTGATGATGATGCTACCAGAATAGGGCTTCACCTAAGCACCACTATGATATGACCGATGTGGATTATGGCGGAGGGGGGCACCGCACATGGCTAAAAGATCAATGATCAACTTGTGTGTCTATGGGGTGCCCCCTGGCCACGTATATAAAGGATGGAGGGAGGAGGAGGCCGACCCGCATAGGGCGCGCCCAAAGTGTGGAGTCCTACTAGGACTCCCTAGTCCTAGTAGGATTCCACCTCCCACATGGAATAGGAAAAAGGGAAGGGAGAAGGAGAAGGAAGGAAGGGGGCGCCCCCTTTCCCTAGTCCAATTCGGACCAGTCCATGGGGAAGGGGCGTGGCCACCCTTGAGGCCTTTCTCTTCTTTCCCGTATGGCCTGATGACCCACAAGTGTAGGGGATCTATCGTAGTCCTTTCGATAAGTAAGAGTGTCGAACCCAACGAGGAGCAGAAGGAAATGATAAGCAGTTTTCAGTAAGGTATTCTCTATAAGCACTGAAATTATCGGTAACAGATAGTTTTGTGATAAGGTAATTTGTAACGGGTAATAAGTAATTAAAGTAAATAAGGTGCAGCAAGATGGACCAATCTTTTTTGTAGCAAAGGACAAGCTTGGACAAACTCTTATATAAAGGAAAATGCTCCCGAGGACACATGGGAATTATCGTCAAGCTAGCTTTCATCATGTTGATATGATTCACGTTCGGTACTTTGATAATTTGATATGTGGGTGGACCGGCCCTTGGATGCTGCCCTTCCTTGGAAAAGCATCCCACTTATGATTAACCCCTCTTTGAAGCATCCGGAACTATAGAAGAAGTATTAAGGTAAACCTAACCATAGCATGAAACATATGGATCCAAATAAGCCCCTTACGAAGCAACTCATGAACTAGGGTTTAAGCTTCTGTCACTCTAGCAACGCATCATCTACTTATTACTTCCCAATGCCTTCCCCTAGGCGCAAACAATGATGAAGTGTCACATAGTCGTCGTTCACATGACACCACTAGAGGAGAGACAACATACATCTCATCAAAATATCGAACGAATACCAAATTCACATGACTACTTATAGCAAGACTTCTCCCATGTCCTCAGGAACAAACGTAACTACTCACAAATCATATTCATGTTCATAATCAGAGGTGTATCAATATGCATAAAGGATCTGAAGGTATGATCTTCCACCAAATAAACCAACTAGCATCGACTACAAAGAGTAATCGACACTACTAGCAACCCACAGGTACCAATCTGAAGCTTTGGGACAAAGATTGGATACAAGAGATGAACTAGGGTTTGAGATGAGATGGTGCTGGTGAAGATGTTGATGGAGATTGACCCCACCCGATGAGAGGATCGATGGTAATGACGATGGTGATGATTTCCCCCTCCCGGAGGAAAGTTTCCCCGGTAGAACAGCTTCGCCTCATGGTGGCGGAGTTTCGTCCCGTGAGCTAGCTTATGAATTTTTCCAGGGAAAAATACCTCATATAGCAGAAGATGGGCACCGGAGGCCTACTAGGGGGCACACGAGGCAGGGGGCGCGCCCCCACCCTCGTGGATGGTGGGTGGCCCCCCTCTGGTACTTCCTTCGCCAATTTTTTTATATATTCTGAAACGTGCTCCCGTGAAGTTTCAGGACTTTTGGAGTTGTGCGGAATAGGTCTCTAATATTTCCTCCTTTTCCATCCTAGAATCCCTGCTGTCGGCATTCCCCCTCTTCATGTAAACCTTGTAAAATAAGAGAGAATAGGCATAAGTATTGTGACATGATGTGTAATGACAACCCATAATGCAATAAATATCGATATAAAAGCATGATGCAAAATGGACGTATCAACTCCCCCAAGGTTAGACCTTGCTTGTCCTCAAGCGGAAGCCGATATCTAAAAATATGACCACATGTTTAGAGATAGGGGTATCGATTAAAATAAATACGGACATGAGAGCATCATGATCATTCTTAGAACAACACACACACACACACACACACACATATATATATATACATACATCTGGGCTATTCTGTTACGCGTACCAGAATATTATTCTGTTACCCTTCTTGAACTGACGTAGTTCACAGGTTGGACTGACGCGGTTTTCTACTTGAACTGATCTTCCTGCGTGTATGACTGGCGGAGACAGGGGATGCAACATGGAGCTTCCAGGCGTTTTCCAGCGCGATGCTGCAGGCCATTCATTGCTAGAGGAGACATGTAAGGGGTTCCACACGTGCATGCGCTCACCTGGTCGTTTTTTGCAATCTGTAATCACCGGAGGTGACGACGAGGGCATGTGCATTTGGCGGCGGACGTCTTTTGGGCGTTGGTGTTTATCATGGTGTTCGTATGCCTCAATTTTACGTCCGTTTTGTTGTTTTGGATGTGAGAATGATTTGTGGGTGAGAGTTTTTCAAGATTATTTGACTGTAATTTATGATTAGAAGTTTTGGTGTTCTTGGTTGTTGGCCATTGCCGCCATGGAAATGTGATCTTCTTTTTCTGATGTTTTATTTTTGAATTGGCGTTGCAGGGAGATAGTTGAGGATTGTATGATTAGATTTTTGTTGTCAACTTTGCTTCTTGAGTTGTTTATACTCCGGATGCCCATGTGATTTTGGTCGTTGGCGGAGGTGGTGTTTGGTGGCTGACTGTAGCCTACAATTTCTTGTAATCTGGTCAATTTGTGTAATTAAGTTGCGTGTTTTTCAGTGTTGTTTTGAATTGCTGCCGTATGTGTAGTTGGACTACTCAGTATCAAAGCTTGTATTACTGTGCGTTGACATCGGAGCAAGTATTTTCTACTGGCTGCCCAGCCATACCTCTACACTTTGAGTATAAAGACCGAGTCTTCTGTCACTTTCGTTCGACCAACTGCAACTAAAAGAAAAGCTAGATGGATCCAGAGCTGGGAGAGGTCACAGAGGAGGAGGGGGAAGCTGTCGATGTGAGAGCTGAAGCAGCAGAGCAGAGGAGCAGGAGGAGGTGCAGGCGCAGACAGATAGCACGACGTGTTGCCGAGGAGGAAGTGGATGCAGAGTTCAACAGACGCCTTGGGCGAGAGGTGATGGATACTTGCAACTCCAATGAACTGGAGCTTCTTTTCCCAGATGGTAGGGGAAGTGTGACACCGTCGATTCAATCGTACACTAATCATACACGCAAATGTGTACGATCAAGATCAAGGACTCACGAGAGGATATCACAACACAACTGTAGACACAAATTAAAATAATACAAGCTTTATATTACAAGCCAGGGGCCTCGAGGGATCGAATACATAAGCTCGAATACACAAGAGACAGCGGAAGCAACAATATCTGAGTACAGACATCAGTTAGAGAAGTTTGCCTTAAGAAGGCTAGCACAAAAACAACATCGATCGAAAAGGCAAGGCCTCCTGCCTGGGAGCCTCCTAACTACTCCTACTCGTCTGCGGTCTTCACGTACTAGTAGGCATCCTCTGGGTAAAAGTAGTCATCAGTGGCGTCGTCTGGCTCCTGGGATCCGTCATCTAGTCGCAACAATGGGTATGGGGGAAAATAAGTAGCAAAGCAACTGTGAGTACTCATCCAAAGTACTCGCAAGAATTACATCAGATCTAAACTAAGTATGCATCTGTATCAAAGGAATGGGTTGTATCTGTGGACTAAACTGCAAAATGCCAGTAGGGAAGGGGAAAGCCTAGCCTATCGAAGACTAGCATCTTCTGAAAACCACCATCTTGCATCAATAGGAGGGAGTAGAGTAGCATAAAGTAATGTAGCAGTAATGTTATCAACCTTGGCCAGAGATCCTTTCTCGACTCCCTGCGAGAAAGCAATCCCAGAGCCATACTATCCAAGTGTCAACACATTCCAAATCTCATCACCATCCAGATCTCATCACAAGTATCCAGTTCTAGTTGTATCGATCGGGATACAAATCCAAGTGTCCGTTACCGTAGGACAGGCTATCGATAGATGTTTTCTTCCCTACAGGGGTGCACCAACTTACCCACCACGCTCGATTAACTCCGGTCGGACACACTTTCCTGGGTCATGCCCGGCCTCGGCCAAACAATACGCCGCAACTCGACCTAGGCTTAATAGAGAGGCCAGCATGCGAGACTAAACCTATGCCTCCAGGGGTCATGGGCCATCTCCCCGGGAACTCCTGCATGTTGCGTACGTGGCCGGTGAGCAGACTAACACCAACTATTAAGCTTGCGCGGGTACCCCTCAGGGTCGACCCGTCTTTAGTAACATGGCTCAGTGTAAAGTCATAGTAATCATAGTAACTGTCTGTCTAACACCAAAGGGAAAACCCGAGGAATCACCCTCAGTGAATTCCACTCGATGTTGTCATCAAGGTGAGCGTAAGAGGATCCACCCTCGAGGTTCACACTTGAGGGGTTGCACGACAGAGCCGTACCGGAGGTGGTTAAGAAGGAAATCACCCTCGATGACCACGACCGGATAGCTACACTACAGAGATCTCATCCGGAGTGATGTAAGAGGTTCCACCCTCGGCACTCAATGGTAGCTCTGCAGATCGTACAACTCGGGGGGGGGGGGGGTGATGTGAAGTGTCGGGGCGTGGACGTCGATCATGTTGATCGAGCCATCAAACATAAAGCGAGGCAACTGGGACAAGGTGGGGGTCACTGATGGATCACTAACCATCCTATACTAAGCAGTTTAGGATAAGCAGGTAAGGTATGAAAGCAGGCAACAACAATAGGCTATGCATTAGAGTAGAATCATACAAAAAGCAGTAGCAGTTCTAATTCAAGCATGAGAGGGAAAGAAATGGGCGATATCGGAATGCTCAAGGAGAGTTTGCTTGCCTGGTTGCTCTGGCAAGGAGGGGGGTCATCATCGACGTAGTCGATCACAAGGGCAGCATCGGTCTCGGGTCTACCGGAGAGAAGAGGGGAAGAAACAGTAAATATAAAGCAAACATAGCACCACAAAGCAAACATGGCAATAAGATGTGCCGGGTGTGACCTAACGTATGGCTACACGATAAAGGTGAAGGGAGAAAACAGCCGGGAATGTTTTCCCGGTTCCAGACCTGTGTCAGACAGATGACCAGAGGGGGAAAGTTCCATGTTTGCTATGCTAGGGATGCATGGCGGACGAACGGGCTGCGTATCCAGATTCTCGTCGTTCTGAACAACTTTCATGTACAAAGTTTTTCGATCCGAGCTACGGTTTAATTTCTATTAATTTTCAAAGTTTTAGCAATATTCTGAAATTATTAATTCGAATTATCCAAATAGTAAAAGGCTAAGTGCACCCGGTCCAGTGCGCCCAACTGTGTAACAGAGGCTGATAGTGGGGTCGGGAAACGCTGAGTTAGCAAGTCAACTTTTGACGGTTGACTGGTCAACTTGACCAGCAGGTCCCATGTGTCATTGATAGGGCTATTAACAGGGTTTTTAGTTAATCTCATAACTTAATTAGCAAGGTGGGACCCGGCTGTCAGTGAGACACTAAGTTAACTGGGTTAATCTTATTATAAATAATCCTAACGCTACAGTAGACGGGCCCATCCATCGGTGGGCCATTACCTAACCTGATCTAACACACACACACACACACACACACACACACACACACACACACACACCTGGCCGGCCAAGGACCCGGCCGGCAACACACGCGCATGTGCGGGCGTAGGGGCGGGCAGGCATGGCGGTGGCTGCGCCGGTGGACGGAGGCGGCGGGGAGCGGTGGCCGGCGGTGAGCGCGGAGCGGCGAGCAGCGGCGGCCTGCAGGGGCGAGCGGAGGGCGGCGACGCGGCTAGGCGTGTGGGCGACACTTGCGACGAGGCGCAGGGGCGCAGGTGGACGCGAGCTAGGGGCTCGGCCGGGCGAGCAAGGGCGACAACAGAGAGCGAGAGGCGGAGGCGGCTCCAGTAGCTAGGCAGCAGCGGCAGCTAAGCAAAGCAGCAAGCAAGCAGTGGGCAGGGAAGTAGGGAAGTAGCGAAGCAGCGCAGGAGCGCGGGCGACGACGGGCACGGCGGGTGCCGAGCAGCGGCAGCGGCAAACGAGCACAGCCATACGCAGCAGCTGTAGGTGCGGGCGATGACAGGCGGCAGCGCAGGGAAAGGAGCGGGGCAGGTGAGCGGGACAAGCTTGGCGGCGCGAGCGCGGGCGCACGACAGCGGACGGAGAAGTCCGGGCGCGTTGGTGGTGACGTCCTACGACGATGGGAAGAATGGAAAGGAGAAGGAGGAATGTGCGGCGGCTCACCGCTTTGCCAGGGAGAAGCACGGGGAGGCCGGGGAGGTCGTGGTGCGGTAGACCGACGACGAAGTCGCGATGGCCGGGGCGTAGAAGACCGGGTCGAAGGAGACGTTCAGTGGTCCCCCCACCTCGTCCCGGGGCGTAGGCGATGTGGTTGAAGACGAGGGTCCTCCTGGACACCTCGGGTCGGCGAGGGTTGGCCAGTGACCATGGCTTTGGTGAGCGGCGGTGGTGGCTTTGCTCGGGGAAGAAGGATGCGGTGCAAGGGGGAAAGGGAAAGTGGCTAGGGTTGTCGGGGCTGCGGACGGCTTCTTGTAGGACAACAGGGAGGAGCCGGATGGCCGGCACGTGGCCAAGCGCGGCCATGTCGCCGCCGGATGCCTGCCACAACGTTCTTGTGAACAGAGAAAGAAGATGAGGGGGGAGTCGGGCTGGGCCTCACTGTAGGTTGGGTGGGCTTTGCCATTGTAACACTAGCTTAGCCTTTAACACAATCCTTTTCTGTTACTTATTTTCTTTACTGTTTTCCATTTACATGTAAAACTAAATGAGTTTTGCTAGAGATGAGACTTGTCACATAAATCAAGCACATTATTTCTAGGAGATACAAAAAGTTTGAGGTCAAAAGGAGTTGCCTAACCATTTTTAGAAAATGAAAAGGCCAATTTTAAAAACTGTTGGACCACAAATTGATTCCCAGGGGCATTTTGGGAATTCAAAAGAGGTTGGTTCAAACATGACAAATATCAAGGGATTATTTGCCATACTTTGAACATTTTAGTTTTGCTATTTGGAGAAATAATTTATTTGACTTTATTTTGAAATTGAATTTGAACGGGGATTTGAATCAAGCGAGGATTAGCAACAGTAATGTGATGACAAGGCACCATTAGCAGAGGATTACAGTAGCTTAACTATATGGGCGTCACAATTCTCCTCCACTACAAGAAATCTCGTCCCGAGATTTAAGGGGTGGAGTAAGGGGGAAAGACTCAAAAAGGACGGAGCTCAACACAAGATAGACACCGGGGGGCTATCTTAGTGAACGTGGCATAGAGGAATCTCTCGAGTTGAAATCCAAGAAAGTCATCGAGAGTAAGGTACGGAGATGAAATAAGAAGCTTCAACTGGGTAGGCAATCGTTCGTTGCTTGAAACAGATGGTGAAAGGGGTTCAGAGCAATGGGAATAAATATTGCAGCTTATACCAGAATAGATCGCTAGGGATGTGGCTTGGGATTTTCTACGAAGCCAAGTGCGAGGAACCATTAAAAAAAGGATGTACAGGAGAGTCAGGTTTCGATCCTGTGGCACTATGGGTTATGGGCCCACCATGTGGGTTAACACCAGGAAGGTGCTAATCACTTTGCACGATCATGAAACAAGGGAGGTCAGAGGATATATAGTTTATGTAGGCAACAACGTTGGTACCAAGGGCGAGGGAAGAAGAGAACCATTTGCCTGCTCGTTAAAATGAGGCGGACCAGTAGGCAAAGTTCTCGTCCATCCGTGGTTACCAGAATGTCATCAACAGTAGTAACAGGGTCTTACCGACGGAGTTAACACCGAGGTGTTTATATATGCCGAAAATATTACTTCTCATCGCATATAGACCACAAGAAAGGTTAAACAAAACAACGGAAAGGAAATTGTGATGTCCGGAGCAAACAGAACAATGGAAAGGAAAATGTGTTTGGACACATATTTCAGGGGTATATCCTTCCCAAGGACAAGTAGGGCATGATATCCACGACATGATAGAAAGTAGAAAACCATTTAGGCAAGGGGAGAGAAATTTCATGACATTACCCAAACGAAGATGTTTGGATAATTGAGCAAGAAACCTTTAGCACTGGGCTTCAAAATGTTTTATTGAAAATCAGAGTACCAAAGACATGCTTTGAGATAGCACCGACATGGTATTTCAATTATGGTTGGGTCTGTAGATCATAAGAGATCCAAAGGAACATTTCCAAGATTATCTCGGAACGTAAGGTATAACCAAACACAATCAGGTCTGTGTTGGCAGTAAGTCAAGTACGTTGTTGATGATAACACAATCATAGAGGAGCTAGGATGGTATTTCTCATCATGAATTCGATTGATATCCTGAAACAGGTCAGTATATTGATAGGGATCATGACAGATTTTGTTGAGGTACTATGAAGAGGCCATCGAACGGCGACCACATCAAGCAAAAGGAATGATGAAGCAAAAGGTTATTGGAACCACGGATGCGACACAAGCTCGAAAACAAGCTTGTTGTTAGAGGTGAAATGATAAGATGAAAAAGATTGACGTAAGCTTAGCCCGTCGTCGAAAGTTGTGCTCCAGAAAGAAGGACCAAGTAGCATAGTTAAAATTTAGCATGATAATGATATAGCCGATGAGGTTATGAATGGCTTGAAGGATTATTAAACTCGTAAGCAACAAAAATTACTTAGAGTTATAGAATTGGAGTGTGGAATCGATTCACTTATCGGCGTTCTCGAGTGACTAACAACTCAAAACCCGAGGAATCCTGAAATCGACGAGAAGCAATACCAGATGAAGACTCATAGGAAGCAACACGATTCTTTGTTATTCTCGAGATACCGGAGGGCGATACTCGAAGGAAGATCAAAATAGAGGTTGTGGAGATGCATTGATCTATAGAAGACACGTGCTTTAACTTGTCTGAGAAATGGAATCAAAGAAAAACAATCATGGTCGGAACCAAAGTTGCAAAGGAACAAACATAGTTACCAGATGAACTTATAACAAGGGGATTATTATTATCACAAGAAGCTTCCATGATAAGATCTACATCATGTCCACGGGCATGAACACAAAGTTCAAGGTCGACTCCCACTTCTTCAATGCATGTCATTTCATTTACTTCTCGCTTCGATGAAGTGGTAGTGTTGAAATTATATCTGGCAAAACACCAGAAGAGTATGACTCGTGAAAACTCCCGGGTTCACACGGATTAGGGAAGGCTTAGGTTCAACCCATAGGGGCATCTTAGGAACATATACCACAAATTCCAAGAATAAATAACACAAGCTCGGTAGTAGAGCACGCTTGAGAAAGCAGAGGATACAATTTACCAAAGGCATTATGTATCCGAGGATAGGCTCACAAGCTTATTGAATATGAAGGACGTTGTCGGATAAAATCCGAAAAGGGCTCTGGTGGTCCACAAGGGATCTGATGTGAGCATCAATATTCAACCAGAGGAAGAAAGAATGCAAGGAGATCAGATTATAGAAACAACTGACTAACTCAAAGCTCAATTGCAAAGGAATTATGAATTCCAGGACAAGGGATCAGAAGCAATGCTCTGATTAGGGATGGATAGGTAGAATAGCCTTAGGGGTATCGATGGTGATTTGGTTGATCGAGATTCAGCACATGTTAAAATGACGTCTAAGCCGGAAGGATGGATTCTAGGATCTGATTGAGGATTGCGAGCATTCGCACATATTGTATCAACAGACTCAAAATGATAATGACAAAGGCTGACAATAAGATTACTAGACTTATGATATTAACCATAATGCAAGCAAGCAAGAAATTCAGGAACAATAGGCTGTTAAGGATTTTCACAAGAACGAATGGTATTACGAAGACTTTTGTGAAGTACATGAATCAACTGAGGATGAGCGGATACTCGATAGGTGCACAAAGTTATCCGTAGGGGTATTCAGATGACAAGGAACTGCAAGGCAGTAAGCTCAAAGGATTCTCGAAAAAAGGAGAGCAGTTCAGGGCATCTTGTAATAACAAGATCAATGGGTTAGAATGTAAGATTTACAAGTGTGTGTAGTTATCCATAAGGATATTTTGGTGGTAGGGAATTGCAAAGGAAACAACCACAAAGTCTCGATAGAATATCGTAGAGTATCCGTAGAATCTTCCGGTGAAGCAAGCGATCATCGATAATGTCAGGGCTCTCCGGAAGGAAGTGGTTACGAGAACCTAATGTCAGAGTTAGTAAAATGTTTAACCCGAATAGACGAGAGATCAGAGTCCCAGAGTATAGACGAGGAATAAAAGATCCTAATACCACCCAATGGCGACGTGGGCCCGTAAGACACACAACCAATGTTAGTAAAAGTTTTCTTAGTGACTAGACTCAACTTCGGCCAAGGAGTTGGAAAGGGGGCTACCTACAAGCAGTCGGATCTGATACCAACTTGTGACGCCCTCGACTCAATCGTACACTAATCGTACACGCAAATGTGTACGATCAAGATCAAGGACTCACGAGAGGATATCACAACACAACTCTAGACACAAATTAAAATAATACAAGCTTTATATTACAAGCCAGGGGCCTCGAGGGCTCGAATACATAAGCTCGAATACACAAGAGTCAGTGGAAGCAACGATATCTGAGTACAGACATCGGTTAGAGAAGTTTTCCTTAAGAAGGCTACCACAAAAACAAGATCGATTGAAAAGGCAAGGCCTCCTGCCTGGGAGCCTCCTAAATAATCCTAGTCATCTGCGGTCTTCACGTACTAGTAGGCATCCTCCGGGTAGTTGTAGTCATCAGTGGCGTCGTCTGGTTCCTGGGATCCGTCATCTGGTCGCAACAATCGGGTATGGGGGAAAAGAAGTAGCAAAGCAACCGTGAGTACTCATCCAAAGTACTCGCAAGACTTACATCAGATCTAAACTAAGTATGCATATGTATCAAAGGAATGGGTTGTATCTGTGGACTAAACTGTAGAATGCCAGAAGGGAAGGGGAAAGCCTAGCCTATCGAAGACTGGCATCTTCTGGAAACCACCATCTTGCAGCAACAGGAGGGAGTAGTGTAGCATAAAGTAAAGTAGCAGTAATGTTATCAACCTCGGCCAGAGATCCTTTCTCGACTCCCTGCGAGAAAGCAATCCCAAAGCCATACTATCCAAGTGTCAACAGATTCCAAATCTCATCCTCATCCAGTTCTCATCACAAGTATCCTTTTCTAGTTGTATCAATCGGGATACAACTCCAAGTGTCCGTTACCGTAGGACAGGCTATCGATAGATGTTTTCTTCCCTGCAGGGGTGCACCAACTTACCCACTGCTTGATTAACTCCGGCCGGACACACTTTCCTGGGTCATGCCCGGCCTCGGCCAAACAATACGCCGCAACCTGACCTAGGCTTAATAGAGAGGCCAGCACGCCGGATTAAACCTATGCCCCCAGGGGTCATGGGCCATCTCCCCGAGAACTCCTGCACGTTGCGTACACGGCCGGTGAGTAGACCTAGATACCTCCTTCAACAAGGTTGGTGCTTTCCAGTCCAACCCGGCGTGCGCCGCTTAGTCGCTGACGTCTATTAAGCTTCGGCTGATGTATACGATGCAGAACGCCCATACTATGCCCACATGATGGTTAGTGCTATCAGGCCAGAGGCCCCTCGGATCAAATATCCAGATCGTAGTGGATTAGGAACGCGCGGTAACGAGTAGAGACTCACGATCGATGTCACCCCGTCGCATCATCTTGAGTACTTGTGGCAAGGGCTAAGAATGCCCGGCCACGCCTCGTAAGTATCTCGCGGGCACCTTCCAGGTCAACCCGACTCCACATCACTCGCTATTAAGCTCGCGCGGGTACCCCTCAGGGTCGACCCGTCTTTAGTAACATGGCTCAGTGTAAAGTCATAGTAATCATAGTAAATCTGTGTCTAACACCAAAGGTAAACCCCTAGGAATCACCCTCGGTGAATTCCACCCGATGTTGTCATCAAGGTGAGCGTAAGAGGATCCACCCTCGAGGTTCACACTTGAGGGGTTGCATGACAGAGTCGTACCGGAGGTGGTTAAGGAGGAAATCACCCTCGATGACCACGACCGGATAACTACACTACAGAGATCTCATCCGGAGTGATGTAAGAGGTTCCACCCTCGGCACTCGATGGTAGCTCTGCAGAGTTGTACAACTAGGGGATGATGTGAAGTGTCGGGGCCTGGACGTCGATCGTGTTGTTGGAGCCATCAAACATAAAGCGAGGCAACTGGGACAAGGTGGGGGTCACTGATGGATCACTAACCATCCTATACTAAGAAGTTTAGGATAGGCAGGTAAGGTATGAAAGCAGGTAACAACAACAGGCTATGCATCAGAGTAGGATCATACAGAAAGCAGTAGCAGTTCTAATGCAAGCATGAGAGGGAAAGAAATGGGCGATATCGGAAATCTCAAGGAGGGTTTGCTTGCCTGGTTGCTCTGGCAAGGAGGGGGATCGTCGTCGACGTAGTCGATCACAAGGGCAGCATCGGTCTCAGGGTCTACCGGAGAGAAGAGGGGGAAGAAACAGTAAATATAAAGCAAACATAGCACCACAAAGCATAACATGGCGATAAGATGTGCCGGGTGTGACCTAACGTATGGCTACACGATAAAGGTGAAGGGTGAAAACAGCCGGGAATGTTTTCCCGGTTCCGAACCTGTGTCAGACAGATGACCGGAGGGGGAAAGTTCCATGTTTGCTATGCTAGGGATGCGTGGCGGACGAACGGGCTGCGCATCCAGATTCGTCTCGTCGTTCTGAGAAACTTTCATGTACAAAGTTTTTCGATCCGAGCTACGGTTTAATTTCTATTAATTTTCAAAGTTTTAGCAATATTCTGAAATTATTAATTCGAATTATCCAAATAGTAAAAGGCTAAGTGCACCCGGTCCAGTGCGTCCAGCTGTGTAAGAGAGGCTGACAGTGGGGCCGGGAAACGCTGAGTTAGTAAGTCAACTTTTGACGGTTGACGGGTCAACTTGACCAGCAGGTCCCATGTGTCATTGACAGGGCTATTAACAGGGTTTTTAGTTAATCTAATAACTTAATTAGCAAGGTAGGACCTGGCTGTCAGTGAGACACTAAGTTAACTGGGTTAATCTTATTATAAATAATCCTAACACTACAGTAGACGGGCCCATCCGTCGGTGGGCCATTACCTAACCTGATCTAACACACACACACACACACACATACACACACACACACAAACACCTGGCCGGCCAAGGACCCGGCAGGCAACACACGCGCATGTGCGGGCGTAGGGGCGGGCAGGCATGGCGGTGGCCGCGTCGGTGGACGGAGGCGGCGGGGAGCGGTGGCCGGCGGTGAGCGCGAAGCGGCGAGCAGCGGCGGCCAGCAGGGGCGAGCGGAGGGCGGCGATGCGGCAAGGCGTGCGGGCGACACGTGCGACGAGGCGCGGGTGGACGCGAGCTTGGGGCTCGGCCGGGCGAGCGAGGGCGACGACAGAGAGCGAGAGGCGGAGGCGGCTCCAGTAGGTAGGCAGCAGCGGCAGCTAAGCAAAGAAGCAAGGAAGCAGTGGGCAGGGAAGTAGGGAAGTAGCGAAGCAGCGTAGGAGCGCGGGCGACGACGGGCGCGGCGGGTGCCGAGCAGTGGCAGTGGCGAACGAGCACAGCCGTACATAGCGGCTGTAGGTGCGGGCGACGACAGGCGGCAGCGCAGGGAAAGGAGGGGGGCAGGTGAGCGGGACGGGCTTGGTGGCGCGGGCGCGGGCGCGGGCGCAGGGTAGCGGACGGAGAAGTCCGGGCGCGTCGGTGGTGACGTCCTACAGCGATGGGAAGAATGGAAAGGAGAAGGGGGAATGTGCAGCGGCTCACCGCTTTGCCAGGGAGAAGCACGGGGAGGCCGGGGAGGTCGTGGTGCGGTAGACCGACGATGAAGTCGCGATGGCCGGGGCGTAGAAGACCGGGTCGAAGGAGACGTTCAGTGGTCCCCCCGCCTCGATCCAGGGGCGTAGGCGACGTGGTTGAAGACGAGGGTCCTCCTGGACACCTCGGGTCGGCGAGGGCTGGCCGGTGACCATGGCTTTGGTGAGCGGCGGTGGTGGCTTTGCTCGGGGAAGAAGGAAGCGGTGCAAGGGGGAAAGGGAAAGTGGCTAGGGTTGTCGGGGCCGCGGACGGCTTCTTGTAGGACAATGGGGAGGAGCCAGATGGCCGGCACGTGGCCAAGCGCGGCCATGTCGCTGCCGGATGCCTGCCACAACGTTCTTGTGAACAGAGAAAGAAGATGAGGGGGGAGTCGGGCTGGGCCTCACTGTAGGTTGGGTGGGCGTTGCCATTGTAACACTAGCTTAGCCTTTAACACAATCCTTTTCTGTTACTTATTTTCTTTACTGTTTTCTATTTAAATGTAAAACTAAATGAGTTTTGCTAGAGATGAGACTTGTCACATAAATCAAGCACATTATTTCTAGGAGACACAAAAAGTTTGAGGTCAAAAGGAGTTGCCTAACCATTTTTAGAAAATGAAAAGGCCAATTTTAAAAACTGTTGGACCACAAATTGATTCCCAGGGGCATTTTGGGAATTCAAAAGAGGTTGGTTCAAACATGACAAATATCAAGGGATTATTTTCCATACTTTGAACATTTTAGTTTTGCTGTTTGGAGAAATAATTTATTTGACTTATTTTGAAATTGAATTTGAACGGGGATTTGAATCAAGCGAGGATTAGCAACAATAATGTGATGACAAGGCACCATTAGTAGAGGATTACTGTAGCTTAACTATACGGGCGTCACAGGAAGGAACCATGTTCAGATCATTAGTTGGGCTAGGGCTAGAGCAGCCATGGCTCCACACCCATCCACCAGGGCTGAGGCCCTATTTGGTTCAGCTTTTATCGACGGATTCCACTGCCGCGCAGTAGAATCTGAACCAAAGGGCGAACCCAGCAGAATCTGATTCCGTTGCGGGCCAAAATTTGAAAAGGCTGTATCAGTTGGTTTGTCAAATGACCTACATCTTTTTCACATCAGATTTTCCACAGCTGTTTCCCACAGCAGTTTTTTCACAGCTGCTTTTAGAAATCCATAGCCGAACCAAATAGGGCCTAAATGGCAGCATTTCTTTGATCATTATGACTGAAGTAGTGCATATTATGTTTTTAAGATTTTTGTTGTGAGGGAGCAGATGTTTGAATGACTAAATGAATTCAACTGTTTTTATCCCTGAATGTGTTGTTTTATCTGCATATGTTTTGACATGTGCACTTTTTGAACTACTTGTTTATCTGAAGTTGAACTAATTTGCGGTCAAATGTTGCATGGCTTGTATAATAACTATTTCCTACCAGCTTGCTGCCCACCTGTCTATTTATTATTTTTATAACCTGCAAGTCTCCCTGGCTATAAATTCTATCCATCTATGTGTGGTGTGTGGCCCAGTCTCCCCCTCCCTTTTCTTCCTTCTTCCAGAATCAGATCTAGGTTCCTCCCTTTTCTCTCTGTTGTTTTCTTCCCTATTCCTGTGTGTTCCATGGAGGATTGTTCATGCGGATGCCTGGCAAAGATGGCGCACATAGCTGACGGCTGTGTGTATGAATCTGGTTTGGAGCTCACTCAGACTCAATGTCGTGGGCATCTTTCTTGTCTGCTGTACAACAACCATGGGTTTCATGCACTATATGTTTGTCGGCTGACGGTTGGTGACTTGAAGGAATCATGGGTATGTGTTTCTATTCATTTTGTTTTCTATGTTTTTGTAGGTATCTTTTTTGAATTCCATGGACTGAATCTGTAGTTTAGTTTCATGAATAGTTTGTCTATATTTCTTATTTGGTTTTGTCAGAATTTAACAATAGGGATTTCTGGGTGTATTTGTTCATTACTTAACAATATTTTATCCATTTCTGTATAATCCTTGATCTGTGTTTTGTCAGATGTTTTTACTGTAGGTGTATTGATATGTATATTTCTTTAGTTTAGTCAGTTCACATGACTAGTTAGTTTTGTGTTATTGTTTTGGTTCAGATTTTTTCTTTTCAGTTTTTATGCAAATCGTTCCTATATCTGTGTAAAAATTCAGTTATGTCATGTGTTCACTTTTGTTTTGTACTCCCGTGCCCATTTGCAGAAAATGTCACCCAGGATTAGGATTGTTGCTCCTAGTTCCGGTGTAGTGAAGATGGAGACTTCAGACAAAATGGGTATCAGTTGATGGAAGTTTCCTACCACATCGACTTTGATGGTTGCATCAACCTAACTACTGGGTGGAAGGAGTTCGTGGCAGAGTCGGGATTTGAGGATGGTGATATGGTTATGGTTATGTTCTCCAGGGAAGATGACTCTCTGATGTTCAGAATTTATGTGCTGTAGGTTTAAATGTGGCTAATGATGCCGGTTGTGAGATTTGTGTGTGTTTTATTATGTTGCAGTATTTTTTCTTTAAAACATTTGCATGTGAGATGATTGAATTCTATGGTATTATCAGATGGTTTGGAACAACTTATGTAATGCTTTTCATATTGTTTTGCTCAAGTATAACTATTTTATTTATATATTCTTTATATTAGTACTAGAACAATTCTATAGTTGAACTGATGGGCATCCTTTATTTTGATTGGGATATTTTCATGTACATAGCTCACAGACGGAACTATACGCTGAAGATTTTTGTAGAACCCCTTTTTGGGTTTTGAGTTTGCTGAACTTATATTCTGTTAATGATAGTACTGAACTATTTTAGGGTGTCAATTACCAATCAAATTTGCTTGTTGTATAACATTTTTTTCTTACATTTTTACATGAATTTTGGAGCACATTTTTTCTTTTTACACTTGTATAATGATAGTTCTAGTATTTTTTAAGATTAACAGATTTTAATCTTTGCTGCAAAGTACTTTTTTTACCCGAACCTTATGAATTGTAGTAGTTCAACTTTTCATAATTTTGTTTCTGAACTTTTATTTACAATCTTCTACGTTCAATTTTCCAAAATATATATTTTATTTTTATTTTCTTAGTTCTTACAATTAAGATGTGTTTGAACTTTTTACATTATTTCGTTTTTGAACTGATTTCTTGTGAGGTTTTTTTATAATTATCTGCATTTTTTTGTCGTGTGTGATCGGCTGAAATTTTGTAATGGGGCGAAGTACTGTGTTGGGCCATCCGCCTGAGTCGTTGTTTTCGGCCCAGATAGCTCACCCGCGCGGCTGTGCGCGTGCGCTATGAGTTTAGTCCCACCTTGCTAGTCGATGGGGCACTAGACCTGTTTATAAGCGCAACCGAGGCTCATTGGTCGAAATCCTCTGAATACTTACCTGAGCGCTTATACACGACACTCGCTCTCTCTCATGACCTGTGGGCCCTCGATGGCAGCCCCTGCGTTGTGCGGATTACTAGTGATTCGCCCGCGTGGCTCGAGTTCAAGTATGTAGCATCGTCAGGGCATGCGTTGTAACAGCCCGTATTTTTGCCCTTTTCTTTTTCCTTCGATTTTCTTGGATTTCATGTTTTGATTTGCTTTTTCATGGCTATGTGGTTGTGAAACTTAGGAAGATCATGTTTGGTATACGGGGCGTTCCGGTTTTCTAGTTTTCTGGGCAGGAATACGGGGCATTTCGGTTTTCTCTGAGCCGGGGTGCCACAGGCTTGGTATCAGAGCAGGTCTGGCTGTAGAGCATCCTAGTCAGCTGGAACATTAGAAAATGGTAGTATAGGGTCTGGTTGTTGCCCTTGCTTGCTGCATTTGGTTGTTGCATTTGTTTGCTACATATAGTCTTATTTCAGTTATCATTAACCCCTATTTCATGCGTAGATGGCGGTCAACTTCCATGAGTTCAGTGCCCTTCCCTTAGCTCCCGGTGCTGTTCCTATTGAGTTTAGTCCCACTCCTGCACCTCTCAGCTTTGCCGCCCTCCTTGGCGACATGTGGCGTAGTATTTACCCCCTCAGAGATCCACCTCATTATCAAGTATTCCAGTTTTCTGCTGGAGGAAGAATTCAGGAATATGTTGCTCATGTTCATCTGTCAGCTCTGACTGTCGGTAGGCGCACCTATAGTTTCCACGATGGTTACGGCGCTACTCCTGAGTGTGTCGTTCAGCTTGCCGCAATGGCAGGAGTCACTGGTCTTCATCATCAAGAGAGCATGGTGCAAGAGAACCGTGCTTATGAATATTATCCCACCATCGTCGAGAATCCTAGACGAATCCAATTTCCCTCCGTCAACCCTCCAGATGACCCGGCTATCCTCACCATGTCTCGTTACATGACGGCCGAGTGTCTTCTTATTTCTGAGTTAGTCCAAGACGCCATTCGGGCCAGGAGATTGCTTGGTGTCGCTTTACCTCAGTCTCCGCCAGCTTCTCCAACTCCTCCGCCTCGTCCATCCATTTAGAGTCAGCGGTTCCACTCGCTACTTCCTCGTCAATTCATGAGCATTTGCTCAAGCATAGGATGTAATCCTTTGTGTAGTGTTTGTGCATCTGATGTAGCATCATTCTTGTGTGTGCCTGTGTGGAGCAGCTTTGTAGCTTGTTTGTTGTGTGCTTTGTTGCAATAAATCGTTTTCTCATGCTTCTTTGTTTTGAATCCTCGGTGTTACCCCCTTATGGAAATGATTCCTCAACCGACACCGGATCAGAAGGAGCCGTAAGCACTGTATTGCAGACAATGAGTTTTCAGCCGACAGCATTGTATTGCAGACATCCGTTCGGATACAAATTGTATTTTGATCAGACTTTCAGCAACAAGTACCTATTAGAGATACACTTTATCGCAGCAAAGATTAAATCAGAAAGGGGACAAGATTGGATCAACCGTGCATTTCAAGTCAAAGGCATGGGCTATGCATATTGATTGAATCTGCTGTAAGGCAAAATTAAAACATTGCGACACCCAGAAGTCAGTCCAAATGCACAGTGAATTCAGTAAGGACAGTCAAACAATTCTTGCCATACAAATAATCAGCTGCCGGACTAACAAAAATACATATATGTCACTCCATTCACCAAGAAAATCAGTCTCGTCCTTCTCCACAATTTATTGACGAAGTATACAAAGGCAAGGTTCCCAGTCTGCATCGATAGGGTATGAATGGATTCCCATGCAAGATATTCAGTCTTCTCGATAAAATATTGCGAAATCTTCTGTCATAAGGTACCGAGTCTTCCCTAGCAAGAAGCTTATGAGGTACGGTACCCCATTTTTCCTCAAGAAGTTATCCACTGAAGGCTTCGAGCATATGCCATCCAGTCTAATGAGCACGATATCTCGTTGGTTTCCAAATGCTAGCTGCCCAATCTTCTTCAGTACGACACTAGTACAAGACATTAAATTATGAATTGTTAGCATCTGGTAGTGTTTTCCAAGTGGCAGATCTGCAATAGTTAGTCTGAAACAAAAACCGGTCAGAGGTATGCCTCGAGAATCAGATATTAGTTCATTTAGTATGCTGCCAAGTCCGTGCAAGTCTCTCGCACAAGGATACATATAAGGCCACGCTCTTTTAGTTGAGGATCCAGATGAAGAAAGTAATAATGAAAGAGCAAGACCAACAATACAGGTATGCCGGTTATTATGTGGAAAATGTGGATGCCCAAGTCCGTCTTATTCCACGGCAAACCCAAGCAAAGATCCACCCAAGAGGTATACTCCTTTTGGTAAGGACCTCATAGCGAGGCAACCAGCTCAGTCCATAGTATGCTCAGAACTGTCAGCATTAAATACCCGAGTCTGTCCGATCAGACTCATGGACAGCTCAATATATTGACCTCAACACCCACGATGGAGCATCGCACAGACTGTTATTCCCAGGGAGATACTGGCAAAAATGAAGAATCGGTGTGAAAACATATACTTTGAGGATTGTTATCTCTCGCATATGGGAAGCAATTAAAAGAATAGCCTGTGTGGATGGGGTTCTTTGCCAAGATCACCGCCAGTCAAGTCTGCAAATCTTATCATCAGGAGATGGTGCATTTTTCCATCAGTCACGACAAGCGAGATTCAAACCCTTGGTACACCTTGGATACTCAAGACTGTGAAGCTAGTCAAGATAAGTCAGGAACTTCTGCAAGATGACAGCATCCGTTAGCAAAAAGATATGATCCACATCATTGTTTTGGAACCAGAAGGCATGCCTATATTCGAGGAATCCGATGCCTGGATAGAAGAGATTCTTTGTTCCACGGGAAGATATGTTCCCCAACTCCGTGGAATATTCTCGGTACTCGATACTAGAATAACATTTCCAGCAAGGATCAATATCAAGAAGGACAAGTATGTCCGTAAAAATAATATTTCGGATGCTAGCTTAGCCAACAGATATGAAAGAAAATTTGAGTCAGTATAAACAGGAACATATGAGGTACGTCCTGTCAGAATGTCAGATACGGCGAAGCAAACCACCCCAGATTAAGAATGTCACTTAGGTCCAATTCAGTGGAAATATTATAGAAGGATGAATAAAAGAAACTTGAGTTGGAAATAGTTTCTTCAAGTGAGAAAGATTATTTAACCCTGAGCAACCAAATCTCGAGGATGAGATTTCTTTAAGGGGGGAAGGTTTGTAGCAGCGTGGATTTTTGCCCTTTTCTTTTTTCCTTCGATTTTCTTGGATTTCCTGTTTTGATTTGCTTTTCCGTGGCTATCTGGTTCTAAAACTTGGGAACATCATGTCTTCCAAGGTTTTATAGTGGCTTGTCACCCTCTTCATCATCCCAAGATCATGTCATTTCCATCCTTGACCTAACCCAGAATTCTTTTGTTGGGAATATTCCTTTTTTGATAAAGGAATAACCCTTAAAACCCTAGGTTGTGAAGCAACCTATATTTCTGTCACTCCTAAAATTCCCAAATAATTATCATAAATTTTTTGGGTAATATCTCCCTCAAATATGGCAAAATATATCATTGGCCATGTTTCCCATCATGCTCAATAAATTCATTTCCTATTCTGTCCTAAATGGCACATTGTGAAGCAAGTGCCATTTATCTTTGCCCAATTTAACCCAAACTTCTTGGAAATCCTTTTCTGTCCAAATAATTTCCTCATCCCAAAATTCAACTCAATTTGCCTAGTAAATATGCCTGAGCAATTTTTCAAAGTTCCTGTCTGAGGGAAGTGATTGTGAAGCAAGTACAAGCTAGGCATATCCAAATGAGTTGAAATTTTGCAAGGTCCTTCCTATGATCAAATAATTACACTCCACCAAATATGAGCTCATGTAACTCATCTATGTGAGCCCAGCTCCAAATCTTAGTTTCTGGTCAGATTTTCAGTTTGTGAAGTAACTATATTTTATATTGCTTCATTTAAGCTGAAAAGTTTCCAGGGCATTCTTAAATCCATATAAACTCCCTCCATCAAGGTTTAGCTCAATTAGCTAGTCCAATTGCCCTGTGCAATTTTTCCAAGTTTCTGTCCAAAATGAAGCTTTGTGAAGCTAGTGCCACTTTGGTATTTCCCAATGGCATGAATATTTACAGCAGCTTCATACCATCATATAACCCCTCTCTGCCAAATTTCAGCTCATGAGAATCAAGTATGTGTGTGTATCATCCAAATCCCTAATTCTGGCCAGTTTTGCACTTTCTACAGCGACCCTCATCTAAACTCCTCTTCTTAGTCTGATTTTTGGTGATCAACATCACCTTAGTGTGTGATCATCACCAGACAAACTCTTTACCACGATACCTAGCTGGTTTAACCCCTCTCTGCCAAACTCTTTCACAAACACCTTCTTACTGGTTTACTTTGGAGCTAAGTGCAAATCTCTTCTTTGCCCCTGGACCGATTTATTTCCTCATTTTGACTGAGGGCGCGACGGTATATCTACTGGACATGGTCGGCCACACCAAAGAGCGCCGCTTGCGCTAGTGCGCATGGTGCTCACGCTTGCGTCATGGCTGAACGCGTGCTCTGGCTTGTTCCGGCCACTGTTCTCATCTCCTCCCTCCTTGTCTCGACCTCCATTCATGTCCTAGAGCTCGCCTGTGCTCGACTGCATCGCCCTGCATCATTGCTTCGTCGTGGTTCGCCATCAACGCGCTGCTAGAACAGCGCCCGTGCCATGCCCAGCCTCTGACCTCCATTAGAGCACTGCTGGAGCTCGCTAGTGATGCTCCAGAGCCTCATTTGGTCACCAGGATCGCCCCATCTCACCGGAGTTCGCCTCTGTCCAGCATGGCCGCCTCGGCCTCGGCATGATTCCGGCCAAGACAAGCCTCCTCCCCTCCCCTGGTGTTGTCCACTGCCTCCCCTACACCATCACGAGTCGCCCTGCCCACTTTCCCCTCGCCGGAGTGCCTTGCTCGCCGAGCACCTCCACCGCTCGAGCTCTCTGTAACTTCCTCCGTCGCCACGGCCTCCCCTCCTCTCCACTCCTCCCCGGCGCTTCTTCTACCCCTGAGCGGGACCGCCTCGTCTCCACGAACCCATTGGTGGTCTTTGCTCGCCTGGGGGTGGCCGGATTGGGCCGAGCTCGTCGCCGGATCCGCCGCCTTCGCCCCTATCCCAGTGAGCCACCATCGCCCCTGCCTCTCCCCGGCGCTGTTGGTGCTCCAGGAGGGAGCGGCGCACCGCCCCGCGCCCGCCAGTGGCCTCGGCTCGACCGGAGGCCGCTTGAGCCGGCCGGCCCTGGCATCCCTCCTCCCTATCCTCGCTCCTCTGTCCCGATCAAGGCACGAGCACGGGAGGAAGAAGACACGAGCTCTGGCCCCTCCCCCTGCTCCCTGGGCCCCACGTGTCAGTGTCTCACCCCCTCCATCCCACATGGAAAGTGGAAACGTATTTCCCAGAGGACCCATTGGTGATAAAATCTTCACAGATTGGTCCCTGATCTTCTACACCTCATAACTCCACAACCGTAACTCCGATTGAGCCCCCTCCGAGAGAAAACCGTCTAACGTTTTGTTCTGCGGCTTCACCAGAATTGTCAGCTAATGGTTGATGAGCTTAGAAGGGTTGTTGTCAAGTACCAAGATGGTGTTACCATGGGGAAGGCAATCACATGCTGTGCTATAGGGCATGTACTAATGTACCTTAATTGCCTTATCCGTGGAAAGACTGCAGAGCCTGACATGCGAGTCCCCCACATATGTTTCATGGATCCTGTCAAGCTTTCTGATCTGGTTGATGCAGATTTGATAAAAAAGGCAATGCAGATCCAAATACTTAGGTGTTTGGGAAGCTTCCGGTGAGTTTTATTTCTTTTGTGTCTTGCAGACCTTCTGTTTTTTAGGTATAACTATTTTTGCTGGAGTGAACATGTGTCCCACAGAGTTACATGTTTAGATTTTTGTCATTTCTTAAGCTTTGTGAGGTTTAGGTACGATTTATAGTACTATCGTTTCATGTGTGGTTGAACTGAATATCTTTGTTCAACTGGCTGTTGGCAAATACTAACAAATTGGCAATGACAGTTAAAGATTGATAGTGCTGTTGATTTAAATCTGTTAATATCATGCTTTATTTTTGCCTGTGTGTTGCATTGATTAATTAACTCTTTTTCCCCTTCTTTGTAGTGGAAAACTCAAGAGGAGGTTGTTTTTTCTGAGTGTATAAACGGCCAGTCCTGGAGATGCCGTCGTCTCAGGTTCCCAAGTTTTCTTCTCTACACGATGAGTTGAGAGATGGCCGTGGTGTTGAGGGTGCTGGTTGTGTTCCCCTTGGCCCTAGTAATGCTAGTACTTCACAGACGCAGGGTTTTGGTATTGATGTTGTTGTTTCTGTGTTGGAGCATGCTGAGCATATTTTAAGTAATGTGTGTTCTGAGCTGCAAAAGGTCCCGACAACAGTTGATCGTCTGAGCTCTATTAATGGTATCCTTCTTGAAGGTCATCAATTTAATGCTGAGGAAGGAGTGGACTATATTGAGATGGAGAGAATTTTTATTGGTGATATGCGTGACGGTGCTGCTGATCTAGTTTAGAGCTCAGTTCGTGTGTTGAACAACATGAAGCGTTTCAAAACTATGCAGGACTCTCACTGCAAGCCATATGAAGAAAGTGCAAATGTTGTTATTAGGAAGATTGAGCAAGATGAGGCTGCTGCCACTGACAGCAGGGCTGCTAATGGTACCAAGGCTAATGTTTCTGATCATAAAACAAATGATGTTGCCTTGGAGCGCCCTGTTGTTGATGTGAGTCAGTCCTCGGTGTTTGCAATTTTTACTATGTTGTTCTGCTGTTAGTATTGTAGTTGAACTTTCTCTTCTTCATCTGTTTTATTAAATTTTCTTGCATGCAGATTGAGCAGGATGAGGCTGCTGCCACCAACAGCAGGGCTGATGATGGTACCGAGGCTAATGTTTCTGATCACCATATGAACGATGTTGGCTTGGAGCACCCTGTGGTTGATGTGAGTCAGTCCTCGGTGTTTGTATGTTTTTACTATGTTGTTCTGCTGTCAGTATTGTAGTTGAACTTCCTCATCTTCATATGTTTATTAATTTTTCTTTTCATGCAGGAGACCAGTCATAATGTTGAGGCTGCTGTTGACGGTGGAGTTAATGATCCATCTACTAATAAGTGCAAGGTTATTTTTATTTTTATTGTTTTTATACATATTTCTTGATTTTTCATGCGAACCAATGTGCCTTGCTTGTTCGTTTTTCGATACCACACCGTTAACAGTTTGCAGGTGATACCTATCTTTTTTGTTACTGTGGTTTAATTCCTTGTGTTTATTGTTGCTAATAATATCATTATTTTTTTGCTTCATTACATATGAATCAGGGTCCTGTTGTTGGCGACGAGCCTTGTTCGCCCGTTGGTGATGTTCCTTTCAATGTTAGCAGCAGCAAGATCGATGATGTTGCTGCGAATGCTTCTGAGGTTTGTTTTTTTGTGCACCTCTTGCTAGCTTATTTTTGATTGTTAGTTTTTGCTCATATTATTCACTTTTTCTGAATTTTTATTTCTTCAGATGACTAATGTTGAGCGTGAGGCTGTCATTAGTGGTGGAGATGATGCTCGTGGTGTTCCATTGAGTAGTGGGTGTGATGTTGGTACCAAAGTTGCTGATGAGGATGCTGGTGCTGCCAGCATACTTGATGAAAAAGTTTTTGATTGTGAAGATTTCCCGCCGGAGAATTTCCCGCCTGGAGGTTTTGATTACGGTGATGCATTGCCAGATGCCTCTAGCGTGGAGGAGGTGCCATCCGAGGATGATGATTTACTTCTATCGATTTCTTATGGCCCCTTGACGCAGGAGGCACTCGTGTTGTCCCAGGATTTTCTTTCTACAGACCCTGAAAGCGCAGCGATATTGGTGTCCTCTCAAGATCTCGCATCGTCAAACCCTGAAACTGGAGGCATATTGGTCTCATCACAGGAACTACACTGATAGTGCAGGTAAGGACTTGTAAATGAGGCGTACTTCTCAATTTCGGCATTTTGCACATGTTCACTTGTAGTGCTTGAACTTATTATTTTTCTTCTTTTTCTGCAAGGAGAAAGTGGTAATGTTGTTAAGGTTGATATGTTTTTCTTTGTTGTTACGAGGTTGCGCACGAACCGTACGAAATGGTTAGTCTGGGATTTTGCCCGTACCATTTTTGTCTCTTTTTCTCTTCTCTCATATGATTATTGTTGTTATTGCAGTAGTTTTAATTCATCTAATCTTTTGTGTTTTCCTAGTCGCAAGCCGATGTTTCAAAATAAAGAATGTGATGCCAGTGTTGGTTCTATTGCTAAAGCGTTTGTCCCCACTGGCATGCTCAACTCAGAAAGTGCTGACATTGTTTTATATTCTCTACGTCAGAAGTACCGAGACACTGACAAGTTGATAGTTCCCAGATGGGTGACAGTCAGTATTTTGCTTTGTAGATAGGATGATAACTTGTTTTGCCAATTTTCTAACTATTGTTGTTCTTTTTGTACAACAGACCAAGATTCGTGATGGAAATATTTATTCCAATGTACTAAATTGGTTCACGAGATCGGGGGCTTATGGTTTTGACCAAGTAGGTGAACTTGAACTTTTTTTACACATGAACTAGAACGGGCATGTTTTCTTGCAAGTTTGGGAGGTGGGGGAGTGAACTTGAGTAGCCTGCTTTTACCCCTGCACTTATGAATGATGCATGCTTCTTTTTTAAAGATGAACTTATTGTCGCAAGGAAATTGAACTGATATGTTTGTTGCAATATAAACTTAAGTAGCATTTATTTGTTGTAGTGTTTTGCTTACTCAATTAGAACTTATGATTATTTGTTTTTTGTTTGTACTTGTGAATTTCAATTTCCTTCTTTTATTTTATTGTTTGGAGGCTGAATTTTTTATTTCATTATGATTTGTTAAATTCCTTTTTCCTCTGCGATTCTTTGTCAGCTTCTTTTCCCTACTTTTGATCCGCCGTCATTTGCGGCTCCCATGAAGCCTAGTGATGTATCTGGGCATTGGTGCTTGATTGTTCAGAATTTGAGGTTCTGTCGTTTCAAGTGTCTTGATTCACTACGCGATGAAACCTGGAGTGATGCAGTTAGATTCTTAAGGACTATGACAGATAACATAAAGAAGCTTTGGAGGGAGTCCAACATAGACAGGGCCAAACCGTTCTCGTCGGTGCATATTGATGGTTTCCCTTGCGAGTTTGTGCTGGTGCCGCGGCAGAAAAACACGCGAGTATCCATTTTTAATGATTTCTTGTTAGTTGTTTTTGTTGCTGGGAAGGTGGTGTTCCTGCATTTTCGGATTTGTGATGTACCCATTTGGTTTTTCTTTTGTTAACATGCATGATTGTGGATTCTTTATGCTACAAAGCTGCAAGACCTATCATTGCTGGGAGGATGGTGTGATTGAAAACAACCATGAAGACATTCTTGACATTAGGAAGACTTTCTGTATACCTGCGCAACTAGCGATGTGTTTGGTGTTGACTTCCGTGGTTTGTTTGGCATCGAACCCAATTACGTAATGGATGACCATTTGTAATTTTTGGCAGCTTGTACTTCTTGATTGGTACTGTCATGAATTATGTATTTGAACTTTACCCTTGATCCAGTCTTTTATTTTTTTAATTTTTGCAGGTGAGTGGCTGGATCTTGATGAGCATGACTACATGATCTTTGGCAGCCAGTTCTCGGAGCTCGAGCGCGTATCTCTTGATCTTAGCCAGGGATGTTCTCCATAAAAGACAAGATCTGGTGTTATTAAGGGGCGGTTGGGAGCTCTGAAAGGTTCTACGGCTGCTTGTGCAGAGAGCCCCTCTACACCCAAGAATCCCATTGTGGAATTGATAGACAATGATGATGATTCGTTTGACAAGATTGCCGGCATGGGAAGAGTCACCAGGAGCACTGCTGCTTCGAAGGGTTTATCCCCACTTGCTGGAATAGTGGCCCGTAGAGCTGGTGGTGCTAGGAAGGATCCTGCTTTGGATTCTGGCAATGTTACAAGCACGAAGCGTGCACCCAGAGGTCCTATAAAGTTTTGCTCCCCTGTGCAGCAGCTTCACCCTCATAAATTCCCTCACCTAGACAAGGCTCGCAAGTTGTATAATCTGTTGCTTAGCGAAGAAGCATGTGCGAAGTATGCTGAGTGAGTATATCTCATTACGTCTCCTCTTCTTTTCCTCTGTTGTTTGTAACTGCTAGAAAAATATGAGGTAAACTGTTACTTTTTATACAACTTGAACTGCTATGCATGCCTTATCTTGCTTCCCCTGCTTTTTGTTCTTTTCTGTGCTGCAGGAATACTTTCTCAATGATACCTCAGCCCGATGGTAGCGTAACCAGCTTCACTGGGAAACACATCTGGGAAGTTTTTGCACCTGGGCAAATGATGGAGGGTGATGTAATGGACTTCCTCATTGATGGAAGAAAGATCCCGATAGAAATGTTGATTTTGCATCTGGGAAAAGGGTATTGCTAAGTCAATATTTCATCACGGTAATCAATCAGATCGTTTGTTTCTCTTAAACAAGACTGCCTATTGTTTTACGAGTTTTAATAATACTTTGCTTGTTGATCCTTTCCCCCTGTCTATTTCTTTCTAGGTTTTTTGCAGGTTGTGCTTGACTGTATGTTTTATGGTGGTGAAGATAAAGAGTTTAATGTGGAGAGTGCAGTGAGAGATTTGAGGAGCTATGTTAAAAAAGAGGAAGACTTGCTCACTGCCGACCTTGTGAGTTGTACTCGCTGATTTTTGGTTTTATTTGTTTGTTGTGATGCTGGTTTTTTATTTTGAATATTTAATATCTCTTTTTTGGTCATTTTTTAGATCATGATGCCTCTATTAAAGCCTATGGTTTTACCAAAGGATAAGAAAGTGAACCACTTTTCCTTATATCTCATGAATCGGTACCGAACTAGCGTCGACATCCTTGACTCTTTACCTTATCCGAAGAACCATCGTCCTTTAAAGAACACCTATCATAAAGACTGCGAGAAGATTGTGAGTGACATTTTTATCTGTACTGGATTAATTTTTCTGCATCTTTTTTTCTGCTTTTCTGATACCTTAAAATGTGTGGTTTCTTTTCTTTTTTACAGATCTCCAGATTGGTCCAAGTAATGAAGGCTGTGTTTGGTGATGCTCAGTACAATGTGAGCAAGAAGCCCAAATGGGAGATTTTTTGCAAAGAAACCAACGGTTGTCAAGGTTCCACTTCACGGCCCGAATGAATGTGGCCATTATACTCTGAAGTATGCGGGATCCTATGATGGTGAAAAGATTGTTGGGAACATTTGAGATAATGACGTGGGTTCTAGTTGAGCTTTTCAATTTTCTGTGTTTGGCTGATTATGTATTCTTCTGTTTAATGTGTCATGATTTTTGATAATTTTTTATTGTTTTTGCAGCCTGGTATTGTTGATTGGAATGCTGAGGATCTGTATAGAGTTGTGTTCAACCGGAATAACCAGCTTCTGGTGACGGAGCTTCCCAAGGAGTTTCAGGCTTTGGCTCCTGGTGTATAGAAGAAATGGTCATCATTTGCGTAGTGAAATGGATAGTTGTGTGATATATATCTTGAAAGCATTATAGGCTTTGATTGTAGTGTTTGGATGTCTTGTCAAGTACTATGTAATAACTGGTATTTTGTGTTGTGTTTAAGTGTGGCACAATATTTAACAATCTTTTTTTCCATGATGATAGTGTGGTTGAATAGCTGTTTTCACTTGTGTATTTTTCATTGGGAATTCGTTTTGGTTAAGTTCTATTTTTTGTACTGAAGTCTTCTAAACTAGTTGAACTGAAAACACCTCTTTCCAAGTTCATTACGAGTTGTTGCTAGAAAAGTGAGATTTGTTTTATTTTCATCTGTCCCAACCTAGGTTTGATATTTATGGTTTATGTACCATCTTTTCTTGTACTTATAGTATAGCTCTGTTAGTACTGAATTGTAATGTCATTCAGTGTAAGGCTTTCAAATTTGGTGTCACGATAGCACTTTGTGGATCTAGCGTGAGTGGAGTGACGCTTCCTTGTTATGTAGAACTGCTTTCATATAATGTATTAGAACTGAAGTTTTTTTGGGATTGAAATTATTTACGACCAAGTTCTACGTGATCTCTAGCTAGATTTTATTTAAGTATAAGAAATTTAGCAAAATTTGAGAGCCAAATTTTTGTTTGAACTTCTTGAATTTTAGTAGTTGAACTTCATAGTAAAAGTTAAGGCACTCGTTTAAATTAGCTACATTTAACAGAGAGTCGTATAAAGTTCATAATTACTTCACTAGTCAATGTGGGCTGATGCTTCTGTTGTTTGTTTTTTTGTTAATTTTTGTCCTTGGTTGAACTGTAATCTATTTGGTTGAGTCTTGGCCTTATTTCTCAAGGCATTAATTGGTATCATCATAGCACTTACCAAATAAACTAAGTTGTACTGAGATTTCAATTGTGCTAGTACTTTGATCATTTTATTTTCTTGTGTTGTTTGAAACTAGTGCCTCATTGGTCAATGTGGGCTGATGCTTCTATTTTTGTTTTCTTGTGATTTTTCTCCTTGGTCGAACTGATATCCTTTTGATTTAGTTTTGGCCTTCTTTTTTCTAGGCTATGGTTCTTCTCAAGGCAATGTTTGGTATGATCATAGTACTTGCCGTATAGACTAAGTTGTACTGAGATTTCAGTTGTACTATTACTGTTATTCTTAGTGTGTCGATGTTTTATGGAATGCGAACTGAAGCTTCCCATTCCTTTTTATATTTTTGTGTAATGAATGTACCATTTGTTCAACTGTACCAGAACTGTTAGTCGTAGCATGCTAGTGACTAGGAAATACATGCTGATGTTTGTTTGCTTTTTCCTTATGCAGTACTTAGTAAATTTCTAACTACTATTAGCACGATGCTGTTAGTACTAAATGTTGTCCTCGGCTGAAACTTAGTCTTTTTTAGTGTACTTCTAAAACTAAAAACTGATTTTTAGTGTGATATTACTACCGAACATGTATAAGTTGTACTGAGCGTCCAAGTCTACTATTTGCTGCTGTCCTTAGTTAGTCTGCCACTATTTTTGTTTTTTGTGAAAATATCCATGTGTGATTTTTCTTTCTCCATGTCAGGTGCTGCGTGGCAGCTATCAAGTTTCAACTTCAACCTACTTCAACTTCAAATGATGGATCAACAAAATAGGAAGCTAGCAAACTTATTGAATGACATAAGCAAACGATGTACTTGATATACGTAGGCAAACTTGTTCAAACCCTGACAGACATAACATAAGGTAGCTGGTTCAACATAAAGAAAGCAAACTACAAATCTAAAACAACAAGATTAAGGACAGGCAAAAGTGCGAGCAACACGAATGCAGACTTTCTTGCATCTTCATCCCGTGAAGTTGCAGTGGAATTAGGGGTCAGCCTCCTGCTCTTTTGAAATGTCCCGACCTGTCACGATGTTGTCGATTGTCTTGCATGACTTGTACATGGCGTACACATCTATTCCCGCGTACTCGATGAGCTTGTCTGGCAGCGGGCTGGTCCCCCATAGTTTGTGCTCTTCCTTCTTCTCGATCTTCTTCTTCATTCCTTTGTAGGAAGGGTAGATGACGCCGCCTGCAACATCGGCCAAGGAGTCGTAGTATTTGTTGGTGGTTGGATCTTTTCACTTGCGCTGCATGTCGATGAAGTTGTTGGGGTTGATCTCCAAACCAGACTTGTCCAGCATCCGCTTGTCACCTCTAATGCTGAAACCGACAAATGTACAATTTCTCCTCCTGCAGGAACTGTTTAAGGCACTTGGGCCTGCAAGGGGGACACACATATAGAAGGTTAGTGTTCTTTTTTGAAGATTTAATTCTTCTGCTTTTTGGTTTTACAAGTGATAATCCATGAGGTAGATGCTTATATAGTGTAAGTCATGGATGATTGTAGTTCAGAAACTAGTACATAAATTCCTGAAATTAAATTCAACTACACCATGTAATTTTTCTTTTTTGCTATCTTCAGTGCTTCACCAAATGCTTCACCAGATTGACGAATCATTTTTAACAGAGTCAATGATATATGTGCTGCTTCATTCAAGTTTACTTTTCTTTTTTGTTGAATAAAATACCTATACCAGTGCTTGATACATCTTTGTGCATCAATTCTATATCAAGTTCAGAAATTAATTTGAGCAACATGTGCATCAAGATATGGACCTATACCACTTCACCAAACATCTTTTAATACATCAATACTATAAACTATACTAGTGCATCAAGATCAGAATCTATGCTAGTACATCAAGTTCAGAAATTAATTTGGTGCATCAAGTTCAGAATTCTATAAACATTTTTCAGATGCTAATCCAGTGCATCAGTTTTCAGATGCTAATCTGGTGAAACAATCCACTTCACAGTTTCAGAAATGCATGTAACTTGAGAAACATGTACTCGTGCATCCACTTCACAAATATAGTAGTTCATCTAGTTGGGAAAAAAGTTTAATGAAGTTTTTAAGGAGTAGTACTAGTACAACAGATGAATGGACAGTAGTACGGGTTACCATTTTGTGGCCGCTGCGATGTGGTACACCAAGCAGAATTCCTCGATGCACAACTGCAGGACTGCTGCCATCTGTGGAGGTTTATCTTCGCTTGTGTATTCCATATCAACTCCGATGAAGCTCAGATACAAGCCGCCGCCCTTCATCCTGAGCCTGCTCATCATTTCACCGACCTTGTCAGGTTCGCTGGTGCAGACGATCTCGAATGTCTCCTTGCCATGGAGCTCAACCCCTGTGGGGGTTCTCGTGTACTCTCGCTTCTCTCCAGGGATGTGAACGTCGACAGGGTTGCTGGTCTTGTCCGACGTCTCGCCATGATGTCCCTTGGCAGACGGTTTCTCCGCCATCACCTTCCTTTGGCGACTGTGGGCTTTGGAGAGAGAATTTTTGTGGTGTGTGTGAAGTGGAGATGGAAGCGGCAACGGTGGTTCATGTGAATGAGGCAGAGATGGAGGACAATGGGGGTATTTTTGCAGTGCGTCGACGGGGATGTGTGGGAGGCGGTTCGTTGGGGGCATGGTTGTAGTGGTCGTGGGGGTCGCCGTTTGGAGTCCCTTGTGGCAACCGCCCAGTGGGTGGCGCGGGTGGTGACCTGGAAGAACTAACCGTCCAAGGCAAAGTGTTTTTAATGTTGCACTGAGTAGTCTTGTCAAGCTGTACTTATGATCTGCTTATCCCACTTGCTCGTCTCCTGTGTGGTGATGATGGCATTTTGCACTGTTTAGGTGATGTATGATTTGCGATGATTTTCCGTGTGGATTTTAAGTATTGTTTTTCCACCGAAGTCTTATACACTAGTTTATCTCAAAACATTTTTCAGTGCCCTGGGAGTTGTTGCTCAAATCTGGTACTTATTTTATTCATTTCTACCAACCTAAGTTAGGCCTTTATAGTTTTTGTATTCTCATTTTAGTGCACTTATGGTTTAGTGTTGTGTGAACTGAATTGTAATTTCATACAACATACGGTTTTGAAATTTGGTCTCACAGTGGTGTGAGTGGCCTGACTGATCCTGCTTTTTTAGTATTGATGTCATATGTATGTTTGAACTGAGTTTTTTTTTGGGGGGGGGGGGGGTTGAGATTATTTACGACCAAATCGTTCGTTGAGGCGTGGACAGATTTTATATAAATAAGAAATTTAGCATAATTGACAAAGAAAATCTATTTGAACTTGTTGCATTTTAGTAGTTGAACCTGTCATATTTTATATAAACAATAAATTTAGCGTAATTCACAAACATTGTCTATTTGAACTTGTTGCATTTTTAGTAGTTGAACTTGAAAGTAATGTTTAATTCAGTTTTTTAAATTATGTACATATAACAAATAGGCTATTAAGTTCTCTTCTTTTTAAAGGTTCATTGTTTTTGTATCATTTTTTCCTTTTTTTATCATCCGTGGTGCAGAGCTAAAATTATTTATATTTATATTTTTCGTATTTAAAGTTATGGCCTGCGAACTAGTATTTGAATTTATATATTTTCATTTTTGAACATTTTTCTTGTAGTTTATATTTCTTTGCCCCGCCCTCTGGTTTGTTTACCTGGGCTTATTGGTGGGGTGTTTGTAGACGATGGAGGCTATTGGGTCGTTTTCCGGCCCAGATAGCTGGTCCACGCGGCTGTGCAGCACGGCGTGCGTGTGCGCTCTGGGTTTAGTCCCACCTCGCTAGTCGAGGGGGCTCTAGACCTGTTTATAACGCAACCGAGTCTCACCGGTCGAACTCCTCTGAATACTTACCTGAGCGCTTATACACGGCGCTCGCTCTCTCTCATGACCTGTGGGCCCTCGACGGCAGGCCGTGCGTTGTGCGAATTACTAGGGATTCGCCCACGTGGCTCGATTTTAAGTATCTAGCATCGTTTGGGCCTGCGCCGGTCCTTGGGCGGTCAATTCTTTCTTTTTTTGTTTGTTTTGAATCTAGTACTTGACTCCACCAGTAACTTGGATTGATACTTTTTTGTTCTAGTTCTTGTGAGTTTTGTGTAAGTCTAATGTTCTTCATTTGATTTTTTTGCCTTCTTTTTTGTGTTTGTTTTTGTGATTGTTCTCAAGGGTCTTCTGGTGTCATTTTCAGTACTATGGTACTTGTGTGTATACTAAGTTGTACTGATATTCCATTCATAGTAGCACTTATGTTCTTAGTCTGACATCTTTTTTGGGGGTGTTAAGGATTGATGCGTCTTTATACTTTTTATTGTAGTAAGTATGTATTGTTCGATCAAGTGTACTAGTACTGTCATTCTAAATCTGCAAGCGACCAACATAAGTGTGTGTTGATGCTTCTTAACTTTTTCTGTTTGTAGTACTTAAATTTTCTAGCAGCTACATATGAACGAGAACACTACATGAAGTACTAAGAATTTGTGGTTCAACTTTGTAGCATTGTTAAGAAACTCTAATTGTGCTGATTGTTTTCAATGTTATGTTTTATATTCAATACTGAATCGAAACTACAGATGGAACAACATTGTGTGATTAGTTGCTTCATAACTAGTACTTTAGAGCAGCCACAAAGTTCCATTTAGGAGCTACCTTGAATTTGAAATGATGGATTAACAACATACGAAACTATCAAACTTATATAATGAGATAAGCAAAACATTGTACTTGATGACATAAATAAACTTGTTCAACCATGACAAGCACGACATAATCATACTGGTTCAACTCAACAAGAGCAAACTACTAATTTGAAACAACAATATAAAAGCCAAGCACAAGCGGAAGGAAAACATAGTCAGGGTCTGATGTATCTTCATCCCTAAAAGTGATGAAAGGGGCAGTCATAGAAGTTGTGAGCCTCCCGCTCTTTTGCAAATTCCCAACCATTTGTGATGTAGTCGATCATGTTCCATGACTTGTAGGCGGCATACGTATCTAGTCTTGCGTACTCAATGAGTTTGTCTGGCAGCGGGCTGGTCGCCCATAGTTTGTGGTCTTCCTGCGTGTTGATGTTCTTCTTCATGCCTTTGTAGAATGGATGGATGACGCTGGCTGCAACATTAGTCAAGGATTCGTACTCTTTTCCGGTGTATGGAATTCTCTAGAGGTGCTGAATGTCGACGAACTTGTTGGGGTTGATCTCCAACCTAGACATCTTCAGCTTTTCTTTGTAGCTTTCAATGCTGAAACCGGCAAATGTGAACAACCTCTGATGCTGCAGCATCTCGTTGAGGCGCTTGGGCCTGCAAGGGGAGAGACATTTTGAAATTTAGCATTACTCTAATGTTTGAATTATTCATTTTTGTTTTGTTTTACATGTGATGAATTCACGAAGTAGATGCTTATATAGCATAATTAATGGATGAATGTACTTCAGAAACTAGTAAACAAAGTTCTAAAATTAAATTCAAGTACATCGGGTTATTTTTCTTTTTGGATTATGCATAGTTTCAGTCAATGTTGTATGTGCTACTTTACTACTAATTTAGTTTACTTTTGTTGAATAGGATAACACATAACCAGTGCTTCACCAAGTCCTTTAGTTTTTTTCTTATGAAAATAACAGTAGATCAAATTCATAAAATACTTCACTACATCAAGTTCAGAAACATCTTTTTAATACATCGAGTACATAAACTATGCTATTGGATCAAGTTCAGAAACTACACTAGTCGATCAACTTCGGAAATTAATCTTCCGCAAGATTTTCCAAATAGTAATCCAGTGCATCAGGTTCAAAAATACATTTATAGTGTATCTACTTGAGAAAATGCAATAGTGCATCCACTTTTCACAAACCACACTAGTACATCTAGTTGGGAAACAAGTCTGATGAAATTTTTAGGATACAGTACTAATAAAACAGATGAACCAAACAGGGCAAATGAGTAGGGTGGGTCACCATTTTGTGGCTGCTGCGATGTGGTACACCAAGCAGAGCTCATCGACGCACAACTGCAGGGCTGCTGCCATCCGGGGAGGTTCATCTTCGCTAGTGTAGTGCACACCAACGCCGATGATCTTACGAATCTTGCCGCCAGCCTTCCTCCAAAGCCTGGAGATCATCTCGTCGACCTTGTCTGGTTCACTGTTGCAGACGATCTCCAGCATCTCCTTGCCGTGGAGGTCAACCCCTGTGAGGGTTCTCGTGTACTCGCGCTTCTCTCCGAGGACGTGAACGTGGACAAGGTTGCTGGTCTTGTCTGACGTCTCGCCATGATGACGCTTGGCGGACGGTTCCTCCGCCATCGCCCTCCTCTGGCGACTGTGGGCTTGAGAGAGAGAACTTCGTGGTTTGTCTGTAGTGGAGATGGAAGGGGTAATGGTGATTTCTGTGAACGAGGCAGAGATGGAAGACAATGGGTTATTTTTGCAGTGCGTCGACGGGGATGTGTGGGAGGCGGTTCATCAGGGGCATGGGTGTAGTGGTCGTGGGGTCCCTGTTCGCATTCCCTTGCGGCAACCGCCCAGTGGGTGGCGCGGGTGGTGGCCTAGAAGAAGTAACCGCCCAAGTCAAAGGGTTTTTACTGCTGCACTGACTAGTCTTGTCAAGCTGTACTTATGATCTGTTAAATCCCACTTGCACGTCTCAGGGCTGGTGATGATGGCATTTTACTGTCGCACTGATCCGTCTTGTTAAGCTGTACTTATCAGCTGCTTATCCCACTTGCACGTGTTAGGGTTGGTGATGATGGAGGTCTGTACTCCTCTGCTATGGTACTTGGACTGGTGATTGAAGTGTAATTAAACTTACCAAATACCAGTGAGACTATGTGTGATGCTAATGTTTTTTTAAAAAATTGTATTTTTAAAGGATTGTTAATATCAAGATATTCTCTTAGTGTTTTTTACAGGTAAATTAGATTTTCATCAGTACAAGATGTATTATACTCGCATTTTGGTTGAGGTAATTATTTTTATATACTGATGGTCTTTCTGAACTGGGACTGGCAGAAGCAGACATAGCTTCTTTTTTCAAACAATGTTTTTTTGAGGTGTTCACAGGTGTGTTTGTTTTACTATGCCTTTGTACTGATGACTGAGAAATATCAGTACTGATGTACTATAAGAGTTTAAATTTTGCTTAACATTTTTTTGCTAAGTTACTGGTCGACAGTAGTGTTTGTGTCAGATAAATCCAGATAAGTTTTTTCAAATGTATTTGTGACTGCATTCAAAAGTATTATCAAAATGGTTTACATAATAATGTCACTGGTCCAGTGGGCACAAATCACAAATTATATCTTAACTATAGTACTGATCGAGAAATCAACGATAAAGCTAGATGAGTTTTGGTAGCAACAATGTTTCTTAAATGTTTCCTCATTGTGTACCGAGGCAACTGAGACTACGAGCTTATTTTTCAGTTGACGCAGCAGCACAACCACTATGGATTGTTCAGTCTTGAGCTTCTCCTAACTGGCCCTGAATGTTGTGCCTTGCCGGCGCCCTTTTCTGGTTGAGTCTTGGCAACTTCATCATCAGTTTTAGTTTCCTCGTTCCCGATACTGTCATCTTCATTGTCTTCGTCTGATTGGTCTTCATTCTCCTCAAACTGTTCTTCTTCATCATCTTCATTTGATTTTTTGGAACTTTGTACCTTGCCATGTTTCTGTTCAGCGCCAATTACCTCCTTGCCCACTTTGCACGTGCGGGCATTATGTCAGTCAGTTCCCCCACACTTGCGGCAAGTGTAGCTATTTCGTGTGTTCTCTCCATTGGTAGAAACCTGGGCGGCTCCAATCTGTTTGTGCAGCGTTTGCTTGTTGACAGTGGCATCTGTGCGGAGTGGGCATGTGAGGTAGTTATGGTTGCTCACGGCGTTGCAGAATCTGCATGCCCTTATCCCGAGAGGTTTGCTGTCCGGGCCAAATTCCACGCGCTTGATGGGGCGTGGCGGCTTTTTGGCTGCTGCTGTCGCTGATTTTGCTGCTTGCGTCTTACTCTTCCTCCCCTTTGTGTTTGAGAATATGGGTGGTTTAATCACCCATTCCTGCCGCTGCAAGTAGGATGTACTGTTGTCATGTCGTTCTCCTGCGGCACCATCAAGCTCATGATCTTGCATGTGAGCATGTTGCTGCTCTTGAGTGTGCACATGGGCAAGCTCTGGTTGCTGTTCGTCATCTTCCTCGTTGTCGAACGGGTCAATAGCTCCGAGATGGTTCATATCGGAAAACATTGTAGCAATATCCTGCTCAATGGCTTCATTGTCCGCGACACCTCCATTTTCAGCAGAATGCATGCCGTCGAGTTCGTGTTCAAGTTTGTCCATGACGACCCGTGACCTCGCCATTTGCTCTTAGCTTCTCAAGCTTTTTCTGTGCACCCTCATGTTCAGCGTCAGCAGTGAGCTTTCAATGCAGTATTGGGATGCCTTGTTTGACGCTACTGTTCGCAAGTCATTTCTGCTGAATGTTGGCTGGATGTTCAGGCGTTTGGTGTATCTCCTGAGGATGTATTTCTCTGGAACACTAGCAGCCTTAATTGTCTGCATCATGCACATGACATGCACGCAGAAAAGACTTGTATTTTTTGGAAGAGGTGCATGTTTTTTGCCATTTCATTCGAAGAATTTTTTTGCAAAAAAGTAGTACAATATGTAACATGTTTTTTAGTCCTCACCTGTGTGGTCCCAGAGCCTGCACTCGCACTCATATGTTTCTCCCACGGGGTCTGCAACCACCTGGAACGCGTGCTGAGACCACGGAGACAGTTTTTGCGGGTTGTTGTAGCGCACGAGGTACTTTGTGGGTTGTTCCGTCTCTGACACCGTGAAGAGTGTGCTCATTTTTAGCCTTTTTCTGATCTCGCTGTACACAGCTCATGAGTAAACCTTTGCCATCTGGGTGTCAAACCCATAGAAGGTTAGCATGTTTTGTTCCTTTTGCACATGCAAAAAATGATAACCAAATTATTAGTTTTCTCACAGCAAAAACTTTGTCTAACTAATAAAGTGTCACGACAGGTGATAGAGCTATACCCTGTTACCCATTGACTCTTAGTTCTCTGTCTGCCTCCTAGTTTTGACGCAGGAGTTTACCTGGCTGACAAACCGGTGTAGGTTTTGTCTCTCACTTACAAAGTTCCTCTTGAGCACATAGTTCATGCTCTCACTTCATTGTGTCGATGTCATTTTGGTGCAGAAAATTTCTTTGAAGTAGGCTGATATCCATTTCTCATGCTCGTTCCACATGGCCACCATCGTGGCATCATCATGGAGGTTGTACCTATCCACGAGTCCTTTCCAGGCAGCCTCAAACTCAGTTGGCATGAGGGGCCAGTTGAGGCTTGATGTGAATTCATCCTTAAAGTCTTTGTGCAGGTAGTACAGGTATGCGATGTGTTCCCTGTACTTCTTCATAATGTGCCAGCGGCACAGCTTGTGCACTGTGTTCTTGAAAGCATCTGGGATCGCCAAACCCATTGCCGGGCACTGGTCTGGTAATGAGAAAAGAGACGTGGAGTGGTCAGTAGATGGTGGTGCATATATACAAGTAGAACTGACACAACATTTTTACTGTGTTATTTTCCTTTTATTTTTGGGAGGGAGGGGGGTTGGGGTGGTTGGGGGTGGTTTTGGCTGTTGTACCTGTGAGGATGCATGTAGGAGCCTTCCCTCTCATGCACCTTGAAAATGTCTTGAACAGCCATCTGATGAATCTGCATCCTCATCTCTTATCAGGGCGAAACCAAAGAATGTAGTCTGTAAGTGGTTGTTAGTACCGCAAACACCCCAAGTGGCATATGTTACTTGTTGGTCTTATATGTGGTGTAAAATGTTACGCAGTCACCAAAGTCCTGATATGCCCCTCGGCAGCTTGCGTTCGCCTAGAATATGTTCTTAACTCTGTCGGACTCATCGAGTTGCATGTCACAGAAGAATTCCCTGTTTATAGCTTTCATCTCCCTAAAGAAGTTGACAATCTTTAGGACATCTTCCACATCATCCATCCTTGAATTATTTGCTTTCCTGCATATTAAAAGTTCATTCAAAAATGCATGTTGAACTGGCATCAGGTCATGCGTTGCGTAATATGTTTGTACTGACAGAGGAAAAAAGACGGAGGGAGTTTACGGGAGGAGAACAAGTTTGTACTTATAGGTTAATCAGGTCTTTGGCATTCATTTTGAGGAAGTAGCTACCAGGGTCATCACCGCCCAATATGCTCATGATTTGCACGTGTTCAATGCCTTTGAACTGCAGGTACTTGACGTACTCCAAGATTTTTTGTCAAAGTTTTTGTGGGAGTGCAAGAAGACAAGCATTTCGTCGGGGAGCTGTAGCCTGTGGTTGTGTTCCCAGACTATCTCTTTTACGACAATTCTTCCATCATTTTCCTTCTTCAGTCTCATTTTAGCCCCGTAGTTAGTCCTGGCTGTCGTCTTGTTTCGTTGTCTATTTGCTTCAGACACCTTCGATTCATAGACTCCATAGCACATGCAATAAAGGTAGGCTCTGGTATTAAACTTTGGGCCTTCCCTGACAGCAAAACCCGCGTGCTTCGCATAGACGTTGTAGAAGTTCTTTGCTTCTTCGAAAGTTTCAAAGCGCATGTCTAGCCTTGGCAGAATGTAAGCTTTAATGTTAGGTGGCTAGATGCAACAGTGAGCAAACAAAAACGCAGTTATGAAAATGTTAGATGGGGTGATCATAGTATCATGGTATGGACTATGCTTGTATGTTTTTTCTATATGGACACTTACATGTGTATAGCTCTATGCTGCCTCCGGTGTTTGCTGTTCACCCTGGTGTATGGGCGCGGGTGGTGTCACCCTTGGCACATGCAGCAATGCATCTCTTGGAAGGAGCAATGTTGACGAAGATCTGCGTCTCTCATTGTACGGCCGTCTCCCCTCAGATTCGTTGTGAAGTTGCTCCTGTCTATATCGCTCATATCTTGTACTCTAGAACCTGCTAGAGTGGCCAAAATTTCTGTCTCTTTGGCCTGGTCTTACCGTCGCAACCACTTTTGAAGCACGGATGATTGATGTTGATGGAGCGACTGGTGGAAGCCTTGTTGCAACCCATCCACGACTCCCTGTCCTTGCCTTTCTGCATGCGCCAGGGAAGGAAAACATTTGTTGTTGGGGAAATTGTTGGCCTTGTTGCAACCCATCAGTGGCAAAGCTTGTATTCCCAGATATTGGTGTTTGCTGCATAGAAGAACATGTCTGTTCTTCTGATGATTCCAGTGTATCTTGAAATCTGCCTCTACTGTTGAAGTATCCAAGTGCTATTTCTGGTGTTACGCAACCAGGCGGTGCCCCATATCTGCTTGGCTCATCAAACGCTCCCTGTGTGTGCCGCCTTGCATGCTTCTGCAATGACATTCAATAGTTTTGGGATTAATCTTTTCTGCATTTTTCTCGTGTACATGCTATGGGTAACATGTCATGCACTGAAGGCAATGTACAAGTTGAACTTGCATCACTGGCCGTTATTTGAACTTTGTTCTCTATTTTGTATCTGGTTTCATTTTCAATCAAACTGACAAACGTACATGTTCAACACTGATGTACTATTTTTTAGCACTGCTTGTAAACTGATCATTGAACTTCAGCTGTTATGGAAAGTTTTTCATCTCTTTTTCCCTATAACTGATGTATAAATATTTTGGTGCACTGCTTGCAAATTGAACATTGAACTTCAGAGTTATATATAAAACTGATGCATGTCTTCTCTTTTGTTCATCTATAACTTATCCAACTACACTAGAAGTACTCCTACTTTATGCATCATTGAACTTACTGTGTATCAAGTGTATATTTTTTTGACAACATTATTTCACTAGTTCGAACTGACGCAACTACACGGCATGTACTATTAGAAATAACATCATACAAATTGAAGTGGTAGCTGAACCTTATATAAAGCCTAGTATATTTTGATGGATAAGTTTATGTTTTTTGGCTTGAACTGAAGCTAGCATATTAGAGGTACTGACAGTAACCTCGAACATCCAAATTGTGCATCAAGTGGCAGGGGTGTAATGAACTGATCAAGCATTTGCAATCTACTATCAGGTTCTTCTTCATAGCAGGACTGATGAACTGATGGACTGACACAAACATGGGAAGTAGACATTACCTCTACTGGACTGACCTCTTCTTCTTCCTCTCGTGGGCGGCGTACTAGCATGTTCTTGGGAGGCGGCACCATTGATGCAGCTCCTGCTTGTCGTGGACGTCTGGCGAAGAGGTCCGGGGAGGCAGCACCTTGCGGGGATGTAACACCCCGGATGTAACTTGCCATATTTGTAACTCCGACTCTTGCCATTCTCAGCTTTAAGTTATGAGATTCTCTTTGTGGTTGGGTTTTGTCTTTGTTTTGCATTTTGTTTTGTCATGCATTTCATATCATGTCATCATGAGCATCGCATTTGCATACATGTCTGTCTCATGCATCCGAGCATTTTCCCCGTTGTCCGTTTTGCAATCGGACACTCCTACGTGCATCGGCGCACCCCTCTTGTCTCTTTTTGTGAGCGGGTGTTAAATGCTCTCAGAATGGACCGAGATTTGCCAAGTGGCCTTGATACACTACCGGTAGACCGCCTGTCAAATTTCATTCCATTTGGAGTTCATTTGATGCTCCAACGGTTAACCGGGTAACCGCGAAGGCCTCTTTTGTGTTGCAGCCCAACACCCATCAAAATGGCCCAATAACCCATCCAAACCACTTCCATGTCCTCCGTCATCAGATCACGGTCGTGTGGGCGAAAACTACACTCCTTTTGGACACTCCTACCTATAAATATGTACCCTCCCTGATTTTCTCCCGCAGATAAACCCTAACCTAACCCTCACCGCCGCTGGAGACGTCCGGTCCGCACTAGATGAGTCGCCGCCGCCGCCCGCAGCCACTCGCAGTGCGACACGTTGCCTCCGCCACCGCCCGCCGCTGCCGGCCCGCCTGGCCCGAGGTAGGCCCTCCCGCGCGCCGATCGGGCCCGCGTCCCGCGCCGCCTCTCCTCCCTCACTCCCTCGTCCTCCTCGACATCGCCGTCCTCCCACCACCGTGATCCTGCTCCGCCGCCTCCTCACCTCCAATGCCTCTGCTGCGCCGGCCAGCGACCGCTACCGCCGAGCTCCTCCAGGAAGGCCACCTCTAGCGTGAGCCGCGCCAGGCTCCTCTTCCTCGCGCCCTTGCCCCGTCCCTGACTGCCTCGCCCTTGCTCCTTGATGCGCCGATGACCAATGACCAAGACGAACAGGAACCACGCCACGCCGGTCCGGCGATCCAGCCCGCCGGTGACCTCGACCGCCTAGGGCCTCCCTGGCCTCCCGTTCCACCGCTGCATAGTCCGGCGCCTTCTCCCTCCGTTCGGCCTCGACCACCAAAGCCATGCCGCCTCCGCACCCCAAGCACCTCACCCTCCTACCACAGCGTCTGGTCGCCGCCGGTGCCCACGAGCAGCATTGTGCCTCTTCTCGTGGATGTCGCTGCCAGTGCCCGCACGTTGCTGCTGCTTCGCCGCCCACCTCCCGCCGTTGACCGCCAAGACCTTTTTGGTTTCACCAAGTTTCATCAAGCCGGCCGTGTATGTGTGCCGTCACCGTGGGTTTCATCAAGTTCGACTATAGCATGAAGATATGTACAACTATGCGGGTTCGCCGAGTACGACTACTCACGGGATCCGTCAAGTTCATCTACGTGCGTGTATGACTACTCATCCGGGATGCGTCGAGCTCCTCTTAGAACGAACAGGAACGACTACTATCGCCGAAGACCCGTGTAACGGAACCGTCAAGTTCGACTACCTTCGTGTGTACCTTTACTTCCCATGATGACCGTGTACAACTACCATCCCGTGCATGTCGCGAAGTACCTCTTCAAAACGACCAAGTACCACTACCGTCGACCCTCGAAGACCCCGTGGATGTCAAGTTCCTCGTTGTGACCCTGAACACCTATGGAGTGTGTACAACTACGAGACGAGAACAACTACTTCCACTACGAACGTCCCAAGAACGTTGCTACGTCTTGAGCTTGTGTTGGTTTTCCCCAAAGTGGAAGGGATGATGTAGCAGAGTAGTGTAAGTATTTCCCTCAATTTTTGAGAACCAAGGTATCAATCCAGTAGGAGCTCACGCTCAAGTCCCTCGTACCTGCACAAAGCGATAGCTACTCGCAACCAACGCGATTAGGGGTTCTCAAGCCCTTCACGGTCACTTACGAGAGTGAGATCTGATAGATATAATATTTTTGGTATTTTTGATATAAAGATGCGAAGTAAAAAGTAAAGGCAAAGTAAAAAAGCAAAACAATATTAAAGTGATGGAGATTGATATGATGAGAATAGACCCGAGGGCCATAGGTTTCACTAGTGGCTTCTCTCAAGAGCATAAGTATTCTACGGTGGGTGAACAAATTACTGTTGAGCAATTGATAGAATTGAGCATAGTTATGAGAATATCTAGGCATGATCATGTATATAGGCATCACGTCCGTGTCAAGTAGATCGAAACGATTCTGAATCTACTACTATTACTCCACTCATCGACTGCTATCCAACATGCATCTAGAGTATTAAGTTAAAAACAGAGTAACACCTTAAGCAAGATGACATGATGTAGAGAGATAAATTCATGCAATATGAAATAAACCCCATCTTGTTATCCTCGATGGCAACGATACAATACATGCCTTGCTGCCCCTTCTGTCACTGGGTAAGAACACCGCAAGATCGAACCCAAAGCTAAGCACTTCTCCCATGGCATGAAATACTAATCTAGATGGCCAAACCAAACGGATAATTCGAAGAGACTTGCAAAGATAACCAATCATACATAAAAGAATTCAGAGAAGATTCAAATATTATTCATAGATAGACTTTATCATAAACCCACAATTCATCGGTCTCAACAAACACACCGCAAAAAGAAGATTACATCGAATAGATCTCCACAAGAGAGGGGGAGAACTTTGTATTGAGATTCAAAGAGAGAGAAGAAGCCATCTAGCTACTAACTATGGACCCGAAGGTCTGAGATAAACTACTCACACTTCATCGGAGAGGCTATGATGATGTAGAAGCCCTCCGTGATGACGGCCCTCTTCCGGCGGAGCTCCGGAACAGGCCCCAAGATGGGGCCTTGTGGATACAGAAAGTTGTGGCGGTGGAATTAGGTTTTTGGCTCCTCTTCTGACCGTTTGGGGGTACGTGTGTATATATAGGAGGAAGGAGTACGTTGGTGGAGCATCGAGGGGCCCACGAGGCAGGGGGCGCGCCCTGGGGGGGCGCCCCCCACCCTCGTGACCTCCTCTTTAATCCCTTGCAGTAGGCTCCAAGTCTCCTGGATCACGTTCGGTGAGAAAATCACGTTCCCAAAGATTTTATTCCGTTTGGACTCCGTTTGATATTCCGTTTATCCGAAACACTGAAATAGGCAAAAAAAAACAGCAATTCTAGGCTGGGCCTCCGGTTAATAGGTTAGTCCCACAAATAATATAAAAGTGAATAATAAAGCCCAATATAGTCCAAAACAGTAGATAATATAGCATGGAGCAATCAAAAATTATAGATATGTTGGAGACGTATCAGGCATCCCCAAGCTTAATTCCTGCTCGTCCTCGAGTAGGTAAATGATAAAAAGAGAATTTTTTATGCAGAGTGCTACTTGGCATAATTTCAATGCAAATCTTCTTAATTGTGGTATGAATATTCAGATTAGAAAGATTCAAGACAAAATTTTATATTGACATTGAAAATAATAATACTTCAAGCATACTAACAAAGCAATTATGTCTTCTCAAAATAACATGGCCAAAGAAAGTTATCCCTACAAAATCATATAGTCTGGCTATGCTCCATCTTCCCCACACAAAGTATTGAAATCATGCACAACCCCGATGACAAGCCAAGCAATTGTTTCATACTCTAACTTTTTCAAAACTTTTTCAATCTTCACGCAATACATGAGCGTGAGCCATGGATATAGCACTATAGGTGGAATAGAATGGTGGTTGTGGAGAAGACAAAGAGGATAAGATAGTCTCACATCAACTAGGCGTATCAACGGGCTATGGAGATGCCCATCAATAGATATCAATGTGAGTGAGTAGGGATTGCCATGCAACAGATGCACTAGAGCTATAAATGTATGAAAGCTCAATAAAAGAAACTAGTGGGTGTGCATCCAACTTGCTTGCTCACAAAGACCTAGGGCAATTTGAGGAAACCCATCATTGGAATATACAAGCCAAGTTCTATAACGTAAAATTCCCACTAGTATATGAAAGTGACAACATATGAGACTCTCTATATGAAGAACATGGTGCTACTTTGAATCACATTATATGAGACTCGCTATATCATGGTGCTACTTTGAAGCACAAGTGTGGAAAAAAGGATAGTAGCATTGGCCTTTTTTATTTATTTTCTTTTTTGGGCCTTATTTTTTCTTTGGCCTTTTTTGGGACAATGCTCTATTGAATGATGATCATCACACTTCTATTTATTTACAACTCAACGATTACAACTCGATACTAAAACAAAGTATGAATCTATATGAATGCCTCCCGCGGTGTACTGGGATATGCAATGGATCAAGAGTGACAAGTATGAAAGAATTATGAATGGTGGCTTTGCCACAAATACTATGTCAACTACATGATCATGCTAAGCAATATGACAATGATGGATGTGTCATGATGAACTAGATGGTGGAAAGTTGCATGGCAATATATCTTGGAATGGCTATGGAAATGCCATAATAGGTAGGTATGGTGGCTGTTTTGAGGAAGGAATATGGTAGGTTTATGACACCGGCGAAAGTTGCGTGGTATTAGAGTGGCTAGCAAGGGTGGAAGGGTGAGAGTGCTATAATCCATGGACTCAACATTAGTCATAAAGAACTCATATACTTATTGCAAAAATCTAGAAGTTATCAAAGCAAAATATTACGTCCATGCTCCTAGGGGGATAGATTGGTAGGAAAAGACCATCGCTCATCCTCGACCGCCACTCATAAGGAAGACAATCAATAAATAAATCATGCTCCGACTTCATCACATAATGGCTCACCATACGTGCATGCTACGGGAATCACAAACTTCAACACAAGTATTCTTTAAATTCACAACTACCCAACTAGCATGAATTTAATATTATCACCTCCATATCTCAAAACAATTATCATGCTTCAATCTTTTCTTAGTATTCAACACACTCAAAAGAAAGTTTCACAAATCTTGAATACCAAGCATATTATTATTAGGCAAATTACCGTGCTATTAAGAGACTCTCAAATTAATTTAAGTGAAGCATGAGAGATCAATAGTTTCTTTAAAACAAATCCACCACCATGCTCTAAAAGATTTAAGTGAAGCACATAGAGCAAGATTATCTAGCTCAAAAGATATAAGTGAAGCACATAGAGCAAAACTATCTAGCTCAAATGATATAAGTGAAGCACATAGAGTATTCTATCAAATTTTAATTCATGTATGGCTCTCTCAAAAGGTGTGTACAGCAAGTATGACTGTGGCATACTAAGACACAAATACACAAATAATACAAGACGCTCCAAGTAAAACACATATCATGTTGGTGAATAAAAATATAGCTCCAAGTAAATTACCGATGGAAGTGGACGAAAGAGGGGATGCCTTCCGGGGCATCCCCAAGCTTTGACTTTTTGGTTTCCTTGGATTATGTTGGGGGTGCCATGGGCATCCCCAAGATTAGGCTCTTGCCACTCCTTGTTCCATGATCCATCAAAAGAATTCACCCAAAACTTGAAAACTTCACAACACAAAACTCAAAATAGAAAACTCGTGAGCTCCGTTAGCGAAAGAAAACAAAAGACCACTTCAAGGTACTGTAATGAACTCATTCTTTATTTATATTGGTGTTAAACCTAATGTATTCCAACTTCTCTATGGATTATAAACTATTTTACTAGCCATAGATTCATCAAAATAAGCAAACAACACACGAAAAACAGAATCTGTCAAAAACAGAACAGTCTGTAGTAATCTGCAGCTAGCGCAAGATCTGGAACCACAAAAATTCTAAAATAAATTTCTGGACGTGAGGAATTTATATTCTAATCATCTGCAAAAGAATTAAATAAATAGAAATCTTCAAATAAAAATGACAGCAGTTCTCGTGAGCGCTAAAGTATCTGTTATTTACAGCAAGTTCAACAAGACTTTCCCCAAGTCTTCCCAACGGTTCTACTTGGCACAAATACTAATTAAACACAAAAAACACAACCAAAATAGAGGCTAAATAATTTATTTATTAAATAACAGCAAGGATAGATATTGGGTTGACTCCCAACAAGCGCTTTTCTTTAAAGCCTTATAGCTAGGCATAATATTTCAACGATGCTCACATGAAAGACAAGAATTGAAGCACAAAGAGAGCATCATAAAAAACATGACAAACACATCTAAGTCTAACATACTTCCTATGCATAGGCATCTTATAGGAAAAAAAATTATCAAGGCAACCAAAAACTAGCATATGCAAGCAAGCGGAAAGAAACAATAGCAATCTCAACATAACGAGAGGTAATTTAGTAACATGAAAATTTCTACCACCATATTTTCCTCTCTCGTAATAATTACATGTAGGATCATAAGAAAATTCAACAAAATAGCTATCACATAAAATATTTTCAACATGATCCACATGCATGAAAAGTTGACACTCTTCCAAAATAGTGGGATTAACATTAACTAAAGTCATGACCTTTCCAGACCCACTTTTATCAAAAGTTTCATAAGATTGAACATTCTTCAAATATGTGGGATCTAAAGTTGACACTCTTCCAAACCCACTTTCAATAATATTTCAAACACTATTATCAATCTCATATTCATCATGGGGCTTAAATAAATTTTCAATATCATAAGAAGAATCACCCCAATCATGATCATTGCAACAAGTAGAGGACACAGCAAAAGTAGCATCCCCAAGCTTAGGGTTTTGCATATTATTAGCACAATTGACATAAAGAGAGCTTATAGTAAAATCATTGCAATCATACTTTTTATTCAAAGATCTATCATGAATCGCTTCATAAAGTAATTCATCACACTTTTCAGATTCACGAATTTCAAGCAAAACCTCATAAAGATAATCTAGTGCACAAAACTCACTAGCAATTGGTTCATCATAATTGGATCTCTTAAAAAGATTAGCAAGCGTATGAGGATCCATAGATCTTAGGTTCTCTATTTAGTAATAAATAAACAACTATTCCAACCATACGAGCAAACAAGAAACGGGCAAATAGAGAGGGAGGATAGGGAGAGAGAGGGCAAATAAAATGACAAGGGTGAATTTGGGGAGTGGAAAACGAGAGGCAAATGGCAAATAATGTAATGCGAGAGATAGGGATTGTGATGGGTACTTGCTATGTTGACTCTTTGCGTAGACTCCCCGGCAACGGTGCCAGAAATCCTTCTTGCTACGTCTTGAGCTTGCGTTGGTTTTCCACGAAGAGGAAGGGATGATGCAGCAGAGTAGCGTAAGTATTTCCCTCAGTTTTTGAGAACCAAGGTATCAATCCAGTAGGAGCCCACGCTCAAGTCCCTCGTACCAGCACAAAGCGATAGCTACTCGCAACGAACGCGATTAGGGGTTCTCAAGCCCTTCACGGTCACTTACGAGAGTGAGATCTGATAGATATAATATTTTTGATATTTTTGATATAAAGATGCAAAGTAAAAAGTAAAGGCAAAGTAAAAAAGCAAAACAATAATAAAGTGATGGAGATTGATATGATGGGAATAGACCCGGAGGCCATAGGTTTCACTAGTGGCTTCTCTCAAGAGCATAAGTATTCTACGGTGGGTGAACAAATTACTGTTGAGCAATTGATAGAATTGAGCATAGTTATGAGAATATCTAGGCATGATCATGTATATAGGCATCACGTCCGTGTCAAGTAGATCAAAACGATTCTGCATCTACTACTATTACTCCACTCATCGACCGCTATCCAGCATCCATCTAGAGTATTAAGTTAAAAATAGAGTAACGCCTTAAGCAAGATGACATGATGTAGAGAGATAAATTCATGCAATATGAAATAAACCCCATCTTGTTATCCTCGATCGCAACGATACAATACGTGCCTTGCTGCCCCTTCTGTCACTGGGTAAGGACACCGCAAGATCGAACCCAAAGCTAAGCACTTCTCCCTTGGCAAGAACTACCAATCTAGTTGGCCAAACCAAACGGATAATTCGAAGAGACTTGCAAAGATAATCAATCATACGTATAAGAATTCAGAGAAGATTCAAATATTATTCATAGATAGACTTGATCATAAACCTACAATTCATAGGTCTCAACAAACACACCGCAAAAAGAAGATTACATCGAATACATCTCCACAAGAGAGGGGGAGAACTTTGTATTGAGATTCAAAGAGAAAGAAGAAGCCATCTAGCCACTAACTATGGACCCGAAGGTCTGAGGTAAACTACTCACACTTCATCGGAGAGGCTATGATGATGTAGAAGCCCTCCGTGATGACGGCCCTCTTCCGGCGGAGCTCCGGAATAGGCCCCAAGATGGGATCTCGTGGATACAGAAAGTTGCGGTGGTGGAATTAGATTTTTGGCTCCTCTTCTGACCGTTTGGGGGTACATGTGTATATATAGGAGGAAGGAGTACGTCGGTGGAGCACCGAGGGGCCTACGAGGCAGGGGGCACGCCCTAGGGGGGGGGCGCCGCCCACCCTCGTGACCTCCTCTTTGATCCGTTGCAGTAGGGTCCAAGTCTCCTGGATCACGTTCGGTGAGAAAATCACGTTCCCGAAGATTTTATTCCGTTTGCACTCCGTTTGATATTCCGTTTAACTGAAACACTGAAATAGGCAAAAAAAATAGCAATTCTGGGCTAGGCCTCCGGTTAATAGGTTAGTCCCAAAAATAATATAAAAGTGGAAAATAAAGCCCAATATAGTCCAAAATAGTAGATAATATAGCATGGAGCAATCAAAAATTATTGATACATTGGAGACGTATCAAACGTCTACTTCCTCTACTTTGCACCGAACGAGAACCGTCCTAATTGCACGCTTCGAAGGTATAACCCCGAGACGACCGCCCGTGAACGAATGCATGTGTTGTATGAGATACATGTTTGGATGTTGTATCCTCCTGTGAATGTTAGTTGTTTCCCTCTCTTGGCACCGTCGTCGACCCGTGGGAACCTGGTATCCGGGAGCACCCCACCATCCTTGCATGACACGCTCCCATCACTTTTCCTTTTGCACCGGTATCTCCAAGAGCTACCGGAACCGATATGTTGCCGTGGCATCATTTTTGGATCGGTTGCCGTGGCACCCCTTTCCGTTTCCTCCACGATGACAAATGCTACATAACATGCTCTTATCAACATTTTCATAAAATTGCATAAAACTTGCACATGTCATCCGCATGATGATAATAACATTTAAAATGTTTAAAATTGTTGTTGCATTAAATTGCTGATGCACGTGAGGATTTACCGAAAATGTTGTTTGTTGTTTCTGGCCTCATTTAAACTTGCCTTAACCGTTAAATTTAATTATGTTTCACCCCTTTCCTTGTTTAACAACATTTAATTTTTTGAGTACATAACCGAGAGAGAACTAAATAAGTCATGTGGTGTTTCATCAATATGCAACTCGTTGCGTATTAAGCTCCACTTAATTTGTAGTATTGTTTGTTGCACTTTGCCATAACATGCTTCATTAAATCGGACATGCATCATACTTGGTTGTGCATCATGCCATGTTTATGTCATGGTTGTTTACTATGTTGCTTGTTCGACTACGTCCGTTTGTCTTCTTCATGGGCTTGTTCTTCTTCGTTGGGGGATCTCAGGCAAGATGATCATACCCTCGAAATCACTTCTATCTTTGCTTGCTAGTTGCTCGATCTATTGCTATGTCGCGCTACCTATCACTTGCTATATCATGCCTCCCATATTGCCATGTCAAGCCTCTAACCCACCTATCCTAGCAAACCGTTTTTGGCTATGTTACCGCTGTTGCTCAGCCCCTCTTATAGCATTGCTAGTTGCACATGAAGTTGAAGTTTGTTCCATGTTGGAACATGGATATTGTTGGGATATCATTATTATCTCTTATTTACTTTAATGCATCTATATACTTGGTAAGGGTGGAAGGCTCATCCTTATTCCTGGTGTTTTGTTCCACTCTTGCCGCCTTAGTTTCCGTCATACCGGTGTTATGTTCCTTGATTTTGCGTTCCTTACGCGGTTGGGTGTTATGGGAACCCCTTGACAGTTGCTTTAAATAAAACTCCTCCAGCAAGGCCCAACCTTAGTTTTACCATTTTCCACGTAAACCTTTTCCCTTGGGTTCCGCGGACTCAAGGGTCATCTTTATTTTAAACCCCCGGGCCAATGCTCCTCTGAGTGTTGGTCCAACTTGTCAGCCGCCGGTGGCCACCAGGGGCAACTCTAGGTTGGCCTACCGGAAGTTTGGACAATCCACACTACTAGAAAAAGGGCTGCTAGTGTTGCACCTATTTTCGCTACTAATGGCGCACTACAGGTGCGCCACTAGCACCACGCCATTAGATTTTTTTACTAATGGCGCACCACCGGTGCGCCATTAGTATAGCCCACGGTGCGCCATTAGTATCTAGTATAGTAATGGCGCACCACGCAGGAGTGCGCCATTAGTACCAATTTTTTTCAAAAAAATTTTAAATTTTTTTTCAAGTTTATTTCAAAAAAATTCAATTTTTTTATTATTTTCTTAATCTCGGGTCACTATGGCTTAATCTTGGGTCAATATGCTTAATCTCAGGTCAAATCACACTCTGTGGTCAAACTTCCCGGAAGGTCACCCGTCCTCACACTACTCCAGCCCGAGCACGCTTAACTTCGTAACACTTCACAGGCACTTGTTGATATATCTATCATATCAATCCTATTAAACCTTGCTGATGTCTAGGACTTAGTTCATGAGTATGATGAAATTTTGAAAAAATATTTCAAACTTCCCGGTCATATTATGTATCATATTTTGAAAAATAATTCAAATTTTTTTTAAACCAATATTTTTTCTGTTACTAGTGGCGCACATAGCATACGGTGCGCCACTAGTAAGTTTGAAATTTTTTGAATTTTTTTGCCTCCGGATCTTAAAAGCCCCGTAACTTTTTTTCTGTTAGGTTTTTGGGGATTTTGAAAATGTTTAACAAGGTTCCCCCGATTAAATTTGGATGTAACTTTTCGAGTAGATGATTTTTCATATAGAAAACTTTTTAATCCGAGATCGTATGCAAAAGTTATGCCCATTTTACAAATTTCTGAGAGATTTTGCACATAAAGTCGAAATTCATATTTGTAAATTTTCCCAACAACTGGACCACATATCACATGGGAAACTTATTTTCTTTTATTTTTTTGACATTTCCATCAAATTTTTTTAACTGAAAAGGTGGTCCACGAGTGGGGGGGTGCATTCGGTGGAAGTTCTGGGCCAAGTTAGTAATGGCGTACCACACCCACGGTGCGCCATTACTAGTTTTGAAAAAAAATAAAACAAATTCTGAAATTTTTTTTTAAAAAAACTTAGTAATGGCGCACCAGTTGACAGTGCGCCATTACTAGTTTTAACTAGTAATGGCGCACTATCCACTGGTGCGCCATTACTAGTTTTGAAAAAATAAATTAAAAAATTAAAAAAAAATTGAAAAAAATTACTAGTGGCGCACCGTGGATGTGGTGCGCCATTACTAGTTTAACTAGTAATGGCGCACTATCCACTGGTGCGCCATTACTAGTTTTGAAAAAAATGAAAAAAAAATGTTACTAATGGCGCATCATGGATGTGGTGCGCCATTAGTATTTGGACACTAATGGCGCACCTACACATGGTGCGCCATTAGTATATACTATTGGCGCACCACATGTCTGGTGCGCCATTAGTGGCCATATCATCTATAGCCCTTTTCCTACTAGTGCCGGTGTGCCCTGAGAACGAGATATGTGCAGCTCCTATCAGGATTTGTCGGTTGCTGGTCTTGTTTTACCATTGTCGAAATGTCTTGTAACCGAGATTCCGAGACTGATCGGGTCTTCCCGGGAGAAGGAATATCCTTCATTGACCGTGAGAGCTTGTGATGGCCTAAGTTGGGACACCCCTGTATGGTTTTGACCTTTCGAAAGTTGTGCCCGCGGTTATGGGCAGATGGGAATTTGTTAATATCCTGTTGTAGTAAACTTGACACTTAACTTAATTAAAATGAATCAACCGCGTGTGTAGCCGTGATGGTCTCTTTTCAGCAGAGTCCGGGAAGAGAACACGGTCTTGTGTTATGCTTGAACATAAGTAGCTTCAGGATCACTTCTTGATCACTTATAGCTTCTCAACCGTGTGTTGCTTCTCTTCTCGCTCTCATTTGCGTATGTTAGCCACCATATATGCTAGTGCTTGCTGCAGCTCCACTTCACTACCCCTTTTCCTACCCTTATGCTTAAATAGTCTTGATCTCGCGGGTGTGAGATTGCTGAGTCCTCGTGACTCACGGATACTTCCAAGCAGTTGCAGGTGTCGATGATACCAGTGCAGGTGACGCAACCAAGCTCAAGTGGGAGCTCGATGAAGATCTTGATCGTTGTTATTTGTCTTTTCGTCTGATCAATAGTGGCGCCCAGTTGGGACGATTGGGGATCTAGCATTTGGGGTTGTCTTCTTTTATTTTGGTTCCATAGTCCGACCTTGATTGTATTTTGGATGATGTATGTTTAACTTGTATTTGTGTGAAGTGGCGATTGTAATCCAACTCTTTATCCCTTTCTTATTCAGTACATGGGATTGTGTCAAGATTACCCCTCTTGCGACAAAACCTACCATGCGGCTATGCCTCTACGTCATGCCCCGACACGTGGGAGATATAGCCGCATTGTGGGTGTTACAGGGGATCACTGCCCCGGAGAAGGAGCCCCAGTGACGGAGGGAGGCAGGGGGCGGGGATCACTGCCCCGTCGATGGATCCTGCGGCGGAGGGAGGCAGGAGGCGGGGATCACGACCCTGTCGATGGATCTGGCGATGGAGGGAGGCAGGAGGCGGGGATCACGGTCATGTCGATGGATCAGACGACGGAGGGAGGCATGAGGTGGGGATCACGGCCCCGTTGATGGATCCGGCGATGGAAGGAGGTAGGAGGCGGCGGCGGATCCATCGCCGGCCAGTCACGGCGCTGCGGGCTCCCTCGCTCCGGCTGCCGCCATTGCTCGCTCGCCCACGACAACTGTCTCCGGTGGAAGAAGGCGGGTTGGGTTGGGCTGGCTCGGGGGGACTCTACTGTGTAGGTGCGTCGCGCCTATATAGGGCCGGGGGGTAACAAAATATTATTCTGTTACCGGTAACAGAATAGTCTAGCCCTATATATATATATATATATATATATATATATATATATATATATATATATATATATTGTCATATGATCTCTTATGCTGAACTAACAATTCATTCACAGTTTCAAGTATCAATCATAAACTTCATTGAAAACTAACAAACCATAATCTCAGCCATTGAAGCAATTTCAATTTATCATAACATCGGAAGGAGTCAATATAAGAGCTTTTCTGCAAGTCCACATACTCAACTATCTTTTAGTCTTTCACAATTTCTAACACTCACACAATATTTATGGGTATGAAGTTTTAATCGGACACAGAGAAAGATAGGGGCTTACAATATTGCCTCCCAACCTTTTAACTCAAGGGTAATGTCAACAATAATAGTTCATGAAAACTCACATCCAATTAGCTATAAATATCGGGATCTTTCCAACACATTGTGCTTGCCAAAGGATAAAATGTAAAAAGTAAAGGTGAAGATCACCATGACTTTTGTATGAAGTATAAGACAAGAAAAAAAGATAGGCCCTTCGCAGAGGGAAGTAGAGGTTGCCATGTGCTTTTATGGTTGGATGCACGAAATCTGAATGCAAAAGAACATCACTTTATATTGTCACTTGTGATATGGACCTTTATTATGAAGTCCATTGCTTTTATTTCTTCCATATCACAAGATCATATAAAGATTATTTTCTCCACACTAATAAATCATACATATTTAGAGAGCAATTTTATTGCTTGCAACAATGACAACTTACTTGAATGATATTACTCAATCCATAGGTAGATATGGTGGACTCTCATGGCAAAACTGGGTTTAAGGGTATTTGGAAGCACAAGTAGTATCTCTACTTGGTTCAAAGAATTTGGCTAGCATAAGAGGGAAAGGCAAGCTCAACATGTTGGATGATCCATGACAATATAATTTATTTCGGATGTAAGAAAACATAACCCATTACGTTGTCTTCCTTGTCCAACATCGACTCTTTGGCATGTCATATTTTAATGAGTGCTCACAATCATAAAATATGTCCAAGATAGTATATTTATATGTGAAAACCTCTCTTTCTTTATTAGTTCTTATTAATTGCAACGATGACCTAAACTATGTTTGTCAGCTTTCAACAACTTTTATTCATCATACTCTTTATATGTGAAGTCATTACTCTCCATAAGATCCATATGATATCTTTATTAATTTTTATTCTTTCTCTTTTATTTTATTCCCTCAAGATCATAGAAAGATAAACAAGCCCTTGACTCAACACTAATCTTTATTATATAGCTCACAGACTCGATTACATAAAAGGAACATAAGGCAAAAACTCAAAACTAGATCATACTAAAACTCTATTCTAATGGATCAAGATATTACCAAAAGGATCGAACTAAGAAAAACGGTAAAGATAAAAGTGTGATGGTGATACGATACCGAGGCACTCCCCCAAGCTTGGCAGTTGCCAAGGGGAGTGCCCATACCCGATGCTCAGTTCTTCTTTGCTGGTGATGGTGATGACAATTGTGCCTTCAGCTTTTTCATGTTGTAATTGAGGAGAGCGATCTCCTCCTTTAAATCATCGACCTCCGATTCTAGCTTGAAGATCTTTTCATATAAATCTCCTTTGCATTTCTGCCGAAAACGAGAAGGAATAGATCGGTTGTTAGATAGTTTAGCCCTCTTGGGGAGACTAGACATCTTGAACTTCACGTGCATATCCCCAGGTTGAGGTAGAGGGACATCCCCCTCCTCCGAACTTGAATCATTGATCATCCTCAAGTGAGCATCCTCCTCATCATCCGTAGTTCGACCACAAGGAGATAGGTCCCCACAGGTCTTTGGATCAGCAATGAGATGTGAGACATAGCTTTCTCCGTCGGAGTCTTGAGACGACATCTCGCTCTAAATCTGCGGCAGAAACAGCTCGAAACAAAAACAGAGGATAATCGCATGGTACGGCGGTCAAAGTCTTCAGGAGATTATATAATGAATTTTTACCGACCAAAAGAAGTATCGCACAAGAAAATGTAGTTCGGAGAGGACCCAAGGTACCCACGAGGCAGGGGGCGCGCCCTCCACCCTCGTGTCCTTCCCGGACTGCTTCTTATTTTCCTATTTTCTTAAATATTCCAAAAAGGAGAAAAATTGCTATTAGAACTATTTTGGAGTCGGTTTACTTACCGTACATCATACCTATTCCTTTTTCAGAGTCTGAAACGTTATAGAAAGTGTCTTTATGTATTCCTCTGGGGTTACGGTTTCAATAAAATTAGTTTCATCATTTATGATATTACCTAAGATATAATGTTTGATTCTTTGACCATTCACAACCCTCAGATTTGTGCCTTCGAATTTCTTGATTTTTATGGCACCGGAACGATAGACCTCCTCAATGACGTAAGGACCTTCCCATTTAGAAAGGAGTTTGCCTGCAAAAAATCTTAAACGAGAGTTTTATAACCATACATAATCACCTACATTAAACTCACGCTTTTGTATCCTTTTGTCATGCCATCTTTTAACTTTTTCTTTAAACAGTTTGGCATTCTCATAAGCCTGGGTTCTCCATTCATCAAGTGAGCTAATGTCAAAAAGCCTCTTCTCACCGGCAAGTTTGAAATCATAATTGAGCTCTTTAATGGCCCAATATGCCTTATGTTCTAGTTTAAGAGGTAAGTGACATGCTTTTTCCATAAACCATTTTATATGGAGACATACCCATAGGATTTTTGCATGCAGCTCTATAATTAAGCCCATAATGCGTCATCAAGTTTCTTGGACCTATTCTTTCTAGATCTATTAACAGTCTTTTGCAAAATTAATTTTAAGTTCTCTATTACTCAATTCTACTAGACCACTAGGCTGTGGATGATATGGAGATGCAATTCTATGATTAACATCATACTTAGCAAGCATTTTACAAAAAGCACCATGAATAAAATTTGAACCACCATCAGTCATTAAGTATCTAGGGAGTCCAAACCTCGAAAAGATAACTTCTTTAAGCATCTTAATGGAGGTGTTATGATCAGCACTACTAGTTGGAATAGCTTCTACCCACTTAGTAACGTAATCAACAGTAACTAAAATATGTGTATACCCATTAGAGGAAGGAAACGGTCCCATTCAATAACAAGTGAATAATTCATAGGCATTTCTTGGCGTCTACTAATATTACCAATTCTTTGACATTCATCACAAGACAAGAAAAACTTACATTCATCCTTGAAGAGAGTAGGCCAATAAAACTGGATTGCAATACCTTATGTGCAGTTCTATCTCCAGCAAGGTGTCCTCCATATGCCTCGGAATGACACTTGCGTAGGATCTATTCCTGTTCATGCTCAGGTACAGAATGTCTAATAACACCATCTACTCCTTATTTATAAATGTGTGGGTCATCACAAAAGTAACGTCTTAAATCATAGAAAAACTTTTTCTTTTGTTGGTATGTGAAACTAGGTGGTATAAATTTAGCAACAATGTAATTAGCATAATCAGCATACCATGGAGTAGTACGAGAAGCATTTATGACAACTAATTGTTCATCAGGAAAGCTATCATCAATAGGTAGTGGGTCATCAAGAACATTCTCTAACCTAGACAAGTTGTCTGCAACGGGGTTCTCAGCTCCCTTTCTATCAATAATATGCAAATCAAATTCTTGTAGCAAGAGAACCCATCTAATAAGTCTAGGTTTATCATCTTTATTTTCCATAAGATATTTGATAGCCGCATGATCAGTGTGAATAGTTACATTAGAATCAACTATATAAGGTCTGAACTTATCACAAGCAAATACAACTACTAACAATTTCCTTTTCAGTGGTAGCATAATTTCTTTGGGCACTGTCTAGAGTTGTACTAGCATATTGGATAACATTTAATTTCTTATCAACTCTTTGTCCTAGAACAACCCCTATAGCAGAATCACTAGCATCACACATAATTTTGAATGGTAAATTCCAATCAGGAGGTTGAACAAATAGGTGCAGAAATCAAAGCTTTCTTAAGTATTTCAAATGCTTCTACATAATCATCATCAAAGACAAAAGGAACATCTTTTGGTAAGAGATTAGTCAGAGGCCTAGAAATTTTAGAGAAGTCCTTAATGAACCTCCTATAAAAACCAGCATGACTGAGGGAGTCCTGGATTAGGGGGTATCCGGACAACCGGATTATATCCTTTGGCCGGACTGTTGGACTATGAAGATACAAGATTGAAGACTTCGTCCCATGTCCGGATGGGACTCTCCTTGGCGTGGAAGGCAAGCTTGGCAATACGGATATGTAGATCTCCTTCCTTGTAACCGACTCTGTGTAACCCTAGCCCCCTCCAGTGTCTATATAAACCGGAGGGTTTAGTCCGTAGGACAACATACATTCATACCATACGCTAGCTTCTAGGCTTTAGCCTCTCCAATCTCATGGTAGATCAACTCTTGTACTACTCATATTATCAAGAATAATCAAGCAGGACTTAGGGTTTTACCTCCATCAAGAGGGCCCGAACCTTGGTAAACATCGTGTCCCCTGCCTCCTGTTACCATCCGCCTTAGACGCACAATTTGGGACCCCCTACCCGAGATCTGCCGGTTTTGACACTGACATTGGTGCTTTCATTGAGAGTTCCTCTGTGTCGTCACCGTTAGGCTTGATGGCTCCTTCGATCGTCGATAGCGATGCAGTCCAGGGTGAGACTTTTCTCCCCGGATAGATCTTTTTATTCGGCGGCTTCGCACTGCGGGCCAACTCGCTTGGCCATCTGGAGCAGATCGAGAGTTATGCCCCTGGCCACAGGTCAGGTTTGGAAGCTTAAAATACACGGCCAACATCTGTGGAGACTTGATCTTCGACGGATTCGAGCCCCTGCCGAGTGCGCCGCAAGGTCACGATGAGCATGATTTGGCTCTACCATCGGACAGTGTTCAAGAGACCGCACCGGCAACCGCTCCGACCCTCAATTCGGAGCCAATTGCGCCATCCATGGACGGGTGGATAGACACCGCCACAGAGGCTGTATTCTCAGTGGTGATCGAGCCGAGTATCGACCTTACCCTTCACGGGAGCCGTGACGCCGAACTGCCGGATTCTGCCCCGTCCACGGACTCCAAACCGCCTGCGCCCGTGCCTATCGAACCTGACTGGGTGCGGATCATGGAGTTCACCTCCGTGGATATCTTTCAGCACTCGCCCTTCGGTGACATACTAAACTCATTAAGGTCTCTCTCCCTGTCAGGAGAGTCCTGGCCAAACTATGTTCGGCAGGATTGGGATGCGGATGATGAAGAAATTCACCGCCCACCCACCACCCACTTAGTAGCCACTGTCGACAATTTGACCAACATGCTCGACTTCGACTCCAAAGACATCAGCGGTATGGACGACGGTGCGGGAGACGAAGAGGAACCACTGCCCACAGGGCACTGGACAGCCACCTCATCATATGATATATACATGGTGGACACACCCAAAGAAGGCAATGGCGACGAGACAGCGGAGGATGACCCCTCCAAGAAGCAACCCAAGCACCGACATCAGCGGCGCTGCTCTAAGTCTTGCGAAAGCAAAAGCGGTGACACCGGCACAGGAGATAATAGCACTCCGGACAGTGCCGAAGATGACAACAATCCCCTCTAGCAAGATTTAGAGCAGGAGGATGGAGAAGCCAACCCTCCCGAGAGAGTGGCAGATGGAGAGGCGGAGGATGATAATTACATGCCTCCCTCCGAAGACGAGGCAAGCCTCGGCAATGATGAATTTGTCGTGCCGAAGGATCTCGCCGAGAAAGAGTGCTTCAAGCACCGGGTTATAGCCACGGCAAATAGCCTTAAGAAAAAGCAGCAGCAGCTTCAAGACGATCCAGATTTGCTAGCTGATAGATGGACTGAAATCCTTGCGTCCGAGGAATATGAACTCGAATGCCCCTCCAAGAGTTACCCAAAGCACAAGTTGCTACCCCGACTGCAGGAGGGAGCATTAAAACCTACATCTCTAGCATGTGACACGGCTGATCGGCCACCTCGTGGCCACGATAGAGAGGCATTTCAGCCAAAAACTGAACCCGCACCCTGACGCCACTCAAATAAAAATGACAAGGCACAGGAAAACACGCTAGACCTGGGAGACATGTTGGAGGACAAAGCAAAACACGCAAGATCGATCTACGGATCACGAGGACGTGCCACTACGCGAGACGATAACCGTCACGCCAGATACAGTAAAAGTAAATCCGGTCGGACTGAACACAGCGGACAAGACTCATTTGAACTGCGTCGCGACATAGCCCACTACAGAGGTGCCGCACACCCCATATGCTTCACAGACGAAGTAATGGATAACCAAATCCCAAAGGGTTTCAACCCGTAAATATCGAATCATACGATGGCACAATAGATCCCGTGGTATGGATCGAGGACTTCCTCCTGCACATCCACATGACCCGCGGTGACAATCTACACGCCATCAAATACCTCCCACTCAAGCTCAAAGGACCAGCTCGGCATTGGCTCAACAGCCTGCCAGCAGAATCCATTGGCTGTTGGGAAGATCTGGAAACCGCATTCCTCGACAACTTCCACGGCACTTATGTGCGACCAGCAGATGCCGATGACTTGAGCCACATCATTCAGCAGCTAGAGGAATCGGCTAGGCAATTCTGGACACGGTTCGTGACAAAGAAAAATCAAATCGTTGACTGTCCGTATGCAGAGGCCCTAGCAGCTTTTAAGCACAACATCCGCGACGAGTGGCTCGCCCGGCGCCTCGGCCAGGAAAAGCTGAAATCTATGGCACCCTCATGACACTCATGACCCGCTTTTGCGCGGGAGAAGACAGCTGGCTGGCACGTAGCAATAACATATCAAAGAACCTCGGTACTTCAGATACCAAGGGTAGCAACGGCAGGTCACATCGCAACAAACATAAGCATTGTATCAATAGCGACAATACTGAGGATACGACAGTTAATGCCGGATTCAGAGGCTCTAAACCCGGTCAACGGAAAAAGCCATTCAAAAGAAGCACTCTAGGCCCGTCCAGTTCGGACCGTATACTCGATCGTTCATGCCAAATACATGGCACCCCCGACAAGCCAGCCAACCACACCAACAGGGAATGTTGGGTGTTCAAGCAGGCCGGCAAGTTAAACACTGAAAACAAAGATAAGGGGCTGGATAGCGATGACGAGGAGGAACCCCAGCAGCCGAACACCGGAGGGCAGAAGAGGTTCCCCCCACAAGTGCGGACGGTGAACATGATATACGCAACCCACATCCCCAAGAGCGAACGGAAGCGTGCGTTAAGGGATGTATATGCGTTGGAGCCAATCGCCCCAAAGTTCAACCCATGGTCCTCCTATCCGATCACCTTCGGTCGCAGGGACCATCCCACTAGTATCTATCATGGCGGATTCGCCGCACTGGTCCTAGACCCAATCATCGACGGATTACACCTCAAACGAGTCCTTATGGACGGTGGCAGCAGCCTGAACCTGCTTTATCAGGACACAGTGCGCAAAATGGTTATACACCCCTGAAGGACCAAACCCACAAAAATGACCTTCAAAGACATCATACCAGGTGTAGAGGCCCATTACACAGGCTCAGTCACACTGGAAGTAGTCTTCGGATCCCCGGATAACTTTCGGAGCGAGGAGTTAATCTTTGATATAGTCGTGTTCCGCAGCGGCTATCATGTACTGCTCGGGCAAACCGCATTTGCGATATTCAATGTGGTACCGCACTATGCATATCTCAAGCTCAAGATGCTAGGACCTCGGGGGGTCATCACAGTCAATGGAAACACAAAGCGCTCTCTCCGCACGGAGGAGCACACCGCGGCCCTCGCAGCAAAAGCGCAAAGCAGCCTCTTAAGGCAATCCACCAGTTCTGCGATTAAAGACCCGGACACCTCCAAGCGCGCCCGGAGTAATCGACAACAAGACCGCCTGGCACGTTCCGAGCTCGCATAGCAATGCGGCCCCCACCCTAGTTCCAGCCAAACGGCAAAATCTGTGCCACGCGTACATAATTACGCATTGAAAATACCATGGGCACAGGTGGGGAGGGGGCATGACTACGGCACGCCCCAGGACGCGGCTCAGCCACACTAGGGGCTTCCCGGTTTGTTATTTTTCTCTCTTTCAGGACTTTAATATCTGGAAACCCCGTCCAGTAGTAGGATTGCCAGACACATGATGCAACAACCAAGGAGGCAGAAAGCTACGTCGCACCATGGAACTCCCAGGTGGTCTGTGATAACGAGTGAAATACTTGCTTTAAATACCATTCCTCAGGTTGCCCTTGGAGGGGACATGTCAAATAGTCTTACTTTTTTGCTTATCACACTACTTGTATCATTCTGCTTCGACACACCTGTTTGAATAAACAATGCATAGCACTAGACTATTACCGCATTCTCTATTCTTTCTTTATATATATATATATGTTCATTTATGACATTCAGCACCCGTACATTCTGGTACGGCCAATACGCCAGGGGCTTAAGCGTACCCCATAATACGGCGTGAGAAGTCCGAACACTTTCGACAGTGCGGCACCCCGAACTTATAGCATTATATGCATCAGCTCCGAATCATGTCTTGGGTCAATAGTTGGGTTTTTGCCCGGCTCCCATGTTTTGGTACCTTGCGTTCCGCTGTATCGGCTAAGGTAGCACTGGGAGAACTACTGCGATTGTGCCCCGGTTCATTTGGGCTAAGCACCTCAGTGGAGAAAGCTAAAACTGACTGTCATGATAACGCGAGAGCTGGTCGCTGTTCGAGAGGTCTCGAGTCCCTAAAGACTTATGCTGCTTAGAGCGAGGAGTCGGCTTTGTCCGGCTTAAGGCGTGTATATCGCCCCAATTCGGCCTTCCGAATAATAGGGGCTTCGCCAAAATTTAAAATTGTAGACTTCTATGCCTAAGTGAGAGTGATAAAAGCATTATAGTCCGATTGCCTTGTTCGTTGTGCTGAGCACCTCCCTCGAAGGACCCAACAATGGGAAAAAGAATGCTCAGATTTATCCCGAACACCCCAGCACTCGTGGCATGGGGGCAGAAGCCGACGCACAGAAGGTAATATTTTAAATTCAAATAAGCATTGCATCGCGCATATGAACAAGTTTTCATAATACAGGATCACACGAGCAAGTTCATTCAAAAATTACATCCTTCGCACACTCGTCCGCCACAAGACAGGCACCCTTCAGGACACCCTCATAATACATCTCAGGGTGGCGATGCTCCTTGCCCTGCGGCGGCCCCTCCTTCACCAGCTTCTCGGCGTCCATCTTGGCCCAGTGCACATTCGCACGGGCAAAGGCCCGGCGTGCACCTTTGCTGCAGACGGACCGCTTTATGACCTCCAGCCATGAGCAGGCATCTACAAGCCGCCTCACCAGGCCGAAGTAGTTGTTGGGAAGGGAGTCACCGGGCCACATCCGGACTGTAAGGCCCCTCATGGCCTGTTCGGCCGCCTTGTGTAGCTCGACCAGTTGCTTCAGCTGGTCGCTCATAGGCATCGGGTGTTCAGTCCCAGTATACTGAGACCAGAACAACTTCTTAGTCGAGCTTCCCTCCTCGGCCTGGTAATATTTCGCGGCATACGACACGCTGCGGGGCAAATCTTTGAATGCTCCTAGAGAGCTCCGGACTCGGGTAAGTAACAAGTAATTTACTCATGCTTGCTTTGCATATTGAATGCCTTACCCGCCGCTATCTTCCTCATCGCCTCAATTTCCCGGTGGGCATTTTGGGCATCAGCCTTGGCATGCTTTGTGCTCTCGAGGGCCGCGGCAAGCTTGGACTCTCGCGTCTTCGATTCAAGCTCCAAAGCCTCGTGCTTCTTCATGAGAGCCTGGAGCTCTTGCTACACCTCTCCCACCCGTGCCTCTTGTTTTTCCCGCTCGGTGCGCTCCTTGGCCGCTTTTTTTTGGCCTCGGACGGCGCTTGCTTTAGGGTTGCCACTTTGGTTGTGGCCCAGGCACATCCATGATGATCCTATCATTTCGCAACTGCATCTTATATATATATATACACACATACATATATATATAAACACTATTCTGAGCATGGGATTAGAATAATATTCTAATCACAACTTGAACTGCCTGAGTAACGCGCCTGAACTTCCCTCTGTGCGAACCCGACCTTCATGCTATCTTCGCAACTGTGCACTCTACCGCGATTTTTTCTGATCATTCGTGTTGTTTGTTATGTAAGTGTAATTTGTAAACAGTTTTTAGCAACTAAATGCCCATTTTAAATAGGAATTCCGGTCATTGGCGGATTTGCTCTCGGGGTGGTGATGAACTTGTGTATGTAACAAGTTTAATGCATGCTGTGGATGTTGTCGAAGCTCTGGCATGATGGGAATTAGGTTTTGGTGCGTGTTTGGTGCACAAATTCTTATTATTTCAAACAAATTTGAAATCGCCCGTGTTCTTCATCCGCCCGAGCTGCAGCCTGCGCTTTTGTTGATTTCTCATTTTTCTATAAAGTTTGCTGGCTGATTTGCGTACTTTAGTGAAATTCAAGGCTTACTAAGTCGTCAATTTTAATCATGAGGGTCCATACGGTTTGATTTCTAGCGATTTGATGTTAGCACTCCCGCGGGTTTTTGCACAGGTTATTTTTGCGGTTTTGAAGTTTGCCCTCTGGTCATTTTAGTTGTGGAAAGGGAGTTGCCAGATCATTTCCAAGGGGGTGCGGACGTGTTGTAATCTTGTGCAGATGATTTTATGCTTCAGACGAATTCGTTCATTCATTATTTCTAGATCATCTAATGGTCGTTGTACAAGCTGGACTTCTGCGTTGTCATACCTGAACTTCTGCTTTTCCTTTGTTGGATCCTGTCGGGGCTGGGGCGGATCAGGATCGGGATCGGGGGAGGATCAGGTGGATCCTGTGGGTCTGGCCGGGTTTCTGTGCTGGACTTCTGCGTTGTCATACCCGAACTTCTTCTTTTCCTTCGTTGCAAGGTAATCCAGCAAGTCCTTTGTATTTCTTGCCTTTGAGTGACCATTCTTGCATTGTTTTCATTCTTGCATTGTTTTGATTTTTTTGACTAAGCCCAATGAGTGACCATGGAATTAATTGGCCGATGGATATGCATATATTTTTCTATTTTTTCTAGTTTGTTTTTGTACTTCTAATAGCTTGTTGGACTTCACTTATGCCTCGCGGAGTCACAAGAGAAGCACATATTTATATAAATTTACTGATTTACTAAGCTAATTATTGAACTTACCTTATTTAGAACATTTGATTAGTTAACTTACGCCTCGTGCATTTTGTTTCTTCGACACTAAAAATTATTATTCCTAAGGTGTTTCTTTCTTGGTTTTTTATGTCACAGCAATGAAACTTTTCATGAATGCAGGTCCATCTTTTTGACATTGATATTCCAGGACAGGGTACATTCCAGGAATCAAAAATGCTTAAAAGATTTCTTCTGCAAATTTTTTGTAGCTAGTGTGTAAGTGTGGAGCTGGACCACAGACACATGCATCCTCTTTTCCCTTAGTCTATGTTTTGGTATAGTTTTTTGATCACCCACTATCTTCAGTAGGATCTGGACCTTTTTTATTAATTGTTGAACTTCTGGTTTTCCAGATTGCATCCCACATTTGCAATGCGAAGGTGCATGGTGCTCTATATTTTCTTTGTTTGGTTTTCTTTGTAATTTTAATTCTTCAGATGTTGTTTTTAGAATTTTGTCTTGTGAGCAATCATGGGATCAGCCCAAGTATGCATGCACTTTTTCCAGATCATCTAAGGGTCATTGTAGAAGCTGGACTTCTATATTGTTCGTACATGAACTTCTGCTTTTCCTTCTTTGCAAATTAATGCAGCAATTCCTCTGTATTTCTTTCTTTTTTATGTTATTTTTCATTCTTTGCATTGGTTTGGATTTTTTGACTTAGTCCCATGAGCAGCCATGGAATTGGCCGACGGATATGCATATTTTTTATTTTTTTTCTAGTATGTTTTTGTACTTATAATAGTTGTTGGTCTTCACTCAATAACTATCTTGAACTTCTGTATGATAATCGTTTTTAACATGTTAATTTGAGGTTTTAGAAAATATAGAGTGCGTGCGGTGGGGGTGGAAACAGAATAACCGCATTGCGTCCTGTCAAATCCTAGTGCGCAGCAATGCGGTAGCGCGAGGCCGAGCAGGGGGGAGGGGGTAGGGAACCCCCTCCCCTCCCCCTGCGAGGCTGAGACAGGAACGAGCCAGAGCAGGCGCCGCATCGTCGCATGTGGAGGCGAGTCCGTCACATCCGTGACCCCACTATCTATCTTAGTGTTTTTAGGGTTTAGGGTGCATGCGGTGGGGGTGGAAACAGAATAACTGCATTGCGTCCTGTCAAATCCTAGCGCGTAGCAATGCGGTAGCGCGAGGCCGAGCAGGGGGGAGGGGGTCGGGACCCCCCCTCCCCTCCCCTTGCGAGGCCGAGACAGGAACGAAACTGGAGCAGGCGACGACGCGGCATGCCGCGTCGTCGCATGCGGAGGCGAGTCCATCACATCCGTGGCCCCACTATTTATCTTAGGGTTTTTAGGGTTTAGGGTGAACTTGATCTGTTTTTGTAGTTGAACTTCTTCTTTTTGTTTCTTTATGGTTTATTTATTCTTATTCCTTTACTTCTTTTATTAGTGTACTTGAACTTCTGTTCTTTATTTTTTGAACTTCTTTTTTCTTGTTTTTTAGGGGCATATTTATGTATGTATGTTTCTTCCTTTAGTACTGTATTTGCCATCTATTTTTGGTTTTGAGGATATCAGCTGTGCTGTTTTGTGATCTTATCTCATTATAATAGATGCATTCCTTTAGTACATGTATTTACTATTTTAGTTGTTGGGGGGTAAAAGTGTATATTCAGTGGCGCTGCAAGTCCCACAACAGAGAGACATTAAGTGACCATCTCCCTCGCGACCACGTGTCAGAAAACTCCTCTCCCCTTGTCGCTCGCTCTCTCCCCCCTCTCCGTCGCTCCGCTGCCTTCCTCTCCTCCAACTCCCCCCGATTTCTCCGCCCATGTCCCCTGCCCTCGTGCTGGAGTAACCGACGCACGCCCCCGCTCCTATTTCTCCCCCACGCCCCGCTCTCTCTCGCCCAGCACGCTCTCTTCTGCTCTAAAGCGAGGGCGGCAACTGCCTGGGCGGTTGCAAGGTGCGCGTGGCGTCGTGGGGAGTGGAAGAACCGACGTGGATTCATGCGCGCGGGAGTCGTCTGGAGAGGTACAAGTGCTGCCCCCTCCTAATGCTTGCTTCTAGTTTCGCCAGATCTGTCGAGGCCTGCCTGTTTCTTCTGTGTGCTCTCGCGTCCGCCAACCTCCCCCTTCTTCTGATTGTTTGGTGGTTGATTAGGTAGGGTTCTTGTGCATGTGGTGGTTGGATTTCAATTCCCCGTGGTCAGATTTGTTTGTGAGATGCTTGTGTGTGCTATTTGTCCCTTCATACTTGTGTGGATTTCATTTCCCCTTTGTTGAGTTTAGCAGTCAGATGAATGTAAGAGAGGGTGTGGTGTGATGGATGGTTGATGCTGGATCTGATGTATTTAATTGCATTAGTGCTGTGGATTTCGAAGTCTAGATTATGTCTGTGACATTGTATTTAGTTTATGGATACATTTTTTTTGTTGTGCTTGCCTAGATGTGCTACTGTTCATCCTTTGTTGGTATGTTGTTGTTGTTTCATCCTAGGGTTTGATTCAGTTTCTTTTTGTATTTTGTTGTGTGATTTTGTACTTGCTAACTATATGCAATCAATCCCCTGTTTTTAGCAGGTTGTTCTAGTGTTTGGAGTTGCATTCATCAAGGCGGTTGTGTTGTCATGGCTTCAAAACCTTCTCCAGGTATCTTAATGTAGTTGTATCTTGTATTTTAAATAGCATTATTCTCGTATATGTCTGCCCATATCTTCACTTAGTATTCATGTTGGACTGCCATTGTTAATAGTGTGAACTTCTAGTAATGGTTATGTGTATGCATTTTACCATTAGTTTGAGTTAGTAGAGTGTTTGCTTACTTTGTAGTTGATGATTTTGCAGGTGAAACTTTGTCACCAAGTGTTGTTGGACTTCCCAGATGTTTCATTTTTGTAGTTTATATCTTTGTTTTTTTGTTATCATGTTGATGGCATTGATTTTTAGTTTGCCTGTGAAATACTGTTTGTGGTCATGCTACATATTTTTTATGTGCTACTTGCTTGGGTCACATAGTTGGACTTATGGTTTTAATTATTGTTTGATTGTAATGAAATTTGGTTGAACTTCTGTTATGCACATTTTGTTTTACTGCTTTGTTATGTATCGTTGAACTTCTGGACATTCATGATATATGTAGTAGCCCCTCTGGTGTAGATTGTTTTTATATTTAGTTTGTATATTTTTAGTTTGTTTTTTGTGTTTACTGCTTTATTAGGTATTGTTGAACTTCTGGGTATTGGACATTGTTGTAAAAGTAGAAGTCCCTTTGGTGTAGGATTGCGGATTAGAACTCAGCTGCCTTTTACTTGCATTTTTTGTAGTTGGTGATGAGTAGAATAGTTCTGAAAAAAATGCCTGCGATCAAGATGGAGCTTCAGAGGTTAATACTGATGCTCCAATATCTGATGCGGCTAAATCACCCATTATCCCTTTGACTGTGATTGCCGAGGTTTCTTCGAGTCTTGAGAATTTTTCAAGCCTTGAGGATCTTGCTTCTGCAGCTCTTGCTTCACCTAGTATGTGAAACCCCTTTTTCATTTTAAAGTTTTGAGCCATGTTTTTTTAGCTTGTTCTTGTCGTTTGTTTATGTTTTTGTTCCTGACTTTTTTCTATTTTTTGCTTCGATTTTTTGTGTTCTTTATAGATGTGTCCACAGAGGAGGAAGTTGTGAACACCATCAATGATGTTTTATCTGAGTTGGGTTTATCAGAATCCCCTGCTGCTGCTGAGGAGGTGGCTCCGTCAGTCAAAGGTTGTGATTTCGTTCCGGATCCTTTGTGCTCTCTTCAGATATCAGAGACGCAGTCGCAGTCTATTGATGGCACTAAACCTGTCACGCAACCCGAGGATGTGCCTGTTCAGCTTCTCCTGGAGGACCAACGTAAGAGGAAGAAGCAAGAAGATTTTGACAAGAAGAGGGCGGCCCGCCTTGAGAAAGGTTCTGATGTTCCTGGATCTATTCATGCGGCTGAGCTTACTGTTGAGGAAGACGTGTCGTGTGGTAGTGATGGTAAGGTTGTCCCTGTTAAGAAGAAAATCAAGAAGACTGCTGCGAGGAAGCTAGTACTTGGTGAAGTTACTCCTCGGAGGAGCCCACTTGTTTCAAGGCCTGCAGAAGTTGTTGAAGATGAAGGGTTAGGCCTTGGTGGTACGCCACGCCATAGTCCTCGTGTGCCTGCCACTACCGCGCCTACACCTTCTCCGCTTGGTGCTGGTTCATCTGGTAAGGGTAAGAAATGCAGCATGAAGCGCAAGGTTCAACCTGCAAAGGTCAACAAGGGTGTGAAGAAGCGTTCTCGTGTTAATCCAGAGGACAAGGATGATGCTGATTTCAATGCTGATGATGAGGACGATGTCGATGATGATGCTGCCGCTAATCAGGTATGAATGTCTCATGTTTACTGTTTTTTAGAGCATTTCTCGCTATTGCTGTAGTTTTATTGTTTTTAGCACTTCCTTGGCGTACATAGCTGACCTTCTGCTCCATCTCAATATAGACGAATAAATTAGCCGACGTGCTTTGCTTTTATGGTATTACTGCCTTTGTGTACATAGTTCGACTTCTGGGTATATACATGAATAAATTAGCTCAACTTGTTTGTATACATGTTTGATTACTGCCTTAGTGTATATGGTTGAACTTCTGCTTTTTAAATTTCCAACAATTTTGAAAGCATGTTAACTAGTGTTCATACATGGTTGTACTGCCTATGTAGGCAGAGTTGGACTTCTGAGATACATGTTTGATTACTGCCTTGGTATACATGGTTGAACTTCTGATTTTGAAAGCATGTTAACTTCTGGTCATACATGGTTGTACTGCCTATGTAGACATAGTTGGACTTCTGAGATACATGTTTGATTACTGCCTTGGTATACATGGTTGAACTTCTGCTTTTGTAAATTTCCAACATTTTTGAAAGCATGTTAACTTCTGGTCATACATGGTTGTATTGCCTATGTAGACATAGTTGGACTTCTGAGATGTGGTGCGTATGTAGGCATTAGCGGAATTTTGGTGAAGCTTGTGTGTCTCATTGTTCTGCCTTTTTTCCTTGTCAATGTTTTTTTTCAGTATCAGCTTGTGCTGCGGCCTGAGAGGAGGAAGAGAGGAGGCAAAGCGCCCGAAGAAGGTGGCCAAGGAGGAGGTGAGGCGAAATGTTTTAACAAGACGGTTCGTTGCTCACTAGGAGAGGTCAAGACGTGTGCGAAAATGCTACAAGATAGGCACAAGACGAGGGTTATCAAGGCTGGTTTTGGTTGTGTGTTTGACTTGAAGGTTGATTCCAACATTTCGCGTCCTTTGATGGGCAACATCTACACGAGGATTGACCCTTCAACCATGATTTTGGACATGGGTTAGGCGAACAAGGTTATACGTATTACAAGTGATGCTATTCACCATCTCTTTGGGTTCCCTCAAGGTAATCATACCCCCCTAGGCCCTCGAATGATGGTTTCGATGATGCTGTTATGAGGTTAAAGGGCAAGCTTGGGTATGCTAGGAGTGACGACATCAAGACAAAGGATTTGCGGAATATCCTCGCTGAACTTGTGAAGGATGAGATGAAGGATGATCTTGCTCTGCAGGTGTTTTACCTTATTGTTTTCATGAAGGTGGTTATCCCTGGGACGTCTACACGAGTGTCTAGGGAGGCAGCAATGGCCGAGAACCTTGTGTTTGAGGACATGGCAGACATGGACTACTGCTAGTTGGTTGTTGACAATATTTGGAGTGCTGTTGTTAGGTATCAACAAGGTACTAGTAGAGGAAAAGCTGTCACAGGCTGTGCCATCACGCCGCTGCTTATGTATCTGGACTGCCTTATCATTGGCAAGACGCCTAATATTGACTTGAGGACCCCTCGCATCAATTTCATGGATCAGGCCAAGCTTCTTGAGCTTGCTGCGGCTGACTTGGTCATGAAGGGTGATGATGACCCAGCCAACTGGGTGTTTGGGAGACTGCCTGTGAGTGTTTCTATGCATCATTCTTTCCTGTGTAGTTTAACTAGAACTTCTGGTATTGTCTTGTATATTTTTTGTTCCCATGTTCCTTCATTTGTTTTCTGACGCGTTGGCTTTTGTTTTTGTATGCAGTGGAAGGCACGGGCTGAGGTTGTGTTCTTTAGGGTTATTGAACGTCATGTTCTAACTATGCCTCGTTTTGCCGTCCTAGGGAGTGGAACTTCCCCAAGGTTTGAATTCTCCCAGGATGTTAATACCGGTGCCCCCCTGTAGATCCAGGAGGTTCTTCTGCTCGTGTGAGTACTGCAGGTGGCGTTTCTTCCGAGAATTTGTTTGAAGCTGCCAATGTTTCTCTGGTTAGGATTGACAGTCTTCTTGAAACTGTTTGTGGGGAGTTGGCTCGTGTTCCTTCAACTGCTGAGCGTCTTAGTCTCATTGATGGGATTCTTCCTCCCGGACACGGATTTGATGCTGAGTCTTCGAAAGGGGTCTTATCTATTGAAGCTAAATTTCATGAAGAGCTTCGTCAGAGCACTTCCCACCTTCGGACTAGCGTTGGGCTGTTCAAGGAAATGCAGGATGCTCGTTGCAAGCCTTTTCAAGATGAGGCAAGTGTTGTTGTGAGACAGATTCAGAGGCAGGATTCTGTTCATTCAGGTCATGAAGGAGGCCACGCGAAGCGTACCAAAGAGGTTTCTTTATGTTGGCTTTTGATATTTCTTTGTAGTAATGTTTAATGTTAGCTTTCAGTTATTACTGTTTGTGGTCATAGGCGACCGTTATTGATTTCATGTGTTGTAAACCGTTTCTTTTTAGTACTAGTGTTCCTATGTGACCTTCTCTGTTTATAGAACCTGAACTTCAACTGCTATAGCACCTGAACTTCCATGACTGGCCCTTTTTTGTTCCCTTTTGTATCTTAGAGTAGTTTGATATCTGACCTGCTATGTTTACTGTATTTGGACTTCCATTATATGTCAGTTGTGATAGCTGACCTTCACTAATTATGCAATCTGAACTTCTGCTGATTAGGTATTTTGTTTTCTACATGATTTCTTTTTTGTAGGTTGTTGATGATGATGCTAGGGTTGAGGAGGATGTTTTACCTGCGGATGAAGCTGCTCCTGTGCATGAGGCTGCCCCTGTGCATGAACCTGCTCCCGCTAGTGGCGTAATAGTTGATGAGGTTCATGGCAGTGAAAATAAGGTGCCATTTTTTCTTGTCCATTCGTCTTGCCTGCCCCTGAGACGGACTTGCTGCCCTTGTGCATGAGGTTCAGTCAGCCCTTTGTAATGACTTTTTGTTTCTTTTTTGCAGCAGTAGAATGATGATGTTAGTGTTGCTCCAGAGAATGTTGCAGACATGTCCGTCTCAGGCACCGGCTGCTCCGACGGGGTGGTCCTGATTGAACCTTTTTCGTCCATTGGCGCTGAGGTTTCTGATGCTGAGCAGGGCAAGACAAATGGAGACATCATTTTGGAGAAAGATCATGTTGAGTCTGCTGTACAAACTGGTGGTAGTGCTGCTGGAAGCCCGGAGAAGTCTCCTGCAGCAGAGCCATCAGTTGATGTTGATGCTATACAGGCACAACCAAATGTTTTTCTTGTTTCAGATTCTTTAGTTGTTCCAGCTGCTGATGGTGTCCTTCCCGACGACGCTGCAACGTCTACTGGAGACGATGATGAAGATACCGAAAGCGATAGTTATGGAGAGGAGGTTGATCATTCCAGTGCTGCCACTGGTCTAGGCAAGGATCCATGAAGAGAGGAGCATGCTTCTCTCTTCTTTCCCCATCCCCTTCCCTCTTTGTTGTTTGGTTTAGTCGATGATATCCCATGTGAACTGCCTGTGTGGTCTAAGTTGAACTTCTGGTTTTGTTGTTTGTCATGTGGGTTGTAAAGAATGTTAAGTGAACCTGTTTTGTATGTGGGTGGAGGTTTGTAATGCATGGGTTGTGATGTCTATGATGATGTGGTTTTATCTTTTCTGATGTAGCAGCTGAGATGTGCTTATGTTTTGAATGTTTGTGCTTGAATGTTGGTCTTAATTGAAACTGTCATGAATCTATGTGCTTTGAGTGTTGCAGTTAATTGCTATTTTCTTTTTGGTGAGCAGATAGCGACCTTGCTGTCGTTCGAAAGAAGGTTGATGACTTTTATTACAGTGTAACTAGGCTTAGGAATGATCGTTCCAAGCGGGGAGTGCAGCTGCTCAATATTTACATCATCCATGTACCCCCTGTGAACTGCCTGTGGTTTCTTACCTGAACTTCCCAACTCTATGTACCTGAACTTCTTGTTTTTTTGCTTCTCTGGTGCTGAACTTCTGGCCTCTTTTGCACTGTACTGCCTTTTGTGATATAGCTGAACTTCTATGCTAACATGTGTTATGAACTTCCTAAGTTCCTGCTACTGAACTTGTTTTACTTTCTATTCATTTGTTTTAGAGAAATGATTATGTTCCGAAACAAGGAGTGTGAAGCTTCTGTTCAAGAAGTCGCAATATCTTTTGATCCTCGCGGAATGCTTACATCTAATGTGGCTGAGTGTGCACTCTACTGTCTACGTGCGAAGTACCAGGGATCGGATAAACTCATCCTGCTGTATTGGGTTTGTGTAAGTCAACCATACAGTGATTTCTTTTCTGTTCTGTTCCTTACCATTTTAGTTAAAACTTGTTTGTCTCATTTTTGTATTTTTTTCATATGTTGGTGTTGTCTGCATTATTTTAGTACAAGATTTTCAGAGGTCAATTTGATTCCCGTGTGAGGAAGTACTTCATGGCGAGTGGTCCAGATAGCATGGATGCACGTGATTTGGTATGCAATATCTTGTTCTTTGACTCTGTATTAGTTTTGCAGTGCGATCCACTGTGTTAATTTTTTATTTTTCTTTTGTACCGTTCTAATATTAATTCTCAGTTTTTAAGGATGCGTGTGTTTATAATGCTTCAGGTTGTTTTCCCTACTTTTGACCCGCCTGAGATTCCTGCTTCCATGGGTGGTGTCAGTCATTAGGTGTCGGTATTCCTTGACCTGAAGAATTCAAGGTTCCAGGTTCTCGATTCCTACTATGGACCAAAAGATGAATGTGTGGTTCGCCTGTTTCGGCGGATGACCGACAACATCAAGAGGCTTTGGAAGGATGCCAGCAACGCCAGGGAGACACCCTTTAGTCCTCTTAGCATCGACCATTTCCCTCCCGATTGGATTGATGTCCCCTAGCAGCAAAACAAGTATGAGTTCTACTTTTTCTCTTTATCACATCTGTTTACTGTAGTTATACTTAAGCTGCGACGTGTTTAATTCGTTGGTTTCTTTTTCTGTCCTAACACTATTTCTTTTACTTCGTTTGATGGCAGTATCGACTGCGGATTCTTCATGCTTACGAATGTTAATTTGTATCATGACGGGGTTCTTGCAAATTATTCCCATGAGAATATCGGGGATATCAGGAAGACGTGGTTGTACTCAATCGCTTCTTCTAACCTGTTTGAGACAAACTTCCAAGCTCTGTTTGGCTACTACACATGTAAGTATTTTTGGAACTTGTAGTGCTTACCTGCACTGCATCTTTTATTCTACCTGAACTTCATATTTTTCTCTGAACTTGGACTTCTGCTTGAGGTGTGGCTGGGCTGCTGGTTTTGGAAGGAGAGGAGCATTTTCTTTGTACATGAACTTCATTTCTATCTTTTTTAATTTTTCTTGTGTGTTTTGTTTCAGTAATTTCTGTCCTTCCATTGCTTAAATGGACATGAGCATTTTCTTTTCTAATTGAACTTCAGAGATGATGCCTTTCTATGGTTTCGTTAGATGTGGTTGAATGATTTCCAGTTCATCGGTTTATCTTGAACTGTGCCTCTGGTTGTGCCTGAACTTCATTTAGTTTTTTACTGCAAAAATATTTTTTTAGGTCAGCTTGAGTAGTAACCATGTCATCTTTATTAGTTGGACTGCACATTGTGATGTTCCTGAACTTCAGTTGTATTTTAATGGTGATGTTTTCTCTTCCTTTTTTCTTTGACAGTGGATCCGTTGGAGTTGACCGATTACCACTACTCATTCCTCGGGTCACAGGAATACCAGCCTAGGGAGGAACCGATGATTACAACTCTGATAGAAGATGGTAGACCTCGGACCCTCATTCCTTCCAAGTTGCGGAAGCAGTCTGGTGGTATTCGTGGTACTCCAGAAACCCCTTGCTACAGGAAGGATGATGCAGTCAAAGCAGACGAAGCAGAAGTGATTTCGTCCGATGATGATTTTGAAAAGATTGCTTACCCGAAGAATGTTAAATGTGCTGCTAGTACTGTTGCTGGTAGAGGTAGGAAGAATGCTGTGATTACCAGGAGGAAACCAGCAGTTGAGTCTGGGAACATAACTTTCTCCAAGAGAGAATCAAGATTGCCTTTGAAGTGGCGTTCTCCTATTGCTCCCCTGAAAAAATATAGTTACCCTCATCTATCCGAGGCCCGGAAGTTGAAACAGTATGTGTTGAGTAAAGACGGTCTGGAGAAGTACTCTGAGTGAGTTTTCTTCTTCTTTAACTTTGTTGCTGCCAGAGATGCTACTCTGTGTCTGAAACTTCTGTTGTTGTAGTATGTGGGCTTCTGTTCATTTCTCCCTTGCCTTGGAGTTATAGTGTCTGAACTTCTGTTTGTTGTATTGTCTGAACTGCCATTGTTGTAGTAAATGAAATTCTGTTTTATGTATCCTCTTGCGTTTTGAGTTATAGTGTCTGAACTTCTGTTTGTTGTTGTATCTGAAATTCTAATATATATTTTTTTACCATCCTTTTGTATTCTGCAGGAAAAGCTACTGCATGTTTACCATCCCTGGGAATGTGATTGACCTCACAGGATGTGTCCTTTATACGCTTTTCGGTGAAGGGCAGCAAATGGAAGGAGACATAATGGATTATCTCATAAATTTGTGAAAGGATAAGCCGGAGACCTCTGAGATTTTCACTAGTGCTGACAGGGTTGTACTTAGTCCCTACTTCATAGAGGTTTTAGTTCTTTCCTCCCCTATCTCCTTTTTTTGCCTTAGTTTTGTTGTAGTGGCATCTGGGAGGTGTTTTAATTGTGTTTTGGTGAATGCTCAGTACTGCCTGGAGTATGATTTCTACGCCGCAACAGTTCCAAAGTTTGATGCAGCAAAATCTGCTGGTCTCCTCCCAATGTTTGTTCGCAAGGAAGAAGACCTTCTTAACGCAAAGCTGGTTACTTTTTCGTAACTCTTGCTTTTTTTTAATTTCAAGTGCATCCTTTTGCTGAGTTTGTCAAGAAGTTTTTGTTCATGCTGGTTCTTGAGTACATATGCTTTATAGTTTGTGTTCACCGGTCCTTTCATTCTTTTGCAGGTTTTCTTGATTCTATTCAAGCCAATTGGCACAATGACGCACTATAGTGTGTACGTGGTGAATAGATATTGTGGGACCATTGACATCCTTGATTCACTTTCTTATGCTAATATGGAAACGTCACGAACGAGTTTCCACGGGGACTGCCAAAATATCGTGAGTGTTTCTTAGCCTGAACCTCCTTTCACATTCTCTTGTTTGACACGAAGTTTATTATGCCTTGTTTTGACAAAATATGTTGCTATCTCTGTTTTGGTAATACTGCTTGAACTGACTGTCATTTAGAAGTTGAACTTCTGCTATTTTGTTTAGGTGGATCTTATGCAAGTGTTGCTTTTTTATGTACCCGAACTTAACTATTTTGGTTAACATGTTTTTGACTTCATCGAATTTTGTTATTTCTGGCAGATGAAGAGATTTGTTGGGTTGCTCGAAGAGGTGTACGGCAAGGCTGCATACAACGCGAGCAAGCAGCCTAACTGGGTGACTATTGCAAATAGGCTGACTTTCGTCGATGTTCCGAAGCAGAAGAGTAATGATTGTTGCTTCTTTGCCGTGAAGTTCTGCCCTTTGTATGATGGCGATGAGGTTGTTGAAGATTTTGGTGATGTGGAAGTATGTTCTGTCTTTGTTCTTGTCTCATCATCCTTTGATTATTCTTGTGTGTTTTTGCTGAGACGCTCCTGCTGTGGTTTTAGAAATCCGTTACTAAACCATCGTTTTCACCTTTCTTTGTTTGCAGGCTACTACAGATGACTGGAAGGCTGAGTTCATGCACACTCTGGTTTTTAGCGAGAAGAATGAAGTCGTGCGTTCAGAGCTCCCTAAAGAGATCCAGTCCTTTGGCCCGTGAATTCGAAGCATTAGTTTCATTGTAGATTTGATTTCGTACAGATTTTTAGGTTTGATAATGATTGGAACAATTCCATAAAGATTTGGTTGTAAGAATGTTTTTAGTGATTTGTGTATCTATAGGTGTAGCACTATTACTTATGATATTGTGGACAAATGCATTTGGTGTGAAGAATGATTTGGCTTTGTGAATTTCAATGTACTGCGTCGTTTTTCAGTATCCATGTGTTGAATGTTTTTGCCCCAACAGATGTACCTGAACTTCTTCCTTGGTTTTTGGTTGAACTGCTTGATTTTTTTTGTGTTGTTTATTTTTGGGCTCCCAACATATGATCGTTGACTTGAACTTCTGCTTTGAGATGTGACTGGGCTGCTGGTTTCAGATGGAGAGGATATTCTGTGTTGTGTAATGTATTGGTAATGTTCAACCCAACCAATATGTATGCTTTTGCGTAGAATCTATATTTGTTTTTTTGTGTTTTTTCAAGTGCAAATGTATTTCATATGTAAATCTGTGCAGAAATATTGATGACGTTTCTTTATCTTTGTTGCATTGTACATGAACTTCTACACGTATCCAAGCAGAACTTCACATTTGAACGCGTTGTCTTAGGCTTGCTAACCTTAGTTTATGCGGCAAAACTTTATTTTTTAAGCATATTCTTTTCCTACATCGATTTTACATACCAGAACTTATTCTGTAAGCTGACATGAACTTCAAAACTGTATGATTATTTTACTGGTTGCTCTTTCATGCAATACAACACCAGCACATCACTTCCTGCCATAACATACCAGGACTTCTGCAGTAATATTACTTGAACTTCACAGTGTACGTTTTTCAATTTATTACTGCTTGCTCTTTCATGCAATACAAAACCAACACGTCACTTCCTGCCATAACATACCAGGACTTCTGCAGTAATATTACTTGAACTTCACAGTGTATGTTTTTCAATTTATTACAGCTTGCTCTTTCATGCAATACAACACCAGCACATCACTTCTTGCCATAACATACCAGGACTTCTGCAGTAATATTACTTGAACTTCACAGTGTATGTTACCAGGGGATGACATAATGTTCTGCACATTGACATGAAACAAGTATGCATTGTGTTAATTGACCTATTCTAACTGTTCATGAGCCTTGCGCTCCTCCTAGGCTTTGCTGGTAGAGGTTTTTGCTTGACATGTACCTCTTCCTCTTCATCGTCCTCTTCCTCTTCATCGTCGTCTTCCTCTTCATCGTCGCATTCCACTTCCTCTTCGTCTTCCTCTTCTTCGACGGTGTCTTCATCTTCGTCTTCCTCTTCATCTTCCACCACTTTCTTGTTGTTGTCTCTAGGTCTTGCTTTCTATTCTTCTCTGGCATTTTGCTTGTCTTTTCAGCATCTGCACGCTTCGGGCATGTTCTTGCATTATGTGGTTCATACTCCTTGCATATGCTACAAAGTCTGATGCTTGCTTTCTTTGGGTGTGGTCCCTTCTTTTGTTCCTGAACTTTGGGCTGCTGTTTTTGAGATTTGGTTTTCTTGATCTCCTTAGCATTGTTTCTTTCCAATAGTGTTAGACAGATCAGCTTGTTGTGTCCCGCAACCTGGTTGCACAAACTGCATTTCCTGTGTCCAAGTGGCACTCCGTTCTCATCGTGCACGACGACTCTTCCTGTAGGTGGTGCCTTCATTTGAGCTCTCTTATCACTTTTCTTTGTTGCAGTAATTTTCTTCCTACCGTTTGTTTCAGAATACAACGGCAATTTCATCATCTCTTGCTGTCGCTGCTCCATTGATTGGCCATCACCCTGCTTGCATTGGTTGGCTTCAGCGGCGGCGTTGAGCATTTCAGCTGCATAATAATGAAGGTCATCTTCAATTTCAGCGTCCCCTTCAGCCATCCTTTCGTCAGCATCAGCTTGATTTGCTGAATGTATTGCATCAAGCTCTTCCACAAGCCTCTTGAGAACATAGTAGGCTCTGTCATATTGCTGGTCACATCTCATCGCTTTCTTGTTAACCATCAAATTCAGCTGCAGCAATATGTCTTGCTTCGATAGCCTTGAGTTGCCATCTGATGCGGTTGTGTTGTAGTCCCTTGTATCAAAGGTTGGTTGTGATCTTGCAGTATTTGTGTACCGTTTGAGGATATACTTGTTTGGAAATTTGTCAGGCTTGATGTAGTCCAGTATGTTCATGATGTGAAGGCAGAACAGGCCTGCATTTTTGTGATGAATGCAGAATACATAGTTTGTGAGCCAGCAATGATTTTCATAAATTTTGATATGATACTACTAGTCTAGCTATTTAATGGTCTTGTTTTTTCGCTCACCTATGTGTGTCCAGAGCTTGCATTCACACTCGTATATTTCCTTCTCTGGGTCAGCTACAACCTGGAATTCATGCTTTAACTAGGAAAATCTTTCTTCATCATCATTGTCAGGCTTGTTGTGGTAGTACACAAGGTACTTAGTGGGCTCTGCTGTACGCTTTGCACGAAATAGCATGGCCTTTCTCATCCTATTCCTCATCTCAGTGTACACGGGTCTTGTGTACTTGATAGACATGTCTTCCTCTTAGCCGTAAGTTGTTTTTGTCAAAGGATTGGTCTGCACATGTCAAAAAGTGAGATATTAGTCGAAGCAGAGTCATGGGTTTCATTTTTTTAAATTCAAAGCGCACATGTTGAAGGTAAAACAGAACATGATGGAGGTGTTTTGTACTTGTCATCATACCATGCTGGTCATTGTTTGCTCGTTCTCCTTCTGCATCCGAGTTTGTATGCAAGCATTGACCCGCCTAGCAAACTTGTGTAGGTTCTGGGTCCCCTTGACAAACCCTTTCTTTAGCACGTGGTTAATGCTCTTGCTTCGTTGTGTGGAAGTCATTCTAGCACAGAAAATGTTGTTGTAATATGTTGAAATCAACATCTTCCTATCACTCCAGAGCTGCATCATCATCTGGTCGTTCTCCGGGTTGTAGTTGTGCATGAGTTTAGCCCAGGCATCTTCAAACTCCGTTGGCATCAGCGGCCAGTTTAATATAGCTATGAACTCCTCTTTGAATGTTTTATACTTTTTGTACAGCAACGCGAGGTATTCCCTGTACTTCTTCATGATGTGCCAACGGCATAGCTTGTGGACGGTGTTTGGAAATGATTGTAGTATAGCTTTCGCCATCGATGGGCATTGGTCTGCATGAATTAAAAAAATGAAACTTGATTCTTTTTTTGTAATGATGGTGAACTTATGTTGCACAAGTACTTGAACTACACATCTTGGCAGTATGGTATCTAAGAATGTCACATGTATTTTTTTCCTTACAGCAGCGTTGCTGAACTTCTTTGGTATCAGTGCTTGAACATCACAGTTAGTAGTAGGACAAACTAGTAGCGTCGCAATCAAAAATTTTCTTAAAGCATTGTTGTTGAACTTCTGTGGTGGTAGTGCTTGAACTTCACGTAAATAACTATATTTTTCTGAACATGCTACATATATTTATCTTACAGCTTTGTCCTTGAACTTCTATGATTCATGTATTTGAACTTCACATTCATAACTAATTTTTTTCTAAGCATGTGATAGATAATTTTGCTTTCTTGTAATCCTAGTTGGACTTCTGTGCTTACAGTGGTTGAACTGCATTCCTTACATTATTTTCAGACAAAACCAATGTACCCAACCAACACAGACCCATAGACTGAAAAAGATGATGAAACTTGAGGATTTTTTTGAACTCACCTGTTAGAATGCAAGTTGGGTGCTTGTTGTTCATGCACCATAGAAATGTATCGAACAACCACTTGAATGACTTTGCATCTTTGTCTCTTATCAGGGCAACAGCAAATATCGTTGACTGCAAGTGATGGTTTGTTCCAACAAACACTCCCAGGGGCATATAAAATCTGTTGGTCTTGTAAGTCGTGTCGAATGTTACGCAATCGCCGAAGTTTTTAATTGACTTGTCCTTGTCCACTTGGATGTCATAGAAAAACTCATCATTTATTGCCTTCATGTCTTTGAAGAATGAAACAAGTTTCAATACATCATCCAAATCATCTTTCCTTGCATTCAAGGCTTTCCTGCAAATCACATGCAAACATGCCTTTGCTTATTTTTTTGCTAGCAAAGGGCTGTGAGCTAAGATGCTATTTTACATTGCAGTATGTGGGTGTTTGAATACTTACTAGTTTAGCAGGTCTCGTCCGGTCATGCTTAGGAAGTAGCTTCCATCTTCATTTTTAGATAGCATGGACATGATTGTTGTGTGCTTGACATCATGGTACTGCAGGAGCTTTACGTACTCCAAAATAGTGGGGTCATAATTCTTATGTGAGTGCAAAAATACCAGCATGTCATCAGTTTGCATGAGCTGGTGATTATGCTTGTACTCAATGTCCACTGCCACGCATGTGCCATCCTCCTGCACCTTCACCCACATTCTTGCATTGCAGCCTGTCCTCTGCGATGTTTTGTTTCGCTTCCTGTTGGCCTCTGAAACAGAAGATGTGTGTATCCCTTGGAAGGCGCAAACAAAATACTTGTGGTTGTCATTTCCACTCGTCTTCCTGATTCCAAAACCAGCGTGTCTGGCGTATCTGTTATAAAATTCCCTTGCTTTCTCTACATCTTTGAATCGCATCTTTAGTCTTGGTATTAGATAATCCGGTAGATCTGGCGTCTGCAGAAAAAGAAAAAAAATCCAAACAACACCTTAAAATGCAGTTTATGAACTTGTTATCCCGGAGGGAGCAGAAAATGTTCAGATAATACAAGATGCGTATATAAATATTTTTTGTTTCACTTACGTGCGTGTATGATCGCAACTCTGCCAGTGTCGGCTGCTGTCCCTCTGGGATGGGGCATGGCGGAGTAATCATAGCAGGATGCAGCAGTGGATCACGAGGAGGAAGGAGGGCTGAAGATGGCCTCTCTCTTGTTTGCGTCCTTTTTGCTTCAGGTGGTTGTGGAGGTATTGCGATCCTGGTCTTCGTTTGCTCTTTTGTTTTGTGAAGCAATCCATCTACCTTATGCCCCGTAGAATTCTGACCTGTTGCAGCAGCAGGATCAAACGGTGGTAGTGTGCAGATCACTCTCCTCCGTGTGTGTTGCTGTTGGATTTGTCCTGGGATCCGGTTTAGTTGCTTCGCTTTGGCATTGATGAGGCACACCAGGATAACCTCCAGAGTTACACACAGGACTTGAGCTAACCCGCTCCTCCATCAGCGTGCTTGGGAGTCTGCTGGTGGATACAAAGAATCCGCGGGGGATTTTCGGCGTCACCCAATCAGGTGGAGGCGCAAACCTGTGCGGATAGGGCTGTGACCCAGCATCTTGGAAGTATCCGTGTGTTTCGGGTGTCATCCATTTTTGGTCCGGAGCAGGTTGGTAATGCTGTTGGTGTGTTTGAGGTGTGACCCATTAAGGGGTGGTGCAACGCGTACAGGCTTTGGATTGTGTACTTGCTGTTGGGAACTTCTAAGCTTCTTCATGCGTCTCTCGTCTTGCTGACATAAAAGAAAAAATGTCTATTAGCACACAAGTTATATCTGCATATACCTTTGTAACTGAACTTAGCATTATTCACAGCCTGAACTTCTCATATAAAAGTGGTGAGAGCCATCACACTATGCACTGAGCTGAGCATCTGCCAATGCCTTTGTACCTGAACTGAGCACACTTCACAGAATGAACTTCACATCATGTTTTTTAATTCTACAATATTTGATTACTTATATGTACCTGAATTGAGCACTCTCCACAACCTGAACTTCTTGTTTTGCAAAGGGGAAATACTGTCTACAGTTAAAAAACCTGAACCTTCATGAGTTTTTGAATGGTTGGACTACTAGTGCATACCAACCTGACCTTCATGTCATATCACATGCATGTTCTATTTTCCTGTTATCTTTTTGCACAGAACCAGACACATACCAACCTGAACTCTAGCACACTTACTAGTTGGACTTCACATGGCTTTTGCACATGTGAATGTGAATGTAGGCAGATTTTATAGTGTTTGTATCCTGGACTGAGGCTCACATACTACCTGAACTTCACATGCCTATAAGCAGGCAGGCAGATTTTAAAATGTTGTTCTGTAGCCTGGACTGAGGCTCATATACTACCAGAACTTCACATGTTTGTAAGCAGGCAGGCATATTTTAAAGAAGCTTTTGTAGCCTGGACTGATGCTCACACACCACCTGAACTCCACATAGCTGTAAGCAAATAACAAACCGAAGGAAGGAAGAAGTTCAACCATACCTTGGCTAGAAGGTCGGCCAACCTTTTTCCAGCAGCTGATAGGCCAGCTTGAGAACAATTTGTCGTGGAGGTATGAGAGGAATTCAATGGCAATCCATGTCTTGCAAAGGGCACGGAGTTCATCTGCACGAAGCAAGAAGGTCAGAGAAGGAAAGATTGAAGAAGAAGGCAAAATTGGGAGGAAGTTCATGTACTGTTGCCGCTGAATTTGAGGTCGTAGTAGATGCCGCCTCCATGGAGGAGTTGCTCCGTTGGTCGCGCCGCTCGCCGTAGCTTGTGTCGGGACGGTCATCTGGTCTGCCAAGGCTTCGGGCGGTGGTGATGGGACAAGGATGCGGCTTCCTGAAGTCCATGGCGGCTTCACCGCGTCCAGGCGACGCGGGCTTCCTCGCGCCGGTGGCCGGCCAGGAGCTGGAGACAGAGGGGAGGCGGAGGACCCGGCCAGCCAGGAGTTTGGGAAGGAGGGGAGGTGGCGGATCTGGCCGGCCAGGAGCTATAGACGGGGCGGGGGAGGCGGCGGATCCGGTGAAGATGGGCGGCAAGGAGGGGAGGAGGTCGGGGATCAAGTGGAGGAGCGGCGAGGAGGGGGGTGGGTCGGCTCGGGATTGGGGGATCATGTGGATCCTCTCGGGGCGGCTCAGGATCGGGTGGGATGTTGTCTGGTTGGGCCGACAGTTCAGGGAAGTTCGGGAGGGGTCCATCAGGCCCTATATAGGGGCTAATGTGATCCAAATAACTATTCTAATCCTGGGATTAGAATAGCGTTGTATATATATGGACAAGGCATTACTTACCTTTGTTCTCCTCGAGCTGCCTCTTGGCAAGGCCGAGCTCTTTCTCGGACCGCTCGAGGTTCTGCTTCAGTGTGGCGACCTCCGTAGTTAGTGCGGCAGAGGTCAGCAGCGAAGCCCACATACGCATACAGACATACTTATATTAGACTCCTGCAGATATTATTTGATCCTCTATTCGGCTTTTCTTTGTGAACACCAAACAAAGCATCAGGGGCTACTGTCTATGTGGTAATGTTTTTCCTATATTTTATATACTTACCTCAAAGCCTGTTAGAAGGCTGGCAGAGGCTTCAGTCAGTCCGCTCTTGGTGGACTGAACCTTCTTGATCACCGCACTCATAATAGTGCGGTGCTCTTCGTCGATGGAAGCGCCGTGAAGTGCTCCCAGCAGGTCGTCTGGTGCCTCTGGATGGACACAGGTCAGCGCCATGGACGGCTTGCCCCTTTTGGAAGGGGGCCGCCTGCCCGAGTCCAGAACCAGTGGAGGTTCCGGCGCGGTGTTCGGCTGAGGGACGAACTTGGAGCCCCTGGGAGCCTTGCTCCCTTTGCTCCTGGAGTCCGGAAGGTCGCCTTGAGGCGCCTCCGGGACTATCTCCCCCCCGGTTCGGTGCCCCTTGAGACAATACCTCGACATTGTCCGTAGGGCGAGTCGAGGAGGCGGATGGAAGTGGATCGCTATCCATATCCGACGAGTCCAAGGAACCGTCCGATGAGGATACATTGATACGGGCTCGGGCCGGACTGCATAATCATATTCGACGTTAGGACAAGCAGTGCAACAAGAGTATTCTATGAGTTACTCTGGTATCCGAATACTTACGATTTCTCCAGGGGCTTGGACCTGAGTAACCACTCGTCTTCGCCGTCGGCGGCGGTGGTGGAACAGTCCGGAAGGAGAGTCCTTCCCCTCTTGGACCCTTCGGCCTCCCCGGTTGGGGCGGCCTTCCTTTTCTTGTCTCCCCCGGCTGGAGGGGGAGAGTCTTCATCTTCCTCCTCCGCATTTTCACGGAGGAGTGCGTCTCGGAGTTATCGGACGATGAGTCCGATACCACCTGGCGCCGGGAACTCTTTCGGGTTCCCTTGGCCTTCTTCTTGGTCTTCTCCGGCACCTCATAAGGAGTCGGAGTCCGCATCTCCGTCAGGAGAGCGTCCGCAGGGTCTTCGGGCAGAGGGGCCGGACAGTTAATCTGCTCCGATGTCTCCACCCAGTCCTGTCAAAGGCATGGGAGCTCAGACCCCGCACATGGTTAAGCTATGGGAAATAAATACCCTACCAGATGTACATAACTTACCGGATTCGTAGGGCGCTTCGCGCTTAGCCTGCAGTCCTCTGTAAGCCAAGGAGGGACCTCGGTGCCCTTGGACAGCACCTTCTAGATGTCCTTATGCGTCATGATAAAGAGCTCGCGTAGAGTCTGGTGCTGGGCCGGGTCGAACGCCCATATGTTGAAAGCCCGTTGTTGACACGGGAGGATCCGGCGGAAGAGCATGACCTGGATTATGTTGACAAGCTTAAGTTTCTTGCTTATCATGTTCCGGATACACTTCTGGAGTCCATCCAGCTCCACCGATGAACCCTAGGACAGGCCCTTCTCTTTCCAGGAAGTGAACCTCGTGGGGATTCCGGATCGAAACTCGGGGGCCGCCAACCAGTTGGTGTCGCGCGGCTCAATGATGTAGAACCACCCCGATTGCCACCCCTTTATGGTCTCCATGAAGGAGCCCTCGAGCCATGTAACGTTGGGCATTTTGCCCACCATGGCTCTGCCACATTCCGCTTGTTGGCCGCCTACTACCTTCGGCTTGATATTGAAGGTCTTCAGCCATAGGCCGAAGTGGGGCCGGATGCGGAGAAAGGCCTCGCACATGACGATGAACGCCGAGATGTTGAGCATGAAATTCGGGGCTAGATCATGAAAGTCCAGCCCATAATAGAACATAAGGCGGCGGACGAATGGATGGAGGGGAAACCCCAGTCCGCGGACGAAGTGGGGGAGGAAAACCACCCTTTCGTGAGGTTCCGGGGTAGGGATGATCAGCCTCGCGGTTGGCAGTCGGTGCGCGATATCCGCATCTAAGTATCCGGCCCCGCCTAGTTTTTTGATATGTCCCTCCGTGATGGAGGAGACCATCCACTTGCCTCCCGCTCCGGACATGTTTGGAGAGAGTTGAGGAGAAGGATGTGGACTTGGGCGCTGGAGCTCGAGTGCACGAGAATGGATGAGCAAGGAGGAAGAAGGCGTGGGTAGAAAAAGGTGAAACCTTATCCCTTTATAATGGCGGATGAAACTATGCGCCCCCACCAGCCTGGTAAAACTCCCTTATCCCCCAAGCGCCGTAATTGATGGCGCGGTTGGGTTACCCACGTCCGTATTGATGGGAATCCCGTAATAAGGGGACACGATCTCTGATTCGACAAGACGTGCCAAGGAAACCGCCTCGCGAAACACGCTGAGATAGGTTATGAAAAATGATTCAAATAAAGACCTGGTTGTGGTGTGATGTCACGCTACGGGGTACGTCAGCAGATTAGATTTGTGGAAATATTATTCTCCCTACAGTGGTATGTGGAACTTGTTTTGCAGAGCCGGACATGATCCTCGTGTTCAAAATCTTCTATGAAGTATTCGGGGGAGAAACCCGCCTTCAATGCCGAAGGCAATCTGCGCGCCGGACTCATCGTCATTGAAGCCTGGTTCAGGGGCTACTGAGGGAGTCATGGATTAGGGGGTATCCGGACAGCCGGATTATATCCTTTGGTCGGACTGTTGGACTATGAATAAACAAGATTGAAGACTTCGTCCCATGTCCGGATGGGACTCTCCTTCGCGTGGAAGGCAAGCTTGGCAATACGGATATGTAGATCTCCTTCCTTGTAACCGACTCTGTGTAACCCTAGCCCCCTCCGGTGTCTATATAAACCGGAGGGTTTAGTCCGTAGGACAACATACAATCATACCATAGGCTAGCTTCTAGGGTTTAGCCTCTCTGATCTCGAGGTAGATAAAATCTTGTACTACTCATATTATCAAGAATAATCAAGCATGACGTAGGGTTTTACCTCCATAAAGAGGGCCCGAACCTGGGGAAACATCGTGTCCCCTACCTCCTGTTACCATCCGCCATAGACGCACAGTTCGGGCCCCCTACCCGAGATCCGCCGATTTTGACACCGACAATGACCAAGGAAACTTATTATACCTCTAATGTCCTTAGGACATGGCATCTTTTCAATAGCATCAACCTTAGCTTCATCAACCTCAATACCTCTTTCAGAAATTTTATGCCCCAAGACAATACCTTCATTAACCATAAAGTGGTAGTTATCCCAATTCAAGACAAGATTTGTTTCTTCACATCTCTGCAAAACTCGATCGAGGTTGCTTAAGCAATCATCAAAAGAAGTTCCATATACAGAAAAATCATCCATGAATACCTGAACAATCTTTTCACAAAAGTCAGAGAATATAGCAGTCATACATCTTTGAAAGGTAGAAGGTGCATTGCATAAACCAAAAGGCATACGTCTATAAGCAAAGGTACCAAAAGGACAAGCAAAAGTGGTCTTTTCTTGATCCTCTTTTGACACAGGTATTCGAGAGAAACCAGAATAACCATCTGGAAAGAAAAAATGTGTATGTTTGGATAATCTTTCTAGCATTTGATCAATAAGAGGTAAAGGGTAATGTTCCTTTTTAGTAGCTTTATTTAATTTGCGGAAATCAATTACCATTCTATAACCTGTAATAATTCTTTGTGGGATCAATTCATCTTTATCATTAGGAACATCAGTAATACCTCCCTTCTTAGGGACACAATGGACAGGACTTACCCACTGACTATCAGCAACAGGATAAATTATACTTGCCTCCAAAAGATTTGTTATTTCTTTTCTTACCACTTATTTCATCTTAGGATTTAACCGTCATTGGTGATCAACAACCGGTTTCGCGTCTTTCTCCAATTTTATTTTGTGCTGGCATAGAGTGGGAGTAATGCCATTAAGATCATCAAGAGTATATCCAATAGCAGGACGGTGCTTCTTTAGAGTTTTCAATAATTTCTTCTCTTCATGCTCTGAAAGGTTAGCACTAATAATAACATGATATTTCTTTTTCTCATCAAGATAAGCATATTTAAGAGTATCAGGTAAAGGTTTAAGCTCAAATAGGGGATCACCCTTGGGTGGAGGAGGATCCCCTAGGATTTTAGTAGGCAAGTTGTGTTTCAAAATAGGTCCTTGTTTAAAGAATACTTCATCTATTTCCCTTCTAAAGGATCAGTAGGAGCAAGACCAATAATTTCATCTTTACTAAGCAATTCATATCATGGGGTTGTCTACGAAATTTAGCAAAATTAAACTCATGAGACATATCCACCAAACCAATAGTAACAACATCCTTTCACTACTAGGAAAAGGGCTATAGATGGAATTGACACTAATGGCGCACTAGACATGTGGTGCGCCATTACTATATACTAATGGCGCACCATGTGTTGGTACGCCATTAGTGTCCAAATACTAATGGCGCACCACATCCACGGTGCGCCATTAGTAAAAAAAATTTAAATTTTTTTAAAACTACTAATGGCGCACCGTGGGAGTGGTGCGCCATTACTAGTTGCCATTACTAGTTGAACTAGTAATGGCGCACCACACCCACGGTGCGCCATTAGTAAAAAAAAATTTTGAAGTTTTTTAATTTTTTTTCAAAACTACTAATGGCGCACCGTGGGAGTGGTGCGCCATTACTAGTTGAACTAGTAATGGCGCACCATGCCACGGTGCGCCATTAGTAACTTGGCCACCACTTCCACCGAATGCACCCCCCCCCCTGTGGATCGCCTTTTCAGTTTAAAAAAAATGATGAAAATGTCAAAAAAATAAAAGAAAATAAGTTTCCCGTGTGATATGTGGTCTAGTTGTTGGGAAAATTTGCAAATATGAATTTCGACTTCATTTGCAAAATCTCTCGAGAATTTGTAAAAATGGGCATAACTTTTGCATACTAACTCGGATGAAAAAGTATTTTATATGAAAAATCATCTACTCGAAAAGTTACATCCAAATTTAATCGAGGGAACCCCGTTAAACATTTTTAAAATCCTCAAAAACCTAACAGAAAAAAAGATACGGGGCTTTTAAGATCTGGAGAGGCAAAAAAATTAAAAATAATTCAAACTTACTAATGACGCACCTACTCATGGTGTGCCATTAGTATCTTCCCACCTTCAAAATTCAAAATAAGTCAACAAAATAAAAAAAAGTTACTAATGGCGCGCCTGCCCGTGGTGCGCCATTAGTATCTTCCCGCCTTCAAAATTCAAAATTAGTCAAAAAAATAAAAAAAAGTTACTAATGGCGCACCTGCCCATGGTGCGCCATTAGTATCTTCCCACCTTCAAAATTCAAAATAAATCAAAAAATAAAAAAAAGTTAGTAATGGTGCACCTGCCCACGGTGCGCCATTACTATGTCGTATACATGGCTGGGCGCACCTCCTCCACTCCACCTCTCCTCCATTCCATCTCCTCCTCTCCTCTCCTCCACTCCATCTCCTCCTCTCCTCCATTCCATCTCCTCCTCTCCTCCACTCCATCTCCTCCTCTCCGGCGACCTCCTTCTCCTCTCCGGCGACCTCCTCCTCCTCCTCTCCAGCGACCTCCTTCTCCTCTCCGGCGACCTCCTCCTCCTCCTCTCCGGCGACCTCCTCCTCCTCTCCGGCGACCTCCTCCTCTCCGGGAACCTCCTCCTCCCTCCTCTCCTCCCCTCCCCTCACGGTTTCTCCTCCCTCCTCTCCGGTGAGCTCCTCCTCCCTCCTCTCCTCCCATTCCCTCATGGTTTCTCCTTCCTCCTCTCCGATGCTTCGGTGAACTCCTCTCCGGCAACCTCCTCCCCCTCTCCGGCGATGTAGGCGAGCGCCTCTCCGGTGACCTCCTCCTCCTCCTCTCTGGCGAACTCCTCTCCGGCAAAGGAACACGGCAAAAGAACGTACAAGATCCAAAAACAGGAACAAAATTTGAAATAATATCGTGCCAAAAAACGAGCAAAAAAACTAGCAAAAAATGGGCAAAAAAATCACGATCCAGATCCAAATTCAAAATTCAAAAATAGTAATGACGCAAGGTGGGGGTTAGACGGTGCGCCACTACTATTTTCCCGCCTTCAAAATTCAAAAATACTAATGGCGCACTGTGGCCTATACTAATGGCGCACCAGTGGCCTATACTAATGGCGCAGCGTGGCCTATACTAATGGCGCACTAGTGGTGCGCCATTAGTATACCAGATACTAATGGCGCACCAGTGGTGCGCCATTAGTAAAAATTACTAATGGCGTGCTAGTAATGGCGCACCAGTGATGCGCCATTAGTAGGCCTTTTCCTAGTAGTGTTTTTGCAATCTATCCTAGCGTTAATAGTATTCCAGAAGGGTCTACCAAATATAATGGGACAAGAGTATCTTGTGGGGAACGAAGAACAAGAAAATAAGCATGATATTTAACTTTCCCACACAAGACTTCAACATCTCTAACAATCCCAACTGGTGAAATAGTCTCTATTGGCAAGCTTAATAGTAACATCAATCTCTTCTATCTCAGCAGGTGCAATATTGATGTCTACTACACAACCTTCTTCTTGGAGACGTTGTTGGGCCTCCAAGTGCAGAGGTTTGTAGGACAGTAGCAAATTTCCCTCAAGTGGATGACCTAAGTTTATCAATCCGTAGGAGGCGTAGGATGAAGATGGTCTCTCTCAAGCAACCCTACAACCAAATAACAAAGAGTCTCTTGTGTCCCCAACACACCCGATACAATGGTAAATTGTATAGGTGCACTAGTTCGGCGAAGAGATGGTGATACAAGTGGTATATGGATGATAGATATAGGTTTTTGTAATCTGAAAAATATAAAAACAGCAAGGTAACTAATGATAAAAGTGAGCACAAACGATATTGCAATGCTAGGAAACAAGTCCTAGGGTTCATACTTTCGCTAGTGCAAGTTCTCTCAACAATAATAACATAATTGGATCACATAACTATCCCTCAACATGCAACAAAGAGTCACTCCAAAGTCACTAATAGCGGAGAACAAACAAACAGATTATGGTAGGGTACGAAACCACCTCAAAGTTATACTTTCTGATCGATCTATTCAAGAGTCCGTAGTAAAATAACACGAAGCTATTCTTTCCGTTCAATCTATCATAGAGTTCGTACTAGAATAACACCTTAAGACACAAATCAATCAAAACCCTAATGTCACCTAGATAATCCAATGTCACCTCAAGTATCCGTGGGTATGATTATACGATATGCATCACACAATCTCAGATTCATCTATTCAACCAACACAAAGAACTTCAAAGAGTGCCCCAAAGTTCCTACCAGAGAGTCAAGATGAAAACGTGTGCCAACCCCTATGCATAGGTTCATGGGCGGAACCCAAAAGTTGATCACCAAAACATACATCAAGTGGATCAATAGAATACCCCATTGTCACCACGGGTATCCCACGCAAGACATACATCAAGTGTTCTCAAATCCTTAAAGACTCAATCCGATAAGATAACTTCAAAGGGAAAACTCAATCCATTACAAGAGAGTAGAGGGGGAGAAACATCAGAACATCCAAATATAATAGCAAAGCTTGCGATACATCAAGATCGTATCACCTCAAGAACACGAGAGAGAGAGAGAGAGAGAACAAACACATAGCTACTGGTACATACCCTCAGCCCCGAGGGAGAACTACTCCCTCCTTGTCATGGAGAACGTCGGGATGATGAAGATGGCCATCGGTGAGGGGTTCCCCCTCCGACAGGGTGCCGGAACGGGTCTAGATTTGTTTTCGGTGGCTACGGAGGCTTCGGGCGGCGAAATTCCCGATCTATTCTCCTCCCCGAAGTTTTTAGGGTATATGGGTATATATGGGAGGAAGAAGTACGTCGGTGGACCTCTGGGCTGTCCACAAGGCAGGGGGCACGCCCAGGGGGGTGGGCACGCCCCCACCCTCGTGGGCAGACCGGGACTCTCCTGGTCCAATCCGATACTCCGTGGGCTTCTTCTGGTCCAAAAATAAGTTCCGTGAAGTTTCAGGTCAATTGGACTCCGTTTGATTTTCCTTTTCTGCGATACTCTAAAAGAAGGAAAAAACAGAAACTGGCACTGGGTCTAGGTTCATAGGTTAGTCCCAAAAATCATATAAAATAGCATATAAATGCATATAAAACATCCAAGATTGATAATATAATAGCATGGAACAATCAAAAATTATAGATACGTTGGAGACGTATCAGCATCCCCAAGCTTAATTCCTGCTCGTCCCCGAGTAGGTAAATGATAGAAACAAAAATTTTGATGTGGAATGCTACATAACATAGATATCCATGTAATCTTCTTTATTGTGGCAAGAATATTCAAATCCATAAGATTCAAGAAAAAAGTTTAATATTGACATACAAATAATAATACTTCAAGCATACTAACCAAGCAATTATGTCTTCTCAAAATAACATGGCCAAAGAAAGCTATCCCTACAAAATCATATAGTCCGGCTATGCTCTATCTTCACCACATAAAATATTTAAATCATGCACAACCCCGATGACAAGCCAAGCAATTGTTTCATACTTTTGATGTTCTCAAACTTTTTCAATCTTCACGCAATACATGAGAGTGAGCCATGGATATAGCACTATATGTGGAATAGAATGATGGTTGTGGAGAAGACAAAAAAGGAGAAGATAGTCTCACACCAACTAGGCGTATCAACGGGCTATGGAGATTCCCATCAATAGATATCAATGTGAGTGAGTAGGGATTGTCATGCAACAGATGCACTAGAGCTATAAGTGTATGAAAGCTCAAAAAGAAACTAAGTGGGTGTGCATCCAACTCGCTTGCTCACGAAGACCTAGGGCATTTTGAGGAAGCCTGTCATTGGAATATACAAGCCAAGTTCTATAATGAAAGATTCCCACTAGTATACCGAAGTGACAACATAAGAGACTCTCTATCATGAAGATCATGGTGCTACTTTGAAGCACAAGTGTGGTAAAAGGATAGTAGCATTGCCCCTTCTCTCTTTTTCTCCCATTTTTTTATTATTTTTATTTGGGCCTTTCTCTTTTTTTATGGCCTCTTTTTTCTCTGTTTTTTTATTTGGGCTTCGTTGGCCTCTTTTATTTATTTATTTTCGTCTGGAGTCTCATCCCGACTTGTGGGGGAATCATGGTCTCCATCATCCTTTCCTCACTTGGGACAATGCTCTAATAATGAAGATCATCACACTTTTATTTACTTACAACTCAAGAATTACAACTCGATTCTTAGAACAAGATATGAATCTATATGAATGCCTCCGGCGGTGTACCAGGAGGTGCAATGACTCAAGAGTGACATGTATGGAAGAATTATGAACGGTGGCTTTGCCACAAATACGATGTCAACTACATGATAATGCAAAATAATATGACAATGATGAAGCGTGTCATAATAACGAAATGGTGGAAAGTTGCATGGCAATATATCTCGGAATGGCTATGGAAATGCCATAATAGGTAGGTATGGTGGTTGTTTTGAGGAAGATATATGGTGGGTTTATGGTACCGGCGAAAGTTGTGTGGTACTAGAGAGGCTAGCAATGGTGGAAGGGTGAGAGTGCGTATAATCCATGGACTCAACATTAGTCATAAAGAACTCACATACTTATTGCAAAAATCTATTAGTTATCGAAACAAAGTACTACGTGCATGCTCCTAGGGGGATAGATTGGTAGGAAAAGACCATCGCTCGTCCCCGACCGCCACTCATAAGGAAGACAATCAATAAATAAATCATGCTCTGACTTCATCACATAACGGTTCACCATACGTGCATGCTACGGGAATCACGAACTTTAACGCAAGTATTTCACAAATTCACAACTACTCAACTAGCATGAATCTAATATCACCATCTCCATATCTCAAAACGATCATCAAGTATCAAACTTCTCATAGTATTCAATGCACTTTATATGAAAGTTTTTATTATATCCCTCTTGGATGCCCATCATATTAGGACTAAATTCGTAACCAAAGCAAATTACCATGCTGTTTAGAGAATCTCAAAATGATATAAGTGAAGCATGAGAGTTCATCTATTTCTTAAAATAAAACCACCACCGTGCTCTAAAAAGATATAAGTGAAGCACTAGAGCAAATGACAAACTATTCCAAAAGATATAAGTGAAGATCAATGAGTAGTCAAATAATTATGCAACTATATGAAGACTCTCTAACATTTAAGAATTTTAGATCTTGGTATTTTATTCAATCATAAAGCAAAAACAAAAGAAAATAAAATGACGCTCCAAGCAAAACACATATCATGTGGTGAATAAAAATATAGCTCCAAGTAAAGTTACCGATGAACGAGGACGAAAGAGGGGATGCCTTCCGGGGCATCCCCAAGATTAGGCTCTTGGTTGTACTTGAATATTACCTTGGGGTGCCTTGATAATCCCCAAGCGTAGGCTCTTTCCACTCCTTATTCCATAGTCCATCGAATCTTTACCCAAAACTTGAAAACTTCACAACACAAAACTTAACAGAAAACTCGTAAGCTCCGTTAGCAAAAGAAAACAAAACACCACTTCAATGTACTGTAATGAACTCGTTCTTTATTTATATTTGTGTTAAACCTACTGTATTCCAACTTCTCTATGGTTTATAAACTCTTTTACTAGCCATAGATTCATTAAAATAAGCAAACAACACACGAAAAACAGAATCTGTCAAAAACAGAACAGTCTGTAGTAATCTGTAACTAATGCAAAATTCTGAACCCCAAAAATTCAAAAATAAATTTCTGGACGTGGAGAATTTATCTATTTATCATCTTCAAAAAGAATTAACTAAATATCACTCTCCAATAAATAATGGCAGCAATTCTCGTGAGCGCTAAACTTTCTGTTTTTTACAGCAAGATCAACAAGACTTTCCCCAAGTCTTCCCAACGGTTCTACTTGGCAGAAATACTAATTGAAACATAAAAACTCAATCATAACAGAGTATAGATAAATTATTTATTACTAAACAGGAGCAAAAAGCAAGGAACAAAAATAAAGTTGGGTTGCATCCCAACAAGCGCTATCATTTAACGCCCCTAGCTAGGCATGATGATTTCAATGATGCTCATAAAAGATAAGAATTGAAACATAAATAGAGCATCATGAAGAATATGACTAGCACATTTAAGTCTAACCCACTTCCTATGCATAGGGATTTTGTGAGCAAACAACTTGTGGAACAAGAATCAACCTGCATAGGAAGGTAAAACAAGGATAACTTCAAAACTTTAAGCACATAGTGAGGAAACTTGATATTATTGCAATTCCTACAAGTATATATTCCTCCCTCATAATAATTTTCAGTATCATCATGAATGAATTCAACAATATAACCAGCACCAAAAGCATTCTTTTCATGACCTACAAGCATAGAAAATTTACAACTCTCCACATAAGCAAAATTCTTCTCATTCGGGATAGTGGGAGTATCATAAGAGACTTGAATACTATAAATTGTTTCCACATTAAAAGAGTAATGTTCACAAAAAGGGTAATCATAATCATGAGAAGTTTATAAATATAATCATCACTACTTTTTATAGCATATGTATCATCACAATAATTATCATAAGTAGCAACTTTGTTCTCATCATAATCGATTGAAACTTCTTCCAAGATAGTGGAATCATCACTAAATAAAGTCATGACCTCTCCAAATCCACTTTCATAATTATCATAAGTAGGAGGCATGCTTTCATCATAATAAATTTGCTCATCAAAACATGGGGGACAAAAAATATCATATTCATCAAAAATAGCTTCCCCAAGCTTGTGGCTTTGCATATCATTAGCATCATGGATATTCATGGAATTCATACTAACAACATTGCAATCATGCTCATCATTCAAATATTTAGTGCCAAAAATTCTAATGCATTCTTCTTCTAGCACTTGAGCACAATTATCGGAATCCTTATATTCATGGTAGATATTAAAAAGATGAAGCATATGAGGTACCCTTAATTCCATATCTTTTTGTAGTTTTCTTTTATAGACTAAACTAGTGCTAAAACAAGAAACAAAAAGATTCGATTGCAAGATCTAAAGATATACCTTCAAGCACTCACGTCCCCGGCAACGGCGCCAGAAAAGAGCTTGATGTCTACTACACAACCTTCTTCTTGTAGACGTTGTTGGGCCTCCAAATGCAGCGGTTTGTAGGACAGTAGCAAATTTCCCTCCAGTGGATGACCTAAGGTTTATCAATCCGTAGGAGGCGCAGGATGAAGATGGTCTCTCTCAAGCAACCCTGCAACCAAATAACAAAGAGTCTCTTGTGTCCCCAACACACCCAATACAATGGTAAATTGTATAGGTGCACTAGTTCGGCGAAGAGATGGTGATACAAGTGGTATATGGATGATAGATATAGGTTTTTGTAATCTGAAAATATAAAAACACCAAGGTAACTAATGATACAAGTGAGCACAAACGGTATTGCAATGCTAGGAAACAAGGCCTAGGGTTCATACTTTCACTAGTGCAAGTTCTCTCAACAATAATAACATAATTGGATCACATAACTATCCCTCAACATGCAACAAAGAGTCACTCCAAAGTCACTAATAGCGGAGAACAAACGAAGAGATTATGGTAGGGTACAAAACCACCTCAAAGTTATCCTTTCTGATCGATCTATTCAATAGTTCGTAGTAAAATAACACGAAGCTATTATTTCCGTTCAATCTATCATAGGGTTCGTACTAGAATAACACCTTAAGACACAAATCAATCAAAACCCTAATGTCACCTAGATACTCCAATGTCACCTCAAGTATCTGTGGGTATGATTATACGATATGCATCACACAATCTCAGATTCATCTATTCAACCAACACAAAGAACTTCAAAGAGTGCCCCAAAGTTCCTACCAGAGAGTCAAGATGAAAACGTGTGCCAACCCCTATGCATAGGTTCATGGGCGGAACCCGTAGGTTGATCACCAAAACATACATCAAGTGGATCAATAGAATACCCCATTGTCACCATGGGTATCCCACGCAAGACATACATCAAGTGTTCTCAAATCCTTAAAGACTCAACCCGATAAGATAACTTCAAAGGGAAAACTCAATCCATTACAAGAGAGTAGAGGAGGAGAAACATCATAACATCCAACTATAATAGCAAAGCTCACGATACATCAAGCTAGTATCACCTCAAGAAGACGAGAGAGAGAGAGAGAGAGATCAAACACATAGCTACTGGTACATACCCTCAGCCCTGAGGGAGAACTACTCCCTCCTCATCATGGAGAGCGTCGGAATGATGAAGATGGCCACCGGTGAGGGGTTCCCCCTCCGGCAGGGTGCCGGAACGGGTCTAGATTTGTTTTCGGTGTGTACGGAGGCTTCTGGCGGCGGAACTCCCGATCTACTCTGCTCGCTGAAGTTGTTAGGGTATATGGGTATATATAGGAGGAAGAAGTACATCGGTGGACCTCCGGGCTGTCCACGAGGCAGGGGGCACGCCCAGGGGGGTGGGCGTGCACCCACTCTCGTGGGCAGCCTAGGACTCTCCTGGTCCAACTCCGATACTCCGTGGGCTTCTTCTGGTCCAAAACTAAGTTCCGTGAAGTTTCTGGTCAATTGGACTCCATTTGATTTTCCTTTTCTGTGATACTCTAAAACAAGGAAAAAACAGAAACTGACACTAGGTTCTAGGTTAATAGGTTAGTCCCAAAAATCATATAAAATAGCATATAAATGCATATAAAACATCCAAGGTTGATAATATAATAGCATGGAACAATCAAAAATTATAGATTTGTTGGAGACGTATCAAATATCACGCATAATTTCTTTGTATAAGTAATGAGGTATTGCACTTGCACTAGCACCCTTATCACATAAGCCATGATAGCAATGATCTCCTATTTTAACAGAAATAACCGGCATGCCTACAACAGGTCTATGTTTATTTTTAGTATCGGGTCTAGCAATTCTAGCAGCTTCATCACAGAAGTAAATAACATGCCCATCAATATTATCAGCCAAGAGATCTTTAACCATATCAATACTAGGTTCAACTTTAACTTGCTCAGAGGGTGTAGGTGTTCTAGTATTACTCTTACGAACCACAGTTGAAGCTTTAGCATGATCCTTTATTCTAACACGGAAAGGTGGTTTCTCAATATAAGCAGTAGGAACAACAGAATCATTATAAGTGATAGTCTTTTCTTCAACTTTAATAGGTGCAACTACTTTTACTTCAATGGGACGATTATATTTAAACCACTTCTCCTTGGGGAGATCAATATGAGTAGCAAATGATTCACAAAAATAAGCTACTATCTCAGAGTCAAGTCCATATATAGTGCTAAATTCACGGAAAACATTGGTATCCATAAAAGATTTAACACAATCAAACTTAGGTGTTATACCTGACTCCTTACCTTCGTTGAGATCCCAATCTTCAGAGTTGCATTTAATTCTTTCCAATAAATCCCATTTGAATTTAATAGTCTTCATCATAAAAGATCCAGTACAAGAAGTATCGAGCACGGTGCAATTATCGAGAGAAAGCCGAGCATAAATTTTTTGAATAATAATTTCTCTTGATAGCTCATGATTGGGGCATGAATATAAAATTGACTTAAGCCTCCCCCAATATTGAGCGATGCTTTCTCCTTCGTGAGGCCAAAAATTATATATATAATTATGATCACGATGAACAATATGCATAGGATAAAACTTCTGATGAAATTCCAATTTCAATCGGTTGTAGTTCCATGATCCCATATCATCACATAGCCTAAACCATGTCAATGCCTTTCCCTTCAAAGATAAAGGGAAGACCTTCTTCTTGATAACATCCTCGGGCATACCTGCAAGCTTAAATAATCCACAAACTTTATCCACATAGATTAGGTGCAAATCGGGGTGCAGTGTTCCATCTCCTGTAAAAGGATTAGCTAGCAGTTTCTCTATCATACCCAAAGGAATTTCAAAGTAAACATTTTCAGTTGGTTCAGTAGGTTGAGGAGCAACTCTTTGCTCTACTGTTCGGGGTGAAGATACCCCGAACAATCCCCTCAAAGGATTATGTTCCATAGTAACAAGTGACAGTAAATTTCAGCGCACTATATAAATTTTTCCTTACCAAATTCCACCTACCAAAGGCGCTTCACTCCCCGGCAACGGCGCCAGAAAAGAGTCTTGATGACCCACAAGTGTAGGGGATCTATAATAGTCCTTTCGATAAGTAAGAGTGTCGAACCCAACGAGGAGCAGAAGGAAATTATAAGCAGTTTTCAGTAAGGTATTCTATGCAAGCACTGAAATTATCGGTAATAGAAAGTTTTGTGATAAGGTAATTTGTAACGGGTAACAAGTAATGAAAGTAATAAGGTGCGGCAAGATGGCCCAATCCTTTTTGTAGCAAAGGACAAGCCAGGACAAACCCTTATGTAAACAAAAATGCTCCCGAGGACACATGGGAATTATCATGAAGCTAGTTTTCATCACGTTCATATAATTCGCGTTCGGTACTTTGATAATTTGATATGTGGGTGGACCGGCGCTTGGGGGCTGCCCTTCCTTGGACAAGCATCCCACTTATGATTAACCCCTCTTGCAAGCATCCACAACTACAGAAGAAGTATTAAGGTAAACCTAACCAGAGAATGAAACATATGGATCCAAATTAGCCCCTTACGAAGCAGCTCATAAATTAGGATTTAAGCTTCTGTCACTCTAGCAACCCATCATCTACTTACTACTTCCCAATGCCTTGCCCTAGGCCCAAACAATGGTGAAGTGTCATGTAGTCGACGTTCACATGACACCACTAGAGGAGAGACAACATACATCTCATCAAAATATCGTACGAACACCAAATTCACATGACTACTTATAGCAAGACTTCTCCCATGTCCTCAGGAACAAATGTAACTACTCAAAAATCATATTCATGTTCATATCAGAGGGGTATTAATATGCATAAAGGATCTGAATATATGATCTTCCACCGAGTAAACCAACTAGCATCAACTACAAAATAGTAATCAACACTACTAGCAACCCATAATTACCAATCTGAGGCTTTGGGACAAAGATTGGATACAAGAGATGAACTAGGGTTTGAGATGAGATTGTGCTGGTGAAGATGTTGATGGAGATTGCCCCCCTCCCTATGAGAGGATCGATGGTGATGGTTTCCCCCTCCCGGAGCGAAGTTTCCCTAGCAGAACAGCTCCGCCGGAGCCCTAGATTTGTCTTGTGAGCTAGTTTATGAATTTTTTTCCAGGGCAAAAGACCTCATATAGCAGAAGATGGGCACCAGAGGCCTGCCAGGGGGCCCACGAGGCAGGGGGCGCGCCTAGGAGGGTAGGGCGTGTCCCCCACCCTCATGGATGGTGAGTGGCCCCCCTGTGGTACTTCCTTTGCCCAATATTTTTTTATATTCTGAAACGTGCTCCCGTGAAGTTTCAGGACTTTTGGAGTTGTGCAGAATAGGTCTCTAATATTTGCTCCTTTTCCAGCCCAGAATTCCAGCTGCCGGCATTCCCCCTCTTCATGTAAATCTTGTAAAATAAGAGAGAATAGGCATAAGTACTGTGACATAATGTGTAATAACAACCCATAATTCAATAAATATCGGTATAAAAGCATGATGCAAAATGGACGTATGATGGCCCATTAAGGCCCAATACGAATTCCCGTAACTCTCCGGTACTCTGAAAAATACCCGAATCACTCGGAACCTTTCCGATGTCTGAATATAGCCTTCCAATATATCAACCTTTACGTCTCGACCATTTCGAGGCTCCTCGTCATGTCCCCGATCTCATCCGGGACTCCGAACAAACTTCGTTCATCAAATCACATAACTCATAATACAAATCGTCACAGAACGTTAAGCGTGCGGACCCTATGGGTTCATGACTATGTAGACATGACCGAGACTCATCTCCGGTTAATAACCAATAGCGGAACCTATATGCTCGTATTGGCTCCTACATATTCTACGAAGATCTTTATCGGTCAAACCGCATAACAACATACGTTGTTCCCTTTGTCATCGGTATGTTACTTGCCCGAGATTCGATCGTCGGTATCATCATACCTAGTTCAATCTCGTTCCCGGCAAGTCTCTTTACTCGTTCCGTAATGCATCATCCCGTAACTAACTCATTAGTCACATTGCTTGCAAGGCTTATAGTGATGTGCATTACCGAGAGAGCCCAGAGATACCTCTGCGATACACGGAGTGACAAATCCTAATCTCGATCTATGCCAACTCAACAAACACCACCGGAGACACCTATAGAGCATCTTTATAATCTCCCGGTTACGTTTTGACGTTTGATAGCACACAAGGTGTTCCTCCAGTATTCGGGAGTTGCATAATCTCATAGTCTGAGGAACATGTGTAAGTCATGAAGAAAGCAGTAGCAACAAACTAAACAATCATCGTGCTAAGCTAACGGATGGGTCAAGTCAATCATATCATTCTCTAATGATGTGATCCCGTTAATCAATTGACAACTTATGTCTATGGTTAAGAAACATAACCATCATTGATTCAACGAGCTAGTCAAGTAGAGGCAAACTAGTGACACTTTGTTTGTCTGTGTATTCACACATGTACCAAGTTTCCGGTTAATACAATTCTAGCATGAATAATAAATATTTATCATGATATAAGGAAATATAAATAACAACTTTATTATTGCCTCTAGGGCATATTTCCATCAGTCTCCCACTTGCACTAGAGTCAATAATCTAGTTCACATCGTCATGTGATTCAACACCAATAGTTCACATTTCCATGTGACTAATACCCAAAGGGTTTACTAGAGTCACTAATCTAGTTCACATCGTTGTGTGATTAACACCCAAAGAGTGATCGTGTTTTCTTGTGAGAGAAATTTAGTCAACGGGTCTGCCACATTCAGAGCCGTATGTATTTTGCAAATTTTCTATGTCTACAATGCTTTGCACGAAGCTACTCTAGCTAATTGCTCCCACTTTCAATATGTATCTAGATCGAGACTTAGAGTCATCCAGATCGGTGTCAAAGCTTACATTGACGTAAATTTTTATGACGAACTCTTTGTCACCTCAATAACTAAGAAACATTTCCTTATTCCACTAAGGATATTTTTGCCCGTTGTCCGGTGATCCACTCCTGGATCACTATTGTACCCTCTTGCCAATCTCATGGTGAGGTACACAATAGGCCTGGTACATAGCATAGCATACTTCATAGAACATATGACTGAGGCATGGGGACTGACTTTCATTCTCTTTCTATTTTTTGTCGTGGTCGGGTTTTGAGTCTTTACTCAACTTCATACCTTGCAACATAGGAAAGAACTCCTTCTTTGACTATTCCATTTTTGAACTACTTCAAAATCTTGTCAAGGTATGTACTCATTGAAAATATATCAAGCGTCTTGATCTATCTCTATAGATCTTGATGCTCAATATGTAAGTAGCTTCACGGAGGTCTTTCTTTGAAAAACTCCTTTCAAACACTCCTTTATGCTTTTCAGAAAATTCTACATCATTTCCGATCAACAATATGTCATTCACATATACTTATCAGAAAGGCTGTAGTGCTCCCACTCACTTTCTTGTAAATATAGGCTTCTCCAAAAGTCTGTATAAAACCATATGCTTTGATCATACTATCAAAGCGCATATTCCAACTACGAGATGCTTGCACTAGTCCATAGATGGATCGCTGGAGCTTGCACACTTTGTTAGCACCTTTAGGATTGACAAAACCTTCTTGTTGCATCATATACAACTCTTATTTAAGAAATCCATTAAGGAATGTAGTTTTGACATCCATTTGCCAGATTTCATAAAATGTGGCAATTGCTAACATGATTCAGACAGACTTTAAGCATCGATGCGAGTGAGAAAATCTCATTGTAGTCAACATCTTGAATTTATCAAAAACCCTTTTCGACAAGTCCAACTTTGTAGATCGTACTCTGGTTGACCTACGAGGTTCGGTAGTAACTTGATCTGAAGTTTTATGGTCATCATCATTAACTTTCTCACTAATTGGTGTAGGCATCATTGGAACTGATTTCAGTGATGAGCTACTTTCCAATTCAAGAAAAGGTACAATTATCTCATCAAGTTCTACCCTCCACTCACTTCTTTCGAGAGAAACTCCTTCTCTAGAAAGGATCCATTCTTAGCAACGAATATCTTGCCTTCGGATATGTGATAGAAGGTGTACCCAACAGTTTCTTTTGGGTATCCTATGAAGAGGTACTTCTCCGATTTGGGTTCGAGCTTATCAGTTTGAAACTTTTTCACATCAGCATCACAACCCCAAACTTTAAGAAATGACAACTTAGGTTTGTTGCTAAACCACAGTTCATATGGTGTCGTCTCAATGGATTTAGATAGTGCCCTATTTAACGTGAATGCAGCTGTCTGATGACCCACAAGTGTAGGGGATCTATCGTAGCCTTTTCGTTAAGTAAGAGAGTGTTGATCCCAACGAGGAGAAGAAGGAAATGGTAAGCGGTTGTTTTCAGCAAGGTATTCTCTACAAGCACTGAAATTATCGTTAACAGATAGTTTTGTGATAAGGTAATTTGTATCGGGTAACAAGTAATAAAAGTAAATAAGGTGCAGCAAGATGGCCCAATCCTTTTGTAGCAAAGGACAAGCCTGGACAAACTCTTATATAAAGGAGAGCACTCCGGAGGACACATGGGAATTATCGTCAGGCTAGTTTTCATCACGTTCATATGATTCGCGTTCGGTACTTTGATAATTTGATATGTGGGTGGACCAGTGCTTGGGTACTGCCCTTCCTTGGACAAGCATCCCACTTATGATTAACCCCTATTGCAAGCATCCGCAACTACAACAGAAGTATTAAGGTAAACCTAACCATAGCATGAAACATATGGATCCAAATCAGCCCTTTACGAAGCAATGCATAAACTAGGGTTTAAGCTTCTGTTACTCTAGCAACCCATCATCTACTTATTACTTACCAATGCCTCCCTCTAGGCCCAAACAATGGTGAAGTGTCATGTAGTCGATGTTCACATGACACCACTAGAGGAAAGATAACATACATCTCATCAAAATATCGAACGAATACCAAATTCACATGACTACTTATAGTAAGACTTCTCCCATGTCCTTAGGAACAAACGTAACTACTCACAAATCATATTCATGTTCAAAATCAGAGGGGTATTAATATGCATAATGGATCTGAACATATGATCTTCCACCAAGTAAACCAACTAGCATCAACTACAAGGAGTAATCAACAATACTAGCAACCCACAGGTACCAATTTGAGGCTTTGGGACAAAGATTGGATACAAGAGATGAACTAGGGTTTGAGATGAGATGGTGGTGGTGAAGATGTTTATGGAGATTGACCCCCTCCTGATGAGAGGATCGATGGTGATGACGATGGTAATGATTTCCCCCTCCCGGAGAGAAGTTTCCCCGGCAGAACGGCTCTGTCGGAGCCCTAGATTGGTTCCACCAAGGTTCCGTGATACGTCTCCAACGTATCTATAATTTTTGATTGTTCCATGCTATTATATTATCTGTTTTGAATGTTAATGGGCTTTATTTTACACTTTTATATTATTTTTGGGACTAACCTATTAACCGGAGGCCCAGCCCAAATTGCTGTTTTGTTTACCTATTTTAGTGTTTCGCAGAAAAGGAATATCAAATGGAGTCCAAACGGAATGAAACCTTCGGGAGCGTTATTTTTGGAACAAATGTGATCCAGGAGACTTGGCGTGGACGTCAAGAAACAACCGAGGATGCCACGAGGCAGGGGGCACGCCCACCCCCGTGGGCGCTCCCTCCACCCTCATGGGCCTCTCGTTGCTCCACCGACCTACTTCTTCCTCCTATATATATCCATATACCCCGCAAACATCCACGAGCACCATGAAACCCTATTTCCACCGCCGCAACCTTCTGTACCCAAGAGATCCCATCTTGGGGCCTTTTTGGAGCTCCACCGGAGGGGGCATTGATCACGGAGGGCCTGTACATCAACTCCATGGCCCCTCCGATGATGTGTGAGTAGTTTACTTCAGATCTTCGGGTCCATAACTAGTAGCTAAATGGCTTCTTCTCTCTCTCTGGATCTCAATAAAAAGTTCTCCTCGATTCTCTTGGAGATCTATTCGATGTAATCTTATTTTGCGGTGTGTTTGTCGAGATCCGATGAATTGTGGGTTTATGATCAAGTTTATCTATGAACAATATTTGAATCTTCTCTGAATTCTTTTATTTATGACTAGTAAACATGCCCGTGCGTTGCAATGGGAGAAAAGAGATACACGGTGGACTCGTAAACATGACTCGGAACCCCCACCCCCACACACAGGTTGGCGTCCTTTATTTTTACATGTCACACCACATGTGTCCTCGCATCATATAAGAGCTAAAGTGATAATTAAAAACCTATTATCCGCAAGATTCTCATGATATGCGGAATTTGAAAAGGTTATTACAGAAGCAAATATAATTGATTGGTTGCAAATTGTAGTAACTCCAACCAAAAAAAGTAATTACAAAGAATCATGTTTATCTAAAAGGAATTAGGTAAATAGTGTTGTTGGGATCTACCAAAAAGATTTTAAAAAGCATTAACATATTCTGAAAATTTAAAAAGGAAATGTCTGAAACACACATGCTTTGCTACATTGATTTGCCAAAAAATTATGAATTTTGGGGTGAAGAGACCTCCAACCACTATAGAAGATGCACATTTTTGAGGAATTTCTTGCATATAACACCCAGGTAAGATCACACATATGACTCAAAATTGAGTCAATCTTCATGTACATGTTTAGAATATAAATTCATAATCTCCTCCAATCTTGTCCATTCCAAGGCGTTGTATCTTATGACTCTGCTAGTTTTGTGCATCCGTGTATCCGAAGAGTTTCTAACTGGCCGATCTAAATCGTGTGTGGCTAATCAATCGAATGAAATTTTGCACTAAAACGCACACGTCTGGCCCATTTATTTTACAAAATAGCCCCTGAATCAAATAACTTCGGAACCCTCGTCTTATCTCTAAACAACACGCGTGCTAGTTCTTACAACGGCGACGGCGGGCAAGCTCGGCTCAAAGTCTGCAACATGCGTCCGCGCTCGCGGTCGCCAGAAGCGAGATGCCATTCTTCGGCCCCGACGCGGTCTGCCGTGCCCTAGCCAAGGTCTATGGCCGCCGCCGTGCACATCCTCCTCTCGCCGGTCCTGATGCCGAGGCTACTGGCGTCCGCAGCCTCCGCGCCGTAGCCTTGCACTGTGTGCTTGTCCTGTGAGTGCCTGACAACAGACTCGCGTGGGCTGTGGACATGGCAGGCTTGGAGCTCAGGAGATTGGCCTGCTACAGACTCTGAATTTTCATCTTTCTTGTAACTGTATCTAGTACTTGCAGATTGGCTTCTGTACAGCCAACTGATTCCAATTGTTCGTTGTTGGGTGTGCTTGTAGCTCGGGAGTTAGAATGTGATGTACATCGTTTGTGAACATCGATTATTAGAGAGACATGAGTGCAAGTTAATCTGAATGGAAAATTGAGAAAGAAAGATTTCTAATAAAAACATATGGAAGTTCATATATGAGGTGTTCTTGTGTGACTTAATGACTGAATGACTTAATGAGGTGCACATTTCTTGTTCTTGTATGACTTAATGACTGAATCAAGCCATAGATGTTCAGATATGCTAGCCAAAAAATATAATTATCATAAAAACATATGGAAGTTCACATACTGAAACCTTCATCATCATACCAACTGGTACATAAACCTTTTCTTTGGAGGTTCCTCTCAACTTTGGTGAAGCAAGCAAGCGAACCAGCGTAATTCAAAGAATGCAGCGAACCATAGATGAAGGACTTACTAACAGTTTAGCCGACCAAGTCCTAATCCTGGACCTCTGTATTGATACAAGATCTGTAATGTGTTTCACCTTTCTCAGTCAAGCTTTAATGATAGAAAGCTGAGCCTTTCCACAAACTGGTTGACTATGTGTTCCAATGGAAAACGATATATATTTCCTCACAAATGCAGTGGCGATCAAGACTCAGGTAGCAAGAGTAAAAACTAAAACATGCTGAAAACTAAGATAAAATTAACGATTCATGTCAATTTACTAAGTCCTACAGAGGCATGTTACTGCAAGCTTCATAACCTGATAGAAAAACTGTAATTCATTGAATCTACTCACCACTAAGACAGACAGTTGGACAGAATCATTTTTTGATCCATTACATGAAGAAATTTTGTACATCGAATAAAACAATACTATTGATAAAGCATTCTTTTTCTTGCAAGAGGTGTAGCTTTCATGATGCACAATCTGTATGCATGTCATGCACATCCATGACTTCTTTTCCTTGACTCTTTTTCTTTGGACAATTGCGACTATCATGAAACCCTACTTGGTTGCATGTCTTGCACGAGCGTGCCACCTTGGCTTGGCTTCTTTGTTCTTCTTTTTCTGTTCTTCCCCATTCATCTCCTTTCCTCTCCTTATTCTTTTACTTCTCCCTGCCGAACAAACATCATTTGGCAAGTGTATGTCCACTTGAGTAGGGATGTTGCAACCAATAAATACCTCATATTCCTCTTGCCTGGTGTGCTTGACTGCAGGAACCCTCGCTGACTTGGAGAAGCCTGTATGCCAGACAGGTGTCTATGCTTGCTTTGTTACATGTGTAGAATGCATTCTTTGCACTCTCAATAACTCAAAGATTCGATCTGATCAAGTGGCACTTATCAGGTGACACAAGACCATGATTGTGGTGCTCAAGCAGCTCAACCCATGATTCTATCTTGTAGGTATCATTACCACACAACTTCACAAAGATACCTGCATCACAAGCACATCTTGTGGCCGTGTTCTTGCGCCTTTTCTTTGACAGATCATCAATCTATTACCCTGACTTGAATCCTTCCCTGTTACACATGTATCATTTAGTGCGAACTACCTCATTCTCTAAATTCTTCTGTTGTCCAACACGAACTCCAAAACCAGATTCATGTGCATAAAACTTATAGAACTTCTCAACAGCCTCTAATCCTTCAAATGTCATGCCTAAATTAGGCTTCAAATTCTCTTCATATTCCTGTGTAAAAGACGAACACTTAAACATAAACAACTAATTAGTAAGCACAATTGTGTATAACTAACTGAAGTGAATACAACCAGGAAGCAATTGACTCACGGGGAGAGGAACACTTGCTTTCTTTACATGTGTGGTAAATCTTTCCTCCTCCAGCTGCATTTGCAAGCTATTGGTAGATTGCATTGCTGCACAAAGCCACAAACAGATACAGAATTAGCCACTGAAATGAGAATCACTCATGTACAGTATACGAAATCCATATTTTTGCCACATCCCATACGCCACCAGCCAAAGGAATCAACCTAACAACTTGCTAGCTTGTACGTACCTGTGTTCTGTTGCATATTATCATCCTCTCGAAAAAACACTCTGCTCACAAGTAATCAGAGCAGAGCCCTTGCAATGGGCGAATGTGAAAAAAAAAACCTCACAAAGTTAATAATCACAAAATAAATTAGATCAAATTCAATAAAGTGTAGCAATCTGTCATCAATCTTACCAATAAAATTAATATATCTATTAAGAAGAACAGATGCACATATGGCCAATTTGTGACTACAAGAGACAAGAGAGCAGATTGGCAAAGGAAAAGCAAAGGAAGACCAACACAAGCAACAACCCCTACATCCTCACAAGCTTTGCTCCATGGCACTTCAAGACATGTGCCGACACTTGCCGCCGCAGCTCCCCGCAGCCTGCACACCATCTTGTTTTAATGCGAGCTCCTCCTGGTTTAGATTAAGGGACTCTACTCTGATCTGATTCCTTCTCATGCGCGCCGATGGGAGGAAGGAGGTGAAGGAGGTTGGGAGGTGGCTTCCCAGCTTCATGGCAGCCACTTGTGGCGTCAAACGCCGCCACACGGGGCGGCAGAGCGATTTGGTGTCGGGTGTCGGGTGTTTTGGTGTCGAGGTTGGTTTGGCTTTTATATTTTTGAGCGCTGGAGTCCGACGTGGTCAGGATTTCAGCTTTCCTAATCGATTTCCTTTTAGTTGTCCAAGCTCAAGTAATAACGTAGGGAAAAAGAACAAGTTTTTAAGGAAAGTACGAAGATGGACAGACAAAGCTACGTAAGATGCCTACGTGCTTATGTTCTTTTTTTAAGGTTGTGCGTTTTAAATCTCGGCCGTTAATCTTTATAATTAACACAAAATCAACGAATATAAAGATATGACATATGGAGAACTATGAAAGCATCCATCCTTTATTATTAGGTAAAGACTGGTTTATCTTTGCAAGTCTCTTTGAATTATTAGTTTGGTTTGATCTACTAGATTGATCTTTCTTGCAATGGGAGAAATGCTTAGCTTTGGGTTCAATTTTGCGGTGCTCGATCCCAGTGACAGAAAGGGAAACGACACGTATTGTATTGTTACCATCGAGGATAAAAAGATGGGGTTTACATCATATTGCATTAGTTTATCCCTCTACATCATGTCATCTTGCTTAAGGCGTTACTCCGTTCTTATGAACTTAATACTCTAGATGCATGCTGGATAGCGGTCGATGTGTGGAGTAATAGTAGTAGATGCAGGCAGGAGTCAGACTATTTGTCACGGACGTGATGCTATATACATGATCATACCTATATATTGTCATAATTATTCACTTTTCTATCAATTGCTCGACAGTAATTTGTTCACCCACCGTAATACTTATGCTATCTTGAGAGAAGCCACTAGTGAAACCTATGGCCCCCGGGTCTATTTTCCATCATACAAGTTTCCAATCTATTTTATTTTGCAATCTTTACTTTCAATATATATCATAAAAATACCAAAAATATTTATCATCTCTATTAGATCTCACTCTTGCAAGTGGTCGTGAAGGGATTGACAACCCCTTTATCGCGTTGGTTGCGAGGTTCTTATTTGTTTGTGTAGGTACGAGGTGACTCGCGCATGGTCTCCTACTAGATTGATACATTGGTTCTCAAAAACTAAGGGAAATACTTACGCTGCTTTACTGCATCACCCTTTTCTCTTTAAGGGAAAACCAACGCAGTGCTCAAGAGGTAGCAAGAAGGATTTCTGGCATTGTTGCCGGGGAGATCTACGCCAAGTCAAGACATACCAAGTACCCATCATAACTCTTATCCTTTGCATTACATTATTTGCCATTTGCCTCTCGTTTTCCTTTCCCCCACTTCACCCTTGCCGTTTTATTCGCCCTCTTTTTCCGTTCCTCTTCTCTTTCTCAATTTGCCTCTTTTTTCTGTTTCTTGTTTGCTTGTGTGTTGCATTGCTTGCTTGTCACGATGGCTCAAGATAATACTAAATTGTGTGACTTTGCCAATACCAACAATAATGATTTTATTAGCACTCCGATTGCTCCTCTTACCGATGTTGAATCTTGTGAGATTAATACTGCTTTGCCGAATCTTGTCATGAAAGATCCGTTTTCGAGCCTTCCTAGTGAAGATGCCGCTACTCATCTAAACAACTTTGTTGATTTATGTGATATGCAAAAGAAGAAAGATGTTGATAATGATATTATTAAACTTAAACTATTTCCGTTTTCGCTTAGAGATCGTGCTAAAGCTTGGTTTTCGTCTTTGCCTAAAAATAGTATTGATTCATGGAATAAGTGCAAAGATGATTTTATCTCTATGTATTTTCCTACCGCTAAGATCATCTCTCTTAGAAACGATATTATGAATTTTAAGCAACTTGATCATGAGCATGTTGCACAATCTTGGGAGAGGATGAAATTAATGATACGTAATTGCCCTACACATGGTTTGAATATTTGGATGATTATACAAAAAATTTATGCCTGATTGAACTTTGCTTCTAGAAATCTTTTACATTCGGCCACGGGAGGCAGTTTTCTGGAAATCACTTTAGGAGAAGCTACCAAACTCCTAGATAATATTATGGTTAATTATTCTCAATGGCACACTGAAAGATCTACTAGTAAAAAGGTGCATGCAATTGAAGAGATTAATGTTTTGAGTGGAAAGATGGATGAACTTATGAAATTGTTTTCTAATAAGAGTTCTCCTACTGATCCTAATGATATGCCTTTGTCTACTTTGATTGAGAATGATAATGAATCTATGGATGTGAATTTTGTTGGTAGGAACAATTTTGGTAACAACACGTATAGAGGTAATTTTAATTCTAGGCCGTTTCCTAGTAATTCCTCTAATGATTATGGTAATTCCTACAACAATTCTTATGGAAATTATAATAAGATGCCCTCTGATTTTGAATCTAGTATTAAAGAATTTATTAGTTCGCAAAAGAGTTTCAATGCTTTGATTGAAGAAAAATTGCTTAAGATTGATGAGTTGGCTAGGAACGTGGATAGAATTTCTCTTGATGTTGATTCTTTGAAACTTAGATCTATTCCACCTAAGCATGATATCAATGAGTCTCTCGAAGCCATGAGAATTTCCATTGAGGACTGCAAAGAAAGAACCGCTAGGATGCCTGCTAAGAAAGATTACTTCATAAAAGCGTGTTCTTCTAGTTTTCATGATAATAAGGATGAAGATCTAAAAATGATTGATGTGTCCCCTATTAAATCTTTGTTTTGCAATATGAATCTTGATAATGATGGGACTGGAGATGAGTCAACTTTAGTTAGAAGGCGTCCCAATAATTCGGAGTTTTTAGATCTTGATGCTAAAATTGTTAAAAGTGGGATTGAAGAGGTCAAAACTTTAGATAGCAACGAACCCACTATCCTGGATTTCAAGGAATTTAATTATGATAATTTCTCTTTGATAGATTGTATTTCCTTGTTGCAATCCATGCTAAATTCTCCTCATGCTTACAGTCAAAATAAAGCGTTTACTAAACATATCGTTGATGCTTTGATGCAATCTTATGAAGAAAAACTTGAGTTGGAAGTTTCTATCCCTAGAAAACTTTATGATGAGTGGGAACCTACTATTAAAATAAAAATTAAAGATCATGAATGCTATGCTTTGTGTGATTTGGGTGCTAGTGTTTCCACGATCCCAAAATTTTTGTGTGATTTGCTAGGTTTCCGTGAATTTGATGATTGTTCTTTAAACTTGCACCTTGTAGATTCCACTATTAAGAAACCTATGGGGAAGATTAATGATGTTCTTATTGTTGCAAATAGGAATTATGTGCCCGTAGATTTCATTGTTATTGATATAGATTGCAATCCTTCATGTCCTATTATTCTTGGTAGACCTTTCCTTAGAACGATTGGTGCAATTATTGATATGAAGGAAGGGAATATTAGATTCCAATTTCGTTAAAGAAGGCATGGAACACTTCCCTAGAAAGAAAATTAAATTACCATATGAATCTATTATGAGAGCCACTTATGGATTGCCTACCAAAGATGGCAATACCTAGATCTATCTTCGCTTTTATGCCTAGCTAGGGGCATTAAACGATAGCGCTTGTTGGGAGGCAACCCAATTCTATTTTTATTCCTTGCTTTTTGCTCCTGTTTAGTAATAAATAATTTATCTATCCTATGTTTTGATTGTATTTTTTGTGTTTAATTAGTGTTTGTGCCAAGTAGAACCGTTGGGAAGACTTGGGGAAAGTCTTTTTAATCTTGCTGTAAAAAACAGAAACTTTACCGCTCGCGAGAATTGCTGCCATTTTTTATTGGAGAGTGTTATTTAGTTAATTCTTTTTGCAGATGATTAATAGATAAATTCATCACGTTCAGAAAGTTATTTTAGAATTTTTTGGCTTAAAGAAGTTTGCGTTAGTTACAGATTACTACAGACTATTCTATTTTTGACAGATTCTGTTTTTCGTGTGTTGTTTGCTTATTTTGATGAATCTATGGCTAGTAATAGAGTTTATAAACCATAGAGAAGTTGGAATACAGTAGTTTTAATACCAATATAAATAAAGAATGAGTTCATTACAGTACCTTAAAGTGGTGTTTTGCTTTCTTTCGCTAACGGAGCTCACGATATTTTCTTGTTAAGTTTTGTGTTGTGAAGTTTTCAAGTTTTGGATAAATATTTGATAGATTATGGAACAAGGAGTGGCAAGATCCTAAGCTTGGGGATGCCCAAGTCAACCCAAGGTAAATCCAAGGACACCAAAAAGCCTAAGCTTGGGGATGCCCCGGAAGGCATCCCCTCTTTTGTCTTTGTTCATCGGTAACTTTACTTGGAGCTATATTTTTATTCGCCACATGATATGTGTTTTGCTTGGAGCGTCTTGTATGATTTGAGTATTTTACTTTTAGTTTACCACAATCGTCCTTGCTGCACACACCTTTTGAGAGAGACACACATAAATCAGAATTTATTAGAATACTCTATGCGCTTCACTTATATCTTTTGAGCTATATAGTTTTTGCTCTAGTGCTTCACTTATATCTTTTAGAGCACGGCGGTGGTTCTATTTTATAGAAATAATTGATCTCTCAATCTTCAATTATATTATTTTGAGAGTCCTTTAGAACAACATGGCAATTTGCTTTTAGGCATTATAAAAACTTTCATATAAGTGCATTGAATACTAAGATAAGTTTGATACTTGATGATTGTTTTGAGATATGGAGATGGTGATACTAGAGTCATGCTAGTTGAGTAGTTGTGAATTTGAGAAATACTTGTGTTGAAGTTTGTAATTCCCGTAGCATGCACGTATGGTGAACTGTTATGTGATGAAGTCGGAGCATGATTTATTTATTGATTGCCTTCCTTATGATCGGCGGTCGGGGATGAGCGATGGTCTTTTCCTACCAATCTACCCCCCCCCCCCTAGGAGCATGTGCATACTACCTTGTTTCGATAACTAATAGATTTTTGCAATAAGTATGTGAGTTCTTTATGACTAATGTTGAGTCCATGGAATATACGCACCCTCACCCTTCCACCATTGCTAGCCTCTCCAGTACCGTGCAACTTTCGCCGGTATCATAAACCCACCATATACCTTCCTGAAAACAGCCACCATACCTACCTATTATGGCATTTCCGCATGTCAGGACCATAATTCCCCCACAAGTCGCAATGAGACTCCGGACGAAAAAAAGAAAATAAAAGACGCCAAAAAATAAAATAAAGAAGGCCCAAATAAAAAAATGAGAGAAAAAGAGAGAAGGGACAATGTTACTATCCTTTTTCCACACTTGTGCTTCAAAGTAGCACCATGATCTTCATGATAGAGAGTCTCCAATGTTGTCACTTTCATAAACTAGTGGGAATTTTACGTTATAGAACTTTAGCTTGTATATTCCAAAGATGGGCTTCCTCAAATTTCCCTAGGTCTTCGTGAGCAAGCAAGTTGGATGCACACCCACTTAGTTTCTTTTGTTGAGCTTTCATACACTTATAGCTCTAGTGCATCCGTTGCATGGCAATCCCTACTCACTCACATTGATATCTATTAATGGGCATCTCCATAGCCCGTTGATACGCCTAGTTGATGTGAGACTATCTTCTCCTTTTTGTCTTCTCCACAACCACCATTCTATTCCACCATAGTGCTATATCCATGGCTCACGCTCATATATTGCGTGAAGATTGAAAAAGTTTGAGAACATCAAAAGTATGAAACAATTGGTTGGCTTGTCATCGGGGTTGTGCATGATTTAATATTTTGTGTGATGAAGATAGAGCATAGCCAGACTATATGATTTTGTAGGGATAACTTTCTTTAGCCATGATATTTTGAGAAGACATAATTGCTTAGTTAGTATGCTTGAAGTATTATTATTTCTATGTTAATATTAAACTTTTATCTTGAATCTTTCGGATCTGAGCTTTCATGCCACAATAAAGAAAAATTGCATTGAGAAATATGTTTGGAAGCATTCCACATCAAAAATTCTTTTTTTATCATTTACCTACTCGATGACGAGCAGGAGTTAAGCTTGGGGATGCTTGATACGTCTCCAATGTATCTATAATTTTTGATTGTTCCATGCTATTATATTATCTGTTTTGGATGTTAATGGGCTTTATTTTACACTTTTATATTATTTTTGGGACTAACCTATTAACTAGAGGCCCAGCCCAAATTGCCGTTTTTTTGCCTATTTTAGTGTTTCGCAGAAAAGGAATATCAAACGAAGTCCAAATGGAATGAAACCTTCGGGAGCATTATTTTTGGAACAAACGTGATCCAGGAGACTTGGAGTGGACGTCAAGAAACAATCTAGGAGGCCACGAGGTAGGGTGGCGCGCCCACCCCCCTCGGCGCTCCCTCCACCCTCGTGGGCCCCTCGTTGCTCCACCGACCTACTTCTTCCTCCTATATATATCCATATACCCCGCAAAACATCCAAGAGCACTATGAAACCCTATTTCCACCGCCACAACCTTCTGTACCCAAGAGATCCCATCTGGGGCCTTTTTCGGAGCTCCACCGGAGGGGGCATTGATCACGGAGGGCCTCTACATCAACTCCATGGCCCCTCCGATGATGTGTGAGTAGTTTATTTAAGACCTTCGGGTCCATAGCTAGTAGCTAGATGGCTTCTTCTCTCTCTCTCTCTCTCTGGATCTCAATACAAAGTTATCCTCGATTCTCTTGGAGATCTATTCGATGTAATCTTCTTTTGCGGTGTGTTTGTCGAGATCCGATGAATTGTGGGTTTATGATCAAGTTTTATCTATGAACAATATTTGAATCTTCTCTGAATTCTTTTATGTATGATTTGTTATCTTTGCAAGTCTCTTCGAATTATCAGTTTGGTTTAGCCTACTAGATTGATCTTTCTTGCAATGGGAGAAGTGCTTAGCTTTGGGTTCAATCTTGCGGTGTCCTTTCCCAGTGACAGTAGGGGCAGCAAGGCACGTATTGTATTGTTGCCATCGAGGATAACAAGATGGGGTTTATATCATATTGCATGAGTTTATCCCTCTACATCATGTCATCTTGCTTAAAGCGTTACTCTGTGCTTTTGAACTTAATACTCTAGATGCATGCTGGATAGCGGTGGATGTGTGGAGTAATAGTAGCAGATGCAGGCAGGAGTCGGTCTACTTGTCTCGGACGTGATGCCTATATGCATGATCATACCTAGATATTCTCATAACTATGCTCAATTCTGTCAATTGCTCAACAGTAATTTGTTTACCCACCGTAATACTTATGCTCTCGAGAGAAGCCACTAGTGAAACCTATGGCCCCCGGGTCTATTTTCTATCATATTAATCTTCTGTCAACAAGCTATTTCTTGCACCGTTTTTATTTTGCTTTATTTACTTTGCATCTTTTATGTATGATTGGTTTATCTTTGCAAGTCTCATCGAATTATCAGTTTGGTTTGGCCTACTAGATTGATCTATCTTGCAATGGGAGAAGTGCTTAGATTTGGGTTCAATCTTGCGGTGCTCAATCCCAGTGACAGAAAGGGAAATGACATGTGTTTGGCCTACTATATACATGATCATACCTAGATATTGTCGTAATTATTCGCTTTTCTATCAATTGCTCGATAGTAATTTGTTCACCCACCGTAATACTTATGCTATCTTGAGAGAAGCCACTAGTGAAAACTGTAACACCCCAAAAATTTTAACCATGATTTGTTTATTAAAAAAATTCCAAGAAATGAAATTTTCATTTTTGTGGATTTATCTTTTTTTTTCAGAACCACTATTCTCTTTGATATTGTGGAGTTTTCACCCCAAGTGAAAACTTTTCAAAAATATTGTTGGACTTGTTTACCCTCTCAAGAAAAACATTTCTTTTATCAGTGGATTTATTTGCATAATTATTTTTGCCTGAGCTTTATTTCTTTAAAAATGATTTTCATAAGTTTTGGAGCCTCTTTTGGACTACAACCCATTGATAAAATTAGTTATAAGTTTCACCAAAATGTGGAGATGTCATGGGATGCTCCCACATCACTTTTCTGCAAAAATCTCTTTTAGTCATTTGGAAATTTTGAGCTCTACCCCAAGTTTTCAAATCTGGTCCAGTTTGTAAAATTGCACTAAAACCTATTTAAATATTTCTTTAAAGCTTCCACCAAAATTAGGTGATGTTAGTAGTAGTGTATAATTCAATTTTATGCAAAAACCCACTGGTGTTCTTTGAAAATTTTGAGCAAATCATCCTCTTTTGCCCTCTGTTCCAGTTGGGTGTTTTCTACTGCGACCCTATTTTGTTTTGCTCTAGTGCCCATGATTTTTCTCCGGCTTAGAGACCACTCTACCAAACCCTTAAGTTCAGGAGATTGGGCCCATCGGAGGATTTTAAGTACATGCAATAATGCCCTTTTCTTTCTGTCTAGATTTGGTTTTCTCAGAAACTTGCACTAACAAGTTTTTGTTTTTGACAAACTAACCTTGCCACCCTCTTTATCATCTAAAGAGACTATGATCTGGAGTTTTTGGCCACCCCAAGAGATGCCTAGATGACCATAGCATTCTGTCAAACACCTTGTGTGCATGGCCAGTTTTGGTTTGGTTTTCAGTTTGCATTGTGGACTTGATCCCCTGACCAAACCACCATGTCCACTAATCTCCTTGCAAACTCTAACCTAGACCTGTTAATCCCCAGCCTCATCCAAGCCCTCTAGCACGCGCTGGCATTACGTCGAGCACCTAGCGTGCGTGCTCTTGGCGCAGCCAGAGCGCGCGTCTTGCACGTGCATGCGCCCGAGTCACCGCGTCTCCCTGCCGCCCTCCCCACGCTCGTGCTGACCCTTGGCCACTCACCGCCAATGCGCCCGACCCCTCCCACGCCGCAGAGCCGCCCTGGCCCCCTCATGACGCTCCACATCGCCACCACCGCAAGCCGCCGACGGCCGCAGCAGGCCTCTGCTATGGACGGCGCCGCCCGAGCCACTCCAGCCCGCCAGCTACCCCTGGAACAGACCGAGCTCATCCATTCGCCCTGCCAAACCCCACCAGCCATCGCCACGCGCCCCCTGGCTACAGAACGGCGGTTCGCCGGCGTTCCTATCCGCAGCCACAGGAACCGACCACGGCCGCCTATAAAAGGAGCCCCCGAGCTCGTCCAGACCCTCAGTTGACCTCAGCCATCCCTCTAGAGCCCCCACGGCCAGCAATCGACGGAGGGAGGCTTTCTCCCTCGTCTCCGATCAGTTCGGCCGCCGCCACGCTCCAGTGCCGAACGTTGCAAGTAGGGCCTCCCCTGTCCTTCCAGCACCACCATCCTCTCCCCCTCGACCTTGCGGAGCCACCCCACCTCTCAAACACGATTGGGAGCCACCATAGCTCGAGACCCCAATCCTCCCGAAGCCACCGTCCACCGCGGAGCTCGCCGCCGGCGACTCACTTCGTCCCCGCCAGCCCTTCGACCACTGGGAGGACCGCCCTGGACTGACGGATCCATCCCTGCCCTCGGAACCCCGTGGGGAGCCGCTGTTCGTCGACAGCGATCGCCGGAGCCCCGCCTTTGCTCGGCCAGAGGAGGAAGGAGGCGCGGGCGACTGGTCAAACCTGACCAGTGGGCCCGATGGACCCACTGTCAGTGACCCTTCCCAGCCAAAGCGTGTCTTAAGTGGAAGCGTTCTCCACCGAATACGTCTTCGCTAAAAGAAAAGCGTAAGCTCCCCGAAACGTTTTCTTTTTCTAATTTTTATTAAAAATAGATTTTGACTAAACTTTGACTGGCTATAACTTTTTAAATATAAGTCCATCTGACTTGATTCTTTTTCAGTTGTTTCTCAAATTTTGTCTAGTTTATTTTCATATTTATTTGAAATTTTTCCAAGCAACTTTTTTGTACTATTTTGAAACTATGTGTTAATTTGAAATTTTCTTAAATAGGATTTTTGGAGAGAGAAGGCAACTTTCAAAAAGTGCCCCACACTTGCATACTCTTGAAGTCAAGCATTCTGAACCCTGGCACAATATTGTTGCGTGTTGTTTGATACGGTTACAACACCACCTTGACACGGAGTGTTCATTATTTTATGTGTTGATATGATCATACTCATGAGTGCATACTGATGATTCCGTGCTTTTGGTATTTGGTATGTTTGTGATAGTAGTCACCCTCGTATGCCTTTCATGCCAATTGGAAGGAACCCGGGAAAGCCTCTGTCTTGGGTAGACACGAGCTTGTCCCTAGTTCCTCGTCGAGACGGTTGTGTCTGGTAAGGCATGGTGAGGTATGATGAATGGTGATTCTGTCTGATTGGTGTGAAATATATTCCTTATGCTTATCATGCAGGAAATGCTTTGACCTCCTGAGTCGACCATAGATCGAGTCTTGTTCCAGTAACCCCCATACTTGTCTTGTACTACCACTTGTACCTGCCATAGGTAGGGTATGGTTCAGTAAGTTGTCAACCCCTTTCTAGCACAGACTATACAGAGAGGCCATGGTGGAAGATACCGGCTGCATCCGGTAGGCATTCCACCTGGTCCGGGGGCATGGGTGTTTCGGTTGGAGCCGAGGGGGTCGCTCCCCTAGTTTATGCACGTTATAAATTTTGTGATCCCATGCTAGTCGAGGTTGTAGCCTCCCCACTTAGAGTTTCGCTTAACGGGTGTCATGGGTGATTCCAGACACCGGTAAGTTAGGCTGGTGTGTGCGGTCAGGTGTGTTTTCAATTAAAAGACCGTAGACAGAATTAGTCCCGATGGACTAAAGGAATCCATTACTCGTGGGTAAAGACTACACCCTCTGCAGAGATCATATATATTCGAATAGCCGTGTCCATGGTTAAGGACTATAGTCTGGGATGGGTCAAGTGTCGGTCCTAGTGTCGGTCTTCGAAGGAAAAACTGCTAATCCAGAACATGGATCATGACATGTGACTCATGATGACTATGATTGTTATTATTATGAACTAACCATTTACATTATTTGAATTATGGAGTATCCCTGGGACGGTTCTACCTCCTGGATATTCACTATGATTACTCTCATATAAGCCCTTTATGTGGTGTCGCGGAGACGCCCGACTGTGGCATGCTTGTTATTCATTTACTTTATAAGCCCTTTATGTGGTGTCGCTGAGACGCCCGACTATGGCATGCTTGTTATTCGATTACTCTATAAGCCCTTTATGTGGTGTCGCGGAGACGCCCAACTGTGGCATGCTTGTTATTCATTTACTTTATAAGCCCTTTATGTGGTGTCACTGAGACGCCCGATTGTGGCATGCTTGTTATTTACTTACTCTATAAGCCCTTTGTGTGACGTCGCTCAGACGCCCGACTGAGGCATACTTTATATTATTATCCTTTCGAGGTGTCGCTTCAGACACCCGATCGGTGCATTCTATTTCTACTCCCTTATTACATATTCATGTCGTATATGAATAACCGGCTTGCGTGCATCATGGATGTTTATTTTGTGGCTGACGTGAGATCATAGAATATTTCAGAGCATGATTATCATTTGTTATATTATACCTGTGTTCATAATGTTTGCGAGTACATTCAAAAGTACTCACTGGCTTGTCCCTGGGTATTGTCTTGGCCAGATTTCTTGCGTAGAGAGGAGCGTCGCGATGACAACCCCGGAACCTACGCAATGGTGATAGCAGCCTCGTGAAGATAGGAGTTATCAAGGTCAGCTGTTCCTGTGGGAAATGGAGTCCCATAGACGCTGATGATCCGCAAACTGCTTCCGCACTACTAGGAAAAGGGCTAAAGATAGGATTGACACTAATGGCGCACCAGAGAAGTGGTGTGCCACTACTATATACTAATGGCGCACCAGGTGGAGGTACGCCATTAGTGTGGAAGACACTAATGGCGCTCCAGACAAAAGGTGCGCCACTAGTAACAATTTTTTTTCCATTTTTTCAAACATACTAATGGCGCATCCGGGCAAAGTGCGCCATTAGTAGTTAGAACTACTAATGGCGCACCGACGACAAAGTGCGCCAGTAATTTGTTTTTTTACTTTTTGGCAAAACTACTAATGGTGCACCGTTGCACAGTGCGCCATTACTAGTTTAAACTAGTAATGGCGCACTGTGCAACGGTGCGCCATTAGTATAAAAAATATTTTTTTTACTTTTTTGCAAAACTACTAATGGCGCACTGCATTAGAAAATCGTGTGTCCTCTGGATTTAGCGCACGTGAAATACCATGTGTGCATGAACAATTGCATCATTCATCGGGACGAGCACGCGGAGTCTACCATATGTCTGGTGTGCGGCGTCACTCGATACAAGAAGAGGAAGAAAGCTCCTCGAAAATCGGTGTGGTAGTTTCCGATCACTCCTCGTCTGCAGCGGTATTTCGCGGACCCTAAGGTAGCAAATCTCCTGCGTTGGCACGCGGATAGGGAGGAGAAGAAGCGGGAAGATGACGGAAATGATCCGGAGATAAATAAATAAGACAAGATGCTGAGTCACCCTAAGGATGCGAGCTAGTGGTGAGGACACTCGATCTCGATCCCCCTCCACCGCCGCCGACGAGCACCCGACCCCCCGCACCCTCGCCCGCTCCATCGCCGCCAACGGGCACCCCCCGCACCCTCTCCCGCTCCATCGCCGCCGCCGATGATATTTTCAAGTAACATATTTGAACATATTTTTTAAAAAATTATTCCCGTTTTTATAAAAAAACATTACTGTTATGATTTAAACAAGTTCGAACATATATAAACACAAATAAATATCAAACAACATTTAAAATGCAAAAATAATAATATTGCAGAGCCTGGGAATCAAACCCAGGACCTCCTGGTGTGTGTGCTGCGTGCTGACCAGTCGAGCTAGTGGGCGGGTTCTGATGTGGATTGGGTTAGGTGCAATATAACCTGTGCTCGAACTGTAATAAAAAAACATTCTAATGGCGCACCGCTGCCTGGTGCGCCATTGCTATCTAAAAAAAGATCTCTAATGGCGCACCGAGGAGTGGTGCGCCATTAGTAAGCTATCCTCCCTCTCCCTCGCCAGATCCCCTTCGACTGTCTCTCCCTCGCCACTAGACCCACCCGCGCACTGCCCCGACCCATGACGCCACCGCCCCGACCCTCACCGGACTCCACCCCCGCCGCCCTCGCGCCCCCGCGCCCCCACCCCCGCCGCCCCCGCGCCCTCGCGCCCCCACCCCCGTCGCTCCGACCCTCGCGCTAGGGTTCCTCGCCCCGCCGCTCGCTCCTCTCCTCCACCTCGGACAAGCGAGCGCCTCTTCCGACCCCTGCAGCAGCCGGTGATCTCGGCCCCGACGCACGCGTCCACCCCGCTGGCCCCTGCCGTCCTCCGCCTCTGGTCTCCCCATCAGCAACCGGCGAACCAAGGACGGTGCCGTGACCATCGTCACCACCTCCCGCCGTCTCTCCCTGCGCGTGGCCGGCGGCTGCTCTCCTTCGACGCGCTGCCCATGGTGAGCCCCTCTTCCTTACTCACCTCCATGTTCCTTGTTCATCTCTCTGTTCCCTGTTCCTCTCTTGTCCATGCTGCTATTTACATGGATCAATGGATGTTCGATACATGGATGTGTGTTGATGTTAGGTAGTAGATGGTTTGCTTGATGGCTGGTTGAATTGTGCTAGTTGCTTGCTAGATGGATGGACAAATGGTGCGAGTATGTAGACATCTTTTGCTACTGTGAAGGGTCAGTGCTAGTGTAAAGGGTAGTAGTAATTCGTTCCCTTTTGCTTCTGCCTGGTGCTAATTTGCTGCTGTTAGCTTTGTGTGGCTTCTTATTATTCTCTATATCGTTCTTCAAAGCAGGCTTTGCATCGCTTTAGGTAGTTTTCTCCATGTTTTATCAAGTGACATGTTAACAGCTTGCTAGTTTAGGATACATAATTAATGCCTTTAAATGGTGCACTCTGTAAATGCCTTTAAATATAACCTTGCTAGTTTAGGATACATAATTGCAGATAAATAATCACATCAATGCATTTAAATGGTGCACTATGTAAGAAATTAATAACCTAGCATCACAATTCAGAAATACTCCTGCTACTCATGTAGGTGTGGCATGAGTTTTTTTGGTTTTGTTACTGCTAGGTAGGTTGATAAGGAGAACTGCATATTTGACAGGCACAATGTCCTGTTTTTTTAGTAGGAGCACATTTTACATACAGTTTGGAGTACTAGCTCAGATACTGGTTCAGATTTTAATGTGCTTGCTTGTTACTGTAAGTGAGTTTATAATTGCACCCACTTGCTCGTCCTCATATTTTCGGTAGCCATGCAATTTATAATTGCACCCACTTGCAGCAACTAGCTGGAGTAGATTATGGCAAGTGAAAGCAACAAATTCTCTACAATGCGAAAACTTAATATTCTTGCAGTAGGAAGAGCTTGCTTTAACTGAATTTGGACTTGGTGCACTAGCTTGGCAATTTTGCTTGCTTGCATCGCTTGAGTAGTTCTCCATCTAATGTAATCAATAGATGTTGTCAAGTGATTGTGTCATGGTTTTGGTTCTGTTTTTAAAAGGAAAGCCACTTGTTCAGGCTTCAAGAAAATATTTTCTCAGAATATTACTGCTAAGCCCAAGCTTGTTAATCAGCATGTACATTTCTGTCATATATTGCTAATGTCTGCTCAGATGTGTGCTTTCTATTGTGACCTATCTTTTTTTCTTCTACATGATATGGAACCTGATGATACTGCACCAATAGCCTTTGTGCATCCAAGTTATCAAACTATGTGAACTAGAAACAGAAATAGAGAGAATTGATCATTACTTTTCTGAACTGTCGCAGAAGCCTTAGTAGTTCTTTCAAGTTCGTACATTGAAAGGCTTGTTTCACAATTTATGAATTACTTGTGATGCCTCTGAATTACTTGTGATGCCTGTTATCATGCATGTTTTATGATCTATTGTAAGGGTACTAATTGGTCTCTTCTGCTGCTTATCAGAGATGGCGGGAAGCAGCCACCACCGCTCTGCGACACCGCAGTATGAGTGGGATGCTTCCGAGTTCTTCACTATCATACTTGGGACTTCAGTATCATCCATGACGCAGGTATATAAAACGAGAGATCTCCCCTTCACCCATCTCATTATGATATCTGTTGTTTGCTACAGCACTCATTGTCCCAAACTGCAGAGGCTGCCTGACAGTTTTATGAACATGCTGATGGGTGAAGATCCGCCAAATAATGTGAAGCTGCGAAAGGCCGACAACGGGTTTCGCAGGCTGTGGGATGTGGAGTTGGTCATCAAGGAGGGCCACATGTACTTGTCTCGTGGGTGGGAGAAGTTCTACCATGCCTACGACCTGCGGCTGGGGTACTTCCTTCTCTTCAGGTACGACGACGACGCCACCATGCTCATCGTGAAGGTGTTCAACACGACTATGTGTCGCATGCGCTACACTGAAGATTATGATGCCAGTACGTTCTGCCTCTTCTTATTCCTCTACATTTGGCTTTGTCTCACATCGATTGTTAACGGTCATTGTTGCATTTGGACAGGTAATGGGAGCAGCAGCATGTCATGACCGGTTTTTCAATAAAAATATTTATTGAGAAACCAATCTTTTGAGTCCAGTATGAGAGAAATCCTCCTCACTGGTAGACAAATTCTTGATACAATAAGCCAGTAGCATAGAATATATTACAAGGTCGAGCTAGGCTGCTCAACAAATAATTACAAGCGCGCCATTAGTTATACATAGTGGCGGATATAACACAATGGTGTGGTGGCATACTACTGACTCGGGGATAAAGTGATGGTGGAATAACACAGTGGGGAGTGTCATAACATGACTCTCAAACTGGCATCTCATCGAGCGTCGAGGTGAGGCTCAATGAATTTATTCGGGTTGCGGAAGCGGATATAATACAGTGACCAAGTCCAGGGTCGCACGAGACTGACTGGGATTCCTCTAGGCATCGGACTCGCTATTGAACTCTTCATCCATGAGATCGCCTTCGTCAGCATCTGGCCAAATCAACAAGCCAGTGAGTACTTTGAAAGTACTCGCAAGACAGTTCGGACGTAAGATATAACAAATGCATGCGTGAATGCGTCATGATTAATTTTCCCAATGCACATTCAAAAAAATTAGCATAACGAAGTAAGTAAAAGGGAAACGGCGGTAGTCCGCCTGAAATCCCAACAAAATATAAATGAAAACCGATCGGGTGTCTGAAGCGACGCCTCGAAAGGTGAACAAATAAATAAAAGAAAATCATGCCACAGTCGGGCGTCTTAGTGACACCACATAAAGGGCTTCAAAAGAAATGCCATAGTCGGGCGTCTTAGCGACACCACATAAAGGGCTTTAAAAGAAATGCCACAGTCGGGCGTCTTAGCGACACCACATAAAGGGCTTCAAAAGAAATGCCACAGTCGGGCGTCTTAGCGACACCACATAAAGGGCTTCAAAAGAAATGCCACAGTCAGGCGTCTTAGCGACACCACATAAAGGGCTTTAAAAGAAATGCCACAGTCGGGCGTCTTAGCGACACCACATAAAGGGCTTCAAAAGAAATGCCACAGTCGGGCGTCTTAGCGACACCACATAAAGGGCTTCAAAAGAAATGCCATAGTCGGGCGTCTTAGCGACACCACATAAAGGGCTTTAAAAGAAATGCCATAGTCGAGCGTCTTAGCGACACCACATAAAGGGCTTCAAAAGAAATGCCGCAATTGGACGTCTGAGCGACATCGCAGAAAGGGCTTTTATTCACAAGTAAATAATACTCATAATAAAATTCAATTCACTATAATAAACGGGTTAGTCCATCCACAGGAATAAATATTTATCCGGACTTAGCACTCATGTGATTCACCGGAGTCTCTGTCATCAAACTGACACTGTTAGGACAAGAATATATGGATTTGGACATGGAATAGATGATTCAAGGAATGTATGACTCTGCAGAGTTTGCACAAAATTTTTCCCACAGCCAACGGATTACCGTAGTCGCGAAGGACTAGTTCTGTTTACGGTTTTTCGGAAGAAAACACAGCTAACCAGTACACACCCATCCTACCTCTCGATGCCAGGACTCACCCTAGACATCGTCCAAGAAAAACTTTTGAGATGGGGAGATCACAATCTCGAATAGCATGGGATCAAATTTATATACGCGCGCTCTAAGGGGTGCCCCCCTCTCGGTCCCAACCGGAAAAACCCATGCCCCCTGACCGGATGACTGGCTTTAATCCAGGGCCATGGAACCATCATCACGGCCTCTCCTTTTGGTGTGTACCAGGAAAGCGGTTTGCAACTTACTAAGCCATATTCCTTGCGGAAAACATGTGGTAGTACAGGGAAGGAAATGGGAGGAACTAGACCAATACGGTTTGACACTGAAGTCAATTTGTATGGCGTAAGACTGGCATGCTACGACACTGCCATCTTACCCATCTTCATGCCAACACATGGCCATGCATACTCACATCCATCAACGCATGGATCATCGAACTCACTTGCCTCAACAATGCATGAAAATAACGTTCATCGGTATGCTCATCAACATGCCATGAAACTAACTAAATGCAAAACATGCCAAGACACTCATCATATCAAAAGTTCAAACATGCTTGCCTGGTTCAGAGTAGTCGGAGCCTAGCTCGGTTAAGTTCGCGGCTCCGTCACCTCCTTCGGTATCTACGGTATAAAGAAAAACACACGTGCTAACGTAAATACCGAGAGGTGCACAAAAAGTATTCCAAATATTTTTAAAATAAATCTGATAAAAAACTAGACAAAATATTAAAGAGGACAGAAAAAGAATCAATCAAAAATACTTTTCTGTTTAAAAGTTATAAAGGTTTTTGTCCAGGGACTCATCTGTAATGAAACAGAAAGTTTCCAGGGGCTAGTTTATAAAAAACAGAAAACGCTCCAGTCTCGAATACGCCAGCCCAGAGGGGAAAGCGTATTTTACCCGAAGGCGTTTTCAGAAAATGATTCGTTTAAAAAGATCTGAGAGGCTGACGGGCGGGTCCCAACCGTCAGGTTTGAATTTTCAAACGGGGGACGAAGCTCGTCGGCGCCCGAGAGCCGCGGTGGTCGCCGACGGCGATCAACGGCGAGGCAGGGAGATCGGAGAGTACCTCCGTGTTCAGGGCGCCCTTCCGCGTTGGTTGGTGGTGGTGGTGGCCGTCGGCGAGCACCACGTCGGCGGTGGCTTCTGCTCCGGCGTACGGTGGTTCGGGCGTGGATGGAGCGCGCCAGAGAGGGCTGCAATGTGCAAATTGATCAGGGGGTTAGAGCACTAGGTGTGGAAGAAGGCTACAGGCGGGGTTTGGGCGCCGGAGGTGGCCTCACCGCAGTGAACGTTGCCGGAGCCCGAGGCGGATGGAGGTAGCCGGAGTCAAGGAAGAAGGGCTCCTCGAGGCTCCTCCAGTGGCCAGGCAGGGTCTAGTGAGGTGGTGGAGGTGTGCGGGGGCGAGGGCAGGCTCGGGGTGCTATATATAGCCGGCCCGAGTCGGTTGTCACGAACAGATAAGTCCGGCGAGGTGATTACGGCGGTGCAGTGGTTGCACGGGAGGGTTCAGAGGTTGAGCGCCGTCGTGGGTGTTCCCTGGTTCCGTTTGGGTGCTAACCGCGTCGGGATTTGGTTGCTTAGGGGGAGTTCGACGGAACAGGGCGACACGGGCCCGTCGGCGGCAGAGAGCATGCTCCATGCGTGTCGCGCCATGGTAGCGGTGCTGCATGCGTGCGCTGGCAATGAGATGGCCACGCGGAGAGCCAGGGAGCGTTGGGCGGCGCCGAACGGTGTTGAGCCGCCGTTCTGCTCCCTGTCGGCCGCTACGGTGGTTCGGCCGCCGCAAGACACGCCGGCGCAGGCGGGCCAGGGCGCCACCGACGCCAGGAAGGCGCCAAGCGCGCGTGTGGTGCTCCAGACAGGAGGAAGAGGCGGCGAGGAACGTGCCAAGGGCACTGTGAGCATGTGCCTGAATCTCTGACGAAGAAAACGACACTGAACTCTGAATTTTTACTGAATTTACCGAAAGTGCAAGGAAACCGTGCATGCAAGGTGTTCGACAGAATGATCTAGGCATGTAGGGATTTTTCCTTGAGCTGATTTTTGGTGGAGTGGCTTCTCATTGCTCCAGTAGGCTGCCTGATTTTATTGAAATTATTGGGAAGTGTAGATATGAATTTCACCAAATTTGGCAAATCTGGTCCAAACTTGCAGAGACTGAAATTTGAAAAATTTGAAAAGAGGAGGAGTGGATCAAGATGGTTCTGGGTTGTGGATGCTAAGGACAATCCAGAGGAGTTGGTTTGAGGTCAAAACTCAAAGGCAATAAGGTACTTGCTTTGAAAATCTCTCAGGCTCCAAATAATTGACAAAAATGATTTGAGAGGAAAAATAATTAGAATAAAATCCAAAACTTGTTTGGATTAGTTGGGACAGAGAACTTAGGTTGATTACAAGGAGGAGGGGAGGTTTTGGAGGGGTTTTACCACATGGGCAAAAATACAAAGTCATGGGTGGTTTTCAAGATATGAAAATCCCCAATTCCCATAGAGTTTCTTTTTTAAAAGAAAAAGATTAAACTCCCAAAAATATAATTTGAGAAGGGAACCAATAGAGAAGAATTTTTAAATGATCAAACACCATGGTTTGAAGAAAAATATAAAAAAATCCTTGCCAAAGAAAAGGAAGTTTTTTTAAGAGGGAGGATTTCTGGAAAAGAAATTTTAAATGCCCTCTTTTAAAAATCCAACAATGTTTTTGATGAAAACCAATTAAAATTTTTTTGGAGTGTCACAACATCTACCCCCTTAGGAAAAATCTCGTCCACGAGATTTCAGCTGATCCTTAAATAAGTGTGGATGTTCTGTCCGAAGAAAATCCTCTCTTTCCCAAGTTGCCTCACTGTCGGTGTGATTGCTCCACTGGACTCTGAAAAACTTGATGGTCTTCTGTCGAGTCCTCCTTTCAGACTCCTCTAAAATTCTTACTAGACGTTCCCGATAAGTGAGGTCTGGCTGCACGTCAATGTTCTCATGGGATACTTGTTTCTCTGGGTTGCTTACGCACTTCCCCAATTGCGAGATGTGGAACACGTCATGGACATCGGATAATTCCTCGGGTAAGTCTAGCTGGTAGGCTACCGTGCCTCTTCGCGCCATTATACAGAATGGTCCGATGAACCTTGGTGCTAGCTTCCCTTTAATCTTGAATCGTTGCAATCCTCTCATAGGAGATACTCTCAGGTATACGAACTCACCGGGTTCGAAGCTGACCCCACGATGTTTCTGATCATAATAACTCTTCTGTCGACTTTGAGCGGTCTTACGTCGGTCTCTGATTAGCTTGACTTTTTCCTCGGCTTCTCTGAGCATGTCTGGTCCGAAGATGCGGCTGTCTCCGGTCTCTGACCAATTTAACGGGGTACGACATCTCCGTCCGTATAAAGCCTCAAATGGTGCCATTTGCAGGCTGGCCTGGTAGCTATTGTTGTACGCGAACTCAGCGTATGGCAGGCTTTCTTCCCAACCGGTTCCATATGTGAGGACACATGCTCTCAGCATGTCTTCTAAAACCTGGTTTACGCGTTCCGTTTGTCCATCAGTCTGTGGGTGGTATGCTGTACTGAAGGCTAGTTGAGTTCCCAGAGCCTGTTGTAAATGCTCCCAAAATCTCGAGACGAACTGAGTGCCTCTGTCAGATATTATAGTCTTCGGGACACCGTGCAGACAAACTATGCGGGAGAGATAAATCCTGGCAAGCCTCTGAGTGGTGTGGATCGTCTTTATTGGAATAAAGTGTGCCACTTTGGTTAACCTGTTAGTGATGACCCATATGGCATCATTCCCGTGTCGTGACTGAGGTAGTCCGACAATGAAATCCATCCCTATTTCATCCCATTTCCACTCAGGTATTTTGTTCGGTTGCAGTAGTCCGGCTAGTCTCCGATGCTCAGCTTTTATACGTTGACATGAGTCGCAACATGCAATGAAGGTGGCTATGTCTCTCTTCATACCGTGCCACCAAAATCTTTCCTGAATATCCTTATACATTTTGGTTCCTCCAGGGTGGATCGAGTACGGGGCGGTGTGGGCTTCAGCTAGGATTTGCTGTTTGAGGTCCTCTATATTTGGCACGCAGAGTCTTTCTCCGTACCATAATATCCCTCCATCGTCTATGACGAATTCCGAGGCCTTGCCCATACTCACCTTTCTTTTGATGCCTTCGATGCTGGGGTGACCAGGCTGAGCTTCTTTAATCTTCTCCACAAGGTCGGGCTGTATTTCCAGGTTTGTTGTGGTGCCTTCTGCTACCATTATCAAGTTGAGTTTGGCAAATTCTTGTTGGAATTCGGGCCTCAAGCTTTGCAGACTGTTTTCGTCGGAGCTGGGGTTCCGACTAAGAGCATCGGCCACTACATTTGCTTTACCTGGATGGTAGTGGCTACCAACATCATAATCCTTTACCAATTCCAACCAGCGTCGTTGCCGTAAATTTAGTTCTGGCTGCGTGAAAAATATATTTGAGACTTTTATGATCCGTATATATTTCGCATCGATTCCCAAGTAAGAAATGCCTCCATTCCTTGAGTGCATGAATAACTGCTGCCATTTCTAAGTCATGAGTGGGATAATTTTCCTCATGCTTGCGAAGTTGCCTTGAAGCGTATGCGACAACCTTGCCTTCTTGCATCAACACGCATCCGAGACCCTTTCTGGACGCGTCACAATACACTTCAAAATTCTTGTGTATGTCGGGTACAATTAATACCGGTGCTGTCGTTAATTTCTGCTTTAGCTCTTGGAAACTTTTCTCGCAGGCTTCTGTCCATTCAAACTTCTTGTCTTTCTTGAGTAACTGCGTCATGGGCTTGGCTATGGTGGAGAATCCTTCAATAAATCTGCGGTAATATCCTGCCATTCCCAAGAAACTCCGTATGTCCGTTACGCTGGCTGGTGACTTCCAGCCAAGTACAGCCTTGACTTTCTCCGGGTCCACTGCGATACCGTCTTGGGTTAGTACGTGGCCTAGAAAGCCTACTTGTCTTAGCCAAAATTCGCACTTGCTGAACTTGGCATACAATTGGTGTTTTCTGAGCTCTCCTAGCACAATCCTGAGATGTTCTGCGTGCTCTTCTGGTGTCTTGGAGTATAACAAAATATCGTCGATGAATACCACGACGAACTTGTCCATAAACTTCATAAATACTTTGTTCATGAGGTGAACAAAATATGCGGGGGCGTTCGTTAATCCAAATGGCATTACTGTGAACTCATACAGTCCATATCTGGAGGTGAAGGCTGTTTTGGGGATATCTTCTGTTCGCACCTTTAATTGATGGTATCCTGACCTTAAGTCAATTTTTGAGAATACCTTGGCCTGAGCGAGTTGATCAAACAAATCGTTTATCCTTGGCATCGGGTATTTGTTCTTGACCGACACCATGTTAAGTGCTCGATAGTCAATACACAATCTCAGTGTTCCATCCTTCTTTTTGGCAAATAAAATTGGTGACCCCCAAGGTGAGGAGCTGGCTCGAATGTATCCTTTGTCTAGTAATTCCTTTATTTGTTTCTTCAATTCAACCAACTCGGATGGTGCCATTCGATATGGTTTCTTGTATATGGGGGTGGTTCCTGGTGCGAGCTCAATGCTGAACTCTATCTCTCGGTCTGGTGGCATGCCTGGTAGCTCTTTGGGGAAAACGTCTGGGAATTCACATACTACTGGAACCTTGTTTAGCTCAGAAACGTCCACCTTATTCAATCTCGGTTGCCAGGGTATTTTTCCTTCCTTGGCTGACACTCTTATTGTCTTCCCGTGGTGGTGTGTGAGAATTACGGTCCGGTTGAAACAGTCAATAAAACCCTTGTTGGTGGTTAGCCAGTCCATCCCTAGGATGACATCCAGCCCTTTATTTTCCAACACAATAATATTTGCGTGAAACTCCAATCCTTCGAACTCAATGACCACATTCTGACAGTAATTCTGAGTGACTTGCTGAGTCCCAGGGGACTTGATGATCATGGATTTTTCCAAAGGAAGCATCGAAAAATTATTTTGCAAGGCAAAACTTTTCGAAATGAAAGAGTGAGAAGCTCCAGAATCAAACAAAACCATTGCAGGTATTGTGTTGACAGGAAACGTACCGAGTACGATATCCGGAGCATTTTGTGCCTCCTCTTTGGTTACGTGGTTCAGATGACCCTTCCTGTGGTTGTTGTTGGGATTGAAATTGTCTCGCTTGGGCGCTGAATTATTGCCGCCGTTGTTCGGCTTTGGGGTTGAGTTTCTAGGCTTGGGACACTGCTTGGCATAGTGTCCTTCCTCTCCACAGGCGTAACAAGTAACGCCGGGGCGATATGTGAACTCCTTGTCCCTTGCATGAAAATTCTTGATTGGGCGTGAGACGTTGGATGAGGATTTGTGCGTCCCACCCTTTTGAAAATCTGTCTTGCTTCGGTGATTGCGAGCATGGTTGGTCTGTTCCCTTTTTCGCTTGCGGATATCTTCCAGGCTGCGTCTCTCATTTTCCAGAGTAATTGCTTTGTCCACCAGTGTTTTAAAATCTGGAAAAGTGTGCACGACCAGTTGGCATTTAAGCGCGGGCGCCAGACCGTCAAGGAATTTCTCCATCTTCTTACTTTCAGTCATACGCTCCTCATTGGCGTAGCGTGACAATAGAGTAAATTGACCGTTGTAATCTGACACTGTCATGTTCCTTTGTTTGAGGTCATCGAACTCTCTCTTCTTGATTTTCATAATGCTCTTAGGAATGTGTGCACCACGGAAACCTTCCTTGAAATCATCCCAGGTTATGTCATTTTCGTTAGGATGCATGTGCAGAAAATTCTCCCACCATGATGCGGCTGTTCCTGTGAGATAGTGCGGAGCATACAATACCTTTTCTCTCCATATCTCGAAGCCAGTCCTCGGCTTCAAGAGGCTTGTCAGTATGAGAAAATGTTTGGGGACGTGTCTTCTGTAGCTCAGATAACTCGGAATGCTGCTGATACTGCCCATGGTGATTTCCCATGTTGATGACTTGGTTCATCATTTACCGATGTTGTTGCTGACTCTGTTCATAAAGGCGGCACATTTGAGAAAGTGCCGTTTCACTGTCCTGTTGACTCGACTGCCTTTGTGTGAAATTGTTGCCTGGTTGAGTGTCATAATTTTCCTCTGGCGGAGTAGGCATGGAGCGAGTCCAAGGGCGAGACATTTTTCACTCTTGGGATATATTTTGTAAAACTCATAAGAAAAGCGAAAATGGTCGCAAAAACAACTCCAAAAAAATGCACAAGGATGGCAAATAATTTAAATGACCAAGATCACTTAAGAAAACAAATTGATTTGCGCACGGAGAAGGACTGCTCATTACATATCTTACACGCGGGCGATAATTATACAATACATCACTCAGGATATGCGTACATAATCCTGACATGTTATTTAGGCTAGTGCACTTCTCCAGTTCCTACATGATGCGCAAACAAGCTACTTCTCACAACCTATATACATATAAACATATCTTACAAAGCAGTACATCGCATGACGGCTAAGTGTACTCAGTCGGAAATGTTGACGATCTCCTTGGCCCTGCCAAGGGTGAGGCGCAGTGAGGCTGGGGACTCGACCTCCTCCTCACTAATAGGCTCCAGACGTGTAGTGCTGCATCGAGTAGATGGAGCAGGTGCCAGGGGCGGAGCAACGCGAACAGGAGTGGGCGCGAAAGGTGGTGTAGTGCGTGCTGGAGTGGGCGCAATGACTTGGTTGAAATCTTCGGTGGTAGGCAGGCGGCGAGTAGGTGCATAAGATGCTGAGGACGAGACCAAAGTCAGTGGCGGTGCGGTGGGCAGGAGCTCCCTCCTGTTGGTGGCACAGCCATGGACTGAGTCCATGCAGGCAGCCACGAAGTCGTCCACCAGGTTGTCGAAGGCTGCCTCCAGAGCCCGGAGATACTCAATAAGCATCTCAAAAGCCTCGTCTCGCTCTCCTATGGGGCAGGAGAATGCGTAGTGACAGGTGTAAGGCACATGGCATGGAATATAGCGATAACGATGAGTCTTCATCATGGGAAGGACATCCCTGAGGCGAGCTATCGCCTCGCGGGCTGCCATCTGCATAGCATGCCTCTCCGTAGGCATGGCTCTTCCCACGAACCGGAAGCGGCGTAACTCACCACGCCCTCCCTTGAACTGCACCGCGGCCTGGTGCATGGTCAGACTATCATTGACTCTGTGCTGACAGAGTGTGAAGACTGGGCGCACGGATGGCCCCATCGCGACCTAAACGATGAAGGAGAGAAGCTTGACGAACCCATCGGGCACGTTGGCGAAGGTCTGAGACTCGCAGCTGTTGTCGGCCATCTACAAAAGTAGGCAAAAATCCTAAATGGTCAGATCATAAATTTATGCTGACTGTCAGGAAATGACTACAATTGCAAAAATACAAATTGGCTCTATCATGCTAATAACCGATTAGCGATCGCACCTAGTGGCTTCCTACAGTCAGCCTGGCTCTGGTACCAAGCTTGTCACGACCGGTTTTTCAATAAAAATATTTATTGAGAAACCAATCTTTTGAGTCCAGTATGAGAGAAATCCTCCTCACTGGTAGACAAATTCTTGATACAATAAGCCAGCAGCATAGAATATATTACAAGGTCGAGCTAGGCTGCTCAACAACTAATTACAAGCGTGCCATTAGTTATACATAGTGGCGGATATAACACAGTGGTGTGGTGGCATACTACTGACTCGGGGATAAAGTGATGGTGGAATAACATAGTGGGGAGTGTCATAACATGGCTCTCAAACTGGCATCTCATCGAGCGTCGAGGTGAGGCTCGATGAATTTATTCGGGTTGCGGAAGCGGATATAATACAGTGACCAAGTCCAGGGTTGCACGAGACTGACTGGGATTCCTCTAGGCGTCGGACTCGCTATCGAACTCTTCATCCATGAGATCGCCTTCGTCAGCATCCGGCCAAATCAACAAGCCAGTGAGTACTTTGAAAGTACTCGCAAGATAGTTCGGACGTAAGATATAACAAATGCATGCGTGAATATGTCATGATTAATTTTCCCAATGCACATTCAAAAAAATTAGCATAACGAAGTAAGTAAAAGGGAAACGGCGGTAGTCCGCCTAAAATCCCAACAAAATATAAATGAAAACCGATCGGGTGTCTGAAGCGACGCCTCGAAAGGTGAACAAATAAATAAAAGAAAATCATGCCACAGTCGGGCGTCTTAGCGACACCACATAAAGGGCTTCAAAAGAAATGCCACAGTCGGGCGTCTTAGCGACACCACATAAAGGGCTTTAAAAGAAATGCCATAGTCGGGCATCTTAGCGACACCACATAAAGGGCTTCAAAAGAAATGCCACAGTCGGGCGTCTTAGCGACACCACATAAAGGGCTTCAAAAGAAATGCCACAGTCGGGCGTCTTAGCGACACCACATAAAGGGCTTTAAAAGAAATGCCACAGTCGGGCGTCTTAGCGACACCACATAAAGGGCTTCAAAAGAAATGCCACAGTCGGGCGTGTTAGCGACACCACATAAAGGGCTTCAAAAGAAATGCCACAGTCGGGCGTCTTAGCGACACCACATAAAGGGCTTTAAAAGAAATGCCACAGTCGGGCATCTTAGCGACACCACATAAAGGGCTTCAATAGATTTCCGCAATCAGACGTCTGAGCGACATCGCAGAAAGGGCTTTTATTGACAAGTAAATAATACTCATAATAAAATTCAATTCACTATAATAAACGGGTTAGTCCATCCACAGGAATAAATATTTATCCGGACTTAGCACTCATGTGATTCACCGGAGTCTCTGTCATCAAACTAACACTGTTAGGACAAGAATATATGGATTTGGACATGGAATAGATGATTCAAGGAATGTATGACTCTGCAGAGTTTGTACAAAAATTTTCCCACAGCCAACGGATTACCGTAGTCGCGAAGGACTAGTTCCGTTTACGGTTTTTCGGAAGAAAACACAGCTAACCAGTACACACCCATCCTACCTCTCGATGCCAGGACTCACCCTAGACATCGTCCAAGAAAAACTTTTGAGACGGGGAGATCACAATCTCGAATAGCATGGGATCAAATTTATATACGCGCGCTCTAAGGTGTGCCCCCCTCTCGGTCCCAACCGGAAACACCCATGCCCCCTGACCGGATGACTGGCTTTAATCTAGGGCCATGGAACCATCATCACGGCCTCTCCTTTTGGTGTGTACCAGGAAAGCGGTTTGCAACTTACTAAGCCATATTCCTTGCGGAAAACATGTGGTAGTACAGGGAAGGAAATGGGAGGAACTGGACCAATACGGTTTGACACTGAAGTCAATTTGTATGGCGTAAGACTGGCATGCTACGACACTCCCATCTTACCCATCTTCATGCCAACACATGGCCATGCATACTCACATCCATCAACGCATGGATCATCGAACTCACTTGCCTCAGCAATGCATGAAAATAACGTTCATCGGTATGCTCATCAACATGCCATGAAACTAACTAAATCCAAAACATGCCAAGACACTCATCATATCAAAAGCTCAAACATGCTTGCCTGGTTCAGAGTAGTCGGAGCCTAGCTCGGTGAAGTTCGCGGCTCCGTCACCTCCTTCGGTATCTACGGTATAAAGAAAAACACACATGCTAACGTAAATACCGAGAGGTGCACAAAAAGAATTCCAAATATTTTTCAAATAAATCTGATAAAAAACTAGACAAAATTTTAAAGAGGACAAAAAAAGAATCAACCAAAAATACTTTTCTGTTTAAAAGTTATAAAGGTTTTTGTCCAGGGACTTGTCTGTAATGAAACAGAAAGTTTCCAGGGGCTAGTTTATAAAAAACAGAAAATGCTCCAGTCTCGAATACGCTAGCCCAGAGGGGAAAGCATATTTTACCCGAAGGCGTTTTCAGAAAACGATTCGTTTAAAAAGATCTGAGAGGCTGACGGGCGGGTCCCAACCGTCAGGTTTGAATTTTCAAACGGGGGACGAAGCTCGTCGGTGCCCGAGAGCCGCGGTGGTCGCCGACGGCGATCCACGGCGAGGCAGGGAGATCGGAGAGTACCTCCGTGTTCAGGGCGCCCTTCCGCGTCGGTTGATGGTGGTGGCGGCGGTCGGCGAGCACCACGTCGGCGGTGGCTTCTGCTCCGGCGGGCGGCGGTTCGGGCGTGGATGGAGCGCGCCGGAGAGGGCTGCAATGTGCAAATTGATGAGGGGGTAAGAGCACTAGGTGTGGAAGAAGGCTACAGGCGGGGTTTGGGAGCCGGAGGTGGCCTCACCGCAGTGAACGTTGCCAGAGCCCGAGGCGGACGGAGGTAGCCGGAGTCGAGGAAGAAGGGCTCCTCGAGGCTCCTCTAGTGGCCAGGCAGGGTCTAGTGAGGTGGTGGAGGTGTGCGGGGGCGAGGGCAGGCTCGGGGTGCTATATATAGCCGGCCCGAGTCGGTTGCCGCGAACGGATAAGTCCGGCGAGGTGATTACGGCGGCGCAGTGGTTGCACGGGAGGGTTCAGAGGTTGAGCGCCGTCGTGGGTGTTCCCTGGTTCCGTTTGGGTGCTAACCGCGTCGGGATTTGGTTGCTTAGGGGGAGTTCGATGGAACGGGGCGACGCGGGCCCGTCGGCGGCACAGAGCATGCTCCGTGCGTGTCGCGCCACGGCAGCAGTGCTGCATCCGTGCGCTGGCAATGAGATGGCCACGCGGAGAGCCAGGGAGCGTTGGGCGGCGCCGAACGGCGTTGAGCCGCCGTTCTGCTCCCTGTCGGCCGCTACGGTGGTTCTGCCGCCGCAAGACACGCCGGCGCAGGCGGGCCAGGGCGCCACCGACGCCAGGAAGGCGCCAAGCACACGTGTGGTGCTCCAGACAAGAGGAAGAGGCGGCGAGGAACGTGCCAAGGGCACTGTGAGCATGTGCCTGAATCTCTGACGAAGAAAACGACACTGAACTCTGAATTTTTACTGAATTTATAGAAAGTGCAAGGAAACCATGCATGCATGGTGTTCGACAGAATGATCTAGGCATGTAGGGATTTTTCCTTGAGCTGATTTTTGGTGGAGTGGCTTCTCATTGCTCCAGTAGGCTTCCTGATTTTTGGTGAAATTATTGGAGAAGTGTAGATATGAATTTCACCCAATTTGGCAAATCTGGTCCAAACTTGCAGAGACTGAAATTTGAAAATTTTGAAAAGAGGAGGAGTGGATCAAGATGGTTCTGGGTTGTGGATGCTAAGGACAATCCAGAGGAGTTGGTTTGAGGTCAAAACTCAAAGGCAATAAGGTACTTGCTTTGAGAATCTCTCAGGCTCCAAATAATTGACAGAAATGATTTGAGAGGAAAAATAATTAGAATAAAATCCAAAACTTGTTTGGATTAGTTGGGACAGAGAACTTAGGTTGATTACAAGGAGGAGGGGAGGTTTTGGAGGGGTTTTACCACATGGGCAAAAATACAAAGTCATGGGTGGTTTTCAAGATATGAAAATCCCCAATTCCCATAGAGTTTCTTTTTTAAAAGAGAAAGATTAAACTCCCAAAAATATAATTTGAGAAGGGAACCAACAGAGAAGAAGTTTTAAATGATCAAACACCATGGTTTGAAGAAAAATATAAAAAAAATCCTTGCCAAAGAAAAGGAAGTTTTTTTTAAGAGGGAGGATTTCTGGAAAAGAAATTTTAAATGCCCTCTTTTAAAAATCCAACAAAGTTTTTGATGAAAACCAATTAAATTTTTTTTGGAGTGTCACACAACAGCGACAATGGTTACAGCCAAAGAAGCAACGACTATGGATGTAGCGAAAGCAGCAGCGATTCTGGCTGTAGCGAAAGCAATAGCGATTCTGGCAGCAGCATAGACAACAAAAAGGATGATCCGGACTGGAGTGCGGGAGAAGAGGAGCAGAGTGGGGATGAGGAGCTGCAGGATGAGGATGGGCATCAGGCTGAGGATGACCTAGCGCTGGTGGTGGCTGACCAAGGGCAAGAGATGGTGGTGGCTGACCATGGGCAAGAGATGGTGGTGGCTGGCCATGGGCAAGAGATGGAGGTGGCTGAGGATGACCTAGCGATGGTTGTGCCTGAAGGTGGCCTCGCGATGGTGGTGGTGCCTGACAATGACCATGCACCGGTGGTGGCACCGGCGATCCCATAGCTGGGCGACATGACCACGCCAATTGAGGTAGAAGACTACATCCCACTGCCTCCACCGCCTCCACCGCCTCGCCGCTCTTGGCGCATCAGGCTGGGGAAGGAGAAGCAGAAGAACAATGCATGAGAACTGAACTTTGTCAGGTATGTCAGATCTCCAAAATGATATATATATATATACTTAGTTACCTATGTTATCTCTAAAATGCTTAGTTTCCTATAGGTTAGCTTCATTTTACCTAAGTTGGCTTTAATATGCTAACTTAGAGCTTATATGCTTAGTTTCCTATAGGTTAGCTCCAAAATAAATTATGTTAGCACAAAATGATCAAGTTTACATAATAAGCTTATAGTATTTTTCTTATTCTTCTTCTTTTCCAAAATGACATAGGTTAGCTTCATTTTACCTAAGTTGGCTCTAATATACTAACTTAGAGCTTATATGCTTAGTTTCCTATAGGTTAGCTCCAAAATAACTTATGTTAGCACAAAATGATCAAGTTTACATAATAAGCTTATAGTCTTCTTCTTATTCTTCTTCTTTTCCAATATTCTTCTTATTCTTCTTCTAGTGTTCTTCTTCTTCTAGTATTCTTCTAGTCTTCTTCTTTTTCTTCTTCTAACTTCTTGTTTATCATTTTGCAGATTTGATTTTATTCACAGAAGCTTGCATGGATGGAGTGCTTCTTTTCCATTTGTGTTTTTATTTTGTATCAATGTGAAACTTTTGTGAATTGATGCATAACGGTGTTGGATGAACAATGTGAAACTTTTGTAATATGTAACGATGGAACTATGTGTTGGCTATGTATGTATATATGATGGAACTTGTGTGTTGGCTATGATTGTTATATGGATGCTTGTTGTATATATATGTGTTGGATATCTCATAGGTGAAATAGTGACCTGAGATTAAGAAAAAAATTAAAAAAATTGTAACTAATGGCGCACAACCATGTGGTGCGCCATTAGTATAGCAGACACTAGTGGCGCACCATGAGCAAAACTAATGGGGCACTGCCTGTTTACTGGATGGTGCGCCATTAGTAAAAATTACTAGTGGCGTGCTACTAATGGCGCACCGGTGATGCGCCATTAGTAGGCAAAACCGGTGCGCCATTAGTAGGCCTTTTCCTAGTAGTGCCGCCATCAACCACTAGAAACCATTTGTTGTACTCATAGGCCAGAATGGTCTTGTACTGCATACCTTGTATTTTTCTTGGAGTTTCTGTATCAAGTTGGTTCCTCATCAGCTAACAGTAATCCCGGGGCTGGTGAGCACAAGGGCCATTTTCTGGGAAATTAATATCCCAAAAACCCGGTCCCGACAACCTTGGTATCAGAGCCAGGCTGACCATTGGCTAATCCTATCTTAGCCAGGTCAAAAACCTAGGTTAACCAACCCACCAGACCTTAACCTAACCCCGGCCAAGCTTCTCGTGTAAGATAGCCACACAGTGACCTCGACACCTTTTGGCGGTCAGTGCCCAACCTATCAGCCTAGCCTGTCGATCACGCGCCAGTAACCGACACCTAAAATGTCTCATTCGCAAGCGTGCGAAGGAAGACTCCGTCCCCTTTTTCAATAAAAAGGGCACGCTAGCCTCAACCCAACACAGCCTCTACCCCAAACCCAGCTAAAATGTCTGGACCCGTTGTTCACAATGAGACCATAGCAACCAACCTTGGAGGTTTTGTGACCGTGCTAGCAAACCTCACCCACCGTGCCTTTGCATTAGAAGAGCCCCCAGAATATGTCGTGTACCAAGGGCCCATGAGCGGTGAGAGCCGTCAATTCTGGGCCACTGTGCACGTCTATGGCAGAGGTCTATCGCCAGAACGCCCCTTCAGGTTCACCGGAAGGACAACTTCCTTTGAGCCACAAGCCATCCAACTAGCTGCTCGAGAGGCTATAGTTCAACTTCGGCACTTGTCGCCCAGAGTTAACTGTCGCTCGTTCTATTACTACCCCAGCCGTGATGGGTATGGTAGGCCACCCCAGGTTGCCAACGGAGATCACGAGATGGATCCTGCATTGTTGCATCTGGTGCGCTATGTAAGTGCACTAGAGGAATTGTTCGATCAAATCACCCTTGATCTAATCGCAGCCCGTGGAGAACTGGTTCACCGAGCCCCGGCAAGAGGCGGAGATGAGCCCGACGCTGATAACCTAGTCGTATTGTTCGGACAACCGATCGAGTCATTGAGGTCTGCCCCTGCCATGGACCAAGGTGCTTTGGTGTCCCCAGAAGTGCTTCGTCGCCTTTTGGGAAGACGCTCCAACGGGATCATGGCCAACAACCCCTGCGATGGTCATCATCGCTACCCCGACTCGGCAGCTCCTCAACCCCCTCTAGCTAACCCCGATGGTGAAACCCATGGAGAAGCCTCGAGGTCCACGAGGCACACGCCCTTAGATATAAATGAGGTAAACTAAGTTACTCGAGTAGTACCGAGTCGTAGTATGTCCACACCCTGTAATTGTGTGATCTTGTATCACTGTAATTAAATGTTGTCTGCTTAAGCGCCCCTATTTTTAAATAGTAGCCATGCATAAGGATGTTGGCGTGCGGTTACATTTTTAATTCCAGGCGTAGCTACCAAAAACCACCCCAACGACTCCCACAGTAATACGTCACTTTTGTTAGATATGTGTATCTGTGGCATTGACCCCGACCCCATAAGAGCAGAACCGACAAACTAGTTGCCCCGCACCGTGATAAATGACCCAGCCTAGGTGCTATATAAAAGGCCACCTCGTGACCTTGCCCAGTACCCCTCACCTTGTGTACAACCCTCACAGCCATTCCTTTGCCATGCCGAGCCCTAGTATTTATCTGAGAACTCCAGACGCAACCCCAGGTAGTTTTGTTAAAATATTGTGGGACTTTACATGCAGTACCATGAGTTCTATCCATCCACCCCAGTACGAGTTTCTCAAATCAAGGATCACCCCATCCACCTCGAAATATTGGGCAGTGGTGCACATTCCTCCCGCAAACCCAAACCAAGACCCAATGGAAGTCTCCTTCGTGGGAAAATCTATGCCAACCCCATAAATGGCCATAGAAGCTGCTACATACGAACCGCTTGCTTGCCTTTGATTCGCGGTACCCTATGCCAGCGAACGAGTGTATTATTACTTCCCGAGTCATGCAGCACCCGGAGAAGTAGCATCGTTTCCCGATGGACGAATTGAGAGAGACCCAGTACTGGCCAACCTTGCCCAGTATGTCATCACTTAAGAGCGTTTGACCCAGCGAGTAATGGGTTATCTCCAGAGCCTCGCTGATTTAAATCCTCAGATCGCCATCGGCAGACCACTGAGGCCCGACCAGGAGAGACGCATTCATCGACTAGTCAATCCGCTTCCCCCGATAGAAGAAGAGTGTGCCCCTGTACTAGAGACATTTTTTCAGGACCCTGTCTTTTTGCCTTTTTCATTGTAGACGTCACTGCTATGTTTGTTGTCCCAGCCTTTATTTATGTGTTGCAACGTACGCGTGGTATCCCAAATTTGTGCGACGAATTAAATAATTGGTTTCCATTAATGTGAGTAGTTTTTACTGCTGTTAATTTTATTAACTGATTTCACTCTCGGTAAATTCTGAAGTGAGATTTTTACCTGAGTTACTGCAGCGTATATCTCTTCACGACATAGATTTTTATTCACGCAGCACCACGACAGCAGACTCACAACCCAACCACTCGACCACGTGCACTAATTGCAAGTCCACGTGTACGTGTTGCACCTAACTAATCACCCCACCCCTAGGACACCACAGTCTCTGAAGGAGAGATTTGTGGGTAATTATTCGGGTGCAAGTTGCCTACAGCACGCCGACAACAGTTAGCACCTGACAACACACTTAATACTCGTGATCACCGCCACCGTGGAGAGCTAACACTGAGCAGCAGCATCACGACGATCATTGAGGATCATCGCGCACAAGAGCACGGAGAACCCCAACAATGTCGCCAACCCTCCGCACACCAGGATCATGTACCAGTCCAGCATCACCTCCGCCATTAGAGCCTCGTCTCAAGCTCCTGCAAACAGAAATGGAGGAGAAGGAAGGAGAAGCAGAAGCAAGGCCAGGTGTGAGGAATAAGAGAGGAGCACCTCGGTCATTTTATAGCTCGAGATCGGTCTACGGTGGGTGAAGTCCACCAGCGCCGCTCGTCGCTCGATCACCGGTGTTCGGAGGCGAATCCGCGAGCAGTGCCGACAGTGCACTGGCCCGCGAGGTGAGTGCACGCTGCATCGGCAGCTAGCACGCCACGCACTACCATAGTATGGTTTAGATGCCCTACGCGCTTGACATCGCCGGTGGAGAAGGCGCGTGAAAGCGCGCATGAGAGGAAGAAGAGAGAGCCAGAGGTAGAAGAAGAGACTGAGAGTGGGCCCTGGGTCCACCCGTCAGCCAGAGAGAGCACTATGCTCTCAGGTGCGACCAGCGTATTTTAGAAATTAAGAATTTAATTCTAAATTTTCTGTAACCAAAAGTAGAAATATCTCGTTTTCCCCCAACCATGGATTTTTCCACGCAACGCCAGTATTACACATTGTAGTTTTACAGCACTTATTTGCCCACTCACTGTAGCCACGTTTTATTGCGTGGGTAGGGTGGTTATTTTTGTGATATTACTTTTAGATAGCAGGAGTAAATATTTTTTTCAAGCAGCCCTTAGAAAATCTCGAGGATGAGATTTTTCTTAAGGGTGGTAGTGTTGTAACACCCCAAAATTTTTAACCATGATTTATCTATTAAAATTTTGCCAAGAAATTAAATTTTCATTTTTGTGGATTTATCTTTTGTTTTCAGAACCACTCTTTCTTTTGATATTGTGGAGTTTTCACCCCAAGTGAAAACTTTTCAAAAATATTGTTGGACTTGTTTACCCTCTCAAGAAAAACATTTCTTTTATCAGTGGATTTATTTGCATAATTATTTTTCCCTGAGCTTTATTTCTTTAAAAATGATTTTTCATAAGTTTTGGAGCCTCTTTTGCACTACAACCCTTTGATAAAATTAGTTATAAGTTTCACCAAAATTTGGAGATGTCATGGGATGCTCCCACATCACTTTTATGCAAAAATCACTTTTAGACATTCGGAAATTTTGAGGTCTACTCCAAGTTTTCAAATCTGGTCCAGTTTGTAAAATTGTACTACAACCTATTTAAATATTTCTTTAAAGCTTCCACCAAAATTAGGGGATGTTAGTAGTAGTGTATAATTCAATTTTATGCAAAAACCCACTGGTGTTCTTTGAAAAACTTGAGCAAATCATCCTCTTTTGCCCTCTGGTCCTGTTGGGTGTTTTCTACTACGACCCTATTTTGTTTTTCTTTAGTGCCCACGATCTTTCTCCTGCTTAGAGACCACTCTACCAAACCCTTAAGTTCAGGAGATTGGGCCCATTGGTGGATTTTAAGTACATACAATAATGCCCTTTTCTTTCTGTCCAGATTTGGTTTTCTCAAAAACTTGCACTAACAAGTTTTTGTTTTTGACAAACTAACCTTGCCACCCTCTTTATCATCTAAAGAGACTATGATCTGGAGTTTTTGGCCACCCCAAGAGATGCCTAGATGACCATAGCATTCTATCAAACACCTTGTGTGCATGGCCAGTTTTGGCTTGGTTTTTAGTTTGCATTGTGGACTTGATCCCCTGACCAAACCACCATGTCCACTAATCTCCTTGCAAACTCTAACCTAGACCTGTTAATCCCCAGCCTCATCCAAGCCCTCTAGCACGCGCTGGCATTATGTCGAGCACCTAGCGTGCGTGCTCTGGGCATGGCCAGAGCACGCGTTTTGCATGTGCATGCGCCCGAGTCGCCGAGTCTCACTGCCGCCCTCCCCGCGCTCGTGCTGACCCTTGGCCACTCACTGCCAACGCGCCCGACCCCTCCCTCGTCGCAGAGCTGCCCTAGCACCCTCCTGACGCCCCACAGCGCCACCACCTCAAGCCGCCGACGGCCGCAGCAGGCCTCTGCTATGGACGGCGCCGCCCAAGCCACTCCAGCCCGCCAGCTGCCCCTGGAATAGCCCGAGCTCATCCATTCACCCTGCCAAACCCCACCAGCCATCGCCACGCGCCCCCTAGCTACAGAACGGCGGTTCGCCGGGGTTCCTATCTGCAGCCACGGGAACCGACCATGACCGCCTATAAAAGGAGCCCCCGAGCTCGTCCAGACCCTCAGGTGACCTCAGCCGTCCCTCTAGAGCCCCCACAACCAGCAATCGACAGAGGGAGGCTTTCTCCCTCGTCTCCGATCAGTTCGGCTGCCGCCACGCTCCGGTGCCGAACGTCGCAAGCAGGGCCTCCCCTGTCCTTCCAGCACCACCATCCTCTCCCCCTCGACCTTGCGGAGCCACCCCACCTCTCAAACACAATCGGGAGCCACCGTAGCTCGAGACCCCAATCCTCCCGAAGCCACCGTCCGCCGTGGAGCTCGCCGTCGGCGACTCCCTTCGTCCCCGCCAGCCCTTTAACCACTGGGAGGACCGCCCTAGACTGGCGGATCCATCCGTGCCATCGGAACCCCGTGGGCAGTTGCCGTTTGTCGACGGCGATCGTCGGAGCTCCGCCTCTGCTCGGCCAGAGAAGGAAGGAGGCGCGGTCGACTGGTCAAACCTGACTAGTGGGCCCGATGGATCCACTGTCAGTGACCCAGCCATGCCGAAGCGTGTCTTAAGTGGAAGCATACTCCACCGAATATGTCTTCGCTAAAAGAAAAGCGTAAGCACCCGAAACGTTTTATTTTTCTGTTTTTTATTAAAAACAGATTTCGACTAAACTTTGACTGGCTATAACTTTTTAAATATAAGTCCAATTGACTTGATTCTTTTTCTGTCATGTCTCAAATTTTGTCTGGTTTATTTTCATATTTATTTGAAAATTTTCCAAGCAACTTTTTTGTACTGTTTTGAAACTATGTGTTAATTTGAAATTTTCTTAAATAGGATTATTGGAGAGAGAAGGCAACTTTCAAAAAGTGCCCCACACTTGCATACTCTTGAAGGCAAGCATTCTGAACCCTGGCATAATATTGTTGCGTATTGTTTGATACAATTACGACACCACCTTGACACGGAGTGTTCGTTATTTTATGTGATGATATGATCATACTCATGAGTGCATACTGATGATTCCGTGCTGTTGGTATTTGGTATGTTTGTGATAGTAGTCACCCTCGTGTGCCTTTCATGCCTATTGGAAGGAACCCGAGAAAGCCTCTGTCTTGGGTAGACACGAGCTTGTCCCTAGTTCCTCGTCAAGACTGTTGTGTTCGATAAGGCATGGTGAGGTATGATGAATGGTGATTCTGTCTGATTGGTGTGAAATATATTCCTTATGCTTATCATGCAGGAAATGCTTTGACCTCCTGAGTCGACCATAGATCGAGTCTTGTTCCAGTAACCCCCATACTTGTCTCATACTACCACTTGTCCCTGCCATCGGTAGGGTATGGTTCAGTAAGTTGTCAACCCCTTTCTAGAACACACCGTACAGAGAGGCCATGGTGGAAGATACCGGCTGCATCCGGTAGGCATGCTACCTGGTCTTGGGGCATGGGTGTTTCGGTTGGAGCCGAGGGGGTCGCTCCCCTAGTTTGCGCGCGTTATAAATTTTTTGATCCCATGCTTGTCAAGGTTGTAGCCTCCCCACTTAGAGTTTCACTTAACGGGTGACGTGGGTGATTCCAGACACTGGTAAGTTAGGCTGGTGTGTGCGGTCAGGTGTGTTTTCAATTAAAAGACCGTAGACGAAATTAGTCCCGATGGACTAAAGGAATCTGTTACTCATGGGTAAAGAGTACACCCTCTGCAGAGATTGTATCTATTCGAATAGCCGTGTCCATGGTTAAGGACTACAGTCTAGGATGGGTCAACTGTCGGTCTTAGTGTCGGTCTTCGGAGGAAAAACTGCTAAACCAGAACATGGATCATGACATGTGACTCATGATGACTATGATTGTTATTATTATGAACTAACCATTTACATTATTTCAATTATTGAGTATCCCTGGGACGGTTCTACCTCTTGGATATTCAATGTGATTACTCTCATATAAGCCCTTTATGTGGTGTCGCGGAGACGCCCGACTGTGGCATGCTTGTTATTCATTTACTTTATAAGCACTTTATGTGGTGTCACTGAGACGCCCGACTGTGGCATGCTTGTTATTCGATTACTCTATAAGCCCTTTATGTGGTGTCGCAGAGACGCCCAACTATGGCATGCTTGTTATTCATTTACTTTATAAGCCCTTTATGTGGTGTCGCTGAGACGCCCGACTGTGGCATGCTTGTAATTTACTTACTCTATAAGCCCTTTGTGTGATATCGCTTAGACGCCCAACTGAGGCATGCTTTATATTATTATCCTTTCGAGGCGTCGCTTCAGACACCCGACCGGTGCATTCTATTTCTACTCCCTTATTACATATTCACGTCGTATATGAATAATCGGCTTGCGTGCATCATGGATGTTAATTTTGTGGTGGACGTGAGATCATAGAATATTTCAGAGCATGAGTATCATTTGTTATATTATACATGTGTTCATAATGTTTGCGAGTACATTCAAAAGTACTCACTGGCTTGTCCCTGGCTATTGTCTTGGCCAGATTTCTTGCGTGGAGAGTAGCGTCACGATGACAACCCCGGAACCTACGCAATGGTGATAGCAGCCTCGTGAAGATAGGAATTATCCAGGTCAGCTGTTCCTGTGGGAAATGGAGTCCCATAGATGATGATGATCCGCAAACCGCTTCCGCCATCAACAACTAGAAACCATTTGTTGTACTCATAGGCCAGAATGGTCTTGTACTACATATCTTGTATTTTGCTTGGAGTTTCTATATCAAGCTGGTGCCTCATCAGCTAACAATAATCCTGGGCCTGGTGAGCACAAGGGCCATTTTCTAGGAAATTAATATCCCGAAAATCTGGTCCCGACAAAACCTATGGCCCCGGGGTCTATTTTCCATCATACAAGTTTTGAACATATTTTATTTTGCAATCTTTAATTTCAATCTATATCATAGAAATACCAAAAATATTATCATCTCTATCAGATCTCACTCTTGCAAGTGGCCATGAAGGGATTGACAACCCCTTTATCGCGTTGGTTACGAGGTTCTTATTTGTTTGTGTAGGTATGAGGTGACTCGCGTGTGGTCTCCTACTGGATTGATACCTTGGTTCTCAAAAACTAAGGGAAATACTTACCCTACTTTACTGCATCACCCTTTCCTCTTCAAGGGAAAACCAATGCAGTGCTCAAGAGTAGCATTCCTTCTCGTGGCGGCGGAGTTTCGTCCTGAAAGCTTGCTTATGATTTTTTCCTCGACGAAAGACTCCATATAGCCAAAGATGGGCGTCAGAGGGTCACCAGGGCCCCACGAGGCAGGGGGCCCATGAGGCAGGGGCGCGCCTAGGGGGGTAGGGCACACCCCCCACCCTCTTGGATGGTGGGTGGCCCCCCTCTGGTACTTCTTTCGCCCAATATTTTTTATATATTTTGAAACGTTCTCCCGTGAAGTTTCAGGACATTTGGAGTTGTGCAGAATAGGTCTCTAATATTTGCTCCTTTTCTAGCCCAGAGTTCTAGCTGTCGGTATTCCCCCTCTTCATGTAAACCTTGTAAAATAAGAGAGAATAGGCATAAGTATTCTGACATAATGTGTAATAGTAGCCCATAATGCAATAAATATCAATATAAAAGCATGATGCAAAATGGACGTATCAACTCCCCCAAGCTTAGACCTTGCTTGTCTTCAAGCGAAAGCCGAAATTGAAAAATATGTCCACATGTTTAGAGATAGAGGTGTCGATAAAATAAAATACGGACATGAGGGCATCATGACCATTATTAGAACAACATATATATATATATATATATATATATATATATATTGTCATATGATCTCTTATGCTAAAGTAACAATTAATTCACAGTTTCAAGTATGAATCAGAAACTTCATTGAAAACTAACAAACTATAATCTTAGTCATTGAAGCAATTGCAATTTATCATAATATAGGAAAGAGTCAATAAGAGATTTTCAGCAAGTCCACATACGCAACTATCATTTAGTCTTTCACAGTTGCTAACACTCACGCAATATTTATGGGTATGAAGTTTTAATCGGACACAGAGAAATATAGGGGCTTATAGTATTGTCACCCAGCCTTTTACCTGAAGGGTAATGTCAACAATAATAGTTCATGAAAACTCACATCCAATTAGCTATATATATATACCTAGATCTTTCCAACACATTGTGCTTGCCAAAGGATAAAATGTAAAAAGGAGAGGTGAAGCTCACCATGACTATTATATGAAGTGTAAGAAAAAAAATAAAAGATAGGCCCTTCGCAGAGGGAAGCAGAGGTTGTCATGTGTTTTATGGTTGGATGCACGAAATCTTATTACAAAAGAACATCACTTTATATTGCCACTTGTGATATGGACCTTTATTATGCAGTCCATCGCTTTTATTTCTTCCACATCACAAGATCGTATAAAGCTTATTTTCTTCGCACTAGTAAATCATACATATTTAGAGAGCAATTTTTATTGCTTGCAACGATGACAACTTGAAGGATCTTACTCAATCCATAGGTAGATATGGTGGACTCTCATGGAAAAACTAGGTTTAAGGATATTTGGAAATATAAGTAGTATCTCTAGTTGGTGCAAAGAATTTGGCTAGCATGAGAGGGAAAGGCAAGATCAACATGTTGGATGATCCATGATAATATAATTTATCTCAGATGTAAGAAAACATAACCCATTACGTTGTCTTCCTTGTCCAACCTCTACTCTTTAGCATGTCATATTTTAATGAGTGCTCACAATCATAAAAGATGTCCAAGATAGTATATTTATATGTGAAAACCTCTCTTTCTTTATTACTTCCTACTAATTGCAACGATGACCAAAACTATGTTTGTCAACTCTCAACAACTTTTGTTCATCATACTCTTTATATGTGAAGTAATTACTCTCCATAAGATCAATATGATCTCTTTATTTCTCTTTATTCTTTCTATGTTATTTTATTCCCTCAAGATCATAGCAAGATAATCAAGCCCTTGACTCAACACTAATCTTTATTATATATCTCACGGACTCGATTACATAGAAGGATCATAAAGCAAGACTCAAAACTAGATCATACTAAAACCTTATTCTACTACATCAAGATATAACCAAAACGATCGAACTAAGAAAAACGGTAAAGGTAAAAGTGATGGTGATATGACACCGGGGCAGTTGCCAAGGGGAGTGCCCATACCCGATACTCAGTTCTTCTTTGTTGGTGAAGAAGGTGTGGGTGATGATGGATAATCGCACATCGAGCATAGGAGAACCTCCAATTTGCGGATAATGCCATTGAGTGCGATGATATGCTCCTTCAACAAAACATTTTCACTTGAGAGATACTTGTTTTGAATGCGAGCTAACTCAATCATCTTGAAAGCTTCAATCTCCGTTGGGGTAAAGAGATTATGATGAGGTTGAAGGATGTCTTCTTCTACTACTATCGGAACTTGATCCCCCCACGACCTTCTTGATCCCATCATCCTTGTTGATCTCTCCGGGCTCTTCTCTCTTCAGCTCTATCTTCATTAGCCAAGCATCGTTGACCTCATTGTTGGAAGAGGAAGGATAAGACATGATGCCTGGCCATGACAACCCTGACAGAAAACAGCTCGAAACAAAAACAGAGGATATTTGCATGGTACGGTGGTCAAAACCTTCGGGAGATTATATAGTGAATTTTTACCGAACAAAAGAAGTATCGTGCAAGAAAATGGAGTCCGGAGAGCACACGAGGTGCCGACGAGGCAGGGGGCGCGCCCAGGGGGTAGGGCGCGCCCTCCGCCCTCGTGGAAGCCTCGTGTTTTTTCTGGACTACTTCTTATTTTTCCTATTTTCTTAAATATTCCAAAACGGAGAAAAATTGCCATTGGAACTGCTTTGGAGTCGGTTTACTTACCGTACCACGTACCTATTCCTTTTCAGAGTCTGAAATGTTCTAGAAACTGTCCCTTATGTATTCCTCTGGGGTTATGGTTTCAATAACATTGGTTTCAACATTTATGGGAATACCTGAGATATAATGTTTTATTCTTTGACCGTTCACCACCCTCGGATTTGTGCCTTCGAAGTTGTTGATTTTTATGGCACCAGAACGATAGACCTCCTTGATGACGTAAGGACCTTCCCATTTAGAGAGGAGTTTGCCTGTGAAAAATCTTAAACAAGAGTTGTACAACAATACATAATCACCCACATTAAACTCATGCTTTTGCAGCCTTTTATCATGCCATCTTTTGACTTTTTCTTTAAACAGTTTGGCATTCTCATAAGCCTGGGCTCTCCATTCATCAAGAGAGCTAATGTCAAAAAGCCTCTTCTCACCGGCAAGTTTGAAATCATAATTGATCTCTTTAATGGCCCAATATGCCTTATGTTCTAGTTTGAGAGGTAAGTGACATGATTTTCCATAAACCATCTTATACGGAGACATACCCATAGGATTTTTGTATGCAGTTTTATAGGCCCATAGTGCATCATCAAGTTTCTTAGACCAATTCTTCCTAGATCTATTAACAGTCTTTTGCAAAATTAATTTAAGCTCTCTATTGCTCAGTTCTACTTGACCACTAGACTGTGGGTGATAAGGAGATGCAATTCTATGATTAACATCATGCTTAGCAAGCATTTTACGAAAGGCACCATGAACAAAATGTGAACCACCATCAGTCATTAAGTATCTAGGGACTCCAAACCTCGGAAAATAACTTCTTTAAGCATCTTAATAGAGGTGTTATGATCAGCACTACTAGTTGGAATAGCTTCTACCCACTTAGTAACGTAATCAACAGCAACTAAAATATGTGTATACCCATTAGAGGAAGGAAACAGTCCCATAAGCCCCAAACATCAAATGGTTCAATAACAAGTGAATAATTCATAGGCATTTATTGGCATCTACTAATATTACCAATTCTTTAACATTCATCACAAGACAATACAAACTTACAGGAATCTTTGAAGAGAGTAGGCCAATAAAAACCGGATTGCAATACCCTATGTGCAGTTCTATCTCCAGCGTGTTGTCCTCCATAAGCCTCGGAGTGACACTTGCGTAGGATTTGTTCCTGTTCATGCTCAGGTACACAACATCTAATAACACCATCTACTCCTTCTTTATAAAGGTGTGGGTCATCCCAGAAGTAATGTCTTAAATCATAGAAAAACTTTTTCTTTTGTTGGTAAGTGAAACTAGGTGGTATAAATTTAGCAACAATATAATTAGCATAATTAGCATACCATGGAGCAGTAAGAGAAGCATTTATGACAGCTACTTATTCATCAGGAAAGCTATCATGAATAGGTAGTGGGTCATCAAGAACATTCTCTAACCTAGACAAGTTGTCTGCAACGGGGTTCTCAGCTCCCTTTCTATCAATAATATGCAAATCAAATTCTTGTAGCAAGAGAACCCATCTAATAAGTCTAGGTTTAGCATCTTTCTTTTCCATAAGATATTTAATAGCAGCATGATCAGTGTTAATAGTTACTTTAGAATCAACAATATAAGGTCTGAACTTATCACAAGCAAATACAACTGCTAAAAATTCCTTTTCAGTAGTAGAATAATTTCTTTGGGCACTTTCTAGAGTCTTACTAGCATATTGGATAAAAATTAATTTCTTATCAACTCTTTCTCCTAAAACAGCCCCTACAGCATAATCACTACCATCACACATAATTCCAAATGGTAAATTCCAATCAGGAGGCTGAACAATAGGTCCAGAAATCAAAGCTTTCTTAAGTATTTCAAATGCTTCTACATAATCATTATCCAAGTCAAAAGGAACGTCTTTTTGTAACAGACTACTCAGAGGCCAAGAAATTTTAGAGAAGTCCTTAATGAGGCTCCTATAAAAACCTGCGTGACCAAGGAAACTTCTTATACCTTTAATGTCCTTAGGACACGACATCTTTTCAATAGCATCAACCTTAGCTTTATCAACTTCAATACCTCTTTCAGAAAGTTTATGCGCCAAGACAATACCTTCAATCCCCATAAAGTGGCACTTCTCCCAATTCAATACAAGATTAGTTTCTTCGCATCTCTGCAAAACTCGATCAAGGTTGCTTAAGCAATCATCAAAAGAAGTTCCGTAAATGGAGAAATCATCCATGAAAACCCCAACAATCTTTTCACAAAAGTCAGAGAATATAGCAGTCATACATATTTGAAAAGTAGCAAGTGCATTGCATAAACCAAAAGGCATATGTCTATAAGCAAAGGTACAAAACCGGCAAGTAAAAGTTGTCCTTTCTTGATCCTCTTTTGACACAGGTATTTGAGAGAAACCATAATAACCATCTAGAAAGCAAAAATGTGTATGTTTGGATAATCTTTCTAGCATTTGATCAATAAAAGGTAAAGGGTAATGATCCTTTTTAGTAGCTTTATTTAATTTGTGGAAATCAATTACCATTCTATAACCTATAACAATTCTTTGTGGAATCAATTCATCTTTATCATTAGGAACAACAGTAATACCTCCCTTCTTAGGGACACAATGGACATGACTTACCCACTGACTATCAGCAACGGGATAAATTATACCTGCCTCCAGAAGCTTTAGTATTTCTTTTCTTACCACTTCTTTCATCTTAGGATTTAACCGTTGTTGGTGATCAACAACCGGTTTCGTGTTTTTCTCCAATTTTATTTTGTGCTGGCATAGAGTGGGACTAATGCCCTTAAGATCATCAAGAGTATATCCAATAGCAACACAGTGCTTCTTCAGAGTTTTCAATAATTTCTTCTCTTCATGCTCTAAAAGGTTAGCACTAATAATAACAGGATATATCTCTTTCTCATCAAGATAAGCATATTTAAGAGTATCAGGTAAAGGTTTAAGCTCAAACACGGGATCACCCTTGGGTGGAGGAGGATCCCCAAGCATTTCAGCATGCAAGTTGTGTTTCGAAATAGGTCCTTGTTTAAAGAATACTTCATCTATTTCCCTTCTTTCATTCATAAACATATCATTTTCATGGTCTAGCAAATATTGTTCTAGAGGATCACTAGGAGGCACGGCAATAGAAGCAAGGCCAATATTTTCATCTTTACTAGGCAATTATTTATCACGGGGTTGTCTAAGAAATTTCGCAAAATTAAATTCATGAGACATATCCCCTAAACCAACAGAAACAATATAGTTATTGAAGTCTATCTTAGCATTAACAGTATTCAGGAAGGGTCTACCAAATATAATGGGACAAAAGTTATCTTGCGGGGAACCAAGAACAAGAAAATCAGCAGGATATTTAACTTTCCCACACAAGACTTCAACATCTCTAACAATCCCAATCGGTGAAATAGTATCTCTATTGGCAAGCTTAATTGTAACATAAATTTCTTCTAACTTAGCAGGTGCAATATCCTGCATAATTTCTTTATATAAGGAATGAGGTATTGCACTTGCACTAGCACCCATATCACATAAGCCATGATAGCAATGATCTCCTATTTTAACAGAAATAACAGGCGTGCCTACAACAGGTCTATGTTTATTTTTAGTATCGGGTCTAGCAATTCTAGAAGATTCATCACAGAAGTAAATAACATGCCCATCAATATTATCGGCCGAAGAGATCTTTAACCATAGCAACACTAGGTTCAACTTTAATTTGCTTAGAGAGTGTAGGTGTTCTAGTATTACTCTTATGAACCACAGTTGAAGTTTTAGCATGATCCTTTATTCCAACAGGGAAAGGTGGTTTCTCAATATAAGCAGTAGGAACAACAGGATCATTGTAAGTGATAGTCTTTTCTTCAACTTTAATAGATGCAACTACTTTTACTTAAATGGGAGGATTATATTAGGGAGATCAACATGAGTAGCAAAGGATTCACAGAAAGAAGCTACTATCTCAGAGTCAAGTCCATATTTAGTGCTAAATTCATGGAAAGCGTCGGCATCCATAAAAGATTTAACACAATAAAACTTAGCTGTTATACCTGACTCCTTACCTTCGTCGAGATCCCAATCTTCATAGTTGCGTTTAATTCTTTCCAATAAATTCCATTTGAATTCAATAGTATTCATCATAAAAGAGCTAGTACAAGAAGTATCGAGCATGGAGCGATTATCGAGAGAAAGCCGAGCATAATTTTTTGAATAATTTCTCTTTAGAGCTCATGATTGGGGCATGAATATAACATTGACTTAAGCCTCCCCCAAGCTTGAGCGATGCTTTCTCCTTCGCGAGGCCAGAAATTATATATATAATTACCATCACGATGAACAAGATACATATGATAAAACTTCTAATGAAATTCCAATTTCAATCGGTTGTAGTTCCATGATCCCATGTCATCACATAGCCTAAAACATAGATTAGGTGCAAATCGGGATGTGGTGTTCCATCTCCTGTAAAAGGATTAGCTAGCAGTTTCTCTATCATACCCGAAGGAATTTCAAAGTAAAAATTTTCAGTCGGTTCAATTGGTTGAGGAGCAACTCTTTGCTCTACTGGTCGGGGTGAAGATACGCCGAACAAGCCCCTCAAAGGATTATGTTCCATAGTAACAAGTGACAGTAAATTTCAGCACACTATATAAATTTTTCCTTACCAAATTCCACCTACCAAAGGCGCTTCACTCTCCGGCAACGGCGCCAGAAAAGAGTCTAGATGAACCACAAGTGTAGGGGATCTATCATAGCTTTTTTGATAAGTAAGACTGTCAAACCCAACGAGGAGCAGAAGGAAATGATAAGCAGTTTTCAGCAAGGTATTCTCTGCAAGCACTGAAATTATCGGTAACAGATAGTTTTGTGATAAGATAATTTGTATCAGGTCACAAGTAATAAAAGTAAATAAGTTGTAGCAAGATGGCCCAATCCTTTTTGTTGAAAAGGATAAGCCTGGACAAACACTTAGATAAAGGAAAGCTCTCCTGAGGACACATGGGAATTATCATCAAGCTAGTTTTCATCACGTTCATATGATTCGTGTTCGGTACTTTGATAATTTGATATGTGGGTGGACCAGTGCTTGGGTACTGCCCTTCCCTAGACAAGCATCCCACTTATGATTAACCTCTATTGCAAGCATCCGCAACTACAACAGAAGTATTAAGGTAAACCTAACCATAGCATGAAACATATGGATCGAAATCAGCCCCTTACGAAGCAACACATAAACTAGGGTTTAAGCTTCTATCACTCTAGCAACCCATAATCTACTTATTACTTCCCAATGCCACCCTCTAGGCCCAAACAATGGTGAAGTGTCATGTAGTCGAAGTTCACATGACACCACTAGAGGAAAGACAACATACATCTCATCAAAATATTGAACGAATACCAAATTCACATGACTATTTATAGCAAGACTTCTCCCATGTCCTCGGGAACAAACGTAACTACTCACAAATCATATTCATGTTCAAAATCAGAGGGGTATTAATATGCATAATGGATCTGAACATATGATCTTCCACCAAGTAAACCAACTAGCATCAACTACAAGGAGTAATCAACACTACTAGCAACCCACAGGTACCAATCTGAGGCTTTGGGACAAAGATTGGAGACAAGAGATGAAGTAGCGTTTGATATGAGATGGTGCTTGTGAAGATGTTGATAGAGATTGAACCCCTCCCCTGTGAGATGATGATGGTGAGGATTTCCCCCTCCCGGAGGGAAGTTTCCCCGGCAGAATAGCTCTATCGGAGCCCTGGATTGGTTCTGCCAAGGTTCCGCCTCGTGGCAGCGGAGTTTCATCCCGAAAGCTTGCTTATGATTTTTTCCTTGACGAAAAACTCCACATAGCCAAAGCTGGGCATTAAAGGACCACCAAGGGGGCCATGAGGCAAGGGGCGCGCCTAGGGGGGTAGGGCGCGCCCCCACCCTCGTGGACGGTGGGTGGCCCCCTTTGGTACTTCTTTCGCCCAATATATTTTATATATTATGAAACATGCTCCTATGAAGTTTCAGGACTTTTGGAGTTGTGCATAATAGGTCTCTAATGTTTGCTCCTTTTCCAGCCCAGAATTCCAGCTGTCGGCATTCCCCCTCTTCATGTAAACCTTGTAAAATAAGAGAGAATAGGCATAAGTATTGCGACATAATGTGTAATATCAGCCCATAATGCAATAAATATCGATATAAAAGCATGATGTAAAATGGACGTATCACTATCTCTAATGCATAACCCCAAAACAATAGTGGTAAATAGGTAAGAGACATCATAAATCGCACCATATGTAATAAAGTACGGTTACAATGTTCACCATTATGCTATGGTGTTCCAGGTGGCATGAGTTTGTGAAACTATTCCACATTGTTTTAATTTAAGGCCAAACTCGTAACTCAAATATTTGCCTCCGCGATCAGATCATAGAAACTCTGAAATTCTTTGAACTTTTCAAATGTTTCATACTTATGTTTCATTAAGTAGATGTACCCATATCTTCTCAAATCATCTGTGAAGGTCAGAAAATAACGATACCCGCCGGGAGCCTCAACACTCATCGGAATGCATACATCAGTATGTATTATTTCCAATAAGTTGCTTGCTCCATTGTTCCGGAGAATGGAGTTTTAAGTCATATTGCCCATGAGGCATGGTTTGCAAGCATCAAGTGATTCATAATCAAGTGATTCCAAAAGCCCATCAGCATGGAGTTTCTTCATGTGCTTTACACCAATATGACCTAAACGGCAGTGCCACAAGTATGTTGCACTATGATTATCAACTTTGCATCTTTTGGCATCAATATTATGTGTATCACTACGATCGAGATTTAGTAAACCATTCACCTTGGGTGTATGACCTCAGAAGGTATTATTCATGTAAACAGAACAACAATTATTCTTTGACTTAAATGAATTTGCAATAAACATGATCCAACCATATTATGCTCAATGCAAACACCAAATAACATTTATTTTAGGTTCAACACTAATCCCGAAGGTAAAGGGAGTGTGCGATGGTGATCTTATCAACCTTGGAATCACTTCCAGCACACATCGTCACCTTGCCCTCAACTATTCTTTCTTCATTTTGTAACTCCTGTTTCGAGTTACTAATCATAGCAACTGAACCAGTATCAAATACCCAGGGGCTACTATGAACACTAGTAAAGTACACATCAATAACATGTATATTATATATACTTTTTTTCACTTTGCCATCCTTCTTATCCACCAAGTGCTTGGGGCAGTTCCGCTTCCAGTGACCATTTCCTTTGAAGTAGAAGCACTCAGTTTCAGGCTTGGGTCTAGCTTTGGGCTTCTTCATGGGAGTGGCAACTTGCTTGTCATTCTTCTTGAAGTTTCCTTTTCTTTCCCTTGCCCTTTTACTTGAAACTAGTGGTCTTGTCAACCATCAACATTTGATGCTTTTCTCGATTTCTACCTTCATAGATTTTAGTATCACGAAGATCTCGGGAATCATTTTCGTCGTCCCTTGCATATTATAATTCATCACAATGTTCCAGTAACTTGGTGATAGTGACTAGAGAACTCTGTCAATCACTATTTTATCTAGGAGATTAACTCCCACTTGATTCAAGCGATTGTAGTACTTAGACAATCTAAGCACATGCTCACTGGTTGAGCTATTCTCCTCCATCTTGTAGGCAAAGTACTTGTCAGAGGTCTCATACCTCTCGACTCGAGCATGAGTCTGAAACACCAATTTCAGATCTTGGAGCATCTTATATGCTCCATGGCATTCAAGACGTTTTTGAAGTCCCGGTTCTAAGACGTAAAGCATGGCGCACTAAACTATCAAGTAATCATCATACCGAGCTTGCCAAACGTTCATAACGTCTGCATCTGCTCCTGCAATAGGTCGGTCACCTAGTGTTACATCAAGGACATAATTCTTCTATGCATCAATGAGGATAATCCTCAGATCACGGAGCTAGTCCGCATCATTGCTACTAACATCTTTCAACATAGTTTTCTCTAGGAACATATCATAAATAAAATGGGGAAGCTATACGCGAGCAATTGATCTACAACATAGATATGCAAAATACTATCAGGACTAAGTTCATGATAAATTTAAGTTCAATTAATCATATTACTTAAGAAATCCCACTTAGATAGACATCCCACTAATCATCTAAGTGATCACGTGATCCATATCAACTAAACCATGTCCGATCATCACGTGAGATGGAGTAGTCTTCAATGGTGAACATCTCTATGTTGATCATATCTACTATATGATTCACGTTTGACCTTTTGGTCACCAGTGTTCCGAGGCCATATCTGCATATGCTAGGCTCGTCAAGTTTAACCTGAGTATTCTGCCTGTGCAAAACTGGCTTGCACCTGTTGTATGTGAACGTAGAGCTTATCACACCCGATCACCACGTGGTGTCTCAGCACGACAAACTGTAGCAATGGTGCATACTCAGGGAGAACACTTATACCTTGAAATTTAGTGAGAGATCATCTTATAATGCTATCGGCGAACTAAGTAAAATAAGATGCATAAAGGATAAAGATCACATGCAATCAATATAAGTGATATGGTATGGCCATCATCATCTTGTGCCTTTGATCTCCATCTCTAAAGCACCGTCATGATCACCATCGTCACCGGCTTGACACCTTTATCTCCATCAAAGCATCATTTGCTTCTACGACTATCGCTACCGCTTAGTTATAAAGTAAAGCAACTACATGGCGATTGCATTTCATACAATAAAGCGACAACCATATGGCTCCTGCCAGTTGCCGATAACTGCGTTACAAACCATGATCATCTCATACAATAAAATTTAGCATCATGTCTTAACCATATCACATCACAACATGCCCTGCAAAAACAAATTAGACGTCCTCTACTTTGTTGTTGCAAGTTTTACGTGGCTGCTATGGGCTGAGCAAGAACCGTTCTTACCTACATAAAAAACCACAACGCGTTATAGTGATTGCCTTTTCATCTTCAGAAAGAACCCTGTTCATTGAATCCGATTCAACTAATGTTGGAGAAACTGACACCCACCAGCCACCTGTGTGCGAAGCACGTCGGTAGAATCAGTATCAAGTAAGCGTACACGTAATGTCGGTCTGGGGCTCGTGACATGGGATAGCTTTGTTTGGCCATGTTATTTTGAGAAGACATGGTTACTTTGTTAGTATGCTTGAAGTATTATTATTTTTATGTCAATATTAAACTTTTGTCTTGAATCTTTCGGATCTAAATATTCTTGCCACAATAAAGAGAATTACATGGATAAATATGTTAGGTAGCATTCCACATCAAAAATTATGTTTTTATCATTTACCTACTCGAGGACGAGCAGGAATTAAGATTGGGGATCTTGATACGTCTCCAACGTATCTATAATTTTTGATTGTTCCATGCTATTATTTTATCAACCTTGGATGATTTATATGCATTTATTGTTGCGGAACATAGTAATTTAAAAATAATTCCTACACACACGCAAGATCATGGTGATGCATAGCAACGAGAGGGGAGAGTGTTGTCCACGTAACCTCCTAGACCGAAAGCGGAAGCGTTAGCACAACACGGTTGATGTAGTCGTACGTCTTCACGATCCGACGGATCAAGTACCGAACGCACGGCACCTCCGAGTTCAGCACACGTTCAGCCCAATGACGTCCCTCGAACTCCGATCCAGCTGAGTGTTGAGGGAGAGTTTCATCAGCATGATGGTGTGGTGACGATGATGATGTTCTACTGACGCAGGGCTTCGCCTAAGCACCGCTACAGTATTATCGAGGTGGACTATGGTGGAGGGGGGCACCGCACATGGCTAAAAGATCAAATCAATTCTTGTGTCTATGGGGTGCCCCCTGCCCCTGTATATAAAGGAGCAAGGGGGGTCCGGCCATCCAGGGAGAGGGCACGCCAGGAGGAGTCCTACTCCCACCGGGAGTAGGACTCCCCCCTTTCCTAGTTGGAATAGGATTCGGGAGAAGGAAAGAGAGGGGAGAAGAAGGAAAGAGGGGGCCGGCCCCCCTTGCCCTAAACCAATTCGGTTTGGGCCTTGGGGGGGGGGGCGTGCCCCACACTCCCCTTGCTTCCCTCTATTTCCACTAAGGCCCATATAGGCCCATTAAGCTCTCGGGGGGTTCCGGTAATCTCTCGGTACTCCGGTAAAATCCTGATTTCACCCGGAACACTTCCGACATCCAAACATATGCTTCCAATATATCAATCTTCATGTCCCAAACATTTTGAGACTCCTCGTCATGTCCTTGATCACATCCGGGACTCCGAACAACCTTCGGTACATCAAAACATATAAACTCATAATATAACCATCATCGTAACGTTAAGCGTGCGGACCCTATGGGTTCGAGAACTATGTAGATATGACCGAGACATGTCTCCGGTCAATAACCAATAGCGGAACCTGGATGCTCATATTGGCTCCCACATATTCTATGAAGATCTTTATCGGTCAAACCGCACAACAACATATGTTGTTCCCTTTGTCATCGGTATGTTACTTGCCCGAGATTCGATCATCGGTATCTCAATACCTAGTTCAATCTCGTTACCGGCAAGTCTCTTTACTCGTTCCGTAATACATCATCCCACTACTAACTCATTAGTTGCAATGCTTGCAAGGCTTAAGTGATGTGCATTACCGAGAGGGCCCAGAGATACCTCTCCGACAATCGGAGTGACAAATCATAATCTCGAAATACGCCAACCCAACAAGTACCTTTGGAGACACCTGTAGAGCACCTTTATAATCACCCAGTTACGTTGTGACGTTTGGTAGCACATAAAGTGTTCCTCCGGTAAACGGGAGTTGCATAATCTCATAGTCATAGGAACATGTATAAGTCATGAAGAAAGCAATAGCAACAAACTAAACGATCAAGTGCTATGCTAACGGAATGGGTCAAGTGAATCACATTATTCTCTAATGATGTGACCCCATTAATCAAATGAAAACTCATGTCTATGGCTAGGAAACTTAACCATCTTTGATTCAACGAGCTAGTCAAGTAGAGGCATACTAGTGACACTCTGTTTCTCTATGTATTCACACATGTATTATGTTTCCGGTTAATACAATTCTAGCATAAATAATAAATATTTATCATGAAATAAGGAAATAAATAATAACTTTATTATTGCCTCTAGGGCATATTTCCTTCAGTCTCCCACTTGCAGTAGAGTCAATAATCTAGTTCACATCGCCATGTGATTTAACATCAATAGTTCACATCACCATGTGATTAACACCCATAGTTCACATCGTCATGTGACCAACACCCAAAGGGTTTACTAGAGTCAATAATCTAGTTCACATCGCTATGTGATTAATACCCAAAGAGTACTAAGGTGTGATCATGTTTTTCTTGTGAGGGAAGCTTAGTCAACGGGTCTGCCACATTCAGATCCGTATGCATTTTGCAAATTTCTATGTCAACAATGCTCTACACGGAGCTACTCTAGCTAATTACTCCCACTTTCAATATGTATCCAGATTGAGACTTTGAATCATCTGGATCAGTGTCAAAACTTGCATCGACGTAACACTTTACGACGAACCTTTTGTCACCTCCATAATCGAGAAACATATCCTTATTCCACTAAGGATAATTTTGACCAATGTCTAGTGATCTACTCCTAGATCTCTATTGTACTCCCTTGCCAAACTCAGGATAGGGTATACAATAGGTCCGGTACACAGGATGGCATACTTTATAGAACCTATGGCCGAGGCATAGGGAATGATTTTCATTCTCTCTCTATCTTCTGCCGTGGTAGGGTTTTGAGTCTTACTCAACTTCACACCTTGTAACACAGGCAAGAACTCCTTCTTTGACTGTTCCATTTTGAACTACTTCAAAATCTTGTCAAGGAATGTACTCATTGAAAAACTTATCAAGCGTCTTGATCTATCTCTATAGATCTTGATGCTCAATATGTATGTAGCTTCACCGAGGTCTTTCTTTGAAAAAAACTCCTTTCAAACATTCCTTTATGCTTACCATAATAATTCTACACTATCTCCGATCAACAATATGTCATTCACATATACTTATCAGAAATGTTGTAGTGCTCCCACTCAGTTTTCTTGTAAATACAGGCTTCACCGCAAGTCTGTATAAACTATATGCTTTGATCAACTTATCAAAGCGTATATGCCAACTCCGAGAGGTTTGCACCAGTCCATAAATGGATTGCTAGAGCTTGCACTCTTTGTTAGCTCCCTTTGGATCGACAAAACCTTCTAGTTGCATCATATACAACTCTTCTTCCAAAAATCCATTCAGGAATACAGTTTTTACATCCATTTGCCAAATTTCATAATCATAAAATGCGGCAATTGCTAACATGATTCGGATAGACTTAAGCATTGCTATGGGTGAGAAGGTCTCATCATAGTCAATCCCTTGAACTTGTCAAAAACCTTTTGAAACAAGTCAAGCTTTATAGACAGTAACATTACCGTTAGCGTCGGTCTTCTTCTTGAAGATCCATTTATTCTCAATTGCTTGCTGATCAACGGGCAAGTCAACCAAAGTCCATACTTTGTTCTCATACATGGATCCCATCTCAGATTTCATGGCCTCAAGCCATTTTGCGGAATCTGGGTTCACCATCGCTTCTTCATAGTTCGTAGGTTCATCATGATCTAGTAGCATGACTTCCAGAATAGGATTACCGTACCACTCTGGTGCGAATCTCACTCTGGTTCACCTACGAGGTTTCGGTAGTAATTTGATCTGAAGTTACATGATCATCATCATCAGCTTCCATACTAATTGGTGTAGTAGTCATAGGAACAGATTTCTGTGATGAACTACTTTCCAATAAGGGAGCAGGTACAGTTACCTCATCAAGTTCTACTTTGCTCCCACTCACTTCTTTCGAGAGAAACTCCTTCTCTAGAAAGGATCCATTCTCATCAATGAATATCTTGCCTTCGGATCTGTGATAGAAGGTGTACCAAACATTTTCTTTTGGGTATCCTATGAAGACGCACTTCTCCGATTTGTGTTTGGGCTTATCAAGTTGAAACTTTTTCACATAAGCATTGCAACCTCAAACTTTAAGAAACGACACCTTAGGTTTCTTGCCAAACCATAGTTCATACGGTGTCGTTTTCAATGGATTTAGATGGTGCCCTATTTAACGTGAATGTAGCTGTCTCTAATGCATAACCCCAAAACGATAGCTTTAAATCAGTAAGAGACGTCATAGATCGCACCATATCTAATAAACTACGGTTACGACGTTTAGACACACCATTAAACTGTGGTGTTCTAGGGTGCGTGAGCAGTGAAACTATTTCACATTGTTTTAACTGAAGGCCAAACTCGTAACTCAAATATTTTACTTCTGCGATCATATCGTAGAAACTTTTATTTTTGTTACGATGATTCTCCACTTCACTCTGAAATTCTTTGAACTTTTCAAATGTTTCATACTTGTGTTTCATCAAGTAGATATACTCATATCTGCTCAAATCATCTGTGAAGATCAGAAAATAATGATACCTGCCGCGAGCCTCAATATTCATTAGACCACATACATCAGTATGTATGATTTCCAACAAATCTTTTTCTCGCTCCATTGTTCCGGAGAACAGAGTCTTAGTCATCTTGCCCATGAGGCATGGTTCGCAAGCATCAAGTGATTCCAAAAGCCCATCAGCATGGATTTTCCTCATGCGCTTTACACCAATATGACCTAAACGGCATTGCCACAAATAAGTTGCACTATCATTATTAACTTTGCATCTTTTGGCTTCAATATTACGAACATGTGTATCACCACGATCGAGATCCAACAAACCATTTTCATTGGGTGTATGACCATAGAAGGTTTTATTCATGTAAACAGAACAACAATTATTCTCTAACTTACATGAATAACCGTATTGCAATAAACATGATCCAATCATATTCATGCTCAACGCAAACACTAAATAACATTTATTTTAGGTTTAACACTAATCTTGAAAGTATAGGGAGTGTGCGATGATGATCATATCAATCTTGGAACCATTTCCAATACACATCGTCACTTCACCCTTAACTAGTCTATGTTCATTCTGCAACTCCTGTTTCGAGTTACTATTCTTAGCAACTGAACTAGTATCAAATACTGAGGGGTTGCTATAAACACTAGTAAAGTACACATCAATAACATGTATATAAAATATACCTATGTTCACTTTGCCATCCTTCTTATCCGCCAATTACTTGGGGTAGTTCCGCTTCCAGTGACCAGTCCCTTTGCAGTAGAAGCACTCAGTTTCAGGCTTAGGTCTAGACTTGGGTTTTTCACTTGAGCAGCAACTTGCTTGCTGTTCTTCTTGAAGTTCCTCTTTCTTCCCTTTGTCCCTTTACTTGAAACGAGTGGTTTTGTTTACCATCAACACTTGATGCTTTTCTTGATCTCTACCTTTGTCGATTTCAGCATCACAAAGAGCTTGGGAATCGTTTCCATTATCCCTTGCATATTATAGTTCATCACGAAGTTCTACTAACTTGGTGATGGTGACTAGAGAATTCTGTCAATGACTATTTTATCTGGAAGATTAACTCCCACTTGATTCAAGCGTTTGTAGTACCCAGACAATCTGAGCACATGCTCACTTCTTGAGCTATTCTCCTCCATCTTTTAGCTATAGAACTTGTTGGAGACTTCATATCTCTCAACTCGGGTATTTGCTTGAAATATTAACTTCAACTCCTGCAACATCTCATATGTTCCATGACGTTCAAAACGTCATTGAAGTCCCGATTCTAAGCCGTTAAGCATGGTGCACTAAACTATGAAGTAGTCATCATATTGAGCTAGCCAAATGTTCAGAACGTCTGCATCTGCTCCTGCAATAGGTCTGTCACCTAGTGGTGCATCAAGGACATAATTCTTCGGTGCAGCAATGAGGATAATCCTCAGATCACGGATCCAATCCGCATCATTGCTACTAACATTTTTCAACTTAGTTTTCTCCAGGAACATATAAAAATTAAATGGGGAGCAACATCGCGAGCTATTGATCTACAACATAGATATGCTAATACTACCAGGGCTAAGTTCATGATAAATTAATGTTCAATAAATCATATTACTTAAGAACTCCCACTTAGATAGAGATCCCTCTAATCATCTAAGTGATCATGTGATCCAAATCAACTAAACCATAACCGATCATCACGTGAAATGCAGTAGCTTTCAATGGTGAACATCATTATGTTGATCATATCTACTATATGATTCACGCTCGACCTTTCGGTCTTAGTGTTCTGAGGCCATATCTGCATATGCTAGGCTCGTCAAGTTTAACCTAAGTATTCTACGTGTGGAAAACTGGCTTGCACCCGTTGTAGATGGACTTAGAGCATATCACACCCGATCATGATGTCGTGTCTGGGCACGACGAACTTTGGCAAATGGTGCATACTCAGGGAGAACACTTTTATCTTGAAATTTAGTGAGAGATCATCTTATAATGCTACCGTCAATCAAAGCAAGATAAGATGCATAAAAGATAAACATCACATGCAATCAATATAAGTGATATGATATGGCCATCATCATCTTGTGCTTGTGATCTCCATCACCGAAGCACCGTCATGATCACCATCGTCACCGGCGCGACACCTTGATCTACATCGTAGCATCGTTGTCGTCTTGCCAATCTTATGCTTCCACGACTATCGCTACCGCTTAGTGATAAAGTAAAGCATTACAGGGCGATTGCAATTCATACAATAACGCGACAACCATATGGCTCCTGCCAGCTGCCGATAACTCGGTTACAAAACATGATCATCTCATACAATAAAATTTAGCATCATGTCTTGACCATATCACATCACAACATGCCCTGCAAAAACAAGTTAGACGTCCTCTACTTTGTTGTTGCAAGTTTTACGTGGCTGCTACAGGCTTACCAAGAACCGTTCTTACCTACGCATCAAAACCACAATGATAGTTTGTCAAGTTGGTGTTGTTCTAACCTTCGCAAGGACCGGGCATAGCCACACTCGGTTCAACTAAAGTTGGAGAAACTGACACCCGCCAGCCACCTGTGTGCAAAGCACGTCGGTAGAACTAGTCTCGCATAACCGTACGCGTAATGTCGGTCCGAGCCGCTTCATCCAACAATACCGACGAACCAAAGTATGACATGCTGGTAAGTAGTATGACTTATATCGCCCACAACTCACTTGTGTTCTACTCATGCATATGACATCTACGCATAAAGCCTGGCTCGGATGCCACTGTTGGGGAACGTAGTAATTTCAAAAAAATTCCTACGCACATGCAAGATCATGGTGATGCATAGCAACGAGAGGGGAGAGTGTTGTCCACGTACCCTCGTAGACCGAAAGAGGAAGCGTTAGCACAATGCGGTTGATGTAGTTGTACGTCTTCACGATCCGACCGATCAAGTACCGAACGTGCGGCACCTCCGAGTTCAGCACACGTTCAGCCCGATGACGTCCCTCGAACTCCGATCCAGCCGAGTGTTGAGGGAGAGTTTCATCAGCATGACGACGTGGTGACGATGATGATGTTCTACCGACACAGGGCTTCGCCTAAGCACCGCTACTGTATTATCAAGGTGGACTATGGTGGAGGGGGGCACCGCACATGGCTAAAAGATCAAATCAATTGTTGTGTCTATGGGGTGCCCCTTTCCCCTGTATATAAAGGAGCAAGGGGGTGCAGCCGGCCAGGGAGAGGGCGCGCCAGGAGGAGTCCTACTCCCACCGGGAGTAGGCCTCCCCCTTTCCTAGTTGGAATAGGATTCGGGACAAGGAAAGAGAGAGGAGAAGAAGGAAAGAGGGGGCCGGCCCCCTTGCCCTAAACCAATTCGGTTTGGGCCTTGGGGGGGGGGGGGTGCGCCCCACACTCCCCTTGCTTCCCTCTATTTCCACTAAGGCCCATATAGGCCCATTAAGCTCCCGGGGGGTTTCGGTAACCTCCCGGTACTCCGGTAAAATCCTGATTTCACCCGGAACACTTCCGACATCCAAACATAGGCTTCCAATATATCAATTTTCATGTCTCGACCATTTCGAGACTCCTCGTCATGTCCTTGATCAAATCCGGGGCTCCAAACAACCTTCGGTACATCAAAACATATAAACTCATAATATAACCATCCTCGTAACGTTAAGCATGCGGACCCTACGGGTTCGAGAACTATGTAGACATGACCGAGACACATCTCCGGTCAATAACCAATAGCGGAACCTGGATGCTCATATTGGCTCCCACATAATCTACGAAGATCTTTATCGGTCAAACCGCACAACAACATACGGTGTTCCCTTTGTCATCGGTATGTTGCTTGCCCGAGATTCGATCGTCGGTATCTCAATACCTAGTTCAATCTCATTACCGGCAAGTCTCTTTACTCGTTCCGTAATACGTTATCCCGCAACTAACTCATTAGTTGCAATGCTTGCAAGGTTTAAGTGATGTGCATAACCGAGAGGGCCCAGAGATACCTCTCCGACAATCGGAGTGACAAATCCTAATTTCGAAATACGCCAACCCAACAAGTACCTTTGGAGACACCTATAGAGCACCTTTATAAGCACCCGGTTATGTTGTGACGTTTGGTAGCACACAAAGTGTTCCTCCGGTAAATGGGAGTTGCATAATCTCATAGTCACAGGAACATGTATAAGTCATGAAGAAAGCAATAGCAACAAACTAAACGATCAAGTGCTATGCTAACAGAATGGGTCAAGTCAATCACATCATTCTCTAATGATGTGACCCCATTAATCAAATGACAACTCATGTCTATGGCTAGGAAACTTAACCATCTTTGATTCAACGAGCTAGTCAAGTAGTGGCATACTAGTGACACTCTGTTTGTCTATGTATTCACACATGTATTATGTTTCCGGTCAATACAATTCTAGAAGAAATAATAAACATTTATCATGAAATAAGGAAATAAATAATAACTTTATTATTGCCTCTAGGGCATATTTCCTTCAGTCTCCCACTTGCACTAGAGTCAATAATCTAGTTCACATCGCCATGTGATTTTACATCAATGGTTCACATCACCATGTGATTAACACCCATAGTTCACATCGTCATGTGACCAACACCCAAAGGGTTTACTAAAGCAAATAATCTAGTTCACATAGCTATGTGATTAATACCCAAAGAGTACTAAGGTGTGATCATGTTTTGCTTGTGTGGGAAGTTTAGGCAATGGGTCTGCCACATTCAGATCTGTATGTATTTTGCAAATTTCTATGTCAACAATGCTCTGCACGAAGCTACACTAGCTAATTGCTCCCTCTTTCAATATGTATCCAGATTGAGACTTTTAGTCATCTGGATCAGTGTCAAAACTTGCGTCGACGTAACCGTTTATGACGAACCTTTTGTCACCTCCATAATCGAGAAACATATCCTTTTTCCACTAAAGATAATTTTGACCAATGTCCAGTGATCTACTCCTAGATCACTATTGTACTCCCTTGCCAAACTCAGGATAGGGTATACAATAGGTCTGGTACACAGCATGGCATACTTTATAGAACCTATGGCTGAGGCACCGGGAAAGCCTCTGTCTTGGGTAGACACGAGCTTGTCCCTAGTTCCTCGTCGAGACTGTTGTGTCCAGTAAGACATGGTGAGGTATGATGAATGGTGATTCTGTCTGATTGGTGTGAAATATATTCCTTATGCTTATCATGCAGGAAATGCTTTGATCGCCTGAGTCGACCATAGATCGAGTCTTGTTCCAGTAACCCCCATACTTGTCTCGTACTACCACTTGTCCCCGCCATAGGTAGGGTACAGCTCATTAAGTTGTCAACCCCTTTCTAGCACACACCGTACAGAGAGGCCATGGTGGAAGATACCGACTGCATCTGGTAGGCACGCCACCTGGTCCGGGGACATGGGTGTTTCGGTAGGAGCCGAGGGGGTCGCTCCCCTAGTTTGCGCACGTTACAAATTTTGTGATCCCATTCTAGTCGAGGTTGTAGCCTCCCCACTTAGAGTTTCGCTTAACGGGTGTCGTGGGTGATTCCAGACACTGGTAAGTTAGGCTGGTGTGTGCGGTCAAGTGTGTTTTCAATTAAAAGACCGTAGACGAAATTAGTCCCGATGGACTAAAGGAATCTGTTACTCGTGGGTAAAGAGTACACCCTCTGCAGAGATTATATCTATTCGAATAGCCGGGTCCATGGTTAAGGACTACAGTCTAGGATGGGTCAACTATCGGTCTTAGTGTCGGTCTTCGGAGGAAAAACTGCTAAACCAGAACATGGATCATGACATGTGACTCATGATGACTATGATTGTTATTATTATGAACTAACCATTTACATTATTTGAATTATTGAGTATTCCTGGGATGGTTCTACCTCCTGGATATTCACTGTGATTACTCTCATATAAGCCCTTTATGTGGTGTCGTGGAGACGCCCGACTGTGGCATGCTTATTATTCATTTACTTTATAAGCACTTTATGTGGTGTCACTGAGACGCCCGACTGTGGCATGCTTGTTATTCGACTACTCTATAAGCCCTTTATGTGGTGTCGTGGAGACGCCCAACTGTGGCATGCTTGTTATTCATTTACTTTATAAGCCCTTTATGTGGTGTCGCTGAGACGCCCGACTGTGGCATGCTTGTTATTTACTTACTCTATAATTCCTTTGTGTGATGTCGCTCAGACGGCCGACTGAGGCATGCTTTATATTATCCTTTCGAGGCGTCGCTTCAGACACCCGATCGGTGCATTCTATTTCTACTCCTTTATTACATATTCATGTCGTATATGAATAACCGGCTTGCGTGCATCATGGATGTTTATTTTGTGGCTGACGTGAGATCATAGAATATTTCAGAGCATGATTATCATTTGTTATATTATACCTGTGTTCATAATGTTTGCAAGTATATTCAAAAGTACTCACTGGCTTGTCCCTGGCTATTGTCTTGGCCAGATTTCTTGCGTGGAGAGTAGCGTCGTGATGACAACCCCGGAACCTATGCAATGGTGATAGCAGCCTTGTGAAGATAGGAATTATCTAGGTCAGCTGTTCCTGTGGGAAAGGAGTCCCATAGACGATGATGATCCGCAAACCGCTTCCGCCATCAACCACTAGAAACCATTTGTTGTACTCATAGGCCAGAATGGTCTTGTACTACATATCTTGTATTTTGCATGGAGTTTCTGTATCAAGTTGGTGCCTCATCAGCTAACAGTAATCCTGGGGCTGGTGAGCATAAGGGCCATTTTCTGGGAAATTAATATCCTGAAAATCCGGTCCCGACAAAACCTATAGCCCCGGGTCTATTTTACATCATACAAGTTTCCAACATATTTTATTTTGCAATCTTTAATTTCAATCTATATCATTGAAATACCAAAAATATTATCATCTCTATCAGATCTCACTCTTGCAAGTGGCCATGAAGGGATTGACAACCCCTTTATCACGTTGGTTACCAGGTTCTTAGTTGTTTGTGTAGGTATGAGGTGACTCGCGTGTGGTCTCCTACTGGATTGTTACCTCGGTTCTCAAAAACTAAGGGAAATACTTATGCTGCTTTACTCCATCACCCTTTCCTCTTCAAGGGAAAACCAATGCAGTGCTCAAGAAGTAGCATTCCTCCTCGTGGCGGCGGAGTTTTGTCCTGAAAGCTTGCTTATGCTTTTTTCCTCGATGAAAGAATCCACATAGCCAAAGATGGGCGTTAGAGGGCCACCAAGGGCCCACGAGGCAGGGGTGCGCCCAGGGGGGAATGGCGCACCCCCCACCCTCGTGGATGGTGGGTGGCCCCCCTCTGGTACTTCTTTCACCCAATATTTTTTATATATTCTGAAATGTTCTCCCATGAAGTTTCATTACATTTGGAGTTGTGCAGAATAGGTCTCTAATATTTGCTCCTTTTCCAACCCAGAATTCCAGCTGCCGGCATTCCCCCTCTTCATGTAAACCTTGTAAAATAAGAGAGAATAGGCATAAGTATTGTGACATAATGCGTAATAGTAGCCCATAATGCAATAAATATCAATATAAAAGCATGATGCAAAATGGACGTATCAACTCCCCCAAGCTTAGACCTCGCTTGTCCTCAAGCGAAAGCCAAAATTGAAAAATATGTCCACATGTTTAGAGATAGAGGTGTCGATAAAATAAAATACGGACATGAGGGCATCATGACCATTACTAGAACAACTATATATATATATATATATATATATATATATATTGTCTCATGATCTCTTATCCTAAGTAAAAATTCATTCACAATTTCAAGTATGAATCAGAAACTTCATTGAAAACTAACAAACTATAATCTCAGTCATTGAAGCAATTGCAATTGATCATAATATAGGAAAGAGTCAATAAGAGATTTTCAGCAAGTCCACATACGCAACTATCATTTACTCTTTCACAATTGCTAACACTCATGCAATATTTATGGGTATGAAGTTTTAATCGGTCACAGAGAAAGATAGGGGCTTATAGTATTGTCTCCCAACCTTTTACCTCAAGGGTAATGTCAATAATAATAGTTCATGAAAACTCACATCCAATTAGCTATATATACCTGGATCTTTCCAACACATTGTGCTTGCCAAAGGATAAAATGTAAAAAGGAGAGGTGAAGATCACCATGACTATTATATGAAGTGTAAGACAAGAATAAAAGATAGGCCCTTCGCAGAGGGAAGCAGAGGTTGTCATGTGTTTTATGGTTGGATGCACGAAATCTTAATGCAAAAGAACGTCACTTTATATTGCCACTTGTGATATGGACCTTTATTATGTAGTCCATCGCTTTTATTTCCTCCACTACACAAGATCGTATAAAGCTTATTTTTTTCGCACTAGTAAATCATACATATTTAGAGAGCAATTTTTATTGCTTGCAACGGTGACAACTTGAAGGATCTTACTCAATCCATAGGTAGATATGGTGGACTCTCATCGCAAAACTAGGTTTAAGGATATTTGGAAGCACAAGTATTATCTCTAGTTGGTGCAAACAATTTTGCTAGCATGAGAGGGAAAGGCAAGCTCAACATGTTGGATGATCCATGACAATATAATTTATCTCAGATGTAAGAAAACATAACCCATTACGTTGTCTTCCTTGTCCAACCTCTACTCTTTAGCATGTCATATTTTAATGAGTGCTGACAATCATAAAAGATGTCCAAGATAGTATATTTATATGTGAAAACCTCTCTTTCTTTATTACTTCCAATTAATTGCAACGATGACCAAAACTATGTTTGTCAACTCTCAACAAATTTTATTCATCATACTCTTTATATGTGAAGTAATTACTCTCCATAAGATCAATATGATCTCTTTATTTCTCTTTATTCTTTCTATGTTATTTTATTCCCTCAAGATCATAGCAAGATAATAAAGCCCTTGACTCAACACTAATCTTTATTATATATCTCACGGACTCGATTAGATAGAAAGATCATAAAGCAAGACACAAAACTAGATCATACTAAAACTTTATTCTACTAGATCAAGATATAACCAAAAGGATCGATCTAAGAAAAATGGTAAAGGTAAAAGTGATGGTGATACGATACTGGGGCACTCCCCCAAGCTTGGCAGTTGCCAAGGGGAGTGCCCATACCCGATACTCAGTTCTTCTTTGTTGGTGAAGAAGGTGTTGGTGATGATGGATAATCGCACATCAAGCGTAGGAGAACCTCCAATTTGCGGATAATGCCCTTGAGTGTGATGATATGCTCCTTCAACAAAACATTTTCACTTGTGAGATACTTGTTTTGAATGCGAGCTAACTCAATCATCTTGAAAGCTTGAATCTTCGTTGGGGTAAAGAGATTGTGATGAGGTTGAAGGATGTCTTCTCCTACTACTATCGGAACTTGATCCCCCCTCGACCTTCTTGATCCCATCATCCTTGTTGATCTCTCCGGGCTCTTCTTTATTCAGATTTATCTTCATTAGCCAAGCATCGTTGCCCTCATTCTTGGAAGAGGAAGGAGAAGACATGATGCCTGGGCTCTCCATTCATCAAGAGAGCTAATGTCAAAAAGCCTCTTCTCACCGGCAAGTTTGAAATCATAATTGAGCTCTTTAATGGACCAATATGCCTTATGTTCTAGTTCGAGAGGTAAGTGACATGATTTTCCATAAACAATCTTATACGGAGACATACCCATAGGATTTTTGTATGCAGTTTTATAGGCCCATAATGCATCATCAAGTTTCTTAGAGCAATTCTTCCTAGATCTATTAACAGTCTTTTGCAAAATTAATTTAAGCTCTCTATTGCTCAGTTCTACTTGACCACTAGACTGTGGGTGATAAGAAGATGCAATTCTATGATTAACATCGTACTTAGCAAGCATTTTACGAAAGGCACCATGAATAAAATGTGAACCACCATCAGTCATTAAGTATCTAAGGACTCCAAACCTCGGAAAATAACTTTTTAAGCATCTTCATAGAGGTGTTATGATCAGCACTACTAGTTGGAATAGCTTCTACCCACTTAGTAACGTAATCAACAGCAACTAAAATATGTGTATACCCATTAGAGGAAGGAAACAGTCCCATATAATCAAAGCCCCAAACATCAAATGGTTCAATAACAAGTGAACAATTCATAGGCATTTATTGGCGTCTACTAATATTACCAATTCTTTGACACTCATCACAAGACAAGACAAACTTACAGGAATCTTTGAAGAGAGTAGGCCAATAAAAACCGGATTGCAATACCTTATGTGCAGTTCTATCTCCAGCGTGTTGTCCTCCATAAGCCTCGGAGTGACACTTGCGTAGGATATGTTCCTGTTCATGCTCAGGTACACAACGTCTAATAACACCATCTACTCCTTCTTTATAAAGGTGTGGGTCATCCCAGAAGTAATGTCTTAAATCATAGAAGAACGTTTTCTTTTGTTGGTAAGTGAAACTAGGTGGTATAAATTTAGCAACAATATAATTAGCATACCATGGAGCAGTAAGAGAAGCGTTTATGACAGCTAAGTGTTCATCAGGAAAGCTATCATCAATAGGTAGTGGGTCATCAAGAACATTCTCTAACCTAGACAAGTTGTCTGCAACGGGGTTCTCAGCTCCCTTTCTATCAATAATATGCAAATCAAATTCTTGTAGCAAGAGAACCCATCTAATAAGTCTAGGTTTAGCAACTTTCTTTTCCATAAGATATTTAATAGCAGCATGATCAGTGTTAATAGTTACTTTAGAATCAACAATATAAGGTCTAAACTTATCACAAGCAAATACAACTGCTAAAAATTCCTTTTCAGTAGTAGCATAATTTCTTTGGGCACTGTCTAGAGTCTTACTAGCATATTGGATAACGTTTACTTTCTTATCAACTCTTTCTCCTAAAAAAGCCCCTACAGCATAATCACTATCATCAGACATAATTTCAAATGGTAAATTCCAATCAGGAGGCTGAACAATAGGTGCAGAAATCAAAGCTTTCTTAAGTATTTCAAATGCTTCTACACAATCATTATCAAAGACAAAAGGAACATCTTTTTGTAACAGATTAGTCAGAGGCCAAGAAATTTTACACAAGTCCTTAATGAACCTCCTATAAAAACTGGCGTGACCAAGGAAACTTCTTATACCTTTAATGTCCTTAGGACACGGCATCTTTTCAATAGCATCAACCTTAGCTTTATCAACTTCAATACCTCTTTCAGAAAGTTTATGCCCCAAGACAATACCTTCATTAACCATAAAGTGGCACTTCTCCCAATTCAAGACAAGATTAGTTTCTTCGCATCTCTGCAAAACTCGATCAAGGTTGCTTAAGCAATCATCAATAGAAGTTCCGTAAACAGAGAAATCATCCATGAAAACCTCAACAATCTTTTCACAAAAGTCGGAGAATATAGCAGTCATACATCTTTGAAAAGTAGCAGGTGCATTGCATAAACCAAAAGGCATATGTCTATAAGCAAAGGTACGTAATGGGCATGTAAAAGTTGTCTTTTCTCGATCCTCTTTTGACACAGTTATTTGAGAGAAACCACAATAACCATCTAGAAAGAAAAAAATGTGTATGTTTGGATAATCTTTCTAGCACTTGATCAATAAAAGGTAAAGGGTAATGATCCTTTTTAGTAGCTTTATTGAATTTGTGGAAATCAATTACCATTCTATAACCTATAACAATTCTTTGTGGAATCAATTCATCTTTATCATTAGGAACAACAGTAATACCTCCCTTCTTAGGGACACAATGGACATGACTTACCCACTGACTATCAGCAACGGGATAAATTATACCTGCCTCCAGAAGCTTTAGTATTTCTTTTCTTACCACTTCTTTCATCTTAGGATTTAACCGTTGTTGGTGATCAACAACCGGTTTCACGTTTTTCTCCAATTTTATATTGTGCTGGCATAGAGTGGGACTAATGCCCTTAAGATCATCAAGAGTATATCCAAAAGTAGCATAGTGCTTCTTCAGAGTTTTCAATAATTTCTTCTCTTCATGCTCTGAAAGGTTAGCACTAATAATAACAGGATATATCTCTTTCTCATCAAGATAAGCATATTTAAGAGTATCGGGTAAAGGTTTAAGCTCAAACACGGGATCACCCTTGGGTGGAGGAGGATCCCCAAGCATTTCAACATGCAAGTTGTGTTTCAAAACAGGTCCCTGTTTAAAGAATACTTCATCTATTTCCCTTCTTTCATTCATAAACATATCATTTTCATGGTCTAGCAAATATTGTTCTAAAGGAACACTAGGAGGCATGGCAATAGAAGCAAGGCCAATAATTTCATCTTTACTAGGCAATTATTTATCATGGGGTTGTCTAAGAAATTTAGCAAAATTAAACTCATGAGACATATCCCCTAAACCAACAGAAACAATATCCTTATTGAAGTCTATCTTAGCATTAACAGTATTTAGGAAGGGTCTACCAAATATAATGGGACAAAAGTTATCTTGTAGGGAACCAAGAACAAGAAAATCAACAGGATATTTAACTTTCCCACACAAGACTTCAACATCTCTAACAATCCCAATCGGTGAAATAGTATCTCTATTGGCAAGCTTAATTGTAACATAAATTTCTTCTAACTTAGCAGGTGCAATATCCTGCATAAATTCTTTATATAACGAATGAGGTAGTGCACTTGCACTAGCACCCATATCACATAATCCATGATAGCAATGATCTGCTATTTTAACAGAAATAACAGGCATGCCTACAACAGGTCTATGTTTATTTTTAGTATCGGGTCTAGCAATTCTAGCAGATTCATCACAGAAGTAAATAACATGCCCATCAATATTATCGGCCGAAGAGATCTTTAACCATAGCAACACTAGGTTCAACTTTAATTTTCTCAGATAATGTAGGTGTTCTAGTATTACTCTTCTGAACCATAGTTGAAGCTTTAGCATGATCCTTTATTCCAACAGGGAAAGGTGGTTTCTCAATATAAGCAGTAGGAACAATAGGATCATTGTAAGTGATAGTCTTTTCTTCAACTTTAATAGGTGCAACTACTTTTACTTAAATGGGAGGATTATATTTAAACCACTTCTCCTTAGGGAGATCAACATGAGTAGCAAAGGATTCACAGAAAGAAGCTACTATCTCAGAGTCAAGTCCATATTTAGTGCTAAATTCACGGAAAGCGTCGGCATCCATAAAAGATTTAACACAATCAAACTTAGGTGTTATACCTGACTCCTTACCTTCGTTGAGATCCCAATATTCATAGTGGCATTTAATTCTTTCCAATAAATTCCATTTGAATTCAATAGTATTCATCATAAAAGAGCCAATACAAGAAGTATCGAGCATGGAGCGATTATCGAGAGAAAGCCGAGCGTAATTTTTTGAATAATTTCTCTTGAGAGCTCATGATTGGGGCATTAATATAACATTGACTTAAGCCTCCCCCAAGCTTGAGCGATGCTTTCGCCTTCGCAAGGCCAAAAAACTTCTGATGAAATTCCAATTTCAATCAGTTGTAGTTCCATGATCTCATATCATCATATAGCCTAAACCATGTCAATGCCTTTCCCTTCAAAGATAAAGGGAAGACCTTCTTCTTGATAACATCCTTGGGAATACCTACAAGCTTAAATAATCCACAAACATCATCCACATAGATTAGGTGCAAATAGGGATGTAGTGTTCCATCTCCTGTAAAAGGATTAGCTAGCAGTTTCTCTATCATACCCGAGGGAATTTCAATGTAAACATTTTCAGTAGGTTCAGTAGGTTGATGAGAAACTCTTTGCTCTACTGTTCGGGGTGAAGATACCCCGAACAGGCCCCTCAAAGGATTATGTTCCATAGTAACAAGTGACAGTAAATTTTAGCACACTATATAAATTTTTCCTTACCAAATTCCACCTACCAAAGGCGCTTCACTCTCCGGCAATGGCGCCAGAAAAGAGTCTTGATGAACCACAAGTGTAAGGGATATAGCGTAGCCTTTTCGATAAGTAAGAGTGTCGAACCCAACGAGGAGTAGAAGGAAATGATAAGCGGTTTTCAGCAAGGTATTCTCTACAAGCACTGAAATTATCGTTAACAGATAGTTTTGTGATAAGATAATTTGTATCGGGTAACAAGTAATAAAAGTAAATAAGGTGTAGCAAGATGGCCCAATCCTTTTTGTTGAAAAGGATAAGCCTGGACAAACTGTTAGATAAAGGAAAGCTCTCCCGAGGACACATGGGAATTATCATCAAGCTAGTTTTCATCACGTTCATATGATTCGTGTTCGGTAATTTGATAATTTGATATGTGGGTGGACCAATGCTTGGGTACTGCCCTTCCCTAGACAAGCATCCCACTTATGATTAACCTCTATTGCAAGCATCCGCAACTACAATAGAAGTATTAAGGTAAACCTAACCATAGCATGAAACATATGGATCCAAATCAGCCCCTTAGGAAGCAACACATAAACTAGGGTTTAAGCTTCGGTCACTCTAGCAACCCATAATCTACTTATTATTTCCCAATGCCTCCCTCTAGGCCCGAACAATAGTGAAGTGTCATGTAGTCGACGTTCACATGACACCACTAGAGGAAAGACAACATACATCTCATCAAAATATTGAACGAATACCAAATTCACATGACTATTTATAGCAAGACTTCTCCCATGTCCTTAGGAACAAACGTAACTAATCACAAATCATATTCATGTTCAAAATCAGAGGGGTATTAATATGCATAATGGAGCTGAACATATGATCTTCCACCAAGTAAACCAACTAGCATCAACTATAAGGAGTAATCAACACTACTAGCAACCCACAGGTACCAATCTGATGCTTTGGGACAAAGATTGGAGACAAGATATGAAGTAGGGTTTGATATGAGATGGTGCTTGTGAAGATGTTGATGGAGATTCAACCCCTCCCAGTGAGATGACGATGGTGTGGATTTCCCCCTCCCGGAGGGAAGTTTCCCCGGCAAAATAGCTCCGTCGGAGCCCTGGAATGGTTCTGCCAAGGTTCCGCCTCGTGGCGGCAGAGTTTCATCCCGAAAGCTTGCTTATGATTTTTTCCTCGATGAAAAACTCCATATAGCCAAAGATGGGCATTAGAGGACCACCAAGGGGGCCACGAGGCAAGGGGCGCGCCCAGGGGGGTAGCGCGTGCCCCCACCCTCGTGGACGGTGGGTGGCCCCCTCTAGTACTTCTTTCGCCCAATATTTTTTATATATTATGAAACATGCTCCCGTGAAGTTTCAGGACTTTTGGAGTTGTGCATAATAGGTCTCTAATGTTTGCTCATTTTCCAGCCCAGAATTCCAGCTGCCGGCATTCCCCCTCTTCATGTTATCCTTGTAAAATAAGAGAGAATAGGCATTAGTATTGCGACATAATGTGTAATAGCAGCCCATTATGCAATAAATATCGATATAAAAGCATGATGCAAAATGGATGTATCGCTATCTCTAAGGCATAACCCCAAAACAATAGTGGTAAATCGATAAGAGACATCATAAATCGCACCATATGTAATAAAGTACGGTTATGATGTTCACCATTATGCTATGGTGTTCCAGGTGGCATGAGTTTGTGAAACTATTCCACATTGTTTTAATTGAAGGCCAAACTCGTAACTCAAATATTTGCCTCCGCGATCAGATCGTAGAAACTTTATTTTCTTGTTACGATAATTTTCACTTCACTCTGAAATTCTTTGAACTTTTCAAATGTTTCAGACTTATGTTTCATTAAGTAGATGTACCCATATCTGCTCAAATCATCTGTGAAGGTTAGAAAATAACGATACCCGCCGGGAGCCTCAACACTCATCGGACTGTATACATCAGTATGTATTATTTCCAATAAGTTAGTTGCTTGCTCCATTGTTCCGGAGAATGGAGTCTTAAGTCATATTGCCCAGGAGGCATCGAGCATCAAGTGATTCATAATCAAGTGATTCCAAAAGCCCATCGCCATGGAGTTTCTTCATGTGCTTTACACCAATATGACCTAAACGGCAGTGCCACAAGTATGTTGCACTATGATTATCAACTTTGCATCTTTTGGCATCAATATTATGTGTATCACTACGATCGAGATTCAGTAAACCATTAACCTTGGGTGTATGACCTCAGAAGGTATTATTCATGTAAACAGAACAACAATTATTCTTTGACTTAAATGAATTTGCAATAAACATGATACAACCACATTATGCTCAATGCAAACACCAAGTAACATTTATTTTAGGTTCAACACTAATCCCGAAGGTAAAGGGAGTGTGCGATGGTGATCTTATCAACCTTGGAATCACTTCCAGCACACATCGTCACCTTGGCCTCAACTATTCTTTGTTCATTTTGTAACTCCTGTTCTGAGTTACTAATCATAGCAACTGAACCAGTATCAAATACCCAGGGGCTACTATGAACACTAGTAAAGTACACATCAATAACATGTATATCATATATACTTTTGTTCACTTTGCCATCCTTCTTATCCGCCAAGTGTTTGTGGCACTTCCGCTTCCAGTGACCATTTCCTTTGTAGTAGAAGCACTCAGTTTCAGGCTTGGGTCTAGCTTTGGGCTTCTTCATGGGAGTCTCAACTTGCTTGTCATTCTACTTGAAGTTTCCTTTTCTTTCCGTTGCCCTTTTACTTGAAACTACTGGTCTTATCAACCATCAACATTTCATGCTTTTCTCGATTTCTACCTTCGTAGATTTTAGTATCACGAAGAGCTCGGGAATCATTTTCGTCGTCCCTTGCATATTATAGTTCATCACGAAGTTCCAGTAACTTGGTGATAGTGACTACAGAACTCTGTCAATCACTATTTTATCTAGATGATTAAGTCCCACTTGATTCAAGCGATTGTAGTACTTAGACAATCTGAGCACATGCTCACTGGTTGAGCTATTCTCCTCCATCTTGTAGGCAAAGTACTTGTCAGAGGTCTCATACCTCTTGACTCGAGCATGAGTCTGAAACACCAATTTCAGATCTTGGAGCATCTTATATGCTCCATGGCATTCAAGACGTTTTTGAAGTCCCGGTTCTAAGACGTAAAACATTCATAACGTCTGCATCTGCTCCTGCAATAGGTCCGTCACCTAGTGTTACATCAAGCACATAAGTCTTCTATGCTTCAATGAGGATAATCCTCAGATCACAGAGCTAGTCCGCATCATTGCTACTAACATCTTTCAACATAGTTGTCTCTAGAAACATATCATAAATAAAATGGGGAAGCTATACGCGAGCAATTGATCTACAACATAGATATGCAAAATACTATCAGGACTAAGTTCATGATAAATTTAAGTTCAATTAATCATATTACTTAAGAACTCCCACTTAGATAGACATCCCACTAATCATCTAAGTGATCTCAATACCTAGTTCAATCTTGTTACCGGCAAGTCTCTTTACTCGTTCCGTAATACATCATCCCGCAACTAACTCATTAGTTGCAATGCTTGCAAGGCTTAAGTGATGTGCATTACCGAGAGGGCCCAGAGATACCTCTCCGACAATTGGAGTGACAAATCATAATCTCGAAATACGCCAACCCAACAAGTACCTTTGGAGACACCTGTAGAGCACCTTTATAATCACCCAGTTACGTTGTGACGTTTGGTAGCACATAAAGTGTTCCTCCGGTAAACGGGAGTTGCATAATCTCATAGTCATAGGAACATGTATATGTCATGAATAAAGCAATAGCAACAAACTAAACGATAAAGTGCTATGCTAACGGAATGGTTCAAGTCAATCACATCATTCTCTAATGATGTGACCCCGTTAATCAAATGACAACTCATGTCTATGGCTAGGAAACTTAACCATCTTTGATTCAACGAGCTAGTCAAGTAGAGGCATACTAGTGACACTCTGTTTGTCCATGTATTCACACCTGTATTATGTTTCCGGTTAATACAATTCTAGCATAAATAATAAATATTTATCATGAAATAAGGAAATAACTAATAACTTTATTATTGCCTCTAGGGCATATTTCCTCCAGTCTCCCACTTGCACTAGAGTCAATAATCTAGTTCACATCGTCATGTGATTTAACATCAATAGTTCACATCACCATGTGATTAACACCCATAGTTCACATCGTCATGTGACCAACACCCAAAGGGTTTACTAGAGTCAATAATCTAGTTCCCATCGCTATGTGATTAATACCCAAAGAGTACTAAGGTGTGATCATGTTTTTCTTCTGAGGGAAGTTTAGTCAATGGGTCTGCCACATTCAGATCCGTAGGTATTTTCCAAATTTGTATGTCAACAATGCTCTACACGGACTACTCTAGCTAATTACTCCCACTTTCAATATGTATCCAGATTGAGACTTTGACTCATCTGGATCAGTGTCAAAGCTTGCATCGACGTAACCCTCACTACTAGGAAAAGGCCTACTAATGGCACACCTAATTTGGCCATTAATGGCGCATTAGTGGTGCGCCATTAGTGCCACGCCATTACTATATTTTACTAATGGCGCACCACTGGTGCGCCATTAGTATCTGGTATACTAATGGCGCACCTCAGATGCGCCATTAGTATATAAAACAGTGCGCCATTATTATGCCTCCCAGGGGGCCATGTATACCCAGGTGCTTTGGCATACTAATGGCGCACAAAAACAAGATGCGCCATTAGTAACTTCGGCATACTAATGGCGCACTGTTTAATGATGCGCCATTAGTATCCTTTGGCATACTAATGGCGCATTATGATGTGGTGCGCCATTAGTATGAATATTAGGTTTTTTTATTTTTTTATTTTCTGTTTTTTGCACAGGTTACAAAATGTATAATTGGACAAAATATAGAAAGCACACATCAACGACAGATTCATCGAATACAATAGAAGATTGGTCTCTCAATACAATTCATCATATTAGTCTCTGAATTGAAAAGACCGAACAAAGATAGAACATTATATTACAAGTCTCGAGACCGCGAGTAGCGAGTTTGTCTTCACATTACAAGTCGATATCGATCATCTAAACTACCATCACATAGAAGAGAGCTGCGGTCATCATGATGAGCATCTTCACGATGAAACTCGTCTTCATCCGGTTCCTACAACGCTCCCTCCCCTCTCCCGCTAGATAGCGGGCGTATCTAGAAAAAGTCCTAAACTAAACCTATACTAAACTATCTAGTTCTTCATCTTCTGCTTCTTTATTCCAGTTCATCAACCTGCAAAACAAGAAACAACAAACATGAAAAACTTGATCACGGTTTAAATGTAGCATTCCCCTTAGAAAAATGCCTTTGCTGTAGGAGCTAGCACTTACGAGTTTGGAAACATTAGTCAAACCCCAATCAGATTAAGTTGATCAAAGAAACAGTAGAAGAGAGCCAACACTGCATAAATGGAGCCAATAACCCAAAAGACAGAAGTAGAGCCAGCAAAGTATAGATCAAAGCCAAACCCAAAGATCAACTCAAACTAGAACTAACTCCATGATTAGGGGATCCCTCAATTAAGCTTGGGTTAGTTTTCAGATGAAATCCAACAAACCCACTACTAATCAACTAGCCCAGAGGTAGGGTTTGAAGTAGGGATTGTCCTCAGGCAGCCTAGTAGTGCTAGGACTATTGCATCATTGGATCAAGTAGTGCAACATCTTTAAGTAACGATGAGAGCCTCAGGACACCATCATTGGCATGGCAAGATTAAGGAGCACCTGTTCTTATCAGTGAGAGTAGGAGAGAAAGAAAGAAAGTGAAGAGACCAGTGCAGCATCTGTTCAAATCAGATTTAAGAGAGAGGGAATTGGCAAGGAAAGATATAGTCCATAACCTGCAAGAAGAAATAGGCCATTGATAGCACATTTACTAAACATCTGCTATAAGCAGAACACATACACCCACTTACACATGGGTACTATTCTGTATATAGGTACACAAGCACAACACATGCACCTGGTATAGATAGGAGTATAAGCATGCATCTAAATTATCTGAAACATATGAAATAGCTAATGAAAAGAAAGAATTATCACTACATGCAACCGTCAGGACTATGTCCTATACAATATACAACTAAACCACCAGTAGATGATGTACTAAACCATACAAGAAATACCAATACATGGTATTTAGATAAAGACTAGTATATATCAAACACAGATACCAGCTTGAAAGAGAAACTATAGTTTTATACCACTACAGGAGCAAATCATGAAGTACACAGAGTAATTGCAGTAAAGAGATGAATCAGTATATGTTGATCAATAAGAGAGTTACGGCTATATACAAATGAAGGAATATATCCTTTATAAGATAACAAAGAAACAGTAGCACTTATGCATATGAACAAACAGAACCAGCAGCCAACCAATAAAGAAACTAGCATGTGCTATATGACAGGAACAATAACATCTATAAGACCAAGATAATTGAAATGATAGGCCAACATTAGGGTCATGCAATCATTCGATCCCATCATTGCAGCACTAGTTGAGCAACAAATCAAATATAACAGTAGTTCCATTGGTTCAACCAACAAGTTAACAAAAGTTTACTTCCCACTACTAATTTTGCAACTCGTGATAATAAAGAAAACAGAGCACAAATAAATAGGAATGATCTTTTCCATGACACAAGCACAAACAAAATCACCCATACACATGAAACAGAGCAAGGTACTAATATAGCAGCACAAGAGCGGGAGCTACAGGTAGGAGACGGATTCACAGGAGAGGAGGTTGGTCGATGCCGCACACGACCACGTCGCCGTCACGCGGTGGATGTTGTAGTCGAGTTGGACCAGGTGCGGGGTGTCGTCGTGGCGGTGGATGACCTGGTTGTCGTCATCGTCCATGGAGGATGCCTGCTGCTCCGAATCTAACAAACAAGTAAGTGCTAGTGTCGTTGATCTAGTACAAAAATTAAGCAAGCTAGTATAGGAGACACGCGTGCTGCTGCTAGTATCTACAGAAATAAATCAAGCTGCATGTGTGTGTGCTTGAGCTAGCTTAATACGTACAGTCCATGGTTGGGCTCCAAAATTAATAGAGCATGCTAGCGTCAATAGAATCAATCACAAGGTTATTTTGTTGTTGTTGCTAGCAGTGCTAGCTGTATGTATTGATCCATCCATCCATGACCTAACTAATGTTCTTGTATCTCTAGACTAAGTGCAGCAACACAAGAAGAACTAAAACTACAGAACACATGTGTACGTAACTACTATACTCATCCATGGCAAATTGTACCAAACCATCCATACATAGCCAGATTGCAATGGAGTGGATTTAACACAAGACATGAAAAATTGATGAGCCAAATGATTTTTAGTATTACTAACTTGAAAGGAAGCTCACTGTTTCCATCTTCTATCTATCCATGATTTTATTTTTCTGAAGCAAGCATCAAAAAGCACAATGACAATCGAATTTCACACAAAAACTGAACCAATACTTGCTGTTATGTAGTGTCCATGATAATTGCAATTCATGTCCACTCCAGATCAGATTTGCAAGGGCTAGAAAGAGAGGTTGTAGCTCACCATGTATGGGGGTAGGAGGTGGAGGGTGTCCTGCAGAAGAAGCTTCGCCATTAGAGCAACCTGCACAAAACAGAGGAAGGGGAGATGAATAAATCATGGTGAGGAAAAGGGCCTTCCACATGATTAGATCGGGAAGAGAAACAACAACAAAAATACCAAAAAATCCCTTCCATGGCGTGCTATACTAGGAGCAGCTCCTCTCTCTCCGCTAGGGTTTGGGGCGCTGGGAGGCTCCATGGTGCCGCTACGTGGTGGCGGACAAGGGAATCCATCTCCATGGCGGCGTCCCGCCCCACGGAGGTGCGCCCCTCCTATCGTCGTCGTCGGCACGCCCATGGCGACCTGCAGAGAAGGAAGAGAAGATGAGGTGAGGTGAGGAGGAGATGGTGGGCGAAGAAGGAGGGGGAGGGGCTTACCAGTGCTGGATCCGGTCACCTAGGGCCTCGCCGTGGCCTGCCATGGCGGATCCCGGCGAACAAAAGGGGATGCAAAACCCTAGCCAGTGGGGGAGCCGCGGATCTGCATGGAGGTAAGCCAGATGCGGACCAAGGGGATCTCGCCGGCGTGCTGCGCACGGCCGGAGCTCGCCGGAACCGGGCGGCGTGGGTGGCGACGGTGGCGAGGGAGAGAGGGGTTCGGGGGGAAGAGAGGAGGCGACGAGGGTTTGGGTGGGTTTGAGCGAGAGAGAGAGAGAGTGTGTGTGTGTGTGTTGGTGCGTTGGGTCGGATGGATGGATGGATGTGGCATTGTGGGATTCCTGGGCACTAATGGCGCACCAACTCTAAATGCGCCATTAGTAATCCAGGTTACTAATGGCGCACCTTCTGGTGGTGCGCCATTAGTAGTTTTGCAAAAAAACATACTAATGGCGCACTGTTCCAGAGTGCGCCATTACTAGTTTAAACTAGTAATGGCGCACGACGGAACAGTGCGCCATTAGTAGTTTTGCAAAAAAAGGAATAAAAAATATAATAAAAAAACAACATTAGTGGCGCACTTTTCGACACGTGCGCCATTACTAGTTACAACTAGTAATGGCGCACTGTGTCTGGATGCGCCATTAGTATGTTTGGACAGGCGCACTAGTTCAAAAAAAACATTTGATACTAATGGCGCACCCTGGGCCAGGTGCGCCATTAGTAGTTTCAACTCTAATGGCGTATCAGAAGGTGGTGCGCCATTAGTATATACTAATGATGCACCACTTGTCCGGTGCGCCATTAGTGTCAATCCCATCTATAGCCCTTTTTCTAGTAGTGCCTTTACAACGAACCTTTTGTCACCTCCATAATCGAGAAACATATCCTGATTCCACTAAGGATAATTTTGACCAATGTCTAGTGATCTACTCCTAGATCACTATTGTACTCCCTTGCCAAACTCAGGACAGGGTATACAATAGGTCTGGTACACAGCATGGCATACTTTATAGATCCTATGCCTGAGGCATAAGGAATGACTTTCATTCTCTCTCTATCTTCTGCCGTGGTAGGGTTTTGACTCTTACTCAACTTCACACCTTGTAACACAGGCAAGAACTCCTTCTTTGACTGTTCCATTTTGAACTACTTCAAAATCTTGTCAAGGAATGTACTCATTGAAAAACTTATCAAGCGTCTTGATCTATCTCTATAGATCTTGATGCTCAATATGTAAGTAGCTTCACCGAGGTCTTTCTTTGAAAAATAACTCCTTTCAAACATTCCTTTATGATTTGTAGAATAATTCTACATTATTTCCGATCAACAATATGTCATTCACATATACTTATCAGAAATGCTGTAGTGATCCCACTCACTTTTCTTGTAAATACAGGCTTCACCGCAAGTCTGTATAAAACTATATGCTTTGATCAACTTATCAATGCGTACATTCCAACTCCGAGAGGCTTGCACAAATCCATAAATGGATTGCTAGAGCTTGTATACTTTGTTAGCTCCCTTTGGATCGACAAAACCTTCTGGTTGCATCATATACAACTCTTCTTCTAGAAATCCATTCAGGAATGCAGTTTTTACATCCATTTGCCAAATTTCATAATTATAAAATTCGGCAATTGCTAACATGATTCGGACAGACTTAAACATTGCTACGGGTGAGAAGGTCTCATCGTAGTCAATCCCTTGAACTTGTCGAAAACCTTTTGCAACAAGTCGAGCTTTATAGACAGTAACATTACCGTTAGCGTCAGTCTTCTTCTTGAAGATCGATTTATTCTTAATTGCTTGCTGATCAACGGGCAAGTCAAGCAAAGTCCATACTTTGTTCTCATACATGGATCCCATCTCAGATTTCATGGCCTCAAGCCATTTTGCGGAATCTGGGCTCACCATCGCTTCTTCATAGTTCGTAGGTTCATCATGATCTAGTAGCATGACTTCCAGAACAGGATTACCGTACAACTCTGATTCGATCGTTGGTATCTCAATACCTAGTTCAATCTCGTTACCGGCAAGTCTCTTTACTCGTTCCGTAATACATCATCCCGCAACTAACTCATTAGTTGCAATGCTTGCAAGGCTTAAGTGATGTGCATTACCGAGAGGGCCCAGAGATACCTCTCCAACAATCGGAGTGACGAATCATAATCTCGAAATATGCCAACCAAACAAGTACCTTTGGAGACACCTGGAGAGCAGCTTTATAATCACCCAGTTACGTTGTGACGTTTGGTAGCACACAAATGTTCCTCCGGTAAACGGGAGTTGCATAATCTCATAGTCATAGGAACATGTATAAGTCATGAAGAAAGCAATAGCAACAAACTAAACGATCAAGTGCTATGCTAACGGAATGGGTCAAGTCAATCACATCATTCTCTAATGATGTGACCTTGTTAATCAAATGACAACTCATGGCTATGGCTAGGAAACTTAACCATCTTTGATTCAACGAGCTAGTCAAGTAGAGGCATACTAGTGACACTCTGTTTGTCTATGTATTCACACATGTATTATGTTTCCGGTTAATACAATTCTAGCAGAGATAATAAACATTTATCATGAAATAAGGAAATAAATAATAACTTCATTATTGCCTCTAGGACATATTTCCTTCAGTCTCCCACTTGCACTAGAGTCAATAATCTAGTTCACATCTCCATGCGATTTAACATCAATAGTTCACATCACCATGTGATTAACACCCATAGTTCACATCGTCATGTGACCAACACCAAAAGGGTTTACTAGAGTCAATAATCTAGTTCACATTGCTATGTGATTAATACCCAAAGAGTACTAAGGTGTGATCATGTTTTGCTTGTGAGGGAAGTTTAGTCAACGGGTCTGCCACCTTCAGATCCGTATGTATTTTGCAAATTTCTATGTCAACAATGCTCTGCACGGAGCTAGTCTAGCTAATTACTCCCACTTTCAATATGTATCTAGATTGAGACTATGAGTCATCTGGATCAGTGTCAAAACTTGCATCGAGGTAACCCTTTATGACGAACCTTTTGTCACCTCCATAATCGAGAAACATATCCTTATTCCACTAAGGATAATTTTGACCAGTGTCCAGTGATCTACTCCTAGATCACTATTGTACTCCCTTGTCAAACTCAGGACAGGGTATACAATAGGTCTGGTACACAGCATGGCATACTTTATAGAACCTATGGCTGAGGCATAGGGAATGACTTTCATTCTCTCTCTATCTTCTGCCGTGGTAGGGTTTTGAGTCTTACTCAACTTCACACCTTGTAACACATGCAAGAACTCCTTCTTTGACTGTTCCATTTTGAACTACTTCAAAATCTTGTCAAGGAATGTACTCATTGAAAAACTTATCAAGCGTCTTGATCTATCTCTATAGATCTTGATGGTCAATATGTAAGTAGCTTCACTGAGGTCTTTCTTTGAAAAAAACTCCTTTCAAACATTCCTTTATGATTTGCAGAATAATTCTACATTATTTCCGATCAACAATATGTCGTTCACATATACTTACCAGAAATGCTGTAGTGATCCCACTCACTTTTCTTGTAAATACAGGCTTCACCGCAAGTCTATATAAAACTATATGCTTTGATCAACTTATCAAAGCGTACATTCCAACTCCGAGAGGCTTGCACAAATCCATAAATGGATTGCTAGAGCTTGCATACTTTGTTAGCTCCCTTTGGATCGACAAAACCTTCTGGTTGCATCATATACAACTCTTCTTCCAGAAATCCATTCAGGAATGCAGTTTTTACATCCATTTGCCAAATTTCATAATCATAAAATGCGGCAATTGCTAATATGATTCGGACAGACTTAAGCATGGCTACGGGTGAGAAGGTCTCATCGTAGTCAATCCCTTGAACTTGTCGAAAACCTTTTGCAACAAGTCGAGCTTTATAGACAGTAACATTACCGTTAGCGTCAGTCTTCTTCTTGAAGATCGATTTATTCTCAATTGCTTGCTAATCAACGGGCAAATCAAGCAAAGTCCATACTTTGTTCTCATACATGGATCCCATCTCAGATTTCATGGCCTCAAGCCATTTTGCGGAATATGGGCTCACCATCACTTCTTCATAGTTCGTAGGTTCATCATGATCTAGTAGCATGACTTCCAGAACAGGATTACCGTACCACTCTGATTTGATCGTTGGTATCTCAATACATAGTTCAATCTCGTTATCGGAAAGTCTCTTTACTCGTTCCGTAATACATCATCCCGCAACTAACTCATTAGTTGCAATGCTTGCAAGGCTTAAGTTATGTGCATTACCGAGAGGGCCCAGAGATACCTCTCCGACAATCGGAGTGACAAATCATAATCTCGAAATATGCCAACCCAACAAGTACCTTTGGAGACACCTGTAGAGCACCTTTATAATCACCCAGTTACGTTGTGACGTTTCGTAGCACACAAAGTGTTCCTCCGGTAAACGGGAGTTGCATAATCTCATAGTCATAGGAACATGTATAAGTCATGAAGAAAGCAATAGCAACAAACTAAAAGATCAAGTGCTATGCTAACTGAATGGGTCAAGTGAATCACATCATTTTCTAATGATGTGACCTCGTTAATCAAATGATAACTCATGTCTATGGCTAGGAAACTTAACCATCTTTGATTCAACGAGCTAGTCAAGTAGAGGCATACTAGTGACACTCTGTTTGTCTATGTATTCACACATGTATTATGTTTCCGGTTAATACAATTCTAGCATAGATAATAAACATTTATCATGAAATAAGGAAATAAATAATAACTTCATTATTGCCTCTAGGACATATTTCCTTCAGTCTCCCACATGCACTAGAGTCAATAATCTAGTTCACATCTCCATGTGATCTAACATCGGTAGTTCACATCACCATGTGATTAACACCCATAGTTCACATCGTCATGTGACCAACACCCAAAGGGTTTACTAGAGTCAATAATCTAGTTCACATCGCTATGTGATTAATACTCAAAGAGTACTAAGGTATGATCATGTTTTGCTTGTGAGGGAAGTTTAGTCAACGGGTCTGCCACATTCAGATCCGTATGTATTTTGCAAATTTCTATGTCAACAATGCTCTGCACGAAGCTACTCTAGCTAATTACTCCCACTTTCAATATGTATCCAGATTGAGACTTTGAGTCATCTGGATCAGTGTCAAAACTTGCATCGAGGTAACCCTTTACGATGAACCTTTTGTCACCTCCATAATCGAGAAACATATCCTTATTCCACTAAGGATAACATTGACCAATGTCCAATGATCTACTCCTAGATCACTATTGTACTCCCTTGCCAAACTCAGGGAAGGGTATACAATAGGTCTAGTACACATCATGGCATACTTTATAGAACCTATGGCTGAGGCATAGGGAATGACTTTCATTCTCTCTCTATCTTCTGCTGTGGTCGGGTTTTGAGTCTTACTCAACTTCACACCTTGTAACACAAGAAGAACTCCTTCTTTGACTGTTCCATTTTGAACTACTTCAAAATCTTGTCAAGGAATGTACTCATTGAAAAACTTATCAAGCGTCTTGATCTATCTCTATAGATCTTGATGCACAATATGTAAGTAGCTTCACTAAGGTCTTTCTTTGAAAAAAAACTCTTTTCGAACATTCCTTTATGCTTTGCAGAATAATTCTACATTATCTCCGATCAACAATATGTCTTATCAGAAATGTTGTAGTGCTCCCACTCACTTTTCTTGTAAATATAGGCTTCACCGCAAGTCTGTATAAAACTATATGCTTTGATCAACTTATCAAAGCGTATATTCCAACTCCGAGAGGCTTGCACCAGTCCATAAATTGATTGCTGGAGCTTGCACCACTGGGTTAGCTCCCTTTGGATCGACAAAACCTTCTGGTTTCATCATATACAACTCTTCTTCCAGAAATCCATTCAGGAATGCAGTTTTTACATCCATTTGCCAAATTTCATAATCATAAAATGCGGCAATTGCTAACATGATTCGGACAGACTTAAGCATTGCTACGGGTGAGAAGGTCTCATCGTAGTCAATCCCTTGAACTTGTCGAAAACCTTTTGCAACAAGTCGAGCTTTATAGACAGTAACATTACCGTCAGCGTCAGTCTATTTCTTGAAGATCCATTTATTCTCAATTGCTTGCTGATCAATGTGCAAGTCAACCAAAGTCCATACTTTGTTCTCATACATGGATCCCATCTCAGATTTCATGGCCTCAAGCCATTTTGCGGAATCTGGGCTCACCATCGCTTCTTCATAGTTCGTAGGTTCATCATGATCTAGTAGCATGATTTCCAGAACAGGATTACCGTACCACTCTGATTCAATCATCGGTATCTCAATACCTAGTTCAATCTCGTTACCGGTAAGTCTCTTTACTAGTTCTGTAATACATCATCCCGCAACTAACTCATTAGTTGCAATGCTTGCAAGGCTTAAGTGATGTGCATTACTGAGAGGGCCTAGAGATACCTCTCCGACAATCGGAGTGACGAATCATAATCTCGAAATATACCAACCCAACAAGTACCTTTGGATACACCTATAGAGCACCTTTATAATCACCCAATTACGTTGTGACATTTGGTAGCACACAAAGTGTTCCTCCGGTAAACGGGAGTTGCATAATCTCATAGTCATAGGAACATGTATAAGTCATGAAGAAAGCAATAGCAACAAACTAAACGATCAAGTTCTATGCTAATGGAATGGGTCAAGTCAATCACATCATTCTCTAATGATGTGACCCCGTTAATCAAATGACAACTCATGTCTATGGCTAGGAAACTTAACCATCTTTGATTCAACGAGCTAGTCAAGTAGAGGCATACTAGTGACACTCTCTTTGTCTATGTATTCACACATGTATTATGTTTCCGGTTAATGCAATTCTAGCATAAATAATAAACATTTATCATGAAATAAGGAAATAAATAATAACTTTATTATTGCCTCTAGGGCATATTTCCTTCATTTATATGCTATTTTATATGATTTTTGGGACTAACGTATTAACCTAGAGCCCAGTGCCAGTTTCTGTTTTTTCCTTGTTTTTCAGTATTGCAGAAAAGGAAAACCAAACGGAGTCTAATTGACCTGAAAATTCATGGAGATTATGTTTGGACCAGAAGAAGCCCACGGATTACCAGAGATTGGCCACAAGAGTCCCGAGGCACCGACGAGGGTGGGGGCGCGCCCCCTACCTCGTGGCCGCATCGGGGACCCCCCTGACTTGTTCCCGACTCCAAAACCTCTTATATATACCCAAACTTCCAGAAAGAAACCGAGATCCGTAGTTCCGCCGCCGCAAGCCTGTAGCCACCAAAAACCAATCTAGACCCGTTCCGGTACCCTGCCGGAGGGGGCGGGAATCCCTCTCCCGTGGTCATCTTCATCATCCCGACGCTCTCCATGATGAGGAGGGAGTAGTTCACCCTTGGAGCTGAGGGTATGTACCAGTAGCTATGTGTTTGATCTCTCTCTTGTGTTCTTGATTCGGAACGATCTTGATGTATCGCGAGCTTTGCTATTATAGTTGGATCTTATGATGTTTCTCCCCCTCTACTTTCTTGTGATGAATTGAGTTTTCCCTTTGAAGTTATTTTATCGGATTGAGTCTTTAAGGATTTGAGAACACTTGATGTATGTCATGCATGTGCTTATCTGTGCTGACAATGGGATATCACATGATCCACTTGATGTATGTTTTGGTGATCAACTTGCGAGTTCCGTGACCTTGTGAACTTATGCATAGGGGTTGGCACATGTTTTCATCTTGACTCTCCGGTAGAAACTTTGGGGCACTCTTCGAAGTTCTTTGTGTTGGTTGAATCGATGAATCTGAGATTGTGTGATGCATATCGTATAATCATACCCACAGATACTTGAGGTGACATTGGAGTATCTAGGTGACATTAGGGTTTTGGTTGAATTGTGTCTTAAGGTGTTATTCTAGTACGAACTCTAGGATAGATCGAATGGAAAGAATAGCTTCGTGTTATTTTACTATGGACTCTTGAACAGATCGATCACAAAGGATAACTTTGAGGTGGTTTCGCACCCTACCATAATCTCTTCGTTTGTTCTCTGCTATTAGTGACTTTGGAGTGACTCTTTGTTGCATGTTGAGGGATAGTTATATGATCCAATTATGTTATTATTATTGAGAGAACTTGCACTAGTGAAAGTATGAACCCTAGGCCTTGTTTCAACGCATTGCAATAGTGTTTTCGCTCACCTTTACCACTTGCTACCTTGCTGTTTTTATATTTTCAGACTACAAAAACCTACATCTACCATCCATATTGCACTTGTATCACCATCTCTTCGCCGAACTAGTGCACCTATACAATTTACCATTGTATTGGGTGTGTTGGGGACACAAGAGGCTCTTTGTCATTTGGTTGCAGGGTTGCTTGAGAGATACCATCTTCATCCTACGCCTCCCACAGATTGATGAACCTTAGGTCATCCACTTGAGGGAAATTTTCTACTGTCCTACAAACCTCTGCACTTGGAGGCCCAACAGTAGTAGAAAAGGGGGCTTTCATTCGGGCCTGGCCAGCCCATTAGTCCCGGTTCTGCCACGAACCGGGACCAATGGATGCATTCGTCCTGGTTCTTTAGCCCAGGGGGCCGGCCGGGGCGTCGTGGGCATTGGTCCTGGTTCGTATGGACCCATTTGTCCCGGTTCTAGGCACGAACCGGGACCAACGGGCCTCGCTCCTGGCCCACAAACATTGGTCCCGGTTCTTGGCTCGAACCGGGATAGAAAGCTGGGCTTTAGTCCCGGTTCCAGCCACGAACCGGGACAAATGATTTGCCTATATATACCCCATCGCCGGCAAGTAGAGCACTCCATAGTGCTCTGCTTTTGGCTGGCCGGTGAGGAAGGGCATTTGGGTGCTCTAGCTCACCTCTTATGCATGTGAGGTGTTCGATGAAATGCCCGAGCCACTCTAGTTAAGCTTTCTCCTCTCGAAGCTCGACCTCCGAGCTCCATTTTTTTCGAGATTTGTCTAGGTTTGGCGGTCCGTCACGCCCCGTCCTCGTCTTCACCGCCGTCGATCGCCCGCGCCGATCTCGTCGCCGGCACCACCGTGGTGAGCCTCTTGTTCTTAGCTTCTTTCTGAAAGAAAAAAATCTTACTTTATATAGATACTTGTCTAGTTTTCTTAATTTTGATACACATAATTATATATAATACACACAGATGAACCGGCAATGGATGTACAATGACATACACACCTCTGAGTACATTAAGGGTGTGCATAAATTTCTTGAAGTGGCCGAGGCAAACAAGCAGAATGGTTTTATGTGTTGTCCATGCCCTGATTGTGGGAATACGAGGTCTTACTCTGACAAGAAAATCCTTCACACCCACCTGCTTTATAAGGGTTTCATGCCACACTATAATGTTTGGACGAAGCACGAAGAAATAGGGGTTATGATGGAAGACAGCGAAGAAGAAGAGGACGATGACAACAATGTGCCCCCTAAATACAATGATGCTGCAACGGGGGAAGCTGAAGATCAAGAGGAACCAGACGATGTGCCCGATGATGATCTCCGTCGGGTCATTGTTGATGCAAGGGAAAAGTGCGAAAGTGAAAAGGAGAAGTCGAAGTTCGATTGCATGTTATAGGATCACAAAAAAGGGTTGTACCCCAATTGCGAAGATCGCAACACAAAGCTCAGTACTGTACTGGAATTGCTGCAGTGGAAGGCAGAGAATGATGTTCCTGACAAAGGATTTAAGAAGCTACTAAAAATATTGAAGAAGAAGCTTCCAAAGGATAACGAATTGCCCGACAGTACATACGCAGCAAAGAAGGTCGTATGCCCTGTAGGATTGGAAGTGGAGAAGATACATGCATGCCCTAATGATTGCATCCTCTATCGTGGTGCGTACAAGGATTTGAACGCATGCCCGGTATGCAGTGCATTGCGGTATAAGATCAGACGAGATGACCCTGGTGATGTTGAGGGCGAGCCCCGCAGGAAGAGGGTTCCTGCGAAGGTGATGTGGTATGCTCCTATAATACCACGGTTGAAACGACTATTCAGAAACAAAGATCATGCCAAGTTGATGTGATGGCACAGTGAGGACCGTAAGAAAGACAGGAAGTTGAGAGCACCCGCTGACGGGTCGTAGTGGAGAAAAATCGAGAGAATGTACTGGGCTCAGTTTGCAAGTGACCCAAGGAACGTATGGTTTGCTTTAAGCGTGGATGACATTAATCCTTTCGGGGAGCAAAGCAGCAATCACAGCACGTGGCCCGTGACTCTATGTATGTATAACCTTCCTCCTTGGATGTGCATGAAGCGGAAGTTCATTATGATCCCAATTCTCATCCAAGGCCCAAAGCAACCCGGCAACGACATTGATGTGTACCTAAGGCCATTAGTTGAAGAACTTTTACAGCTGTGGAATGGAAATGGTGTACGTGCGTGGGATGAGCACAAACAACAGGAATTTAACCTGCATGCGTTGCTGTTTGTAACCATCAACGATTGGCCCGCTCTCAGTAACCTTTCAGGACTGACGAACAAGGGATACCACACATGCATGCACTGTTTAGCTGACACCAAAAGTATATACCTGGACAGATGCAGGAAGAATGTGTACCTGGGCCATCATTGATTTCTCCCGACCAACCATCAATGTCGAAAGAAAGGCAAGCATTTCAAAGGCTAGGCGGATCACTGGAAGAAGCCCGCCATGTGTACCGGTGATCACGTACTTGATATGGTCTCTGATTTACACGTAATATTTGGAAAGGGTCCCGGTGGACTAGCTATTCCGAATGACGCTGAGGGACGCGCACCCATGAGGAAGAAGAAATCTATATTTTGGGACCTACCCTACTGGAAAGAGCTAGAGGTACGCTCTTCAATCAACATGATGCACGTGATGAAGAACCTTTGCGTGAACCTGTTAGGCTTCTTGGGCATGTATGGGAAGACAAAAGATACACCTAAGGCACAGGAGGACCTGCAACGTTTGCACGAAAAACACAACATGCCTCCAAAGTAGTATGAAGGTCCTGCCAGCTATGCTCTTACCAAAGAAGAGAAGGAAATCTTTTTTGAATGCCTACTCAGTATGAAGGTCCCGACAGGATACTCATGAATATAAAGGGAATAATAAATATTCCAAAGAAAAAGTTCCAGAATCTAAAGTCTCATTGAGGGAGTCCTGGATTAGGGGGTCTCCGGACAGCCGGACTGTTGGAGTATGAAGATACAAGATTGAAGACTTCGTCTCGTGTCCGAATGGGACTCTACTTGGCGTGGAAGCCAAGCTAGGCAATATGGATATGTACATCTCCTCCTTTGTAACGGACCTTGTGTAACCCTAGCCCTTTCCGGTGTCTATATAAACCTGAGGGTTTTAGTCCATAGGACAACATACAATCATACCATAGGCTAGCTTCTAGAGTTTAGCCTCTCCGATCTCATGGTAGGTCAATTCTTGTAATACACATATCATCAAGAATAAATCAAGCAGGACGTAGGGTTTTACCTCCATCAAGAGGGCCCGAACCTGGGTAAAACATCATGTCCCCTGCCTCCTATTACCATCCGCCTTAGACGCACAGTTCGGGATCCCCTACCCAAGATCCGCCGGTTTTGACACCGACATTGGTGCTTTCATTGAGAGTTCCTCTGTGTTGTCGCCGCTAGGCTTGATGGCTCCTACGATCATCGATAGTGATGCAATTCAGGGCGAGACTTTTCTCCCTGGACAGATCTTTGTGTTCGGCGGCTTCGCACTGCGGGCCAACTCGCTTGGCCATTTGGAGCAGATCGAAAGTTATGCCCCTGGCCGTCAGGTCAGGTTTGGAAGCCTAAACTACACGGCCAATATCCGTGGAGACTTGATCTTCGACGGATTCGAGCCCCTGCCTGGTGCGCCGCGTGGTCACGATGAGTATGATTTAGCTCTACCATTGGACCGTATTCAGGAGATCGCACCGGCAGCCGCTCCGAGCCTCAATTCGGAGCCAGTTGCGCCATCCATGGACGGGTGGATGGACCCCATCACAGAGGCCTTACCCTCAGCGGCGATCGAGCCAAATATCGACCTTACCCTTCATGAGAGCCGTGTTACCAAACTACCGGATCCTTCTCCGGCCACAGACTCCAAACCGCCTGCGCCTGTCCCTATCAGATCCGATTGGTCGCCGATCATGGAGTTTACCTCCACCGATATTTTCCAGCACTCTCCCTTCAGCGACATACTGAACTCATTAAGGTCTCTCTCCTTGTCATGAGGATCCTGGTCGAACTACGTCCGGCAGGATTGGGATGCGGATGACGAAGAAATTCACCGCCCACCCACCACCCACTTAGTAACCACTGTCGATGACTTAACCGACACGCTCGACTTCGACTCTGAAGACATCGACGGTATGGACGACGATGCAGGAGTCGAAGAGGAACCACTGCCCACAGGGCACTGGACGCCCACTTCATCACTTGACGTATACATGGTGGACACACCCAAAGAAAATAACGACAAGGAATGGAAGGACGCAGCGACGGGTGGTTCCCTCGAGCAGCAGTCAAAGCGGCGGCGTAAACGCCGCCCCAAATCCCGCCCCGGTAGAAATAACGATCACATAGACCCAGCGTTAGAGCAGGGTGAACCATTGGCCGACAACGGTAACACGGAAAATCAAGCCAAACAACCCAACCCCGTCGAATATAACAGTCCGGACGACATCACATGGGACAGGCGCCAGGAGCAACATAACGCCCACCAAAGGCTTGTCGCCACGGCGAGGAGCCTGAAAAAACAGAAGCAAAGGCTCAAGGCTGCACAAGACACACTCAAAATCAAATGGAGTGAAGTACTCAACACAGCAGCGAAGTACGACAGTAATCGCCATACCAAGAGCTACCTGAAGCGGAAGTTGCTACCGGAATTCGATGAGGAGGCCTTAGATCCCCCGCAACCAAAAATTGAAATGGCCATCCGGCCAGATAGACGACCTCACGGCCAACATAAAGCAGCGAACAACGCCGCACATAAGCCAATACGCGACCCACACGAGGGCTTGCATCATAAGAACGGCGCAACTAGATCCATTTATGGACTACGCAAGCGCGCTCCAGCATATGATGCAACACAACAAACATCCGAACACCACGGTACACCCAGATACAGGGGTGCCGCACACCCCCTATGTTTCACCGATGAGGTGCTGGACCATGAATTTCCAGAGGGATTCAAACCCATAGACATAGAGGCATACGATGGAACAACAGACCCTGGGGTCTGGATTGAGGACTATATCCTCCATATCCATATGGCTCGAGGAGACGATCTCCACGCCATCAAGTATTTACCCCTCAAGCTCAAAGGGCCAGCTCGGCACTGGCTTAAAAGCCTCCCCGAAAGCTCCATTGGAAGCTGGGAAGAGCTCGAAGATGCCTTTCGGGCAAATTTTCAAGGGACATATGTCCGACCACTGGATGCAGACGATTTAAGTCATATAACTCAACAGCCCGGAGAGTCAGCCCGAAAGCTTTGGAACAGGTTTCTTACTAAAAAGAACCAAATATTCGACTATCCTGATGCTGAAACCTTGGCAGCCTTTAAGCATAGCGTGCGGGACGAATGGCTTGCCAGTCACCTCGGCCAAGAAAAGCCAAGAACAATGGCAGCATTAACAAGCCTCATGACCCGCTTTTGCATGGGCGAGGACAACTGTTTAGCCCAGTGCAGCACCAGCGACCCAAGTACATCCGAAGTTAGAGATGGAAACAGGAAATCACGACGCAGCAAAAATAATAGGCGCCAAAATAAAGAAGACAGCCCGAAGAGAACGGCGGTAAACGCCGGGTTCAGAAGCTCTCGGCCAAGTCAGCAAAAGCCGCCCTCTAAAGGCGCCAGAGATGAACTGTCCAGCTTAAACAAAATTCTGGACCAAATATGTCAGATCCATAGCACCCCCGATAAACCTGCAAATTATACCCACAGAGACTGTTGGGTCTTCAAGCAGTCCGGCAATGTCAACGCCGAACATAAGGGGAAGGATACACCAAGCGAAGACGAGGATGAGCCTCGCAAGAAAAACACTGGGGAACAGAAGAAATTTCCACCACAAGTCAACACAGTAAACGTGTTACACGTGATAAAGGGGAGAACCAAAGCGGCACTCCCAGTCAAACATGCCCAAGGGCCAATCACCGCGGAGTTCTGCCATTGGCCTCTCGACCGATCACCTTCGACCATCAGGATTACTCAGCAAGTATCTGGAATGCAGGGTGGGCTGCCCTGGTATTAGATCCAATAATTGACGGATACCACTTCACATGAGTCCTGATGGACGGCGGCAGCAGCTTAAACCTGATATATCAGGACAAAATCCGCAAAATGGAGATATACCCAATGAAAATTCACCACGACAATACTACCTTTAGAGGAGTAACGCCAGGCCCAGGGGCTCATTGCACGGGCTCCCTGCTACTAGAGGTTATATTCGGCTTCCCCGATAACTTTTGTAGCGAAAATTTAACCTTCCACATTGCTCCGTTCCAAGGTGGCTATCAAGCACTACTTGGACGTGAAGCTTTCGCTCGCTTTAATGCAATACCGCATTATGCTTCCCTCACACTTAAGATGCCCGGTCCACGTGGCATCATTACAGTAAATGGAAATATTGAGCGATCCCTGCGCGCCGAAGAGAGTAGGGCTGCTTTGGCAGCCGCACACTAAAACGGCCTCACCAACTAAAGCATTCGATAGGTCGTCAAGACCACGGACACGGTTAGACGAGTCCGGTGCAGCTATATGAAATTCATACAGGTTTGATGACCACACCCCTGTTACAAATACAAGGGGCTCAACGCGCGCAGACAAGTGGCAATTTTTACTCATCTTGAACTGTAGATGGTTTCTTTAAATCCACCTTTTTGCACGACAAATTTTCACCTAAGTTCATCTGTTTTATAGATGACAATCGTGCTACACCCATCCAGGATACGGCACAACGGAGACACAGGCGCAGACATGCAGCAGGGACCCGTTCCAAGTATTCTTTTTAGATTTAGACCCTGCGTCAACCTTTTTTACTGTCTCTTGTTGATACACATCCCTCGGATTCTCAGTACAATTGAGAAGGATGCTGAAGTCTTGGCATGTGGCCACGTCAGAACAACGCACATACCTGGACACTAGGGGCTTCTTACAAAGGGCACTGTTTAGGCTTGGTTTACACCATAAAGACCGAATACCTTAGGGAGTGTTCGGCGTCGCGATTTTGCCCTTATATGCATTAGCTCCGAATCATGTTTTGGGTTAAATGTTGGGTTTGCTCGGCTCCTGTGTTTTGCTACCTTACGTTCCGCTCTATCGGCTAAGGCGGCACCAGGGGAACTACTGCGATTGTGCCCTGGTTCATCTGGACGAGCACCTCAGTAGAGAAAGCCGAAACCTGACTATCATGATATAGCACGAGACTGGTCAACCACTCGATGACCTATCGGAATCCTAGAATTCCTCCGCCTTAACGATGGGCTGCTTCCCTGCCGGGCATGTACGCACCCCGAACTCGGGTGAGTGCGGCGCCACCAGGGGCTATATAGTAGCCCCACTGTCAAACTCCTATGGCTAAGTGAAAGTGTTAAAGCATTATAGTCCGGTTGCCTAGTTCGTTGCGGTCTCACCTCCTTAGTAGGACCAAGACGTTGGATTAAGTGTGAATACGCATCTTCTGCGAACACCCCCGCATTATATGCGTGGGGGCTGAAGCCGACGACTGCAATCTTTCAGGTTATATACATGTATACATAAAATGGCCGCACGGGAGGCATCACAATACTTTCGGGAAAAAGTATAAATACAGCCTTGATAAAATTAATAAAACATTGTTTTTACAATGGGAATACATGTCACTCAAACATAATATTCTTCGAGCACTGGGCCTCTATCAAACGAGCACCCTCAAGCACTTCTTCAAAATAGTGCTCGGCAGCCACTCGGCCTATGGCCCAACCCTGCGCCGCAACAGTGGTAGCATCCATTTCCGCCCAGTATGCTTTGACACGGGCAAGGGCCATTCGCGAGCCTTCTATGCATGCCGACCTCTTCATCGCATTGATGCGAGGCACCGCACCAAGGAACTGCTGCACTAAGCTGAAATAGCTGCTCCGCTTCTGTTTTTCTGGCCATAGATTATCTACGACGGACCTCATGGTAAGTCCGGACAATCTATGGAGTTCGGCCCATTCGGCAAGCTAATCAGTTAGTGGAAGCGGACACTCTGGAACGTTAAACTGCGACCAGAATAGCTTGTCCAGTTCACGATCTGTTTGATCTCAGAAGTATTCGGCCGCATCGACAGCACTCGCCATCAAATCCAGATATGCGTCTACCGAACTCCACAGCCGATCCAGAGGGGTGTATCGCGGATCTCCGAACTTCCTCCGCAGCAAAAAGGGCTTCCCAGCCACAAAATCACTGGCTTCACACAGCTCCTCCTTGTTCGCTCTCATGGCAGAGCGGGTGTCTTTGGTCGCCATCGTGGCCTTTTCGAGGTCCATCGCCTTCGTTCGATTTTCTTCTTCAAGGACCTGACAAAGGTCGGCAGTATCTTTTAACTCTATAGCCATCTTGGTCATTTTCTCTTTGCTCTCGCAATGCGCGACCTTCTCGGCTATTAACTCTTCGGCCGCCTTCAAAGCAGCCGCATTACTACTCCTTGCTTGTTCTTTGGCTCAGGTAAGTTCCGCCCGAAGGGTCTCCACGGTGGCAGCTCCATCTGCAGCCACAACATATTAAAGATACTGTCATCACGCTGCTCTTACTATGTGACATTCACCAGAAAATATCACTTACCATGTGCCTCGTCAAGCCGCTTGTTAACAAGCTCGATGTCGGCATCCGCCGCATCCAGTTGCCGCTTTAGTTCAGCAAACTCATGAGTCCGGCTAGCCACCGGAGCTTCCACCACCTGCACATAAAGGCGGTATGGTTATTACCTAGGACAACGATCCTCTATTTGCCGCCGTTCTTGGTGACAACCAGAGTCTCAGGGGCTACTATCTACACCAGGCACACCTAAAAATGTGCGGTACCATCACAAAGGTATATCATCTTACGTAACTCAAAGCTCGTTAGTAGACTCATAAAGGCGTCATGCAACCCGCTTTCGGCGGACGAAATCCTTTCCATCACCGTACCCATCAACGCACGGTGTTCTTCTGAGATGGTCGCTCGCTTTAGCAGATCCCTCAGTACGTCCGACCGCATACCAGATGGCGCCGGACTCTTTTGTCTGCCCTCTTCAAGATCCGAATGTTGGGGACTTTGGGTGACTATGGGATTATCTTCTGGCCTCACCGAATCTAGAGAGGCCCTCCGTGACGACACTTCAAGGTCGCCTGCTTCTTGAGCGGGGGAGTCCGGGGGAGGCGTTTTGCTCTCCATCATCTCCGGGAGAAGGTCCCCTGAAGACAAGCTCTGTTGAGAAGGGCTGAGATCCGAACTGCAATATAAACGCTTCGGTTATTTTCCTTGGAAGTAAGGTAGAGTATGTCTACTATTAAGTAAATTTTGATCACTTACGACTCGTTCAAGGGCTGATCCCCGCACGAACTTTGTGCTGCAAAAGCACCCTCCGACACGGGACCCTCTGGTGGAGTCTTCTTCTCCCGTTTGGAAACCTTGGTTTCCGGATCATCAGAGGTAGTCCTCTTTCTCCCCCGGGGTGAAGGATTGTCAGACTCCTTCTCTTGGCTATCCTCCCTCACGAAGGCGCTCGCTCCTTCGGTGGGAACAGATAGCGGTGGAGGCCCACTTTGGCCCTCTTTACTCCCCCCTTCATCTTCCTTTGCGGGCACCAGGCAAGGTGCTGGCTCGAGCATCTTTTCCAGCACCGGATTGTCCAAGCCTTCGGGAAGGGGGGCCGAACACTGGATCATCTTCGCCTTTGCTGTACAGTCCTAGCCAAAGAGCGATCCTTCAGGATGATGTCATGATAACAGAAAGACGGTGTGTTCGGCTAGAGGGTTACTTATTTGGTCCGCGATGCGGTTGCTGCTCAGGCCCACGTACTTGGAGGTGTCCGGACACTCTATCTGGGTTCTGAAGAACGACTTGTACATCTCCTCGTGCGTCAGGCCGAGGAAATTCTGAATAGTGCGCGGTCCTTCTGGGTTGAATTCCCATAAACGGAGGGGCCGGCGTTTGCAAGGCTGGACTTGACAAACCAGCATGACTTGCACTACCATAACCAAACTAAAATCTCCCTCGAAGAGATCCCGGATGCGGCTCTGCAGTATGGGGACATCCTTGGTTGGACCCTAGCTCAGCCCCCTGCTGATCCATGACATCAGTTGTGGTGGAGGGCCCGAGCGAAAGGCGGGGGGAGCTACCCACTTGGCACTTCGGGGAGCGGTGATGTAGAACCACTCCCTTTTCCATAATCCGGACACCTCTGGAAAGGAACCTTTTGGCCATGGAGCTCTAGCAATCTTGCTTATTAATGCATCTCCGCACGCTGCATATTGCCCCTCGACCGTCTTCGGCTTCACATCAAAGGTCTTGAGCCACAGGCCGAAGTGAGGGGTAATATGGAGGAAGGCCTCACATACGACAATAAATGCCGAGATGTGGAGAAAGGAATCCGGGGCTAGATCGTGGAAATCAAGCCCGTAATAGAACATCAAACACCTTACGAAGGGATCCAGAGTGAGGCCTAGTCCTCGGAGGAAGTGGGAGATGAACACGACGTGCTCGTTGGGTTCGAGAGAAGGGACGACCTGCCCTCAGGCGGGCAGCCGATGCAAGACTTCGGCGGTCAAGTATCTTGCCTCCCTCAACTTCTTGATATCCTCTTCCATGACGGAGGAGGGCATCTACCGGCCCTTGAGGCTGGATCCGGACATGATTGAAGGTCCGAAGCACCTGACCTGGGCTTTGGGTGTTGGAACTCGAGGCAGGGAAAGGATTTGATTGAGCACGGGAGGAAAAAGGTAAAAAACCTTGGCCCTTTATAAAGAGGGTGAATATCAAGCGTCCTCCTCGTGGCCGTTTGGGACTTGCCTAAAATGTAGGAGTCCTAGGCGCGGTTGGGTTACCCACGCCCGTATTGATGAGAATCCCATAATAAGGGGGACACGATCTCTGCTTTGACAAGACGTGACAAAAAACTGCCTCGCGTTATGTGCGGGGCTAGTTGAAGGAAACGGTTCGAATAATCACCGGGCCATGGCATAATGTCATGTTACCAAACCAAGTCAGCGGATTAGATTTGTGGAAATATTATTCTATCTACGGTGGTATGTGGAACTTATTTTGCAGGGTCGGACACTATCCTTGTATTCAAATTCTTCCGTGGTGTATTCGGAGGAGGAACCCGCCTTGCAATGCCGAAGCCAATACTGTGCGCCGGACTCATCATCATTGAAGCCTAGTTCAGGGGCTACTGAGGGAGTCCTGGATTAGGGGGTCTCCGGACAGCCGGAGTATATCCTTTGGCCGGACTGTTAGACTATGAAGATACAAGATTGAAGACTTCGTCTCTCGTGTCCGGATGGGACTCTACTTGGCGTGGAAGGCAAGCTAGGCAATACGGATATGTACATCTCCTCGTTTGTAACCGACCTTGTGTAACCCTAGCCCTTTCCGTTGTCTATATAAACCGGAGGGTTTTAGTCCGTAGGACAACATACAATCATACCATAGGCTAGCTTCTAGGGTTTAGCCTCTCCGATCTCGTGGTAGATCAACTCTTCTAATAGTCATATCATCAAGAATAAATCAAGCAAGACGTAGGGTTTTACCTCCATCAAGAGGGCCCGAACCTATATAAAACATCGTGTCCCCTGCCTCCTGTTACCATCCGCCTTAGATGCATAGTTCGGGACGCCCTACCCGAGATCTGCCGGTTTTGACACCGAAAATCATGACTGCCAGCTGATTATGACGCAACTACTTCCGGTTGCATTGAGGGGGCTTCTACCCGAGCCATTATCAAGCTATGTGCATTCCTCAATGCAATCTCTCAGAAGGTGGTCGATCCAAAAATCATACCAAGGCTAAGGAGTGATGTGGCGCAATGTCTTGTCAGTTTCGAGCTGGTGTTCCCACCATCCTTCTTCAATATCATGACGCACATCCTAGTTCATCTAGTCGACGAGATTGTCATTCTCGGCCCCGTATTTCTACACAATATGTTCCCCTTTGAGAGGTTCATGGGAGTCCTAAAGAAATATGTATGTAACCATGCTATGCCAGAAGGAAGCATCTCCATGGGCCATCAAACAGAGGATGTCATTGGGTTTTGTGTTGACTTCATTCCTGGCCTTAAGAAGATAGGTCTCCCTAAATCACGGTATGATGGGAGACTGACTGGAAAAAGCACGCTAGGAGCGGACTCAATAATATGCAAGGACGGGCATTCTTGGTCTCAAGCACACTACACAGTTCTACAGAACTCTACCTTGGTGAGCCCGTATGTCGATGAACACAAGAACAGTCTGCGCTCCAAACACCTGGAGCAGTGTGATGACTGGATTACATGTGAACACATCAGGACTTTCAACAGTTGGTTGGAAACACGTCTCAGAGGTGACAACACTGTTTGTGATGAGCCGTACTCGTTGTCCAGGGGACCATCTTCGGTTATATTGACTTACAAAGGATACGAGATAAATGGGAATACATTTTACAAGATCACCCAAGATCAAAAGAGCACCAACCAAAACAGCGGTGTCCGCTTTGATGCAGCAACCGAGAGAGGAAAGGACACATATTATGGTTACATACTTGACATATGGGAACTTGACTACGGACATGATTTTAAGGTCCCTTTGTTTAAGTGCAAATGGGTCAATCTGTCAGGAGGCGGGGTACAGGTAGACCCACAGCACGGAATGACAACACTGGATCTGAACAATCTTGGGTACACTGACGAACCGTTCGTCCTAGCCAATGATGTGGCACAGGTTATCTATGTGAAGGACATGTCTACCAAACCGAGAAAAAGAAAAGATAAGGAAGCGAATACATCATACGATGAGCCAAAGCGCCACATAGTTCTTTCAGGAAAAAGGGACATCGTGGGAGTGGAGGGCAGGACAGACATGTCCGAAGATTATGAAAAGTTCCATGAAATTCCTGCCTTCAAAGTCAAGGATGGCCCAAGCATCCTGATCGATGAAGATTATCCATGGTTATGGTGCAATAAGAAAAGGACACAACCGAAGAAAAAGTGAAGACTTTCTCTCCACAACTATTATGATGATACCATGCCTACTTTCAACCTTTTCCTAGTTCATTTGAAATGCATGTTGTAACAGACGAGTTTCTGTATGAAAACCTGATATCTTGAAATAGATTGTCCGTTTTGTTGAAATGCTATGAATGTTTTGTTGACATGCTTTGAAGTTGCATTTTATAAACCTCTAGTATTATTGAAACTAAAATTATATAGAATTTATGCAACTAAAATTATTGTTGGTGTACTAAAGTAGGGGTACCTTAGTATCCCGAACTTGTGCACGGGCAGTCGCAGCGACCCGCGGCAAGGCTTGCCAGGTGACCGCCAAGACCCTCCATGGTTCCTTTAGGAGCCATTCAAGAACAAAGTGTCCAAGGCCCCGGCAAGAGGAGCTTGCCGGGAAGGAGACAAGACCCCGGCAAGAGGAGCTTGTCGGGAAGGAGACGAGACCCCGACAAGAGGAGCTTGCCGGGAAGACAACCAAAGCATCTCAAGAAGCTCGCTGCGGTGCACTGCGCGCCCCGACAAGACCCGGTGAGCGGCAAGCTCCTGGACGCGGCAAGGCAACATCCGCGGCAAGACGCTTGCCGCGGCAAGCTACTACTCCGCAGCCCGCGCTCCAGTACACCCACCAACGTGTCGCCCTGGGATCATTCCTGGCGTACGTGGCGGGAGGCTGTGCAGCCAGGGGCATGCGGTGGCAAGCAGGCGCTGACAAGGAGCCATCGTGGCAAACGGTGGCGCCCCTGACGGTCCCTTTCCGCCCCGTCTAAGCGACACAGATAGGCATTTAATGCCTTTGTCCCCTGCCGTCAGGGTTAGGTAGGATACGACTGTAGCAGGCGGTGGCGCCAACTACCACCCCTTTTACATTTTACCCTCACCTCTGTTGCCACATGTCGGTGACCCCTTAGACATATAAAAGGAGGCCCATGCGCTACAGAGGGGGGGAGGACAACCATTCTCACGCTCGATCTCGCCAGCTGCTTGAGTGTACTGTAGCACTCATCGCTCCCGAGCAAGAACTCAATACAACCACCAAAGCAGGAGTAGGGTTTTACGCATCCGTGCGGCCCGAACCTGGGTAAATCGATCGTCTCGCTCACGCGTTCGCCTCGATCTGCTCTTTGTGCATCCACCGCCCCCTGCCGAACCGAAAGGGGCTCGGCCCGCTGATCCCCATAGGTGTGCGAGGGATCAGCAACCCCCGACATCTTTGGCGCGCCAGGTAGGGGGTGCGTCGAGGTTGTGCGAACCTGGTCCGTCATTCGCGCGAGCCAAATCTTCATCGTCTTCATTGACATGACGCCGAACAAGAAGGCTTCGGAAGCCGCCGCTCCGTCTGCGCCGAGCCCGCCATCGCCGGAGCGAACGGCTGGTGGAGTTGGCGCCGGCAGAAAAACGGGCGCCGACGGGGAGACCCATGGCGCTGCCAGGTCCAACGACCAGGCTGCGCCGCACGTCGGCGGCGCGGTCGCCTCCCACAATGACCGCACGCACTCCAAGACCTCGGCGTCCGTACACGCACCGCGCCCGTCCCAGGAGGCGCGGGACCAGCAGCGTCATGGTACCCACGGTACCATACGTCTGCTGGGCCAAGATCAAGCTGGCCGGTCCCGGAGTGCTAAAGATCAGCATGCACGCCAACATGCTGGCGTGAACGTGGCGCGATCGCTTGGACGAGATGTTGCTCCTTCTAACGCAGTTAGAAGTCCGAGCATATCTCGCTCCTCGCACCGTTCGCTGCCGCCGCCCGCCTCCCCGGCAGAAGCGTTGGCACGGGCCCAGCTGCTTCTAGATTACCCTCCAGTGCCAGAGAAGATCGATGACTGGAGGGCCACTATCCAGAGCCTCATCGGCTTCGCCAACGGCGACAACCCACGGCAGCCGAGCGCATCGCTGCCGCGGCAAGTCAGCCTGGCGCGAGCCGGTGACGACAAGATCGGCGAGGGTGCAACCACTGTGCACTCTCCGCCCCGAAGGCCAAGATCGCCGACTCACCGGATCCACCTCGACAGCTACTCCACCGCGTCGTCAGATCCGCGAGCTCGTCGCGATCAACGCCAAGTTCTTCATGAGAGACAGCAAGAACACGCTCGAACACGCATCGAGCACCGAAGAGAAGTGCGGCGTCAATCAGACCTGCGCGCTGGGCCCTCTGTTGACATGCATGCACCCGGAGAGCCAGGTAACTTGCCGTACAGGGCAGGTTGTCCTGCGTTTACCCGTGAGCTGCGGCAAGTCCAGTGGCCCAACCAGAAGCATTTCAAGCCAGACATGCTGGAGAAGTACGACGGCAAGTCGCGCCCGTCTGAGTTCCTCAGCATCTACACCATTGCAGTGCAAGCTGCCGGGGGGCGAGACGACAAGGTCCTTGCCAACTACTTCCCGCTCGTGCTCAAGCCCGAAGTCAGATCCTGGCTCATGCACTAGCCGGACAACTCCATATCCTCTTGGGTGGATTTGTGCCATCAGTTTGTCGGCGCCTTTACAGGCGGCCACAAACCACATGGCCAAGACACTGACCTCCACCTGCTTGCCCAGAAGGAAGGAGAACCCCTGCGCAAGTATATCCAGAGATTCAGCCATGTGCAGCGCAACATCCCAGACATCCACCCTGCCGCGGTTATCAGCGCGTTCCATCAGAACGTGCGTAATCGCAGGATGCGGGAGGAGATGGTGATGAGCAGGATCAGAGACGTCAGCGGTCTGTATGCCCTGGCCGACAAGTGCGCACGCGCTGAAGAAGGGAGGAAACTCCCAGGAGAAGAAGCTAGAGCAGGGGGATCTGACAGCGAGGATGCCGCCCCGGCAAGGAAAAACCGGAGGCGCAACAGGAAGAAGAGCGGGAAAGAGGTACTAGCCGTTGAGCAGTCCGGCGATGACGGCCCCGCCGAGCAAGCCAAAGTTGGCAGCTCCGGCAAGGAGGTTGCCGCGTGCACCAACTGCCAGGCTGTGGCGGCCGCCGACAAGCAGGACGGCTCCGGCAAGCAGTACTGCAAGATTCACCGCACCAAGGGCCATGATCTCCAGAACTGCAAGAGGGTCAAGCAGCTTGTCCAGCAACAAAAAGCTGAGTACGAGCAGCGCGACAAGGAGAGAGCCCAAGGAGGCGGTGGAGAAGCCGGCAAGAAGCGCGCTGGCCAGGGAGGAAGCCGCGGCAAGGCCAAGCAGCGGCAAGGAGATAGACCTCCCCGCGGCCGCGATAAGGACGAAGACGAAGACGACGACGAAGACATGGATGATGTTGAGAACAGCGAGCAGGAGTTTCAGAAGGCTACAGAAGTCTTGTGTGTTGACGGTGGCGCTTCTCGGCATACTTCCCACCGCCAACTCAAACAGTGGCTCCGGGAAGTTAATGCGGCAGAGCCACCTGTCGAATCACTCAAGCTTCTGAAGTGGTCCAGCACGCCTATCGTCTTTGACATTGAGGACCACCCTGATCGCACAACTGCGGTCGGGTGCTTGCCGTTGTTGGTTTCGCCAACAATACGCAACCTCAAAGTCCCTAAGATGCTAGTTGATGGCGGGGCCAGCCTAAATCTGATCTCCTCCGCTGTGCTCCAGAAACTCCAGATCCCGGACAGCGAGCTCGAAGAAACCGGTACGTTCCAAGGAATTAACCCGGGAAGGAGCAAGCCGAAAGGGAAGGTCACGTTGCCGGTGACATTTGGCAGCGAGCTGAATTTCAGAACGGAGAGGGTCACTTTCGACGTTGCAGATTTCCCATTGCCTTACAATGGGATACTTGGCCGTCCCGCGCTCACCAAGTTCATGGCGGCCTCTCACTATGCATACAACATGCTCAAGATGCCAGGCCCGATAAGTGTCATCTCCGTCCCCGGCGACAAGAAGGATGCCCTTATCTGCGCCGACAAGATCTACCGGGAAGCTGCTGTCGCGACAGACCACGAGACACTTGCCGCTGAAGCTCCCGGGGGGAAGAAGACTAAGTCCGGCAAGAGCTCTGGTGCCCACTCCAGCAAGCGCGCCTCTTTGGAGTGCCGTGCTGCCGTCGAGGACGCACCATCGAGCTCCACCGGCAAGAAGACCAAGTCCGGCAAGAGCTCTAATGTCTACTCCGGCAAGCGCGCCTCTTAGGAGTGCTGCGCGGCCATTGAGGACGCACCATCGAGCTCCGCCGGCAAGAGTAGGAAGACGATGGCAGCTCCACCACTTACCAAGAAGGTGTCCGCCAAGGAGGATGGCACTGGTGGTACCTTCACCATCAGTGCCACGCTTGACCCTAAATAGGAAAGCGCGCTCGTTACTTTCCTGCGGGCGAATGTCGACGTGTTTGCATGGCAACTGTCTGACATCCCCGGTGTTCCCAGGAAGGTAATTGAGCACCATCTTGCCATTTGTCCTCATGCGCGGCCCGTCAAGCAGAAAGTCAGGAAGCAGGCGGTGGAGCGCTAAGAGTTCATAGCAGAAGAAATCAAGAAATTGGAAGCAGTAGGCCTTGTCAGAGGGGTGCTCCATCCAACGTGGTTGGCCAATCCGGTTGTAGTGCGCAAGGCAAACGGGAAGTGGAGGCTTTGTATTGACTTTACTGATGTTAATAAAGCTTGTCCCAAAGATCCATTTCCCTTGCCGCGCATCGACCAGATTGTTGACTCCACAGCCGGGTGTGAGTTGCTTTCATTCCTTGACGCATATTCAGGATACCATCAGATCTTCATGGCAGAAGAGGATGAGGAGAAAACCGCATTCATTACTCCATGTGGCATAAAGAATGCCAGTTCAACATTCGCCAGAGTAGTCCATATCGCTTTGAATCCACAGATACACAGAAATGTAGAAGCTTACATGGATGATATAGTGGTCAAAAGCAAGGACAGGGCAACTCTGATACAAGACTTAGAAGAGACTTTTGCAAATCTACGCAAGGTCAACCTCAATCTCAACCCCGAGAAGTGTGTGTTTGGAGTCCCTTCCGGCAAACTTCTCGGGTTCTTTGTGTCTCAGCGAGGAATCGAAGCTAATCCCAACAAGATCAAGGCCATCGAGCAGATCGAAGCACCAAGGCGCGTCAAGGATGTACGGAAGCTTGCCGGCTGCGTGGCTGCTCTCAGCAGGTTTATCTCTCGGTCTGCTAAGCGCGCCCCGCCGTTTTTCAAGATTCTGAAAAAGGCACGTCCAATGAAATGGACTCCGGAAGCGGAGGCTACGCTGCAGGACTTGAAGAGGTACCTGTCCTCCACTCCAACACTTGTCGCACTGTCACAGCCCTAGAATATCTGAGTATAATAGTTGCATTAGTGAGGCTGCATCATGTTTATATTTCAAGGAAATTGAAATGAGGAATTTTCAAAGCCTCAGAAATTATTGTAAAGAAGGGCAAGAACCCTTTAAATTGCACTCAGTGATTCCAAATTGCCCTAAAAATAGTTTTGTGAATTTTGGCAAGAGTTATATATCAAACCAAAATTCTAGAACATTTTTAAGGAATTATTTTGGCACTGAATTTAAATCATTATTGAATTTGAATTTGGAATTATATTCATAATATATGGGATATATTTTCAAATAACTTTGAAATAATTTATGTGCCTCTGGAAAAGTCCATGAGGCAACCTAAAAATACTCAAAGGATGTTTTGGCATTGTTTGAATTTTGTTTGAATTCAAAACAGTGGCAAAGGATTAAATAAAAGAAAACAGAAGGGAAATAAAATAGGACTGAACTTACCTGAGCAGCCCACCCACCTGGCCCAGGAGAGAAGCCGGCCCAGCCCACTTACCTCCTCGCTCGTTGTCTTCCTCCTGCCAGTAGGCAGGAGCGAACACGCGCGCGCACCCGAGGAGCCCTCCACCTCCTGCTTCACGCTGGAGGCCGCTCCTTCATCCTAATCCGCGTCTCGAGACGCGCGAGGCCCTCCTCTCACTTTCCCCTCATCCTCTGCTCTCTCTGGACCCTTTCCCCCTCCTCTGCTCTCTCTCTCTCTCACGATCGACCATGAGCGGAGACTGTCGCCGCCGACAAGCACCACCGCAGCCACCGTGCTCCCCTCACCTCTCCGACGCGGCCCCGAGCTCTGCCTCATCCACCTCATCCTCTCCATCGACTCACGCGACGCCGGACGCCTCGAAGCGCCGCCATCGATGCCTTCTTCAACCTCGGGACCGCCGGCCATCTCCGTCAAATTCGTCAGCTCCGGACCGTCCCCGAGCCCACCGAGCTGCTCTACGTGACCCTAGTGAGCTCCTGCTCCGAATCCCCCTCCTCCCCGCCATTATTTCAAGCTCAATTTGCCGACTCCCTACTGACCGAGCTCAACACCGCTCGGGCTCGTCACCGGCGCCGCTCCGATGCCCATTTGGTCGCGCCAACGTGCCAAACGACACCGCTGCATCGCGTAGTGCCTTGCCCGCGCTTTAGTTTGCGTGTTTGCTCGCTGCAGCCGCTTTCCCGTGCACAGCCGAACTCAGGCCGCCGCCCGGCTCGTCGCCGCCGCGGTTACGCGCTGCCCCAGCTCCTTCCGTCTGCACCACTAGATGCGCACGAGTCCCAGGAGCACGTAGATGCCCTCTGCCGCGTGTTTGGTCGCCCGTGGGCGAAACTCGAGCCGTTCCGCCGTGTCTGGCCTTGCCGGCGTCGAGTCGCCGGCGGGTTTGACTCGTTTGACTGCGGTTGACCACTGGTTTGACCTTCCCTGACATGTGGGCCAAAGCCCCTAATTAGTTAACTTGAGATTAATTAGAGCTAACTAATTTAGTTAACTAAACTAGACACCGACATGTGGGCCCCACCCTGCTAACAGCCTGGTTAGGGTTAGTTTAGCACTAACTAACTCAGTTAGTTGGCTGAGTAACTGACCAGTGGGTCCCACTAGTCAGGGTTGACCTGGACCACGCCCATTGACCGCTGACGTCATAGTGACGCAGTGCTGACGCAATAACATATTTTCTGGGTTTAATTTAAATCAGGAAATTCCAGAAAATGCCCAAAACTTCTAAAAATCATAGAAATTCAACCGTAACTCCAAATAAAATAAATTATATATGTAAAATTATCATAAAAATTCAAGGAATCCATCTGTACCATTTTAATGCATGTTTGAGCAAGTTAATCTCACTGTTTAGGATGAAACATGATTAGGGCAAATTTCATAATAGATTTGGAGTTGGAATTTGATATAGTTTTGAATTCCACTTCAATTAAAATGACTTTCTGTTGCATTAGCCCAAAACACATTCATATTACCATGTCATGATCATGCATCATATTGTTGCATTGCATTGATTGTGTCCTTCTCTGTTTGCCGATAACCGTCCCCTCTCAGTCGACGATGTTTCCGACGATGTGATCGATGACACCGATGAAGAGCTATATTATCTTCAGAAGTGTCAGGCAAGCAAAAACCCCTTGTTCATTCCAATACAATCCCACTCTCTCGCTCCTGCTCTCTTTTACTACATTAGGACAACATCGTTTCAACTGTTACATGCTGCGGTAGCTGAACCCCTTTCCTCTACATGACCTGTCATTGCCACAGTAAATAGATGAAACCCACTAGCATGAGTAGGAGTTGTTTGAGCCCTGATGTGCCTACTCATTCATGTTGTTGTCATGCCTGCTACTGCTTAGAGTTGGGTCAGGTCTGATTCATCGGGGATGAATTGGAATGGTGTTGAACATGTCCTACGGTGTGTGAGATAAGTGTGTGAACACGAATTGGTAAAGGTAGCGGTGAGAGGCCATGTAGGAGTACATGGTGGGTTGTCTCATTGCAGCCGTCCTCAGGAACTGAGTTCTGTGTTTGTGATCCATGAACAGTTACTACCACGTATTGGAATGCTTAAGTGCCCCTCTCGGCTTATTAATCAACTCAATCTCTGTCCAGGAGTTGCAACTAGTTTCTGGTGTTTGTAGGTAGTGTTAGTAGTCTACCAAGTGGCACCCGGTACAGGTGGGCTTGGGACAGACTAGGCACAGTGGCCCGGTGTACCAAGTGGCAACCGGATGGTGGGCTTGGGAACCCTGTACACATCGTTCGGGGCCGTGAGCGACACCCCGGCCGGATCTCCTTGCGGATGGAACCCGAATAGGCGATAAACCTGGACTAGAGACTTGTTGGTTAGTCAGGTCGTGGCCGACTCCCTCGCCAGGCTTCCGCTTGAAGGTTGCCGAGTTACACAACGTGTACATGGTGGTAAGTGGCGAGAGCGTGTGTGAAAAAGTACACCCCTGCAGGGTTATCATTATCTATTCGAATAGCCGGATTCCTCGGATATGGAAACTTGGACCCCTTGCATAGTTCATAGACAAGTGAAAGTGGATACTCTAAAATGCGCAAGATAAGCGTGAGTGCTATGGATGGTGTTCTCGTAGGGAGACGGGAGCAGATCCATAGTGGTGTATTGGTATGGTGAATTTGTGGACTCGTGTGCGCCACCTCAAAAGAGTTACTTGAAGTCGTAGTTCAGGTTAGCCACTGAGTCAAAGCTGGCTTGCTGCAGTTAAACTCCACCACCCCCTTTGTTGATACCGATGCATATGTAGCTAGTTCTGATGTAAGTCTTGCTGAGTACCTTTGTACTCATGTTTGCTTAATTTATGTTTTGCAGAGAGACTCCAGTCTCGCTAATAGTTCCGCGTGGACTTCGACGTTTAGCTTGATACCTCAGCTACGATCTTGTGCCCTCGACAGGATCTGGTAGATAGTGAGGCTTCTTAGCCTTTTTCATTTATAGATGTCTGTACTCAGACATGTTAAGCTTCCGCATGTGTTTTGCATTGTATGCTATGATTGTTGGGTCATGAGACCCATGCTTGTAATATCTGGCTCTTCGGAGCCTAATGAATAAATACTTGAGTCGTAGAGTCTTGTTGTGATGCAATGTTGTATGTACTCATATCGGGCATATTGTGTGTATGATTGAAATGCTTGGTATGAGTGGGATCTGACAATCTAGTTGTTTATCCTTGGCAGCCTATCATATGGGGAAATGTAGTCTAGTGCTTTCTGAGCGATAGTAGTCCGCTACAGCCCGGTTCACCGGAGTCCTGCTAGCCCAGCACTACTGCTCAGGACACTTGACTGGCCGGCATGTGTTTCTCTTCGTTCCTGTGTCTGTCCCTTCGGGGAAATGTCACGCGGTGACATCCGAAATCCTGCCTAGCCTGCTACAGCCCGGGTTACCGGAGTCGTGTTAGCCTAGTGCTACAGCCCGGATTCACACGCTGTTGACCGACATGCTCGAGGTTGATTCATGTATGCCTGTCCCCATGGGTTAGTGCCGCTTTGGGTTCACGACTAGCCATGTCGGCCCGGGTTCTTTGTCATATGGATGCTAGCGACACTATCATATACGTGAGCCAAAAGGCGCAAACGGTCCCGGGCCAGGTAAGGTGGCACCCGTGGGAATATCGTGCGTGAGGCCACAAAGTGATATGATGTGTTACATGCTAGATCGGTGTGACCTAGGATCGGGGTCCTGACACGCACCTAAACCACAAGAGAAGTTGCTGTTGTACATAGCGGCAACCAATCAAGTGGTTAGTGCTGCATTAGTAGCGGAGAGGGAGGCAGATGACGAGCCAGCGACTGCGGCAAGCACATCCGGCGGCAAGCAGGGGGCTTCCCCGACAAGCTCTGGCCCCGACAAGCAAGGGTTTGCGCAGATGCAAGAGGAGATACAGAAGAAGATGGTGCAGCGCCCGGTTTACTTTGTCAGTTCCCTTCTGCAGGGGGCTAGGTCAAGGTACTCTGGTGTGCAGAAGTTGCTTTTCGGCCTTCTCATGGCCTCGAGAAAGCTGCGCCATTACTTCCAAGCACATGAGATCACAGTTGTCACTCGCTTTCCGCTTAAGAGGATATTGCAAAATTCAGAAGCAACAGGCAGGATTGTCGAGTGGGCACTGGAACTGTCAAGCTTTGGCCTCAAGTTTGAGAGTACATCAACAATCCAGAGCAGAGCATTGGCAGAATTCATAGTAGAATGGACGCCAACCCCAGATGAAGAAATTCCGGAGACAAGCGTCCCCGCCAAGGAGGCAAGCAAAGACTGGCTCATGTACTTTGACGGTGCTTTCTTGCTGCAAGGCGCCGGTGCTGGTGTACTGCTTGTCGCACCCACCGGAGAGCACCTCAAGTACATAGTCCAGATGCACTTTCCCAAGGAGCAAGCGACAAACAATACTGCAGAGTATGAAGGCTTGCTTGCCGGTCTCAGGATCGCGGCAGAACTTGGGATTAAGAAGCTCATTGTCAGGGGTGACTCGCAGCTTGTCGTCCGCCAAGTGAAAAAGGTTTACCAGAGTCCGTTGATGGAAGCTTACGTCGATGAAGTGAGGAAGCTAGAGGAGCGCTTTGACGGCCAGCAAATGGAACATGTTCCAAGAGCAGAGAACGACATTGCCGATGGCCTGTCGAAGTGCGCAGCACTTAAGTTACCTATGGAACCAGGGATCTTTGTGCTCAAGCTGACTCAGCCATCTGTAACACCATCAACTGGACAGAGCAAGAAGAGGAAGTTGATTTTTGGTGACTATCTTCTGGCAGAGCTCCCCAAAGCCGCCGCCAAGAAGGTCCCCAAGATCGACGCCAAGAGTGCTGAGGAGCAGTCTACTCCGACAAACCCCAGGGTTTGTTCCGTCGCAGTAGACACTCACGGCAAGCTCTGCTCCGGCAAGCTTGCCGGGGAACGTCAAGCTCCGGCAGAGTCGCAGGCTCTTGCCGTAGAAGCGGACGTTCCCGCAGCAGCAGATGTGCATTTAGTCCTTGTTGTCGAGCCACAGGCTCCAACATGGGCGCAGCAGATAGTCCGTTTCCTCCAGATAGGAGAACTTCCCGAAGAGCCAGAAGAAGCGGAAAGAGTAGCCCGGCAGTCTAGTATGTACCAGTTTGTCGACGACACACTGTACAGAAGAAGACTCAACGGTGTGAAATTGAAGTGTATTCCTCGGGAAGATGGACAGAAGCTGTTGGCAGAGATACACGGAGGCATATGTGGTCACCACATTGGTGCAAGAGCTCTTGTCGGAAAAGCATTCCGGCAAGGTTTCTTCTGGCCGACAGCCCTCCAGGATGCAACTGCACAAGTAACCAAGTGTGAAGCGTGCTAGTTCCATTCCAAGCAGATACACCAGCCAGCTCAAGCTCTCCAGACGATCCCTTTATCCTGGCCATTTTCGGTCTGGGGGCTCGACATCCTCGGCCCCTTCCCCTGAGCTATCGGGGGCTTTGAGTACTTGTACGTTGCAATCGACAAGTTCACAAAGTGGCCGAAAGTGGAACCAGTGAGGAAGGTGACGGTGCAGTCCGCGGTCAAGTTCTTCAGGTCGACTGTTTGCCGTTTCGGAATCCCTAACAGGATAATCACCGACAACGGTACACAATTTACGAGCCGCACCTTCATGCAGTACATCCAAGATCTTGGCGCCAAGGTCTGCTTCGCTTCTGTTGCTCACCCGAGGAGCAACGGTCAAGCCGAGAGGGCAAATGCTGAAGTGCTGCGCGGGCTCAAGACCAGAACCTTCGACAGGCTGCACAAGTGCGGACGCAACTGGATCGAGGAGCTGCCGGTGGTTCTTTGGTCGATCAGGACAACGCCAAATCGAGCCACTGGACAGACACCCTTCGCTCTAGTCTGTGGAGCGGAGGCAGTTATCCCCACGGAACTCGTATACGGGTCACCTCGAGTGCTCGCTTATGATGAGCTTGAGCAAGAGCGGCTGCGGCAAGATGACGCGCTGCTCCTTGAGGAAGATCGTCTTCAGGCTGCAGTGCGAGCCGCTCGCTACCAGCAAGCTTTGCGCCGCTATCATAGCCGCAAAGTTAACGCCAGAAGTCCCGAGGAAGGCGACCTTGTTCTTCGGCGCGTTCAGTCCGCCAAGAATTCCAACAAGTTGACGCCGAAGTGGGAAGGCCCTTACCGGGTGAAACGAGTCACCAGGCCTGGTGCTGTCCGCCTGGAGACCGAAGATGGCGTACCAGTGAGCAACTCCTGGAATATCGAGCATCTTCGTAAGTTTTACCCGTAAGGCGCGGTTGTCGGACCCTGTCCGGCAACCACCCTTTTGTACAAGTCTTGCCGCTGTTGCATGTAATCCTTTGTACAAAGCCAGGCGCATACCATGAGCACAAGTAAATGAAGCGCTGGCGCCCAGAGTTATAGCATGCATGCTAGGTCGAGTCGGGTCCTCAGTTAGGGTTGATAGTGCTTAACAGCGGCTAACCCCTAACTTAGAGGTCGAGTGTGCGTCCCTTTCCCTTTCTTTTGTTTCCTTTGGTTCGCAGGGCTCGCATATCCTTGCCGGACCGCCTGAGGACGAAAAGGAGAAGAAGGACATGCCGGCATCTAGACCCCGACAAGCCAGTGTTGCCGGGGGCTGCAAGTACCAAGGTTCACCCCACGGCAAGCCAGAGTTGCCGGGGGCTGCAATCTCAGATAAGTTTTTCATCCCTCTTCATGCATTCTCTGATGGACTGAGGAATACGAAACCCCGTTTCCTGGAAACTACCGTGCTCCCTTAACCCTAGGCCCTGAGGCTCGTTCCTGGGGCCAAGTTTTGGTCGTAGTCGCGGCAGCAAAGGGATGAAACGAGGGGCCGCACCCGCCTTGTCCCTGCCTCCGTCAAAAGCGTGAGAAAGGTCGAGCGACGTGGGAGACGGCAGGGCCTGTTGCCGGGGAAGGAGTGTCTATATGAAAGATACCAAGGATTCGCTCCTTGACGTGGGTTCTACCCGCGAGACAAATGACCCGGCAAACATCCCCTTTTCATTAAAAAAACATTCCACGCAGGTACAGTCCATAGAGAATGAAAAACATGAAAGAGAGGATTACAAGATTTAGATGCAACTAAGGCCCGAAGGCTTACAAATTTAAAAGATAAGATGCCCGTAATCCTTTTCCTGTCCCTCTCTTTAGGAGGTAGGTCAAGGAGGCGAGAAGGGCAAAAGGAGCGCCTAGGCAAACTACGGGTGCCAGAAGACACCAAGAGAACATCCCGGGGGCCGTCAAGGCTAGACGATGATGGCGGCGCCGGAAGCGGGGCTCGAAGACGAGGCGGCAGGACGTCGGCATGTTGTCGAGGGCACCACGCCATCGTACTCCGACCTGACAGCCTTGCCGCCGGCCCTCTTCCTCTTCCGCAGCCTCCCTACGCCAGCCGCCCAAGGAGACGACCCCGGGGAGTTCAAGGAGCCGGCGACACGGATGATGGGGTTGCCGGTGCCGCACGGAGCGGCGCCCGACACCTAGTCGGACCCGCCATCCTGTCGCCCGCTCCCCTCGTCATCGCTGTCGCTCCCCTCCTCGTCACTCTCGCTCGAGGAGGAGTCTTCGCTATCGGAGGAGCTGTCCACGCAGCACCGTGCCCGGACGCCGAAGCACCCGAAGACCTTGACGGAGAGGATATCGCCCTCCATCAACTTAAAGTGGAGGTGAGCCCCGACGGCAAGCTGTGGATGCGGGCGAACGTCTTCCACCCTCGACCAAGATACATCACACCAGGGGCTGGGAATTCGGCGCGGACCCGCGTGCCGCTGATCCCACAGCCCCTCATGTGTAGTCTCAGTGTCTCGGGCGGGTCCAAGCCCACCACGTCCACAAACGGAGCTGGGAGTCGGAGGCGACGACGAGGCGCCCGGCGCAGCCTCACGAAGAACTCGGAAGGGTCGTCCCCAGCATGGGCCACCGCAGGAAGAAGAGCCGCCGGCGGAGGCGAAGCCGACGCGCCGCTTCGTCCACCTCTTCCCCGAGCGCTACGACCTCGTCCTCGTCCTCGTCCACGGCCTCGCCCCCTCCCCCTTCCCCTTACGGCTGGCTCCGCCACCACGGGTGCGGGAGAGGGAGGGAGGCGCTGTCTGGCGGCAACCTTCGCCACCACTGATGAAGGACCGGGGTTCCCTTTCTCCATGGCGAATGGGAGGAAGGGGAGCAGGAGCTGAAGGGAGGAGAAGATGAGAGAATGCGGGCTTCCGTCCTCCCCTCCTGCTCTTTATAAAGGAGTGAGGTGGGGGCTCGGCCGCCCCGCTCAACGAATCAAGACGTGGGAAGGCATGGAGCTGCGGCCGGCCCGCTGCCTCGACCCACGACGACCCCGTTTCCCGCCTCCGCTGTCTGCGATCCCAAGTGCATGGGAGCCGCATGGCAGGCGTGCAGAACTGAGGCGACGGATGGGGCGGCCTCTCCCCACCCCGTGATCGTGGGGAGTGGGCACCTCGAAAACCGCCCACGATCTCTCCTGCGATGCCGCGTTTGACGCGTGCCGTGCAGGGAGGGTGCGGTGGATGCGGAGTGAGTTATGGCGTGCACTAGGCCGCGCGTGCCCGTGCACTGTTTTGGGCCTGGCCCAACAGCGCTCGGCACCGTGTATGGCCCAGGCCCGGGGGCTCCTGTCGGTGTACTAAAGTAGGGGTACCTTAGTATCCCGAACTTGTGCACGGGCAGTCGCAGCGACCCGCGGCAAGGCTTGCCGGGTGACCTCCAAGACCCTCCATGGTTCCTTTAGGAGCCATTCAAGAACAAAGTGTTCAAGGCCCCGGCAAGAGGAGCTTGCCGGGAAGGAGACAAGACCCCGGCAAGAGGAGCTTGCCGGGAAGGAGATGAGACCCCGGCAAGAGGAGCTTGCCGGGAAGACAACCAAAGCATCTCAAGAAGCTCGCTGTGGCGCACTGCACGCCCCGACAAGACCCGGTGAGCGGCAAGCTCCCGGACGCGACAAGGCAACATCCGCGGCAAGGCGCTTGCGGCGGCAAGCTACTACTCCGCAGCCCGCGCTCCAGCTCACCCACCAACGTGTCGCCCTGGGATCATTCCTGGCGTACGTGGCGGGAGGCTGTGCAGCCAGGGGCATGCGGTGGCAAGCAGGCGCTGACAAGGAGCCATCGTGGCAAACGGTGGCGCCCCTGACGGTCCCTTTCCGCCCCGTCTAAGCGACACAGATAGGCATTTAATGCCTTTGTCCCCTGCCGTCAGGGTTAGGTAGGATACGACTGTAGCAGGCGGTGGCGCCAACTACCACCCATTTTACATTTTTACCCTCACCTCTGTTGCCACATGTCGGTAACCCCTTAGACATTGAAAAGGAGGCCCATGCGCTACAGAGGGGGGAGGACAACCATTCTCACGCTCGGTCTCGCCAGCTGCTTGAGTGTACTGTATCACTCGTCGCTCCCGAGCAAGAACTCAATACAACCACCAAAGCAGGAGTAGGGTTTTACGCATCCGTGCGGCCCGAACCTGGGTAAATCGATCGTCTCGCTCGCGCGTTCACCTCGATCTGCTCTTTGTGCATCCACCGCCCCCTGCCAAACTGAAAGGGGCTCGGCCCGCCGATCCCCATAGGTGTGCGAGGGATTAGCAACCCCCGACAATGATCAAAGTATTTTCTGTTCAAAACATTAAAAGCAAAAATAATTTTATTAATGATGTGGCTTATAGGTCAATAATAATCAGTAAATGCTTTTCAATTTCAGGGTCTTATAGCTCAAAATAATCAGTAAATGCATGAAAAATAACAAATGAAGTCAGAAAGGGTTGAAAATTGATGATGTGGCTTTGAATGGTGCATTTTGAACACACAAAAAGTCAGGAGTTCACAGAATTTTCATAAGGAACTTTTTTGTTACAAACTTTAATAGCAAAAAAGAATTATCATAAATAAAATTAAATAAGTAATTAGAAACAAAATCGTATAGACTTTAATAAAATATATAATTAGAAACAAAATAAAATAAAATAAAATAAACTATAATAACATAAATAAAATTTATGAAACTAAAATTATAAAAGTATTTTCTGTTCAAAACATAATAAGCAACCTCTAGTATTATTGAAACTAAAATCACATATAAAATTGATGCAACTAAAATTATCAAAGTATTTTCTATTCAAAGTCATTAAAAGCAAAAAGAATTTCCATAAAGAACTTTTTTGTTAGAAACTTTAATTGCAAAATTACATAATAAGTAATTAGAAACAAAATAAAATAAAATAAATAAGTTTTTTGTTGTAAGTAGAAACAGAAAAAAAATAAAGCAAAAAAGAAAACAAAAAACTGGGAAAAAAATATGCCACCTACTGGGCCTCCACGGCTGAATACGACTAGAAACCCATCCATGGGCCAGGATTCCGACCCGCAGAAGGCCTAGTAGGCCCATCAGGCATACCAGCGACAATTTGGCCCGAAAGCCTGCAATGGAGAGGACCTCGAGAGGGGTGCGGTAGTGGGGCTTATAAACCACTGCGCGCCCCTCTCAGCTAGCGAGGTGGGACTAAACATTTGGGCACGGGCAGCACGAGGCTTTTGGTCCCGATTGGTGCCACCAACAGGGACTAAAGGGGGGCATTGGAACCGGTTCGTGGCACCAACCGGTATGAATGTCCCCCTTTGGTACCGGTTCGTGCCACCAGCCAGAACCAAAGGCCGCCGCTTCCCGCCCTTTGGGCTGCCGAAAACTGACCTTTGGTCCCAGTTCGTGGCACTAGCCGGTACTAAAGGGGGGCATTGGTCCCGGTTGTTGCCACGAACTGGAACCAATTCTCTGGGTATATAAGCTGGACTTGTGAAAATTTCACAATCAGTTGCCCCCCGCCCTCCGTCGCCCCCGAGTCACCCCCCGTCGCCGTCGCCCTACACCGCCCCGAGCCCCCCCCCCCCCCCCCGTCGCCGTCATCGTCGCCCTCCGCCCCCCGCCGCCGTCGCCCTCCACCGCCCCCACCGTCGCCATACACCCCCCACCGTCGCCATACACCCCCCGTTGTCGCACTCCGCCCCTCGCTGTCGCCCTCCCCCCTGTTGTCGCCCTCCGCCACCCCCGCCGTCACCCTCCGCCCCCCGTCGCCGTCGTCGTCGCCCTCCGCCCCCACCGTCGCCGCCCTCGCCGGCCGCCCCCGATGTGAGCACCCTTTTTTCATATATGTATTAATATTTTAATTTAGATTGTTAGTAGATGTTGATTTTAGTTTAGTGCATTTTAGGTTAGTGTAGAGGAAAAAGTAAAATAAGTAAAAGGAAGAAAAGATGAAGAAGGAAAGAAGGAAGAAGAAGAAGAAGAAGAAAAAGAAGCAGGAGAGGAAGAAGGAGAAGAAGAGGAGAGGAAGAAGATGAAAAAAGAGGAGAAGAAGAAAAACTAGTTTTCTATTTTTTTTCTTCTTCTCCTCTATTCCTTTCTTCTTCTCCTATTTTTTTTGTTCTTTTTTCGATCTTCTCCTCTATTAATCCTTTCTTCTTCTCCTCTTTTTTTATTCTTCCGGACACCGCGGAGGCGGTTAATTAGTAGTTGAACTAGTTAAAGTAGTTTATTTATAGTACATGCTTAATTAGTAGTTGAACTAGTTGATTTAATAAAGCTACTTTATTTATAGTAAGTGCTTAATTAATTAGTAATTGAACTAGTTGATTTAATAGAACTACTTTATTTTACTATATATAGAAGTAGTTTATTTTTAGTAAGTAAATAAATAGAACTAGTCTATTTTTTTTGTTAAAGCAATTATTCCCGCATCCTCGTCGTCGACTCGGTAGAGGAGGCCGGCTTGATCAGAGGGGCCATGTCCGGGACTGGGCTCCATCGGGATGGTTTTGGGATGTGCTACCTTCTGGGGGGCGTAGGTTGGTGAGGAGCTAGCCCGTTGTTAACCCGATCCTTGTTTGGTGGCGGTCGCGTGGGCCAGTGACGGTGCCGAGGCTTCCGAACACCGCGGAGGTGGTACTACACCGTGTCAGCGAGGAGAATGAGCACGTCCGTCGCTACATGGTTGCGTTGGAGGGCACATTCGACAATACCTGGCAGGTTATTTAGGGATGTCACTGGAGCGATCCTGTGATGGTTCCTTCTCTTTGGGTGTCCACCGCCCATGTCGATACCCATCGGGCGCTACGGTTCTAGCTTTACTAGCGATGTTATATGTATGATAGTATTCAAGGTGTATTAGTGATAATATTCGACGATGTATGGACGCAAGAGATGATGTAGTTTTGCTTCTAATTGAATGCATCCTAATTTGAATACTACTATATTTTGCGATTTGATTTTTCTTATTGAATGCTCAAATTGGAAAACTACTCCTACTTTGAATGCTAAAATTGGAGAGCACTATGCAAGGCGTATGCATATGATTAGTTGATAGCTTATAGGGTTTTTGTTTTTGCAGAAATCTAGGAGCCCCCCTCCATCATCCCCGCTGTCGTCCCCGTCACCGACCCCCTCCGACCTCGAGGTGAGACTAGCCAAATCCTTTTTTAGAAAGATAATTAAACGATATTTCGGGTTGACTTTAAGTTTGTCGAGTCTCCACCATATATGAGAGGACGAAGAAGCCCGACTGTTGTCGTGGGGGTCGTTTCTCCTTCTTCTCCGGGTGCTAGACCTTTGTTATGCACTAGGGGAAGGAGTAATGACCATCACCAACGGTCGCAAATGTCAGAGAGGAATCAGTGAGGGAGAGTTCCACCATAAATATATGCGAGGATGAAGAATCCCGAATATTGTCATGGGGGTCGTTTCTCCTTCTTCTCCGGGTGCTAGACCTTTATTATGCACTAGGGGAAGAAGGAGTAACGACCATCACCAACGGTCGCAAATGTCAGAGAGGAATCAGTGAGGGAGTGTTCCACCATATATATATGAGTGGATGAAGAATCCCGACTGTTGTCGTGGGGTCGCTTGTCCTTCGTTCCCGTGTGCTGGACATTTTGGTGTAATGCACTCGGGGACGAAGTGAGGAGAGACCATCACCGAGAGTCAAATATATACACCACATGAGCTGAGAGTTTTAAAGAAAAGACTTGACAGACCGATAGTCAACCCATGATGAATAATAATGATCTAATTTAGTTTTTGTAGTACATATATTTAATTGTACAAGTTTAATCTTTGAATTATGAACGTAGGAAATGTCGTCATCAGACGACGAAAGTCTCTCGAGGGAGTGCAACTGGTGCCACGACAATCGAGGTCTGTGCGACAGGCCTCACCTGGATAATGATCGGCGCTTGAGCATTAAGCTTGAGGAGACCTTCGATGTTGAAATCATGATGTACGCAATGAGGACAAGTGTTTTTTCGTAATTATGCATGACTACAACTATTTTAACGTGTAATTTTCATCTTTTACAATTCGAGTAGCTTATCCCATGCCATGCAAGACGTTATGTCTTGGAGAGGATGGATTTTGAAGACCATGAAAGTTTTGAAACAAAGAAAATTCACCTAAGGACTCATCATGATGTGGATTTTGACGTAAAGTTGTACAATTCTGAGAGCATAACCTATTTTATTTGCAAAAAATGGGAAGCACTTTGCAAGATGTATGGTTTTGATGAGGGTATACTTGTCACCATGGATCTTGGTGATCCTAAAATCGAGCAAGAAAATATGGACATTTGGGTCCTTGTTGATACGCCTCCAATTCTACCGCTATGTGAGTTTCTCAAACATAGTTAGTAGCTAATTTATATTGTTTATTTCAAAATAGTTGACAGCTTATTTCCATTGACAGCTTATTTTCATTCTTCAAAGAATGTGCGGGAGATGGTAGACAAAACCCACTACACCGATGGCTCCAAATTGACTTATCAGGAGAGAAATCATCTGGTCGGATTTCGTACTGATATTGAGAACTACAATATCTACAATCAAACTCCTCAACATTATGGTCAATACGTGCCACTAGTGCACGTGTTGAACTACGGTAACTACCATGGAGATACCCTGGTAAGATTTTTTACTATTAAGACATCCATGCATCTTTTGCATACTTCTAAAACTAGTACATCATTGCTAACTATGAAGTTATTACTATGTTTTTCAACAGAGAATCCCAGAGGATTGTGTGCCTCATTTGATGTGTCAGAATGGCAGCCTTCGTTTTTGAACATATATCCAGGTCATCCTACGAATCTCAACTGTCCATACCGGATTTCTCAAAGAAGTAGAGACATGCTAATAAAAAATGGAAAAAATGTATGGACAGTCGTAAGGAGGTTCTTGGAAGCAAAAGGAAGCAAAGCGCAAGAATTGGAGACAGGATGGTCTCCATTCTCCATAATGGAGAGTCAGAGTCTATATTGTTTTATGCTATTTTACCTTAAATAGGGTATTTAGGTCCTACCTAATACTGATGATCATGTGCCTAGAACAATTAAGTAGGGTTGGTTCGATGACTATCAGGATGATGATCGTATGACTTGTTATTAATAATGAGTAGAAGTTGTATGATGATGATTAGTAGGACTTGTTATTATGATGATGCATGATGCGAGCATGAAGAGTTATTATATATCTGTGGGTGAAATGAACATGGATTGGATTGAAGTGAAGGCAACATGAATGTGGTGCATGTCGAAAGTAGTACAATCCAAACTTGATCAAGTTAGGATTAGTATTACTTTCGACATGCACCACATGTTGCCTCACTTCAACCTAAGTCATGTTTAGGCATAGCAGTAGCAGTAGTACGGAGATAAGAGAGGACACATCTCTCTATTAGCTACCTATAACAACCTAAATTAACCCCCAAAACCCCTAAACCACCTCCTTTCAAAAAAAATACCAGCCCCTGAAATGCTGACGCGTGGAAGCTTATTGGTCCCGGTTGGTGGTACCAACCGGGACCAAAGGCCCTCGTGCCTGGGCTCGCCGGAGCGGCCACGTGGACGCCCATCTGTCCTGGTTAGTATAAGAACCGGCACTAAAGGCCTAGGGCATTAGTAATGACCCTTTAGTCCCAGTTCCCCAATAGGGACAGATGGGCCTTATGAACCGGGACAAATGGCCATTTTTCTATTAGTGCAACAACGTCTACAAGAAGAAGGTTGTGTAATAGACATCAAGCTATTTTCTGGCGCCGTTGCCGGGGAGGTTAGCGCTTGAAGGTATATCTTTAGATCTTCCAATCGAATCTTTTTGTTTCTTGTGTTATCACTAGTTTAGTCTATAAGAGAAAACTACAAAAAATGGAATTAAGGTTGCCTCATATGCTTCATTTTTAATGCCTTTCGTGGAATTAAGGATTCCGATAATTGTGCCAAAGTGTATGAAGAAGAATGTATTAAAATGTTTGGCACTAAATCTTTGGATGATGAGCATGATTGCAATGTTGTTAGTATGAATTCTTTGAATATCCATGATGCTAATGATATGCAAAGCCACAAGCTTGGGGATGCTATGTTTGATGAAGATATTTTCTGTCCCCCATGTTTTGATGAGGAAATTTATTATGATGAAAGCAACCCTCCTGTCTATGATGATTATTGTGATGACATGTATGATATAAAGAATAATGATATCCATGAAACTTGTCATCATCATTTTAACTTTCAATTGGATTATGCCTCATATGATAGTTATTTTGTTGAGTTTGCTCCCACTATTATGAATGAGATTTTTTTTTGCTTATGTGGAGAGTAGTAAATTTTCTATGCTTGTGGATCATGAAAAGAATGCTTTGTGTGATGGTTATATTGTTGAATTCATTCATGATGCTACTGAAAATTATTATGAGGGAGGAATATATGCTTGTAGGAGTTGCAATAATCTCAAGTTTCATCTCTACATGTTGAAAATCTTGAAGTGTTGCTTGCTTTACCTTCCTATGCAAGTTGATTCTTGTTCCCATGAATTGTTTGGTGACAAAATACCTATGCAAGGAAGTGGGTTAGACTTAAATGTGGTTGGCATATGCTTCATGATGCTTCCATTATGTTTCAATTCTTATCTTCTATGTGAGCATCATTGAAATCATCATGCCTTGCTTGAAGGCATTAAAGAGAATCGCTTGTTGGGAGACAACCCAATATTTATACCTACTTTTTTTGCATGTTCACATGATTATGATACTGTATTAATCATGTTGTATAGCTTTTGTTTCAATAAAGTTCCAAGTAAGACCTTTGGGATGATCTATGGTGATAGTTGATTTGATCTTGCTGAAAAACAGAAACTTTTGCACTCACGAGATTAGCTGCCTTTTTTATTGGAGAGTGCGTTTAGGTTGATTCCTTTTGCAGATGATTAATAGACAAATTCCTCAGGTCCACCAATTTATTTCAGAATTTTGGGAGTGACGGAAGTATTCGAATGATACAGATTACTACAGACTATTCTGTTTTTGACACATTCTGTTTTCTATGTGTTGTTTGCTTATTTTGATGGATCTATGAGTAGTATCGGAGGGTATGAACCATAGAGAAGTTGGAATAAAGTAGATATTACACCAATATGAATTTAGAATGAGTTCACAATAGTACCTAAGTGGTGATTTATTTTCTTATACTAACGGAGCTTACGAGTTTTCTGTTAAGTTCTGTGTTGTGAAGTTTTCAAGTTTTAGGTAAATATTCGATGGACTATGGAATAAGGAGTGGAAAGAGCCTATGATTGGGGATGCCCAAGGCACCCCAAGTTAATATTCAAGGACAACCAAGAGCCTAAACTTGAGGATGCCCTGGATGGCATCCCCTCTTTTGTCTTCGTTCATTGGTAACTTTACTTGGAGCTATATTTTTATTCAGCACATGATATGTGTTTTGCTTGGAGCGTCATTTTATTTTATTTTGTTTTGCTTGATGTTTTAATAAAATACCAACATCTTAAATTCTTAAATGTTAGAGAGTCTTCACATAGTTGCATAATTATTCGACTACTCATTGATCTTCACTTATATCTTTTGGCGCAGTTTGTCGTTTGCTCTAGTGCTTCACTTATATCCTTTTAGAGCACGGCGGTGGTTTTATTTTGAAGAAATATATGAACTCTCATGCTTCACTAATATTATTTTGAGAGTCCTAAAGATCATGGTAAATTTCTTTGGTTATGAATTTCGTCCTAATATGTTGGGCATTCAAGATGGGTATAATAAAAACTTTCATATAAAGTGCATTGAATACTATGTGAAGTTTGATTTCTTATGATTGTTTTGAGATATGAGGATGGTAATATTAGAGTCATCCTAGTGAGTAGTTGTGAATTTGAGAGATACTTGTGTTAAAGTTTGTGATTCTTGTAGCATGCACGTATGGTGAACCGTTATGTGATGAAGTCGGAGCATGATTTATTTTTTGATTGTCTTCCTTATGAGTGGCAGTCGGGGACGAGCGATGGTCTTTTCCTACCAATATATCCCCCTAGGAGCATGTGTTTAGTACTTCATTTCGATAACTAATAGATTTTTGCAATAAGTATGTGAGTTCTTTATGACTAATGTTGAGTCCATGGATTATACACACTCTCACCCTTCCACCATTGCTAGACACTCTAGTACCACGCAACTTTCGCCGGTACCATAAACCCACCATTTACCTTCCTCCAAACAGCCACCATACCTACCTATTATGGCATTTCCGTAGCCATTCCGAGATATATTGCCATGCAACTTTCCACAGTTCCGTTTATTATGACATGCTCCATCATTGTCATATAGCTTTGCATGATCATGTAGTTGACATCATATTTGAGGCAAAGCCACCGTTCATAATTCTTTCATACATGTCACTCATGAGTCATTGCACATCCCGGTACACCACCGGAGGCATTCATATAGAGTCATATTTTGTTCTAAGCATCGACTTGTAATTCTTTAGTTGTAATTCTTGAGTTGTAAGTAAATAGAAGTGTGATGGTCATCATTATTAGAGCATTGTCCCATGTGAGGAAAGGATGATGGATACTATGATTCCCCCACAAGTCGGGATGAGACTCCGGACGAAAAAAAGAGAAAAAAAGAGGCCATAAAAAAGGAAAGGCCCAAAAAACAAAACAAAAGAGAAAAAAAGAGAGAAGGGGCAATTCTACTATCCTTTTACCACACTTGTGCTTCAAAGTAGCACCATGATCTTCATGATAGAGAGTCTCCTATGTTGTCACTTTCATATACTAGTGGGAATCTTTCATTATAGCACTTGGCTTGTATATTCCGATGATGGGCTTCCTCAAAATGCCCTAGGTCTTCGTGAGCATGTGAGTTGGATGCACACCCACTTAGTTTCTTTTTGAGCTTTCATATACTTATAGCTCTAGTGCATCCGTTGCATGGCAATCCGTCCTCACTCACATTGATATTATTGATGGGCATCTCCATAGCTTGTTGATATGCCTAGTTGATGTGAGACTATCTTCTCCTTTTTGTCTTCTCCACAACCACCATTCTATTCCACTTATAGTGATATGTCCATGACTCACGCTCATGTATTGTGTGAAGATTGAAAAAGTTTGAGAACATCAAAAGTATGAAACAATTTCTTGGCTTGTCATCGGGGTTGTGCATGATTTAAATATTTTGTGTGATGAAGATTGAGCATATCTAGACTATATGATTTCGTAGGGATAGCTTTCTTTGGCCATGTTATTTTGAGAAGACATGATTACTTTCTCAGTATGCTTGAAGTATTATTATTTTTATGTCAATATTAAACTGTTGTCTTGAATCTTTCGGATCTGAATATTCTTGCCACAATAAAGAGAATTACATGGATAAATATGTTAGGTAGCATCCCACATCAAAAAAATTATTTTTATCATTTACCTACTAGAGGACGAGCAGGAATTAAGCTTGGGGATGCTTGATATGTCTCCAACATATCTATAATTTTCTATTGTTCCATGCTATTATATTATCAACCTTGGATGTTCTCTATGCATTTATATGCTACTTTATATGATTTTTGGGACTAACCTATTAACCTAGAGCCCAGTGCCAGTTTCTGTTTTTTCCTTGTTTTGAGTATTGCAGAAAAGGAAAACCAAATGGAGTCCAATTGACCTGAAAATTCACGAAGATAATTTTTGGAATAGAAGAAGCCCACAGAGTACCGGAGATGGGCCAGAAGAGTCCCAAGGCACCCACGAGGGTGGGGGCGTGCCCTACCCCCCTGGGCATGCCCCTACCTCGTGGCCGCCTCGGGGACCCCCTGACTTGTTCCCAACTCCAACACCTCCTATATATACACAAACTTCCAGAAAGAAACCGAGACCGGGAGTTCCGCCGCCGCAAGCCTCTGTAGCCACTGAAAACCAATCTAGACCCGTTCCTGCACCCTGCCGGAGGGGGGGAATCCCTCTCCGGTGGCCATCTTCATCATCCCAGCGCTCTCCATGACGAGGAGGGAGTAGTTCACCCTCAGGGCTGAGGGTATGTACCAGTAGCTATGTGTTTGATCTCTCTCTTGTGTTCTTGATTCGAAACGATCTTGATGTATCGCGAGCTTTGCTATTATAGTTGGATCTTATGATGTTTATCCCCCTCTACTTTCTTGTGATGAATTGAGTTTTCCCTTTGAAGTTATTTTATTGGGTTGAGTCTTTAAGGATTTGAGAACACTTGATGTATGTCTTGCATGTGCTTACCTATGGTGACAATGGGATATCATGTGATCCACTTCATGTATGTTTTGGTGATCAACTTACGAGTTTCATGACCTTGTGAACTTATGCATAGGGGTTGGCACACGTTTTCGTCTTGACTCTCCGGTAGAAACTTTTGGGCACTCTTTGAAGTTCTTTGTGTTGGTTGAATATATGAATCTGAGATTGTGTGATGCATATCGTATAATCATACCCACGGATACTTGAGGTGACATTGGAGTATCTAGGTGACATTAGGGTTTTAGTTGATTTGTGTCTTAAGGTGTTATTCTAGTACGAACTCTAGGATGATCGAACGGAAAGAATAGCTTCGTGTTATTTTACTACGGACTCTTGTATAGAACGATCAGAAAGGATAACTTTGAGGTGGTTTCGTACCCTACCATAATCTCTTCGTTTGTTCTCCGCTATTAGTGAATTTGGAGTGACTCTTTGTTGCATGTTGAGGGATAGTTATATGATCTAATTATATTATTATTGTTGAGAGAACTTGCACTAGTGAAAGTATGAACCCTAGGCCTTCTTTCAATGCATTGCAATACCATTTTCACTCACTTTTACCACTTGCTACCTTGCTGTTTTTATATTTCCAGATTACAAAAACCTATATCTACCATCCATATTGCACTTGTATCACCATATCTTTGCTGAACTAGTGCACCTATACAATTTACCATTGTATTGGGTGTGTTGGGGACACAAGAGACTCTTTGTTATTTGGTTGTAGGGTTGCTTGAAAGAGACCATCTTTATCCTACGCCTCCCACGGATTGATAAACCTTAGGTCATCCACTTGAGGGAAATTTGCTACTGTCCTACAAACCTCTGCACTTGGAGGCCCAACAACGTCTACAAGAAGAAGGTTGTGTAGTAGAAATCAGATGCCTATATACATGATCATGCCTAGATATTCTCATAACTATGCGCTTTTCTATCAATTGCTCGACAGCAATTTGTTCACCCACCATAGAATTTGCTATCTTGAGAGAAGCCACTAGTGAAACCTATGGCCCCCGGGCCTATCTTCCATCATATTATTTTCCTATCTACTTTCTATTTCTGTCACCTTTTATTTTGCAATCTTTATTTTCCAATCTATACAACAAAAATACCAAAAAAATATTTATCTTATTATCTTTATCAGATCTCACTTTTGTAAGTGGCCGTGAAGGGATTGACAACCCCTTTATCGCTTTGGTTGCAAGGTTCTTATTTGTTTGTGCAGGTACGAGGGATTTGCGTGTAGTCCCCGACTGGATTGATACCATGGTTCTCAAAAACCGAGGGAAATACTTACGCTACCTTGTTGCATCACCCTTTTCCTCCTCAATGGAAAACCAACGCATGCTCAAGAGGTAGCAAGAAGGATTTCTGGCGCCGTTGCCAGGGAGATCTACGCATAAGTCAAGACATACCAAGTACCCATCACAAACTCTTATCCCTCGCATTAAATTATTTGCCATTTGCCTCTCGTTTTCCTCACCCCACTTCACCTTTGCCTTTTCTTCGCCTTCTTCCCGTATGTATCTTTGTTTGTGTTTCCATGTGCCTTCCATTTGCTTGCATCCTTGTTTGCTAAAAATCTATTGTTATGGATCCTCTTAAAGTGTTCTACTTGGATCATCGTCGATCCTTATACGCTCGTGCTGAAACCCCAACTAGCCTAGTTGATGGGAAATCTTTAGATGAGCATGCTCATTTTGTGCGTCACCGTTTGTCTGAAAAAGGGAGACTCTTATGGGATCAAATAAATAGATTGTTGTGTTATGCTTGGAATCTTTGTGAAATTTATGATTTTACTTGTTGCGCTAAGAACCCTAAAAACACCTCCCCTACCTATGTGAGTTTAATGATAATGAAATCTTATCTTATTATGCAAAGGGTGTTTAGAGTTACTATGATATCGAACAAATTGAAGTATTTGTTGCTTTTAAGGGTGCTTACGAAGTTGCTTCTTTTATTGAAAAGCACTAGTAAGTTCTCACGTGCAACGCACGTCTAAAGTACCATATAAAAGTTATCTAAATAATTGCCAAATTTTACATGTTTTTCATCATTATACAAGTTTTAGAATCAATAATAGTGTTTGTCGGGCTGGAAGACAAACTAAATCACATGGAGAAACTAAATCAATCATCGCTATCTTTGTCAAGTTCATGCTCACGGTACTCCAACAAATAATCAAATATGACAACTTACTTTAGAGGGCGTGTAAAAAAACTGCTAATCTTCATTGCAAGAAAACAATAATGTTCAAATATACAAAATCTCCCTAACAACAAGATACATTAGTTGCATGTCATCATTTCGCTGAACATCCGACAAAGCACGAAAAACAGATGAAGGCTTTAGAAGTTGTGTTCCTCCATATACTTCAGCAGCATTTGTACTAAATGTTGATTCCAAACAAAAAGCTGAAAAGGAGAAAAGGTATAGTAATTACAGTTACCCACATACCTCCATGTATCCATCATATATTTTTTCTTGTGTATGGTAACGAACTTCCATAAAAAAAATAAAGAGGAATTCTATCAACCAATAATCAATTAAAAACAGTGACAAGATAACAAGGTATTGTCGTGGATCTAAGACTGACGGTAGAATGGGGGGTAAGTGTGAGGAGGCAAGATCCTAGCTATGGAGTAGTTGTACACACGAGTTTTATGAGTTCAGGCCCTTCTCGGAGGAAGTAACAGCCCTATGTCTCGGTGCCCTGAGGCGGTCGACTGGATTATGTGTGTGTGTGAGAGTTTACAAAATATGTGAACCCTTGTGCCTATGGAGGGGGTGGCTTATATAGACTGCGCCAGGACCCCAGCTAGCCCATGTTACAAAGGGCTTAAAGTACATTAAAGGGGAGACGTTACTGGTAATGCTAGTAAATAAAGAGACATAATGACCATTAAAGCTATGAAGTGATGTCCGACCGTTGCAGTTCGGAGTGACTTTAGACATTCTGGTGGTCGAGTGACAGTCTCCACGGTCGAGTGACTTCAAGTGTTCCGAGTGGAAGTCCTCATGGTCGAGTGGATGATGACTCCTCTTCGAATGCTTCTGGTTTGAGGGTGACGTCCTAGGGGAGGGTGTCTAGGTCAGGCCTATGACCCTACCCTAGGTACATATCTTCATCATTAGCCCCCGAATGGTTCAGGGTTCGAGTGGAGAAGGAGTTGATACCTCTCTGATTCAGCTTTTGCGCTTCAGAAATGTCTTGTCCATAGGTCGAATGAACATTCGTGGTGACTTCAACTGCTTGTTCAGTCGCCTTGATCCATTCTTGGTTTTGTTGAGTGAACATTCATTGTTAAGCTTCGAGTGTTGATATGGGAAAAATCTTCCGTCTGACGGGTTGTTCTGTTGTCTGCGGAATTCACGGGATTCGGATTTCGAGAAGCGCACCGGGCGGGGGAGGCCGCAGTAATCGGGACGGATTAGGCAGGCCGCCTCGATCTCTGCGCCACCTTTTTCGCCACGTATCATGTGCGCAACTATTGCGGGATTTGATCGAATCGCCTGGGCCCACGAGTCAGCCACTCAGAAATGATCTCATATAAGGCGTTGGACGAGGGTTTTCGCACAGTGTGTTCTCATTCTTCCCCCTTCCTCCTTTGTTTTCTCCACCGCATCTGCCTCTGCCCTCGGCGTCGTCGCCCTGTTGGAACTCCATCCACTGCCATGGGGAAGGAGAAGACGGTGGCGTTGGAGCGTGTGAAGAAGGCGACGGCGAAGGCGAAAGGGAAGAGGACCATCCGGAGTGGGTTTTCATCGAGGTCCGGCCTGCCGTCTGGCTGGATCCAGGGCGACTAGATTCGCTTAACAATCAGTGAAGACAATATCGACGACCTGGTCGAGGGGGGACTGATCCCCCACGAATCGGCGCGGCTCCCGGGGAACGAGACCGAGCCGCAACCGCAGGAGGGTGAGTGCGTCCTCCTTGCCACTCACGTCGACCGCGGGTTTTCATTGCCTCCCCATCCTTTCTTCTGAGGTTTCTTGAACTTCTTTGGGGCTCAACTCCACCACTTTTCCCCAAAAACCATCGTGTACCTTGCCGCTTTCGTGTCCATGTGCGAGAACTTCCTAGGTTGTCGACCACACTGGGGTCTCTTCAAGCACATATTCACGTGTCGTTCTCAGACGGTCAAGAAGGCCAACCCGAGTGACGAGAGGACCCAAGTGATATAGATGTGCGGAGGTCTTGGAATTCAGATGAGGAACAAAAGCACTTTCCCTACCATGATCCTTCCCGAGTCAGTCCAGGGTTGGCAGTCGACCTGGTTCTACTGCAAGCACCAACCGACTTCGGGTCAGTCGACTGGACTTCCCCCCTTTTCCATGGCCCGAGTGGAGAAGCCCTCCACCTTGATATGATCCCAGATTAGAAGGCGCAAGTGAAGGTGTTGGTCGAGCGGGTGGTCCAACTCGTCCGCGACGGACTGCCCGGTATGGACCTGTTGGAGGTCTTCCTCAGTCGACGTACCCAACCACTCCAAGCTCGTGACCATCCGATGTGGATGTACTCGGGAATCGAGGATTCCACTCGGATTCAACCGAAGGATGTCAGTGAGGACATGGTGGAGCAGTGGCTGAGAGGCATTACTGGGAACAAGGATAACCCCCGGGGATCCAGGAGGGTGGTTCCATTCGACCATTCACGCCAGCCAGAACAGGTACGATTCTGCATTGTCGAGTGTTTTATTGATTAACCATCTAACATCTTGTGTACGGTCGACTGTCTTTCTTTTGTTCGTTGTCTTTCAGGCCCTTGTTGATATGTATTCAATGCCCAACGGAGGGCAGGAGCAAGATCCCGAGGGGGAGGCGAGCGGAGGCGGGAGTGGCGAGTGGCACTCGGATGAAGAGGAGGATGAGGAGAGCGACGAGCCGAGTGATGAAGAAGAAGTCGACTTGCCTCCTCGCAAATAAAGGAGGTCCAAACACACTCACGACCCGGCAAGCACCCCCGACCTGGTGGTCGCACCAACTGGGCAATCTTCAAAGCACCCTCGGACGTCTTCTCAAGTGCCGAACCGAGAAGGCACCGAAGCAACCCAAGATTGCGCCGCCTCTAGTGCCGAAACCACCTAATGCCGCATCTTCCAAACCACCAAAGGCTTTTCCCAAAATCAAAGTGTCCATTCCCACTATCTCTGGGTAACAATCTGACCTGATCCTTTGGTTGACTTCGGAAACAGAACGTAACCGACTGAATGTTCACATTTGCAGTGCTGCCACCTCTAGAACTTCCACCCGCCAGTACCAAGATGATGAGATGGAAGATGTGGTTAGCTCCAACCCAGGTACAATGCTCATGAACTTGTTCTTGATTATTTGGTCGATTAAATTCTGGTCACTCACTTGGGGTCGACTGATTTCTTTGCAGCCCCACTCAATATTATCGAGCTTCTGGATGACGATGAAGACGTGATACCAACACCCATAAGGAGCAAGAAAGCAGCAGCTGGCAAGACATCTCAGTCAGACCAGTCGGCAGAACCAACAGTCCAACAGCCTAAAGATGCAGGTAGAGCCTCTATAACTTTTTTTGTCCCAGTGTCGGGTGAACGCCTCGCACCATCGACTGTACCAGTGTTTTCTTCGGCCATCCAACCTCATGCCTCTGAGCTCCAAGCTGCTGCATCTGGGCCATCTGTCCCCTTCTTCACCACCTATGATGTTCCGGAAAGCCAGTCGGACGCCGCTGCGGAGGCTATCCGTCAGGCTGGTGTAATGATGGAGCGGATGAAGTTGATGCACGACAATAGCCAGGTTGCTTACGACGCCAGCGCGGCTCTTCGAGCCAATGTACAGGTAAGTTGACTTCCGTTTGAACTTGTTCTATTAGGATATGCTACCTAAATATTTTCCTTCGTACAATCTCTTATTGTTTGCTTCGAATCTGTACACCCACTGGGTGTTTTGTTGTCTTTAGTATTTGCACTCTTCCACTCGGTCTGGTCGAATGGGATCTGAACCAGTGGGGGCACGCTAAGTGCACTCACTGGGTGTAGTCCCCGAGACCGCAGTCGACTGCGGGCAGTCGGCTAAGGTCTGAGCACTTCTTTATCTTTCTTTTCTTCCACTTAGTCTGGGCGGAACATGCCGAGTGGGATCTGAACTAGTGGGGGCACGCCAAGTGCACCCACTTGGTGTAGTCCCCGAGACCGCGGTTTACTGCTGGCAGTCGGCCGGGGTGTGAGGACTTCTTTTTTTCTACTCGACCTGGGCGGACCAGCCGAGTGGAATCTGAACCAGTGGGGGCACGCCATGTACACCCACTGGGTGTAGTCCCCGAGACCATAGTCGACTGCTGGCAGTCGGTTGGGGTCTGTGTAAATTTTGATGTTTTATTCACTCGGAAGTAAATAATCTTTGATCTTGTCGATCGATATGTCTTTTTCTCTCTACAGAAATCTTTTACTCTCATTTCCAAGTTCACTGAATTTGAGGAGAAGCAGAGGCAACTCAACCTTGACCTCGAGCTGGCCCAACAAAACTCAAAAAAGGCTTAAGATGAAGTTGCCGGTATGGAAGGTAACTGCCTGTCGACTGCTCATGTCGATCGTCCTTTAAATTATCCCTTCGATCTTTTGTTTGATCTAAATGCTTATTTTGCAGAGAAAATGACGTTGGCTCTGGAGAAGAAGGACTTGGACCTTGGAGCTACGCAGAAGGAGGCTCAAGAGAAGACTACCCTTGCTGACAAGAAGCTGGCTTCAGTCGGAGTGCTGGAAGAGGAAGTAAGCAAGCTGAAGTCTTCTCTCACTGAATCCAATCGAGAGGCAACTTGTCTGAACAAGGATAAGGTGGCTCTGAACGAGAAGCTGGAATACATGGCTCATAAGAGAAATGACTTAGAAGCTTATCTGGAAACCCTCGCCAAGAAGCTCTTTCTTATGCTCGAAGGTACCCCTTTTAATCCGACTGCTTCACTGTTTGCTAGTTAGTCTTGTCCTGTCGACTCATTAACTCCTTGACTGCAGAATTCTGCCAAACTTTGAAGAGGAGACTGGACGGATCAAGACAGGTTTGGCCCTATCCTTTCTCCAGTCGGCGACGAGGCTACCATGAATGTGCTTCGACTGGAATCCCACGTCGCCAGTGTTACAAGTTATCTTGCCCGTCTAAAGGTGGCAGTTTCACGCATCGACTCATCACTCTGGCCAAGGGCAACGCTTCAAAATGATCTCAAGTCTTTGATGGCTCGACTCAACGAGGTCCCCGGTCGGTTGCAGGAATGGAAGAAGTCCTCTGCCCGATGCGGTGGTGACGTGGCTTGGTCGCTGGTAAGAGTCCACTGCAAGGAAGGCCGTGAAGATAAGCTGGCGGCGATCAAGGTCGCCAACACCAGAAGACATGACTTCCAGTCCTTCATGGAGACTTTCATCGCTGCTGCCACTCAGATCACTGATGGAATTGACTTGGACGAATTCGTCGAGTCTGCAAGCCCTCCTCCTGCCGAATGAACAAACTTGAGATTTAAACTTGCCTTAAATTTGCCTCGGAATGCTGAGTGGTTTCTGTAACCGTTAAACTCCTTTGGGCCTGACGCCCGAGTACTTTTATCTTCATTTTGAAACTCTTGAGATTTTATCCGATCTTGGTTTATCTGCTGCATATGCTTGTGTTCGTCTTCGAGTAGAACTTGTGCTTCACTCGGAATATCCTTCGAGATGCAACTCTGAAGGAGATATCCCAGTCGACCTGCACCTCGCCGTCCTTGGGGATAAGGATGGAGCGCACATTGTATTTGTGGCGCAGCTCCGTGGAGAGGGTTACGGTCGACCTGCACCTCGTCATCCTTGCAGATAGGGATGGAGCGGACATTGTACTTGTAGCGCGGCTCCGTGAGAGGATTGCAGTCGACTTGCACCTCATCATCCTTGTAGATAGGGATGGAGAGGACATTGAACTTGTAGCACAGCTTTGTGAGAGGATTGCATTCGACCTGCACCTCGTCACCCTTGCAGATAAGGGTGGTTTTTCGACTTAGGTGGGTACTAGGCTGCAGCTAAGTCCCCGACTGTGAGGTTTGCTCATCACTTGGTAGGATTTTGAAACTTAGGCAAGTACTAGACTGCAGCTAAGCCTCCGAGTGTGAGGGTTGCTCATCACTCAGTAGGATTCTTGAAACTTAGGCGAGTACTAGACTGCGGTTAAGCCCCCGAGTGTGAGGTTTACTCATCACTCGGTAGGATTTAACTTAGCTGAGTACTAGACTGCAGCTAAGCCCCCGAGTCCGAGGTTTGCTCATCACTCGGTAGGATTTTTGAAACTTAGGTGAGTACTAAACTGCAGCTAAGCCTCCGAGTGTGAGGGTTGCTCATCACTTTATAGGATTTTTGAAACTTAGGCGAGTACTGGATTGCATCTAAGCCTCCGAGTGAGAGGTTTGCTCATCACTCGGTAGGACTTTTGAAACTTAGGCGAGTACTGGACTGCAGCTAAGCCCCCGAGTGAGAGGCTTGCTCATCGCTCGGTAGGATTTTAGAAACTTAGGCGAGTACTGGACTGCAGCTAAGCCTCCGAGTGAGAGGCTTGCTCATCACTCGATAGGATTTTTTCAACTTAGGCGAGTACTGGACAATAGCTAAGCCTCCGAGTGAGAGGCTTCCTCATCACTCGGTAGGATTTTTGAAACTTAGGCAAGTACTGGACTGCAGCTAAGCCCCCGAGTGAGAGGTTTGCTCATCACTCGGTTGGATATTTTCAACTTAGGTGAGTACTGGACTGCAGCTAAGCCTCCGAGTGAGAGGCTTGCTCATCACTCGGTAGGATTTTTGAAACCTAGGCGAGTACTGGACTGCAGCTAAGCCCCCGAGTGAGAGGCTTGCTCATCACTCGGTAGGATTTTTGAAACTTAGGCGAGTACTGGACTGCAGCTAAGCCCCCGAGTGATAGGTTTGCTCATCACTCGGTAGGGTGTTTTCAACTTAGGCGAAACGGGTTCGCAGCTAAGCCCCCGAGTGAGAGGTTTTTTCATCACTCGGTAGGATTTTTTCAACTTAGGCGAAATGGATTCGCAAGTGAGCCACCCACAGGGGGATTTCAGAAATAGTCGTAAACAATCGACAATCTTTTTAGAAGACTGTAAAACTCTTGTCTTTGATAAACAAAATACAAAGGTGTTTTTTATTACATCTCAGCAGACTGAGTGTTTAAGTATAAAAGGGGCGGAGCAGCTCCGCATTCCAGGCGTGCGGCTCATCTTTCTTGTGCTCGACGTCGTAAAGGTGTACGCTCTATTGTGGAGCACTCTGGTGACCACGAAGGGGCCTTCCCAAGAGGGAGCAAGCTTGTGTGGTTTCTGCTGGTCCACTCGAAGAACTAAGTCTCCCTCTTGAAATGCTCGACCCCTCACATTTCTGGCATGGAATCGACGCAGGTCTTGCTGATAAATGGTTGATCGGATCAAGGACATCTCTCTTTCTTCTTCAAGGAGGTCAACTGCATCCCGTTGTGCTTGTTCTGCTTCTTCCTTTGTGAAAAGCTCGGCTAGGGGTGCATTGTGGAGCAAGTCACTCGGAAGTACCGCTTCGGCTCCATGAACCAAGAAAAACGGGGTTCTGCCAGTCGGCCGATTGGGATGTTGGGCAACGTAGTAATTTCGAAAATTTTCCTATGCACACACAAGATCATGGTGATGCATAGCAACGAGGGGGAGAGTGTTGTCTACGTACCAACGCAGACCGACTGCGGAAGCAATCACACAACATAGAGGAAGTAGTCGTACGTCTTCTTCCCGATCCAACCGATCCAAGCACCGTTACTCCGGCACCTCCGAGTTCTTAGCACACGTTCAGCTCGATGACGATCCTCGGGCTCTGATCCAGCAAAGCGTCGAGGAAGAGTTCCGTCAGCACGACGGCGTGGTGACGATCTTGATGTACTACCGACGCAGGGCTTCGCCTAAGCACTACAACGGTATGATCGAGGTGGAATTTGGTGGCAGGGGGCACTGCACACGGCTAAGGAACAATCAACAATGATCAACTTGTGTGTCTATGGGGTGCCCCCTGCCCCCGTATATAAAGGAGCAGGGGGAGGGGTTCGGCCGGCTAGGGAGACGGCGCGGGAGGAGTCCTACTCCTACCGGGAGTAGGACTCCCCCCCTCAATCCTATTCCAACTAGGACTCCCAAGGGGAAAAGGAGAGAGAGGGGGCCGGCCCCTTCTCCTAGTCCTAATAGGACTTGGGGATGGGGGGGCGCACGGCCAGCTATGGGCTGCCCATTTTCTCTTTTCCACTAAGGCCCAATAGGCCCATTTGCCTCCCGGGGGGTTCCGGTAACCCTCCCGGTATTCCGGTAAAATCCCGATTTCACCCGGAACACTTCCGGTGTCCAAACATAGGCTTCCAATATATCAATCTTTACGTCTCGACCCTTTCGAGACTCCTCGTCATGTCCGTGATCACATCCGGGACTCCGAACAACCTTCGGTACATCAAAATGCATAAACTCATAATAACTGTCATCGTAACGTTAAGCGTGCGGACCCTATGGTTCGAGAACAATGTAGACATGACCGAGACATGTCTCCGGTCAATAACCAATAGCGGTACCTGGATGCCCATATTGGCTCCTACATATTCTACGAAGATCTTTATCGGTCAGACCGCATAACAACATACATTGTTCCCTTTGTCATCGGTATGTTACTTGCCCGAGATTCGATCGTCGGTATCCAATACCTAGTTCAATCTCGTTACCGGCAAGTCTCTTTACTCGTTCCGTAATACATCATCTCACAACTAACATATTAGTTGCAGTGCTTGCAAGGCTTATGTGATGTGCATTACCGAGAGGGCCCAGAGATACCTCTCCGACACTCGGAGTGACAAACCCTAATCTCGAAATACGCCAACCCAACATCCACCATTGGAGACACCTGTAGTACTCCTTTATAATCACCCAGTTACGTTGTGACGTTTGGTAGTACCCAAAGTGTTCCTCTGGTAAACGGGAGTTGCATAATCTCATAGTTATAGGAACATGTATAAGTCATGAAGAAAGCAATAGCAACATACTAAACGATCGGGTGCTAAGCTAATGGAATGGGTCATGTCAATCAGATCATTCAACTAATGATGTGACCTCGTTAATCAAATAACAACTCTTTGTTCATGGTTAGGAAACATAACCATCTTTGATTAACGAGCTAGTCAAGTAGAGGCATACTAGTGACACTCTGTTGGTCTATGTATTCACACATGTATTATGTTTCCGGTTAATACAATTCTAGCATGAATAATAAACATTTATCATGATATAAGGAAATAAATAATAACTTTATTATTGCCTCTAGGGCATATTTCCTTCAGTCTCCCACTTGCACTAGAGTCAATAATCTAGATTACACAGTAATGATTCTAACACCCATGGAGCCTTGGTGCTGATCATGTTTTGCTCGTGGAAGAGGCTTAGTCAACGGGTCTGCAACATTCAGATCCGTACGTATCTTGCAAATCTCTATGTCTCCCACCTGGACTAAATCTCGGATGGAGTTGAAGCGTCTCTTGATGTGTTTGGTCCTTTTGTGAAATCTGGATTCCTTTGCCAAAGCAATTGCACCAGTATTGTCATAAAAGATTTTCATTGGACCCGATGCACTAGGTATGACACCTAGATCGGATATGAACTCCTTCATCCAGACTCCTTCGTTCGCTGCTTCTGAAGCAGCTATGTACTCCGCTTCACATGTAGATCCCGCTACGACGCTTTGTTTAGAACTGCACCAACTGACAGCTCCACCGTTTAAAGTAAACACGTATCCGGTTTGCGATTTAGAATCGTCCGAATCAGTGTCAAAGCTTGCATCAATGTAACCTCTTACGGTGAGCTCTTTGTCACCTCCATATACGAGAAACATATCCCTAGTCCTTTTCAGGTATTTCAGGATGTTCTTGACCGCTGTCCAGTGATCCACTCCTGGATTACTTTGGTACCTCCCTGCTAAACTTATAGCAAGGCACACATCAGGTTTGGTACACAGCATTGCATACATGATAGAGCCTATGGCTGAAGCATAGGGAACATCTTTCATTTTCTCTCTATCTTCTGAAGTGGCGGGCATTGAGTCTGACTCAACTTCACACCTTGCAACACAGGCAAGAACCCTTTCTTTGCTTGATCCATTTTGAACTTCTTCAAAATCTTGTCAAGGTATGTGCTTTGTGAAAGTCCAATTAAGCGTCTTGATCTATCTCTATAGATCTTTATGCCTAATATGTAAGCAGCTTCCCCGAGGTCTTTTATCGAAAAACTTTTATTCAAGTATACCTTTATGCTATCCAGAAATTCTATATCATTTCCAATCAGCAATATGTCATCCACATATAATATCAGAAATGCTACAGAGCTCCCACTCACTTTCTTGTAAATACAGGCTTCTCCAAAAGTCTGTATAAAGCCAAATGCTTTGATCACACTATCAAAGCGTTTATTCCAACTCCGAGATGCTTGCACCAGTCCATAAATGGATCGCTGGAGTTTGCACACTTTGTTAGCTTCCTTCGGATCGACAAAACCTTCTGGTTGCATCATATACAACTCTTCTTCCAGAAATCCATTCAGGAACGCAGTTTTGACATCCATTTGCCATATTTCATAATCATAAAATGCGGCGATTGCTAACATGATTCTGACGGACTTAAGCATCGCTACGGGTGAGGTCTCATCGTAGTCAACCCCTTGAACTTGTCGAAAACCTTTTGCGACAAGTCGAGCTTTATAGACAGTAATATTACCGTCAGCGTCAGTCTTTTTCTTGAAGATCGATTTTTTCTTGAAGATCCATTTATTCTCAATTGCTTGCCGATCATCGGGCAAGTCAACCAAAGTCCATACTTTGTTCTCATACATGGATCCCATCTCAGATTTCATGGCCTCAAGCCACTTTGCGGAATCTGGGCTCTCCATTGCTTCTTCATAGTTCGTAGGTTCATCATGATCTAGTAGCATGACTTCCAGAACTGGATTACCGTACCACTCTGGTGCAGATCTCACTCTGGTTGATCTACGTGGTTCAGTAGTATCTTGTCCTGAAGCTTCATGATCATCATCATTAGCTTCCTCACTAATTGGTATAGGGGTCGCAGAAACAGTTTTCTGTGATGTACTATTTTCCAATAAGGGAGCAGGTACAGTTACCTCGTCAAGTTCTACTTTCCTCCCACTCACTTCTTTCGAGAGAAACTCCTTCTCTAGAAATGATCCATTCTTAGCAACGAATGTCTTGCCTTCGGATCTGTGATAGAAGGTATACCCAACAGTTTCCTTTGGGTATCCTATGAAGACACATTTCTCCGCTTTGGGTTCGAGCTTATCAGGTTGAAGCTTTTTCACATAAGCATCGCAGCCCCAAACTTTAAGAAACGACAACTTTGGTTTCTTGCCAAACCATAGTTCATAAGGCGTCGTCTCAACGGATTTTGAAGGTGCCCTATTTAACATGAATGCGGCCGTCTCTAAAGCATAACCCCAAAACGATAGCGGTAAATCAGTAAGAGACATCATAGATCGCACCATATCTAGTAAAGTACGATTACGACGTTCGGACACACCATTACGCTGTGGTGTTCCGGGTGGCGTGAGTTGCGAAACTATTTTGCATTGTTTCAAATGTAAAACAAACTCGTAACTCAAATATTCTCCTCCACGATCAGATCGTAGAAACTTTATTTTCTTGTTACGATGATTTTCAACTTCACTCTGAAATTCTTTGAACTTTTCAAATGTTTCAGACTTATGTTTCATTAAGTAGATATACCCATATCTGCTTAAATCATCTGTGAAGGTGAGAAAATAACGATATCCGCCACGAGCCTCCATATTCATCGGACCACATACATCGGTATGTATGATTTCCAATAAATCTGTTGCTCTCTCCATAGTACCGGAGAACGGTGTTTTGGTCATCTTGCCTATGAGGCACGGTTCGCAAGTACCAAGTGATTCATAATCAAGTGGTTCCAAAAGCCCATCAGTATGGAGTTTCTTCATGCGCTTTACACCGATATGACCTAAACGGCAGTGCCACAAATAAGTTGCACTATCATTATCAACTCTGCATCTTTTGGCTTCTACATTATGAATATGTGTATCACTACTATCGAGATTCAACAAGAATAGACCACTCTTCAAAGGTGCATGACCATAAAAGATATTACTCATACAAATAGAACAACCATTATTCTCTGATTTAAATGAATAACCGTCTCGCATTAAACAAGATCCAGATATAATGTTCATGCTCAACGCTGGCACCAAATAACAATTATTTAGGTCTAATATTAATCCCGAAGGTAGATGTAGAGGTAGCGTGCCGATCGCGATCACATCGACTTTGGAACCGTTTCCCACGCGCATCGTCACCTCGTCCTTTGCTAGCGTCCGCTTATTCCGTAGTCCCTGTTTCGAGTTGCAAATATTAGCAACAGAACCAGTATCAAATACCCAGGTGCTACTGCGAGCTCTAGTAAGGTACACATCAATAACATGTATATCACATATACCTTTGTTCACCTTGCCATCCTTCTTATCCGCCAAATACTTGGGGCAGTTCCGCTTCCAGTGACCAGTCTGCTTGCAGTAGAAGCACTCAGTTTCAGGCTTAGGTCCAGACTTGGGTTTCTTCTCCTGAGCAGCAACTTGCTTGCTGTTCTTCTTGAAGTTCCCCTTCTTCTTCCCTTTGCCCTTTTTCTTGAAACTAGTGGTTTTGTTAACCATCAACACTTGATGCTCCTTCTTGATTTCTACCTCCGCAGCTTTCAGCATTGCGAAGAGCTCGGGAATAGTCTTGTTCATCCCTTGCATATTATAGTTCATCACAAAGCTCTTGTAGCTTGGTGGCAGTGATTGGAGAATTCTGTCAATGACGCAATCATCTGGAAGATTAACTCCCATCTTAATCAAGTGATTATTATACCCAGACATTTTGAGTATATGCTCACTGACAGAACTGTTCTCCTCCATCTTGCAGCTATAGAACTTATTGGAGACTTCATATCTCTCAATTCGGGCATTTGCTTGAAATATTAACTTCAACTCCTGGAACATCTCATATGCTCCATGACGTTCAAAACGTCGTTGAAGGCCCAATTCTAAGCCATAAAGCATGGCACACTAAACTATCGAGTAGTCATCAGCTTTGCTCTGCCAGACGTTCATAACATCTAGTGTTGCTCCAGCAGCAGGCCAGGCACCTAGCGGTGCTTCCAGGACGTAATTCTTCTGTGCAGCAATGAGGATAATCCTCAGGTTACGGACCCAGTCCGTGTAATTGCTACCATCATCTATCAACTTTGCTTTCTCAAGGAACGCATTAAAATTCAACGGAACAACAGCACGAGCCATCTATCTACAATCAACATAACAAGCAAGATACTATCAGGTACTAAGTTCATGATAAGTTTTAAGTTCAGTTAATCAAATTACTTAGGAACTCCCACTTAGATAGACATCCCTCTAATCCTCTAAGTGATAACGTGATCCAAATCAACTAAACCATAACCGATCATCACGTGAGATGGAGTAGTTTTCAATGGTGAACATCGTCATGTTGATCATATCTACTATATGATTCACGCTCGGCCTTTCGGTCTCTGTGTTCCGAGGCCATATCTGCATATGCTAGGCTCGTCAAGTTTAACCTGAGTATTCTGCGTGTGCAAAACTGGCTTGCACCCGTTGTAGATGGACGTAGAGCTTATCACACCCGATCATCACGTGGTGTCTGGGCACGACGAACTTTGGCAACGGTGCATACTCAGGGAGAACACTTCTTGATAATTTAGTGAGAGATCATCTTATAATGCTACCATCAATCAAAGCAAGATAAGATGCATAAAAAGATAAACATCACATGCAATCAATATAAGTGATATGATATGGCCATCATCTTCTTGTGCTTGTGATCTCCATCTCCGAAGCACCATCATGATCACCATCATCACCGGCGCGACACCTTGATCTCCATGGTAGCATCGTTGTTGTCTCGCCAATATTATGCTTCCACGACTATCACTACCGCTTAGTAATAAAGTAAAGCATTACATCGCGATTGCATTGCATACAATAAGGCGACAACCATATGGCTCCTGCCAGTTGCCGATAACTCGGTTACAAAACATGATCATCTCATACAATAAAATCAGCATCATGCCTTGACCATATCACATCACAACATGCCCTGCAAAAACAAGTTAGACGTCCTCTACTTTGTTGTTGCAAGTTTTACGTGGCTGCTACGGGCTTAAGTAAGAACTCATCTCACCTACGCATCAAAACCACAACGATAGTTCGTCAAATAGACTCCGTTTTAACCTTCTCAAGGACCGGGCGTAGTCACACTTGGTTCAACTTAAGTTGGAGAGACAGTCTTCCGCAAGCCATCTGTGTGCATAGCACGTCGAGGGAACCGGTCTCGTGTAAGAGTACGCGTAAGGTTGGTCCGGATCGTCTCGTCCAACAATACCACCAAACCAAAGTATGACATGCTGGTAGGCAGTATGACTTGTATCGCCCACAACTCACTTGTGTTCTACTCGTGCAAATAACATCAAACCATAAAAAACCTAGGCTTTGATACCACTGTTGGGCAACGTAGTAATTTCGAAAATTTTCCTACGCACATGCAAGATCATGGTGATGCATAGCAATGAGGTGGAGAGTGTTGTCTATGTACCAACGCAGACCGACTGCGGAAGCGATCACACAACGTAGAGGAAGTAGTCGTACGTCTTCTTCCCGATCCAACCGATCCAAGCACCGTTACTCCGGCACCTCCGAGTTCTTAGCACACGTTCAGCTCGATGACGATCCTCGGGCTCCGATCCAGCAAAGCGTCGAGGAAGAGTTCCGTCAGCACGACGGCGTGGTGACGATCTTGATGTACTACCGACGCAGGGCTTCGCCTAAGCACTACAACGGTATGATCGAGGTGGAATTTGGTGGCAGGGGGCACCGCACACGGCTAAGGAACGATCAACAATGATCAACTTGTGTGTCTATGGGGTGCCCCCTGCCCCCGTATATAAAGGAGCAGGGGGAGGGGTTCGGCCGGCTAGGGAGAGGGCGCGGGAGGAGTCCTACTCCTACCGGGAGTAGGACTCCCCCCCTCAATCCTATTCCAACTAGGACTCCCAAGGGGGAAAGGAGAGATAGGGGGGCCGGCCCCTTCTCCTAGTCCTAATAGGACTTGGGGAAGGGGGGCGCGCGGCCAGCTATGGGCTGCCCCTTTTCTCTTTTGCACTAAGGCCCAATAGGCCCATTTGCCTCCCGGGGGGTTCCGGTAACCCTCCCGGTATTCCGGTAAAATCCCGATTTCACCCGGAACACTTCCGGTGTCCAAACATAGGCTTCCAATATATCAATCTTTACGTCTCGACCATTTCGAGACTCCTCGTCATGTCCGTGATCACATCCGGGACTCCGAAAAACCTTTGGTACATCAAAATGCATAAACTCATAATAATTGTCATCGTAATGTTAAGCGTGCGGACCCTACGGTTCGAGAACAATGTAGACATGACCGAGAAATGTCTTCGGTCAATAACCAATAGCGGGACCTGGATGCCCATATTGGCTCCTACATATTCTACGAAGATCATTATCGGTCAGACCGCATAACAACATACGTTGTTCCCTTTGTCATCGGTATGTTACTTGCCCGAGATTCGATCGTCGGTATCCAATACCTAGTTCAATCTCGTTACCGGCAAGTCTCTTTACTCGTTCCGTAATACATCATCTCACAACTAACATATTAGTTGCAGTGCTTGCAAGGCTTATGTGATGTGCATTACCGAAAGGGCCCAGAGATACCTCTCCGACACTCGGAGTGACAAACCCTAATCTCGAAATACGCCAACCCAACATCCACCATTGGAGACACCTGTAGTACTCCTTTATAATCACCCAGTTACGTTGTGACGTTTGGTAGTACCCAAAGTGTTCCTCTGGTAAACGGGAGTTGCATAATCTCATAGTTATAGGAACATGTATAAGTCATGAAGAAAGCAATAGCAACATACTAAACGATCGGGTGCTAAGCTAATGGAATGGATCATGTCAATCAGATCATTCAACTAATGATGTGACCTCGTTAATAAAATAACAACTCTTTGTTCATGGTTAGGAAACATAACCATCTTTGATTAACGAGCTAGTCAAGTAGAGGCATACTAGTGACACTCTGTTGGTCTATGTATTCACACATGTATTATGTTTCCGGTTAATACAATTCTAGCATGAATAATAAACATTTATCATGATATAAGGAAATAAATAATAACTTTATTATTGCCTCTAGGGCATATTACCTTCATGGGAGTTGTCCTCAATCCCCATAATACAGATGGAAGTTCATCGACCCAGGCTCCTGCTGTGTGTTTGAGGTCACGCATCAGTCGGGGTTTCAGTCCTTTGAGAATCAATCCATTTGCTCTTCCAGCCTACCCATTCGACTGGGGGTGGGCGGCCGAGGCATAGTCGACTCGAGTACCTTTTGAAGCACAAAAAGTCCTGAACTCATCAGAATCAAAGTTTGATCCGTTGTTAGTGATGATGTTGTGGGGAACACCATATCTGAATGTTATCTCTCTGATGAAGGTAATAGCAGTACTGGCATCAAGGTTCTTGATAGGCTTGGCTTCAATCCACTTGGTGAACTTGTCGACTGCTACAAGCACATGAGTGAATCCACTCCTGCCAGTCCTCAAAGGTCCAACCATATCCAATCCCCAAATAGCAAAAGGCCAGATGAGCGGAATGGTCTTCAGGGCTGACGCGGGCTTGTGAGACATGTTGGAGTAAAACTGGCAACCTTCACATTTGTCGACTATTACTTGTGCCATCTCATTTGCTCGAGGCCAGTAAAATACCGCTCGGTATGCTTTGGCCACAATGGTCTAAGAGGACACATGGTGACCACAGGTCCCCGAGTGGATATCATTGAGGATCACTCGACCTTCTTCGGGTGTTATGCATTTCTGGCAAACTCCAATCACACTTTCTCTGAACAAATGTCCTCTTATCATAGTGAAGGCCTTAGATCGACGGATGATCTGTCGAGCCTCTTCTTCATCTTCTGGGAGTTCCCTTCTAAGAATGTATGTGATATATGGTACTGTCCAATCGGGGGTGATGACCAAAACTTCCATGATCAAGTCAACCACGGCTGGAATCTCGATTTCAGTCGGATCGGTGGCACTCTTCGGCTGTGGGGGCTCTTAAGTGAAGGGATCTTCTTGAACTGAAGGTGCATGAATATGCTCCAGGAACACGTTACTGGGAATGGCTTCTCTCTTGGAGCCTATCTTTGCCAGATCATCGGCTGCTTGATTTTTCAGTCGAGGGATGTGATGGAGCTCTAACCCCTCAAACCTCTTTTCTAACTTTCTTACTGCATTGCAATAACTAGTCATGGCTGGGCTTCTGACGTCCCACTCCTTCATCACCTGATTGACCACTAAATCCGAGTCGCCATAGACCATGAGGCGACGGATGCCGAGTGAAATGGCCATACGCAACCCATACAGAAGTGCCTCGTATTCGGCCTCATTGTTGGAGGAGTCAAAGTGAATCTGGAGAACAGAACTGAGTTTTTCACCACGGGGGGAGACCAACACCACTCCAGCACCGGAACCATTCAGCATCTTGGACCCATCGAAGAACATGGTCCAATGCTCCTAGTGAATTTGGGCTGGAAGTTGTTGTTCGATCCACTCGGCGATGAAATCATCTATTGCTTGGGACTTAATAGCTTTCTTTGCTTCAAACTTGATATCCAGGGGAAGGAGTTCAATCGCCCACTTTGCCACTCGACCAGTTGCATCTGTGTTGTTCAAAATCTCTGATAATGGAGCGTCGCTGACGACTGTAACGGAATAATCAGAGAAATAGTGTGCAACCTTCTTTGTGGTCATGTAAATTCCATAAACAAGCTTCTCATAATGGGGATATATTTGCTTTGATGGAGTCAGAACTTCAGAAACGTAATATATTGGGCGCTGAACTTTATAAGTTTTCCTTATTCTTCCCGCTCGACCGTGAGTACTGTACTGACAACTTGTCCAGTGGCTGCAATGTAAAGCAGTAAAGGCTCCTTGCTGATTGGTGCAGCAAGCACCGGCTGGGTGGAAAGCAGGGCTTTCAGCTCTACAAATGTTGCATCAGCTTTGGGAGTCCACTCGAACTTATCAGACTTCTTCATCAGTCGGTAAAGAGGTAGTGCCTTTTCACCGAGACAAAAAATGAATCGACTCAGGGCGGCCAAACAACCAGTAAGTTTTTGGACATCGTGCACATGCACAGGGCATTTCATCCGAAGAATGGCACCAACTTTCTCTGGGTTAGCGTCGATCCCTCGTTCGGAAATGAGGAAACCGAGTAACTTTCCGCCAGGAACTCCGAATGTGCACTTTGATGGATTAAGCTTGATATCATACCTTCTGAGGTTGGCAAAGGTTTCGGCAAGGTCAGCCAGCAGGTCGAAACCTTTACGTGACTTGACTACAATGTCATCCATGTATGCTTCCACATTCCGACTGATTTGAGTGAGTAAACACTTTTGGACCATCCTCATGAATGTGGCTCCGTCGTTCTTCAGGCCGAATGTCATAGTGACATAACAGAAACATCCGAATGGAGTGATGAAAGCCGTTTTTATGTCATCGGGTCCATACAGTCGGATCTGATGGTACCCGGAATAGGCTTCCAAGAAGGACAAACGCTCACACCTCGCAGTTGAGTCGACAATTTGGTCGATGCGGGGAAGAGGAAATGATCTTTCGGGCAGGCCCGATTGATATGCTTGAAGTAAATGCACATGCGAAGTGAATCATCCTTCTTAGGGACCATGACAACATTGGCGAGCCAATCGGAGTGGTAAATCTCTCGAATGAACTCAGCTGCCAAGAGCCGAGCCACTTCCTCGCCAATTGCTTTACTCTTCTAGACGGCGGACCATCGGAGATGTTCCTTGACTGGTTTTACTTTCGGGTCGACTCGCAAATGATGCTCAGCCAGTCCCCTGGGTACACCTGGCATGTCCGAAGGTTTCCATGCAAAGATGTCCCGGTTCTCACAGAGGAACTGGATGAGCGCTTCTTCTTATTTGATGTCGAGTGTTGATGAGATATGGGTCGGAGCAGCATTGGGATCGGCCGGGTGAACATGAATCGACTTCGTTTCTCCTGACGACTAAAATGCGGATTCTGTGGCGAGCTTCTTGGCTCGCAGCAAATCACTCGGATCTGCATTTTTATGATACTCTTGCAGTTCCACTACTGCCATCTGTGCATCAGCAATTTTTGAGCCCTTCTGGAAGCACTCTTCCGCCTTCTGCCGATTGCCAGTAACAGTGATTACTCCTCTGGGGCCAGGCATCTTCAATTTGAGATACATGTAACATGGTCGAGCCATAAAACGTGCATAGGCGGGTCTCCCCAGAATGGCATGGTAAGCACTCTTGAAATCCATTACCACAAACATCAACTTTTCCTTGCGGTAATTCTTATATTTTTTTGGGAGTCCAAGGCCCTTTGGGCTTTCCTTTGACCTTTCCTTGGCTAACAGCTAAAGCTTCACCAGGAGCGGCTGGTTCGGCTTTTCGCTTATGTTTCTGACTAGAATTCCCTCCTCCGGTTTCTTGGGCGATTGTTTTATGTTTGCCACTCCGGAGTCGGTCTTCCTCTTCACCATTGGCATATTTGGTGGCAATCTCCATCATCCGAGTCAGAGTCATATCTCCTGTCCGACCGAATTTCAGATTCAACTCCCGATACTTGACGCATTCCTTGAAGGCACAAATTGCTTGGTGATCTGACACATTCTCCACTGTATGGTGTAACGTGATCCATCTCTGAATATAATCCCTCAAGGTTTCATTCGGTTTCTGAACACAACACTGCAATTCTGTCAACCCTGCTGGCCTTTTGCAAGTGCCTTCAAAGTTTCTAACAAATACTCGAGCAAGTTCCTCCCAACTATATGCTGCCAGGAGCCAACTGATTCAACCACGCTCTGGCAGAGCCCTCCAACATCAAGGGGAGGTGTTTCATCGCCACATCATCATTGCCACCACCAATCTACACAGCCATTCTATAATCCTCAAGCCAAGTGTTTGGCTTGGACTCGCCGGTGAACTTGCTGACTCCATTCGCCAACCTGAAGTTGGGAGGAATCACTGCTGCTTGGATGGCTCTACTGAAACACTCGGGTCCTGAAACGTGTACCCTGCTTCCAGTCGGATGATCTTAATCGTGGCCTTCTCTGTGAGCTCTGTTTCTATCAACCAGACCTTGAACAAGGATAGACCTTGCATCAAAGCCTCGCTCTCTGGGGTCGACTGGAATTCTTCATTCGCCACTGTGGGGGCGCCTGTCATCTTGCCGCCGAGGCACGTATGACCCACTCCTCGGAGGAGGCGTGGGCACTCGACGACGGTCGTCGTGGTCGAGTCGATGATCATACTACTCATGGTTCCTGTACTGATCTTGCTGGTACCCACGTCCCTCATGCCGCGGAGGCGATCTCGGGCTATGGGAAGATTGGACAGTATCTGCCGCCACAGACCTGCTATGAATCCTATTCCGCGACCGAGATACTGCTGTATTCTGCTCGCCCACTGCCCGGAGTAAAGCCCGGATCTGCATCAAACCGCGGCCAGCTTCTGACTGGGAAGGTTGAATTGACTCTGCTATTCGAGCTGTAGCTGTGAGATTCTGGGTCGGAGTTCGGTATACCTGAGTCGGAGGCGGAAAAGGTTGTCGTCGACTTGACTTGGGGATCCGCTGCCGAGCACGCTCGTCGAGTGCGCGCTGGAGGTTCTCAAGTCGAGTGCGCTCAGCCAAGTTGGCCAGGCGCGCCTCCTCCAAATTGGGCCTCAGGGGTTTCTCCAATGATAGGAGTGTGAAGTGCATCCATATTACGGCGGCGAAGTCTTCCCTCCGCTGCGAAGAGAGGGGTTCGGGGCGGTACTCCTCGTGAACACATGACGGATCGCCACCGCCGTCACCACCGCCTTCACGGGTGAAGCCAGGAGGACTGTGTGGTCCATTGACCATTAAGACTTCCGCCGCGGGGTAGCTGTTGTCGCATTCGGATGCAGTCTCGATGGAGCCAGTCGACAGATCGAACAGGCCATAGAGAGTTTCATCGGGCTCGATCGCCATTATTTGTGGGGTGGCCGATTGGCGGGCCACCGCGTGCCTCACCCACCACTGAAGCCGCGACCGACCGGATCGCTAGCGCCGACGAACAACGGAAAGGGAGGTTGCCATAGGAGCCGACTGATACGGAGTCGATGGTTGCCGAAGAAGGACGCTGAGAACGCATGCGCGGAAGTGCATCGCCCCGCGGATGGGGAGCGCCTCGACATCGAGTGGAGACTCGTGGAGCCAAGTGGAGTCATCGGCGATGAAGACGAGCGCGCCGAGATGGATCTCGCGGCCTTCAGCCAATCCTCCGCCGGAAACCATGATGACGGGAATTGGAAGAATCGCAACTTCTCCAATAAACTGCTAATACACCTGCCCTGCGGTGGGCGCCAACTGTCATGGATCCAAGACTGACAATAGAATGGGGGGTAAGTGTGAGGAGGCAAGTTCCTAGCTATGGAGTAGTTGTACACACGAGTTTGACCAGTTCAGGCCCTTCTCGGAGGAAGTAACAGCCCTACGTCTCGGTGCCCTGAGGCGGTCGACTGGATTATATATGTGTGTGTGAGTTTACAAAAGATGCGAACCCTTGTGCCTGTGGAGGGGGGTGGCTTATATAGAGTGCGCCAGGACCCCAGCCAGCCCACGTTACAAAGGGTTTAAAGTACATTAAAGGGGAGACGTTACTAGTAACGCTAGTAAATAAAGAGACATAATGACCATTAAAGCTATGAAGTGATGTCCGACCGTTGCAGTTCGGAGTGACTTTAGACCTTCTGGTGGTCGAGTGACAGTCTCCACGGTCGAGTGACTTCAAGTCTTCCGAGTGGAAGTCCTCATGGTCGAGTGGATGATGACTCCTCTTCGAACGCTTCTGGTTTGAGGGTGACGTCCTAGGGGAGGGTGTCTAGGTCAGGCCTATGACCCTACCCTAGGTACATATCTTCATCAGGTATAACCTGAGCTTTCCCTTGGTTAGTTCCTACAGCTAGAACGCTCCGTCTAACTAACTAAACAAATGAGTGTCATCCAAATCCCAGACCTTACTTCTGTGCTGCATTTATTGGCGAAAATGTTACCTGCGGCCACTCAGTCAAAAGCAACAAACTGGGGATAAGCGCCACTATGCATCCTCAGAAATGCCAGAGACCCAATATTTAGTTTAGGCTGAGGATACTTGACGTCTCTTTGTCCGGCACGACTCTGAGCCATACACGCCAGACTGTGATAAAATAAATGTATGCAAAACCAGAAGTTAGATAGAAATGAAATTTCTCATATTTATTTTTGTAGAAGGATTTTGCAAGAGGGGAAATATAATCTTGATGATAGCGGTCTGACACATATTAAGCAAGTATTTAGAATTTTAGATAAAGTATCCGGCACCTGCAAGGGATGGGGTTCAGTGTTAATGCCTTTTCTTGGCAGACAACCCATGTCAGTACCAGCCTGAGGGCTTCCGTGACAATGCTGGTTACTCGGTATAATGTTCATATTACATTAAAATGAATCTTGCCATGTGATGAAAATACAACACCAACACTAACATGCACTGTCTTCAAGAAAAGATCATGTCTAATTTGTCAGTACCACATAGAACAACCATCAAAATGTTTCCACATGCACATGCAATAGGTGTGTAATAACTCACCCAAAGCCTTGAGCATTTGAATGAAGGTAACTGAAATTTTATTTCCAAGCATGTAAATAGACCAAAAAAATCTAAAAGTATTGTGTGAGTATAAATGTGAGGGGGAGACATGCTTCGAGCTCATGACTTACCACAACTTTTACAACACACGTAAGTGAATCATCTCAATTCTTGACATTTACTTGATGGCTCGACTAAAAAAGTGCTTCTTGATCTAGGCACTACCTCTCTAAAAAAATTCCTTTTCATTCAGCTAACCATGACATATTTGACTGAACTTGATGTCTACAAGTAGAAATAAAGTGCATATAGGATTTAACCTTTGTGTTTGTGCTAATAAATATAGTGTCATGCATCTATGCATTTGATCAGCGGAGGGGTGTCCTTGGAGCACCACGGCTGCACCACAACATGTTACTGCACAAATGGAGTAGTGGTGCACAGAAGCATAAGCGAGGTAGTGAGGAAGGCGAGGTTGAACTGCGTGACTGACAGACATAGAAGGCTGGAACACCTCGGCCATGAGGATCATCACCGCCAAAATCCATCTGCCTTCCCACCATGGATCTACGTTCCCACCTTAGTGCCCCAGCTGCGGGCGAACATGCACTGCTGCAGCCGTTGTGCTGCTGATCGGCGGCTGCCGGTATTCCCCGCGGTAGCTCCTTCCCTCACTGGCTGTCGCCCGACGGCAACGATGAAGGGGCGGCGGGCGATGGTGAAGCAGCCGGCGGGATCTACGGCGGCCGGGTCTCGCGCCGGGATCCGGCAGCAATGTAACACCCACAATGCGGCTATATCTCTCACGTGTCGGGGCACAACTTGGAGGCATAGCCGCATGGTAGTTTTGTCACAAGAGGGGTAATCTTCACACAATCCCATGTACCGAATAAGAAAGGATAAAGAGTTGGCATACAATCGCCACTTCACACAATACATAAACAATACATCATCCAAAGTACAATCAAAGGTCCGACTACGGAACCAATATAAAGGAAGACAGCCCCAAATGCTAGATCCCCAATTGTCCCAACTGGGCTCCACTACTGATCATCATGAAATGAAACGTAGTAACGACCCAGATCCTCGTCGAACTCCCACTTGAGTTCGGTAGCAACACCTGCACTTGCATTATCGGCACCTGCAACTGTTTGGAAGTATTTGTGAGTCACGAGGACTCAGCAATCTCACACCCGCGAGATCAAGACTATTTAAGCTTATGGGTAGGATAAGGTAATGAGGTGGAGCTGCAGCAAGCACTAAGCAAATATGGTGGCTAACATACGCAAATAAGAGGGAGAAGAGAAGCAACGCAACGGTCGAGAAGCTAGAAGTGATCAAGAAGTGATCCTGAAACTACTTACGTTCAAGCATAACACAAGACCGTGTTCACTTCCCAGACTCCGCCGAAAAGAGACCATCACGGCTACACACGCGGTTGATGCATTTTAATTAAGTCAAGTGTCAAGTTCTCTACAACTGGATATTAACAAATTCGCATCTGCCACATAACCGCGAGCATGGCTCTCGAAAGTTTATACCCTCCAGGGGTGTCCCAACTTAGCCCATCACAAGCTCTCATGGTCAACGAAGGATATTCCTTCTCCCGGGAAGACCCGATCAGTCTCGAAATCCCGGTTACAAGACATTTCGACAATGGTAAAATGCTACCTCTTGAGCACTGCGTTGGATTTCCTTGAAGAGGAAAGGATGATGCAGCAAAGTAGCGTAAGTATTTCCCTCGGTTTTTGAGAACCAAGGTATCAATATAGTAGGAGGTTGCGCGCGAGTGCCTCGTACCTGCACAAAACAAATAACTCCTCGCAATCAACACGATAAGGGATTGTCAATCTCTTCACGTTCAGTTATGAGAGTGAGATTTGAGAGATATGATAGGATAATATTTTTGGTATTTTTGTGATAAAGACGCAAAGTAAAATAAAAAGAAAAGTAAAAAACTAATTATTGTAAGATTAATATGATGAAGATAGACCCGGGGGCCATAGGTTTCATTAGTGGCTTCTCTCAAGAGCATAAGTATTTTACGGTGGGTGAACGAATTACTGTTGAGCAATTGACAGAATTGAGCATAGTTATGAGAATATCTAGGTATGATCATGTATATAGGCATCACGTCTGAGACAAGTAGACCGACTCCTTCCTGCATCTACTACTATTACTCCACTCATCGACCACTATCCAGCATGCATCTAGAGTATTAAGTTCATGAAAACAGAGTAATGCCTTAAGCAAGATGACATGATGTAGAGGGATAAATTCATGCAATATGATTAAAAAAACATCTTGTTATCCTCGATGGCAACAATACAATACGTGCCTTGTTGCCCCTACTATCACTGGGAAAGGACACCGCAAGATTGAACCCAAAGCTAAGCACTTCTCCCATTGCAAGAAAGATCAATCTAGTAGGCCAAACCAAACTAATAATTCGAAGAGACTTGCAAAGATAACCAATCATACATAAAAGAATTCAGAGAAGATTCAAATATTGTTCATAGATAATCTTGATCATAAACCCACAATTCATTGGTCTCAACAAACACACCGCAAAAAGAAGATTACATCGAATAGATCTCCACAAGAGAGGGGGAGAACATTGTATTGAGATCCAAAAAGAGAGAAGAAGCCATCTAGCTAATAACTATGGACCCGAAGGTCTGAGGTAAACTACTCACACTTCATCGGAGAGGCTATGGTGTTGATGTAGAAGCCCTCCGTGATGGATGCCCCCTCCGGCGGAGCTCCGGAACAGGCCCCAAGATGGGATCTCGTGGATACAGAAGGTTGCGGTGGTGGAATTAGGGTTTTGGCTCCGTATCTGATCGTTTGTGGGAACGTAGGTATATATAGGAGGAAGGAGTACGTCGGTGGAGCAACAGGGGGGCCATGAGGGTGGAGGGCGCGCCTGGGGGTAGGGCGCGCCCCCTACCTCGTGGCTTCCTCCTTTATTTCTTGACGTAGGCTCCAAGTCTCCTGGATCATGTTTGTTCTGAAAATCACGTTCCCGAAGGTTTCATTCCATTTGGACTCCGTTTGATATTCCTTTTCTGCGAAACTCTGAAATAGGCAAAAAACAGCAATTCTGGGCTAGGCCTCCGGTTAATAGGTTAGTCCCAAAAATAATATAAAAGTGGATAATAAAGCCCAATAATGTCCAAAATAGTAGATAATATAGCATGGAGCAATCAAAAATTATAGATACGTTGGAGACGTATCAAGCATCCCCAAGCTTAATTCTTGCTCGTCCTCGAGTAGGTAAATGATAAAAAAGATAATTTTGATGCGGAGTGCTACTTGGCATAATTTTAATGTAATTCTTCTTAATTGTGGTATGAATATTCAGATCTGAAAGATTCAAGATAAAAGTTCATATTGACATAAAAATAATAATACTTCAAGCATATTAACTAAGCAATTATGTCTTCTCAAAATAACATGGCCAAAGAAAGTTCATCCCTACAAAATCATATAGTTTAGTCATGCTCCATTTTCGTCACACAAGAATGCTCTCATCATGCACAACCCCGATGACAAGCCAAGCAATATATGAGCGCGAGCCATGGACATAGCACTATGGGTGGAATAAAATATGATGATGGGGGTTATGTGGAGAAGACAAAAAGGAGAAAGTCTCACATCAACGAGGCTAATCAATGGGCTATGGAGATGCCCATCGATTGGTGTTAATGCAAGGAGTAGGGATTGCCATGCAACGGATGCACTAGAGCTATAAATGTATGAAAGCTCAACAAAAGAAACTAAGTGGGTGTGGATCCAACTTGCTTGCTCACGAAGACCTAGGGCACTTGAGGAGGCCCATTGTTGGAATATACAAGCCAAGTTCTATAATGAAAAATTCCCACTAGTATATGAAAGTGACAAAACAAAAGGCTCTCTATCATGAAGATTATGGTGCTACTTTGAAGCACAAGTGTGGCAAAGGATAGTAGCATTGTCCCTTCTCTCTTTTTCTCTCCTTTTTTTGGGCCTTCTCTTCTCTCTCTTTTAATGGCCTTTCACTTTTTTTTAATTCCTCACTTGGGATAATGCTCTAGAAAATGATGATCATCACACTTCTATTTATTTACAACTCAATGATTACAACTCGATGCTAGAAAAAAAGATGACTCTATATGAATGCCTCCGGCGGTGTACCGGGATATGAAATGAACAAAGAGTGACATGTATGAAAGAATTATGAATGGTGGCTTTGCCACAAATACTATGTCAACTAGATGATCATGCTAAGCAATATGACAATGATGAATGTGCCATGATAAACGGAATGGTGGAAAGTTGCATGGAAATATATCTCGGAATGGCTATGGAAATGCCATAATAGGTAGGTATGGTGTCTGTTTTGAGGAAGATATAAGGAGGTTTATGTGGGAAAGAGCGTATCATGTCACGGGGTTTGGATGCATCGGCGAAGTTTGCACCAACTCTCAATGTGAGAAAGGGCAATGCACGGTACCGAAGAGGCTAGCAATGATGGCAGGGTGAGAGTGCGTATAATCCATGGACTCAACATTAGTCATAAAGAACTCACATACTTATTGCAAAAATCTACAAGTCATCAAAAACCAAGCACTACGCGCATGCTCCTAGGGGGATAGATTGGTAGGAAAAGACCATCGCTCGTCCTCGACCGCCACTCATAAGGAGGACAATCAAAGAACACCTCATGTTTCAAATTTGTTACATAACGTTTACCATATGTGCATGCTACGGGACTTGCAAACTTCAACACAAGCATTTCTCAAATTCACAACTACTCAACTAGCATGACTTTGATATTATTACGTCCATATCTCAAAACAATCATCGAGCATCAAACTTCTCTTAGTATTCAAAACACTCCTAAGAAAATTTTTACTAATCTTGAATACCTAGCATATTAGGATTATTTAAGAAAATTACCATGCTATTTAAGACTCTCAAAATAATCTAAGTGAAGCATGAGAGATCAATATTTTCTATAAAACAAATCCACCACCGTGCTCTAAAAGATATAAGTGAAGTACTAGAGCAAAACTATATAACTCAAACGATATAAGTGAAGCACATAGAGTATTCTGACAAATTCCAAATCATGCATGGCTCTCTCAAAAGGTGTGTAGAGCAAGGATGATTGTGGTAAACTAAAAGGCAAAGACTCAAATCATACAAGACGCTCCAAGCAAAACACATATCATGTGGTGAATAAAAATATAGCTCCAAGTAAAGTTACCGATGGAAGTAGACGAAAGAGGGGACGCCTGCCGGGGCATCTCCAAGCTTTGGCTTTTAGTTGTCCTTAGATTATCTTCGGAGTGCCATGGGCATCCCCAAGCTTAGGCTCTTTCCACTCCTTGTTCCATAATCCATCAAATCTTTACCCAAAACTTGAAAACTTCACAACACAAAACTTAAAGTAGAAAATCTCGTGAGCTCCATTAGCGAAAGAAAACCAAAAGACCACTTCAAGGTACTGTAATGTACTCATTCTTTATTTATATTGGTGTTAAACCTACTGTATTCCAACTTCTCTATGGTTTATAAACTATTTTACTAGCCATAGATTCATCAAAATAAGCAAACAGCACACGAAAAACAGAATCTGTCAAAAACAGAACAGTCTGTAGTAATCTGTAACTAGCGCAAGATCTAGAACCCCAAAAATTCTAAAATAAATTTCTGGACGTGAATAATTTATCTATTAATCATCTTCAAAAATAATTAACTAAATATCACTTTCCAAATAAAAATGGCAGCAGTTCTAGTGAGCGCTAAAGTTTCTGTTTTTTACAGCAAGATATCAAGACGTTCCCCAAGTCTTCCCAACGGTTCTACTTGGCACAAACACTAATTAAACACAAAAAACACAACCAAAACAGAGTATAGGTAAATTATTTATTACTAAACAGGAGCAAAAAGCAAGGAATAAAAATAAAATTTGGTTGCCTCCCAACAAGCACTATCGTTTAATGCCCCTAGCTAGGCATAAAAAGCAAGGATAGATCTAGATATTGCCATCTTTGGTAGGTAATTCTTCAATGAGGCATCTAACGTCCTTAGGAATTTCTTTCTTTTTATTGATTATCGACCTTTTAGGCACAAGATCGGAAAAATCATTAGCAGCAAATGGTTCCTTAATGAAAGCAAAAAGATTAGGATGAACACTTATAGATTTGAGATCCGTAGTTTCTTTGCTAGAGGATTCACCTTTATTTTTAGGAACATACATAAGCTTGGCAATTTTAGTTGGAGTACTTGGAGTATTCTTTACGGAAGAAAAAACGGTCCCCAAGTTGGTAATGATACCCTCAAGTTTATCGATTCTAGTGGAATCATGATTTATTCTTTCATTAACTATAGGTTCCTTCTCTTTAATATTTTTCAAAGTTACTCCTACTTTAGATCCATATTGGGTAATTTGGTTGTGGATCTTTTTATCAAAATTTTCAATTAACTCAACGGTAGCAACTATATTTTCAATAATTTCAAGTTTTTGCATTACATGCTCCAAAGTTAACATAGTTCCATTAACCAAAAGAGGTGGTGAGCCAAACAAATATATCATAGCATTATAAGAATCAAAAGTATGGCTACCCAAGAAGTTCCCTAGGGTAATGGTATCAAGGATATATCTGTGCCAAGGAGTAGTGCCTACATAAAAATTGCGAAGAAGAACGGAAGTAGATTTCTTCCTGGTAGATCCATTTTGAGCATTGCAAATTCTATACCAAGCGTCTTTTAGATTTTCTCCCTCCCTTTGCTTAAAATTTAGAACTTCATTCTCGGGAGACAACGGAGAAGATAGAGGACTCACCATAATGACAAGCAAGCAATCCAACACACGAGCAAACAAAAAGCAAGCGGGCAAAAAGAGCCAAATAGAGAAAGAGAGGGAGGATAGAGAGAGAGGGCGAATAAAACGACAAGGGTGAAGTAGGGAAGAGGAAAACGAGAGGCAAATGGCAAATAATGTAATGCAGGAGATAAGGGTTGTGATGGGTACTTGGTATGTTGACTTTTGCATAGACTCCCCGGTAACGGCGCCATAAATGGCTCGTTGTCGGGAGTCAAATCTTGACTTGCGCGAAGCTCCCCGGCAACGGCGCTAGAAATCTTCTTGCTACCTCTTGAGCACTGCGTTGGATTTCCTTGAAGAGGAAAGGATGATGCAATAAAGTAGCGTAAGTATTTCCCTCAGTTTTTGAAAACCAAGGTATCAATCCAGTAGGAGGCTGCGCGCGAGTCCCTCGTAACTGCACAAAACAAATAACTCCTCGCAACCAACGTGATAAGGGGTTGTCAATCCCTTCACAGTCACTTACGAGAGTGAGATCTGATAGATATGATAGGATAATATTTTTGGTATTTTTGTGATAAAAATGCAAAGTAAAATAAAAGCAATGGAAAAAGCAAAGGAAATAACTAAGTATTGGAAGATTAATATGATGAAGATAGACCCGGGGGCCATAGGTTTCACCAGTGGCTTCTCTCAAGAGCATAAGTATTTTATGGTGGGTGAACGAATTACTGTTGAGTAATTGACAGAATTGAGCATAGTTATGAGAATATCTAGGTATGATCATGTATATAGGCATCACGTCTGAGACAAGTAGACCGACTCCTGCCTGCATCTACTACTATTACTCCACTCATCGACCGCTATCCAGCATGCATCTAGAGTATTAAGTTCATGAAAATAGAGTAACGCCTTAAGAAAGATGACATGATGTAGAGGGATAAATTCATGCAATATGATAAAAAAAACCCATCTTGTTATCCTCGATGGCAACAATACAATATGTGCCTTATTGCCTCTACTATCACTGGGAAAGGACACCGCAAGATTGAACCCAAACCTAAGCACTTCTCCCATTGCAAGAAAGATCAATCTAGTAGGCCAAACCAAACTGATAATTCGAAGAGACTTGCAAAGATAACCAATCATACATAAAAGAATTCAGAGAAGATTCAAATATTGTTCATAGATAATCTTGATCATAAACCCACAATTCATCGGTCTCAACAAACACACCGCAAAAAGAAGATTACATCGAATAGATCTCCACAAGAGAGGGGGAGAACATTGTATTGAATCCAAAAAGGGAGAAGAAGACATCTAGCTAATAACTATGGACCTGAAGGTCTGAGGTAAACTACTCGCACTTCATCAGAGAGGCTATGGTGTTGATGTAGAATCCCTCCGTGATGGATGCCCCCTCCGGCGGAGCTCCGGAACAGGCCCCAAGGTGGGATCTCATGGATACAGAAGGTTGCGGTGGTGGAATTAGGTTTTTGGCTCCGTATCTGGTCGTTTGTGGGTACATAGGTATATATAGGAGGAAGGAGTACGTCGATGGAGCAACAGGGGGCCCACGAGAGTGGAGGGCGCACCTGGGGGGTAGGCGCGCCCTCCTACCTTGTGGCTTCCTCCTTTATGTCTTGATGTAGGGTCCAAGTCTCCTGGATTATGTTCGTTCCGAAAATCACGTTCCCGAAGGTTTCATTCTGTTTGGACTCCGTTTGATATTCCTTTTCTGCGGAACTCTGAAATAGGCAAAAAACAGCAATTCTGGGCTGGGCCTCTGGTTAATAGGTTAGTCCCAAAAATAATATAAAAATGGATAATAAATCCCAATAATATCCAAAACAGTAGATAATATAGCATGGAGCAATCAAAAATTATAGATACGTTGGAGACGTATCATAAAACAAGACCAGCAAAGCCGCCCGATGTGCTGACAATCCCGATAGGAGCTGCACACATCTCGTTCTCAGGGCTCACAGGATAGGTCAAGCTACGAGTAAAACCAGCCCTCAAGTTTCCCCGAGGTGGCCCCGCAGGCTGCCCGGTTCGGGCAAACACTTAGAAAAGCACTGGCCCGAGGGGGATAAAATAATGATGAACCTCAGGATGGCCGACCCAAGGGAAAGGTAATAGGTTGCTAGGCAAATGTAAAACCAAGGTTGGGCCTTGCTGGAGGATTTTTATTCAAAGCGAACAGTCAAGGGGTTCCCATAACACCCAACTGCGTTAGGAACGCCAAATCAAGGAACATAACACCGGTATGACGGAAACTAGGGCGGCAAGAGTTGAACAAAACACCAGGCATAAGGACGAGCCTTCCACCCTTTACCAAGTATATAGATGCATTAATTAAAATAAGAAATATTGTGATATCCCAACATATCCATGTTCCAACATGGAACAAACTTCAACTTCACCTGCAACTAGCAACGCTATAAGAGAGACTGAGCAAGAGCGGTAACATAGCCATACAACAATTTGCTGGGAAGGTGGGTTAGAGGCTTGTCATGGCAATATGGGAGGCATGATATAACAAGTGGTAGGTAGTGCGACATAGCGATAGAGCGAACAACTAGCAAGCAAAGATAGAAGTGATATCGAGGGTATGGTCATGTTGCCTGAGATCCCACAAGGAAGAAGAACTAGTCCATGAAGAAGACAAACGGACATAGTCGAACGGATCCTCATAAATGCGACGTTACCCGAACTAACAAGAAGAAGCAACATCGGAAAGGAGCAAACATCATGGTAAACCAACAAGCATAAACATGGCATGATGCACAATCAAGTATGATGTATGTCCGGTTTAAAAAGGCATGGCATGGCAAAGTGCAACAAACAATACTACAAATTAAGTGGAGCTCAATATGCAAAGAGTTGCTGTCAGGACCCCGATTCCAAGTCACATCGATCTAGCCGGTAACACCTCATATCACTTTGCGGCCTCACGCACGGTATTCCCACGGGTGTTTCCTTACCATGGCCCGGGACCGTTTGCGCCTTTTGGCTCACGTTTATAATAATGTCGCTAGCATCCATATGACAGAGAACCCGGGCCGACATGGCTAGTCATGAACCCAAAGCGGCACTAACCTATGGGGACAGGCATACATGAATCACATCGAGCATGCCGGTCAGCAGCGTGTGAATCTGGGTTGTAGCGCTGGGCTAACAGAACTCCGGATGTCACCGTGTGACATTTCCCCGAAGGGACGGACACGAGAACGAAGTGAAACATATGTCGGCCAGTCAAGTGATTTGAGCAGTAGTGCTGGGCTAGCAGGACTCCGGTGAACCGGGCTGTAGCGGACTACTATGGCTCAAGGAAGCACTGGACTACATTTCCCCATAAGAGAGGCTGCCAAGGATAAACAACTAGATTGTCGGATCCCACACATACCAAGCATTTCAATCATACACAATATGATCAATATGTGTAAATACAACATGGCATCACAACATAACTCTACGACTCAAAGTATTTATTCATTAGGCTCCGAGGAGCGAGATATTACAAACATGGGTCTCATGACCCAACATTCAGAGCATACAAGTCAAAGCACATGCGGAAGCTTAACTTGTCTGAGTATAGACAAGTAAAAATGAAGAAGGCTAAGGAGCCTCACTATCTACCAGATCCTGCCAAGGGCACAAGATCGTAGCTGAGGTATCAAGCTAAACGTCGAAGTCCACGTGGAACTACTAGCGAGACTGAAGTCTCTCTGCAAAACATAAGTTAAGCAAACGTGAGTACAAATGTACCCAGCAAGACTTACATCAGAACTAACTACATATGCATCGGTATCAACAAAGGGGGTGGTGGAGTTTAACTGCAGCAAGCCAGCTTTGACTTAGCGGCTAACCTGAACTACGACTGAAGCAGCTCTTTTGAGGTGGCGCACACGAGTCCACATATTCACCATTCAATACACCACTATGGATCCACTCCGTCTCCCTACGAGAAGGCCATCCATAGCACTCACACTTATCTTGCGAGTTTTAGAGTATCCACTATCACTTTTCTATGAACTGTTATAGGCAACCCAGAAGTCCATTACCGCGGACACGGCTATTCAAATAGATGATGTTAACCCTGCAGGGGTGTACTTCTTCACACACGCTCTCACCACTTACCGCCGTTTACACAACATGTACTCGGCAACCTTCAAGCGGAAGCCCAACGAGGGTGTCGGCCATGGTCTACCTAAACACTCAAGTCTCTAGTCCAGGTTTATCGCCTATCCAGGTTCCATCCGCAGTGAGTCCGGCGAGGTTTCCACATACGGCCCCGAACGATGTGAACAGGGTTCCCGAGACACCAAATGGGTGCCCGGTACACCGTGCCACGGTGTATCCGCAGGAGGAGCAGGCAGAGTGCGGCAGTGTCTTAATAGGCAAGCTGGCCAGCGCGGTTTGGCCCGAAGGATCTTCCGCCAAATCTTCCGACATATGGCAGCAGGGGTGGTTTTATATTAACGAGTCGCGGGACCCCAAGTGGGCGGCTACACCTGCGTTCCGGCCCGGCCCTCCAATTCAGCTTGCTTCGTGGGTCAACAAGGGATTGGACTGGGGATCCGTCAATGAAGTGCAGACTCTGCAAAGTCGCATCCGGAGCCTTACCGAGAAGGGCATCGATCTTGTGAACGTCGTTCAAATAATGCTAGTCCGCCAGATCCTGCCATGTCAGCGGCAGCCTCTTAATATGTGGGAGTTTAACCTAGAAGGGTGGCGGACTCTAGAGCAATTCTTCGGCACTACGCATGATGGAATGTGGAAATTATATTTCGGAGAACAAGAGTGATGGCCGGACACCACCAAAGACGTTGGCCTTGACTGCAATCATCCGGATACTTCGATAAGTATTCGATATCCAAACACCTTCCATTCAGGCATCTCTTAACATGATACTGAACAATCCGTCCCTGTACAGGACTGGATAAAGAAAGCGGTGCTAATCTAGTGTCCGGCGCCTCTTCTCGAAGGCCCTGCGACCGACTTGCTGACGAGAATGCTGATCCCCACACCGTACTAGGTGGCTGCGTCCGGGGAAACCAAAATCCTTTTGCCCAAGGGAAAGAGCGTAGAGGGGGCCCTCCAGGGCAAGAAGAGGGTCGCCTCGGAAGATCAGGAGGGGAATCCTTCCAAGAGAGGAAAAACGTCGTCGTCGAGCGGCTTAGGCCGGGCGAGCGAGGCTGCCATAGAGTTTTATGATGAGGACGAACCTCGAGGCAGACCGTAAGCGAGGTTGGGGTAATTTAAACGCACCTCCTTCTTTTGCTATTAGTGAAGTAATCATCCGATATATGTTCGTCCACGCAGGTTAATGCCTGGTGCTTCTCAATCGGCCTCCTCCTTGCGAGATCTTCTTCCGGAGATTATGGAGAGTGACACGCCTTCTCCGGCCACATCACCCAATAGGGGAGATGGTACCGAGGTATTGTCCCAATGGGCTCCTCCTGAACACCAATTAGTACAGGAAGCAAAGAGGTGTTACCCGAAGGCGGTGCCTCTGTCACTCGGGGTTCCGGGATCAAGATTGGCATCCTTGAACCGTCCAGTTTACAGCCGGAGACGATTCTGGAGGCAAGTAAGCGAGTTCCTTCACAGGAATATCGTACTCCGGCGGCAGTTTCCGAAGACCCAGGAGCACTGGACATGCTGACAGGCTTGCTACAACGAGCATCCATTTCAGAAGAGCACCATACCTTGATGCCTACGGTGGTCAAAAGGGTTCTATCCACGAAGATTGGATTGAACGAGGCCTTCACGAGCCTTCTAAGAGGTTTTGAGGTTTGTGATGTAGTTTTGTCAATTGAATTTTATTGACAGAATGCACCTGTTGTATATGCAGTAGCCCCTGAGACTCGAATTGTATTCCAAAGGAAGCGATTGGAGGATCAAAGAGATATGCTCAGGTATTAACCTTGGTTTAATTTGAAATATAGGTTGCTTCCCCTCCTTTGGTTGCCCGAAATACGGAAGTGGCCGAACTACAGCAAAAGATGGATATTGCGGAGGATAACTGATACGTCCATTTTGCATCATGCTTTTATATCAATATTTATTGCATTATGGGCTATTATTACACATTATGTCACAAACTTATGCCTATTCTCTCTTATTTACAAGGTTTACATAAAGAGGGAGAATGCCGGCACCTGGGATTCTGGCTGGAAAAGGAGCAAATATTAGAGACATATTCTACACAGCTCCAAAAGTCCTGAAACTTCATGGATGATGTTTTCCAAATATATAAAAAACATTGGGCTCAAAACTTCACCAGGGGGGCACACCCTACCCACAAGGGTGGGGGGCACGCCCTACCCCCTGGGCGCGCCCCCCTACCTCGTGGGAACCCCCGGTGGCCCTCCGGTGACCATCTTCTGCTATATGGACTCTTTCGATGGGAAAAAATCATTAGCCATCTTCTCGGACGAAACTCCGCCGCCATGAGGCGGAACCTTGGTGGAACTAATCTAGGGTTCTGGCGGGGCTGTTCTGTCGGGGAAACTTCCCTCCTGGTGGGGGAAATCATCGCCATCGTCATCACCAACGCTCCTCTCATCGGGAGAGGGCAATCTCCATCAACATCTTCATCAGCACCATCTCATCTCAAAACCCTAGTTCATATCTTGTATCCAATTCTTGTCTCCAAGTCCGAGATTGGTGCTAATAGGTTGCTAGTAGTGTTAATTACTCCTTGTAGTTGATGCAAGTTGGTTTAATTGGTGGAAGATCAAATGTTCAGATCCTATATGCACATTAATACCCCTCTGATTATGAACATGTTTATGCTTTGTGAGTAGTTACTTTTGTTCCTGAGGACATGGGAGAAGTCTTGCTATTAGTAGTCATGTGAATTTGGTATTCGTTTGATATTTTGATGAGATGTATGTTGTCTCTCCTCTAGTGGTGTTATGTGAACGTTGACTACATGACACTTCACCATTGTTTGGGCCTAGAGGAAGGCATTGGGAAGTAATAAGTAGATGATGGGTTGCTAGAGTGACAGAAGCTTAAACCCTAGTTTATGTGTTGCTTCATAAGGGGCTAATTTGGATCCATATGTTTCATGCTATGGTTAGGTTTACCTTAATACTTTTGTTGTATTTGCGGATGCTTGCAATAGAGTTTAATCATAAGTGGGATGCTTGTCCAAGTAAGGGCAGTACCCAAGCACCGGTCCACCCACATACCAAATTATCAAAGTACCAAACGCGAATCATATGAACATGAAGAAAACTAGCTTGACGATATTCCCATGTGTCCTCGGGAGCGCTGTCGGTGTCAAAACCGGCGGATCTCGGGTAGGGGGTCCCGAACTGTGCGTCTAAGGCGGATGGTAACAGGAGGCAGGGGACACGATGTTTTACCCAGGTTCGGGCCCTCTTGATGGAGGTAAAACCCTACGTCATGCTTGATTTATTCTTGATGATATGAGTATTACAAGAGTTGATCTACCACGAGATCGGAGAGGCTAAACCCTAGAAGCTAGCCTATGGTCTGATTGTATGTTGTCCTACAGACTAAAACCCTCTGGTTCATATAGACACCGGAAAGGGCTAGGGTTACACAAGGTTGGTTACAAAGGAGGAGATATACATATCCATATTGCCTAGCTTGCCTTCCACGCCAAGTAGAGTCCCATCCGGACATGAGACAAAGTCTTCAATCTTGTATCTTCATAGTCTAACTGTCCGGCCAAAGGATATAGTCCGGCGGTCCGGAGACCCCCTAATCCAGGACTCCCATAGTAGCCCCTGAACCAGGCTTCAATGATGATGAGTCCGGCACACAGTATTTTCTTCGACATTGCAAGGCGGGTTCCTCCTCTGAATACACCATGGAAAAATTTGAATACAAGGATAGTGTCCGACCCTGCAAAATAAGTTCCACATACCACCGTAGAGAGAATAATATTTCCACAAATCTAATCTGCTGACTTGTTTTGGCAACATAACATTATGCCATGGCCTGCTGATTATTCGAACTGTTTCCTTTAACTAGCCCCGCACATAACGCGAGGCAGCTTTTTGTCACGTCTTGTCAAAGCAGAGATCGTGTCCCCATTATTATGGGATTCTAATAAATACGGGCGTGGGTAACCCAACCACGCCATCGATTACGGCGCTTGGGGGATAAGCGAGTTTTACCAGGCTAGTGGGGGCGCATAGTTTTGGCCGCCCTTATAAAGGGACAAGGTTTAACCTTTTTCTACCCACGCCTTCTTCCTCCTTGCCCATCCATTCTTGCGCACTCGAGATCCAACACCCAAGTCCACATCCTTCCCCTCCACCTTCTCCAATCATGTCCGGAGCGGGAGGAAATTGGATGGCTTCCTCCGTTACGGAGGGACACATCAAGAAGCTGCGCGGAGCCGGATACTTAGTCGCGAACATTGCGCATCGGCTGCCCGCTGCGGGGCAGATCATTCCTACCCCCTGAACCCCATGAGAGGGTAGTCTTCCTCCACCACTTCCTCTGCGGACTGGGGTTTCCCCTCCATCCATTCGTCTGTGGTCTCATGTTCTACTACGGGCTGGACTTCCATCATCTGGCCTAGAACTTCATCCTCAACATCTCAGCGTTCATCGTCGTGTCTGAGGCTTTCCTCCGCATCCGCCCCCACTTTGGCCTATGGTTAAAGACCTTCAATATCAAGCCGAAGGTGGTGGGCGGCCAACAAGCAGAATGCGGCGGAGCCATGGTGGGCAAGATGCCCAACGTCATATGGCTTGAAGGCTCCTTCGTGGAGACCATAATGGGGTGGCAATCGGCGTGGTTCTACAACACTGAGCCGCGCGACAGCAACTGGGTGGCTGCCCCTGAGTTTCAATCCGGAATCCCCACATGGCTCACCTCCTGGAAAGAGAAGGGCCTATCCTGGGGTTCATCAGTGGAGCTGGACGGACTCCAGAAATGTATCCAGAATATGGCGAGCAAGAAGCTCAAGCTTGTCAACATAGTCCAGGTCATGCTCATCCGCCGGATCCTCCCGTGTCAACAACGGGATTTCAACTTGTGGGAGTTCGACCCGGCCCAGCACCAGACTCTAAGCGAGCTCTTCGATGCGACGCACAAGGACGTCTGGAAGGTGCTATTCAAGGGCGCCGAGGTCCCTCCCTCCCTCACCGAGGACCGCGGGCTAAGCGCGAAGCGCCGAGCGCATTCGGTGAGTTATATACATCCGGTAGGATATCTTATTTCCCCTAGCTTAATCATGTGCGGGGTCTGATCTCCATGCCTTTGACAGGACTGGGTGGAGACGTCGAGGCAGATTAATTGTCCGACCCCTCTGCCCGAAGACACTGCGGACGCTCTCCTTACGGAGATGCTGACTCCGACCCCTTATAAGGTGCCATAGAAGACCAAGAAGGCCAAGGGAACCCGAAAGAGTTCCTGACTCCAGGTGTTACCGGACTCATCGTCCGATAACTCTGCGACACACTCGTCCCCCGAAGACGAGGAGGAAGAACAAGATGATCCCCCTTCAGTTGGGGGAGACAAGAAAAGGAAGGCCGCCCCAACTGGGGGGGGGCGAAGGGTCCGAGAAGGGAAGGACTCTCCTTCCGGACTATTCCACCACCGCCGCCGAAGGCGAAGACGAGTGGCTACTCAGGTCCAAGCCCCTAGCAAAGTCATAAGTATTCAGATGCCAGAATAACTCATAGCATACCTTTGTCGCACTACCTCTCCTAATGTCGAATTATGACTATGCAGACCACCGCGAGCCCATATCGACGTATCGTCGGACGGCTCCTTGGGCTCGTCGGATATGGATAGTGATCCACTTCCGACCGCCACCTCCCCTTGCCCTACGGACGACGCCGAGGTATTGTATCAAGAGGCACCGGGCCGAGGGGAGACAGTCCCAGAGGTGCCTCAAGGTGACCTTCCGGATTCCGGGAGCGGAAGAAGCAAGGCTCCCGAGGGCTCCGAGTTCGGCCCTCAGCCGAACACCGCGCCGGAACCCCTAGTGGTTCCGGACTCAGGCAGGCGGCCTCCTTCCAAAAGGGGCAAAACGCCTGTGCCGGTGAACTCTGTCCATCCAGAGGCACAAGACAATCTGCTGGAGCGCTTCGCAGCGCTTCCATCAACGAAGAGCACTGCACTATTATGAGTGCGGTGGTCCAGAAGGTTCAGTCCGCCAAGAGCGGATTGACTGAAGCCTGTGCCAGCCTTCTAACAGGATTTCAGGTAAGTTTTTGAAATGTAGGAAAAATATTACTGCATAGACAGTAGCCCATGATGCTCTGTTTCGTGTTCAAAGAGAAAAGCCGAATAGAGGATCAAACAATATTGCAGGAGTCTAATATAAGTATGTCTATAATGCGTATGCAGGCTTCGCTGTTGGCCTCTACCGCACTGACTACGGAGGTGGCCGCACTGAAGGAGGACCTTAAAGGGTCCAAGGACGAGCTCGGCCTTGCCAAGAGGCAGCTCGAGGAGAACAAAGGTAAGTAGTACCTTGTCCATGGATATGTATAAAAAGAATGCAGTTGCAAAATGACAGGATCATCGTAAATTTGCCAGGGGCCACGACCGAGGTGGCGACCCTGAAGCAAGCGCTATCCGAGGCCAAAAATAAAGCGGCCAAGGAGCGCACCGAGTGGGAGAGGCATGAGGCTCGGGTGGGTGAGGTGCAGCAAGAGCTCCACGCTCTCGTGACGAAGCACGAGGCGTTGGATCTTGACTTGAAGATGCGAGAGTCCGAGCTTGCCGCAGCCCTCAAGAGCACAAAGAGTGCCAAGGCTGAAGCCCAAAAGGCCCTCCAGGAGATTGATGTGATGAAGAAGATAGCGGCGGGTAAGGCATTCTATATGCAAAGCAAGCATGTGAAAGTGAATTACTTGTTACTTACCCGAATCCGGAGCTCTCCAGGAGCATTCGCAGATTTGCCCCGCAGCGTGTCGGATGCCGCACAGTTTTACTAGGCCGAGGAGGGAAGCTCAACGGGGAAGCTGTTCTGGTCTCAGTATACTGGGACCGAACACCTGATGCCTCTGAGCGACCAGTTCAAGCAACTGGTCGAGCTGCACAAGGCGGCCGAACAGGCCATGAAGGGCTTTATAGTCCGGATGTGGCCTGGCGACGCCCTTCCCAACAGCTACTTCGGCCTGGTGAGGCGGCTTGTGGATGCCTGCCCATCGCTTGAAGTCATCAAGCGGTCCGTCTGCATCGAAGGTGCACGCCGGGCTTTCGCCCGTGTGAAGGTTCAATGGGCCAAGATGGACGCCGTGAAGCTGGTGAAGGGAGGGCCGCCGTAGGGCAAGGAGCATCTCCACCTCGAGATGTACTATGAGGGTGTCCTGAAGGGTGCTCGTCTCGTAGCGGACGAGTGTACGAAAGATATAATATTCGAGTAAACTTGCTCGTGTAATCCTGTATTTATGAAAACTTGTTCATATGCGCTATGCAACACTTGTTTGAATTTAAAATATTACCTTATGTTCGGCTGTTTATAAAATCTGAGAGATGGCTAGTCGTCGGCTTCTGCCCCCAAGCCACGAGTGCTGGGCTGTTCGGGATAAACCTGAGCACTCTTGTTCCCATTGTTGGGTCCTTCGAGGGAGGTGCTCAGCACAACGAACAAGGCAATCGGACTATAATGCGTTATCACTCTCGCTTAGCCGTAGAATTCTATAATTTTAAATTTCGGCAAAGCCCCTAGTATTCGGAAGGCCGAATTCGGGGCGCGATACACGCCTTAAACCGGACAGGGCCGACTCCTCGCTCTAAGCGGCATGAGCCTTTAGGGACTCAAAACCTCTCGAACAGCGACCAATCTCTCGCCTTATCATGACAGTCAGTTTTAGATTTCTCTACTGAGGTGCTTAGCCCAGCAGAACCAAGGCACAATCACAGTAGTTCTCCCAGTGCTACCTTAGCCGATATAGCGGAACGTAAAGTACCAAAACATGGGAGCCGGGCAAACCCAACTATTGACCCAAGACATGATTCGGAGCTGATGCATATAATGCTATAAGTTTGGGGTGCCGCACTGTCGAAAGTGTTCGTACTTCTCACGCCGTATTATGGGGTATGCTTAAGCCCCTAGCGTATTGGCCGTACCAGAGTGTACGGGTGCTGGATGTCATTAATGAACATATATATATATATATAAGAAGAAGGCAATATTAGTCTTAGTGCTATGCATTTTTTATTCAAAAAGGTGCGTTAAAGCAGAATGATACAAGTAGTGCGATAAGCAAAGAGTAGGACTGTTTAACATGTCCCTTCCAAGGGCAAGCTGAGGAATAGTATTAAAACAAATATTTCACTCGTTATCGTAATCCACCTGGGAGTTCCGAGGTGTGACGTAGCTTTCCGCCTCCTTGGTTGCTGCATCATGTGTTCGGCAATCACGCTGCCGGTCAGGGTTTCCAGAGATTAAAGTCCTGAAAGAGAAAAATAACAAAGCGAGAAGCCCCTAGTGCGGTTTAAGCCGTGACTTGGGGTGTGCCACCGTCGTGCCCCCCTCCCCGCCTATGCCCATGGTATTTTTAATGCGTAATTATATACGCGTGGCACGGATTTCGCCGTTTGGCTGGGACCGGGGTGGGGGCCGCATTGCTATGCGAGCTCGGGACATGCCAGGCGGTCCAGTTGCAGATTACTCGGGGCGCGCTTGAAGTTGTCTGGGTCCTTAATCGCCGAACTAGTGGATTGCCTTAAGAGGCTGCTTTGCGCTTCTATTGCGAGGGCCGCAGTGTGCTCCTCCGTGCAGAGAGAGCGCTCTGTGTTTCCATTGACTATGACGACCCCCCGAGGTCCTGGCATCTTGAGGCTGAGATATGCATAATGCGGTACCGCATTGAATCTTGCAAATCCGGTTTGCCCGAGCAGTGCATGGTAGCTACTGCGGAACGGGACTATGTCGAAGATTAACTCTTCGCTTCGAAAGTTATCCGGAGATCGGAAGACCACTTCCAGTGTGACTGAGCCTGTGCAATGGGCCTCTACACCTGGTATGACGCCTTTAAAGGTCATTTTAGTGGGTTTGATCCTTGAGGGGTCTATACCCATTTTGCACACTGCGACCTAATAAAGCAGGTTCAGGCTGCTGTCACCGTCCATTAGGACTCGAGTGAGGTGAAATCCGTCAATGATTGGGTCGAGGACCAACGCGGCGAATCTGCCATGACGGATACTAGTGGGATGGTCCCTACGATCGAAAGTGATCGGACAGGAAGACCATGAGTTGAACTTTGGGGCGACTGGCTCCAACGCATATACGTCCCTAAGTGCACGCTTCCGCACCCTCTTGGGGATGTGGGTTGCGTATATCATGTTCACCGTCCGCACTTGTGGGGGGAACCTCTTCTGTCCTCTGGTGTTCGGCTGCCGTGGCTCCTCTTCGTCATTGCTATGTGACCCCTTATCTTTGTTTTCGGCATTTAACTTGCCGTCCTGCTTGAACACCCAATAGTCCATGTTGGTGTGGTTGGCTGGCTTGTTGGGGGTGCCGTGTATTTGACACGAGCAATCGAGTATACGTTCCAAACTGGACGGGCCCGGAGTGCTTCTTTTGAATGGCTTTTTCCGCTGACCGGGTTTAGAGCCTTTGAATCCGTCATTGACTGCCATATCCTCGGTATTGTTACTATTAATGCGGCGCTTATGTTTGTTGCGACATGACCTGCCATTGCCGTCCTTGGTATCCGAAGTACCATGGTTCTTTGATATGTTATTACTGCGAGCCAGCCAGCTGTCTTCTCCCGCGCAAAAGCGGGTCATGAGTGTCGTGAGGGCTGCCATAGATTTCGTCTTTTCCTGGCCAAGGTGCTGGGCTAGCCACTCGTCGCGGATGTTGTGCTTGAAAGCTGCTAGGGCCTCTGCATTCGGACAGTCGATGATTTGATTTTTCTTTGTTAGGAACCGTGTCCAGAATTGCCTGGCCGATTCCTCTGGCTGCTGAATTATGTGGCTCAAGTCATCGGCATCTGGTGGTCGTACATAAGTGCCCTAAAAGTTGTCGAGGAATGCATCTTCCAGATCTTCCCAACAGCCAATGGACTCTGCTGGCAAGCTGTTGAGCCAATGCCGAGCTGGTCCTTTGAGTTTCAGTGGGGGGTATTTGATGGCGTGTAGGTCATCACCGCAGGCCATGTGAATGTGCAGGAGGAAATCCTTGATCCACACCGCAGCATCTGTTGTGCCGTCATGCGATTTGATGATCCATTACTTCATCTGTGCAGCATAAGGGGTGTGCGGCGCCTTTGTATTGGGCTATATCGCGACGCAGCTTGAATGAGTCTTGTCCGCTGTGTTCGGCCCGGCCGGACTTACTTTTGCTGTATCCGGCGTGACGATTATCGTCTCGCATAGTGGCGCACCTCCGTGATCCGTAGATCGATCTTGCATGTTTTGCTTTGTCCTCCAATACGTCTCGCGGGTCTGGCGTATTTCCCCTACCTTTTTATTTGAATGAGGCCGGGGTGCGGGCTGAGCTTTTGGCTGGAATATCTCTCTGTCGCGGCCATGAGGTGGCCGATCAGCCGCATCATACGCCGGGGATGTAGGTTTCGGTGCTTCCTCCTCCAGTCGGGGTAGCAACCTGCACTTTGGGTAACTCTTGGAGGGGCGTTCGAGTTTATACTCCTCGGCCGCCAGGACTTCAGTCCATCTGTCAGCTAGCAAATCTTGATCAGCTTGAAGTTGCTGCTGCTTTTTCTTAAGGCTATTTTCCGTGGCTATAATCCGGCACTTGAAGCGCTCTTGTTCGACGGGATCCTCAGGCACGACGAATTCGTCATCGCCGAGGCTTGCCTCGTCTTCGGAGGGAGGGATGTAATTATCATCCTCCGCCTCTCTATCTGCCGCTCTCTCAGGAGAGCTGGCTCCTCCATCCTCATGCTCTAAATCATGCTCGAGGGGATTGTTGTTGTCTTCGGCACTGTTCGGAGTGCTATTATCTCCGGTGCCGGTATCACCACTTTTGCCTTGGCGGGACTTAGAGCGGCGCCGCTGACGCCGGTGCTTGGGTTGCTTCTTGGAGGGGTCATCCTCCATTGTCTCGTTGCCATTGCCTTCTTTGGGTGTGTCCACCATGTATATATCGTATGATGAGGTGGCTGTCAAGTGCCCTGTGGGCAGTGATTCCTCTTCGACTCCCATATCGTCGTCCATACTGTCGATCTCTTCGGACTCGAAGTCGAGCATGTCGGCTAAGTCATCGACAGTGGCTACTAAGTGGGTGGTGGGTGGGCGGCGAATTAATTCGTCATCCGCATCCCAATCCCGTCGAACATAGTTCGGCCAGGACTCTCCTGACAAGGAGAGAGACCTTAATGAGTTCAGTATGTCGCCGAAAGGCGAGTGCTGAAAGATATCCGCGGAGGTGAACTCCATGATCGGCGCCCAGTTGGGTTTGATAGGCACAGGCGCAGGCGGTTCGGAGTTCGTGGCCGGAGAAGGATCCGGTAGTTTGCCAACACGGCTCTCGTGAAGGGTACGACCTCCGTGACAGGGTCCATCCACCTGTCCATGGATGGCGCAACTGGCTCCGAATAGAGGCTCGGAGCGGCTGCCGGTGCGATCTCCTGAATACGGTCCGATGATAGTGCTAAATTGTACTCATCGTGACCACGCGGCGCACAAGGCAGGGGCTCGAATCCCTCGAAGATCAAGTCTCCGCGGATGTCGGCCGTGTAGTTTAAGCTTCCAAACCTAACCTGGTGGCTAGGGGCATAACTTTTGATATGCTCCATATGGCCAAGCGAGTTGGCCCGCAGTGCGAAGCCGCCGAACACAAAGATCTGTCCGGGGAGAAAAGTCTCACCCTGGACTGCATGGCTATCGATGATCGTAGGATCCATCAAGCCTAACAGCGATGACACAGAGGAACTCTGAATGAAAGCACCAGTGTCGGTGTCAAAACCGGCGGATCTCGGGTAGGGGATCCCGGACTATGTGTCTAAGGCGGATGGTAACAGGAGGCAGGGGACACGATCTTTTACCCAGTTTCGGGCCCTCTTGATGGAGGTAAAACCCTACGTCCTGCTTGATTTATTCTTGATGATATGAGTATTACAAGAGTTGATCTACCACGTGATCGGTGAGGCTAAACCCTAGAAGCTAGCCTATGGTATGATTGTATGTTGTCCTACGGACTAAAACCCTCTGGTTTATATAGACACCGGAAAGGGCTAGGGTTACACAAGGTCGGTTACAAAGGAGGAGATATGCATATCCGTATTGCCTAGCTTGCCTTCCACGCCAAGTAGAGTCCCATTCGGACACGAGATGAAGTCTTGAATCTTGTATCTTCATAGTCTAACTGTCCGACCAAAGGATGTAGTTCGGTTGTCCAGAGACCCCCTAATCCAGGACTCCCACAAGTTCTTTACATCATATAAGAGTTTGTCCAGGCTTGTCCTTTTCTACAAAAAGGATTGGGCCACCTTGCTGCACCTTATTTACTTTTGTTACTTGTTGCTCTTTACAAATTATCTTATCACAAAACTACCTGTTACCACTTATTTTAGTATTTGCAGAGAATACCATGCTGGAAACCACTTATCATTTCCTTCTGCTCCTCGTTGGGTTTGACACTCTTACTTATCGAAAGGACTATGATAGATCCCCTATACTTGTGGGTCATCAATGACCTTGCATTGATCAACAGGCGTCTTGACGACTCGCAAGGTATGTATTTCAAGCATTCTATAGACCAGTGTGCTTGACGCAGGAAGGTGCTTTATATGAAATGCGCATGAAATGCAGATGGTGCTGCCGCCGTGGAGGCTCTTCGGGCGGAGCTAGTCCGAGCCGAGGAGTGGGCCCGGCGTAGTGATGCTGCTGCTGAAGAGGCATCAGTTGAACTGAAGGCCGTGCGAGTGATGTCTACTACACAACCTTCTTCTTGTAGACGTTGTTGGGCCTCCAAGTGCAGAGGTTTGTAGGACAGTAGCAAATTTCCCTCAAGTGGATGACCTAAGGTTTATCAATCCATGGGAGGCGTAGGATGAATATGGTCTCTCTCAAGCAACCCTGCAACCAAATAACAATGAGTCTCTTGTGTCCCCAACACACCCAGTACAATGATAAATTGTATAGGTGCACTAGTTCGGCTAAGAGATGGTGATACAAGTGGTATATGTGTAGTAGATGATAGTTTTTGTAATCTGAAAATATAAAAACAGAAAGGTAGCAAGTGATAAAAGTGAGCGTAAATGGTATTGCAATGCGTGGAAATAAGGCCTAGGGTTCATACTTTCGCTAGTGCATGTTCCCTCAACAATACTAACATAATTGGATCACATAACTATCCCTCAACATGCAACAAAGAGTCACTCCAAAGTCACTAATAGCGGAGAACGAACGAAGAGATTATGGTAGGGTACGAACCACCTCAAAGTAATTATTTCCAATCAATCCGTTGGGCTATTCCTATAAGTGTCACAAACATCCCTAGAGTTCGTACTAGAATAACACCTTAAGACGCAAATCAACGAAAAACCTAATGTCACCTAGATACTTCAATGTCACCTCAAGTATCCGTGGGTATGATTATACGATATGCGCCACACAATCTCAGATTCATCTATTCAACCAACACATAGGACCTCAAAGAGTGCCCAAAAGTTTCTACCAGAGAATCACGACGAAAACATGTGCCAACCCCTATGCATAGGTTCATGGGCGGAACCCGCAAGTTGATCACCAAAACATACATCAAGTGAATCACGTGATATCCCATTGTCAGCATAGATATCCACGGCAAGACATACATCAAGTGTTCTCGAATCTTTAAAGACTCAATCCGATAAGATAACTTCAAAGGGGAAACTCAATTCATTACAAGAGAGTAGAGGGCGAAGAAACATCATAGGATCCAAATATAATAGTAAAGCTCGCGATACAACAAGTCGTATCATCTCAAGAACACGAGAGAGAGAGAGATCAAACACATAGCTACGGGTACATACCCTCAGCCCCGAGGAGAACTAATCCCTCCTTGTCATGGAGAGCACCGGGATGATGAAGATGGACACCGGAGAAGGATTGCCCCCTCCGGCAGGGTGCCGGAACGGGTCTAGATTAGTTTTATGTGGCTACGGAGGCTTCTGTCGGCGGAACTCCCGATCTATTGTGGTCACGAATGTTTTTAGGGTATATGGAGATATATAGGAGGAAGAAGTACGTCAGGGGGCCACGAGGGGCTCACGAGGGTGGAGGGCGCTCCCAGGGGGGTGGGCGTGCCCCCTGCCTCGTGACCTCCTCGGAGATCCCCCGACGTGCACTCCAAGTCTTCTGGGCTTCTTTCCTTCCAAAAATGAGTTCCGTGAAGTGTCAGGTCAATTGGACTCCGTTTGATTTTCCTTTTCTTCGAAACCCTAAAACAGGGTAAAAACAGAAATTGGCACTGGGCTCTGGGTTAATAGGTTAGTCCCAAAAATGATATAAAAGTGTATAATAAAGCCCATAAACATCCAAAACAGTAGATAATATAGCATGAAGCAATCAAAAATTATAGATACGTTGGAGACGTATCAGCGAGCTACACGATGCTAGGGTGAGGAGAATGTATCCATGATGACACTCGCTTTGGAGAATGCTACTGGCCGCTGCGAATTTCTTGAGAGGGAGAATAAAGCCTTAACGGCTGAACTGGACAAGGCCCGACAAGAGGCGAGAGAAGCGCGATCAAAATCCAGAGCACTCTATGAGGAGGTTCGACAGGCGAAAGAGATAGTGGCTGGAAAGCCTTTTCTACTACAGACTAAGTTCGGTGATAACCCGCAAGTATAGGGGATCGCAACAGTTTTCGAGGGTAAAGTATTCAACCCAAATTTATCGATTCGACACAAGGGGAGCCAAAGAATACTCTCAAGTATTAGCAGCTGAGTTGTCAATTCAACCACACCTGGAAACTTAATATCTGCAGCAAAGTGTTTAGTAGCAAAGTAATATGATAGGAGTGGTAACGGTAGCAAAAGGTAACTGTAGTAAACGCAATGTTTTTGGTATTTTGTAGTGATGATAGCAATAGCAATGGGAAAGTAAATAAGCGAAGAACAATATGTGAAAGCTCGTAGGCAATGGATCAGTGATGGAGAACTATGCCGGATGCGGTTCATCATGTAACAGTCATAACCTAGGGTGACACAGAACTAGCTCCAGTTCATTGATGTAATGTAGGCATGTATTCCGAATATAGTCATACGTGCTTATGGAAAAGAACTTGCATGACATCTTTTGTCCTACCCTCCCATGGCAGCGGGGTCCTTAAGGAAACAAAGGGATATTAAGGCCTCCTTTTAATAGAGTACCGCAACAAAGCATTGACACATAGTGAATACATGAACTCCTCAAACTACGGTCATCACCGGTAAGTATCCCGATTATTGTCACTTCGGGGTTAACGGATCATAACACATAATAGGTGACTATAGACTTGCAAGATAGGATCAAGAACACTCATATATTGATGAAAACATAATAGGTTCAGATCTGAAATCATGGCACTCGGGCCCTGGTGACAAGCATTAAGCATAGCAACATCAATCTTAGAACATAGTGGATACTAGGGATCAAACCCTAACAAAACTAACTCAATTACATGATAGATCCCATCCAACCCATCACCGTCCAGCAAGCCTAGGATGGAATTACTCACGCACGGCGGTGAGCATCATGAAATTGGTGATGGAGGATGGTTGATGATGACGATGGCATCGGATTCCCCTCTCCGGAGCCCTGAACGGACTCTAGATCAGCCCTCCCGAGAGGTTTTAGGGCTTGGTGGCGGCTCTGTATCGTAAAACGCGATGAATTCTTCTCTCTGATTTTTTTCTCCCCGAAACACAATATATAGAGTTGGAGTTGGAGTCAGAGGAGCTCCAGGGGGGCCACGAGGTAGGGGGCGCACCCTCCACCCTCGTGGACAGGTGGTGGGCCCCCTGGCCTTCATCTTTTGCAGGTATTTTTATATATTCCACAAAGTTTCTCCGTGAAGTTTCAGGTCATTCCAAGAACGTTTGTTTCTGCACATAAACAACACCATGGTAATTCTACTGAAAACAGCGTCAGTTTGGGTTAGTTCCATTCAAATCGTGCAAGTTAGAGTCCAAAGCAAGGGCAAAAGTGTTTGTAAAAGTAGATACGACGTAGACGTATCAACTCCCCCAAGCTTAAACCTTTGCTTGTCCTCAAGCAATTCAGTTGACAAACTGAAAGTGATAAAGAAAAACTTTTACACACTCTATTTGCTCTTGTTGTTGTAAATATGTAAACCCAGCATTCAAGTCTTCAGCAAAGATTATAACTAACCACATTCACAATAACGCTTAGGTCTCAAGTTTACTCATGTCAATAGCATAATCAACTAGCGAGCAATAATAATAAATCTCAGATGACAACACTTTCTGGAAACAAACATAATATGATATAAAAAATGGTATCTCGCTAGCCCTTTCTAAGACTGCAAAACATAAATGCAGAGCTCCTTTAAAGACCAAGGACTGACTAGACATTGTAATTCATGGTAAAAGAGATCCAGTCAAATCATACTCAATGTAAACTAACAGTAATGAATGCAAATGACAGCGGTGCTCTCCAACTGGTGCTTTTTAATAAGAGGATGATGACTCAGCATAAAAGTAAATAGATAGGCCCTTCGCAGAGGGAGGCAGGGATTTGGAGAGGTGCCAGAGCTCGGTTTTGAAATAGAGGTGAATAATATTTTGAGCGGTATACTTTCATTGTCAACATAACAACCAAGAGATGGCGATATCTTCCATGCTACACACATTAATTATAGGAGGTTCCGAAACAGAATGGTAAAGTTTATACTCCCCCTTCCACCGACAAGCATCAATCCATGGCTTGCTCGAAACAACGAGTGCCTCCAACTAACAAGAGTCCCAGGGGGAGTTTTGTTTGCAATTATTTTGATTTAGTGTGCATAAAGCATGGGACTGGGCATCTCGGTGACCAACCATTTATCTCGTGAGTGAGGAGCGGAGTCCACTCCTCTTGAGAATAACCCGCCTAACATGGAAGATACGGACAGCCCTAGTTGATACATGGGCTATTCGAGCATACAAAACAGGATATTTATTTGAAGGTTTAGAGTTTGGCACATACAAATTTACTTGGAACGACAGGTAGATACCGTATATGGGTAGGTATAGTGGACTCATGTGGAATAACTTTGGGGTTTAAGGGATTGGATGCACAAGCAGTATTCCCGCTTAGTACAGGTGAAGGCTAGCAAAAGACTGGGAAGCAACCAGCTAGAGAGCGACAACAGTCATGAACATTCATTAAAATTAATCAACACCGAATGCAAGCATGAGTAGGATATAATCCACCATGAACATAAATATCGTGAAGGCTATGTTGATTTTGTTTCAACTACATGCATGAACATGTGCCAAGTCAAGTCACTTAAATCATTCAGAGGAGGATACCATCCTATCATACCACATCATAACCATTTCAATAGCATGTTGGCACGCAAGGTAAACCATTATAACTCATAGCTAATCAAGCATGGCACAAGAAACTATGATCTCTAGTTGTCATTGCAAACAGGTTTATTCATAATAGGGTGAATCAGGAACGATGAACTAATCATATTTACAAAAACAAAAGAGGTCGAGTTCATACCATCTTTTCTCATCTCAGTCAGTCCATCATATATCATCATAATTGCCTTTCACTTGCATGACCGAACGATGTGAATAATAATAATGGTGCACGTCCATTGGACTAAGCTGGAATCTACAAGCATTCAATAAACAGGAGAAGACAAGGCAATATGGGCTCTTTTGTCAGATCAACAATAATGTATATAAGAGACACTTCAACAATTTAATTATGGTCTTATCCTATCGACCCCCAAAGGAAAGAAAAGAAATAAAACTATTTACACTGGAAAGCTCCCAACACGCAAAAGAACAACAGGAAATATTTTTGGGTTTTCTTTTTAATTACTACTACAAGCATGGAAAGTAAACTAAATAAAAGCTACAACTAAATTTTTTTTGGTTTTTCTTAAGGTTTATTAAACACACAAGAAGAAAGCATAAAAAGGAAATAAACTAGCATGGATGATACAATGAAAAAGTATGAGCACCAACATCTCGCAATGAGTGTGTGAACATAAATGTAATGTCGGTGGGAAATACGTACTCCCCCAAGCTTAGGCTTTTGGCCTAAGTTGGTCTATGGCCACGGCTGGCCTGGCGGATATCCATAATAGTAGTTGGGGTCATACTGAGAAGAAGAAGAAGAAGAAGAAGAAGGAGAAGAAGAAGAAGAAGAAGAAGAAGAAGAAGACTCCGATTGCCACTAGCTGGCGATCATCTCCAGATCCCACTGGTAATTAGACTGTCGTGAAGGATTAATTTGTGGTTCCGGCTCTGGCTCCATGGCTGGTGCAGGGTTCCGGTAGGCGTGAATAGCCTTTAACGGAACAAGGTAATGGCCTGCAGATAAATCAAACAAAGAAGGAGAAGACAAGGTAATAGTCTCAGGATGATGTTTATCAAAGAACAATTTGTATTTAAGCTCTCCTTCCCTATTCTTAACAATAAAATCATGTGCCACCATACTTTTATAATCTAAATAAACATGAGGCAGCCCTTTTTCTTCCTTCTCATAATGCCTAATAGGTATGTTAAAATGTGCAGCTAGGCGTGAAGCATAGATGCCTCCAAAGATGGGGCCCTTGGTACGGTTCAGACTTAACCGTTTAGCAATGATGTCACCCAGACTAACAGAGTTATCACTGTATAAACCGTGGAGCAAAATAATAATATCAGGGATACTAAGGTTTCCATAGTTTCCACGACCAATTAAACAATGACTAGCAAATAATGCAAAATAGCGTAAAACAGGAAAATGTATGCTAGTGATTCGTGCATCGGAAATCTTCCTTGTTTCCCCTACAGTGATAGTATCAATAAACCCGTCCACATCATCACAATGTGGTTCCTCTGTCTTGCCCTTGAAAGGGACCAAACAAACCCGACAAAAATCATAAAGTGACATCTCCTTATGCTGATCATATAAATAAAACAACACCGTAGGTGGTGAGCTCCTAGAATGGAAATGAAAGTTTTGCACAAAGATATTTGTGAGTAAGAGATACTGATCGCATTGGTCGTGGACGAAAGCGGTGAGGCTTGCATTCTTAGCCAATTCATGAAAATCTTCATAAATCCCGGCTGCTCTCAAGAAATCATCGGAAGGCCATTCACACGCTCGAACCTCCGCGGTGCGAGGCAGGTTATACTTAGGCTTCGGTGCCTTTTCCTTCGAGCTTCGGCTCGATGAGCCCCTCAAAAGTCTCTTCATCATTTTCTAAAAAATTCTGAAATTTTTAGTAACTTCAAAATAAAAGTAAACCAAACTCAATAATATTGATAGCAACTAGTCCTACAAGTTCCTAGGGCCTATATCATGCATCAAAACTACTTTTGACCATATAAATTTGACATGCAAACTCAAGAACAGGGTCACCTAAGCAGCAAAAATTTGCAATGAATAAAGCACTAGAACAAAAACTAATTGGACCAATGGAGGAGTCACATACCAAAGAACAATCTCCCCAAGCAGTTTTGTGAGAGGTGCTTTGAGCAAGGAGATCGAAAATGGCAGCAAAATGAGCTTGGACTCGGGTTTGAGCTGGATATTCGTGTTTGGGGGAGGAAGGAGTGTATGGGTTAAAGGATAAGTGGAGGAGGGCCACCGTGGGCCCATGAGGCAGGGGGCGCGCCCTCCACCCTCGTGGGCAGGTGGTTGACCCCCCTGCTGTGTTCTCAGTGCCAATTATTCTCAAATATCCCAGAAAAAAATCATATTTAAATTTTAGGGCATTTGCAGAACTTTTATTTTCGGGTATTTTTATATTCCACGGATAATCAGATAACAGACTGAAAAATATTTATTTTTATTTTATTTTATATAAATAACAGAAAGTAAAAGTGGCGTACAGAAGGTTGTGCCTTCTAGTTTCATCCATCTCATGATCATCAAAAAGGAATCCACTAACAAGGTTGATCAAGTCTTGTTAACGAACTCATTCCGAATAACATGGAACCAGAGAAATTTCGAATAACACTATGTTACCTCAATGGGGATATGCACATGCCAAATAATAAGAATATCATATTTCTTCTTGACAGTAGGAAGAGGAAATTCAAAACCTCCAAATATAATCGATGGAATTTTTCCAATAGAATTGATACTGTGGACTTGAGGTTGTTTCCTCAGAAAGTGTACCGTATGCTCATTAACATTAACATGAAAAGTGGCGTTGCCTTTAGTGCAATCAATAACAGCCCCTGCAGTATTCAAAAAGGGTCTTGCAAGAATAATAGACATACTATCGTCCTCGGGAATATCAAGAATAACAAAGTCCGTTAAAATAGTAACGTTTGCAACTACAACAGGCACATCCTCACAAATACCGACAGGTATAGCAGTTGATTTATCAGCCATTTACAAAGATATTTCAGTAGGTGTCAACTTATTCAAATCAAGTCTACGATATAAAGATAGAGGCATAACACTAACACCGGCTCCAAGATCACATAGAGCAGTTTTAACATAGTTTCTTTTAATAGAGCATGGTATAGTGGGTACACCGGGATCTCCTAGTTTCTTTGGTATTCCACCCTTAAAAGTATAATTAGCAAGCATGGTGGAAATTTCAGCTTCCAGTATCTTTCTCTTATTTGTAACAATATCTTTCATGTACTTAGCATAAGGATTCATTTTGAGCATATCAGTTAATCGCATACGCAAAAAGATAGGTCTAATCATTTCAGCAAAGCGCTCAAAATCCTCATCATCCTTTTTCTTGGATGGTTTGGGAGGAAAAGGCATGGGTTTCTAAACCCATGGTTCTCTTTCTTTACCATGTTTCCTAGCAACAGAGTCTTCCTTATCATAACGTTGATTCTTCGATTGTGGGTTATCAAGATCAACAACAGGTTCAATTTCTATATCATTATCAATGCTAGGTTGAGCATCATCATGAACATTATTATTAACATTATCACTAGTTTCAGGTTCATTACCAGATTGTGTTTCAGCATCAGAGATAGAGATATCATTTGGATTCTCAGGTGTTTCAGTAGTAGGTTCACTAGAAGCATGCAAAGTCATATCATTTTTCTTTTTCTTCCTTTTAGAAGGACTAGGTGCATCTATATTATTTCTCTGAGAATCTTGCTCAATTCTCTTAGGACGGCCTTCAGGATACAAAGGTTCCTGAGTCATTCTACCACCTCTAGTCATAACTCTAACAGCATTATCATTATTCTTACTATTCAATTCATTGAGCAAATCATTTTGAGCTTTAAGTACTTGTTCTACTTGAGTGGTAACCATAGAAGCATGTTTACTAATAAGTTCAAGTTCACCTTTTACATTAGCCATATAATCACCCAAGTGTTCAAGCATATTTGAATTGTATTTCAACTGTCTACCAAAATAAGCATTAAAATCTTCTTGCTTAACCATAAATTTATCAAACTCATCTAAGCATGGGCTAGCAAACTTAGTAAATGGGATTTCAGCTTTATCATATCTATAGAGAGAATTTACCTTTACTACCTGTGTCGGGTTATCAAGACCATGAGTTTCTTCAATAGGTAATGGATTAAGATCGTATGTTTCTTCAACAGGCGGTAACTTAAGACCGTGTATTTCTTCAATAGGAGGTAAATTCTTAACATCTTTAGCTTTAATACATTTTTCTTTCATAGATTTCTTTGCCTCTTGCATATCTTCAAGACTGAGAAATAGAATACCCCTCTTCTTCGGAGTTGGTTTGGTAATAGGCTTAGGAATTGGCTCCGGAGGTGTCCAATTATTTTCATTTGTCAACATATTATTCAATAGAATTTCAGCTTCATCCGTTGTTCTTTCCCTGAAAACAGAACCAGCACAACTATCCAGGTAATCTCTGGAAGCATCGGTTAGTGCATTATAAAAGATATCAAGTATTTCATTTTTCTTAAGAGGATGATCAGGCAAAGCATTAAGTAATTGGAGAAGCCTTCCCTCGTAGTTGAGGGATAAATCTTGGTTCTTGGATCTTTCAAGTTCTTCATAATGATAAGCAGATATAAATCCCAAGTGACTCAAGGAATAGAGCTATGCTCCCCGGCAACGGCGCCAAAAAATAGTCTTGATAACCCGCAAGTAGAGGGGATCGCAACAGTTTTCAAGGGTAAAGTATTCAACCCAAATTTATTGATTCGACACAAGGGGATCCAAAGAATACTCTCAAGTATTAGCAGCTCTGATGTCAATTCAACCACACCTGGAAACTTAATATCTGCAGCAAAGTGTTTAGTACCAAAGTAATATGATAGTAGTGGTAACGGTAGCAAAAGGTAAAAGTAGTAAACGCAATGTTTTTGGTTTTTTGTAGTGATGATAGCAATAGCAATGGGAAAGTAAATAAGTGAAGAACAATATGTGAAAGCTCATAGGCAATGGATCAGTGATGGAGAATTATGCCAGATGCGGTTCATCATGTAACAGTCATAACCTAGGGTGACACAGAACTAGCTCCAGTTCATTGATGTAATGTAGGTGAAAGTGCAATCACGCCCTTAATCGTATTTTGATGTTGATGACAACATGCATATTGAGACTAATCATGTTTATCGAGTATTTCTCAGGATTATGTCCCAAGGGCTATGTGTGTGTCTGGATCATGACTACGGACATAAATACATATATCACCCTAGAGCAGAGACACAAGACAAAGATAAAAAGCTTCGGCTCCATGTTTTCGGTGTTGCTCTTGAGTGTAGGGATCCCGCACTATTAAGACGGGATCGATGGATTTCGCGAAAGAACTTGCTCAAAACCACAAAATTCCCTCATACCATCTCATAAATTCTTCCTCTAACTTGTGCAAAAATGGTAGTAGGTTTCCAAGCTAAAAGGTCCAACTTTCACCGGACGTCCGGCCTCTCTCAACCAACCAGACATCCTACTCTCTCCAGTCGTCCGGTGAGTCTGCATAGAACTGAAATTAGCAGAAGACCGGTCACACCGGATGTCCAGTCCCCGGACGTCCGCTCATCTCCAGATACCCGGTGCACTCCAACAGAACTACAATTAACGGATGTCCGACAACACCGGACGTCCGGGCTCCGGACGACCGGCGCCTTCCGGATGTCCGCTATGAGTGATGTTTTCACGGTCAGATTTATACTCCAGCGAGCGGACGACCAGCTGCCCGGCCGGACGTCCGGTCCGATCTATCTCACCGGTCGTCCGGTGCCCACCGGACGTCCGGCAGCTCTGGTGCCTTAAGTGGCCAAACGGCTAGCTCTTCACTACCACTATATATAGCCTTTCTTCCCTCTTGGGATATGGTTGACCACTCACTTTGAACAAACCCTAGAACACATTACACTCTCTCTCTCTCTCACTCCTCCACACCAAACCTTAGATCCCCAAGGGATTTGAGAGCATTTGAGAGAAGTTGTCCGACCAAGTGATAGATCCACTCCTTCCCCTTCTTTGCACCAAAGGAATTTGTGACTTGAGCAAGTCTTGAGCTTTTCCCATCGTTCTTGTTACTCTTGGAGGTTGGAGACTCCTAGGCGGTAGGAGTGTTTCGGTGAGGAGTCAACCGTTGTGATTACCCCCGGAAAAGTTTGTGAGAGTTTGGAGACCACCCCAAGGTCTACCACTAGTGGTTGAGAAACGCCTTCGTGGTGTTTTCTCAAAGAGAGAATAGGGTGAGCCTTCCTGGCGTTGGTGTGCCTTCGTGGTAACACCCACCTCTCTAAACAGTGACGTAGCTTCCCTCCAAGGAAGTGAACATCGGCTTACATCCTCGTCTCTCGGAGTTGCGGTTATCCCTAACCTTAACTCTCTTCTTGTGGTTACTTGTCTCATCTGCACTTACCTAAATCATATTGTGTTAGCCTACTCATCTACTTGTATTACTTGATTATCTTGTTTAGCTCTTAGCATCACACTTGCAATTGTTAGGCTCACTTTCATATTCCGCACTATTGCCTAAAATTGCCAAGTAACAATTAAAATTTGTATTTGTACCTATTCACCCCCCCTCTAGGTCCATCTCGATCCTTTCAATTGGTATCAGAGTCTCGTGCTCTATTCTTGTGGCTTAACCGCCCTAGAGCGAGATGAACCCCGATGGGACTCCCCTTGTTGTAGATCCGAAGGATAAAGGCGAGGCTTCTTCTGAAGTCAAGACCTTTACTTCTGAGGATCTAGAACGGGCCCTTGCTAAGCAAAAGGAGGAGCATGATGCTTCTATAGAGGCCTTGGTCCAAATGAGGATATCCACATTGTCCACGGTGCTTGCACCACTTTCGGGTGGTGCGGCTTCGAGACCAACTGTGCCTACTCCGTCACTTGGTCAACAACCTCCTAGCAATGAACACTCTAGTGTTCCTTGGCTTTATTCAAGACCCCAAGTTGAGAAACCAAAATATAACTCTCAAGGCAAACCTCCTTTACTTGAATCCACTTTCGATTTTGCTTTGTGGAGAGTTGCTATGCAGGATCATCTTCGATTTGGAAACAATGAGATGCTAGAGATCTTGGAGTATGGTTACCATGTGGTTGATCCAAAGAATCCTACACCAAGAGAAATTTATGAAAAGAATCTCAATGACACGGCAATCATGTCTATAAGGAGAGGTAAGGTTGAAAAGCAAAGGAGACCTTTCATACACATCACAAGTGCCAAGGAATTATGGGAAAGTATTATAAGATCCAGGACCGGTACCTCCACCCTTCGGAGTGCTCAATATGAAATTGCCAAGGGGCAATTGCAAAAATTTTGTATGGAGAAAGGTGAAACTCCAAATCAAATCCTTGAGCGTCTCATGACTCTCACCGCTGATATTGAGTCATGTGAGTGTGACAAGTCACAAGATGGATTTAACATGACTAAGTGATTCCTTGTGGACAAGTTGCTCCATGATCTTGCTCCATATCACCATCAGATGGTATGGGACATAAGACAACACCATGCCTTCAAGGAAATGACTACAGATGACATCATATCCACTTTCCAACTATTTGAAGAGTCAAAGGTAAATGCTACAAAACATCTTGCCATGCATGGTACCCCATCGTCGAAGATCAATCTTGCATTGAAGGCCAAGCATGTGAAGATGAGAAAAGTGAAGAAGAAGAAGATGATGATGATGATGATGAAGATGGTGATGAGGTTGAATCCGATGAGGGCCCTTCATATGAAGACATGGCTCTCTTTGTCAAGAAGTTTAGCGTGGGAAAATTCACGGGAAGGTTTCAAAAGAAGAAAGTAAGAAAATGCTACAACTGTGAAGAAACCAACCACTTCTCCAACGAGTGCCCTTATGAGAAGAGAGAAGATAAACCAAGGTTTCCCAAGACCTTTTCCAAGAAGAAGTTGCCAAATCCTTTGAACTGCAAGCTCAAGAAGAGAGATGGGAAAGCAATGGTTGCTCAAGAAGAATCCGATCCGGATGATGTTAGTGGTGTTGCTGGAGTTGCTCAAGATTCTCAAAACACGTTGAGGCTAGTCAACAAAAGTGGTGAAGTTGTCACCTACAACTACATGAAGGATTACAAGGGCAACGCTCACAAGTATCTCATGGCGAAGGTCGTGGTAGAAGATGGAGAGGACCAACACTCTCCTGGCAAGGTCAAGGTTACCCCACGATCAAACCCTCCTCTTTTCACTCATCCTACTCCTAGTGATAAGTATCTTGATGCGGAGGATAGGTATGAGGATGATGATATAAATGATCCTATGCTTGCTAAACTAAATAAGTTCATGTGCTCTCTTAAAGGAAAGAAGCTCACTATGTTTCGTATGCTTATGGAGATGGTGAGTAAGCACACCATTTCCATTAAGGAACTCGAAACCCTCATCGCCGATGAAAAGGAAAAATATGAAATCCTTGAGCGGAAAGTCCAATATGAGGAAGCACACAATGATGAACTATGCTTAAAAATTGGTGCAAACATTGATGTTCATACTAGAGATCTTGCCTCCTTGAAAAAGGCTATCGACTCTTGCGAAGAGTTGATGAATGATAAAAGTAAGCTTGTAAAGTCTAATGCTTCTCTCTCTAAGGATTGTGAGCTCCTATCCGTGTCCCTCAAGACCAGGGAAGAAGAGCTCACCCTTCTTACAAAGAGTTTTGAGACACTCAAGCTTACTTATCTTGAAACTCTAGCCAAGGCTTACTCTTCTCCTATTATCAATATTGATGCTTGTACTACTAACTCTAGTAGTGATCTAGCATCTATTCTTGAGGAGAATCGCTTTCTCAAAGCTCAAATCGAGAAAGGGCTCATGACATGTGCTCACGGGCAAAAGAACCTTAATGAGGTGTTGAGCCAACACAGTGAAGTGTTTGCCAAAGAAGGACTCGGGTTTGACCCAAGCACAAGCAATAAGAAGACATCCTCTCAAAAGTGCACCATCCCTCTAGAAGAAACTTTTGTACGAGAAGGGCACAAGGAGGAAGGTAAGGTTGTTTGTGGGAAGGCCACAAGGGGAATGCCCACTATCATCAAACCAAAAGAGTTCATGCCTCCATCCTATGTTCTTCGTAAGACTAAGGATGGGGAAGTTTGTGCAAAGTTTGTTGGTCCTTGAAATGCACTTCGGTTTTATGCTATTTGGGTCCCTAAGACCCTTGTGACTAACTTGAGAGGTCCCATTGCAAAATGGGTGCCTCTAACCAAGTAATAATTGTGTGTAGGTTGCCTTCTCCGGTGGAGTAAAATGGGTGATTGATAGTGGATGTACCAATCATATGACCGGAGATAGCAAGTTGCTCTATGATTTCATGGAAGCTATTCAACCATTTATGAGCATTATGTTTGGTGGAGGATCAAAAGGACAGGTATTCGGTTTGGGTAAGGTGGCTATCACAAATGACATGTCTCTTGCAAATGTCATGCTTGTCCAATCCCTTAAATACCATTTGCTTTCTGTTCGCCAATTGGCCTCTGTTGGTTATGATACACTATTTGGACTAACGGATGTGAAAGTCTTTAAGAGAGATACTCTCGAAGTGGCCTTTGTTGGAAAGTTGGATGGCAACCTTCACACGGTTGATTTCTCGAAAGAGAGCACATTCCATGAAACTTGTCTAATGGCCAAGGCCGACAAGGGGTGGCTATGGCATCTCCGGCTAGCCCATGTCAGCATGAGAAATCTTCAAGATCTCTTAAAGGGAAATCACATCCTTGGACTAACAAATGTCTCTTTTGAGAAAGATCGTGTGTGTAGTGCATGCATAGCCGGGAAGCAACATCAATCAAACCACCCACCCAAGAATATTGTGTCTACTTCAAGGCCTTTGGAGCTCCTTCATGTGGATATGTTTGGGCCTCCTTCATGGGATAGTCTTGGTGGGAAAAAGTATGGACTTGTCATTGTGGATGATTACTCAAGATACACATGGGTGTTTTTCCTCAAGTCCAAAGACGAGACGAAGATCACCTTCATTGATTTTGCCAAGCAAGCACAACGCAAGTTTGACAAAGAAATCATGGCAATAAGAAGTGATAATGGTTCCGAGTTCAAGAATTACACCTTGGAAGAATTTCTTAGTGATGAAGGGATTGAGCACCAATATTCAGCTCCATACACTCCCCAACAAAATGGTGTTGCATAAAGGAAGAACCGCACCCTTGTGGAGATGGCAAGGTCCATGTTGGATGAATACAAGTCGCCACATAGTTTTTGGGCCGAGGCCGTCAACACTGCATGTCATGCCTCAAACCGGCTCTTCCTCCGCACGATATTGGAAAAGACTCCATATGAGCTCCTGACCGAGAACAAGCCAAATGTCAAGTATTTTCTTGTATTTGGGTGTAAATGCTTCATCCTCAACAAAAGAGAGCGGTTAGGAAAATTTCAATCTAAAACCATTGAGGGCATATTTGTTGGTTGTGGATCAAACTCTCACGCCTATAGAGTCTACAACAAATCCAATGGATGTGTTGTAGAAACTTGTGACGTGGTGTTTGATGAATTTAATGGCTCCCATGGGGAGTAAGTTGATCTAAGTGATGTAGGTGAAGAAGATTCTTCTCAAGATATCTTGAAGATGGGTGTTGGTGCACTTCTTCCAATGGAACAAGACCCTCATGATGATGAAGAAGAAGATGAAGGCCTCACACACCATCAAACTACTTCCACACCCATACCACCACAATCACCTATTACTAAATAAATGCCCTTAGTCCAAGTACAAGATGATGATCAAGTTCCTCTTCATGATAATCATCAAGAACAAGATCATCCTCAAGGGAAAGAACAAGAAAGTGCAATCATTGACAATGAACCTCAACAAATGCAAGAAGAAGAAGAAGATTTTCCACCACACATTAATGATCCATATGTTGAGGACGTGGATGATGGACATGAAGTTGAACCTCGCGAAACCTTAACCTCCAGCATGCCTCGAGTGGCCGGTCGTGTTGATGTTGATAAAATCCTCACCGGCATATCGGAAGGCAGAGTCACTCGTAAACAATTGACAAACTTTTGTGCTCACTTCTCTTTTGTGTCTAGTGTTGAGCCTCTCAAGGTACAAGATGCATTGATGGACAACGATTGGCTTATTACTATGCAAGAAGAGTTGAATAGTTTTGAGCGCAATCAAGTGTGGTCATTAGTCAAGAGGCCAACTACGAAACACAACGTCATTGGAACAAAGTGGATTTTCAAGAACAAGCAAGATGAGAATGGCGTAATCATCCGCCACAAGGCAAGGTTAGTGGCACAAGGGTACTCACAAGTTGAAGGTTTGGACTTTGGTGAGACCTTTGCCCCCGTTGCCCATCTTGAATCCATTCGCATCTTACTTGCTTATGCTGCTTTCAATGGCTTTACATTACATCAAATGGATGTGAAGAGTCCTTTCCTTAACGGTCCTCTACAAGAATAAGTATATGTATCACAACCACCTGGGTTCGTTGATCCCGATCACAAAGACTATGTGTATAAACTTCATAAGGCTTTGAACGGCCTCAAACAAGCACCTCGTGCTTGGTATGATCATCTTAAGAAGTTTCTACTCGATGATGGTTTTGTGAGAGGGGTGATCGATCCCACTCTTTTTACTAAGAGGGACAAAGGTGATTTGATCTTATGCCAAATCTATGTAGATGATATCATTTTTGGTTCTCCTAATATTCATTTATGTAAGAAGTTTGCGACATCAATGACCAAGAATTTTGAAATGCCACTCAATGCGGATTTGAAGTTCTTCCTCGGTTTTCAAATTCAACAATTTCAAGAAGGAATTTTCTTGTCTCAAGCCAAATACCTCAAGGATATCCTAGCAAAATTTGGCATGTCTGATGCTAGCCCATGTAAGACCCCCATGCCAACCAAAACTGTACTCACTGAAGACTCAAACGGTATCCCCTTCGACCCATCTAAATACCGCTCTATGATTGGTTCACTGCTTTATCTTTGTGCATCTAGACCAAACATCATGTTTAGTGTATGCATGTGTGCTAGATCTCAAGCTTCCCCTAGGGAAAGCCATCATAAGGTGGTTAAGCACATTCTTAGATACCTTGTTCACACCCCAAAGTTGGGTCTATGGTACCCCAAGGATGATAAGTTTAATCTCATTGGGTACACAGATGCGGATTGGGCTGGAGACAAAGTGGATCGTAAATCCACCTCCGGTGCATGTCAATTTCTTTGACGCTCCTTGGTAAGTTGGTCCTCGAAGAAGCAAAATTGTGTTGCCCTCTCCACTGCCGAAGCTGAATATATTGCAACCGCCAGTTGTGCAACTCAGTTACTATGGATGACGCAAACTTTGAAGGATTACGGTATCACCTATAGACATGTGCCTCTTCTATGTGATAATGAAAGTGCCATTAATATTGCTGAGAACCCCAAAGATCATACCCGCACCAAGCACATCGACATTAGGTACCACTTCCTGAGAGATCATGTGGATAAGGGTGATATTGACATTGCTCATGTTGGCACAGATATGCAACTTGCAGATATTTTCACCAAGCCATTGGATGAGGTAAGATTTTGCCAACTTAGGCGTGAACTTGGTATATTGGAGCTTGACAACATTATGTGAAAACTTGTACTCATGCATGCATTGTCATAATGTCCTGTCTCTATGTAGGCATATATTTAGGGGGAGACACTCAACTCATGCATTCTCTCACCCTATGAAATGCATAAAAAGAACAAACACTATCAAAGCTACCATGTTACTCTAACTACGGTGCTTTCAATGATGGCGTAGTGATTATGGACCCAAAGTTCAACTCTTTGCAGTGTCATGTCATGTATACTCATACATGGTGGCATCAGCCACCGCCTTGTCATTAGAACAACATGTGAGCAGTATGTGTGTTTATTATTGTTGGTTTAGGAAACTCATTGTTTCATCTAGGGTGTCCTTGCATGCTACTACATATTTCACTCATCATCTCTCCATCATTGTCATTAGCACCAACTATCGCACCCTAGTCTTCCTCGAAAAGATATTTTTTTTAAAAAATTCCACCGGACGTCCGTCAAATCCTTTCTGGTGCTCTTGCACCGGTCGTCCGATCTATACTGGTCATCCGTAAAAATTTCTCTGGTGCCCTATTACCGGTCGTCCGCTGTAACCAGACTTCCGTTAATTACTTCTCTGTCTAACCGCATCGGATGTCCGTTTTTTGCCGGTTGTCTGCTACTTCTCGTGTCAGGTTTCCCTCTCAGGTCCCGGACGTCCGGTTCACACCGGATGTCCGGTACGGTTCTTGCCCGCCTATATATACTAGGGTGTGTGGTCCGGTCAGCTCTAAAACTAACTCCTCTCGTCGTCGCCGCCGCACTCTCTCCTTGCTGCGTTCACGGGCTGGGCCCCTCACTGCCGGGACCTCGTTCGGCCCTTCCGGCCTTCATCGCGCCTCCGACCGCCCTTCTCTCGATCCGGCTGGTTTCGGGGGAAACCTCTTCTCCGTCGCATCTTTTCCTCGACCTCCCGAGGTAGCAACTGCTATTTTTCTTTCCCCCATTGCTCTAACCTTCTTGATCTATGGCGATTGTTAAGATTTGGAGTCTCCTCCTTCCCTAGGTAACAATGCCACGGACAAAGCACTCTGCTCGCAAGCAGGTCACCGCTGGAGGCTCTCGTCCGTCTCATCATGGTGGGTCCGATGATTCACAGGAGCGCGCTCGTCCTCGGAAGCGTGCCGCTCACCCTCGCAGCTCCACTAGCGCCTCTTTGACGAAAGAATCTGACTACGAGGATGAATTGGAAGAAATTGAGGAACCCACTTATGTTGCTATTCGCACCACTGCACCCAAGCCTGGAACTCGTCGGCCCACATTCAAGCCTCCTCCTCCTCCGGTTCAACCTTCAGGTGCTGCCCGTCGCATCTCTCTTGAACCTCCACTCCCTCACGGCCGCATCATTAAACGGTTCAATGAGGTTCCCATAGCTTCTTACCTTAAGCTTTGTCATGATGTAAATCAATTCACTGTTCAGCGATTCGCAGATGCTCGTTTCCGCACAAATGTCCAAGCCGACATTTTCACCACCATAGTCATTCCTAAAGGGTTATCTATCCATATGTGCATCGACTTAGAACATATCCGCACTCATCCGGAGAAATATCCGGGAGCCATTGAGCTCATTGAGTCCTCCAGTCTTGCTACACCATTTGAATTCCAGCATGATTTTAACTATGCTGCAATTCATCAATTCTATGCCACTTGTTACTTTGGTCCCGATAAAACTGTCACTTGGATGACCTCCGACACCATGCTCACGGCATCCTATGCTCAATTTGTTGCTGCTCTTGGTTTTCCTGACACGGGGTTCAAAATCCATAAGGATGACCCTAACCATAAGCCCAAGAGCATAGAGGTCTGTGTGGATCTTCTCAAGCCCATAAGTGAAATGTCTAATCAGGAGAAACATAAGGGCCTGAACCAAGTTTCAATTTGGCGCTCACCCTTCTACATCATTTTTCAGTGTGTTATTCGCACCATATATCCCAAGATGGGTGACAAGGGGTCATGTAACAGCTACTGCATTGATCGCATGCATCGCCTCTATGAGTCTCCCACAGGGAAGATAAATATCCCTCACTTTCTGTGGCATGAGATCCGTCTGGCTTGTTTTCAACACAAGCGAGCCTTTCCTCATGCCCCTTCCTTTAGGCATTTATCGAGAGTGTTGCTCCGTTTCCCATTGCCCTCACTCACTTGCACGAACGGTGGGTCATTCCATCTCACATGGCGGAGGATTGGGTTCCCAAGGACTCTTCTGCTCCTGCTCGTCATACCCCGGCTAGTGTTCCTTCTTCCACCACTCGGTCTACTTCTTCCGGCTCCGCACCTTTTGGTCGCATCTCTCGCTTTCTTGGGAAAGCTCACTCTACCATGATGGAGATGTTTACCTTTCATTGCTCTCAAAATCACGATGTTGTCACACGCTTGGTCACCTCCAAGAATGCTTTGAAGGCTTGTCTGAGAGACTCCGGAGTTTACGATGTGAGTGACGATGAACGTTGTCCTGATGATCCACCTTCTGACTTCGGCTTTCCTTCGGGTCCTGAGTGGGCTGACTTCCTTGACGAGGCTGGTGGTAGTGGTGCTCATGATGATGATGACGATGATGCTCTTTGATGCTGTTATGACACCTCCTTTTGGGTATTTGCTGCCAAGGGGGAGTAGGCACATATTTATGTGATATGATGCTATGATCTTATCTTATTAGCTTGTTATCGAACTCATGCTATGTGATTAACCTGTTATTGAACTTATGATATGTTTGGACCGACTTATGTTATATGCTATGAGTGATGAATCCTTGTGAAGCCTAATCTAAATCTGATGTTATCTTGATTATCTTGTGTATGAGTTTCGGTTGTGTTGGTATCAGAGTGAGGGGGAGCTCTCTTCATGTTTACCTATGAGTTATTGCACATATTGAGGGGGAGCTCCACAACAAACCCTTTGATATTCAATGTTTTTAAATTCTTTCAATATTCAAAGCTTTATTCTAAAAAGTGCATGTATGTTGTCATCAACTACAAAAAAGGGGGAGATTGAAAGTGTAATCATGCCCTTAATCGTATTTTGATATTGATGACAACATGCATATTGAGACTAATCATGTTTATCGAGTATTTCTCAGGATTATGTCCCAAGGGCTATGTGTGTGTGTGGATCATGACTACGGACATAAATACATATATCACCCAAGAGCAGAGACACAAGACAAAGATAAAAAGCTTCGGCTCCTTGTTTTTGGTTTTGCTCTTGAGTGTAGGGATCCCGCACTATTAAGAGGGGATCGATGGATTTCGCGAAAGAACTTGCTCAAAACCACAAAATTCCCTCTCATACCATCTCATAAATTCTTCCTCTAACTTGTGAAAAAATGGTCCAAGCTAAAAGGTCCAACTTTCACCGGACGTCCGAAGTCTACGGATGTCCGGCCTCTCTCAACCAACCAGACATCCGACTCTCTCCAGTCGTCCGGTGAGTCTGCACAGAACTGAAATTAGCGGAAGACCGGTCACACCGGATGTCCGGTCACCAGACGTCCGCTCATCTCCGGATATCCGGTGCAGTCCAACAGAACTACAATTACTGGATGTCCGACAACACCGGACGTCTGGGCTCCGGACGACCGGCGCCTTCTGGATGTCCGCTACCTGTGCTGTTTTCACGGTTAGATTTATACTCCAGCGAGCGGACGACCGGCTGCCTGGCCGGACATCCGGTCCGATCTATGTCATCGGTCGTCCGGTACCCACGGACGTCCGGCAGCTCCTGTGCCTTAAGTGTCCAAATGGCTAGCTCTTCACTACCACTATATATAGCCTTTCTTCCCTCTCGGGATAGGGTTGACCGCGCACTTTGAACAAACCCTAGAACACATTACACTCTCTCTCTCACACCTCCACACCAAGTCTTAGATCCCCAAGGGATTTAAGAGCATTTGAGAGAAGTTGTCCGACCAAGTGATAGATCCACTCCTTCCCCTTCTTTGCACCAAAGGAATTTGTGACTTGAGCAAGTCTTGAGCTTTTCCCATCGTTCTTGTTACTCTTGGAGGTTGGAGACTCCTAGGCGGTAGGAGTCTTTCGGAGAGGAATCAACCTTTGTGATTACCCCCGGAAAAGTTTGTGAGGGTTTGGAGACCACCCCAAGGTCTACCACTAGTGGTTGAGAAACGCCTTCGTGGTGTTGTCTCAAAGAGAGAATAGGGTGAGCCTTCGTGGTGTTGGTGTGCCTTCGTGGTAACACCCACCTCTCTAAATGGTGATGTAGCTTCCCTCCAAGGAAGTGAACATCGGCTTATATCCTCGTCTCTCGGAGTTGCGGTTATCCCTAACCTTAACTCTCTGCTTGTGGTTACTTGTCTCATCTACACTTACCTAAATCATATTGTGTTAGCCTACTCATCTACTTGTATTACTTGATTATCTTGTTTAGCTCTTAGCATCACACTTGCAATTGTTAGGCCCACTTTCGTATTCCGCACTATTGCCTAAAATTGCCAAGGAACAATTAAAATTTGTATTTGTACCTATTCACCCCCCCCCCTCTAGGTCCATCTCGATCCTTTCAGTAGGCATGTATTCCGAATATAGTTATACGTGCTTATGGAAAAGAACTTGCATGACATCTTTTGTCCTACCCTCCCGTGGCAGCGGGGTCCTTACGGAAACTAAGGGATATTAAGGCCCCCTGTCGGTGTCAAAACTGGCGAATCTCGGGTAGGGGGTCCCGAACTGTGCGTCTAGGCCGGATGGTAACAGGAGACAAGGGACACGAAGTTTTACCCAGGTTCGGGCCCTCTCGATGGAGGTAAAACCCTACATCCTGCTTGATTAATATTTATGATATGGGTAGTACAAGAGTAGATCTACCATGAGATCGAGGAGGCTAAACCCTAGAAGCTAGCCTATGGTATGATTGTTCATGTCTACGTTGTCCTACGGACTAAAACCCTCCGGTTTATATAGACACCGGATAGGGTGAGGGTTACATAGAGTCGGTTACAATGGTAGGAGATCTTCATATCCGTATCACCAAGCTTGCCTTCCACGCCAAGGAAAGTCCCTTCCGGACACGGGACGGAGTATTCAATCTTGTATCTTCATAGTCTAACAGTCCGGCCAATGGAGATAGTCCGGCTGCCTGGACACCCCCTAATCCAGGACTCCCTCAGTAGCCCCCGAACCAGGCTTCAATGACAATGAGTTCGGCTCGCAGTTCATCTTCGGCATTGCTAGGCGGGTTCTCCTCCAAATTCCGTGTACCTGTTGAATAAAGTCCGGTTTCTTGTAGATGTTTGCGCTCCTTGGCTTCTACGCCCAATAATGGCCGCTTCCCACGTGTCAAACGAATATGAAAAGTCTGAGTGTTTTTACATTCACACCGCTAGCCGCGTAAAGGAGCTGCCCTATTTAAGGGGACGAGGATTTAGATCCAATCCACACCTTCCCCCCTCCTCAAGTGTTCATCAGAGCGCATCCGACAAAGGTCCATTCCACCATGGCCAGCTGTCACAACTCCTCCCCTCGCCCTTCCAGCCCTAAGCCTGGATATTGGGAGAGATGTTCCATCCCGCATAGCGAGCTAGTGACGCTCCAGACCAAGGGATTTCTCCCCCAGCCTATATGGTCCTGGTTCGAGCCGGTCTTGCTGTCTACAATGGCGGAGAGCAAGCAGAGAATGCCCCTAATCCCTCCAAAGGAGAGTGGGTGTGCCTCTTCCCTTACTTAATAAGGGGGCTCGGATTTCCAATCCATCCATTTCTCCGGGGGCTGCTGGAGTTCTACGGCCTCCAGCTACATCATCTCATGCTTGCTTCAGTATTGCATATCGCGGGCTTTGTAGCCCTCTGCGAGCTGTTCTTGGGTGTTGAAGCTCATTTCAGACTGTGGAAGGAGCTATTCTGCCTTGTGCCCCGTTCCAAGAAGGGGTCAATGTATCAAGTGGGCGGAGCCGAAGTGTGGCGCATCGCCGGGACCGGATATCTTTCCGGAACCCCAAAGAAGGCGTCCGAAGACTGGCCCTCGGAATGGTTTTATATAGAAGACGTCCCGCTGCCGGATCCTATCCGGATCGGCCTCCCTGAATTCAACAGTGCTCTCTTAAAGAAGCGCCTAAGCTAGTGCCCGCGGAGCCCTCAGAGGGAAAGTGACAAGGACATCATTTACCTGATGGGCCGAATAAGATTGTTAGCCCATTCCGGACTAACCATGATCGGGGTTATGGCCGAATGCATTATGCGGGGGGTGCAGCCGCTTCAGTATAGAAGCCACCCCATGTGGGACTTCAACAGGGAGGACGACGCCACCCGCTACGGCTGTAAGGGGCCGGATTCAGCTGCCGCTCTACTAAAGATCTTGTCCACTTTGTATAAGGGAGAAGAGGAGGAATTTCTCCGCATCAACCCTCAGAGTGGATTCTCCATGCACAATCCCCCAAGCTGGGTAAGTGGCCGTATTTACTTGTCCATTCGTTTTGTATTCCCATTGTTTAAATATTTGGTCTGACGACTTTAACGTAGGAACTGCGCTGGGCTGTTAAGGAAATAAACAGCCCTCCTCCACAACCCGAGGACCCAGGACGGTCCCTCGACCTGGCCTCTCAAGAGGATCCGGACATATCTGTGGAGCTAATTGATGGAGTGTTCCATCAATTGAGCAAGGAAAACGCCTTGGTGGCCATTACGGCCGATTACCCAGGGCTAATCCTGACCCCCCAGGTAACTGAGATCGAAGTCCCAGTACCCTGAATAGGTGTCCGCCCACTCGTGTTTTTAGTTTCCTGATTACAACCGAACTTTGCAGGGGAGGTTTTTAAGGCGGAAGGCCGAACCTGCGTCAACAAGCCAACGAGGGGTTGTAGGGCCCCGTGGGCCGAAAAGAAGTGCAGTCCGGACCGAGGCATCAGTGCAAAGGTATGGCGCGCCCCCTTATCCCAGGTGTTATACCTTCGAGGCACATTGACACTCATGCTCTCTTCAGGACAAAGAGACCTCGCCGGACTATACCCGGGGAGGCTGCCAATCGCGCCTCCACCAGCCAGGCTCCAAAGACTGGTCCAGAGGCGGAGGCGGACGCAAGGCGCGCGCCAGACGCTCCTCCGACGGAGGATGTGGACGGGTTGTCTGCCACCAACTCTGAGGTGGAGAGTGCCATGAACCATAGGCGTCGCCAGACAATTCTTCGCGACGCTTGTTTCTCCCAAGGGGTGTTAGATGCCTTCAACTCGGGAGATGGGCACCTCCGTGCCGCTCAAAATGGTCTAGCCAGAGCCACGGAGAAATATGTAAAAGACATACGGGTAAGAAAATTTTGGTAATTATATATATATAGCAGTAGCCCCCGAGACTTGAAACTGTTAGAATAACTGATTTAACGATCATTTGTGATGCAGGTTCTTACGAAAAAGAATTCCCTACTGTCCAAGGAGCTGGAAGAGTGCAAAGCCCAACTTGAGGCCGCACTAGCTACGGCAGGGGAGCCTAAGGAGACCCCCTCTGGTAATATACACTCCGAAAGATAAGTATTTTGCGAAGCACGGCTTTGGTGCGAATCTAACAAATGAAATTGCAGATGGCGCCGGATTGAATCCGGAAAGGAAACACCTCCTACGCCAGCTAAAGGCTGGTGAGAGGGTGCTGATAAAGGTGATGGGGGAGAAGAACGATCTCCAAGATGCCAACACCAAGCTGGGCGTCAAGCTGAAAGATGTTCGTGCCCAGCTGTCAGACTCCGTGAAGGAGAATCAGCGGCTTTGGCGCGGCATATTTAGTAAGTGCTTGAACGAACCTTTTGAAAGAAAGTTCGGCGGGGAAGTCGACTAACAGAGCAATGTCTATAGGTGTGCTAACAGGTCGTCCTGCAGAGGAGATGCCCGGTTCTACGGGTGACCTTCTTCCCGAGCTCTCGCAACTGCTCGATCGAGTTTGGCAGGCGATGCGAGGTGTCGCCCAGGCCCTGTGGCCATCCGTCTCCATGCCCGAAGGTCTTGGAGAGCTTGCGGAGAAGCTAAAGGGAGCACGGCGGCGCTTTCGATTGTGGAAGATATCAGCCTGCCGTCAAGGCGCTAGGGAGGCCTGGGCCATGGTGAAGACGTGGTACGCAAAGGCTGACCCCAACCACATGGCCGAGGTCGGTCCTGTAGGGCCCGATGGGAAGGATATCCCTGTAAGCTTAGTATACGGCCAAGTAGAGTTGGCCACAAAGTATTCCCAGCAGGACTGTAAATTAGATAGCCTGTTAGATGGTATTGAAGAGGAATACAACCAGTCAAAATGACTATGTAATTTAATTGACATTTATAATGCCTTCTAGCCGGATTGTAGATCATTTGTCATGGCCGACCTTTTCGCTTCAGCCTCGGGACCTGACGGTCCGGATGTGTCCGAATTCCCATGCGGTTATATAGGAACCAGGGAATGCATGGAGACCAGGCGTAGGGGTCATTTGGGCGTGAACAGACAAGTGCCCGACTAGGTATGTTATATTACATGGTTAGTAAGAAACATCTTCCATGGAGAATAGTTCCGTTAGGGGTTCCTTAAGTCATATTGATGCATATAATGGTGAATAAAAGTTCCATGCGGAAGTGTGACACATGTGTTGGGCATGAAGCCCGCATGAATAAGCTTCTGTTTAAAGAAGCCCCTAGGTTTAATGAGCGCGGATAGCGCATCACTTTATGAGCCTTTAGAGGCTATAAGAGAGAGAGAGAGAGAGAGAATAGAAATGTAAGACAGAAAATATAAAAAATGGACAGAGGAAGGAGACGAACACAGAGTCCGACGCTAGGCATAGAATCTTCGGAGACGGGCTGCGTTCCATGGCTTTGGCTCGAGTCGGTTATCCGATGCGTCCCACAGGCGGTACGCTCCACCAGTCAGGACTTGGTCAATTATGAAGGGACCTTCCCACTTGGGCTTGAGTTTTTCCTTTTTCTTGTCCGGTAGTCGTAGAACTAATTTGCCAACGTTGTAATTTTTGGCCCGTACTTCTCTGCTTTGGTATCTTCGAGCCTGCTGTTGATAGAATGTGGAACGGGCTTTTGCCACGTCATGCTCCTCCTCCAATGCGTCCAACCTGTCCTGCCGATCGAGCTCGGCTTCTCTTTCTTCGTACATGCGCACTCGAGGTGAGTCATGAATTATGTCGCAAGGCAAAACTGCCTCTGCGCCGTACACCATAAAGAATGTTGTGTATCCGGTGGTGCAATTCGGCGTGGTCCGCAGCCCCCAGAGTACGGAGTCGAGCTCCTCTACCCAGTGCGTGTTAGATTCCTTGAGGGACTGCACTAATCTGGGTTTGATGCCGCTCATGATAAGACCATTTGCACGTTCGACGCGGCCATTAGTTTGTGGGTGATAGACGGAAGCATAATCGAGCTTGATGCCCATGTCTTTGCACCAGAGTTTTACCTCGTCGGCCGTGAAGTTTGTGCCGTTATCAGTGATGATGCTGTGGGGGACGCCGTAACGGTGTACAACCCCGGATATAAAGTCTATCACCGGTCTAGATTCGGCTGTCTTAACAGGCTTGGCTTCTATCCATTTGGTGAACTTATCCACCATGACTAGTAAGTATTTTTGCTTGTGGGTTCCGCCTTTAAGGGGTCCAACCATGTCAAGCCCCTAGACCACGAAGGGCCAAGTAATGGGGATAGTTTGGAGGGCGGTGGGTGGCATATGGCTTTGGTTTGCAAAGAGCTGGCAACCGGTGCATCATTGGACTAAGTCCTGAGCGTCTGCCTGGGCCGTCGGCCAATAAAAGCATGTATGAAAGGCCTTGCTTACAAGGGACCGGGCTACAGCGTGATGACCACCAAGTCCAGCATGAATTTCAGCCAGGAGGTTCCGCCCCTCCTCTTCGGAGATGCACCTTTGAAGGACTCCGGTAGTACTTTTCTTATAAAGCTCTCCCTTGTGGACTCTGTAGGCTTTGGATCGCCGCACTATGCAGTGTGCCTTATTTTGGTCCTCAGGGAGTTCCTGCCTAGTAAGGTAGGCGAGGAATGGTTCTGTCCACGGGGCGATAACGGCCATTATTATGTTGGCTGAAGGTGTTATTTCATTGGCAGAGCCTCCGATTGTGTCAGAATGTTCGGTGTCGGGCAGTGCGGTTGGGTCCGGGCTGTTATTGTTCGTCTCCCCTTCCCATACTACGGATGGCTTGAACAGCCTTTCCAAGAAGATGTTGGGGGGGACTACATCGCGTTTTGCGCTGATGCGTGCCAGGACATGTGCCGCCTGATTATTTTCCCGGGCTATATGGTGAAATTCAAGCCCCTCGAACCGAGATGACATTTTTAGGACGGCATTGCGGTAAGCTGCCATTTTTGGATCCTTGGCATCGAAGTCTCCATTTATTTGGGATATTGCGAGGTTCGAGTCCCCGCGCACCTCTAGGCGTTGGATGCCCATGGATACTGCCATCCGGAGACCATGTAAAAGGACCTCATATTCGGCTGCGTTGTTGGAGTCCATGTACATAATCTGTAGTACGTATTGAATTGTGTCTCCATTGGGGGACGTCAAAACGACGCCAGCCCCCAGCCCGGCCAACATCTTGGAGCCGTCGAAATGCATGATCCAATTTGAATATGTGCCGTACTCTTTAGGGAGTTCGGCCTCCGTCCATTCTGCGACGAAGTTGGCCAAGACTTGCGACTTGATGGCTCGTCGTGGCTTATAAGTTATGTCGAACGGGAGGAGCTCAATGGCCCATTTTGCAATCCGGCCCGTTGCATCACGGTTGTTTATAATATCGTTAAGTGGTACTTCCGAGGCTGCTGTTATTGAACACTCTTGAAAGTAGTGTCGTACCTTCCGGGATGCCATGAATACCGTGTACGCAATCTTTTGATAATGCGGGTATCGTGATTTGCAGGGAGTGAGGACTATGGACACATAACAGACCGGCTTTTGAAGGGGGAATTTGTGTCCGTCCGCTTCTCGTTCGATGACGAGCACTGCGCTTACAACCTAATGTGTTGCCGCAATGTATAATAGCATTGGTTCGCCGATGTTTGGCGCGGCCAGGACTGGGTCTGTTTGTCGAGACCCCGATTCTAAGTCACACCGATCTAGCATGTGACACCTCATATCACTTTGCGGCCTCACGCACGGTATCCCCACGGGTGTCGCCTTACCATGGCCCGGGACCGTTTGCGCCTTTTGGCTCACGTATATGATAGTGTCGCTAGCATCCATATGACAGAGAACCCGGGCTGACATGGCTAGTCGTGAACTGAAAGCGGCACTAACCTATGGGAACAGGCATACATGATTCACATCGAGCGTGTCGGTCAGCAGCGTGTGAATCCGGGCTGTAGCACTGGGCTAACAGGACTCCAGGGAACCCGGGCTGTAGCAGGCTAGGCAGGACTCCGGTTGTCACCGCGTGACATTTCCCCGAAGGAACAGACACAGGAACGAAGTGAAACACATGCCGGCCAGTCAAGTGTCCTGAGCAGTAGTGCTGGGCTAGCAGGACTCCGGTGAACCGGGCTGTAGCGGACTACTATCGCTCAGAAAGCACTAGACTACATTTCCCCATATGATAGGCTGCCAAGGGTAAACAACTAGATTGTCGGATCCCACACATAGCAATACACGTTACACGTACGCATAACATGCAAATATGTGTTGTACAACATGGCATCACAACATAACGCAAACTCATATAGACAAAGGCCCAAAAGAGCCACATAGCATAAATACAAACAGGGGTCACATGACCCGTCATTCAGAGCATACAAGCAACGGAAGCATTACATGTCTGAGTATAGACAACTACAAAAGAAAAGGGCTGGGAAGCCTGACTATCTACAAGACCCTCCCAAGGGTACAAGATCGTAGCTGAGGTAGCAAGCTACTCGTCGAAGTCCAAGCGGAACTACTAGTAAGACAGATGTCTCATCTGCAAAACATAAATAAAGCAAACGTGAGTACAAAGGTACTCAGCAAGACTTACATCAGATCCTATCATATATGCATTTGTATCAAGAAGGTAATGTGGGGTTTAGTTGCAGCAAGCCAGCTTTGACTCAGTGGCTATCCTGTTCTACGACAACGAGAAACTTCTTTGAGATGAGGCAGCGCACACGAGTCCACTAATCACCACATCAATACACCACTAAGGATTCATCCTTGTCTCCCTACGAGAAGGCCATCCATAGCATTCACACTTGCCTTGAGCATTTTAGAGTATCCACTTTAAGTTGTCTATGTACCACGTAAGCATCCAAGAAGTCCATAACCAGGGACACGGCTATTCGAATAGATCATGATAACCCTGCAGGGGTGTACCTCATCACACACGCTCTCACCACTTATCACCCTATACCCGTCATGTATCTCGGCAACCTTCAATCAGAAGCCTGGCGAGGGTGTCAGCCATGACCTGACTAACCACGCAAGACTCTAGTCCGGGTTTATCGCCTATTCGGGTTCCATCCGCAAGGAGATCCGGCCGGGGTGTCGCTCATGGCCCCAAACGATGTGTACAGGGTTCCCGAGCCCACCATCCGGGTGCCACTCGGTACACCGAGCCACGGTGCCTAGTCTGTCCCAAGTCCACCCTGCCGGGTGCCACTCGGTAGAAAAATAGCACTACCTACAAACACCAGAAACTATTTGCAACTCCTGGACAGAGTTCAAGGCGGTTAATAAGTCGAGAGAGCTTGGAGAGCCCGAAGCCCAATGTGTGGTAGTAGCTAGTCATTGGACAACTTACACAGAACTCAGTTCTTAAGGACGGTCCCAATGAGACAACCCACCATGTACTCCTACATGGCCTCTCACCGCTACCTTTACCAAATCGTGTTCACACGCTTAACTCTCACCACCATAACATATCATAACAATCCAATTCATTCCCGATGAATCAGACCTGACATACTCTAAGCAATAGTAGGAAAAACATGGTAGGAACAAAACATTGCTCAAACAACTCCTACACATGCTAGTGGGTTTTAACTATCTACTGTGGCAGCGACAGGTCATGCAGAGGAATGGGTTCAACTATCGCGGCATAAAGTAGCAGTTGAATCATTGTTGTCCTAATGCAATAAATGAGAGCAAGAGCAAGAGAGTAGGATTGTATCGGAATGAACAAGCGGGGTTTGCTTGCCTGGTAGAACAACAAGGAAGGCACTGCTCCTCAGACAGGTACTATGGATCGGTCTCCGGAGCAGGACCTATCGAGAAGGAACGGTGTCGGCAATCAAACACAAGCATATGCAACATTATGATGCATGAACATGGCATGAAGATGTGATGTTATTGGAGCTAATGCAACTAGCATTCATTTGGTTAAAGTCCATTTGAACTAAAGATTCAAATGCAACTCCAAAATAAGCTCTTAAATATGCCATAAGTGTGTTTTCACATATACAGCATGTATAGGTTGGTTTGTCATGCATGAAAATGGTACAGATGGATAGATTGAATTTTTCTGATAATTTTTCATATATAAATTATTTCAATCTGAGCTACGGTTGAATTTCTATGAATTTTTGAAGTTTTGAACATTTTCTGGAATTTCCTGATTAATTTTAATACCAGAAAATGATTTATTGCATCAGCACAGCGTCATGCTTGCGTCAGCAAGTCAAAGGAGCTGACCAAGTCAAACCTGACGTGTGGGGTCCACACGTCAGTGTCTGCGGCTAATCCTAATTAAATTAAACCTAAACTAGCTTAGTTAATGGGGTTGGGCCCACGCGTCAGTGACCCAAGTAATTAAAAGGGTTAAATTAGTTGTTAAACTAATCCTAACTAAAAATTAATAGGGCCGGGCCCCACATGTCAGCGACCCCCGGGAGGTCAAACCTCCTGGTCAGCGGGGTCAACACCCGCCGGCGGCTTGACGTCGACGAGCCAGACGCGGCGGAGGGGCTCGGGATCGCCGTTCCGGCGACCATTCGGGCGGCGGAGATCATCTACGCGATGCCCAGACTCGCGCGCATCCAGTGGGACACACGGGAGGCTGCGGGGCGGCCGGAGCTCACCGGAGCGAAGCTCGCGGCGGCGGCCGGAGCTCGGGCTCAAGCGGCTGCGGGCTACAGAGCACGGGGAGGCAGGGAAGAAGGGGAAATCAATGCAGGGGCTCATGGCGGACTCGATGGCGTTGATGGCGAGCTCGGGGACAGCCGAACGGCGACATGCGGGCGGTGGAGATCTGCGGCGGCCGGCAATGAAGAAGACGACGGTGGCGGCGATGGAGGCCGTCCAGAGGTGCGTGGCTCGAGGAGGAGCTGTGGAGCGCGTCGGGGAGGCGAGGCCGTGGATGTGGCCGCGGCAGAAGTGGCCGGTGGCGGCGGTGGCGCTCGGCCATGAGAGAGAGAGCGAGGGAGAGGAGAGGAGAGGACTGGGGAGAGTGACAGGGGTACGGGGTGGCGCGTGGCGATGTCCGGGCGTTCCAGGGCGACGAGGAGGACGCCAGGCAGGCAGCTGCGTGCCGGCGCGCACGGCGTCGGGCACAGCTTCCCCTCTGCCTACTAGCAAGAGGAGGAAGACGGCCATGCCCCTGGTGGGCTGGGCCAGAACAGAGATGGGCCGGCCAGAGGCGCCAGGTAAGAAGCCCAGGTAAGTTCCTAAACTGTTTTCTTTTCTATTTTTCTAACATTTGTTTTGATTTAATAAAATACTAAATCATTTTATTTACTTATGACAATTTTTGCAGGAGCTAGTGGTATTATTCCAGAGCTCCTCAACAACTAACATAATTTTTGGACATATATTATATATAAAACAAATATATATCCAAAGCAAATAATTATTCATTAAATCCAAATGCCCAAAATAAATATCTATGAGCTCCTAATAATATTGGTTTGATTTTCCTCTCTGTCCAATATTTTCAGAGAGCAACATGAACATTTTCTTGGAGCCCTTTGGAGCACTTTTTACTTGGGTTATTTCCAGAAATAATTTCTAGGGGTTTCACAAATCCCCATTTCAAAATTAAATGAAATTTAAACATGATGCAAGCATGAAGGGCTAGCCTAGGTCATACCATAACTAGGGATGTGACATTGTTGCCAGTATGGCTTTTATTTCGTCGAGTCCGGCCGTGGCTGCATCCGTCCATTTGAAGTGTTCGGTGCGCCGAAGGAGGCGGTAAAGGGGTAGGGCCTTTTCTCCCAAGCAGGAGATAAAGCGGCTTAGAGCCGCCACGCATCCGGTTAACTTTTGTATTTGTTTGAGGTCCTTTGGGATATCCAGTTGTGACAGAGGTCGGATCTTGGCTGGATTTGCTTCAATTCCTCTACCGGATAGAATGAAGCCCAAGAGCTTTCCGGCTGGAACGCCGAAAACGCATTTTTTCGGGTTGAGCTTGATGTCGTATGTTTGTAGGTTATCAAATGTGAGCCTCAAGTTGTCTACTAGAGATTCAACATGTCTTGTTTTGACGACCACATCATCTACATATGCCTCCACTGTTTTGCCGATCTGGCTTGCCAGACATGTCTGAATCATGCGCTGATATGTTGCGCCGGCGTTTTTGAGCCCGAAGGGCACCATGTTGAAGCAGAATGGCATGTATGGTGTGATAAATGCCGTTGTGGCTTGGTCTGGTTCTGCCATTTTGATTTGATGGTAGCCAGAATATGCGTCGAGGAAACACAACAAATCGTGTCCTGCGGTAGCGTCGATAATTTGATCTATGCGGGGGAGGGGGAAGGGATCCTTTGGGAAAGCCTTGTTAAGGTCTTTCAAATCGACACACAGGCGCCACGATTTGTCCTTCTTTGGTACCATCACCAGGTTTGCTAGCCAGTCCGGATGTTTTATATCTCTGATGAATCCGGCCTCCAATAGCTTTGCTAGCTCCTCTCCCATGGCCTGTCTCTTAGGTTCGGAAAAACGCCGAAGAGCCTGTTTGACAGGTTTGAATCCTGTTTGGATATTTAAGCTGTGCTCAGCCAGCCTGCGTGGGATTCCTGGCATGTCTGAAGGGTGCCAGGCGAAAATGTCCTAGTTCTCTCGTAGGAACTTTCGCAATGCGGCGTCGACATCAGGGTTTAACTGTTCCCCGATGGAAGCTGTTTTATTGGGGTCCGTTGGATGGACTTGGAATTTGACTATTTTGTCCGCCGGTTTAAAGGAGGTGGACTTGGATCTTTTGTCGAGTACCACATCGTACCTATTCACCGTAGAGCGCAGCTCAGTCAGCTCCTCAGCCGCTAGGGCTTCGGATAGTGCCTCGAGGGCCGGTGCGACTGTCTTGTTTTCGGCGCGGAGTGCTATGTCCGGATCACTAGCGAGAGTGATGATCCCGTTAGGCCCGGGCATCTTGAGCTTCATGTACCCGTAATGGGGTATTGCTTGGAAGATTGTGAACGCTTCCCGCCCTAGCAGAGCGTGATAACCGCTGCTGAACGGAGCCACCTGGAACGTGACCTCTTCGGACCTGTAATTATCCGGCGTGCCGAACACCACATCTAGTGTGATTTTTCCTGTATAGCGTGCTTCCCGACTGGGGATTATTCCTCTAAAGTTTGTGCTGCTTCGCTCAATGCGGTTCCAGTCTATTTCCATTTTTTGAAGGGTCTCCTCATAAATGAGGTTGAATCCGCCGCCGCCATCCATGAGTACCTTGGTAAGACGAAAGTCGTCCACTATTGGACTGAGGACCAATGCAGCTGGTGCTCGGGCTGTTCGTAATTTAGGTTCATCACTGGCGTTAAAGGTAATAGCCGTGTCACACCATGGGTTTATTATTGCTACTTGGTAGACTTCGGCAAGGCTACGGAGTGTACTTTTTCGCATATTATTTGATGCGAAAGTCTCGAAGACTGTTAATACTGTATTGTTGTCTCTAGGGTGGCTTTCTGTGGCCTCCAGAATTAGGAGATTTTCGCTAATTTTGGCCACCTGCCGGAGTATCCAACATGCTCTGAGGCTGAGAGTTGGTGTGGCGTCCTCTATACTGTGAATTTTACAGGGTCCATTAAGGCATCCTTCCAGCATGGTTCCATGCCCTGTAGAGGGTTTTTTGTTTTTAGTGCTTGACCCGGGAGACTGGTGATGATGCACCCTTTTATTTCGGACTGGGTTTGTATTCAGGGCCGGATTGTCCCAAAATTTTATTTCGTTTTTCCAGGCACTTTCCATTGCACAGTACTTTCGTACAATGGACACTAAGTCAGCGAAGCATGTAATATCACGGCGACTTATGGCGTTGAGTATTCCCTTGCCCGTGCAATTATCGCAGAAGATTGAGATTGCGTCTTCCTCACGGCAGTCCCTTAGCCTGTTCTTAACTAAGAGGAATCTGGCCCAGTAATGATGTACTGTTTCATCGGGTTCTTGCCTGATTTTGGATAGATTGCTTATGTTGGGGTGGGTGGGTGGAATTAAATCCGAATCCTCACCCCATCTAAGGCTCAGAGGCCGAGGAATTTCCGAACTCGAAAATTTGGATTCCTGGATGTTGTCTAATGAATCCAGCCCGTCACCTGACTCTAAGTTCAGGTCTTGAGTGATATCCTTCCCTCCGCGGGTATCCGGCTTGGAGGGATCGGGAATCCGGACATAGCGAGTCCTTAAGATAGATGAAGGGTCGCCGCACTATCCCTCTACCACGGCAACGTGATGGGTGACTTGGGGAGAGTTAATCTCTCTCAAATCGGTTTTAGGCCCGATCTGGTCGTAATCCGTAGCGACTCCCAGGGCGGCGAAGCGATCGAAGAGCTCGTTTATGGAGGAAAGCTCCATTGGATACAACTGCTCGACAAGTTCCGAGCTGACATGAAGATTGTTTTTGATGGCTCGAGTGGTCATCGTTGGCGCAGAAGCCGAACAGGCGGTCATAAGAAAACCACCTAGCCGGAGGGTTTGGCCGACAGCCAAAGCTCCCTTAGCAATGGTGTCGTCTTTAAAGACGGGGCGAAGCATCCTTCCTGATGGCGACAACACAGAGGAACTCTCAATGAAAGCACCAATGTCGGTGTCAAAACCGGCAGATCTCGGGTAGGGGGTCCCGAACTGTGCCTCTAGGCCGGATGGTAACAGGAGACAAGGGACATGAAGTTTTACCCAGGTTCGGGCCCTCTCGATGGAGGTAAAACCCTACGTCCTGCTTGATTAATATTGATGATATGGGTAGTACAAGAGTAGATCTACCACGAGATCGAGGAGGCTAAACCCTAGAAGCTAGCCTATGGTATGATTGTTCATGTCTACGTTGTCCTACAGACTAAAACCCTCCGGTTTATATAGACACCGGATAGGGTTAGGGTTACATAGAGTCGGTTACAATGGTAGGAGATCTTCATATCCGTATCACCAAGCTTGCCTTCCACGCCAAGGAAAGTCCCTTCCGGACACGGGACGGATCTTCAATCTTGTATCTTCATAGTCTAACAGTCCGGCCAATGGAGATAGTCCGGCTGTCCGGACACCCCCTAATCCAGGACTCCCTCACCTCCTTTTAATAGAGTACCGGAACAAAGCATTAACACATAGTGAATACATGAACTCCTCAAACTACGGTCATCACCGGTAAGTATCCCGATTATTGTCACTTCGGAGTTAACGGATCATAACACATAATAGGTGACTATAGACTTGCAAGATAGGATCAAGAACACTCATATATTGATGAAAACATAATAGGTTCAGATCTGAAATCATGTCACTCGGGCCCTAGTGACAAGCATTAAGCATAGCAAAGTCATAGCAACATCAATCTCAGAACATAGTGGATACTAGGGATCAAACCCTAACAAAACTAACTTGATTACATGATAGATCCCATCCAACCCATCACCGTCCAGCAAGCCTTTGATGGAATTACTCACGCACGGTGGTGAGCATCATGAAATTGGTGATGGAGGATGGTTGATGATGACGATGGCGATGGATTCCCCTCTCCGGAGCCCCGAACAGACTCCAGATCAGCCCTCCCGAGAGATTTTTGGGCTTGGCGACGGCTCCATATCGTAAAACGCGATGAATTCTTCTCTCTGATTTTTTCTCCCCGAAACACAATATATAGAGTTGGTGTTGGAGTCGGACGAGCTCCAGGAGGCCCACGAGGTAGGGGGCGCGCCCCCCACCCTCGTGGATAGGTGGTGGGCCCCCTGGCCTTCATCTTTTGCAAGTATTTTTTATATATTCCAAAAAGTTGCTCTGTGAAGTTTCAGGTCATTCCGAGAACGTTTGTTTCTACACATATATAACACCATGGTAATTCTGCTGAAAACAGCGTCAGTCCGGGTTAGTTCCATTCAAATCATAAAAGTTAGAGACAAAACAAGGGCAAAAGTTTTTGGAAAAGTAGATACGACGGAGACGTATCATTCGGCGACCCGGACTATGCTCAGCTGAACCAAGTGTGGAGTTCTCCGGACAAGTATTTGGACTTGCCAAAGAGTTCTTCCGATGCAGTGCGGTATTACTAAGCGTGAGCTGGTTATGCAACGGAGAAGCTTTTTTGGTCATAGTTCGGTGCGTCGAAGTGCCCGCTGCTGCTCAATGAACAGATGTCCCAATGGGTCGAACTTCATAGGGTATCTGGTGCTGCCATGAGGGATGTTATAATTCGGCTATGGCCAACCGAGCCTGTGCCGAGTAGCTATTTCTTTTTGGTGCAGAAGCTTGTCGACGTGGTGCCGCGAATCAATTTTGCGAAGCGATCGGCATGCATTGAAGGTGCATGGATGGCCCTTGCCCGAGTCAAGACATTCTAAGGAAAGATGAAGGCCATCGACGTTGCCACGAAGGGTCCGCCAGAAGGTAGGGACCGTCCGGAACCGGAGAGTTATTTTGAAGACGTCCTGGAGGCCGCACGCTTGATAGAGGGTCAATGATCGAAAAACATAATGTTCGAGTGAGGTGTATGATGATTGTAAGAGACAACTTTATATTTAATCTATTTATGTTTTGCTCGTAGAGCTTGAATTCCTCCTGTGCGGTCGTTTTAATATAATCTGAAAGTTTTCCAGTCGTCGGCTTCAGCCCCCTTGTAGGAAGTATGGGGGTGTTCGGAAAAACATTTAATGACTCTTTATCCAACGTCTTGATCCATGAAGGAGGTGATAATGCGGCGAACCAGGCAATTGGACTATAAGGCGTTAACACTTTCACTTAACCATAGGAGTTTTATGGTGGGGCTATGACATAGCCCCTGGCGTGTATGCGGTGTGTGGTGCCTTGCATATCTGATCTAAAAAAGATCCCTCGTGTTACACGGAGAATCGCTAAAGATTCCAATAAGTCGTCAAGTGGTTGACCAGCTCTCGCCGCATCATGACAGTCAGTTTTCGGCTTTCTCTACTAACGTGCTCGTCCGGTCTAGGCCAGGGCACAATTGCAGTAGTTCTCCCTTTACTACCCTAGCCGATAGAGCGGAACGTAGGGTAGCAAACACAGGAGCCAGGAAACCCAACTATTGACCCAAGACAATTATTTGGAGTTGATGCATATAAGGCCAAACTTGCGACGCTGAAGTACGCTATAGAGTTGTTCGGACTTTTACTGGCAGCTCATCCGTTCCCATGCCGAGCCCCTGGCAGGGTATGCCGAGGTGTATCTGCAGAGCAGCCGTTAAGGCCGTACTTATTGTTAAAAGAGTATGAAAGATTGGTTCGGATGAGACTTACTGAGAACAGAGCGATGTGCCAATGATAAATTTATGTATATATATATAATAATAAAAGAAAGTGTGAGTAGTTTACTTCAGACCTTCGGGTCCATAGTTATTAGCTAGATGGCTTCTTCTCTCTTTTTGGATCTCAATACAAAGTTCTCCCCCTCTCTTGTGGAGATATATTTGATGTAATCTTATTTTGCGGTGTGTTTGTTGAGATCGATGAATTGTGGGTTTATGATCAAGTTTATCTATGAACAATATTTGAATCTTCTCTGAATTCTTTTATGTATGATTGGTTATCTTAGCAAGTCTCTTCGAATTACCAGTTTGGTTTGGCCTACTAGATTGATCTTTCTTGGAATGGGAGAAGTGCTTAGCTTTGGGTTCAATCTTGTGGTGTCCTTTCCCAGTGACAGTAGGGGCAGCAAGGAACGTATTGTATTGTTGCCATCGAGGATAACAAGATGGGGTTTATATCATATTGCATGAGTTTATCCTTCTACATCATGTCATCTTGCTTAAAGCGTTACTCTGTTCTTTTGAACTTAATACTCTAGATGCATGCTGGATAGCGGTCGATGTGTGAGTAATAGTAGTAGATGCAGGCAGGAGTCGGTCTACTTGTCTCGGACATGATGCCTATATACATGATCATACCTAGATATTCTCATAACTATGCTCAATTTTGTCAATTGCTCAACAGTAATTTGTTTACCCACCGTAATACTTATGCTCTTGAGAGAAGCCACTAGTGAAACCTATGGTCCTCGGGTCTATTTTCCATCATATTAATCTTCCGTCAACAAGCTATTTTCTTTTCTGTTTATTTTTCTTTCTTTACTTTGCATCTTTATCATAAAAATACCAAAAATATTATCTTATCATATCTATCAGATCTCACTTTCGTAAGTGACCGTGAAGGGATTTACAACCACTAGTAGAAAACGGAGGTTTAAAACCGGTTCGTAAGGGCCTTTAGTGCCGGTTCCATAACCGACACTAATTGGTGGGCACTAAAGCCCCCCCCCCCTTAGTACCGGTTCGGCACGAACCGGCGCTAAAGTGCCACCATGTGGCGTGAGCTCGCGCCCTGGTATGGGGGACCTTTAGTACCGATTGGTAATTTTTTGAAAAATTTGGAATTTTTTTTGATTTTTTCCGATTTTTAATTTTTCTGAATTATTTGGTGATTTAGTCTCTAATCACCTCTCTTAACTGCCCAAGTGTGGATCACTCATTCCAAATCATCTAACGTCCCGACCGGTCACCCATCCCTCTCACTACTCCAGCCCGAGCACGCTTAACTTTCGGGTTCTATTCTCCTTCGTTTCCAAGTCTGCACTTGTTGTTTTCCTGACAATAGTAAGATGTTAATCCTATTAACCCTCAGGAGTTTAGCTTGAGCATGAAGTCACACATTTCACTGTTTGAGTTTGAAACTATTATTCTAAAAAACAATAATTATTTAGTAACACTAATATTTCTTGAATAAGTGTGACCATAGTTTGACCATAGTTTGACCATAGTTTGACCAGATTTGACCAAAATTCAAAAAATTGAAATAATTATTTAGTAACACTAATATTCTTGAATAATTATGCAGTAACATTAATACTTCTTGAATAAGTAGTTTGACGAGATTTAACCAAATTTTTTAAAAAAAACTAAAATTTGACCATATCCTTTTTTCCTTTTGGAATTTGAGGATTCTAAAAAATTGCAAACAGGCCGTAGGCTGTCTCCATCGGATGCGGATTTGGGTCCTTCCTAGCCGAGGTGGCGTGCTAGCCATTCATCCCGGACGCTATGTCTAAAGGCCGCAAGGGCTTCTGCGTCTGGACAGTCGACAATTTGGTTCTTTTTGACTAAGAACCTGGTCCAGAGCTCCCTGGCTGACTCGTCGGGCTCCTGGACAATGTGACTTAAGTCTTCAGCATATAATGGTCGGACATATGTTCCCTGGAAATTGTCTCGAAAGGCGTCTTCCAAATCTTCCTAGTTGCCAATGGAATTTTCTGGCAAACTATTTAGCCAGTACCGAGCTGGTCCTTTAAGCTTGAGAGGTAGGTAATTAATGGTGTGGAGGTCGTCTCCACGGGCCATGTGAATATGGAGGAGGTAATCCTCGATCCATACCACGGGATCTTTTGTTCCATCGTATGATTCGATGTTGATGGGTTTAAACCCGTCTGGAAATTCGTGCTCCATTACTTCGTTAGTGAAGCAGAGAGGGTGTGCGGCTCCTCTATGTTGGGCCACACTATGGAGCACCTCCAGCGGGCTCCGTTTACGGCACTTGCACGTGGCATGGTCGGTTTTATAGCGTCCGAATAAGCGACCATCATCGTCGGTCGGGCCATATCTTTGTGATCTGTACATCGATCTTGTGCGTCCTGCTCTACCCTCCGTGTCTTGGTTGATATCGTGGGTATTCCCTCGAGCTGTTTTGTTTTGAATGCCGGATGGGTTGGTATGGTGCTCTGCTTGGGCTGCTGCTTTGTCTGGACCGAACTGTGGTCGGCCTGCCGCATTGTTCGATGGTGGTATGGATTCCATCGCTCTGCCATCGTATTGAGGGAGCCACCTATTCTTGGGGTGGCTTTTGACTGGGCTGCTAAGGCCGTATTCTTCAGCAGCCAAGACCTCGGTCCATCTATCGTTGAGAAAATCTTGGTTTGCTTGAAGCCGCGGTTGCTTCTTTCTTAGGCTCATTGCAGTGGCTATAAGTCGGCTTTTGAAGCACTCCTGCTCGAGAGGTTCCTTGGGCACGATAAAATCCTCGTTGCTGAGGGTCTCCTCTTCCTCGGAGAGTGGGAGATAATTGTTGTCCTCCGAGTCCCCATATGTGGTCTATTCAACAAAGTTGTCTTGCCTGCCTTCCTGTTCCTCCTCCTCAGATTCTACCTCAACAGGGTCTTTGTTGTCCGGAGTATCATATTCTCTGGTGCTAGAAGTGTTTTCTCTTGGGCGATGTGACCTAGGGCGCCAGTGTCCCGGCTGTGTACCAGGCGGTTTATTCTCGACCTGATCCTCCTTGTCATCGTCGAGAGCGCCGTAAGGTGTGTCTATCCTGCACATCTCATACCATGAAGTGGTCATCCCGTGTCGAGCGGGTAGTAAGCTCTGGCCCTGCCCCTTATCGCCGTCCACACCATCAGTGTCTTCGGGGCGAGGGTCGGGCATGTTGGTTAGGTCTTCAACAGTGGCTACGAAGTGGGTGGCGGGTGGGGAACAAAATCCTCCATCGTCCGCTGAAAGTTCGAACCGAACATAGTTCGGTGACGAGTCGTCTGCCAGGGATAGGTTTTTTAGCGAGTTTAGTATGTCACCCATGGGAGAGTGTTGGAAGACATCTGCGGCGCTAAACTTGAAGATCGATAACCGATCGAGTTTGGTATATGCGGGCTCGCAGGGTTCGGAGTTCGACATCGGAGGCGAGTCCGAGGTTCTGTTGATGCAAATACCGTATGAAGTGGAATCTGCGTGCGGCTCCAGCGCCACGGAATCGGTAGCCCCTGTGATGGGGTCGAGCTTCCCATCTTCGGGCGACTTGATCTGCTCCGGATTTAAGGCCAGAGCTTCTACAGGAGCCATCTCCTGGATGCGGCCCGATGACAAGTTTAAGCCATGTTCATCGAGGCGATGGCGAGCGGTTGCCGTGGTCTCGAATCCGTTGAAGATCAAATCTCCACGGATGTCCACGACGTAATTCAAGCTTCCAAATCTGACCTGATGGCCAGGGGTGTAGCTGTCGACTCCAGATGGCCAAGCGAGTTGGCCCGCAGTACGAAGCCGACGAATATGAAGATTTGTCTAGGGAGGAAGGTTCCTCTTTGGACAGCGTTGTTATTTGTGATTGAAGGGGCCATCGAACCTTTTGTCGACGTCACAATGGAACTCTCAATGAAAGCACCAATGTCGGTGTCAAAACCGGCGGATCCCAGGTAGGGGGTCCCGAACTGTGTGATACGTCTCCAACGTATCTATAAGTTTTTATTGTTCCATGCTATATTATATCCTATTTTGGACATTATTGGGCTTTATTATACACTTTTATATTATTTTTGGGACTAATCTATTAACCGGAGACCCAGCCCAGAATTGTTGTTTTTTGCCTATTTCAGAGTTTCGCAGAAAAAGAATATCAAACGGAGTCCAAACAGAATGAAACCTTCAGGAACGTGATTTTCGGAACGAACATGATCCAGAGGACTTGGACCCTACGTCAAGAAAGAAACCAGGAGGACACGAGGTAGGGGGCGCGCCTAACCCCCCCCCCCCAGGCACGCCCTCCACCCTCGTGGGGCCCATGTTGCTCCGCCGACGTACTTCTTCCTCCTATATATACCTACGTACCCCCAAACTACTAGATACGGGCCAAAACCCTAATTCCATCGCCGTTACTTTCTGTACCCGTGAGATCCCATCTTGGGGCCTGTTCTGGAGCTCCGCCGGAGGAGGCATCGATCACGGAGGGCTTCTACATCAACACCATAGCCTCTCCGATGAAGTGTGAGTAGTTTACTTTAGACCTTCGGGTCCATAGTTATTAGCTAGATGGCTTATTCTCTCTTTTTGGATCTCAATACAAAGTTCTCCCCCTCTCTTGTGGAGATCTATTCGATGTAATCTTCTTTTGCGGTGTGTTTGTTGAGATCGATGAATTGTTGGTTTATGATCAAGTTTATCTATGAACAATATTTGAATCTTCTCTGAATTCTTTTATGTATGATTGGTTATCTTAGCAAGTCTCTTCAAATTATCAGTTTGGTTTGGCCTACTAGATTGATCTTTCTTGCAATGGGAGAAGTGCTTAGCTTTGGGTTCAATCTTACGGTGTCCTTTCCCGGTGATAGTAGGGGCAGCAAGGCACGTATTGTATTGTTGCCATTGAGGATAGCAAGATGGGGTTTATATCATATTGCATGAGTTTATCCTTCTACATCATGTCATCTTGCTTAAAGCGTTACTCTGTTCTTTTGAACTTAATACTCTAGATGCATGCTGGATAGCGGTCGATGTGTGGAGTAATAGTAGTAGATGCAGGCAGGAGTCGGTCTACTTGTCTCGGACGTGATGCCTATATACATGATCGTACCTAGATATTCTCATAACTATGCTCAATTCTGTCAATTTCTCAACAATAATTTGTTTACCCACCATAATACCTATGCTCTCGAGAGAAGCCACTAGTGAAACCTATGGCCCCAGGTCTATTTTCCATCATATTAATCTTCCGTCAACAAGCTATTTCCTTTTCCATTTATTTTGCCTTCTTTACTTTGCATCTTTATCATAAAAATACCAAAAATATTATCTTATCATATCTATCAGATCTCACTTTCGTAAGTGACCGTGAAGGGATTTACAACCCCTTTATTGCGTTGGTTGCGAGGGTTTTATTTGTTTGTGTAGGTGCAAGGGACTCGTGCATGGCCTCCTACTTGATTGATACCTTGGTTCTCAAAAACTGAGGGAAATACTTACGCTACTTTGCTGCATCACCCTTTCCTCTTCAAGGGAAAACCAACGCAGTACTCAAGAGGTAGCAAGAAGGATTTCTGGCGCCGTTGCCGGGGAGTCTATGCAAAAGTCAACATACCAAGTACTCATCACAAACCATTATCTCCCGCATTACATTATTTTCCATTTGCCTCTCATTTTCCTCTCCCCCACTTCACCCTTGCCGTTTCATTTACCCTCTCTCTCCGTCCTCCTTCTCTTTCCCTTTTTGCCTCTTATTTTGTTTGCCTTCTTCCCGTATGTATCCTTGTTTGTGTTTCCATGTGCCTTCTATTTGCTTGCATCTTTGCTTGCTAAAAATCTATTGATATGGATCCACTTAAAGTGTCCTACTTAGATCATCTTCGATCCTTATGCGCTCATGCTAATACCCCAACTAGCCTAGTTGATGGGAAATCTTTAGATATCATGCTTATTTTGTGCGTCACCGTTTGTCTGAAAAGGGAGACTCTTATGGAATCAAATAAATAGATTGCTGTGTTATGCTTGGAATCTTTGTGAAATTGGTGATTTTACTTGTTGCTCTAAGAACCCTAAAAACACCTCCCCTACCTATGTGAGTTTAATGATATTGAAATCTTATCTTTTTATGCAAAGGGTGTTTATAGTTACTATGATATCGAACGAATTGAAGAATTTGTTGCTTTTAAGGGTGCTTATGAAGTTGCTTCTTTGATTGAAAAATATGATATTACTATCTACAAATCTGAAAATTTTGACATACTTAAATATTGCTATGAAAACTATGCTCATAATGTCTATGTCAAAGAATTTATTGAAAGAATGACCGTTGCTTTGGAAGAAAATAATGATATGCATGAATCTATAGATAATTATGATTCCGGTGATTTGATTGAAATATCCCCTAATGAACATGATGCTTGCTATTCTTGTGCCATGACGCCAATATTTATGAAGATGAATTTGCTATAGTTCCTTATGTTAAACATGAGATCGTTTCTATTGCACCCATACTTAATAGTTCCTTCGATGAAAAGCATGATTGCAATGATGTTATTATAAATTCTCTTCATGTCAACTGTGTTAATGATATGCAAAACCCTAAGCTTGGGTGAGGGAGTCCTGGATTAGGGGGTCTCCAGACAGCCAGACTATATCCTTTGGCCGGACTGTTGGACTATGAAGATACAAGATTGAAGACTTCGTCCCGTGTCCGGATAGGACTCTACTTGGCGTGGAAGGCAAGCTAGGCAATACGGATATGTATATCTCCTCCTTTGTAACCGACCTTGTGTAACCCTAGCCCCCTCCGGTGTCTATATAAACCGAAGAGTTTTAGTCCGTAGGACAACATACAATCATACCATAGGCTAGCTTCTAGGGTTTAGCCTCTCCGATCTCGTGGTAGATCAACTCTTGTAATACTCATATCATCAAGAATAAATCAAGCAGGACGTAGGGTTATACATCCATTAAGAGGGCCCGAACCTGGGTAAAACATCGTGTCCCCTGCCTCCTGTTACCATCCGCCTTAGACGCACAGTTCGGGACCCCCTACCCGAGATCAGCCGATTTTGACACCGACATTGGTGCTTTCATTGAGAGTTCCTCTGTGACGTCGTCATAAGGAAGGATGCCTCATATCATTGTTAAAAACAACATTACCGCCGGGGGATCTTTGGTTGTCGGCCAAACTCTCTGGCTAGGCAGTTTCGTCATGACCGCCTGTTCGGCCGCTGCACCGACGATGACTTCTCAGGTCATCAAAAACAGCCTCCACATCGGCTCGGAATTCGCCGAGCAGATGGATCCAATGGAGCTCTCTTCCCTAAACGAACTCTTGGATCGCATCGCCGTCTTGGGAGTCGCTACAAACTATGATCGGATTGGGCTTAAACCCGATCAAAGGGAGATTAATTCTCCACCGGTCACCCATCATGTCGCGGTGGTGGAGGAACAATGCGGCGATTCCTCCTCTATCTTGAGGACTAACTATGTCCGAATTCCTGAGCTCTCCAAGCCGAATACCCGTTTACGGGAGGACATCACCCAAGCCCTGAACCTAGAGTCAGGCTACGGGTCAGACTCATCGGGCAACATCCCGGAATCCGAACTTCCAAGATCGGAAACTCCTCGGGCCCTGGGTCTTAGATCGGGTAGGGGTTCGGACTCAAAACCACCCACCCACCCAGAGATAAACGATCTTTCCAACATCAGGCAGGAGCCCCATGAAACAGTAGATCATTATTGGGCCAGATTCCTCCTTGTGATGAACAAGGTTAAGGACTGTCGCGAGGAAGATGCGGTCTCACTTTTTTGCAATAACTGCATGGACAAGGGAATCCTTAATGCCATAAGTCACCGTGACATATCACGCTTCGCTAACTTGGCGTCCATATACAAAAGTACTGTGCGATGGAAAACACCTGGAAAACCGAAACAAAATTTTGGGATAATCCGGCTCAGAATATACACCCAGTCCGAAGCAAAAGGGTGCACTATCATAAGACACCCGAGTTTGATACAAAGAAACAAAAACCCTCTACAGGGCACGGAACCGTATTGGAGGGATGGCTTAACGGCCCCTGCAAAATTCAAAGTACGGCGGATACCATACCAACACACAGCCTTAGAGCATGTTGCATACTCTGGCAGGTGGCCAGAAGTGGTGAGGATCTTCTCATCCCAGATTCCACAGAGCACCATCCCACAGATAACAATACGGTATTAACAGTCTTTGAGACCTTCGCATCAAATAATAGGCGCAAGAGAACACTCCGCAGCATTGCCGAAATTTGCCACATGGCAGCAATAAATCCATGGAGCGACACGGCTATCACCTTCAATGCCAGTGATGAACCTAAATTCCGAATAGCCCGAGCACCAATGACCCACAAGTATAGGGGATCTATCGTAGTCCTTTCGGTAAGTAAGAGTGTCGAACCCAACGAGGAGCAGAATGAAATGATAAGCGGTTTTCAGCAAGGTATTCTCTGCAAGTACTGAAATAAGTGCTAACAGATAGTTTTGTGATAAGATAAATTGTAACGAGCAACAAGTAACAAAAGTAAATAAAGTGCAGCAAGGTGGCCCGATCCTTTTTATAGCAAAGGACAAGCTGGAACGAACTCTTATAATAGGAAAAGCGCTCCCGAGGACACATGGGAATATCGTCAAGCTAGTTTTCATCACGTTCGATACTTTGATAATTTGATATGTGGGTGGACCGGTGCTTGGGTGCTGTTCTTACTTGAACAAGAATCCCACTTATGATTAACCTCTATTGCAAGCATCCGCAACTACAACAAAAGTATTAAGGTAAACCTAACCATAGCATGAAACATGTGGATCCAAGTCAGCCCCTTACGAAGCAACGCATAAACTAGGGTTTAAGCTTCTGTCACTCTAGCAACCCATCATCTACTTATTACTTCCCAATGCCTTCCTCTAGGCCCAAATAATGGTGAAGTGTTATGTAGTCGACGTTCACATAACACCACTAGAGGCTAGACAACATACATCTTATCAAAATATCAAACGAATACCAAATTCACATGACTACTAATAGCAAGACTTCTCCCGTGTCCTCAGGAACAAACGTAATTACTCACAAAGCATATCCATGTTCATAATCAGAGGGGTAATAATATGCATATAGGATCTGAACATATGATCTTTCACCAAATAAACCAACTAGCATCAACTACAAGGAGTAATCAACACTACTAGCAACCTACTAGCACCAATCTCGGACATTGAGAAAAGAATTGGATACAAGAGATGAACTAGGGTCTGGAGATGAGATGGTGCTGGTGAAGATGTTGATGGAGATTGCCCTCTCCTGATGAGAGGAGCGTTGGTGATGACGATGGTGATGATTTCCCCCTCCTGGAGGGAAGTATCTCCGGCAGAACAGCTCTGCCGGAGCTCTAGATTGGTTCCGCCAAGGTTCCGCCTCGTGGCGGCGGAGTCTCGTCCCAAAAGGTTCCCTCTGATTTTTTTTCTCATTGAAAGACTTCATATAGGAGAAGATGGACGTCGGAGAGCCACCGGGGGACCCAGGAGGTAGGGGGCGTGCCCCCCACCCTCGTGAGCAGGGTGCGTGCCCCCTGGCCTTCATCTTTGGCGAGGATTTTTTATTTATTTTAAGATGTTCCGTGGAGTTTCAGGACTTTTGGAGTTGCGTAGAATCGGTCTCTAATATTTGCTCCTTTTCCAGCCCAGAATTCCAACTGCCGGCATTCTCCCTCCTTATGTAAACCTTGTAAAATAAGAGAGAATAGCCATAAATATTGTGACATAAAGTGAAATAACAGTCCATAATGCAATAAATATCGATATAAAAGCATGATGCAAAATGGACGTATCAACTCCCCCAAGCTTAGACCTCGCTTGTCCTAAAGCGAAAAGCCGATAACAATAAATATGTCCTCATGTTTAGAGGTAGAGGCGTCGATAAAAATAAAATACAGACATGAAGGCATCATGATTATTCTCATAACAGAAACATATATAGATTTTGTCATGTGATTACTTATGTTCAAGTGATGATCTATTCACAAAGCAAAAGTATAAATCATAAACCTTACTGGGCTCCGACAAACTATAATCTCAGTCATTGAAGCAATTGCAATTTATCATAACATCGGAAAGAGTCTATGTCAGAGCTAAAAAGCAACTCCACATACTCAACTATCATTTAGTCCTCCATAATTGCTAACACTCACGCAATACTTGTGTTTACGGAGTTTTAATCGGACACAGAGAAAGATAGGGGCTTATAGTTTTGCCCCACAACCTTTTACCTCAAGGGTAATGTCAACAATAATGGTTCATGCTCCCCTACATCCAATATATATATATATATATATATATATATATCATGTTCTTTCCAACATGCTGAGCTTGTCGAAGGACAAAATGAAAAAGGAAAGGTGAAGATCACCATGACTCTTGCATAAGGTAGAAGATAATAATAAAGTATAGGCCCTTCGCAGAGGGAAGCAGAGGTTGCCATGCGCTTTTATGGTTGGATGCACAAAATCTCAATGCGAAAAAACGTCACTTTATATTGCCCCTTGTGATATGAACCTCTATTATGCAGTCCGGCGCTTTTATTACTTCCACATCACAAGATCGTATAAAGCTTATTTCTTCCACACCAATCAATCATACATATTTAGAGCAATTTTTATTGCTTTGCACCGATGACAACTTACTTGAAGGATCTTACTCAATCCATAGGTAGATATGGTGGACTCTCATGGCAAAACTGGTTTAAGGGTATTTGGAAGCACAAGTAGTAGTTCTACTTGGTGCTGAGAATTTGGCTAGCATGAGGGGGAAAGGCAAGCTCAACAAGTTAGAGGATCCATGACAACATACTTTATCTCAGATATAAGAAAGACATAACTCATTACGTTGTCTTCCTTGTCCAACATCAACTCTTTAGCATGTCATATTTTAATGAGTGCTCCCAATCATAAAAGATGCCAATGATAATATATCTATATGTGAAACCTCTCTTTCCTTATTACTTCCTATTAATTGCAACGATGACCAAGGCTATGTCTACCAACTCCCAACAACTTGTAATCATCATGCTCTTTCTATGTGAAGTCATTACTCTCAATAAGATCAATATGAACTCTTTGTTTCTTTTTATTCTTTTTCTCTTTTCTTTTATTCACCCAAGATCATGGCAAAATAATCAAGCCCTTGACTCAACACTAATCTTTATTATATATAACTCACGGACTCGATTACAAAGAGAGATCATAACGCAAAACTCAAAACTAGATCATGCCATAAACTTTATTCTACTAGATCAAGATACTACTAATAGGATCGAACTAAGAAAAACAATAAAGATAGGAATTGTGATTGTGATACGATACCGGGGCACCTCCCCCAAGCTTGGCAGTTGCCAAGGGGAGTGCCCATACCCATGTGATTATATCTCCATTGTCGGTGAAGAAGGTGGAGGTGACGGGTAATCGCACATCGAGCGTAAGAGGTCCTCCAGCTTGCGAATAATGCCCTTGAGTGCGACAATATGCTCCTTCAACAAAATATTTTCTTGTGTGAGATACTTGTTTTGTATACGAGCTAACTCGATCATCTTGAAAGCTTCGATCTCAGTTGGGGCAAGAAGGTTATGATTAAGTTGAAGGATGTCTTTTGCTGCCGGAGCTTGATCCTCCGTGGCCTTCTGGATCCTTTCATCCTTGTTGACCCTCGTGGGTTCTTCCCTCTTTAGATCTATCTTCATTAGCCAAGCATCGTTGTCACCATTGTTGGAGGAGGGAGACGACATGATGCCTAGCTTGGAAAACCCTGACAGAAAATAGCTCGAAACAAGAACAGAGGAGGTTTGCGTGATACGGGAGTCAAAACCTTCGGGAGGTTATATAATGATTTTTTACCGACCAAAATACGTAACATGCAAGAAAACAGAGTCCGGAAGGCACACGAGGTGCTCACGAGGTAGGGGGCGCGCCCACCTCCATCGTGGGACCCTTGTCTCCTTCCCGGACTGTTACTTATTTTTCTATTTTTCTAAATATTCCAAAATGGATAAATATTGCCTTAAAATTTGTTTTGGAGTCGGTTTACTTACCGTACCACATACCTATTACTTTTCGGAGTATGAAACATTCTGGAAAGTGTCCCTTATGTATTCCTCCGGGGTTATGGTTTCAATAATATTGGTTTCAACATTTATGGGATTACCTGAGATATAATGTTTGATTCTTTGACCGTTTACCACCTTCAGATTTGTGCCTTCGAAGGTGTTGATCTTTATGGCACTGGAACGATAGACCTCTTCGATAACATAGGGGCCTTCCCATTTAGAGAGAAGTTTGCCTGCAAAAAATCTTAAACGAGAGTTGTATAGCAATACATAATCACCTACATTAAACTCGCGCTTTTGTATCCTTTTGTCATGCCATCTTTTAACTTTTTCTTTAAACAACTTGGCATTTTCATAAGCTTGGGGTCTCCATTCATCAACTGAGCTAATATCAAATAACCTCTTCTCATCGGCAAGTTTAAAATCATAGTTGAGCTCTTTAATAGCCCAATATGCCTTATGTTCTAGTTTGAGAGGTAAGTGACATGCTTTTCCATAAACCATTTTATATGGAGACATGCCCATAGGATTTTTGTATGCAGTTCTATAAGCCCATAATGCATCATCAAGTTTCTTGGACCAATTCTTTCTAGACCTATTAACAATCTTTTGCAAAATTAATTTGATCTCTCTATTGCTCAACTCTACTTGACCACTAGACTGTGGGTGATAAGGAGATGCAATTCTATGATTAACATCATATTTAGCAAGCATTTTACGGAAAGCACCATGAATAAAGTGTGAACCACCATCAGTCATTAAATATCTAGGGACTCCAAACCTCAGAAAAATAACTTCTTTAAGCATTTTAATAGAAGTGTTATGATCAGCACTACTAGTTGGAATAGCTTCTACCCACTTAGTAATGTAATCAACAGCAACTAAAATATGTGTATATCCATTAGAGGCAGGAAAAGGTCCCATATAATCAAAGCCCCAAACATCAAATGGTTCAATAGCGAGTGAATAATTCATAGGCATTTCTTGACGTCTACTAATATTACCAATTCTTTGACATTCATCACAAGACCAAGACAAACTTACGGGCATCCTTGAAGAGAGTATGTCAATAAAAACCAGATTGCAATACCTCATCTGCAGTTCTATCTCCAGCATGGTGTCCTCCATAAGACTCGGAGTAACACTTGCGTAGGATCTGTTCCTGTTCATGCTCAGGTACACAACGTCTAATAACACCATCTACTCCTTCTTTATAAAGATGTGGGTCATCCCAAAAGTAATGTCTCAAGTCATAGAAAAACTTTTTCTTTTGCTGGTATGTGAAGCTAGGTGGTATAAACTTGCAACAATATAATTAGCATAATCAGCATACCATGGATTACTACGAGAAGTACTTATAATATTTAATTGTTCATCAGGAAAGCTATCATTAATTGGTAGTGGGTCACCTAGAACATTCTCTAACCTAGACAAGTTGTCCGCAACGGGGTTCTCAGCTCCCTTTTTATCAACAATATGCAAATCAAATTCTTGTAGCAAGAGAACCCATCTAATAAGTCTAGGTTTAGCATCTTTCTTTTCCATAAGGTATTTAATAGCAGCATGATCAGTGTGAATAGTTGCTTTAGAATCAACAATATAAGGTCTGAACTTATCACAAGCAAATACAACTGCTAAAAGCTCTTTTTCAGTAGTAGCATAATTTCTTTGAGCATTGTCTAGAGTCTTACTAGCATAATGAATAACATTCAATTTCTTATCAACTCTTTACCCTAGAATAGCACCTACAGGATAATCACTAGCATCACACATAATTTCAAAGGGTAAATTCCAATCAGGTGGCTGAACAACAGGTGCAGAGACTAATGCTTTCTTAAGTGTTTCAAATGCTTCCACACAATCATCATCAAATACAAATGGTATATCTTTTTGCAATAAATTAGTCAGAGGCCGAGAAATTTTTGAGAAGTCCTTAATGAACCTCCTGTAAAATCCGGTGTGACCAAGGAAACTTCTTATACCTTTGATGTCCTTGGGACATGGCATCTTTTCAATAGCATCGACCTTGTCTTTATCAACTTCAATACCTCTTTCAGAAACTTTATGCCCCAAGACAATACCTTCATTAACCATAAAGTGGCACTTTTCCCAATTCAAGACAAGGTTAGTTTCTTCACTTCTCTGCAAAACTCGATCAAGATTGCTCAAGCAATCATCAAAAGAGGAACCATAGACGGAAAAATCGTCCATGAAAACCTCACAAATCTTTTCACAAAAGTCAGAGAATATAGCCATCATGCATCTTTGAAAGGTAGCAGGTGCATTACATAAACCAAAAGGCATACGTCTATAAGCAAAAGTACCAAAAGGGCATGTAAAAGTAGTCTTTGATTGATCTCTAGCCGACACAGGTATTTGAGAGAAACCAGAATAACCATCTAGAAAGCAATAGTGTGTATGTTTGCATAATCTTTCTAGCATTTGATCAATAAAAGGTAAGGGGTAATGATCTTTCTTAGTAGCCTTATTTAATTTACGGAAATCAATTACCATTCTATAACCTGTAATAATCCTTTTCCAGCCCAGAATTCCAACTGCCGGCATTCTCCCTCCTTATGTAAACCTTGTAAAATAAGAGAGAATAGCCATAAGTATTGTGACATAAAGTGAAATAACAGTCCATAATGCAATAAATATCGATATAAAAGCATGATGCAAAATGGACGTATCAAGCACCAGCCGCACTGGTCCTCAGTCCAATCGTGGACGGCTTTCGACTCACCAAAGTACTCATGGACGGCGGTAGTGGATTAAACCTCATCTATGAGAAAACTCTTCAAAAGATGGAAATAGACTAGAACCGCATTGAGCAAAGTAGCACAACCTTCAGAGGAATCATCCCCATTCGGGAAGCATGCTGCGCTGGGAAAATCACACTAGATGTGGTATTCGGCACCTCGGAGAACTATAGGTCCGAAGAAATTACATTTCAAGTGGCCCCGTTCAGTAGTGGATACCACGCCCTTTTAGGACGTGAGGCGTTCACGATCTTCCAAGCCATGCCCCATTATGGGTACATGAAGCTCAAAATGCCCGGGCCCAATGGAATCATCACTCTCGCTAGTGATCCGGACACAGCACTCCATGTCGAAAACAAAACAGTCGCATTGGCCCTCGAGGCGTTATCCGAAGCCCTTTTGGTCAAGGAATTAACTGCGCTACGCTCTACAGTGGACAAGGACGACGTAATACTTAACAAGAGATCCAAGTCCACCTCTTTTAAACCAGCGGATAAAATAGTCAAATTCCAAGTCCACCCAACGGACCCTACAAAAACAGCCTCCATTGGGGCACAGTTAAACCCCCATCATGGACACCGCACTATGAGAGTTCCTGCGCGAGAATTGGGACATATTCGCCTGGCACGCGTCAGACATGCCAGGAATCCCATGGAGACTGGACGAACACAGCCTCAATATCCTAAAGGGATTCAAGCCAGTCAAGCAGGCTCTTCGGCGTTTCTCCGAAGCTAAGAGACAGGTCATGGGAGAGGAACTAGCCAAGTTATTGGAGGCTGGATTCATCAGAGAAATAAAACACCTGGACTGGCTAGCAAACCTGGTGATGGTACCAAAGAAGGATAAATCCTGGCGCCTTTGTGTCAATTTTAAGGACCTCAATAAAGCTTTCCCAAAGGATCCATTCCCCCTCCCCTGCATTAATCAAATTATCGATGCTACCGCAGGACACGAGTCATTGTGTTTCCTTGACGCATACTCCGGTTACCACCAAATCAAGATGGCGGAGTCCAACCAAGCCGCAACGGCATTCATCACACCATACGGTGCCTTCTGTTTCAACACAATGCCTTTTGGGCTCAAAAACGCCGGCGCAACATATCAGCGCATGATTCAGACATGTCTGGAGAAACTAATCATCAAAACAGTAGAGGCATACATAGATGATGTGGTCGTCAAAACCAAACACGTCGACTCTCTGATAGACGACTTGAGGCTCACATTTGACAACCTCCGAACATACGACATCAAGCTCAATCCGGAAAAATGCGTTTTTGACGTACCAGCCAGAAAGCTCCTGGGTTTCATTTTCTCCAGTAGAGGTATTGAAGCTAATCCGGCCAAAATCCGAGCTTTGTCATAGTTGGCTACCCCAACAGACCTCAAACAAATCCAGAAGTTAACTGGCTGTGTGGTGGCTCTAAGCCGCTTTATCTCCCGCTTAGGAGAAAAGGCATTACCCCTTTATCGCCTCCTTCGGCGCACCGAACACTTTGAGTGGACGGACGCTGCCACAGCCGGATTGGATGAAATAAAAGCCATACTGGCAACCAACCCAATCCTGGCCGCGCCGAACATCGGCGAACCAATGCTATTATACATTGCGGCAACTCATCAAGTTGTAAGCGCAGTGCTCGTTGTAGAACGAGAAGCGGACGGACATAAATTCCCTCTTCAAAAGCCGGTATATTATGTATCCACTGTCCTCACTCCATACAAATCACGGTACCCACATTATCAAAAGATAGCCTATGCGGTATTCATGGCATCCCGGAAACTGCGACACTACTTTCAAGAGTGTTCGATTACGGTAGCCTTGGAGGTGCCACTCAATGATATTATAAACAACCGCGACGCCACGGGCCGGATTGCCAAATGGGCCATTGAGCTCCTCCCGTTAAACATAACATACAAACCTCGGCGAGCCATTAAATCGCAAGTATTGGCCGACTTTGTCGCCGAATGGACGGAAGCCGAACTCCCTAAAGAGTACGACGCATACTCCAATTGGATTATGCACTTCGACAGCTCCAAAATGCTGGCTGGACTGGGGGCTGGCGTCGTCCTGACGTCCCCAACCGGAGATACAATTCAATACGTACTACAGATACTGTATACAGACTCCAACAATGCAGCCGAATACGAAGCCCTGTTACATGGTCTTCGGATGGCAGTTTCCATGGGCATTCAGCTCCTGGAGGTGCGTGGGGATTTGAACCTCGCAATATCCCAAATAAATGGAGACTTTGATGCCAAGGATCCGAAGATGGCGTCCTATCGTAACGTCGTCCTAAAGATGTCAGCTCGGTTCGAGGGGCTTGAATTTCACCATGTGGCTCGGGAAAACAATCAGGCGGCGGATATCCTCGCCCGCATCGGTGCAAAACGTGATGCGGTCCCCCCCAACATCTTTTTAGAGAGGTCACTTAAGCCATCCGTGGTATGGGAGGGGGACACCGGCAATATTAGTCTGGACCCGGCCACAACGCTCGATACCGAACACTCTGACATAATCTGAGGCTCTGCCATCGAAACAACACCTTCAGCCCACATAATAATGGCCATCATAGCCCCGTGGACAGAACCATTCCTGGCCTACCTAACTAGGCAGGAACTTCCGGAGGACCAAAATAAGGCACGCTGCATAGTGCAGTGATCTAAGGCCTACAGGGTCCATGAGGGAGAACTGTATAAAAAGCACTACCGGAGTCCTTCAAAGGTGCATCTCCGAAGAGGAAGGGCGAAAACTTTTGGCAGAAATTCATGCCGGACTTGGCGGCCACCACGCCGCAGCCCGGGCTCTTGTAAGCAAGGCCTTCCATACAGGATTCTATTGGTCGACGGCCTGGGCAGATGCACAGGACTTGGTCCAACGTTGCGCCGGTTGCCAGCTTTTTGCAAATCAAAGCCACATGCCACCCACCGCCCTCCAAACAATCCCCATTACATGGCCCTTCGCGGTCTGGGGGCTTGACATGGTCGGACCCCTTAAAGGGGGAACCCACAAGAAAAAATACTTACTGGTCATGGTGGATAAATTCATCAAATGGATAGAAGCCAAACCTATTAAAACAGCCGAATCCGGACCGGTGATAGACTTCATATCCGGGGTCATACACCGTTATGGCGTCCCCCACAGCATCATCACTGACAACGGCACGAACTTCACGGTCGATGAGGTAAAACTCTGGTGCAGCAAAATGGGCATCAAGCTCGATTATGCTTCCGTCTATCACCCACAAACCAATGGCCAAGTTGAGCGAGCAAATGGTCTTATCATGAGCGGCATTAAACCCAGATTAGTGTGGTCCTTAACAGAGTCTAACACGCACTGGGTAGAGGAGCTCGACTCTGTACTCTGGGGGCTGCGGACCACGCCGAATCGTAGTACCAGATATACACCCTTCTTTATGGTGTACGGCGCAGAGGCAGTCTTGCCCTGTGACATAATTCATGACTCACCTCGAGTGCGCATGTACATAGAAAGAAAAGCCGAGCTCGATCGGCAGGACAATCTGGACACCCTGGAGGAGGAGCGCGACGTGGCAAAAGCCCGTTCCGCATTTTATCAGCAACAGGCTCGCAGATACCAAAGCAGAGAAGTGCGGGCCAAAACTTATAATGTTGGCGAGTTAGTTCTACGCCTGCCGGAGAAGAAAAAGTCCAAGCTTGAGCCCAAATGGGAAGGACCCTTCATTATTGACCAAGTTCTGACCGGTGGAGCGTACCGTCTACGGGATGCATCGAATAATCGACTCGAGCCGAACCCATGGAATACAGCCAGGCTTCGAAGATTCTACGCCTAGCGCCGGACCCTATGTTCGTCTCCTTCCTCTGTCCATTTTTTGCATATACATTATCTGTCTTGTTTTTCTTTCTTTCTCTCCTTTATTCTTTCTCTTGGCCTTCAAGGGCCAACTTGTGCCTTGCCTGCACATTATGGATGCGCTAGCCACGCTCATCATACCTGGGGGCTTCTTTCATAGAAGCTTAATTATTTATCTGGGCATCATGCCCCGCACATGTGTTATACTTCCGCATGTACCTTTTTCGCCATTATATGCATCGATATGACTTAAGTTTTGGCCAAGCTGGGTTGCCCGGCTCTTGTATTTATGCCCTACGTTCTCATTAGTTCGGCTAGGGCATAAGGGGAGCACCTCTGCGATTGTTACTGTCGGGTCAGCCGGATGTGTACCTCAGATTGGGTGAAGCCGAAAGCTAGCGTTCTTAAGGGAATATTCGGTCGGTGAACAAAAGATGATTTTTATTTATTTTCCATATGTGCCCCCAGATGTTTTTTCCTACGTTTCCTCTCGCAGTCCGTACATGCACTTTAGGGCATGCGTACCCAGGGAAAGGAACCCTTAACGAAACTATTCTCCCTGAAGATGTTTCTTACTACCCATGTGATATAATATAACTAGTTGGGCACTTGTTTGTTCAAGCACTAATGACCCCTACGCCTGGTCTCCACGCATACCCTAGTTCTTATATAACTGAGCGGGTATTCGGATACACTCCGGACTATCGGGTCCCCAGGTTGAAGCGAAAAGGTCTGCCACGACAAATGATCTACAATCCGGCTAGAAGGCATTATACATGTCACTTTAATTACATAGTCATGCAGACTGACTAAATTCCTCTTCTATACCATCCAACAGGTGGTCTAGCCTACAATCCTATTGTGAATACTTTGCGGCTAATTCTACTTGCCCATAAACTAAGCTAACGGGGATCTCTTTTCTGTCGGGCCCCACAGGTCCGACCTCGGCCATGTGATTTGGGTCAGCCTTGGTATACCACGTCTTCACCATGGCCCAGGCTTCTCTAGCACCTTGACAGCAGGCCGATATCTTCCATAATCGGAAGCACCGCCGCGCTTCCTTGAGCTTCTCCGTAAGCTCTACAATGCCTTCTGGCAGGGAGACGGATGGCCACAAGGCCTGGGCAACACCTTGCATCACCTGCCGAACTTGTTTGTGCAGTTGTGAGAGCTCGGATAGAAGATCACCCGCAGACCCGGGCATTTCCTCTGCGGGACGACCCATTAGCATACCTGCAGACATAACGCTGTTAGTCAGCTTCTTCGCCGAACTCCTTCAAAAGGGTTCGTTCAAGCACTTACTGAAAATGCCGCGTCGAAGCTGCTTATTCTCCTTCTCGGAGTCCGCAAGCTGGGCTCGAACATCTTTCAGTTCCACGCTCAGCTTGGTATTGGCGTCTTGGAGATTGTTTTTCTCCCGCCTGACCTCAGTCAGCACGCGTTCGCCAGCCTTAGCTGTCGCACGACATGCTGGTCCTCCGGATTTTCTCCGGATTCATCTGCAACATCTCTTGTTAGATTTGCAGCCACGCCGCATGCTATATGGTAACCATCATTCTTTAAAACAAATGTTACCAGCGGGGGGCTATTTAGGTTCCTTCAATGCGGCAACAGCGGCCCGCGGTTGGGTCTTGCATTCCTCCAGCTCCTGTGCCAGTCGAGTATTCTTCTCTGTAAGAACCTGCACAATAAGATGATCCTTGAATCAGTTTTGCTAACTGTTTCAAGTCTCAGGGGCTACGGATACATATAATCGTCAGATTTACTTACCCGTACATCCTTTATATGCTGGTCCGTGGCTCTGGTTAGACCATCTTGAGCAGCATGGAGGTACGCCTCTCCAGAATTAAAGGCATCGAATGCCTCTAGTGAGAAGCAAGCGTCGCGGAGTACGTCCCGGCGACGCCTATGATTCAAGGCACTCTCCGCTTCTAAATTTTTAGCAGATAATCTATCTGCATCCTTGGTAGGGGGATTATCCAGCGTCCGCCCCAGATCGGCTTCCGCCTCTGTGTTCGGCCCTGGAGCCCAACCAGTGGAAGTGTGATTGGCAGCATCACCGGACATATTCTGGCAAGCGTTTTTGCTGTTAAAGAAACATGGGCATCATTACATTTCGAGAAAGACGACAACCACGGAGCGGGGTTTCTATTATACCTTTGCATCAGCGTCTCCATCCTGACCGCCTTCCTTTTTGGCCTGCCCGGCCTCGGTGCCTCTTGTTGGCGAGTTGCTGCGGGTTTGGTAGGGCGTCCTGAATGCCTTCCCTGTAAAAAAACACCATATGTATATGGTAGGTGAAGTGTCTAAAAGGGGATCCTAGTTTTTGGAGTTGGGATTTTTTGGTTTTTCTTACGTGCGATGCAGGAAGCAGTCCGGGATAGTCGGCCGTAATGGCCACCATGGCTTCATCACAGCTTAACTAATAGAACTGCCGGTCTATCAGCTCCACGAATATGACCGGATCTTCTTCGAGTCCGGAGTCGAGGGCCCGGTCAGGGTCCTCTGGTTGTGGGGAGGGGCTCCTGACCTCCTTTATGGCTTTTCGCAGTTCCTGCCACAAAATGGCATGGTGAATACCTAAGACAAAGAATGCGGGAAAGAATGTGAGTAAGGGGATATAACTCACCCATCTTGGAGGATTGTACATGGAGAATCCATCCCGTGGCTTGATGCAGATGAAGTCCTCTTCCTCTCCCTTGAAAAATTCGGACAGAATTTTTGCTAAAGCGGCAGCATTGTCCGGACCATTACGCCCACAACGGGTGGCTTCATCCACCCCGTTAAAACACCACAAGGGGTGCCCTCGATATTGAAGTGGTTGCACTCCCCGCATTATGCATATTGACATAACTTCGATTACTGTCAATCCTGATTGAGCCGGTGCTTTAATCCGGTTCATCAGGTAGAGTACTTCTCCATTGTCTTCCTCCTGGGGGCTCCGTGGGTGCCAACTTCGGCGTTTCTTCAGAGGAGCATTGCTGAACTCAGGAAGACCCCGCCGAACAGGGTCTGGAAGGGGAACGACCTCCATATAAAACCATTCTAAAGGCTAGTCTTCGGACGACTTCTTCGGGGTACCGGACAGGTATCCGGTTCTGGCGATGCGCCATATTTTGGCTCCGCCCACTTGATAAAGTGACCCCCTCTGTGTGTGAGGGACGAGGCAAAATAGCCTTTTCCACAGCTCGAAATGAGCCTCGCAACCCAGGAACAACTCACAGAGAGCAACATAGCCAGCAATGTTTAAAATGGAGGCAGGGGTAAAATTGTGTAATTGGAGGCCGTAGAACTCCAGGAGCCCGCGGAGGAACGGATGAATTGGAAATCCGAGTCCCCTAGTAAATAAGGAACAACGCAGACCCGCTCCCCCGTAGAGGGACTAGGGAAGCTCTCCGCTTGCTCCCCGCCATTGTAGGTGGCAAGCCCGACTCGAACGGGCACCATGTATGTTGGAGGGAGAAATCCCTTAGTCTGCAGTTCGATTAATCGACTGTGTGGGACTGAACACCTCTCCCAATCACCGGGCTTAGGGCTACGGGGCGGGAGGAGGAGCTCCGGAGGTCGGCCATGCTGGAATGGATCTTTCCGAAGCGCGCTCTGATGGATTCTTGCTGGGGGAGGATGGTATGGATCGGATCTGAGAATCCACATCCTTTTAATAGACAATTTATTTATCTGGCTAGGGGGGCGAATGTAAAAACGCCCTGGCGCCTCATATTCATTCGACGCGTGGGAGATAGCCCTTATTGGGTGCAGAAGCCAAGAGGTCCAAATATTTATGGGACCGGACACTGCTTTACAAATGTTCGAAATATGGAGAAGAACCCGCCTTGCAACGCTGAAGACAACACTGCGCGCCGGACTCATCGTCATTGAAGCCTGGTTCGGGGCTACTGAGGGAATCCTGGATTAGGGGGTCTCCGGACAGCCAGACTGTTGGACTATGAAATACATGATTGAAGACTTCGTCCCATGTCCGGATAGGACTCTACTTGGCATGGAAGGCAAGCTAGGCAATACGGATATGTATATCTCCTCCTTTGTAACCAACCTTGTGTAACCCTAGCCCCCTCCGGTGTCTATATAAACCAGAGGGTTTTAGTCCGTAGGACAACATAACATCATACCATAGGGTAGCTTCTAGGGTTTAGCCTCTCCGATATCGTGGTAGATCAACTCTTGTACTACTCATATCATCAAGAATAAATCAAGCAGGACGTAGGGTTTTCCTCCATTAAGAGGGCCCGAACCTGGGTAAAACATCGTGTCCCCTACCTCCTGTTACCATCTGCCTTAGACGCACAGTTCGGGACCCCCTACCCGAGATCCACCGGTTTTGACACCGACATTGCGGATGCTAGTTTTGCTATGACTACTATTTGTTGCAATGATCATGATTGGGGTGATTCTTCTTTTGATCTTGAAAATTTATTTAAGCCCCATGATGAATATGAGATTGATAATATTGTTTGCAATATTATTGAAAGTGGGTTTGGAAGAGTGTCAACTTTAGATCCCGCATATTTGGAGAATGTTCAATCTTATGAAGTTTTTGATAAAAGTGGGTTTGGAGAGGTCATGACTTTAGTTAATGTTAATCCCACTATTTTGGAAGAGTGTCAACTTTGCATACATGTGGATCTTGTTAAGAATATGTTTTGTGATAGCTATATTGTTGAATTTGCTTATGATCCTACATGTAATTACTATGAGAGAGGAAAATATGGTTGTAGAAATTTTCATGTTACTAGATTACCTCTCATTATGTTGAGATTGCTATTGTTTCTTTCCGCTTTCTTGCATATGCTAGTTTTTGCTTTCCTTGATAATTTGTTTGACTATAAGATGCCTATGCATAGGAAATATGTTAGACTTAGATTTCTTTGTCACGTGTTCTATGATGCTCTCTTTGTGCTTCAATTCTTATCTTTCATGTGAGCATCATTGAAATATTATGCCTAACTAGGGGCGTTAAACGATAGCGCTTATTGGGAGGCAACCCAATTTTATTTTTATTCCTAGATTTTTGCTCCTGTTTAGTAATAAATAATTTATCTAGCCTCTATTGTGGTTGTGTTTTTTTTAATTAGTGTTTGTGCCAAGTAGAACCGTTGGGAAGACTTGGGGAAAGTCTTTTTGATCTTGCTGTAAAAAACAGAAACTTTAGCGCTCACGAGAATTGCTGCCTTTTTTATTTGGAGAGTGATATTTAGTTAATTATTTTTGCAGATGATTAATAGATAAATTCCTCACGTCCAGAAATTTATTTTAGAATTTTTGGGGTTCCAGAACTTGCGTTAGCTACAGATTACTACAGACTGTTCTGTTTTTGACAGATTCTGTTTTTCGTGTGTTGTTTGCTTATTTTGCTGAATCTATGGCTAGTAAAATAGTTTATAAACCATGGAGAAGTTGGAATACAGTAGGTTTAACACCGATATAAATAAAGAATGAGTTCATTACAGTACCTTGAAGTGGTGTTTTGTTTTCTTTCGCTAACGGAGCTCACAAGATTTTCTACTTTAAGTTTTGTGTTGTGAAGTTTTCAAGTTTTGGGTGAAAGATTTGATGGATTATGGAGCAAGGAGTGGAAAGAGCCTAATCTTGGGGATGCCCATGGCACCCCAAGATAATATAAGGACACCTAAAAGTCCAAGCTTGGGGATGCCCCGGAAGGTATCCCTTCTTTCGTCTACTTCCATCGGTAACTTTACTTCGAGCTATATTTTTATTTACCACATGGTATGTGTTTTGCTTGGAGCGTCTTGTATTATTTGAGTTTTTATTTGTTAGTTTTCCATGATCATCCTTGCTGTACACACCTTTTGAGAGAGACACACATGATTCGGAAATTGTTAGAATACTCTATGTGCTTCATTTATATCTTTTGAGTTATACAGTTTTTGCTCTAGTGCTTCACTTATATCTTTTAGGGCACGGTGGTGGATTTGTTTTATAGAAACTATTGTTCTCTCATGCTTCACTTAGATTATTTTGAGAGTCCTACAAAACAGCGTGGAATTTGCTTTAATTATGTTAGGCATTCAAGATTAATTAAAAAAAATCTTATGAGTGTGTTGAATACTATGAGAAGTTTGATACTTGATAATTGTTCTGAGATATGGAGATGGTGATATTAGAGTCGTGCTAGTTGAGTAGTTGTGAATTTGAGAAATGCTTGTGTTCAAGTTTGTGATTCCTGTAGCATGCATGTATGGTGAACCGTTATGTGAAGAAGTTGGAGCATGAGTTATTTATTGATTGTCTTCCTTATGAGTGGCGGTCGGGGACGAGCGATGGTCTTTCCCTACCAATCTATCCCCCTAGGAGCATGTGCATAGTACTTTGCTTCAATAACTAATATATTTTTGCAATAAGTATGTGAGTTCTTTATGACTAATGTTGAGTCCATGGATTATACGCACTCTCACCCTTCCACCATTGCTAGCCTCTCTAATACCGCGCACCTTTCGCCGGTATCATACACCCACCATATACCTTCCTCAAAGCAGCCACCATACCTATCTATCATGGCATTTCCATAGCCATTCCGAGATATATTGTCATGCAACTTTCCACAGTTCCGTTTACTATGACACGCTCCATCATTGTCATATTGCTTTGCATGATCATGTAGTTGACATTTTAGTTGTGGCAAAGCCACCGTTCATAATTCTTTCATACAAGTCACTCATGCATCATTGTTATCCCGGTATACCGCCGGAGGCATTCATATAGAGTCATACTTTGTTCTAGTATCGAGTTTTAACCATTGAGTTGTAAATAAATAGAAGTGTGATGATCATCATTCATAGAGTATTGTCCCAAAAAAGAGAGAAAGGCCAAATAAAAAAAGGAAGGCCCAAATATATATATATATATATATATAAAGGGACAATATTACTATCCTTTTCCCACACTTGTGCTTCAAAGTAGCACCATGATCTTCATGATAGAGAGTCTCCTATGTTGTCACTTTCATATACTAGTGGGAATTTTTCATTATAAAACTTGGCTTGTATATTCCAATGATGGGCTTCTTCAAAATGCCCTAGGTCTTCGTGAGCAAGCAAGTTGGATGCACACCCACTTAGTTCTTTTTGTTGAGCTTCCATATACTTATAGCTCTAGTGCATCTGTTGCATGGAAATCCCTACTCACTCACATTGATATCTATTAATGGGCATCTCCATAGCCCGTTGATATGCCTACTTGATGTGAGACTATCTTCTCCCTTTTTGTCTTCTCCACAACCACCATTCTATTCCACATATAGTGGTATGTCCATGGCTCACGCTCATGTATTGCGTGAAGATTGAAAAAGTTTGAGAACACCAAAAGTATGAAACAATTGCTTGGCTTGTCATCGGGGTTGTGCATGATTTAAATACTTTGTGTGGTGAAGATGGAGCATAGCCAGACTATATGATTTTGTAGGGATAACTTTCTTTAGCCATGTTATTTTGAACAGACATAATTGCTTATTTAGTATGCTTGAAGTATTATTATTTCTATGTCAATATTGAACTTTAGTCTTGAATCTTTCGGATCTGAATATTCATACCACAATTAAGAGAATTACATTGAAATTATGGCAAGTAGCATTCCACATCAAAAATTCTATTTTTATCATTTACCTACTCGAGGACGAGCAGGAATTAAGCTTGGGGATACTTGATACGTCTCCAACGTATCTATAATTTTTTTTATTCCATGCTATACTATATCCAGTTTCGACATTATTGGGATTTATTATACACTTTTATATTATTTTTGGGACTAACCTATTAACCGAAGGCCCAGCCCAGAATTGTTGTTTTTGCCTATTTCAGAGTTTCGCAGAAAAAGAATATCAAACGGAGTCCAAACGGAATGAAACCTTCGGGAACGTGATTTTACGAACGAACATGATCCAGAGGACTTGGACCCTGCGTCAAGAAAGCAACCAAGTGGGCACGAGGTAGGGGGCGTGCCTCCCCCCCCCCCCCAGGCGTCCCCTCCACCCTCGTGGGGCCCATGTTGCTCCACTGACGTACTTCTTCCTCCTATATATACCTATGTACCCCCAAACTACCAGATACGGAGCCAAAACCCTAATTCCATTGTCGTAACTTTCTGTACCCGTGAGATCCCATCTTGGGGCCTTTTTGGAGCTCCGCCGGAGGGGGCGTCGATCACGGAGGGCTTCTACATCAACACCATAGCCTCTCCGATGAAGTGTGAGTAGTTTACTTCAGACCTTCGGGTCCATAGTTATTAGCTAGATGGCTTCTTCTCTCTTTTTGGATCTCAATACAAAGTTCTCCCCCTCTCTTGTGGAGATATATTTGATGTAATCTTATTTTGCGGTGTGTTTGTTGAGATCGATGAATTGTGGGTTTATGATCAAGTTTATCTATGAACAATATTTGAATCTTCTCTGAATTCTTTTATGTATGATTGGTTATCTTAGCAAGTCTCTTCGAATTACCAGTTTGGTTTGGCCTACTAGATTGATCTTTCTTGGAATGGGAGAAGTGCTTAGCTTTGGGTTCAATCTTGTGGTGTCCTTTCCCAGTGACAGTAGGGGCAGCAAGGAACGTATTGTATTGTTGCCATCGAGGATAACAAGATGGGGTTTATATCATATTGCATGAGTTTATCCTTCTACATCATGTCATCTTGCTTAAAGCGTTACTCTGTTCTTTTGAACTTAATACTCTAGATGCATGCTGGATAGCGGTCGATGTGTGAGTAATAGTAGTAGATGCAGGCAGGAGTCGGTCTACTTGTCTCGGACATGATGCCTATATACATGATCATACCTAGATATTCTCATAACTATGCTCAATTTTGTCAATTGCTCAACAGTAATTTGTTTACCCACCGTAATACTTATGCTCTTGAGAGAAGCCACTAGTGAAACCTATGGTCCTCGGGTCTATTTTCCATCATATTAATCTTCCGTCAACAAGCTATTTTCTTTTCTGTTTATTTTTCTTTCTTTACTTTGCATCTTTATCATAAAAATACCAAAAATATTATCTTATCATATCTATCAGATCTCACTTTCGTAAGTGACCGTGAAGGGATTTACAACCACTAGTAGAAAACGGAGGTTTAAAACCGGTTCGTAAGGGCCTTTAGTGCCGGTTCCATAACCGACACTAATTGGTGGGCACTAAAGCCCCCCCCCCCTTAGTACCGGTTCGGCACGAACCGGCGCTAAAGTGCCACCATGTGGCGTGAGCTCGCGCCCTGGTATGGGGGACCTTTAGTACCGATTGGTAATTTTTTGAAAAATTTGGAATTTTTTTTGATTTTTTCCGATTTTTAATTTTTCTGAATTATTTGGTGATTTAGTCTCTAATCACCTCTCTTAACTGCCCAAGTGTGGATCACTCATTCCAAATCATCTAACGTCCCGACCGGTCACCCATCCCTCTCACTACTCCAGCCCGAGCACGCTTAACTTTCGGGTTCTATTCTCCTTCGTTTCCAAGTCTGCACTTGTTGTTTTCCTGACAATAGTAAGATGTTAATCCTATTAACCCTCAGGAGTTTAGCTTGAGCATGAAGTCACACATTTCACTGTTTGAGTTTGAAACTATTATTCTAAAAAACAATAATTATTTAGTAACACTAATATTTCTTGAATAAGTGTGACCATAGTTTGACCATAGTTTGACCATAGTTTGACCAGATTTGACCAAAATTCAAAAAATTGAAATAATTATTTAGTAACACTAATATTCTTGAATAATTATGCAGTAACATTAATACTTCTTGAATAAGTAGTTTGACGAGATTTAACCAAATTTTTTAAAAAAAACTAAAATTTGACCATATCCTTTTTTCCTTTTGGAATTTGAGGATTCTAAAAAATTGCAAACAGGCCGTAGGCTGTCTCCATCGGATGCGGATTTGGGTCCTTCCTAGCCGAGGTGGCGTGCTAGCCATTCATCCCGGACGCTATGTCTAAAGGCCGCAAGGGCTTCTGCGTCTGGACAGTCGACAATTTGGTTCTTTTTGACTAAGAACCTGGTCCAGAGCTCCCTGGCTGACTCGTCGGGCTCCTGGACAATGTGACTTAAGTCTTCAGCATATAATGGTCGGACATATGTTCCCTGGAAATTGTCTCGAAAGGCGTCTTCCAAATCTTCCTAGTTGCCAATGGAATTTTCTGGCAAACTATTTAGCCAGTACCGAGCTGGTCCTTTAAGCTTGAGAGGTAGGTAATTAATGGTGTGGAGGTCGTCTCCACGGGCCATGTGAATATGGAGGAGGTAATCCTCGATCCATACCACGGGATCTTTTGTTCCATCGTATGATTCGATGTTGATGGGTTTAAACCCGTCTGGAAATTCGTGCTCCATTACTTCGTTAGTGAAGCAGAGAGGGTGTGCGGCTCCTCTATGTTGGGCCACACTATGGAGCACCTCCAGCGGGCTCCGTTTACGGCACTTGCACGTGGCATGGTCGGTTTTATAGCGTCCGAATAAGCGACCATCATCGTCGGTCGGGCCATATCTTTGTGATCTGTACATCGATCTTGTGCGTCCTGCTCTACCCTCCGTGTCTTGGTTGATATCGTGGGTATTCCCTCGAGCTGTTTTGTTTTGAATGCCGGATGGGTTGGTATGGTGCTCTGCTTGGGCTGCTGCTTTGTCTGGACCGAACTGTGGTCAGCCTGCCGCATTGTTCGATGGTGGTATGGATTCCATCGCTCTGCCATCGTATTGAGGGAGCCACCTATTCTTGGGGTGGCTTTTGACTGGGCTGCTAAGGCCGTATTCTTCAGCAGCCAAGACCTCGGTCCATCTATCGTTGAGAAAATCTTGGTTTGCTTGAAGCCGCGGTTGCTTCTTTCTTAGGCTCATTGCAGTGGCTATAAGTCGGCTTTTGAAGCACTCCTGCTCGAGAGGTTCCTTGGGCACGATAAAATCCTCGTTGCTGAGGGTCTCCTCTTCCTCGGAGAGTGGGAGATAATTGTTGTCCTCCGAGTCCCCATATGTGGTCTATTCAACAAAGTTGTCTTGCCTGCCTTCCTGTTCCTCCTCCTCAGATTCTACCTCAACAGGGTCTTTGTTGTCCGGAGTATCATATTCTCTGGTGCTAGAAGTGTTTTCTCTTGGGCGATGTGACCTAGGGCGCCAGTGTCCCGGCTGTGTACCAGGCGGTTTATTCTCGACCTGATCCTCCTTGTCATCGTCGAGAGCGCCGTAAGGTGTGTCTATCCTGCACATCTCATACCATGAAGTGGTCATCCCGTGTCGAGCGGGTAGTAAGCTCTGGCCCTGCCCCTTATCGCCGTCCACACCATCAGTGTCTTCGGGGCGAGGGTCGGGCATGTTGGTTAGGTCTTCAACAGTGGCTACGAAGTGGGTGGCGGGTGGGGAACAAAATCCTCCATCGTCCGCTGAAAGTTCGAACCGAACATAGTTCAGTGACGAGTCGTCTGCCAGGGATAGGTTTTTTAGCGAGTTTAGTATGTCACCCATGGGCGAGTGTTGGAAGACATCTGCGGCGCTAAACTTGAAGATCGATAACCGATCGAGTTTGGTATATGCGGGCTCGCAGGGTTCGGAGTTCGACATCAGAGGCGAGTCCGAGGTTCTGTTGATGCAAATACCGTATGAAGTGGAATCTGCGTGCGGCTCCAGCGCCACGGAATCGGTAGCCCCTGTGATGGGGTCGAGCTTCCCATCTTCGGGCGACTTGATCTGCTCCGGATTTAAGGCCAGAGCTTCTACAGGAGCCATCTCCTGGATGCGGCCCGATGACAAGTTTAAGCCATGTTCATCGAGGCGATGGCGAGCGGTTGCCGTGGTCTCGAATCCGTTGAAGATCAAATCTCCACGGATGTCCACGACGTAATTCAAGCTTCCAAATCTGACCTGATGGCCAGGGGTGTAGCTGTCGACTCCAGATGGCCAAGCGAGTTGGCCCGCAGTACGAAGCCGACGAATATGAAGATTTGTCTAGGGAGGAAGGTTCCTCTTTGGACAGCGTTGTTATTTGTGATTGAAGGGGCCATCGAACCTTTTGTCGACGTCACAATGGAACTCTCAATGAAAGCACCAATGTCGGTGTCAAAACCGGCGGATCCCAGGTAGGGGGTCCCGAACTGTGTGATACGTCTCCAACGTATCTATAAGTTTTTATTGTTCCATGCTATATTATATCCTATTTTGGACATTATTGGGCTTTATTATACACTTTTATATTATTTTTGGGACTAATCTATTAACCGGAGACCCAGCCCAGAATTGTTGTTTTTTGCCTATTTCAGAGTTTCGCAGAAAAAGAATATCAAACGGAGTCCAAACAGAATGAAACCTTCAGGAACGTGATTTTCGGAACGAACATGATCCAGAGGACTTGGACCCTACGTCAAGAAAGAAACCAGGAGGACACGAGGTAGGGGGCGCGCCTAACCCCCCCCCCCCAGGCACGCCCTCCACCCTCGTGGGGCCCATGTTGCTCCGCCGACGTACTTCTTCCTCCTATATATACCTACGTACCCCCAAACTACTAGATACGGGCCAAAACCCTAATTCCATCGCCGTTACTTTCTGTACCCGTGAGATCCCATCTTGGGGCCTGTTCTGGAGCTCCGCCGGAGGAGGCATCGATCACGGAGGGCTTCTACATCAACACCATAGCCTCTCCGATGAAGTGTGAGTAGTTTACTTTAGACCTTCGGGTCCATAGTTATTAGCTAGATGGCTTATTCTCTCTTTTTGGATCTCAATACAAAGTTCTCCCCCTCTCTTGTGGAGATCTATTCGATGTAATCTTCTTTTGCGGTGTGTTTGTTGAGATCGATGAATTGTTGGTTTATGATCAAGTTTATCTATGAACAATATTTGAATCTTCTCTGAATTCTTTTATGTATGATTGGTTATCTTAGCAAGTCTCTTCAAATTATCAGTTTGGTTTGGCCTACTAGATTGATCTTTCTTGCAATGGGAGAAGTGCTTAGCTTTGGGTTCAATCTTACGGTGTCCTTTCCCGGTGATAGTAGGGGCAGCAAGGCACGTATTGTATTGTTGCCATTGAGGATAGCAAGATGGGGTTTATATCATATTGCATGAGTTTATCCTTCTACATCATGTCATCTTGCTTAAAGCGTTACTCTGTTCTTTTGAACTTCATACTCTAGATGCATGCTGGATAGCGGTCGATGTGTGGAGTAATAGTAGTAGATGCAGGCAGGAGTCGGTCTACTTGTCTCGGACGTGATGCCTATATACATGATCGTACCTAGATATTCTCATAACTATGCTCAATTCTGTCAATTTCTCAACAATAATTTGTTTACCCACCATAATACCTATGCTCTCGAGAGAAGCCACTAGTGAAACCTATGGCCCCAGGTCTATTTTCCATCATATTAATCTTCCGTCAACAAGCTATTTCCTTTTCCATTTATTTTGCCTTCTTTACTTTGCATCTTTATCATAAAAATACCAAAAATATTATCTTATCATATCTATCAGATCTCACTTTCGTAAGTGACCGTGAAGGGATTGACAACCACTAGTAGAAAACGGAGGTTTAAAACCGGTTCGTAAGGGCCTTTAGTGCCGGTTCCATAACCGACACTAATTGGTGGGCACTAAAGCCCCCCCCCTTAGTACCGGTTCGGCACGAACCGGCGCTAAAGTGCCACCATGTGGCGTGAGCTCGCGCCCTGGTATGGGGGACCTTTAGTACCGATTGGTAATTTTTTGAAAAATTTGGAATTTTTTTTGATTTTTTCCGATTTTTAATTTTTCTGAATTATTTGGTGATTTAGTCTCTAATCACCTCTCTTAACTGCCCAAGTGTGGATCACTCATTCCAAATCATCTAACGTCCCGACCGGTCACCCATCCCTCTCACTACTCCAGCCCGAGCACGCTTAACTTTCGGGTTCTATTCTCCTTCGTTTCCAAGTCTGCACTTGTTGTTTTCCTGACAATAGTAAGATGTTAATCCTATTAACCCTCAGGAGTTTAGCTTGAGCATGAAGTCACACATTTCACTGTTTGAGTTTGAAACTATTATTCTAAAAAACAATAATTATTTAGTAACACTAATATTTCTTGAATAAGTGTGACCATAGTTTGACCATAGTTTGACCATAGTTTGACCAGATTTGACCAAAATTCAAAAAATTGAAATAATTATTTAGTAACACTAATATTCTTGAATAATTATGCAGTAACATTAATACTTCTTGAATAAGTAGTTTGACGAGATTTAACCAAATTTTTTAAAAAAACTAAAATTTGACCATATCCTTTTTTCCTTTTGGAATTTGAGGATTCTAAAAAATTGCAAACAGGCCGTAGGCTGTCTCCATCGGATGCGGATTTTCGTGCTGAATTTTTTGATATATTATACGTTTTTTCCGACATCGTATGCAAAAGTTATAGCCGTTTTACATTTTCCCTACACTTTTTGCAAAACATGTCCAAATTTAAGTTTTCAAAATTTCCTAACTAGTAGATGTAGTAATATAACTACCTCTCGAAGGATTTTATTTTTTGAAGTTTTTATCATTTTCTTTTGATTTTTTCAGAACTGAAATGGCGACACACAGGGGGTAGAGTTTGAAAATTGCCCTATAGTGTCGGTTTGTGTCACAAACCGGTACTATAGGTCAGACCCCTTTAGTACCGGTTCATGGCACAAACCGGTACTAAAGGTTAGTCCTTATCGTGGGGCCCCGGCCTGACGCCAGCCTGCCATCACCCCACGAACCGGTACTAAAGGTTCAACACGAACCGGCATTAATGCATAGCCGTTCGAACCGGCACTAATGGTACCATTAGTGCCGGCTCAAATTCAAACCGGCACTAATGTGCTTCACGTTTGACCCTTTTGGGACTAACCTATTAACCGGAGGCCCAGCCCAGAATTGTTGTTTTTGCCTATTTCAGAGTTTCGCAGAAAAAGAATATCAAACGGAGTCCAAACGGAATGAAACCTTCGGGAACGTGATTTTAGGAACGAACATGATCCAGAGGACTTGGACCCTGGGTCAAGAAAGCAACCAAGAGGGCACGAGGTAGGGGGCCTGCCTACCCCCCCCCCCCCCCCCCAGGCGCCCCCTCCACCCTCGTGGGGCCCATGTTGCTCCACTGACGTACTTCTTCCTCCTATATATACCTACGTACCCCCAAACTACCAGATACGGAGCCAAAACCCTAATTCCATCGCCGTAACTTTCTGTACCCGTGAGATCCCATCTTGGGGCCTTTTCGGAGCTCCGCCGGATGGGGCGTCGATCACGGAGGGCTTCTACATCAACACCATAGCCTCTCTGAGGAAGTGTGAGTACTTTACTTCAGACCTTCGGGTCCATAGTTATTAGCTAGATGGCTTCTTCTCTCTTTTTGGATCTCAATACAAAGTTCTTCCCCTCTCTTTTGGAGATCTATTCGATGTAATCTTATTTTGCGGTGTGTTTGTTGAGATTGATGAATTGTGGGTGTACGATCAAGTTTATCTATGAACAATATTTGAATCTTCTCTGAATTCTTTTATGTATGATTGGTTATCTTAGCAAGTCTCTTGGAATTACCAGTTTGGTTTGGCCTACTAGATTGATCTTTCTTGGAATGGGAGAAGTGCTTAGCTGTGGGTTCAATCTTGCGGTGTCCTTTCCCAGTGACAGTAGGGGCAGCAAGGAACGTATTGTATTGTTGCCATCGAGGATAACAAGATGGGGTTTATATCATATTGCATGAGTTTATCCTTCTACATCATGTCATCTTGCTTAAAGCGTTACTCTGTTCTTTTGAACTTAATACTCTAGATGCATGCTGGATAGCGGTCGATGTGTGGAGTAATAGTAGTAGATGCAGGCAGGAGTCGATCTACTTGTCTCGGACATGATGCCTATATACATGATCATACCTAGATATTCTCATAACGGTGCTCAATTTTGTCAATTGCTCAACAGTAATTTGTTTACCCACCGTAATACTTATGCTCTCGAGAGAAGCCACTAGTGAAACCTATGGCCCTCGGGTCTATTTTCCATCATATTAATCTTCCGTCAACGAGCTATTTTCTTTTCCATTTATTTTTCTTTCTTTACTCTGCATCTTTATCATAAAAATACCAAAAATATTATCTTATCATATCTATCAGATCTCACTTTCGTAAGTGACCGTGAAGGGATTGACAACCCCTTTATTGCGTTGGTTGCGAGGATTTTATTTGTTTGTGTAGGTGCGAGGGACTCGTGCGTGGCCTCCTACTGGATTGATACCTCGGTTCTCAAAAACTGAGGGAAATACTTATGCTACTTTGCTGCATCACCCTTTCCTCTTCAAGGGAAAACCAACGCAGTGCTCAAGAGGTAGCATTGTGCGTCTAGGATCGATGGTAACAGGAGACGGGGGACACGATGTTTACCCAGGTTCGGGCCCTCTGTATGGAGGTAATACCCTACTTCCTGCTTCATTGATCTTGATGAATATGAGTATTACAAGAGTTGATCTACCGCAAGATCATAATGGCTAAACCCTAGAAGTCTAGCCTATGTGGGTATGGTAATGAGTATATGTGGTGTCCTTTCCGGACTATCCCCTTCGGCTTATATAGACACCAAGGGGATCTAGGGTTTACATGGAGTTGGTTACATAAGAAGGAATCTTCGGTCGCCAAGCTTGCCTTCCACGCCAAGTAGAGTCCAATCCGGACACGGTGCAGTCTTTGGTCTTCATGTCTTCACAGCCCATCAGTCCGGCCCATGGATAAAAGGCCGGGCGCCCGAGGACCCCTTAGTCCAGGACTCCCTCAACGGCCATGGTGGGATAGACAAGCTTGCTTCTTCGTGGACCCTTCGTGGGTTGAAGTCTCCATCAACGTGGATGTACAATAGCACCACCTATCGGAACCACACCAAAAATCTCCGTGTCTCCAATTGCGTTTACACACTCCAATCCCATCCCTTTACATTATTGCAACGTGCATGCTTTACTTTTTGTTGCTCATATACTCTTGTCATGCTTGCTTGATATGTATTGTGAATGTTTAAACTTGTGCCAAAACTCTACTTAAATCTAAAGAAGTTAAAAGTTGTAACTTTTCTTGATTAGAGTCTATCCCCCCCTCTAGACACCTCTTCTCGATCCTTGGAGGAAGATGGATGAGTCTACGTTGGGGAGTCTTAGACGTAGAGTGCCTATTCTTGATGGAGAGTATTTTCATGAGTGGAAAAATGAGATGCTTGAGATTTTCAATGAATATCATTTGAACAAGTACATTACTAGCCCTTGTGCACCTCATGTTGATCCTTTGCATCCTACCCTTGATGAGTCTATTGACATGATCCGTAATCTTTGAACTGTCAATTTAATCACTAGAGTTTTGCCTAGAAACTTGCTTAATAGCTTGCCTGCTCTTGATTGTGCCTACACCATATGGAGATTCCTTGAGGAACGATTCCCAAACTATTCCTTGAAAATCTAGATGAGAATCTCCATAAGTCTATTGCCTTGAGTAAGATGAGTTCCAGTGACCCAAAATTTGGTGATTGCTTATTTGAGCTTACAATCTTATGAGTGCCAAAGAGATGTTTGAATCATTAGCAATATCATCTCCGAAGTCATTAGAATTCATAGAGATGAACATTGTTACGGTCATACTTCCAATGAACTGCCCTCTTTAGGAGTTGATCAATCACAAGACGATATAGAACACGGATACTATGATGAGGATGATGATAGTGACTATGATCTTGATGATGCAATGAGACACTTTGGTCTAATGGCTAATCTTTGCGGCATATGGCTGGAGGAAAGGAATCGGTCCTCGATAGTGGATGTACTGATCATATGACCGGAGACAAAGATATGTTTCGTGAGCTTGCTGAAAACAATGGCCCATGAAAGTATGTCACTTTTGGTGATAACTCAAAGGGTAAGGTGGTTGGCCTTGGTAAAGTGGCCACTCACATGATAGCTCCATACAAAATGTTATGCTCGTTGAATATCTTGGCTACAGTTTACTTTCCGTATCTAGACTTGCCGACTTTGGTTTCAATGTCGTATTTACTGAAGTAGATTGCAAATTGTTTCATAGAGATAATCATAAAATGGTCTTTACCGGTATACAAATAGGTGATCTTTACATTGTTGATTTCACTAAAAAGGCTCAACCTAGAACTTGCCTAATTGCTAAATCTTCGAAAGGCTGGTTGTGGCATAGAAGGCTAGGTCATGTGGGCATGCGAAATCTTGATAAGCTTATTAAAGGTGATCATATCCTTGGAGTAAAAGATGTTATATTTGACAAGGATAGACTTTGTAGTGCTTGTCAAGCAGGAAAAAAAGTTGGAGGGAGTCACCCCGTGAAGAACATCATGACCACGAGAAGACCGCTCGAGCTACTTCATATGGATCTCTTTGGTCCCAATGCCTACAAGAGTCTCGGTGGTAACTCATTCGGTCTAGTCATAGTTGATGATTTTTCAAGATTTACGTGGGTGTTCTTTCTTGATGATAAATCGCAGGTCCAAAAGATCTTCAAAAACTTCGCTAGGAAGGCCCAAAATCAATTTGAAGTGAAGATCAAGAAGGTTTGGAGCGATAACGGAACAGAGTTCAAGAACGCAAATGTGGATACCTTTCTTGACGAAGAGGGGATTTCACATGAGTTCTTCGCTGCGTACACACCTCAACAAAAATGGAGTTGTTGAGAGGAAGAACCGGACTCTTATTGAGATGGCAAGAACGATGCTTGATGAGTACAAGACTCCGAAACACTTTTGGGCGGAAGCGGTTGAGACAGCTTGTCATGCAACAAATCGCTTGTATCTTCACAAGCTACTCGGCAAGACGGCATACGAGCTCCTCACTGGTAACAAACCCCAAGTTGGATACTTTCGAGTATTCGGCTCAAAGTGCTACATTCTTGATAAGCATCGTCATTCTAAATTTGCTCCTAAATCTCATGAAGTTTTCCTACTTGGTTATGGCTCAAACTCTCATACTTACCGTGTCTACAACAATTTCACCCAAAAGGTTGAAGAGACAGTAGATGTGAAGTTTGATGAATCTAACGGCTCGCAAGTAGAGCAATTGCCAATTGATGTAGGAGATAAAGATCCTTCGGAAGCAATCCAAGACTTGTCTATTGGCAAGATTCGCCCAACGGAGGTAAAGGAGAGTACCTTGTTCGTCCAAGTAGAAGCTTCCACCTCACGACAAGGTGAACCAAGAGTTGATACGGAAGCATCCACAAGTGGGACACACCAAGACGAAGAAAACGAGGAAGTACACCAAGATGAACATCAACAACCTCCTTCTCCACCACGAGAAGAGAACGACAATGTCAACAATGAAGAAGGCCAAGAAGAAGAACAAGATGATGAGGATGCTCCACCTCGAGCCAAGCAAAAGCTCCCACGAGTTCGATCAAGAGTCTCCAAAGACCATCCCGTCGAGCAAATCTACAATGATATCCAAACCGGGAGGATCACTCGCTCTAAAACTCGTTTGGCTAACTTTTGTGAACATTATTCATTCATCTCTAGCATTGAACCTATGAAGGTTGAAGAAGCATTGGAAGATCCAGATTGGATAACGCCATGCATGAAGAGCTACACAACTTTGAGAGAAACCAAGTGTGGACATTGGTCGAGAAGCCCGACAACAACCATAACATCATCGGTACCAAATGGGTGTTTCGCAACAAGCAAGATGAAGATGGTAAAGTCATCCGCAACAAAGCTCGTCTCGTCGCCCAAGGCTATACTCAAGTCGAAGGTATCGACTACGGTGAGACATATGCCCCCTTTGCTAGACTTGAGTCCATCCGCATCTTTCTTGCCTATGCTAATCACCATGATATCACTTTATACCAAATGGACATTAAAAGTGCTTTTCTAAATGGTGAAATCGAGAAGGAAGTTTATGTTAAACAACCTCCCGGCTTCATCAATCATAAGAAACCTAATCATGTTTACAAACTTCACAAAGCCCTTTATGGTCTCAAACAAGCTCCTAGAGCGTGGTATAAATGCTTAACTAAGTTCCTTATTGAAAAGTCTTTGAAATTGGAAAAATAGATTCTACTCTTTTTACTAAAAGGGTTAATGGAGAACTATTTGTGTGCCAAATTTATGTTGATGATATTATTTTTGGTTCGACTAACCCTCATTTTAGTGAGAAGTTTGGAAAGCTAATGTCGGAGAAGTTTGAGATGTCTATGATGAGTGAACTCAAATTCTTTCTTGGTTTACAAATCAAACAAACTAAGGAAGGTACCTTTGTATCTCAAACACAATACACCAAGGACTTATTCAAGAAGTTCAACATGCAAGAATGCAAAGGTATGACTACACCCATGCCTACTAGTGGGCATCTTGATTTGACCAAGGATGGTGAACCGGTTGATCAAAAGGTTTACCGCTCCATGATTGGCTCTTTGTTATATCTATGTGCCTCTCGTCCCGATATTATGCTAAGTGTGTGCATGTGTGCACGATATCAAGCGGCTCCTAAAGAATGTCATCTTAAGGCTATGAAAAGGATAGTGAGATACTTAATGCATACACCAAATTTTGGCATTTGGTATCCTAAGAGGTCTTCATTTGATCTTGTTGGCTATTCCGAATCGGACTATGCCGGAGACAAGGTTGATAGAAAGTCCACTTCAGGTACTTGTCAATTTCTTGGTAGATCTCTTGTGTATTGGTCTTCCAAGAAACAAAACTCGGTATCATTATCCACCGCCGAAGCGGAATACATTACCGCTGGTTCATGTTGTGCTCAATTACTTTGGACGACCCAAACTCTCAAGGACTATGGGATATATGTGAAACATGTTCCATTGCTTTGTGACAATGAAAGTGCTATCAAGATTGCTCACAATCCCTTGCAACATTCTCGAACTAAGCATATTGAAGTTCGTCATCATTTCATTCGAGATCATGTTGCCAAAGGGGACATTGATCTTAAGCATGTTCATACTGATAAGCAGTTGGCAGATATATTCACCAAACCGCTTGATGGGAAAGTCTTTTGCCATTTGAGAGAGAATTGAACATCATTGATGCTTCAAACTTGGAGTAGAAAACTCCATTTGGATACATGCAAGGCATATGAGCCTTTGACTAATCCTTGATATTTCTTTCATGATGATATTTATATGTCTTGGATATACTTGCACCCTTGCATCCTACCTAACCCTTGTAGGTACTTGGATGAATCTAAATCCATGAGATTGCAACTCACTCATATCTTGAGCAATTTCTACATCTCCAAGTCTCTACACAATGGTGGTTGAAGTCAAGGAAGCACGAAACCCTTTAAACATATCCTTTGACAAATTCTACATTAAGTTTTATGATTGTCATCTTGGATATACAAGTGCTCTTCCTTGCAAAGATAACCCATGAGGGAAGATGAACTCAAATTCCAAGTGGTGCTCCCAACTCTTGATGAGCTACATCAACCTTGAGCAACCCACACAAGTTCAACTACATGATCAAGATCAACACCACCACCCAAGGTATGTTATTCCATCTTAGAGAAGCTTTACTCCAAGTCATGGGTCAAAGCAACTCAACAAGATGTGAATACATCAAGATGCTTAAACAAAAAATGGTAACCCCATTTTGAGCTTAAACGATGAGTATGACCTATAATCAAGTGTCCTCACTTGACTCGTAAGTCAATATACTCTAACATAGGTGACTTTGTCGCCGACCAATTCTATATGAAGTTCTCTTGTGTTTCTCTATGCTCTTGCATTTGTCTTGTGCATATTTATTTCCCCTTTCAACTTCATCTAGATTTCCTTTCTGTTTATTTGTGTTCTGCATTCCCTGCATCCAATTCATTGCAAATCTTTCAGCAAATTCCTTGCAAATCCTTGTGAGATCTAAATTGCCTAGTGAGCTGAGGTGACAAGTGTTTTCTCTATGATGGACTCGGTCACACCGATTTGTTTCCTTTGGTCCAACCGAATTCTTTCAGGGCCACCGAAGTACACAACTCGGTGCTACCGATTTCACTACAGGAAAGACAGCTTGCCACTTGATTCCTGCATTCTTTTTGCTCCAGCTCCACTTATTGATTCTTGTCCTCTACCAGCATCATATTCGACTTGCTGCTTTGCTTTGTGACTCAAGGGCCAAACCCATTTGTACTAACAATCCAGAAGAGCCCTTCTTGGTAATTGATGTCAAAGGGGGGAGAGAGATCACATCAAATCTTAAGAGAGAGATCACATAACAGCTTAAGCTTAATCATTGCTATAGGGGGAGAGCATACTCAGGGAGAGTGTAAGAAACCCCAGATGCTTGGTGTTCAAGAGGAGAGAAGTCACATGTCTTTAAGAGGGGAAAGACATGGTGAGGGAGTCCTGGATTAGGGGGTCTCCGGACAGCCGGACTATCTCCATTGGCCGGACTGTTAGACTATGAAGATACAAGATTGAAGACTTCATCTCGTGTCCGGATGGGACTCTACTTGGCATGGAAGGCAAGCTAGGCAATACGTATATGGATATCTCCTCCTTTGTAACCGACCTTGTGTAACCCTAACCCTCTCTGGTGTCTATATAAACCGAAGGGTTTTAGTTCGTAGGACAACAATCACAACATACCATCATACCATAAGCTAGCTTCTAGGGTTTAGCCTCTTTGATCTCGTGGTAGATCTACTCTTGTACTACCCATATCATCAATATTAATCAAGCAGGACGTAGGGTTTTACCTCCATCAAGAGGGCCCGAACCTGGGTAAAACATCGTGTCCCCTGCCTCCTGTTACCATCCGGCCTAGACACACAGTTCGGGACCCCCTACCCGAGATCCGCCGGTTTTGACACCGACATTGGTGCTTTCATTGAGAGTTCCTCTGTGTCGTCGCCATTAGTCTTGATGGCTCCTACTATCATCAATGGCGATGCGGTCCAGGGTGAGACTTTTCTCCCCGGACAGATCTTCGTATTCGGCGGCTTTGCACTGCGAGCTAATTCGCTTGGCCATCTGGAGCAGATTGAAAGCTACGCCCCTGGCCATCAGGTCAGATTTGGAAGTTTGAATTACACATCTGACATCCGCGGAGACTTGATCTTCGACGGATTCGAGCCACGGCCGGGTGCACCGCACTGTCGCGATGGGTATGACCTAGCTCTGTCGCCGAACAGTACCCCAAAGGCCGCGCCCGCATCAGCTCCGACCCTTAGTTCGGAGCCAACTGCGCCAATCGAGGACGGGTAGTTAGACACCGCCTCAGGGGCTGCAGTCTCAATGACGATCGAGCCGAACACCAGCATAATCCTCTGCGCAGCCCGTGACTCCAAGGTGCCGGACTCTTTTCCGGACTCCGAACCATCCGCGCCCCTGCCAATCGAATCCGATTGGGCGCCGATCATGGAATTCACCGCCGCGGATATCTTTCAGCAATCGCCCTTCGGCGACATTCTGAATTCACCGAGGTCTCTCTTTGTCAGGAGAGCCCTGGCCGGATTATGGCCAACAGGATTGGGATGCGGACGACAAAGAAATTCGACGCCCACCCACCACCCACTTCGTAGCCACTGTCGATGATTTAATCGACATGCTTGACTTCGACTCTGAAGACATCAACGGTATGGACGACGATGTAGGAGACGAACATGAACCAGCACCTATAGGGAACTAGAAAGCCACCTCGTCATATGACATATACGTGGTGGATACACCCAATGAAGGCAATGACGACGAGATAGCGGAGGATGACCCCTCCAAGAAGCAACCCAAGTGCCGACGTCAGCGGCGCCGCTCTAAGTCCTGCCAATGCAAAAGTGGTGATACAGGCACAGGAGATAATAATACTCCGGATAGTGCCGAAGACAACAACAATCCCCTCCAGCAAGATTTAGAGCAGGAGGATGAAGGAGCCAGCTCTCCTGAGAGAGCGGCAGATGGAGAGGAGGAGGATGACAATTACATCCCCCCCCCCTCCGAAGACGAGGCAAGCCTCGGCGACGATGAATTCGCCATCCCAGAGGATCCCGTCAAACAAGAGCGCTTCCAGCGTCAGCTTATGGCCACGGCAAATAGCCTAAAGAAAAAGCAGCGGCAGCTTCAAGCTGATCAAGATCTGCTAGCTGACAAATGGACTGAAGTCCTCGCGGCCGAGGAATATAAACTCGAGCGCCCCTCCAAGAGCTACCCAAGGCGTAGGTTACTACCCCGACTTGAGGAAGAAGCGTATGATATGGCTGATCGGCCACCTCATGGCCGCGATAGAGAGGCATTCTAGCCAAAGGCTCAGCCTCCACCCCAACGCCATTCGAATAAAAAGGCATGGGGAGATACGCCAGACCTGCGAGACATATTGGAGGACAAGGAAAAGCATTCAAGATCGATCTACGGATCACGAGGGTGCACCACTCTGCGAGACGACAAACGTCACGCCAGATACAGAAGCAAATCCGGACGGGCCGAACACAGCGGGCAAGACCCATTCGAGCTGCATCGCGATACAGCCTAATACAGAGGCGCCGCACACCCCTTATGCTTCACAGACGAAGTAATGGAACATCAATTCCCAGAAGGTTTCAAACCTGTAAACATTGAATCATACGAAGGCACAACAGATCCCGCGGTATGGATTGAGGACTTCCTCCTCCACATCCACATGGCCCGCGGTGATGACTTACACGCCATCAAATACCTCCCACTAAAGCTCAAAGGACCAGCGCGGCATTTGCTTAACAGCTTGCCAGCGGACTCCATTAGCTATTGGGAAGATCTGGAAGCCGCATTCCTCGACAACTTTCAGGGCTCCTATGTGCGACCACTAGATGCCGATGACTTGAGCCACATAATTCAGCAGCCAAAAGAGTCGGCCAGACAATTTTGGACTCGGTTTCTTACAAAGAAAATTCAAATCGTCAACTGTCCGGATGCGGAGGCCTTAGCGGTTTTCAAGCACAACATTCAAGACGAGTGGCTAGCCCGGCACCTTGGTCAGGAAAAGCCAAAATATATGGCAACTCTCACGACGCTCATGACCCACTTTTATGTGGGAGAAGACAGCTGGCTGGCTCATAGTAATAACATATCAAAGAACCATGGTACCTCAGATACCAAGGACGGCAATAGCAGGTCACATTGCAACAAGCATAAGCACCGCATTTAACAGCGAAAATACTAAGGATATGGCAGTCAATGCCGAATTGAAAGGCTCTAAACCCGGTCAGTGGAAAAAGCCATTCAAACAAAGTACGCCGGGTCCGTCCATCTTGGACCGTATACTCGATCGCTCGTGTAAAATACACTGCACCCCAGACAAGCCAGCCAATCACACCAACAGGGATTGTTGGGTGTTCAAGTAGGCCAGCAAGTTAATTGCCAAAAACAAGGACAAGGGGCCGCATAGCGATGAGGAGGAGGAGCCCCGACAGCCGCACACTGGAGGACAGAAGAGGTTTCCCCCGCAAGTGCGGACGGTGAACATGATATACGCAACCCACATCCCCAAGAGGGAGCGGAAGCGTGCGCTCAGGGACGTATATGCGTTGGAGCCAGTCGCCCCAAATTTCAACCCTCGGTCCTCCTGCCCAGTCACCTTCGATCGCAGGGACCACCCCACTAGTATCCGTCATGGCAGATTCACCGCACTGGTCCTAGACCCAATCATCGACGGATTTCACCTCACTCGAGTCCTTATGGACGGCGGCAGCAGCCTGAACCTGCTTTATCAGGACACGGTGCACAAAATGGGTATAGACCCCTCAAGGATCAAACCCACAAAAACGACCTTTAAGGGTGTCATCCCAGGTGTAGAGGCCCATTGCACAGGCTCAATTACACTCGAAGTGGTCTTCGGATCCCCGGATAACTTCCGAAGCGAAGAGTTAATCTTTGATATAGTCCCGTTCCGCAGTGGTTATCACGCGCTGCTCGGGCGAACCGCATTTGCTAGATTCAATGCGGTACCGCATTATGCATACCTCAAGCTCAAGATGCCAGGACCTCGCGGAGTTATTACAGTCAATGCAAACACAGAGCGCTCTCTCTGAACAGAGGAGCACACCGCGGCCCTTGCAGCAGAAGCGCAAAGCAGCCTCTCAAGGCAATCAACCAGTTCGATGCTTCAAAGCCTGGACACCTTCAAGCGCGCTCGGAGCAATTGGCAAATAGACCGCCTCGCGCGATATGGGCTCGCGTAGCAATACGGCGGCCACCCCAATCCTGGCCCAACGGCGATATTCGTGTCGCGCGTACATAATTACGCATTAAAAATACCATGGGCACAGGTGGGGAGGGGGGCACAACTGGGGCACGCCCCAAAACGCGGCCTAAACCGCACTAGGGGCTTCCCGTTTGGTTATTTTTCTTTTTCTTTCAGGACCTTAATCTCTGGAAACACTGTCCGGCAGCACTATTGCCGAACACATGATGCAGCAACCAAGGAGACAGACAGCTACGTTATACCACGGAATTCCCAGGTTGATTACGGTAACAAGTGAAATATTCAATTTAATATCATTCCTCAGCTTGCCCTTGGAAGGGACATAGTCGTACTCTTTGCTTATCGCACTATCTGTATCACTCTGCTCTAACACAATTTTTTAATAAACAATGCATGACATTACGACTATTATTGCATTCTTGTCATATGTGAGTGTGTGTTCATTAATGACGCCTTGCAACCGTACACTCTGGTACGGCCAATACACCAGGGGCTTACGTACCCCACAATGCGGTGTGAAGAGTCCGAACACTTTCACAAGTGTGGCACCCCGAACTTATAGCATTATATGCATCAGCTCCGAATCATGTCTTTGGTCAAATGTTGGGTTTGCCCGGCTCCTATGTTTTGGTACCTTATGTTCCGCTCTATCGGCTAAGGTAGCGCTAGGAGAACTACTGCGATTGTGCCCCGGTTCTGCCGGGCTTAGCACCTCAGTAGAGAAAGCTAAAACTGACTGTCATGATAAGGCGAGAGACTGGTCGCTGTTCGGCGAGGTTTTTTGAGTCCCTAAAGACTTATGCCGCTTAGGGCAAGGGGCCGGCCCTGTCCGGCTTACAGGCGTGTATCGCGCCCCGAATTCGGCCTTCCGAATCCAGGGGCTTCGCCGAAATTTCAAATTATAGAATTATATGGCTAAGTGAGAGTGATAAAGCATTATTAGTCCAGTTGCCTTGTTTGTTGTGCTGAGCACCTCCCTCGAAGGACCCAAATATGGGAACAAGAGTGCTCAGGTTTATCCCGAACACCCCAGCACTCGTGGCATGGTGGCAGAAGCCGAGGACTAGCCATCTCTCAGATTGGATAAATAGCCAAACAGAAGGTAATATTTTAAATTCAAACAAGCGTTGCATAGCACATATGAAACATGTTTTCATAAATACAGGATAAAACGAGCGAGTTTACTCAAATATTACATCTTTTGAACACTCATCCACGATAAGACGGGCACCCGGCAGAACACCCTCGTAGTACATCTCGGGGTGGCGGTGCTCCTTGCCCTCCGGCGGCCCCTCCTTGATCAGCTTCACGGCGTCTAGCTTGACCCACTGCAATTTCACACGGGCAAAAGCCCGGCGTGAACCTTCAATGCAGACGGATCGCTTGATGACCTCCAGCCATGGGCAGGCATCCACAAGCCGCCTCACCAGGCCAAAGAAGCTATTCGGAAGGGCGTCACCAGGCCACAGCCAGACTATAAAGCCCTTCATGGCCTGATCGGCCGCCTTATGTAGCTCGACCATCTGCTTCCGCTGGTCGCTCATCGGCACCGGATGTTCGGCCTCAGCATACTGAGACCAGAACAGCTTCTCCGTCAAGCTTCCATCCTCGGCCTGGTAAAATTGTGCGGCATCGGACACACTGCGGGGCAAATCTGCGAATACTCCTGAAGAGCTCCGGATCCGGGTAAGTAATCGGTAATTTACTTTTACATGCTTGCTTTGCATATAGAAAGCCTTACCCGCCACTATCTTCTTCATTGCATCGATCTCCTGGAGGACCTTCTGGGCCTCGGCCTTGGCACTCTTTGCGCTCTCAAGGGCCGCGGCAAGCTCAGACTCTCGCGTCTTCGAGTCAAGCTCCAATGCCTCGTGCTTTGTCACGAGAGCCTGGAGCTCTTGCTGCACCTCGCCCACCCGAGCCTCGTGCTTCTCTCGCCCGGTGCGCTCCCTGGCCGCTGTATCTTCGGCCTTGGTTAGCGCTTGCTTCAGGGTCGCCACCTCAGTCGTGGCCCCTGACAAACATACGATGATCCTGTCATTTTGCAATCGCGTCCTTTCTTACATATCTATAGACGGGGTATTACTTACCCTTGTTCTCCTCGAGCTGCCTCTTGGCAAGGCCGAGCTCTTTCCTAGACCCCTCGAGGTCCTGCTTCAGTACGACGACCTCCGCAGTCAGTGCGGCGGACGCCAGCAACGAAGTCAGCATACGCATATTGACACACCTATATTAGACTCTTGTGATATTATTTGATCCTTTGTTCGGCATTTCTTTGAACACCGAACAAAGCATCAGGGGCTACTATCTATGCGGTAATATTTCTACTACATTTTAAAACACTTACCTCGAAGCCTGTTAGAAGGCTGGCATAGGCTTTAGTCAATCCGCTCTTGGTGGACTGAACCTTCTGGATCACTGCACTCATGATAGTGTGGTGCTCCTTGTCGATGGAAGCGTTGTGAAGCGCTTCCAGCAGATTGTCCGGCACCTCTAGATGGACAGAGGTCACCGGCACAGGCGTCTTGCCCCTCTTAGAAGGAGGCCGCCTGCCCGAGCCCGAAACCGCTGGAGGGTCCGGCGCGGTGTTCGGCTGAGGGCCGAACTCAAAGCTCTCAGGGGCCCCGTCCCCTCGGCTCCCAGAGTCCGGAAGGTCGCCTTGAGGTGCCTCCGGGACTGTCTCCCCTCGATCCGGTGCCTCTTGAGATAACACCTCAGTGTCGTCGGCAGGATGAGGAGAGGTGGCGGTCGGGACTGGATCGCTACCCATGTCCGACAAGCCCAAGGAGTCGTCCGACGATACATCGATACTAGCTCGGGGCGGCCTGCCTAATTGTGTTCGGCGTCGGGGAAAACAATGCGACAAAGGAATCCTACGGGTTACTTTGGTATCCGAATACTTACGATCTCCCCGGGGGCTTGGCCCTGGGCAACCACTCGTCTTCGCCTTCGTCGGCGGCGGTGGAGCTATCCAAAAGGAGAGTCCTTCCCTTCTTGGACCCTCCGGCCTCCCCAATTGGGGCGGCCTTCCCTTTCTTGTCTCCCCCGGTCGGTGGGGGAGCATCTTCTTCTTCTTCCTCGTCTTCGGGGGAAGAGTGCGCCGCGGAATCATCGGACGGTGAGTCCGACGATGCCTGGCGTCGGGAACTCTTTCGAGTTCCCTTGGCCTTCTTGGTCTTCTCCGGCACCTTATAAGGGGCCGGAGTCAACATCTTCGCCCGAAGAGCATCTGCGGGGCCTTCGGGCAAAGGTGTCGGACAGTCGATCTGTCCGGCCATCTTCTGCCAGTCCTGTCAAAGGTACGGGAGTTTAGATCCCGCATAGAGTCAATCTATATGAAAAAAATAAGTATCATGTGAAAGGTATAGCAGCTTACCACACTGGCTTGGCGCTTCGCGCTGAATCCGCGATCCTCCGTGATAGGGGGGGACCTCGGCACTTTTGAACAGCACCCTCCAGGCATCTTCATGAGTCGTGTCGAAGAGCCTGTTCAGAGTTCGATGCTGCGCTGGATTGAACTCCCACAAGTTGAACTCCCGTTGTTGGCACGGGAGTATCCGGCGGATGAGCATGACTTGGACTATGTTGACAAGCTTGAGCTTCTTGTCCACCATGTTTTGAATACATGTTTGGAGTCCGGTCAGCTCTTTCGAATTACCCCAGGACAGGCCCTTCTCTTTCCAGGAGGTGAGCCGCGTGGGGATGCTAGATCGGAACTCGGGAGCCGCTGCCCATGCAGGGTCGCGCGGCTCGGTGATATAGAACCACCCCGATTGCCACCCATTTATGGTTTCCACAAAGGATCCCTCGAGCCATGTTATGTTGGGCATCTTGCCCACCATGGCGCCTCCGCACTCCGCCTGGCGGCCGCCCACCACCTTCGGCTTGACATTGAAGGTCTTCAGCCATAAGCCGAAGTGGGGCTTGATGCGGAGGAAGGCCTCGCACACGGCGATAAATGCCGAGATGCTGAGGATGAAGTTCGGGGCCAGATCATGGAAATCCAGGCCGTAATAAAACATGAGCCCCCGGACAAAGGGATGGAGAGGGAATCCCAGTCCGCGGAGGAAATGGGTGAGGAATACTACCCTCTCATGGGGCCTGGGGGTGGGGATGAGCTGTCCCTCATCGGGGAGCCGGTGTGCGATGTCTTCGGGCAGGTATCCGACTCTCCTCAGTTTCTTGATGTCTCCCTCCGTGGCAGAGGAGACCATCCACTTGCCTCCCACTCCGGACATGGTTGGAGAAGGTTGAGGTGGAAGTGTGGACTTGGGTGCTAGAGCTTGAGTGTGCGAAGACGGATGAGCAAAGGAGGAAGAAGGTGTGGATAGAAAGGTGAATCCTTATCCCTTTATATGGGCGGATGAAACTAAGCGTCCCCACTTGCCTGGTAAAACTCGCTTATCCCCCAAGCGCCGCAATTGATGGCGCGGTTGGGTTACCCACGCCTGTATTGATGAGAATCCCGTAATAAGGGGGCACGATCTCTGCTTTGACAAGACGTGTCGAAAAACTACCTCGCGTTATGTGCGGAGCTGGTTAAAAGAAACGGTTCGAATAATCACCGGGCCATGACATAACTTCATGCGGCCAAAACAAGCCAGCAAATTAGATCTGCGAAAATATTATTCTCTCTGCGGTGGAATGTGGAACTTATTTTGCAGGGTCGGACACTATCCTCATTTTCAAGTTCTTCTGTGATGTATTCGGAGAAGGAACCCGCCTTGCAATGCCGAAGATAATACTGCACGCCGGACTCATCGTCATTGAAGCCTGGTTCAGGGGCTCAGTCCTGGATTAGGGGGTCTCCGGACAGCCGGACTATCTCCATTGGTCGGACTGTTAGACTATGAAGATACAAGATTGAAGACTTCGTCTCATGTCCGGATGGGACTCTACTTGGCGTGGAAGGCAAGCTAGGCAATACGTATATGGATATCTCCTCCTTTGTAACCGACCTTGTGTAACCCTAACCCTCTCCGATGTCTATATAAACCGAAGGGTTTTAGTCCGTAGGACAACAATCACAACATACAATCATACCATAGGCTAGCTTCTAGGGTTTAGCCTCTCTGATCTCGTGGTAGATCTACTCTTGTACTACCCATATCATCATAATTAATCAAGTAGGACGTAGGGTTTTACCTCCATCAAGAGGGCCCGAACCTGGGTAAAACATCGTGTCCCCTGCCTCCTGTTACCATCCGGCCTAGACGCACAGTTCGGGACCCCCTACCCGAGATCCGCCGGTTTTGACACCGACACATGTTCTTAGTTGATTGTTTGCATTAGCTCTGTTTCTTTTCTTTGCTTTGATTTTCTGTTCCCTATCTTCTCCCAATATCCCATGCAAGATTCAGGGGGAGCAAGACATCTAAGGTAAGGAAATCCTTGAATTCATTGCACATCTTTACCCTTGGGGACATGTCTATATCCAATACAGTACTCACTCTCTACATGTCATCCTAGTCTTGGTACTCTTGTGGTTTCTTTTGTTCGCTCTGGTTAGTAG